>OX411328.1:12500-1490887 GCA_948150665.1 Conistra vaccinii
CTCGCGGAGATGAAGAAACTGGTTGCCACCAAGAAAGTAAGAGTCAGGAGCGCAGCGCCGGTCCGAAGAGCGATGGTTGTTAGCTTGTACCTGAAAGCAAAAGAGGAGTATGAGACAGCGGTGATGAAGGCTCAAACGGAAAGCTGGAAGGAGTTTTGCGGGAAACAGGACAGAGAGGGGGTCTGGGAAGGGATTTATAGGGTTATGGGGAGAATTGCGAAGAGAGAGGAAGATCTGCCGCTGCAGACGAAAGGAAAGACACTGGACGCTAAGGGCTCAGTGAGGCTGTTGGCCGAGACGTTCTATCCCGAGGACCTAGAGGAAGACGACAACATGGATCATCGCCAAACCCGGCAACTGGCGGAGATGGTAAACGCATGGAGTCATGATGAACGACATGACCCACCGTTTACCCAAAGCGAGTGTACTGTTTGTTTATTTCGTTTACCCTTATTATGTATTATGTATCGGCTCTCTGTCCTACACACCACACGCGCGTCCGTCTCCGCCAGCAGTAACTAGCCAACTGTCTGAGGGAGGGGGATGTACCCCGCTCTCTCGTTCCATCACAGCGTGCGGCGTGTGCACATGAGACGACAGATTCAATGAATGTTATTTACATACACTACATCTCTTCCTTATTTTAATAAAAGTAAATTTAAAAGAACGACTTTATTATTTGGTCATTGATCAATCACTTAAACATAGCATCAACTAATTTCCTAGCTACTAATTTATTCTTCCATCACTTCCTTATTTATTACTTATTGTCTTCCTTCATTCCCTATATTATTTATATTTTTATTAAGTATTATTATTGTCTTTCTTCATTCCCTATAATAATTATATTTTTTTTATTAAGTATTATTATTGTCTTCCTTCACTTCCTTAATTATTCACTAGCTTCATCTAGTCCTTCCCGATCCTCTATTATTGTATTTTTTCCTAATCCTCTTCTCTTGTTGTTGCTTTCATCTCCTCTTACCTCATCATTTTCCTATCCAATTTTTTATTTTATTTTTATTCACTTCCATTAATACTCCTAGAGCCATGGCTGTTGTCTTTCCTAGTAAGTTGCGAGTGCCATTTCAACAACAAAGAAAATCGCCTGTTCTATTTTACATGCAAGCTCTATCGTAGACTTAAAGGCACCTAGTAGTTTTAAAGGAAAATAGTTTCATGCATAAAATGTTTTGTTAGGATTTTGTGTTTGTTCCGCAACTTTAACATTTTTATTCTTCATAGGATTTAGGTACTTGTAATTAAGTTATATTAGCACCTGGAATCAATTAACACATCAACTTCCATACACATATACAGTATACGGTGTCATAAATTGTCGATATTAAAATAAGTAATGAATTTCATCGTCTGAATTAGTATTATTTTGTTCGTCTATCTTGTTAATATCCTTTCTCGATTTTTTGAATCTCGTTGTATCCTTTTTGTGTGTTTGTGATGATGATGATGAGTCGTCATCTATTTTCTTCTTCAAAGGATTCGACTTGCACTGTAGTTTGAAATGCCCTATTTTTCCACATTTTACACACTCCTTACTTCTTGCCGGACATTTTTCATCAGATGCTATGTGATTCCAGTTGCCACATCTGAAACATTCTCTTACTCCTCTAGTATTTTTATTTCTCAATTTCTCTTCTATCTTGTTTATGTCGTGATTGTTCTTTTGTTTCTGATTATAATCTTCTAATTGCCTGCTTATTACTTCTAATGCATTTGCTTCAGCTATTACATCCTCAAGAGTCATTGTATCTCCTACTTTCAAGATTCTTTTTCGTAATTCTTCAGAGCTACATCTTTCAGTGACTTGATCAAGAAGTTGGTCGTCTACATCAGAGAATTGGCATTTAGCAGCTTGTTGTCGTAACCGTATAATGAATTTATCGAATTTCTCATTTTCTTCTTGTTTCATCAATCTAAATAAATGTCTTTCAAATCTTTTATTTTGTTTGGGTGCAAAGTACTCATCTAACTTCTTGGTTGCTATTTTGAATACATCTGTTTCCACTACTGAGGCATTAGTTGCGTCCGTATCAGGAATGTTATAAAATATTTCCTGTAGTTCCGACCCACCCCAATGTAAAAGACTTGCTCGTTTCTGACTTGGTGTAGTAACATTTGCGGCTTCTAAATAAATGTACAAGCTTCTTTTCCACCGTTCCCATCTCACACACACTGAATTCACATCTCCTTCACATTCAAATTTTTCCAATGTAAGATTTGCCATTGTTACCTGTAAGCACACAAAATACATCCGATCACAAAACGGTCATCATCCGTTCTATGACTTCCTTCCATAATCATCCAAAATAATTCTAGTCACAAAACGGGCATCATCCGTTCTATGACTTGCTTCCATAATCACCTAAAATACGTCTAGTCACAAAACGGGCATCATCCGTTCTATGACTTGCTTCCATAATCACCCATAATACGTCTAGTCACAAAACGGGCATCATCCGTTCTATGACTTGCTTCCATCTTTACGTAAAATACATTTAGTCACGAAATGGGCATCATCCTTTTCATGACTTACTTCCATAATATTCACCCAAAATACGTTTAGTCACGAAACGGGCATCATCCGTTCTATGACTTGCTTCCATCTTTACGTAAAATACAATTAGTCACAAAAGGGCGTCATCCTTTTCATGACTTACTTCCATCATATTCACCCAAAATACGTCTAGTCACAAAACGGGCATCATCCGTTCTATGACTTGCTTTCATCTTTAAGGTAAAATACATTTAGTCACAATAAGGGCATCATCCTTTTCATGACTTACTTCCATACCCAAAATACGTCTAGTCACAAAACCGGCATCATCCGTTCTATGACTTGCTTTCATCTTTACGTAAAATACATTTAGTCACAATAAGGGCATCATCCTTTTCATGACTTCCATAATATTCACCCAAAATAGGTACGTTTAGTCATTACTCATGAAACGGGCATCATCCTTTTCATGACTTCCATTATATTCACCCAAAATACGTTTATTCATGACTCATGAAACGGGCATCATCCGTTCCATGACATATAACTTTTCCAATTAAGTAACTTATATTCAAACCCAATTTGTAATAAAACATTATTTTATAGAAATTATAACTACCTACTATACTAGGTAAATATTATCAATAATAATCGATACTCAAGTTTCGACCGGGAATTGAACCCGATATTGCTTTAAATTTCCGTAAAATTATTATAAGTAGGTAATCATTACCTATATTGTTCGGTTCATATTAGAGCATTTTATGGGTAGGTATAATAAGAGGAGTACGGAACAAAGCCGTTATTTATCCGACAAAGTCGATCTAAATCCTACCAATACCTACATGATTGCTGAATGAATGCTGTCATTTTGAAGTATATTAGTATCACAGTGCACAAGTGTGTGCGCAAACACAGATGCACCCTCTCCTCACCCAATCTGACAGTCCGATGGGGCGGCAATCCGACACGACCGGAGAGAGATCAGGCGCAGCACCAACGGCTCAACGCGTTCTCCGAGGCACGGGGGCACCACACCGCCAACCTCGAAACTCCGGGCCGCCACCAAGAAACTCCAACGGAAAAACCCAACAACACCCCGCCCGACCCGGTAATCGAACCCAGGGCCCGGTCTGAACCGCAGCCGCGCCCGCGACCACGAGACCACGGGGGCAGTTGATAGATTCATTTTAAGATACCTACTATAGAGAGGCTATCAGAAGAAATGTCATAGAAAAACCGTGATCCGTCTCAGTGACGCCACCCAGCACATTATAGCAAAACCACATAACAGCCAAGCCCGACACGACACGCTTCCACCGACCGCGACGTCAACATTCTATTGCCAACCATTAGACATAATAATCTCTGAGAAAGTTATTTTAATCATTGTTTTAAGTATTTAAATTAAATTATAAAATAAGTAGGTAGGTACTATCGAAAATAAACCGTGGCTCATACCAAAACACTGCTCAGCCGCAGAAGTCAATCCGATGCGCATCCATCACAAAAAAAAACTGCAATCATGGAGCCGCTTGACCAACGATACGCCGCGCGCGACCGAGCGCCAACCACGGGGAACCACGCAGCTTGATAGGACCAGCAGGCGCCGCCACCAAGTCCCGCATCTACCGCCTTCAATACATCAATGCCGTGGCTACGTTTTATCGTCCTATCAATACGAGATTATCAATAAGTACCATAATGCACCATCCGGCTTGTGGTTCGAACAAAAAAAAATCTTATTCGACTTGACATGCAGGTGTACCGACTTATTTACGAGTAAGTGTAATAACTATGACTAGATTGAGCGACTTTAGTCCACTAGGAGAAATGTATCGGATTAAGATTTTGTTCGATACGTCCCGTCCGTATTGTAAGTAAATAGGGTCCATAATTGTTTCATTATATTTTATTTATCCACCACCTGTAATTGTACACTATGGTTTGCAATAAACGTTTTTTGATTTGAATAATTGAAAGTCTGATTAAAACGAACAAAAACAATCTTTGCCTACAACAATTAATACCTATAGCTATTTCCGAAAACAGTTCACTACAGTGCTACAGTCCCAGCGAATCCATTTGGCTTCGGCAATGTTTACCTTACTATAAAATCATTTTTTTTTTTGTTTGTTCGATACTATAATTTATAATACGGAACACGACTTAGGTAGCACGTTGAGATGTGCGAAGGCATACCCATGTACCCACGTACTCGTATTTCGTTTCTTTTCCTTTCCGACACTAATACAATGTAGGTACTTGCCGTTGTACAATCCAGTGATAAGTACTTACCTACAATGTTTGCACCTTCACCATGTCAGAACGGATTTTTTAATTTTATTGTAAACAACCAAATTAAAAGATGATAAGTTTTACCGCTACCGCTTACTGTCCGCGAACCGATTAAATACTTTTACGAATAGTATTCTTAAAATTCCTTCAAAAGCCATTCGTTCATTGTTTACTTAGACCCTGCGCGGGTACACCGCATTAATACCTACTTCATGTTTCCTTCCCTTATCAATAGACACAGTAATCCACAACAATATGACAAGCTCAAATACGTAAACAGTACTCACAGACTCGTCGCCACTTGTACTGTTTGTTTATTTCGTTTACCCTTATTATGTATTATGTATCGGCTCTCTGTCCTACACACCACACGCGCGTCCGTCTCCGCCAGCAGTAACTAGCCAACTGTCTGAGGGAGGGGGATGTACCCCGCTCTCTCGTTCCATCACAGCGTGCGGCGTGTGCACATGAGACGACAGATTCAATGAATGTTATTTACATACACTACAGCGAGCTTAACAGGTCCATGATGTCGTTCAACCCTAAAAAGGCCCCGGGAGCCGACGGCTTCACAGCCGACATCTGCTCTCGGGCAATAAATTGTGACCCAGACTACTTCCTGGCACTGCTAAATAAATGCCTGGCGCACCACCACTTCCCAAAGATCTGGAAGGAAGCTACGGTGGTTGTGCTCAGAAAGCCGGGCAAAGACTCGTACACCGTACCAAAGTCGTACAGGCCGATTGGGCTTTTGCCTGTCCTTGGGAAAGTGTACGAAAAGATGCTGGTTGCTCGTCTGAAATTCTATTTGCTACCTGGAATTAGTACTCGCCAATACGGCTTTATGCCCCAAAAAAGCACGGAAGACTCCCTCTATACCCTCGTGCAGCACATCCGCACAAAGTTGGCACAGAAGAAGATAGTTACACTTGTGTCGCTGGATATCGAGGGAGCTTTCGATAGTGCGTGGTGGCCCGCTATTAAGGTACGATTGGCTGAGGAAAAGTGTCCAGTAAATTTGAGACGGGTAGTCAGCAGCTACCTCAGTGACAGGGTGGTCACCGTGAGGTACGCCGGGGAGGAGAGCAGGAGACAGACCAGCAAAGGGTGCGTCCAGGGGTCCATAGGGGGCCCTATTTTTTTGGAATTTGCTGCTTGACCCGCTCTTGAAACAGCTGGAGAGTCGGGGCGACTACTGCCAGGCGTTTGCCGACGATGTGGTGTTGGTGTTTTGCGGCGATACAGCACACGAAATCGAGGGACAAGCCAATGCCGCTCTCAAACATGTTCGGGCGTGGGGTGTCAAAAATCGGCTGAAATTCGCACCGCAAAAAACTTGTGCGATGGTGTTAACGCGGAGGCTGAAATATGACACGCCGCGCCTGAGCATGGGGGGGATTGACATTGGAATGTCCCAAGATGTTAAAATACTGGGGCTCGTAATAGATGCCAAACTCACCTTCAACAAACACATAGCTGTCGTCTGTAAGAAGGCGATAGCTATGTACAAGCAGCTGGCCAGGGCAGCCCGGGTCAGTTGGGGTCTGCACCCAGAGGTGATAAGGGCTATATATACCGCAGCAGTGGAGCCGACGGTGCTGTACGCCGCAAGCGCATGGGCGCCAGCTGCCAACAAGTTGGGGGTCAGGAAGCAGCTTAATACCATCCAAAGAGGGTTTGCCCAGAAGCTGTGCAGAGCCTACCGCACAGTCTCTCTGAACTCTGCACTGGTCCTGGCTGGGATACTCCCGCTCGACCTCCGTATCCGGGAAGCGGCTGCACTCTACGGAGCCAAGAGGGGAGTGCCCCAGCCCATACTGGGAGACAGGGAGATTGAGCGGATGGCCCCAGCGATAGAGGCCCCACACCCCGCGGAGCAAATCAGTCTGGAGTTTGGAAGCCTGGTAGACGAAGAACAATACCAGAACCACAGCAATCTCGCTGTGAGGATCTTTACAGACGGCAGCAAGATTGAGGGCAAAGTTGGAGCGGCCCTATCCTTGTGGAATGGCACCGGCGAAACAAAGGCCCTCAAGCTTGCCTTGCCGTCCTACTGCACCGTCTATCAGGCTGAACTCCTGGCTATACAAAGAGCGGTAAGCGAAGTGCTCAAGCGCAGAGAAACCACGTTCGGCATCTTCAGCGACTCTATGGCGGCTCTTCAGTCGGTGATCAATGTAAGTTCCCCCCACCCCTTGGCCGTGGAAACCAGAGACACCATAAGACGCTGTAAGCTCCAGAACAAGAGTGTCTCTTTGTTCTGGATCAAAGCCCACGCAGGGTTGGAGGGGAACGAGAGAGCCGACCAGCTCGCAAAGGAAGCCGCCCTGGGGTCGAAGAAGAAGCCGGACTACGATCTGTGTCCCGTATCATTCGTCAAGCGAATAATCCGGTCGGAGACGCTTGACGAATGGAACGGGAGATATAAGTCGGGTGACACGGCTTCGGGCACCAAACTTTTCTTCCCTGACGCGGTGGTAGCGTACGGTGTGGTGCGGAAGGTTGTCCCCACGAGCATAACAACGCAAATTCTGACAGGACACGGTGGGTTCTCTGCATACCTGAAACGCTTCAAGTGTAAAGAGAATCCATCGTGCGCCTGTGAGCCTGGCGTGGAGGAGACGGTTTTGCACATATTGCTCGAGTGCCCGATCACCGCAAAAATTAGATTCGAGTTCGAGCAGGAACTCGCGGTCGAATTGATCGCCAAAAACTTACCCGGCTTGATGAAAGGAAAGAAAAGAAGAAAGTTTTTAGATTATTGCACTGAAGTAGCATTATTAGTAATTAAAAGAAATAAAACAGTATAAGTAAAATATGATACAAAATATATAATAACTATATAGTTAAAGTATCATAAAAATTAAACGAAGGTAAATAAGAAAATATTAAAATAAGTATTAATAGCATAGATAATAGATGTGTAGTTCGTTGAGTTTCGGGATTTGTTTTTATTTATTAGTGGTTATGCCACAGGAAACGTAGATCTCCGCGAATGTTATTTTTAAGAAGAAGCATAAAATAATTAAATAAAACTTAAAAATAAATATAATTTAGATATAATAAGAGTTTAAATACACTAGATTTATCAGTAGAAGTAAAGTTTAGCAGATAAAAATAAATAATTATTGTATTGGTAGTGATGAGGTTAATCGATGTCTGGAGGAAGTCTCTCCGTTTTGAAAACAGTAAAAGAAACATAAAAGCGTAAGACAAGGGCTCTGATAACGTCAGAGGACACATGCAAGGCAGGAGTGGGTTTTAGCCGGTAAGAGTCCGGCACTGCCCAGACTGGCTCACCAGTGGGTCAGTCTGGGCGTCCATGAGGATTTCCCACTCCTGCCAAACAAAAAAAAAAAAAAAAAAAAAAAAAAAAAAAAACCTAACCTAACCTAACCTAACCTAACCTAACCTAACCTAACCTAACCTAACCTAACCTAACCTAACCTAACCTAACCTAACCTAACCTAACCTAACCTAACCTAACCTAACCTAACCTAACCTAACCTAACCTAACCTAACCTAACCTAACCTAACCTAACCTAACCTAACCTAACCTAACCTAACCTAACCTAACCTAACCTAACCTAACCTAACCTAACCTAACCTAACCTAACCTAACCTAACCTAACCTAACCTAACCTAACCTAACCTAACCTAACCTAACCTAACCTAACCTAACCTAACCTAACCTAACCTAACCTAACCTAACCTAACCTAACCTAACCTAACCTAACCTAACCTAACCTAACCTAACCTAACCTAACCTAACCTAACCTAACCTAACCTAACCTAACCTAACCTAACCTAACCTAACCTAACCTAACCTAACCTAACCTAACCTAACCTAACCTAACCTAACCTAACCTAACCTAACCTAACCTAACCTAACCTAACCTAACCTAACCTAACCTAACCTAACCTAACCTAACCTAACCTAACCTAACCTAACCTAACCTAACCTAACCTAACCTAACCTAACCTAACCTAACCTAACCTAACCTAACCTAACCTAACCTAACCTAACCTAACCTAACCTAACCTAACCTAACCTAACCTAACCTAACCTAACCTAACCTAACCTAACCTAACCTAACCTAACCTAACCTAACCTAACCTAACCTAACCTAACCTAACCTAA
Organism: Conistra vaccinii; assembly: GCA_948150665.1. NCBI lineage: Eukaryota > Metazoa > Arthropoda > Insecta > Lepidoptera > Noctuidae > Conistra > Conistra vaccinii. Next base: position 21,455 of record OX411328.1, read on the forward strand.
CCTAACCTAACCTAACCTAACCTAACCTAACCTAACCTAACCTAACCTAACCTAACCTAACCTAACCTAACCTAACCTAACCTAACCTAACCTAACCTAACCTAACCTAACCTAACCTAACCTAACCTAACCTAACCTAACCTAACCTAACCTAACCTAACCTAACCTAACCTAACCTAACCTAACCTAACCTAACCTAACCTAACCTAACCTAACCTAACCTAACCTAACCTAACCTAACCTAACCTAACCTAACCTAACCTAACCTAACCTAACCTAACCTAACCTAACCTAACCTAACCTAACCTAACCTAACCTAACCTAACCTAACCTAACCTAACCTAACCTAACCTAACCTAACCTAACCTAACCTAACCTAACCTAACCTAACCTAACCTAACCTAACCTAACCTAACCTAACCTAACCTAACCTAACCTAACCTAACCTAACCTAACCTAACCTAACCTAACCTAACCTAACCTAACCTAACCTAACCTAACCTAACCTAACCTAACCTAACCTAACCTAACCTAACCTAACCTAACCTAACCTAACCTAACCTAACCTAACCTAACCTAACCTAACCTAACCTAACCTAACCTAACCTAACCTAACCTAACCTAACCTAACCTAACCTAACCTAACCTAACCTAACCTAACCTAACCTAACCTAACCTAACCTAACCTAACCTAACCTAACCTAACCTAACCTAACCTAACCTAACCTAACCTAACCTAACCTAACCTAACCTAACCTAACCTAACCTAACCTAACCTAACCTAACCTAACCTAACCTAACCTAACCTAACCTAACCTAACCTAACCTAACCTAACCTAACCTAACCTAACCTAACCTAACCTAACCTAACCTAACCTAACCTAACCTAACCTAACCTAACCTAACCTAACCACGAGGGAAATCCTCAAGCGCAGGGAGGGAACCTTTGGAATCTATAGTGACTCAAAGGCAGCACTTCAAACAGTCACGAACCAGGGTTCCCTCCACGCCTTGGCGGTGGAGGCCAGAGCAAACGTGGGCGCAGCCTTATCCCAGAGCAAAGATGTTTCCTTGTTCTGGGTTAAGGCTCATGCCGGACTAGAGGGCAACGAACGCGCAGACCACCTAGCGAAAGAGGCTGCACTCAAATCCAAAAAGAAGCCGGACTATGACCTTTGCCCGGTGTCATTCGTCAAGCGGCAAATCCGAGTGGGGTCGCTCGACGAATGGAACCGGAGATACCAAAAAGGCGAAACAGCCTCCGTCACAAAAATGTTCCTCCCAGATGCGATAGATGCCTTCAAAATTGTCAGCAAAGTTAAGCCAACCGGAGTGGTAACACAGATCTTGACGGGGCACGGTGGGTTCTCTGAATACCTGCACCGCTTTAAGTGTAAGGGGAGCCCATCGTGCATCTGTGAGCCTGATGCCCTAGAATCTGTCCCTCATATTTTAACGGAATGCCCTGCGTACGGAGTGGAAAGATTAAATACGGAAATAGAATTGGAGACAGAAATAAATATGGACAATATAGGAAAATTGATGAAAAACAATAAGCTAAGAAAAATTTTATTGGAATACTGCGTAAGAATAGCCTCAAAAGTAATAAAAAGAAATAAAGAAACATAAAGCTATGCTTTTAATATATAAGTTTATATACTGACAAAGCATAGAATAAATTAATAGATACTCAAAATGAAATAAAATATAAAATTAAGATAATAAATAAAAAATTAGATAAACATTAATACTAGTAAAAACTTCATTTATAAGTCAGTAAAATCCAAAATTTAAAAAATTGCAATTTACATAAAAATTACTAAATAAGGTCTCTGACTATGTCAGGGGGACACTTAGAAAGGCAGGAGTGGGTTTTAGCCGGTATGAGTCCGGCACTGCCCAGACTGGCTCACTAGTGGGGCAGTCTGGGCGTCCATGAGGATTTCCCACTCCTGCCAAAACAAAAAAAAAAAAAAAAAAAAACCTAACCTAACCTAACCTAACCTAACCTAACCTAACCTAACCTAACCTAACCTAACCTAACCTAACCTAACCTAACCTAACCTAACCTAACCTAACCTAACCTAACCTAACCTAACCTAACCTAACCTAACCTAACCTAACCTAACCTAACCTAACCTAACCTAACCTAACCTAACCTAACCTAACCTAACCTAACCTAACCTAACCTAACCTAACCTAACCTAACCTAACCTAACCTAACCTAACCTAACCTAACCTAACCTAACCTTTTTTTTTTTTTTTTTTTGACGCTGGGAAAAATGCATTACGCATGCCCACCCATCGGGGGATGGGAGGGGTATGTGGGACTCCCCGGAAAATCCGGTATACCCACTAAACGACCCAGCGGCGCTCCTACCTCGTCTGCAAAGAGGAGGACTGGGAATCCGGCAGAGCCATAACATCCAGTCCCCCGCTAACGACCGCCCGCCTTGCAGGCGAGCCCGACACGCCCCCCCCATCGGGGAGAGGCCCAGGAATGACCGCGAGCGCTCTGTCATTCCCGCCCGACATGGATGGTGAACTGTGCAATGCAGGAGAAGGCGCCCCCGCACCCGTCTCCCGCTGTTCACCACCAGGGGGCATAAGACGACGATCGTACAATCGCCTTCTCATGCCCCGTCTTCGCCTGCGGAGCGGCGCTGCGAGAGGGTCGTCCTCCCGCGCGCGCTCCGCGTCCTCCTTCTGCGACATTACGTCCTCGCAGAAGGAGGCGACCGCTGTCCAGGCCCCCTCGCTTTCCAGCATCGAGTTGACGACGCCGGGAAGCGAGAGGTCCTGCCCGACCGCTGCGCTCAGACCGCAGCGCAGCTCGGACCAGGCTGGGCACACCTCAAGGGTGTGCTGAGCCGTGTCCTCCGCCGCGCCACAGTCGTGGCACGACGGGGTCTCCTCCCTTTGGATCCGGTGCAGGTACGTTCCGAAACACCCATGGCCGGACAACACCTGCACCAGACGGAAAGAGAGGAAACCGTGGGACCGCTCGAGCCAATCCTTCAGGACTGGCCCGAGCGCGTCCAGAGTTCGGCGGCCGAAAACGGCATTGGCGAGGTCCTCCGTCCAGTGATGGACGATTGCGTCCCTCACCTCTTGCCGCACGGCCTCCCGCTCTTCTGCGGCGGGGGGCTCCCCGAGCGCCTTACACCGCGCCGTCCATTCGTACACTCTGGTCAGCACCCACGCCTCGAGCTCCCAAACCTAACCTAACCTAACCTAACCTAACCTAACCTTTTTTTTTTTTTTTTTTTTTTTTTTTCTCGGGGTGGAAATCCTCATGGATGTCCTCCGCCCTGGGGTGGGCGAAGGGGTCTGTCAGACTCTTACTGACTAAAACCACCCCGGTGTTCCCTCGCACACCTGCGTCGGGGGGCTGCGGGAGCAAATTGCGACTTCCGCTGCCCCGGACTGGTGACGGCCCGCACTCTGCGGGCCCCGTCCCGTAGGGGGAGTGAGGTGTGCAAACTCCCCCCGTTACGTCTTAGAGTGGCGCGCGTGGAACACTACGCGCCGCCATCTCGGGTCCTGTGTGATGGGGGGCGATGGATGTCCCCGAATCCGTCGCCCCTGGACCCATTTAGGGGGGCTGGAAGAGGGCGTTATCCGCCCTCCGCCGACGCCCGGTGCGCCTGCTGCGGGCCGGGTGAGTGGACGAGATCTCCCTCTCCCTTTCCGCAGCCTCCTTCTGCGAGATGACTGTCTCGCAGAAGGAAACCACCGCGTCCCACGACTCGGCACTCCCGACCATCGAACGAACGACGGCCGGCAGTGACAAGTCGGCTCCAACTTCTGAAACGAGGGCACGGCGCGGCTCCTCCCACGCGGCACACTCTGCCAATGTATGCCGCGCCGTGTCCTCCCGACAATGGACGCAGTGGTGACACCGAGCGTCCGGCTCCCTGTTTATGCGACACAGGTACTTCCCGAAGCAGCCATGCCCCGAGAGCACCTGCGTCACCCGAAACGACAGGGAGCCGTGCCTCCTCCCGAGCCAGTCGATACCCCCTGATGACTCTGACGGCCATCGCTCTCTGCGGCTTACGCAATACAGCGATGCTACCGGCCGTCAGGTCAGCCGCCCAGATAGGGGCCCCGTAAAGGGCCATCGACCGCACGATCCCCACGTAGAGCCGCCTACAAGCGGCGCTCGGGCCCCCCAGATTGGGAAGCAGCGTTGACAGCGCCCCAGCAGCACCCAGCAACTTGGGCGCCAACCGTCGGAAGTGGGGCCCGAAGTCCCACCGGCTGTCGAGCACCAATCCTAGGTACTTCATGGTAGACTCGACAGCGATCCGAGTCCCCCCGACCACGATATGTAAGCCGGGTGGCGGCGCCCGCCGGGGGCCATGAAACACCATAGCCTCCGACTTACTAAGGGCCACCTCCAGGCCCAGGCGACGTATGCGGCTCACCACCTGTGAGACCGCAGCCGTCGCGCGCAACGCTGCCTCCCTGTGCGAGCTCCCCCGGGCAGTGACCAGCGTGTCATCCGCATAACACGTCAGGTCTACCCCCGGGCCGAGCTCGCCCCTCAGCACCCAGTCGTACCCGATGTTCCACAGGAGCGGGCCTACAACCGAACCCTGCGGAACACCGCACGACATGCGGCGCTGGTTTCCACCATCACGTCCCATGTAGGTGACACACCTCTCTGACAAATAAGCCCCAACGATGTGGCGGAGGTAGGGAGGCACCCCATGATACCGCAGTGCCTCCCGAATACAACTCCAGGGCAGGGTGTTGAAGGCGTTGGAGATGTCCAAGGACACCGCCAACATCACCCCGCCCCGGGACACCGCTTCCTCCGCCAGGACTCTAACCCGCGACACAGCGTGGATCGTAGAGCGCCCATGCCGAAACCCGAACTGGCTGTCGTCCAGGTCCGGCCCCTCTCTGCACAAGTGGCCGACGAGGCGGGCTGCGATTATCCGCTCGAACAGCTTGCCCACCTCGTCAAGCAGCACTATGGGCCGGTACGCGGATGGTGAGTCCGCAGGGCGCCCCGCCTTCCTGAGCAGGACCAGACGACCAGACTTCCACAGAGTGGGAAACTGGCCCTGCTCGAGGCACGCCGTGTAGAGTCCTCTCAGTTGGGGCTCAAGCTCCTTCAGAGCGAGGGCTAACACGCAGCCGTGGATCCCGTCGGGCCCCGGAGCCACGTTCTTGGCCCGGAGCCGCATCACGGCTGCCCTCATCTCTGCCTGTGTCACCTCTGGGACGCTGATGGCGTTCTCCTCCTCTGTAGGCTCTGCGGCTGTGGGCAAAACCATCGGCGGCGGAGTATGCTCCGCTGTTGCCGGGAAGAGGGCTGCGACCACCTCCTCCAGCAGCTCGGGTTGGAGACTCTCAGTAAGTGGGGGTGCCGCGGCTCGAAGTTTCCCTCGCACCGCGCGATAAGGGCGCCCCCACGGATCCCCATCTAGAGTCTCCAACATCTCCTCCCTGGCTCGCGTCCTCGACTCGCCGATGGCCAGCCACAGAGCCTCCTTAGCCGCGCGGTACACCTCATACAGCGCGGCTTCTTCGTCAGGATCCCGGCGACGTCTCCTCCGGTATCGGGTGTACGGGCGTCTAGCCGCCACGCACGCGACGCGCAGCTGCGCAATCTCGGCGGTCCACCAGTACACCTGGCGCCTAGCGGACTGTGCGTGGACCCGGGGCATAGACGCGTCGGAAATTTGCGTCATCGCCCCGCGGAACCACAGCGCCTCCTGCTCGACGTCGACGGGTCCGTTCATTGCCGACTCCCGGACCCAGGCCTGGACAATGGCGGCCTCCTCGAGAAGCTCCCTGTCGATGCGCTTACGCGCCCAGCGCGGACCGTCCGTTCGCGGGGCCGGTGGACCGCGGCCGCCGGCGGTCTGGGCGGAGACGTCGAAGCGGATGTATCGGTGATCCGACAACGTCTCCACCTCCACGGCGACACGCCAGTCGCGGACACGGCTCGCGACAGCGGGGCTAGCGAACGAGACGTCCACTATAGACCCGCCCCGCTGCCGCACGCACGTGTAAACCGAGCCCCGGTTTAGAACGGTCAAGCCAGTCGTGACCGCCCACTCCTCCAGCACCTCGCCCCTAGCATCGGTCACAGGGGATCCCCACGCCACAGACTTGGCGTTGAGATCCCCCAGCAACAGCACCGGGCGAGGGTGTAGTCGGCCCACGACGGCACCCAACTCGACAAGGAACCTCTCGAAGTCGGCGAGACTCTTGTTGGGCGAAAAGTACGCCCCAACCGTGCCAATGCCGTCCGCGAGTGCGGCTACCCAGCCATGACCTCGGGACGGGTTGACAAGAGCCCCACCAATGATGGCCACCAAACCGTCCAAGTCTCCCACCCAGTTATCCCTGGGGGGGACAAAATACGGTTCGGCGACCACAGCCACGTGAATCGACCACTCTGCCATGCTCTGGAGCAAGAGATCCTGAGCTCTAGCAGAGTGGTTGATATTGCCCTGGAGGAAATGGTAGAGCGCCATTATACGCAATCCATTTCCTCCGCACCATTCCTAGGCCGGGAGTCGGCCGAAGGGCAGCCAGGCTGCAGGGGGGGTAAAGAGCCCCCGGCAGCCTTGGCAGCCCCTCTCTTCCTCTTCTTCTTCTTCTTCGTGGCGGGTGCGCCACAGGCCTTTCCACCCGCTCTGTGCTCGGCGGACCTCCCTGCAGCTGCACAGAGGCTGCAGTTTGGTGCTGCGGAGCACTGGGCCGCCTTGTGGCCGGCCTGAACCTAACCTAACCTAACCTAACCTAACCTAACCTAACCTTTTTTTTTTTTTTTTTTCTCGGGGTGGAAATCCTCATGGATGTCCTCCGCCCTGGGGTGGGCGAAGGGGTCTGTCAGACTCTTACTGACTAAAACCACCCCGGTGTTCCCTCGCACACTTGCGTCGGGGGGCTGCGGGAGCAAATTGCGACTTCCGCTGCCCCGGACTGGTGACGGCCCGCTCTCTGCGGGCCCCGTCCCGTAGGGGGAGTGAGGTGTGCAAACTCCCCCCGTTACGTCTTAGAGTGGCGCGCGTGGAACACTACGCGCCGCCATCTCGGGTCTTGTGTGATGGGGGGCGACGGATGTCCCCGGATCCGTCGCCCCTGGACCCATTTAGGGGGGCTGGAAGAGGGCGTTATCCGCCCTCCGCCGACGCCCGGTGCGCCTGCTGCGGGCCGGGTGAGTGGACGAGATCTCCCTCTCCCTTTCCGCAGCCTCCTTCTGCGAGATGACTGTCTCGCAGAAGGAAACCACCGCGTCCCACGACTCGGCACTCCCGACCATCGAACGAACGACGGCCGGCAGTGACAAGTCGGCTCCAACTTCTGAAACGAGGGCACGGCGCGGCTCCTCCCACGCGGCACACTCTGCCAATGTATGCCGCGCCGTGTCCTCCCGACAATGGACGCAGTGGTGACACCGAGCGTCCGGCTCCCTGTTTATGCGACACAGGTACTTCCCGAAGCAGCCATGCCCCGAGAGCACCTGCGTCACCCGAAACAACCTAACCTAACCTTTTTTTTTTTTTTTTTTTTTTGACGCTGGGAAAAATGCATTACGCATGCCCACCCATCGGGGGATGGGAGGGGTATGTGGGACTCCCCGGAAAATCCGGTATACCCACTAAACGACCCAGCGGCGCTCCTACCTCGTCTGCAAAGAGGAGGACTGGGAATCCGGCAGAGCCATAACATCCAGTCCCCCGCTGACGACCGCCCGCCTTGCAGGCGAGCCCGACACGCCCCCCCCATCGGGGAGGGGCCCAGGAATGACCGCGAGCGCTCTGTCATTCCCGCCCGACATGGATGGTGAACTGTGCAATGCAGGAGAAGGCGCCCCCGCACCCGTCTCCCGCTGTTCACCACCAGGGGGCATAAGACGACGATCGTACAATCGCCTTCTCATGCCCCGTCTTCGCCTGCGGAGCGGCGCTGCGAGAGGGTCGTCCTCCCGCGCGCGCTCCGCGTCCTCCTTCTGCGACATTACGTCCTCGCAGAAGGAGGCGACCGCTGTCCAGGCCCCCTCGCTTTCCAGCATCGAGTTGACGACGCCGGGAAGCGAGAGGTCCTGCCCGACCGCTGCGCTCAGACCGCGGCGCAGCTCGGACCAGGCTGGGCACACCTCAAGGGTGTGCTGAGCCGTGTCCTCCGCCGCGCCACAGTCGTGGCACGACGGGGTCTCCTCCCTTTGGATCCGGTGCAGGTACGTTCCGAAACACCCATGGCCGGACAACACCTGCACCAGACGGAAAGAGAGGAAACCGTGGGACCGCTCGAGCCAATCCTTCAGGACTGGCCCGAGCGCGTCCAGAGTTCGGCGGCCGAAAACGGCATTGGCGAGGTCCTCCGTCCAGTGATGGACGATTGCGTCCCTCACCTCTTGCCGCACGGCCTCCCGCTCTTCTGCGGCGGGGGGCTCCCCGAGCGCCTTACACTGCGCCGTCCATTCGTACACTCTGGTCAGCACCCACGCCTCGAGCTCCCAAGGAGGGGTGCCGGCCAGGGCGCACGCCGCCGAGAAGCCCACCGACCGGTAGGCCCTCGCCACCCGCAGTGCAATGGCCCTTTGGGGCCTGCGGATGGTAGTGGCGTTCTCCCTCCTGTGGAGGGAGTCCGCCCAAATCGGGGCCCCGTAAAGGGCCATGCTCCTGAGGATGCCGGCATACAAAAGCCGGCATCGCGCCTTCGGACCTCCCAGGTTCGGGAGGAGCCAGGAAAGGGCATTCGCAGCCTTCAGCAGGCGCGTCGACAGCCCGCTGAAGTGTGGGCCGAAGCGCCACCTGCTGTCGAGTACAAGGCCCAAGTACTTCATCTGGGCCTTGACCCCGATCCTGACGCCCTCCACGACAATGTGTCCGTCGGGTGGGATGCGCTGCCGAGGACCGTGAAAATACACGGCCTCCGTCTTGTGCAGCGCCACCTTCAGCCCTAGGCGGCGGATCCTTCCAGCCACTAAGGATCCGCCAGCAGAGGCCAGAATGGCCGCCTCCCTGAAGTTCCTCCCCCGGGCAAGGAGGAGGGTATCATCTGCGTAGCAGATGATGCTCGTGCCCTGGAGGAGGGTCCCCCGCAGGAGCCAGTCGAATCCAATGTTCCACAGCGGTGGTCCTAGGACCGATCCCTGTGGAACACCGGACTCTGCACCATACTGCCTCACTCTGGCCGTCTTGTCCGCGAGGAGGACCACCCGGTCCTCCAAGTAGCTGGCCAAGAGTGTGCGCAGGTATTGAGGCACTCCGTGATACCGGAGCGCCTCCAATATTGTCGAGTGGGGGACAGAGTTGAAGGCGTTGGCAATGTCGAATGACACCGCCAGCACTCCGTCCCCCGCCTCCACGGCCTCCTTCACCTGGCCCTTGAGCAGGGCCAGCGCATCCACTGTCGAACGACCCCGTCGGAAACCGAATTGGGCGTCCGACAGGTCCGGCCCCACCGTTCCCAGCAGACTATACAGCCGTTCGGCGATAATCCCCTCGAACATCTTACCGACCTCATCGAGCAAAACGATGGGCCGGTAAGCCGAGGGGGAGTCCGCCGGGCGTCCCTCTTTTCGGAGGAGGCACAACCGCCCCTCCTTCCAAGGTTTCGGGAACCTCCCAGTCGTGAAACACGCGCTAAAGAGGTCCCGAAGCCTCTCCTCCATCTGAGAGGCGGCTATGGCCACCACCCTTGCGGGAACACCGTCCGGCCCTGGGGCCGTGTTCTTCGCGCGGAGGCGCAGAGTGCCCGCGTAGAGCTCCGACGCTGTCACCGGGAGAACCTCCTCCTCCGACGGAACCGCCTCCCGCGGGGGGGGGTCCATCACTGGCGGCGTGAAGTCGGTCCTGGACGGAAACAGGGACCGGACCACCCCATCCAGCAATGCCGGCTCAAGGGTCTCCGTCAGCGGAGGACCACAGGGGCGCAGTTTACTCCGCGCCGCCTTGTACGGTCTCCCGAACGGGTCTCTGTCGAGACCCTCCAGCATCTCGGCTCTCGCCGAGTCTTCGGCCTCGCACATTGCCAACTTGAGGACCCTCTTTGCATCGACGTACGACGCATAGAGGGCCCCCTCGTCGGCTAGGTCTCGGGGCCTGCGCCTCCGACTCCGCGTGTAGGCCCTCCTGGCCGCTACGCAGGCGGTCCGGAGCCCCGCCAATTCCTCCGACCACCAATAGACGGCGCGTCTGGGAGGTACGCCGCGAGACAGGGGCATGCTGGAGTTGCACACCTCTGTCAGGGACCCCCTCAGCTGGAGCGCTGCGGCGTCCACGTCCAGGACCTCGACAGGAGGCGTGAGCCAGTCCTGGACGAACGCCGCCTCCTCGGCGGCCTCTCGGTCCAGGCGGGTGAGAGCCCACCGGGGGAACGCAGATTGGCCCGAGCGGACCATCCCCTGGGAGCTCTGGGTGGAGATGTCGAAGCGCACATATCGGTGGTCCGAAAAGGTCTCCGCCATCTCCACCCGCCAGTTCACGACGCGGGCGGCTAGTACGGGGGTGGCAAACGATACGTCGACCACCGATCCTCCCCGTTGCCGCACACACGTGTGAACAGTCCCTCTGTTCAGGAGGGACACCCCGCACGACGCCGCCCAAAATTCTGCGGCGCGTCCCCGGACGTTGCAAGAGGCGGCCGGGTTGCCCCAGGCCGTCGACTTGGCGTTCAGGTCACCCATAATGGCGACCTGGCGTGGCGCCGCCCTCCCCAGCACTGCTGTGAGGATTTCGAGAAAGTTCTCGAATTCCGAAAGAGGGCGGTTTGGGGAGAAATAAACGCCCACAAGGGCCAAGTCTCCCCACGCGGCGGCCACGTATCCCGGTCCCCTCTCTAAGAGCGAGAGGGAAGGGGAGTCCGTGGAAGACCGCGACACTAATGCCACCGAACCATCCCGATCACCCAGCCAACGGCCAGGGACCGAGTACGGCTCGGCAACCACCGCCACGTCCACCAACCACTCAGCCATGCTCTGCATCAGCAGATCCTGGGCTGCTCTGCAGTGGTTGGTGTTCGCCTGGAGGATGCGATGTTTGATCTGACTATCCATCAATCAGACATCGCACCCCCCTCCACATCCGCCGATGTCCCAGCCTCAGGGACGGCGGCGGCAGCGACAGGCCGGATCGGCGCCTGCTCCTTGCCCTTCTTTGGGGGAGGATTGCAGTTCCTCCCCATCGTGACGTGGTCCGCCGGGCAGCCACTGGCGGCACACACTGCGCAGTGCGGCGTGGTGGCCTCGCAGGAGGCGGACTTGTGCCCGTCCTTGCCACAGCGGTAACATGTGTTCCCTCTGTCGACCCCGGACGGACAGAGGGGCCGAGTGTGTCCGACTCCGTGGCACTTGTAGCAGCGCAGACGCCTTGCTGCAAGTGCCCGGACTACACCCGAGCTAAAGCCGACGGCAACCCGTCCCTTGGCAAGGACGGCCACAGCTGCGGCGACTGGGCACTCGAGGCGGATGGTGCCCATGCCGCCGCGGCCAGGCCTGATGGCCCGACCTTTTATTTCTGCGACCCCGCAGCCCCCAATTGCTGCGATCGCCGCCTCCACCTCCTCTTTGGTGACCGAGTCGTCGAGCTCGGTCACCTCCAAGGCCACAGACTTCGAGGGCCTGGCTACACTGGCCGCGTCCGCGATGACCTCCTGCAACTTGTTTGCGAAGAGGTCCGCGTTAGCGCCGCCCTTAGCCCCCGGGAACTCGAAGATTCGAGCCCCAGCCTGGGTCCGGCGGCAGGAGAGTGTGCCGATCCCCAGTGTTTTGGGATCGGCATTGGTACGCGCACGCGTCATAATAGACGCGTACGTCTCCCCCCGCTCCACAGCCTCAGCGGTGAGCGTCACCACTACGGCTGCGGTCTTGGGAGGAACCAACTTCCTCCCGCCGGCTGGAGCCCTTTTGGCTGCAGGAGCAGTCGCAGAGGGCTTGGGGGCCTGCTTTTTCCCCTTTTTCCCCCGTTTGCCCTTCTTGACCACCTTCGTCCACGACTGGTTGGCCGGGGTGGTGGAGGGAAGAAGGGCGTCTTCCTCCTGCGGGTTCTGGGGGGCTGCTGGAGTGGCAGTCGACCCAGACGCTGCCTCCGTGCTTGTGGTGGGGGCATGAGGACCCGCCTTGGTCCTCTTGCCCCCACCCTTGCCCTTGGAGGGCTTTGCGCCTGATACCGGGCCTGCAATAGGCGCCGGTACCAGCTCCTTCGGTGGTGGCCTCATGTCTGCCGCTAGCGGCGGGCGGAGCCGCTTTTCCGGCAGGAGCCGGTCCTCGATGCCTGCGATGCAGGCCCTGGTGAAGGCCCTCTCTTCCATGACAACCTTGCGGAATGTTTCCTCAAGGCTGGCGTGGGAGGAGGAGGGATCTGTCACCACCGGCCCCGGGGCAGATTGGGCAGGCCTCGCCGTGGCCTCAGCCAGCTTCTGGTGCAGCTGGCTGACCTCCGCCTGCAGGCGATCCACCTTCGCCTGCAGCTGCCGCGTCTCCTCCGTGGCCGTCCGCCTAACTAGCTCCGCAATAATGCCGTGCATGCTGGCGGCACGGCATTTGAGGGCCTTCTGGAAGGTCCCCTTCAGGTTTGACGACTTGGAGGCGACCTCCACGACCTCTTCCCTGTCTTCCGCCGCCATGCGCTCCAATTCTGCCAGGGAGTGGTCAGCATACAGCACATTTGATGCACCGTAGCCAGCCCTCGCCCTGGCAGCTTGCGCCTGCTTTTCTTTGGCGGCGACCCTCTCCTCCAGATCCAACTGGAGTTGGTGTTTCTTGGCCAGATTCAGCTGGCGCTCGGCGTCCACCAGGCCCACATCGTGGGTTGAAGCCGAAGCGGAAGTCGAAGCCTTCTTCGACTTCGACTTCTTCTTCGACTTGCCACCAGTTGACCCCGAGGAGCCCTCAGACCGCTTCCGCTTGAAGCAGTCGCTCTCGGCCGCCGACGTGTCCATATTGGAGTCGTCGGTGTCCGAGAACTCGTCTGGCCTGCAGAATAAGCTGGCCGCAGATGATGCGCGGTCAGCTTCCGGCGCCAAAGCGCCGCCGGCGGGGCCCTGAGAAGGGCCGTCGGGTTGGCCCTGAGAAGGGCCGTTGGGTTGGCCCTGAGAAGGGCCGTTTGAATCGCCCTGGGAGGAGCGATTCCCAACGAATCGGCCAGACGCATCCCGCGTTGGCTTACCCATCTTTTCTTTAAAATTTAAAACCTCAGTGTTCGTAGACGGCCGCATGAATGCCTACGATTCACAGTGCACTTTAGCCGAGCCCGGTCTGCCACTCCGTTACGGTGGTCAGAACCGGGTCGTTGCCCAGGGGACGCGACGTGGACGCAAGCACTGTGGGGGGTCCCCCAACCTAACCTAACCTAACCTAACCTAACCTAACCTAACCTAACCCAGTCGCACGGCACCTCCTGCCGTGACAAGATCAGTTTAAAGTCGTTCCGCGCACGAAAAATCGGGAAAATTAGAAAGTTGTGTCGGATTCAAGTGAGTGATAGCTCGGAGGGTTCGGGCAAGTGAGTTCTCAGTGCGCGCATAAAAATTTTTTACCCAACTCCATTTTTGGGATTTTTCCGGGGGAATTTAAAGAATTTTCGGTAAGTATTTTTCACTTTTTCAAATACGCTGCCAGATTCTGAGTGGTGACCCCTTTATTTTTTAATTTATTTAAACGCGCTCTCCTTGCCCGCACATTTTGAGTCGCACCTTGGATTTTTCTGACTTTTCCCAAAATAGATTCAGTTGAAATAGGAAATACCGCGTGCCTGGGAAGACTTCGACTTTTGGCTAGCGGCCAATTCTGATTTTGCCTGCGGCTGTGCTTTTGTTAAACTTGGGTTTTTCCGAAAACCAAACTGTCCGATCGCGACTGCCTGATTTGTTATAGCGACACAAACTTGGTGAACATCAAAGCCTTTATTGCTAAATTAATTGCGGGGAATCTAAAGCGGTGACACCCCTTTTTTGTGACGGGAATTTGATCGCCCCCTCAGCCTCCTGGCCATTCCCAAAATCCAGATTTTTAGGGCTGGAACTCGCGTGGCAAAAAACTTTTCTTTAGCACCACGTTTTCTATACTTAACCTAAAATAAAAACGTGGTCCGCGCAAACCTGAAGGTGGAAGTGGTCGAGGGTCGTCTCCGTATATTTATAATATCGGAGCTGACTATAGAGCTGACTATAGAACAGTCTCCACATTCAGCCAAGTCTTCAATCTGAGGGAACTCCTCAGCTCTTAGTCCCACGTCACCCGACTTTGGGCTCTTCCGAACAGGTTGTATCCTCCCCCCCTTCCTCCTCAATAATTTACCTCTCTTATCCCCCCCCGTATTCCCTTTAGATTGCCTCACCCCCCGGGGGCTATCTTGGTCCACGTCTAGATAGACCATCCAAGTTCAGGTTCTCCGTGACCGGCTTGAGGAGCCCTATCGATTGGCCCCGACAGAACTCCCCATTATATTTTACCCCCCCCATTATATTTTACCCCCCCCTCCCCCGCCTTCACCCCCTTTGGAATTTTTCTGCACCCCCCTCCCCCCACCCCCGGTTAGATTACCTCACCCCCCTCGGGCTGTTTTGGTCCAGGTCTGAGATAGACCATCCGAGTCTAGGTTCTCCGTGACCGGCTTGAGGAGCCTTATCGATTGGCCCCGACAGAACTCCCCATTATATTTTACCCCCCCCATTATATTTAACCCCCCCCCCCCCCCCCGCCTTCACCCCTTTTGGAAATTTTCTGCACCCCCCTCCCCCCACCCCCGGTTAGATTACCTCACCCCCCCCCGGGCTGTTTTGGTCCAGGTCTGAGATAGACCATCCGAGTCTAGGTTCTCCGTGACCGGCTTGAGGAGCCCTATCGATTGGCCCCGACAGAAATCCCCCATTATATTTTACCCCCCCCCCCTTATATTTTACCCCCCCCCCTCCCCCGCCTTCACCCCCTTTGGAATTTTTCTGCACCCCCCTCCCCACACCCCCGGTTAGATTACCTCACCCCCCTCGGGCTGTTTTGGTCCAGGTCTGAGATAGACCATCCGAGTCTAGGTTCTTTGTGACCGGCTTGAGGAGCCCTATCGATTGGCCCCAACAGAACTCCCCATTATATTTTACCCCCCCCCTCCCCCGCTTTCACCCCCTTCGGAATTTTTCTGCACCCCCCTCCCCCCCCCTCCCGGTTAGATTACCTCACCCCCCTCGGGCTGTTTTGGTCCAGGTCTGAGATAGACCATCCGAGTCTAGGTTCTCCGTGACCGGCTTGAGGAGCCCTATCGATTGGCCCCGACAGAACTCCCCCATTATATTTTACCCCCCCCATTATATTTTACCCCCCCTCCCCCGCCTTCACCCCCTTTAGAATTTTTCTGCACCCCCCTCCCCCCACCCCGTGTTAGATTACCTCACCCCCCTCGGGCTGGTTTGGTCCAGGTCTGAGATAGACCATCCGAGTCTAGGTTCTCCGTGAATTTTTCTGCACCCCCTTCCCCCCCACCCCCGTTTTATATTCCTCACCCCCCCTTGAATTATCTCCGCCCTGGTTTTAATTATACCCCCCGTGTTTGGGTTCGGCGTAACTGGTTTGAGGAGCCTGTTCTTTTGGCCCCGGCAATTCAATTGTATTCAGGCAATTATTTTTTATTTTTATTTTCAAATACAAATTTTGTTTTTACAAGATGTCTAAAAATATCCCTCCACCACCGCATAAGCGCCCGGTGAGGACCGCTGCACAGGTCCCCCCAATGTCACAACGCGCGAGGCCCAAGGCTGCTGCGAGAACGGCGGTGCCCGAAATCAGCCCGGACGTGGAGACACGGGTGGTGGCACTGGACCCTTCAGGTCCAGCCCGGCCCCTTCTTGCTGGCGCGGAAATGCCCCAGGAATGCGACTCCGCCCTCCGTATTCCGGATCTGCGGCAGGTTGAGACTGCAATAGAGGACATGGACATTGCCCTTGAAATTGCCGACTCTGCCCCTTCGTCCACTCCAATCAGGGAAGGTGGCAAGCCAGGAGCCGCCGGGACGAGACCAGCCCCTTCCGAGCTGAGGATCCAAACTCAAATAAGACAGGCGATGGCTGCAGGATCAGTAGAGGCGTGGGTGCAAAGAGACGTGGAACTGAGCGCCCCGGAAGCCGATGACTATGAATCAGATGTTTCGGTCAACTCTTGTGACTCCACAAGAACGGTCGACGGGAGACGCATCGTGCTCAGCGAGATGCCGCGCCAGGCTGGATCGATCCTCCAAAAGGCGAAACTCGACCTGGAAAGCTCCGGTAACTTGAAAAGGGAGATTAGAGAGAATGTTGTCTCGGCGCTCCAACTAATGTACGAGATGATTCTGAAGCTCTCGGACTCCAGGAACCTCCACATGGTTGAGACCTGTAAGCTGAGAGAGGGTGCGGCGAAGAGTAGTGAGCGATCTGCTCAGAAGCATTCTCGCGCGCTTGTGGCGGTACTGAGCGAGTACAAGAAGCTGGAGGTAAGTATTAATACCCTGGCTAGCGATACTGAAGCCCTGCGACAGATTCTAGTTTTTGACGCGTGTGAGCCAATTAAGCAGTTG
This sequence comes from Conistra vaccinii, assembly GCA_948150665.1. NCBI lineage: Eukaryota > Metazoa > Arthropoda > Insecta > Lepidoptera > Noctuidae > Conistra > Conistra vaccinii. The sequence continues at coordinate 37,972 of OX411328.1, forward strand.
AAGCGGAGCGCGGAAGTGTCCCAAAAGGAGTCACCTCAGATGCTCGGAGCAGTGCTCGATAAGGTGACTGACATGTCTGCGGAACTTATACCACTAAGGGAGGCCCTCCACGGGCTACAACTTCCGAAGGTGCAGAGCGAAGCGGAATTGGCTGCGCCGCAGGGCTCGGTCATCGCGGACCTTCATGCGGAACTCCAACAAATCCGCCTTGAATTGGCTTCTCTCTCCCGGCGGCGAGGGGAAATGTTGACGGGAGAGGGTGTGTGTGGCAGCGAGATTGGGGCGGCGGTGCGCGAGGCACTCTTGTGTGCCCCAGGCCCGTCTGCGGCTGTTGCTTTGGACGTGCAACAAATTCTTCAGGCATGCGCTGCTACAAAAGACTCAGTGGCGGACCTAAAAAACGGCCTACAAGTGTTTCAGGGTGCATTGCCGTCAACAGAAGCGATTGATGTGCTGGGATCCAGAATGGAAGAGCTGAGGAGAAGTGTTGTGGAACTACAAGACACCACTGTGGAGACGGCCGCACCTATTAGGACCTCAGTTGAACACCTACGAGGTCTCATAGAGGGCAGTATGGTACCGACTGCGTATGAAGAGATACCGTCTACCCGTTCTGCGCGCTCCAACCACCGGGAGAAGACTAAGTCGTACGCTGAGGTCCTTAATACCACCCACAGTCCCAGCCTTATTGTAGAGTCTGTTGACCCCCGCCACACAAGCGACGACTTGATTAAGACTATCAAGTCCAAGGTTGACGTCGTTGCTCTTGGGGTGGGAGTCAGCAGCATTCGCAGGCTCCGAAACCAAAAAGTTGCGTTTGGCTGCGCCTCGGATAGTGACAGATCGGCGCTGGGTGACGCAATTAAGGGAGCGGTTGAAGGCTTCGCAGTCAGTTGTCCGCCTCCCAAGCAACCAATGATCCGACTGCTGGGGGTAGTACACGATCTCGATAATGCCGGTATAGAGAAAGCATTGTTGAGTCAGAACGCCAAACTCTTGGAAGGCCTATCGGCCGACGAGGTTCGGGCCAAAGTATTGCGACGTACCAAGGGACGGTCTTCTGCCACTACCAATGTTATTCTGGAGGTTAATGCCGGCATCTGGAATCGACTGAGGGAGCAGCGGGTAAAGTTGGGTTACCAAGTGGTGTTAGCCCTGGACCAGTCCCCAGTTGTGCAATGCTACAACTGCCTAGGGTTCGGACATATGGCGCGGGATTGCCTATCGACCATCAGGTGCGGTTATTGTGCAGAGGAACACGATACCCGGGAGTGCCCAAATCGTTCTCTTCATCCACACTGCATAAATTGCCAGAAAACCAAAAAAGGTAGTGGTTCTGATCACCCGGCTTATTCAAGTGACTGTCCGGAGTGGTCTAAGTGGGATCGAATCTCAAGATCTGCAGTGAGATATTGTTAAGGGCACCCCAATGGTAATTAAGTTCGGGCAGGTGAACCTTGGCCGTGGCCTGGCTGCAACTAGGGAGGCTTTATGTGAGGCTGTAAAGAACCGCACAGACATCTTACTGGTCCAGGAGCCCTACGTGGGCGCTAAGGGCACATTATCTGCTCCTCATGTAATTGTCCAGGACCATCGCGGCTCCAAAGATTCTCCCGCGAAATCGGCAATTGTAGTCACTAACCCCAACCTTAGAATTATTGTCAACCAAACTCTCGTATGTAAAAACATTTCTTCCGTGGTTCTGCTTATCGGACAGATAAAAATCGGATTAATAAATGTGTATCTCGAAGGTGACAAAGATATGGTCGATTATTTGAACAGAATCCAGGAAGTGGTCGAAAACATCGGAACCCAAGACATAATCCTCGCCGGTGATGTGAATGCCGCTAGCCCCTGGTGGGGCTGCGATGCGGAGGACGGTCGGGGAAGGGCCATTATGGACCTGCTGGCTCAGTTCAACCTTAACATCCTTAACTCAGGAGCAACCCCAACCTTCCACACCTTCAGGGGGGGGAGATTGTTCACTAGCATCGTGGACATCACTGCCTGCACCGATTCTCTATTAGCAAGGGTTTGTAACTGGACAGTGGACACTGAGACGGCGATCCTGACAGACCATAGAACCATCCGATTTGTCCTGTCTATTGGTGATCAGGATGCCCTTGCTAAACATCCTTCCACAAGGATTTACAATTCTAAAAAAGCGAAATGGGTGCTCTTTGCTGCTACCCTAGACAGTGAGATGATGAATTCGGGATTGACCGCTGAGACAGTCGAGAGCTGCAGGGATCCACAGTCTTTGGAACTTCTGGTTTGCAAGTACCAAAAAGCAATCGCCAAAGCTTGTGATGAGTCTATCCCCAGACTCTCTCAGAGGGAAAGCTCCACGCCTCCATGGTGGACAGGGGATCTTGAAACGGAGAAAAAATCTGTCAAGACATTACGCAGGAGAATCCACTCTTCAAATCCTGCCAGAAGACCCTACGTTGTAGCTGAATATATCAAAGCTAGAGACGAGTTTAAGAGACATATCGAGCTGACTCTAACCTCAAGCTGGAAGGACCTGTGCACCAGGCAGAAAGAAGAGGACGTCTGGACCTGTGCACAGCGTATTATAACCCGATGCTCTAACACGAGTCGCATTGAAGCCAGTCTGCTAAGGGACCCACTTACCAACACAACGTTATCAGCTGAGGAATCGGCGGAACATCTTGCCGAAACGTTCTTCCCACTTGACGACCCTGAGACAGACTCACCAGCACAGAAGATTACCAGGGAAAAGGTGCGGCTGGCTTTTGAGGACCTGGGCGTACCACCGAGCACCCCGGCAGCAGTTACTCCGCCTTTCACGCATGAGGAAACGATTGTCGTATATTCAGGAACTCACCCCAAGAAAGCACCTGGTGCCGATGGCTTTACGTCAGACATTTGTCAGGAGGCGTATAAGTGCAACAGCGACTTCCAGTTGGCAGTCTTTAACAAATGCCTAGAGATCGGCTGCTTCCCCACCGTGTGGAAGGAGGCCTGGATCAGAGTTGTTCCAAAGCCTGGAAAGGCCGATTACATGACGGCTAAGTCGTACCGCCCCATTGGACTACTCCCAGTATTAGGCAAAGTGCTGGAAAAGTTGGTTGCCAACAGGCTCTCTTGGACCATCGAAAGAGAGAATCTCCTAAGCCGGAGGCAGTACGGCTTCCGTGCGCGATGTGGGACAGAGGATGCACTCTATGACACCGTTGAGTACGTCAGGGAAGGAGTTCGTAAGAAGAAAATCGTTGCTGTGGTGTCGCTGGACATTGAAGGCGCCTTCGACAATGCCTGGTGGCCAGCGATTCTGCAGCAACTAAACGACAAACATATTGACCGTGGAACTCGGCGACTCCTATACAGTTACCTGTCGGATAGGAAGATCACTGTGGAATACTTGGGCAACACAATCTCCAGGCCCACGACGAAGGGTTGTATCCAGGGGTCAATTTGCGGCCCAATATTTTGGAATGTCCAGCTGGATCCCCTTTTGGTGGAAGCGGACAATTTAAGAGCTCATGTGCAGGCATACGCAGACGACATTGTAATCCTGGCGCAGGCTAATACTACTATGGAGCTGGAACTTGTCGTCAACGAGGCCCTTGCAGTTGTCGCGGATTGGGGAAAAAGGCAAAAAATGAGGTTTGCAGCCCACAAGACTCAGGCAATTATCTGCACTAAGAAGCTGAAATATGACGCCCCTTGTTTTTGCCTCTCCGAAGTCCCGATATTGCTTTCCAGCCGCCTTAAGCTGTTGGGATTGACTCTGGACTCTGGTTTGAGTTTCCTTCCGCACCTGGAAGAGGTAACCAAGAAGACGGCAAATATTTTTAAAATGGTGGCAAGAGCAGCTCGGGCTCAATGGGGACTGAACGCAAACATTCTGAGGACGATATATCTTGGCGTTGTCGAGCCAGTAGCGACCTATGCAGCGAGCTCCTGGGCGCAGATCGCCGGTAAGGTGTACGCCAGGAAGAAGCTCGACTCGATTACCAGAATGTTTGCGATCAAAATATCAAAATCCCACAGGACAACGTCGATGGTTGCCGCAGCTGTCCTCGCAGGTATAATCCCACTTGACCTGCGAGCAATAGAATACCTCAAAGTCTATGAAGTTAAGAGAGGTAAGCCTTTGGATGAGCTCCCGGGCAGAACCCTGGAAAGGCGTGCTCATCCCTCCGAGCTGCCCCATCCCGCTCTCAGGGGGAGGCTGGGATTCCGGCACATAGATTCCATAGAGGACATTCAGAACATCGAAAATGACTTCCTACAACTCTACACAGACGGGAGTAAAATTGAGGGAAAGGTCGGAGCTGCAGTCTCTTGCTGGGGTCGGGATGGCGAGGTCAATAAGATGGGCCTAAAGCTGGGTAACCACTGCTCAGTTTTCCAGGCGGAAATGATTGCAATAAGCAGGGCGATAAAGTATGCCAAGGACAGAAGGCCACCTATCTCTGTCAACATCATCTCTGACTCAAGGTCTTCGTTGGAGTCTATTGCGGACCCGAAAACATCAAACGCTATCGCCATCGGGGTTCAGCAATCAATCGCCGAAGCAAACCAGCAGGGCAGGGACATCATCCTGTTCTGGGTGAGAGCCCATGCCGGAATACCCGGCAATGAGAGGGCAGATGAACTCGCTAAGGACGCCGCACTACATCGTAAAACCAGCCCCGTCTATGACCATTTCCCACTGTCCTTCGCAAAGCACTCGATCAGGGAGGCTACTCTGGACTTATGGCAGGAGCGCTTCGTGGCCGGAACACATCACGACAGAGGTATTAGACTCTTTTTTGAGGACGTAAGACGAGCGTACAAGGTGCTAGGAAAGATAGGTACCCCTAATAACCTTAGAGCTCAACTTTTCACGGGACACGGAGGCATTCGAGAGTATCTGTTCAGGTTCAAACTGGCGGATGACCCAGCCTGTGTCTGTGACGGCGAAAGTATCGAGTCCATAAGGCATATTTTGATTGAATGTCCCCGATTTACGCGGGAAAGGTTCGACCTCGAACAGAGGCTGGGTCGCCCGTTAGATGAACTCCCCGAGTTGGTTGATGACGACAATTGCCGGACCCATTTCGTGGCTTTTGCGGAGGGAGTCCTGGCCAAAGCTGCCAAAGCCAATGGGTCGACACTGCCCTAAAGGCCTCATAATTTACACCTTATTGGGTTAAATTATTAGTTTGTAAGGCATTTAGTCCAGTATCTAAAATAAGTATAGTTAGTATTCTAATTAGGATTGTTATAGATAGTGTAAATAGTAATTGTGTACATAGTGTAGATAGTAAAATAATAGTCATATAATTTCCTTAAGTTATTAGTTTAATTTAAGTGACAATAGTCGTGTAAATATACAGCAAAAAAAAAAAAAAAAAAAAAAAAAAAAATATAAAAAAAAAAAAAAAAAAAAATTGCTACTAATAACCTACTAACCACTACAATTAAATCCTAGATTTACTGGTCCACTTGCACGAGGGACAGCTCGAAATGTCAGTGAAGTCAAATCGAGGTGTCCTTCCTGCAAGGTGGCCAATCATAGACCAAAAAATTTGATACAGAAATAAGTGCCGAATTAATATCGGCAATATTAACTTGAGGCAGGGGTGGTTTTTTAGTCGGTATGCACAGCCGTGAATCCGACACTGCCCAAGCTGGCTCGTTCTAGGCGAGGCAGTTTGGGGCGTCCAAAGAGGATTTTTCCACGCCTGCCAAAACAAAAAAAAAAAAAAACAAAAAAAAAAAAAAAAAAAAAAAACCTAACCTAACCTAACCTAACCTAACCTAACCTAACCTAACCTAACCTAACCTTTTTTTTTTTTTTTTTTTTTTCTCGGGGTGGAAATCCTCATGGATGTCCTCCGCCCTGGGGTGGGCGAAGGGGTCTGTCAGACTCTTACTGACTAAAACCACCCCGGTGTTCCCTCGCACACTTGCGTCGGGGGGCTGCGGGAGCAAATTGCGACTTCCGCTGCCCCGGACTGGTGACGGCCCGCACTCTGCGGGCCCCGTCCCGTAGGGGGAGTGAGGTGTGCAAACTCCCCCCGTTACGTCTTAGAGTGGCGCGCGTGCGTGAGTGGTGCGTGTAACCTAACCTAACCTAACCTAACCTGGAGTCGCACGGCACCCCCTGCCGTGGCAAGTTCAGTTTAAAGTGTCTCCGCGCTCAAAAAATCGCGAAAATAAGCAAATTTGCTCAGTTTTAGGTGTGCAATAGCTTAAAGTGTTCGGGCAAGTGAGTGTTTTGTGCGCGCATGAAAAAAGTTTCTTGGACTTCATTTTTGGGGCTTTTCCCGGCTAAATTTGGTAAGTAGATTCCACATTTTTGCGAACGCTGCCGAATTTTGAGTGTAGACCCACAATATTGTAAACGCAGTAAAGCGCGCGCTCGCTGCCCGCACATTTTGAGTAGTCGACCGTATTTTTCCCGTTCTTAAAACCGGATATACGGACATAACTAAGGAAACCCCACACCTGGCAACACTTTGATTGGATGCGTGCGACAGATTCTGGAACCGCCCACACTGAGGCGTTCACCTTGTTGGCGCATTTCCGGCATCAAAACCATCCAATCTGATGAGATTGAATTTTCCTAGAGGTCCAAACAATCTTAACCTCAAAGATCTTTTTCGATCTTTAATAGCCTGAATTTGCGATCGACGACCCCTCTTTTTTATCGCGGGGAACTGGCCCCCTCCGTGCCCTTTCGCTCTTTGCGAACTTCCAGAATTTTAAAGTACAAACTCGGGCAGCAAAAAAATTATTCAGTGTAACCACGTTTTGCATAGTTAACCTCAAATAAAAACGTGGTCCGCGCAAACCTGAAGGTGGAAGTGGTCGAGGATCGTCTTCCGTATATTTATTTTATCAGAGCTGACTATAGAGCTGACTATAGAACAGTCTCCCACTTCTTCAACCTGAGGGAACTCCTCAGCTTTTGGTCCCACGTCGCCCGACTTTGGTCTCTTCCGAACAGGGTGTATCATCCCCCCCTTCCCCCTCAATAAATTACCTTTGTTATTGCCCCCCCCCCAACCCCGTGTAGATTACCTCACCCCCCCGGGCTGTTTTGGTCCAGGTCTAAGATAGACCATCCAAGTCCAGGTTCTCTGTGACCGGCTTGAGGAGCCCTATCGATTGGCCCCGACAGAACTCCCCCCTAAATATTTTACCCCCCCCCCGCCTTCACCCCCTCTGGAATTTTTCAGCACCCCCCTCCCCCCCACCCCCGTTTAGATTACCTCACCCCCCCCGGGCTGTTTTGGTCCAGGTCTAAGATAGACCATCCAAGTCCAGGTTCTCTGTGACCGGCTTGAGGAGCCCTATCGATTGGCCCCGACAGAACTCCCCCCTAAATATTTTACCCCCCCCCCCCCGCCTTCACCCCCTCTGGTATTTTTCTGTACCCCCCTCCCCCTCCCCCGTTTAGATTACCTCACCCCCCCCGGGCTGTTTTGGTCCAGGTCTAAGATAGACCATCCAAGTCCAGGTTCTCTGTGACCGGCTTGAGGAGCCCTATCGATTGGCCCCGACAGAACTCCCCCCTAAATATTTTACCCCCCCCCCCCACCTTCACCCCCTCTGGTATTTTTCTGCACCCCCCTCCCCCCCACCCCCGTTTAGATTACCTCACCCCCCCCGGGCTGTTTTGGTCCAGGTCAAAGATAGACCATCCAAGTCCAGGTTCTCTGTGACCGGCTTGAAGAGCCCTATCGATTGGCCCCGACAGAACTCCCCCCTAAATATTTTACCCCCCCCCCCCACCTTCACCCCCTCTGGTATTTTTCTGCACCCCCCTCCCCCCCACCCCCGTTTAGATTACCTCACCCCCCCCGGGCTGTTTTGGTCCAGGTCTAAGATAGACCATTCAAGTCCAGGTTCTCTGTGACCGGCTTAAGGAGCCCTATCGATTGGCCCCGACAGAACTCCCCCCTAAATATTTTACCCCCCCCCCCCACCCCCGTTTAGATTACCTCACCCCCCCCCGGGCTGTTTTGGTCCAGGTCTAAGATAGAACATCCAAGTCCAGGTTCTCTGTGACCGGCTTGAGGAGCCCTATCGATTGGCCCCGACAGAACTCCCCCCTAAATATTTTACCCCCCCCCCCCCCGCCTTCACCCCCTTTTGGAATTTTTCTGCATCCCCCTCCCCCCACCCCCGTTTAGATTACCTCACCCCCCCCCGGGTTATCCTGACCCGGGTTGGAGATAGACCACTCGAGTCCGGGTTCTCTGTGACCGGCTTGAGGAGCCCTATCGATTGGTCCCTACAGAAACCCCCCTCCAAATAAATTCCCCCCTCTTAACTTCTTTCACAACTTCCAACCCCCCCCATTTTACCTCACTCTGTTCGGGCTAGCTGGGCCAAGGTTGGAGGCAGACTGCCCGAGTTTGGGCTCATTGTCATCAGTTCGACGAGCCTGTTGAACTTACCCCCAATAAAAACCGTCTTCCTGACCGGCCAGTCCCACGATGTCTAAGAACATCCCCCCTCCACCGAAGCGCACGGCGAGGGCAGCGGCACAAATTCCGCCTGTTTCGCAGCGTGCAAGGCCTAGAGCTGCCGGCAGAACAGCAGCGCCAGAAATAACCTCTGATACTATTGAGGAGTCCACCCGGACGGCATTTCCGGTCGCTGCAGCATCGGACCCCTCCGATCAAGAACCGACCCTGCCCGTTGCTGTTTCGGAGCCATCCGTGGGACGTTGCCCCGATTCCCAGTCATCTGATTTGTTCGAAGTCGGCGTATCGCCGGCAAACATGGAGATCCTGGAAATAGAGGACTCCCCCCTCTCGTCGACTCCAATCAGAGAAGGAATAAAAACAATTGCACTCGGACCTAGACCACTCACATCCGATCTTAGGATTCAGACCCAAATTAGGCAGGCGATGGCGGCCGGACCGGTGGAGACGGATGAGTACGACTCGGATGTATCGGTCAACTCCTGCGACTCCACCAGGACGGTCGACGGCCGGCGAATAGTCCTAAGTGAGATGCCACGTCAGGCGGGCTCGACCCTTCAGAAAGCTAAGCAGGACCTTGAGAGTTCGGGTAACCTGAAAAGAGAGATTCGTGAGAATGTTGTCTCGGCATTACAGCTCATGTACGAGATGATTCTCAAACTCTCCGACTCTCGGAATTTGCACATGGTCGAGACCTGCAGGTTGAGGGAGGGAGTCGCAAGGGAGAGGGAGCGTCAGGCCAAAAAACATTCGCGGACACTGGAGGTGGCACTGACAGATTATAAAAAACTCGAGGCGCACGTTGAGAGACTAGCGGCGGATGTTGAATCCCTCCGCCAGATACTCCTTTTTGACGCGTGCGAACCCATTCGAGAGCTCAAGTTGAGCACCCAGCTCGCTCTGAGGGAATCGCCCGAGCTGGTGAGCTCTGTGCTCGCCAAAGTGGCTGATATTTCCGCTGGGCTCGAGCCACTCAGGTCAGTTCTACACTCAGTGTTGCCCCAGGGAGCACAGAAACCGATGCGCCCCGAGGAGCCAAACGGCCCCGAGATGGCGGACCTCCACGCGGAGCTGATGCGCATCCGTCAGGAGCTGGCGACTTTGAGTCAGCGCCGTCAGGACTGCCCTTTGGGTGACGCTACTACGGATGACATCATAGCTGCTGTGCGTGAAGCTTCCCTTGTTGCTCCCTCTCCTCCCCCGTCCAGCACGCCCGAAATGTACCAGATCCTGCAAACGTGCGCGAATACGCACGAAACTGTAGTGGAGGTGCGTAACGGCCTGCTGGAACTAAGGGATAGCTTGCCCTCAAGAGAAACCGCGGGAATACTTGGCTCCAAAGTCGAGGAACTGCGCAGAGATGTCAGGAGTCTACAAGATGCCACCATGGAGACTGTAGCGCCGATCAGAACGACAGTAGAGCACGTTCGGGGGCTCATAGAGGCCGGGGCTTTACCTGTCTCAGATCGGGATACCCCGCAAGCCAGTACTACTCGTAATGTAAACCAGATGCCGCCAAAATCCTACGCGGATGCCTTAAGCTACGCCCACAGTCACAGCCTTATCGTAGAATCAGTGGACCCCCGTCACACCAGCGACGACGTTATAAAGACTGTTAAGTCTAAAGTCGACGTCGTTGCTCTTGGGGTCGGTATTAGCAGCATACGGAGGCTGCGAAATCAAAGGGTGTCATTTGGCTGCGTCTCAGACCGTGATAGGGCGGCCCTTGGGGACGCAATAAGGGGGGCAGAACAAGGGTTTACTGTCGTGACACCACCACCAAGGAACCCGTTGATTCGTCTAGTAGGAGTCGCTAACGACCTAAATAACCCCGAAATTGAAAGTGCCCTTATTAAGCAGAACGCCAACTTAACCGAGGGCCTGTCTACGGACGATATGCGGGTTAAAATCATGCGGCGTACCAGGGGAAGATCCTCAGCCACCACCAATGTAGTGCTAGATATCAGCCCGGGCCTATGGCAGCGCATTAACGGCCAGCGTGTAAAGTTGGGATACCAAGTGGTACTCGCCCAGGATCAGTCCCCAGTGGTCCAATGCTACAATTGTCTGGGCTTTGGGCATATGGCTAGGGACTGCCGATCGGGCCCAATATGTGGGCACTGCGCCGAGGGTCATGACACCAGGGAGTGTCCAAATCGCTCCAAGCACCCTCGGTGCACCAATTGCTCAAAGAGCAACAGAGCGGTTGATGCTGGCCATGCAGCCTATTCTAGCATCTGCCCGGAATGGGTTAAGTGGGATCGGATATCCAGGGCAGTCATAAGTTATTGCTAAGGGCACCCCAGTGGAAGTCAAGTTCGCACAGGTCAACCTTGGTCGCGGTCTTGCGGCCACCAAAGAGTCGATTGTCGATGCTGTTAGGAGCCGCACGGACATCTTGCTCGTCCAAGAACCCTATGTGGGCACTAAGGGCGTTCTGTCTGCGCCTCACGTAGTCATCCAGGACCCTTGCGGCTCCAAAGACTCACCTGTAAAGGCGGCCATCGTCGTCATTAACCCGAATACAAAAATAATCTGTAACCAAAAGTTAGTCACTAAAAATATATGCTCAGTTGTCCTACTCATTGGCCACCTTAAGATCGGCCTTATTAATCTGTACTTAGAAGGTAATAAAGAAGTAGACGAGTACCTCAACGAAACTCAGGAGGTAATCAACAAAATCGGCACTCAAGATATCGTTATCGCCGGCGACGTCAACGCTTCTAGCCCCTGGTGGGGATGCGATGCGGAAGACAGTAGGGGTAGGGCTGTGATGGACCTCCTTGCTCATAACAACTTAAACGTCCTGAACTCGGGTGCTACTCCAACCTTCCACACTTTTAGGGGTGGAAAGCTCTTCTCCAGCATCGTCGACGTAACGGCCTGCAGCAACTCGTTGTTGGCGAGGATTTCTAACTGGAGAGTAGACACTGATACGGCTGTCCTAACCGACCACAGAACAATCCGGTTTCAACTATCGGAGCGCAGTCTGGACCCACCCTTGAGGCATTCTTCCACCAGAGTTTATAACACTTCGAAGGCGAAATGGACAACCTTTTCCGATACTCTGGAAGCGGAAATGGCCCGTTTGAATCTTTCCACCGATGGAGTCCATGACATCACGGACTCCGCCTCTTTGGAGAAGCTCGTCTGTGACTATCACATAGCGATCTCCAAGGCCTGCGATGAGGCAATTCCAAAGCTGACCAACAAGAAAAGCTCAATCCCTCAATGGTGGACGGCTGATCTGGATTCTCAGCGTGCGTCTGTAAAGACCCTTCGTAGGAGAATACACTCTGCAAACCCTAAAAGAAGGCCCTACTGCATTGCAGAGTACGCCAAAGCTAGGGATGACTTCAAAAAGAATGTCGAGCTGACTCTCACTTCGAGCTGGAAGGAGCTCTGCACTAGACAGAAAGAGGAAGACGTCTGGTCTTGCGCGCAGCGCATAATTACACGATGCTCTAACACAAATAGAATAGAGTCAAGCCTGCTAAAAGATCCGCAGACCGGAGTTACTTTGTCGCCTGACGAATCGGCTAAACATCTTGCTGATACCTTCTTTCCTTTCGATGATCCGAGTGCGGACTCCTCTGCTCACAAGACCATCAGAGAGAGCGTTCAACTTGCAGCTGGGGATCTGGATCTGCCTCTGTGCTCCCTGACAGAGGTAACTCCCCCGTTCACTCACACGGAGATCCAGAACGTCTACTCAGGAACCCACCCCAAGAAGGCTCCAGGTGCCGACGGTTTCACTGCGGACATTTGCCGTGAGGCTTACAAACATAACAGCGACTTTCAGCTAGCACTCTACAACAAATGCCTCGCAGTCGGCTACTTCCCCATCGTGTGGAAAAGGGCATGGATCCGCGTGATTCCAAAGCCCGGAAAGTCGGATTACATGACGGCGAAGTCTTACCGCCCTATAGGGCTTCTTCCGGTCCTAGGGAAGGTACTGGAGAAGTTGGTCGCTAACCGGCTCACATGGAAGATGGAAAGGGAAAACCTTTTGAGTCGAAGGCAGTACGGCTTCCGGCCGCAGTGTGGAACTGAGGATGCACTCTACGATGCTGTCCAGTACATCCGAGATGGAGTCCGCAAAAAGAAGATCGTTGCTGCAGTATCGCTGGATATTGAGGGCGCGTTTGATAATGCCTGGTGGCCGGCGATCCTGCAGCAACTGGACAAGAAAGGAACCGATCGGCAGACGCTCAGGCTCCTACATAGCTACCATGAGAACAGGAGCATCACCTTGGAGTACCTGGGCACCACGGTATCCAAGTCCACTACTAAAGGCTGTATCCAGGGGTCTATATGTGGTCCCTTATTTTGGAACGTCCAGCTGGATCCCCTGCTGGTGGAGGCGGACAACATCGAAGCGCATATCCAGGCTTACGCTGATGACATCCTCATTTTAGCGCAGGCCGACACAGGGACAGAGCTCGAGGCTATTGTCAACGAGGCCCTCTCAGTAGTGGAGAGGTGGGGTAAGGGGCATAAGTTGAAGTTCGCCCCTCACAAAACCCAGGCTATGATCTGCACGAAAAAACTTAAATACGACCAACCAAATTTTTACCTTGCTGGATCTCCGTTAGCAGTATCAAACCGCCTTAAGTTGCTTGGCCTCACTATGGACCCTGGCCTTAGTTTCCTCCCTCATCTGGAGGAGATCACCAAGAAAACAGCGAGCATTTATAAAATGGTAGCGAGGGCGGCACGGGCGCAATGGGGACTGAATGCAAACATCCTGAGGACTATTTACATCGGCGTGGTCGAGCCAGTCGTGACCTACGCGTCGAGCTCCTGGGCGCAAGTCGCCGACAAGTTATACGCCAGGAAGAAACTAAACTCGATTACCAGGATGTTTGCAATCAAGATCTCTAAGGCCCACAGAACAACATCACTTACTGCCGCTGCCATTCTCGCAAGAGTGATCCCCCTGGATTTGCGCGCTATCGAGTGCCTCCAAATATACGAGGTCAAGCGGGGAAAGCCCCTGGATGAGCTCCCGGGCCGAACACTGGAGAGACGTGCGCATCCCTCCGAGCTGCCGCACCCCGCTCTTCGGCTGAGGCTGGGGTTCCGCCATATTGATTCACCCGAAGACCTGTCCAAAGTCGGAAATGATTTCCTTCGGCTTTACACGGACGGAAGCAAAATTGAGGGTAAGGTTGGGGCCGCAGTTTCATGCTGGAAGCGGGACGAGGAAGTGGCCAGGCTGGGCCTTAAATTGGGAAACCACTGCTCAGTATTCCAGGCGGAGATGGTTGCGATCAGAAGAGCTATAAAATATGCCGACGATAGGAGACCGCCCATCTCCGCAAATATCATCTCGGACTCACGATCAGCTTTAGAGTCCATAGCAGACCCCAAAACTCCTAACGGCATTGCCTTGGGTATTCAGCGGGCAATTGCGGCGGCAAGGTTACAGGGCAGGAGCATCCACCTGTTCTGGGTGAAAGCCCACGTTGGTGTTCCTGGCAACGAAAGGGCGGACGACCTAGCTAAGGAGGCTGCACTCCATCGCAAGACCAGCCCAGTTTTTGACGATTTCCCCCTGTCTTTCGCAAAGCGCTCGATCAGGGAAGCTACACTTACCAGATGGCAGGACAGATACACCGCCGACACACACCAAGACAGAGGTATCCGTCTCTTCTTTGTGAACGTGAAACTAGCATATAAGGTGCTGGAAAAGATGGGGGCATCTAACAACTTAAGAGCCCAGCTACTCACAGGACATGGAGGCCTGCGTGAGTACTTGTATAGATTTAAGCTGACGAGCGTCCCAGCCTGTGTTTGCGATGACGAATCCATAGAATCTGTAAGGCACATACTATTAGACTGCCCCCGATTTATTCGGGAGAGATACGATTGTGAACAGAGGTTGGGACGCTCGCTGGACGACTTCCGGGAGCTGTTTAGTGACGACGATTGCCGTCCCATTTTCTTGGCTTTTGCTGAGGCTGTCATGTACAGAACGGCTAAGGCTAACGGCTCAACTTTGCCCTAGGGACCTCAGGGATCCGCACATCTGCGTCGCCTACTGAATTTTTTGTATAATTTAGTGAAAATGAGCTTTAATAGCCTAGCCAGTACTTTCACTATATTTAGTAAAGTACTTCATGATAAGCAAAATCTTAGTCATTAACTCTTAAGTTCTCTGCTCGTAGGCGACGCAGTAGCAAATCAGATTGCTAATTTATAGTTGATAAGTTTTTATTAGTTTCTAAGCTATGTTATAATTAATACTGTGATAATAGATTGCTAAGGTTCTAGTCCATAATGAATAATCCAATTATACACTTTAATTAATAGTTTATAAAATATGTTGTAATAGTTTTAAAAAATGGTTTAGCGCAAAAACTGTAAGCGCGACTCAAAAAAAAAAAAAATAAAAAAAAATAAAAAAAAAACAATTACATACTAACCATACTAACATCCTAAAGCTCAGAAAAAATCTGGGCCCGCTTAAGCAGCAGGGCCGGGTTGGAGTTTTTATACGAGCACTAACCCGGTTCTCTTGCACAAAGTAGGCCCAGGATCAAAGATCAATTGTTACTAAAGTTAGAAGTACTGAATTTAAAATCAGTAATAAGACCTAGATGCAGGAGTGGTTTTTAGGCGGTAGGCAGGAATCCGACACTGCCCAGGCTGGCTCGTACTGAGCGAGGCAGTTTGGGGCGTCCTAAGAGGATTTTCCACTCCTGCGAAAACAAAAAAAAAAAAAAAAAAAAAAAAAAAAACCTAACCTAACCTAACCAAGGTCCATGTGGGCATCAAGAGATGCTCGATTGAGGACCAGTCCCCTCTAGTCCAGTGCTCAAAGTGCCTTGGATATGGACATAATAGGTCCATATGTAAGGCCGGTAAGGAAGTCTGCAGCTACTGCAGTGGAGCACATAACGTCAGGGACTGCCTCACTCGAGCTGATGGCAAACAGCCCACTTGTATAAACTGCAAGGTGGCACACAGGACGGGCAGCGACCTGGCACACTCAGCGTTCAGCGAAGACTGCCAGGAACGCCAAAAATGGGATGGTATAGCAAGATCTCGCGTTTGCTATTGCTAAGGGCGACCAAGAGAACACACAAACCAGCCAACCAGTCACCCTTCAAAACACAACAAGACCGACGGCAAGATTGCGGTTTATTCAAGTGAATCTTCAGCGCTCAAAGTTGGCCACAGAAGAACTCCACATGGCGGCTCAGGCAAAGGGAGTTTCCGTAGCACTTGTTCAAGAGCCCTATGTAGGTAGAACAGGTGTAATGAAACAATGTCCCGGCACACAAGTCATCCAGTGCAGCCTGAATCGCCAAAAGCCAGTAAAGGCGGCGATCGTCGTCTTCGGGAACAACCTGGAGGTCATTCATGACCCCCAGATTGTGACCGAGAACGTCGCCGCCGTCTTGCTGAAGGTGGGCCAGCTCAGCTTTGGGGTGCTATCGGTCTATTTTGAGGGTGACCAGGATATCGAACCCTACCTTTCCGAAACGCAAAATACTATACAAAAACTTCACACAAGCAACATCCTGGTGGGAGGAGACATAAACGCCTGGAGCCAGTGGTGGGGAAGTGTTTCCGAAAACCATCGCGGGGCAGCGTACAGTACATTCCTCAATGAGCGGGATCTCCACATCCTAAACATGGGCCAAACACCGACGTTCGAGACCTACAGAGGTGACAGGTGGTGCACAAGCATCGTCGATGTGACGGCATGCAGCCTGCCCCTTTTAGGTAAGGTCGAGGAGTGGCGTGTAGAACGTGGTCTAACAACATCAGACCACAATCCAATAACCTTCTCGATGCGCTTAGAAAAGGCCTTGGAACCCTTAAGGCCGATCTCGACGCGCATCTACAACACTAAGAAGGCAAAGTGGTCCGACTTCAGCACGCACTTCAAGATCAGCCTGGCCGACAATGACATTACACCAGTCAAAGTCTCGGACGTCTCTAACCCAGGGGATCTGGAGACAATCATCAGCACATACACCCGGAACATTCACCGCTCATGTGAGAAAGCGATCCCAAAACTGGGGTCGCCTAAACACGACGCCAAGCCCCCATGGTGGACCCCTTCTCTAGACCGTCTCAAAAAAGACGCCATGACGAAGAAGAGAAGGATCCGGAACGCAGCCGCAAGCCGGAGACAATTCACCATCCAAGAGTACGTCCTGGCAAAAACTGTATACACCTCAGCAGCGACGGAAGCAGCCACAGCGAACTGGAAGGAGTTCTGCTCGAAGCAGGACCGAGAGAGCATGTGGGACGGCATCTACAGGATACTAAGGAAGACAGCCAGAAGACAGGACGATGCGCTCCTGAGGAACACCGCTGGTGAGACGCTCAGTCCACAGCAATCCGCGGATCTTCTGGCAAAAACCTTCTACCCCGACGACTCAACGGATGCCGAACAATCATACCACACAGTTCTGAGGAGGTTAGCGGAGGAGAGGAACCCCCAAGGTCTGTCTGCCGATGATCCACCTTTCACGACCGCAGAGCTGGAAATGGTCCTTCAGAACCAAAATCCGAAAAAAGCCCCCGGTCCCGATGGATTAACGGCAGACATCTGCGCAGCGGCAATAAACTGCGATAGGGAAGTGTTCTTAGCGATAGCCAATAGGTGCTTGTCGCTGTCACACTTCCCGAAACAGTGGAAGGTCGCCCACGTGTGCATTCTCCGCAAGCCTGGAAAGGACGACTATACCAGCCCAAAGTCGTACAGGCCAATAGGTCTGCTCTCGGTCCTAGGAAAAATCTTCGAGAAACTCCTAGTAGGCAGACTGCAACACCACTTCCTCCCGACACTACATACAAGCCAGTACGGTTTCATGCCGCAGCGTGGCACCGAGGACGCCCTTTATGCCCTAGTGGGACACTTACGAGCCGAAATCAAAGCCAAAAAAATCGTGCTTTTGATATCGCTGGACATAGAGGGGGCCTTCGATAACGCATGGTGGCCAGCACTTAAAAGACAAATGATAGCCAAGAACTGTCCCAAAAACATTTACGCTCTCGTCACCTCATACCTGGAAGACCGGAACATCAGGGTCAACTACGCCAGAGCGACAAGCGAGAAGGGTACCACGAAAGGATGCGTCCAGGGCTCAATTGCCGGACCGACGTTTTGGAACCTTATTCTAGACTCGCTCCTACACAAGATGGCTAGAATGGGGGTATACTGCCAAGCCTTTGCGGATGATGTTGTCCTGGTTTTTTTCGGACTTTACAGCCGGTCCCCTGCAGCAATCAGCCAACGACACGCTAGACATAGTATCGGAATGGGGCGTCCAAAACAAGCTACGTTTCGCCGCGCATAAGACCAACGCGATGGTGTTAACGAGGAAGCTTAAGTACGACGTTCCGGTACTTCACATGTCGGGCACGCGGCTGAACTTGGTCGAAGAGGTCAAGCTGCTAGGTCTCACAATAGACTCCAAACTCACCTTCAATGCGCACGTGTCTGCGACCTGTAAAAAGGCTGCAGACATCTATAAGCAGTTGGCATGCGCGGCAAAGGTGACTTGGGGTCTCAACAGAGAGATAATTAGGACAATTTACGTGTCGGTGATAGAGCCTATCGTGATGTATGCTGCGAGTGCGTGGGCCCCCGCAGCTGAGAAACTGATGACAAGGAATCAGTTTGACTCACTGCAGAGAGGTTTCGCGCAGAAGATCTGCAAAGCATACCGCACGGTGTCTCTGACATCGGCACTTATCCTATCAGGCCAACTCCCCCTAGATCTCCGGGTAATCGAGGCCGCAACCCTTTTTAAGGTCAAAAAGGGACATTCCCGAGAGTTCCTACCGCCGGACCGCGAGCTGGAGTGCAACTTGCACCACTCCCAAACTCCCCACCCAGCGCAACTCACAATAACTGAGTACGCATGCCTTGAGGACTTGACTCCCGAAACTCTGGAAACCCATCAAGTAATCGGTCCCCAAATATACACCGACGGCAGCAAGATAGAGGGGAAAGTGGGAGCTGCCCTAACTTGGTGGGAAAACGGAAAGGAGTCGAAGTTCAGCACCTTTGGCCTGGAGCCTCATAACACCGTCTTCCAATCGGAAATGTACGCGCTCTCTAGAGCTGTCAGGATGGCAAGAGAATCCAGGGCAACCTCCGTAAGCATCTTAAGTGACTCAAGATCGTCACTTGACCTGCTGAGGAGACCGTCTGTCACTCACCACCTGGCACTCCAAATCAAGAGGTGTGTACGAGAGATCAGAGAGGAGGGCAGAGTAGTGAGGCTCTTTTGGCTCAAGGCCCACGTGGGAACCGCCGGGAATGAGAGAGCAGACGAGCTGGCTAAGGAGGCAGCTCTAACAAAAGCGACAGCAGACTACAACAAGGTCCCTGTATCGTTCGTGAGGAGGAAGATACGGGAGGGGACTATAAAGAAGTGGCAAGCGCGATACGAGTCCTCGAGTACAGGAGCGGTCACAAAAGTGTTCTTCCCAGACGTCCTAGCGGCGAAAAGAACACTCAGAGACGCAGTTCTCACACCGGTCCATGTACAAGTCCTAACGGGACACGGAGGATTCTCAGCGTATCTCCACCGTTTCCATCTCAAAGATAGTCCCTCGTGCGTCTGTGATCCCAGTTGCGAAGAATCAGTCTGGCACCTGCTCTTCGAGTGCCCAAGGTTTAGTTACGATAGAATGGAGCTGGAAGTAAAGATTGAAACCCAGCTAAGCCAGTCCACACTCCACACCATCATGGGGAGACCGGCTACCAGAAATCTATTCTTGGCATTCGCGAGTAAAGTTGCCATAGTCGCAGCAGAAGGGAACAAAACGGACGCAACCCTGCGAAGTCGAAACCGACTGCCACCCAGAACCACAACGATCACCGCACCACCAACAACAACAACAACAACAACAACACAAAACACAACACGTAGACCACTCACCATAACACAAGTCTCACACACCAATCTACAACCAATACCAGTGGCACCACCACCGGTAGCAGCAGCAACAGCAGCAGAAGCCAGTATACAACCAGCCCCTAGCGATATGCCTATCACCCAATTCCTGGCATGCGGAGGAGACGGAGTTCCGGGCGTCAGACTGCGAGGCGTCGCCCTCTTCATGAACAGGGAAGAAGAAAAGTTAGGCATGAGCTTCTGCATAGGCTGGAGCCGACCTGCAGCCCGTATTCCAATATCACCAGGCCTTGCCGCCTTGATCAACGGAAGCACCACCAAAACGAGCACAAGTAGAAGTAGCCTCTCACCGATGCCGCTTATTGCGATCCAAAGGAAAGACGATCGCACTATTGTGTATCGGTGTGTTTACGAAGAACGCGGCGAGGATTTTATGACAGTTACGTGTACAATAACAAATTACTTGGTACATACTTACTACTACTTTTGTATTTTTCACCATACTAAGTAGCCGCTTTGCTCATTCATTATGTTTCATTGTCATCGTTGCCAGGCCGAAGCCAGGGATGGAGTGCAATGTACACTTTGCCTCAATAGCTTTGATTTCCCTTGTGCCGGAATTACCGAGGCAGGGTATCGCAAGCTTGGGGACAGGAAAGCTACTTGGAAGTGCAGTTCCTGCAAAGCTGGGTTTGCGAGTCCTTCTAACCCACCCTCTGGGAAAGCTGCACAAGGAGATTTGGTAAACATCCATCAGGAACTCCGGAAACTCACGGAACAGTTAGCATCGTTACCTCTTCTTATAGAAAATGTTAAGTCGATTCAAGCGGATATTTCTGATCTCAAAAACATGAAAGAAGAGATAGTTGGGGTTCAGAAATCCCTAGACTACGTTCATGCTACGGTTGATGAACTCTCGGTCAAATTGGAAGACGTTGACAAACAAATTGAGTCACTACAAAAAACGAAGGAGGACGTCACACGCTTCGAAATGCGACTTGGGCGGTTGGAATCAAGCATACGTGAGAGTGAGCAGAGATCGCGATTAAATAATATAGAAATTAAGGGAGTCCCGGTCACAGACTCGGAAAATCTCTTTGCTGTTATTGCTAAGATTGGCGGCATAATCAAGTGCGAAGTTTCGAAGAATGAAATAAATTATGTTGCCAGAGTCCCCCAACGAAATAATAAGAATGCTAAAAATATTATTATATCCATGCACAATCGATATTTGAGGGACGATTTCATAGCAGCGGCTAAAAAACACAAGTCATTAACAGCATCTGACTTGGGTCTTAATGGTGTCAACAAGGTTTTTGTCAATGATCACCTGACATTTGAAAATAAGCAGCTGCTCAACAAGGCGAAGACTTTGTCCAAGGAGAAGGATTATTCTTATATTTGGGTAAAAAACTGCAAAATCCTAGTAAAAAAAAATTCTACTTCGCCCACATACACAATTACGTCAGCACTGGATTTAAAAAAAATATGTTAATAGTTCTAATATTGTCACGCTTTCATCATTTTATATTCGTTTTTTCAAGTTTGAGAGGCACAGGTGTGTATGTCTTGATCACCTCATTAGCATCGCATTTGTTACATAATGTTTGTTTACCTACGCTAAACTTTTTTTGTGCCGATTGTTTGTATTGTATGTCTTATCTAGTTTGTTTCAAAGTCGCTTTTTGCTCATTCTGGACCAATATTTTTATATTTAGATTATCGTACTTTGTAAAAAATAGTTTCTTCGCCGATGGTTACAGGTTTTGCTTGCTTTGCACCGTTTACTTAATGTATGATTCATTAAGTAAGCGGCGTATATATGATCGTCGCTTGTTCATTATCTCATCAGCGAGTCAGTATAGGGAATATAATTTAATTTCCGTGGTAATTAGTGACTTCTGCATAGCATTCCACATTAGCTTATACCAAATCATGACACTGCACTGCGTTTACTACAAACTTATTCTAGCTCCGCCGCACTGTATTTATTATACGCTTATTCTGGTACCAGCATTCTTTGTGTTACTCTTAAATCTATTTATTTTCCCTTTTAAAAATGCCAATTAATATTTATCACCAAAATGTACGTGGCTTGCGGACTAAAACGTCAAGTTTCCTTAGGAGTGTGTGTTCAAATAACTATGATGTTATATGTTTAACGGAGACATGGCTAAAAGAGGGTTTTAACAATAGTGAATTATTTGATGACCGCTATATTGTTTGGAGACGTGATAGAGATTACTTAGATAGAAATCAGACACTTGGTGGTGGTGTTCTCATTGCTGTTCGACGTGACCTCATTGCGGAGGAGCGCGCTAACTGGCGCTCGTCCGCGGAGGACCTATGGGTAACTCTAACTCTGAAGCGTTCAAGACCCAGAATATCATATAAGTTGCATATCTGTACAATTTATCTTTGCAAGCAAAACAGGGGGTTTTCATTGACTACACAGCTTACATACTTTTATACTAAGTTAAATGATATTATACTGAATAACTTGACAGACACTTTTATTATATTAGGGGATTTTAATTTGCCAAACTTAACGTGGCAACTGACGGATGATGGGTGTTCTTTACGACCGGAAAATATTCTCGGTTCTATTCAGACGGATTTTTTTGATATCTTAAACACATTTGATTTGGTCCAGTACAACGGTCATAGGAACCTTAATGAACGGGTGCTGGACCTAATTTTTTGTAACAATCACCTAACCGTTGATAAATGCTCTGACCCTCTTGTTCCAGAAGACCCTCACCATATGGCCCTTAGTATTTTTGTAGATTTTGTGGAGTATCATACGCTCCCATCACAACAAAGGAGAAAGTTTGTTTATAAATCAGCTGATTTTTGTTCTATAATGAAAGCACTTGATAGGTTCGACTGGCGCTGTGATCTCGCCAAAGGGTCAGTCGAGGATGCCTTGTCATTGTTGTACGTCAGACTAAATAAATTGTGTGAAACTTTTATACCAACTAAAATCATAAAATCTATGTCTAATTATCCCCCTTGGTATAAAACCCCTCTAATCAAAATTATTAAAGAAAAATTTAAATATCACTCCAAGTTTAAGAAATACGGCAATTTATCAGACTATGATTCTTTTTTAACTTTGCGAAGTCGTGGTAAATTATTAGAAAAAGAAATGTATGGGAGTTATATTGAGCTAATAGAAAATAGTATTAATGAATCGCCTAAAGCTTTTTGGTCTTTCGTCAAAAGCAAGCAACAGTCTTCATATACATTTCCATCGGTTATGAAGTATGGACATAGCTCGTCGGGACAAGGTGAAGAAATATGCAACATGTTCAGTGAAGTTTTTAAGCATAATTTTCTCCAAAATACTACCCCTGGTGTAACTCAGTTGGATAGCGGCATGCACTATCCTCAAACCTCTGCCTCTGATATAAGCTCTGTTGAAGTCTGCGAAACCGAGGTACTGAAACTCCTAAAGGCTATTGACGTGAATAAGTCAGCAGGACCTGATGGTATTCCTGCTGTACTTATAACTCGGTGCGCACAAAGCTTATCTTTACCACTTACCCTAATATTTCAGCGTTCCCTTAGTGAGGGAGTTGTGCCGCACATTTGGAAAACAGCGTTTATTACCCCCGTGCATAAAAAAGGCCCTAAAGACAATGTTGAGAACTACAGGCCAATATCTAAGCTTTGCTTATTTGCAAAGGTTTTGGAAAAAGTTGTTTACTCTTCGGTTTATAGTGCTATTAAACAATCACTTAATAACCATCAACATGGCTTCTTAAAAAACAGGTCTATTGTGTCAAATTTGCTTATCTGTTCCGATTATTTGTCCTCCACCATGTCTGAACCCTCCCAAGTGGATGTGGTCTACACTGATTACAGCAAAGCATTTGACCGTATAGACCACGGTGTCCTTTTACGTAAGCTGCTTGCAGTGGGTATCAGAGGCGATTTATTCAGATGGTTTACTTCTTATATTGAGAATCGCTGTCAAACTGTTGTACTGAATGGATACAGTTCTGTAACTGTTAAGATACCCTCTGGAATACCACAAGGATCCCTTTTGGGTCCTTTACTTTTTATTATTTTTATAAATGACATTGGTTCGTGCTTTACCCATTCCAAAATAATTCTTTACGCCGACGACATGAAAATTTTATGCCCTATATCGGAACTTTCCGACTGTTTTGGTTTACAGCGGGATTTAGATGGACTTCAAAATTATTGTCTCCTAAATAAACTTGAACTTAATGTTTCTAAATGTTTTGTTAGTACCTACACACGCAAACCACATGCAATCACGTTTCGGTATAAGTTACATAGTACTATTATAAACAGGATAAGCGTTATCAGGGACTTGGGCGTAACGTTTGACTCTAAGCTGCTCTTTGATGCACACATCGAAAACGTTGTCAATAAAGCTTCCAAAGCACTTGGATTCATACTTAGATTATCAGCTGATTTTAGAAACATAAAAACGTTTAAGATCCTCTATTGTGCTTTTGTCCGCAGCCACTTGGAGTACGCCTCGCAAGTGTGGAACCCCAATTATAATATTTATATAGATAGAATTGAGGGAATTCAAAAGCGGTTCCTGCGTTTCTTGCAGTACAAAACTAGGAAATATACTCCAAATTATATAGCGCGATGTAAAAGGTTTCACATCTTGCCTCTGCATGAGCGCAGACGCATTGCAGATATGACGTACTTATTTAAAATCGCAAATGGTACTATAGATTGCCCTGAACTGTTAGGTAGATTAGGATTAGTTACGCACTGCAAAACATTTCGCAAACCTAGCTTGTTACATGTCCCTCATTCCAAGACCGCGTACAGGCAGAATTCATTTCTAATCCGTGCGAGCAGAAGTTTTAATAAACTGTCTAGTGAACATGATTTGGATATATTCACTACCAGTGTTTCTCGGCTTAAGCATTTGTTGGTGAAAAGCTTCTTTACGGAAAAGTAATTGTTAGAATAATATGTATCTTAGTTTGTAATTTATCGTGTACTATTTGTTTCCAAATTTATATTATATAATTATATTAATAGGTAGGTAGTTAGTACCGACCTTGTTCTTTCTTCATTTTTATTATTAATAGTGTTTATCTGTGGAAACTTGTAAATGGCCTTCAGTTTTGTATTGTTTAAGACCACTGTGTAAGTTAGCTGTAAGTTTCCCGAATAGAATAAAATAAAATAAAATAAAATAAAATATTCGAGTGGGGAGAGGCGACTCCATTTGCTCAGGTAAGCTCACTGCTTCATAAGATCAGGGAGGCTGGAGAACATACCGCAGTCACAGCACGCACCATAAGCGTTGACGCGATGATGGTCGGAGGGGAGAGAGGAGACGTCGCAGACCGCTTCGGCTGTTTAAAAGCCTCTGAACACCACGAGGTAGTTGTCTATGAGGACAGAGGGGAAACTCTGAGTTTCCTCAAAGCCCCCAGACAACCAACAGCCAGCGCGACGAGCCCCGCAGTAAGCCCGGCCACCCAAAGCGGTTCAGAGAGGGCCCAGCAGAAGGCAGCCGCCGAAAAAGCTGCAAAGGAGCAGAGCAAGACCACTAGCCCGGAGGACCGGGCCCGGTCGAGGAGTCGCCTGAAAGCCTTCGGCACTTTCCTCAGCGCACTGCTCCCAAGCACCAGCCGCGAATCACCATCCCACAAGCAGGAAACAGCAGTGGAAAGGTTCTTCAAAAAGAAACCCAAAGAACCGAAAATGCAGAAGCTTACGCCAACAAGAGCTGACAAAGGGCAAGTCAGCCCGCCGACCCTCGCAGTTAATTTGGGCACCACGGACCACGTGAAGAGCGCTTTCCTCGAGTACGTCGCAATCGTGAGAGCGACCAGAGAGGTCAATCTCATGACATGCAAGAAGATCCTGCAGACCTTCCAAAGAGACACAGAAGGACTGCTAAGGGTACTACTCGAGGAATCAGAGGCAGCAGTGTACGACAACGTCAGATCTCAAGTCATCAAAGGGGAAATGACGGGGTCGTACATGGCAGCCTACAGCGCGAAGAGCGGTTTTGTGGCCCTGGACGAGGAGGAAACGGAGCGCTCAGGCAAAATCAAATTTAAAACACCAAATGACGACCCGATAGTGGTTACCGCCAAGTGTACCAAAATCATGCTGGACGATAAGATCCTCGAAATGGCACAGTCCATTTTGGGGACTTCCGATACCCCAGCATCGCAGGAAAACTGGGCGGTACCCAATATCAGGTGGGTAAACGGGGTCCCGGGTTGCGGCAAGACAACCTGGGTGGTGAAGCATTTCGATGAGGAGAAG
The DNA here is from genome assembly GCA_948150665.1 of Conistra vaccinii. NCBI lineage: Eukaryota > Metazoa > Arthropoda > Insecta > Lepidoptera > Noctuidae > Conistra > Conistra vaccinii. Next base: position 63,593 of record OX411328.1, read on the forward strand.
GACGTTGTTGCCACCACGACGACCGAAGCTGCCAAAGATCTCAGGGAGAAGCTTGCGCACCGCTTAGGAGACCGAGTAAAGACAAAGGTGCGCACTATGGCCTCAATTTTAGTCAACGGGTTCAAGAAGCAAGAGAAATGCTACCGTCTCACGGTAGACGAGGCTCTTATGAACCACTTTGGGGCCATAGTTATGGCAGTCTGGAGCAAGCGAGATTGTCCTCATCGGAGATGTAAACCAGCTTCCATTTTTGGACAGAGAGAACCTATTCGAGTTAAGGTATACCCGTCCAAACATGGTGGCTGGCATCACCCAGGAGCTGCTTTGCACACACCGCAACCCGATGGATGTGGCGTTTGCACTGAGCGAGATATACTCCGGTATATACTCCTCCAAGTCATCGCTGTCGCGGGTCCACTCCCTGAGGGTGGAGCGTTACACTGGAGCGCAAATACCGACCACTGCCCAAAACACCCTATTCCTGGTTCATACGCAAGAGGAGAAAGCCTCTCTTATTAGCCAGGGATATGGGTCCGGCGAAGGGTCGCGCACGTTGACCATACACGAGGCTCAGGGGTTGACCTACGACAGCGTAATTATCATCAACACCAAGTCCAGGAGGCTCTAAATCCACGACAGCATCTCCCACGCGGTAGTGGCGGTGTCGAGACATACGGTCAGCTGCGTCTATTACTCCGACGACGTCGACGACGCCACGGGCCGCTTTGCAAAGAGGGCGATGGATGCGCCAACTAAAATGGTCGTCGATTACAACCTGAAGACGGCCATGCAGCATCGAGACGAAATAGTCGTAGAAAAGTTGCTCAGGCTAGCGAAGTCCCTGGTCAGCAGACCCAATCTTCACACCTAAATACCACCTAACAAGTCCCATTCAAACTCCAACCCAAATCATGTCAACCTAACCCGAACCATCACCCAATCACCGTCTGTAACCCCTGTAGAATAAGCGAGAACAAAATCATGTAAAACTGCATGGCAGAGCGAGTCTGTCATACTCACGCAAATGCCCTGCCGATGGTGGCGCTGCACGGCCGGCCGTTAAGTTCCCTAAGATATGGTTGAGCTAAACGGTGCGGACGTGTTCGTCAAGTCCGTGAACGGGCGCCATCGGTCGGGGCTGGTCGGCTCGCACTGCCATGGAGTTCTGTATACTTCAAACAACACAATAACCTATATAAGAATAATAAATATGCATGTAAACAGAAAAAAAAAAAAAAAAAAAAAAAAAAAAAAAAAAAAAAAGGATGGACTCACGTAGATTTAAGTTAGTTTATTAGCTAAGAATATGTGTCCGATGTAGGAGCACAATTACTGTAGAATGTAAGAAAACATGTTAATAAAAATGTATCAAGTAACCAAAAGCACGGACCTCCATGTCTGTGGATTAATTGTAAGGAAGGAGTGTGGTTTTAGCCGGTAAGAGTCCGGCACTGCCCAGACTGGCTCATCTGTGAGGCAGCCTGGGCGTCCATGAGGATTTCCCACTCCTGCCAAAAAAAAAAAAAAAAAAAAAAAAAAAAAAACCTAACCTAACCTTTTTTTTTTTTTTTTTTTTTTGACGCTGGGAAAAATGCATTACGCATGCCCACCCATCGGGGGATGGGAGGGGTATGTGGGACTCCCCGGAAAATCCGGTATACCCACTAAACGACCCAGCGGCGCTCCTACCTCGTCTGCAAAGAGGAGGACTGGGAATCCGGCAGAGCCATAACATCCAGTCCCCCGCTGACGACCGCCCGCCTTGCAGGCGAGCCCGACACGCCCCGCCCATTGGGGAGGGGCCCAGGAATGACCGCGAGCGCTCTGTCATTCCCGCCCGACATGGATGGTGAACTGTGCAATGCAGGAGAAGGCGCCCCCGCACCCGTCTCCCGGTGTTCACCACCAGGGGGCATAAGACGACGATCGTACAATCGCCTTCTCATGCCCCGTCTTCGCCTGCGGAGCGGCGCTGCGAGAGGGTCGTCCTCCCGCGCGCGCTCCGCGTCCTCCTTCTGCGACATTACGTCCTCGCAGAAGGAGGCGACCGCTGTCCAGGCCCCCTCGCTTTCCAGCATCGAGTTGACGACGCCGGGAAGCGAGAGGTCCTGCCCGACCGCTGCGCTCAGACCGCGGCGCAGCTCGGAGCGCAACCTAACCTAACCTAACCTAACCTAACCTAACCTAACCTAACCTAACCTAACCTAACCTAACCAGCTCTGAGGGAGGAGAAGGGACTGTAAAAGCGGCAATAGCCGTCTTTGATAAAGACTTAGACATCTTACAGTACCCGCAACTCACCACAGACAACATCGTTGTGGTGGGAGTCCGAACCAGAGCCTGGACGATCACGCTGGTATCCTTCTACTTCGAACCGGACAAGCCCATGGAGCCATACTTGGAGCATCTAAAAAGGATAGATCAAGAGATAGGCGGCAACAGGTTGGTTATTGGAGGAGACGCAAACGCAAAAAGTACTTGGTGGGGTAGCAGCAATGAGGACCTGAGGGGGGAGCAGATGTGTGGAACATTAGGGGAAATGGGGCTGCAGATCCTCAATACAGGGGACATCCCGACTTTTGATACCGTGAGAGGTGGGGTAAGGTACAGCAGCCACGTGGACGTGACGGCCTGTTCGGTGGACATGCTCGACCTGGTGGACGGCTGGCGGATCGAGAAGGGTCTCACGAGTTCCGACCACAACGGCATAGCCTTCAACATTCACCTACAAAAATCAAAAGGATTTGCAATAGAACGGACCACTAGGGTATACAACACCAGAAAAGCTAACTGGAGGCAGTTTCATGAGAAACTGTCTCAAATTATGCTGGACAAAAAGTTAACCCTAGTGGATTTGTCAGACGTACACACAATACATCAGTTAGACTTAAAGATAAACACTTACACACTTGCTATTACCGATACATGTAAAGACACAATACCACACAAAAAGAACACAGAAACACTCACCATGCCGTGGTGGTCCGAGGAACTCGCGGAGATGAAGAAACTGGTTGCCACTAAGAAAGTAAGAGTCAGGAGCGCAGCGCCGGTCCGAAGAGCGATGGTTGTTAGCTTGTACCTGAAAGCAAAAGAGGAGTATGAGACAGCGGTGATGAACGCTCAAACGGAAAGCTGGAAGGAGTTTTGCGGGAAACAGGACAGAGAGGGGGTCTGGGAAGGGATTTATAGGGTTATGGGGAGAATAGCAAAGAGAGAGGAAGATCTGCCGCTGCAGATGGAAGGAAAGACACTGGACGCTAAGGGCTCAGTGAGGCTGTTGGCCGAGACTAGCGTTGCCGGAGAGTAATATTCCGAAGTATTCCCGTCGAATTATTCGCGAAAAATTCGGAAGTATTGAGTAATATTCGGAATAATTCGCCAAGAGTTCAACTATTTACCGCTAGAGGGCGACACAATTACCATTGCAAATTACAGTCATAAATGTTGCGTGTTGGTGATTGTGTATTCATATCCACGAATCATCCACCATTCTTAATTATCCTTATCAGCAAACCTTGGTCACTGCAGCAGCAGAAAGCGCATACAGGCGTTCCCTACCGATGGAAGTTGTACAGTTACAGCAATTACCTGCTAGATGACGCTAAAACTAGTAACATATTATTACTACGCGTTCACTAAAACTGAGAATAATACGATTTGAAATTTTCCGAATATTACTTTCATCTACTCGGGTACTTATTGTATTATATAGTAAAGTTCAACTATTAACCGGTACATAACATTGTTTACCATATTTTTATTAGGTAGGTGGGTACCTAAGTAGGTACTTTATGCTAATTCTTATACCTATTATTTTAATATGTTTCTTTTCCATTAAGTAAGTAAATCGTAAAGCAAAAACATTTTTACGAAGTACCTAAATTAAACTTGTAGGTAAGTACCTACCTATCTACATATACCGTGACATAACATTCGCACAAAAACGACACATTCTAAACTCAACCATTGAAAAATAAAAGAATAAGTAGTTACAAGTAGATATCTACTTACGCGGAATTATTCCCGCAGAGTAGGTACTTAGGCATCGAATAATACTTTGTTGATTTTATGAATGAGCGCCCGCGAGGCTAGGTCTATACCGTGGCCACGTGCACGCAAGTCGGGTATAATACGACATAACTTAGATGAAGCATCGGCAAAATTTGTAAAACTGATCATCATCAGTAAACAGTGCGCCTTCAAAATCACCAATATTTATTACTGGTTTAGGTGAAAATAATCTTTACGCAAACGCAATAACTTGTGAAGTCATATAACCAAATACATTCGTAAAATTTAAATGAATGAAATCAAATTATCAAAATGCTACATCTAAGTTGTGTCGTACTGTACATTTGGATTATCTATTGAAGTTCGACTATTGACTACTAGATGGCGTTGATGCCAGTGACTTTAAATATACACTTACGTGCAAAAAAATCTACCCACCCTGTAAGTTTCGATTCGGAACACATTATAATAATATAAAAATTAGAAGGTATGTTTCATAAACTTTATTTGTACATACCCTACACTTCAATAAACGGGATGTTGTTGATGATATTGACTTGTTTATTCGGACACCCTCATTTCTCATCACTACATAGTATAAAACAAAAAGTCGCTTCCCGCTGTCTATCATGTACGTTTAGATCTTTAAAACTACGTAATGGATTGTGGTGCAGTTTTTTTATAGATAGAGTGATTCAAGAGGAAAGTTTATACGAGTATGTATAATACATGCATAATATAGTAGACAAACACTGATAATTTTAGAGGTTTCTAATGTGATGTAAATAAACACATTTTTTGAGCTTACTTTGCAAACGCTGGCTGAACCCTTCGAGTTAATAACGCAATCTCAGTGCCATTACATTGTATTAAAAGTTAATCAATTAATATTGTTTATAGTCCGGGGAATTTACGCCGAATTTAAGGCCAACTTTGCATGAATTAAAAACAGATTTTTTTCATTTAACGTGTAAGTGAGGTAGAGCCTATAAATAAAAGTTAAACAACATACCGGTCGGTACAGAACGTTGCTTCACGGCGCGGCGGCGCTCATTGCCAATACCGTCAATCCTTATTGCGGCCGCAGTACGTTCAAGCTGATTCAAACTGTATTTGTACTATGCATAGGGGCTTATATGGTCTATAGTTAATTTTATTCTATGGATTTGGTAATATACTTGTCAAATAAATCGACCAAAACGTCAAAATATGCAGAAACAATTCTAGAAAAAAGTAAAAATTGAACATTTTGGCACGGCAAAATGGCGTCTGCGCATGCGTTCAGCGCGCTGCACTCCGCGTTCTACTTATTTGTTTTCTATTGTTTTTTAAGTGTAAATCGACGGGAAATGGTGTTATTTCAATAATTAAGTAGTGTCGTCATCGTATATAGATAAAATTTGCACAAAATAACATCGTAATTACCTATTACAGACCCATCAAAAAATGTAAACAAACTCGGTAGTGAAAGAACGTGTTGATGTGAAATTTTGAGTTTTGTGTGTGTTTTGTGCATGTAATCGCTGGTAAGTCATTTATTTTATATTATTTAATAGTTATTGCATAATAAAAATGCCATTTTTCAGAAAAAAATAAGAGTTCAATATTTTTTATCAACTAAGTAATGTTACGTAATGATACGGATACCTATTATTGAACTGTTTTAATTATTGGTGTTTTTATTTATTGTGTTTGTTCGTAAATAATGCTTTTGACCGATAGTATATGTATTCATAATGTATCCTGCGAAATTTCATGTGAATCGAACCAGTAGTTTTATTATAAATAATCAAAACAATGAACAAAGGAATTTCTTATAAGAATCTGATAAGAATGTTTATTTATAAATACTAGCGTTCGCTTACAAAGATTCTAAGTATTATAAAAAATCCTTTGTCTAATCAGGAACCCAAAACCATTAACGATAAGACTATTTACGTAACAAAAAGCTCTCAGTTTTTGTTTATATTAGCGAGCTCTTATCTCTGACGCGCCGCGGGCGTGCCGCGCGGCTTGACGGGTTGTCGCGAAATCGCGCCGCGTGGCCTGAGAGGTCTCTGTGTAAATGAATATTGTTGAACTGTCAAAATGAAACAGATTAGTCGGAATCGTTTACGAAAATGTGTTGCGTAATTAGATAGCTGGTGTATTGTAATCTTAAACTGAAATTTAACAAGCAGTGTGAAAAGAAAACATTACTTTATTTTAGATTTTTATTTATTGTGTTCTGAACGAAAGCGTCCGGGGTGTGTCGATTTTATTGCACGCAAGTGTAGTTGCGTTCATTCATAAAACTGAGTAATATACGATTTTGAAAACTTCCGAAATATTTCTTTTCATCTACTTAGATAAGTAAGTACCTACTTCGTAATAAGTTTTTTTATGCGGTTTAGGTGTGAAAGTGATAGAGTTTTTAAACATAGGTAGGTAGATACCTACTTATATTACCGTGGCTTCGGTAGGTACTTATTAGGTAGGTACCTCGGTAGGTACCTTATTCAGTAATAAAAAGGTAATTCTAATTAAGTAAGGATTACTTATATAAGTAATCCTTACACACAGTGTTAGCACAGACGCCAGCACATTAAGTTACTACAATCTGTCAAATTTCTTCAATAGATTTTCAACTTTATGGCTAAAGAATAAGGTTCAATGTTGATTGGAAAAATTTGACAGATTGGAGTAGGTTGATGTGCTGGCGTCTGTACATACCTAAGTACTTATTTGAACTATATTTTGGTTGAACACTTCTACAAATCAAAGTAAAATTAGTACTTAAAACATTGTCGTAAAAAGTAGGTAAGTAACTACCTACTCACTTACTTACCTAATTAGTTTATTTCAATAAACATTTTTACGAAGTAAACTAAACTTGTACAAAACATCCACCCGCAAAAAAATCAACAAATTCTAACTCAACCATACAAAAATAAAATAATAAGTACCTAGTCAACTAGATAACTACTTACGGGGAATATTCCCGCAGAGTAGGTAAGTAGGGAATAATTCAGAATAATACTACGTTGATTTTATGAATGAACGGCCGCGACTAACGAGGGAAGTTTGCCATTTACAGATCTACCCTTGCCCGTTAGATGGCATTAATTCAAGTTTTTCCGCTAATTCTTTCTCCCTTCCAATCGAAGTATTCCTTTGAATGTTTCCGAATTATTGCGAATTATTCCGAATTCTACCGAAGTTTTGCAACGCTAGAAATGCTACGCAGCCGGCGCCGGTGGTGACTCACCACCGGCGCCGGCTGCGTAGCATTTATGCGTCTACCTCCAACGCGCTCGGCACTCACAATATCGCGCGTCTCGATTGTTACGCCCATCTTTGACGCCACCAGCATATTAGCCGTGTGTATGGGATTTTCACCACTCGACTCTGGCAAGTTTGAGATTTGTATATCAGTGGCTAGTAGCTCCTGATCACGATCATTTATATCGCTCCAAAATTGATCAATTAACTGATGCACATCCGGCGAGACTTGGGGTTGTACCGATTTCTGTCGCTCCATAACGGCCACTCTCTCTTCCAAACTGCTCATGCGGTCTCATTAGTAGACTTTAGTGAACATCTCAAGTCAGCTAGATCATTACGCAGTAATTGAAATTCACTACGAACCGTGCTAAGAAACTCTTCCTTAAACTTTCTTAGCTCAATAGTAATGTCCTGAGTGAGCTCATGTGTGACATCCAAGGTGGTGGTATTTATAGGACTCGTGTCCAAGATGAGATTAGCCATATTGTCCAGTGGTGCCTGTGAGTGGCCCCTAACTGGTGTTTCGGCCCGGTTGTCCCGCACAATGTTTTTCTTACATTCCGGACAGTGCCAGGGGCACGGTAGATGTTAGAAGGCCTATTTTGTGTATACCAACGCACTGCCGATGATAGCAAGATCGGCAGTTGTCGCATTTAGCCGCATCCGCCGCCGCGAGAAATTTACCGCAGCCACCACACTTTACCATGGTGATATTATGCAAACTCGTTTGCGCAATCGATCCACAAAACAGTTCACTCTGGAATCACTAGATGGCGCTGTTTTCAGTAAATGCGTTTATGGCAGATACCATACCACGGTGTTAGGGCAAGTTTTGACACCATAAGACGAAACACAGCGTCACTGTAAAAATGCACACACACTGCAAGTTGGTCACACAGTGTTTATTTAGCTACTAAGAAAAAAGTCTGTTTTTATTTGTACGTATAGGGTAGAAAAATACTAGTTCTGGTTTTTAATGTTTTTGTATGTTGTACACAGCACAGAATCACTAGATAATAGCGTCACTTGTAAGTTGCACTTATTATTGTATTTTAGAATAAAAGTTTTCGCATAAAAGTACCTACTTGTTGTTTTTATTATATACCGTAAGAAATATTTTGACACTGATATGCACTCAGTACCTCGTAAATCGAATTTTACCTTCGAATTTTACCTTAAAAATAATGAAAAATCATCTTCATCTTAAGTATCCAGTTCCTGATAACATAAAATACTATTCTTGATTTGGTGCAGCAACATAATAGTGCGTTTTCCCATATTTTTGTGGGTAACGCCCTAGTAATCTCCGTTAGGAGTATATTTGTGTTCTGTGCTAGTAATGGTATCACTGAAAGCTATATTTGTGTGCGTTTGATGAACGTAGACACATTCGGCTCACGCACACAAAGAAAATGAAGTGGACACACGATATCGCTCGTGTTTTGTACTAGACGCGGCTTCTATGCGTTATTATTCTAAGAATTAGGATTACCTAATAGACGTGCATCAAATCTTGACGACGTAAATAACGCCCTGCAGCGGGTCCAAAATTGGTTCACTGCTAATAATTTAGTATTAAATGGGAAAAAAACTAAGTGCATAAGATTTTCTTTACCAAATGTCAAAAGTAGTAATTGTGAGATAGTATTAAATCAAGAGAAACTAGAATTCGTCGATCAAACTGTTTTCCTGGGGATCACGCTCGACTCTAGGCTGGGGGTCCTCATTTAACATCCCTTTCAGGACGACTAAGTTCGGCAGCTTATGCTGTGAGAAAAATCCGTCAATTTACGGATGTAGATACCGCGAGGCTAGTCTATTTTAGTTACTTTCATAGTATTATGTCGTACGGTATTCTACTATGGGGACGGGCTGCAGACATCGAGTCTATTTTTATTCTGCAGAAAAGAGCCATCAGACCCTCCGCAGGCGCGACTCTCTAAGGGAACTGTTTAAAGATATTAACGTCATGACGGTACCTTGTCAATATATCTATGAAAACATGTACGTAAGGAAAAATCTACATCTTTTTAGTAAAAGAGGTTCAAGACACAATTATATCACTAGGAATAGGGACCAATTAGTTCAACCGGGTTTCAGGCTGACTAAAGTAGACTCATCATTCATGGGGTACTGTTTAAAATGCTACAATAAACTACCTCCCCACATACTTCAGCTGAATGAAACGAAATTTAAATCTTATATTAAACGCACACTATGCAGTCAAGCATATTATAAGTTGGGGGATTACATCGCTGATAAAAATGCTTGGCTCAACGCTGGTCCTGCTCCACAAGGGCGCATAAACTAATTGTATAGCATCTGAAAATACTGTTGGAGCTGCGGAAGATTTTAAAAACTATCTTTGCATTGTATAAATTCAATCTCTTAGCATTGTATAATTGCATAGCACATGTGTGAGTACTATGTACAGACTATAAAGCTACCATTTAGGTACTGGGTACAGGGTATCTCTTTCATTGACTTGATTGTGCCCTGGCGGCTGAGAGTATGTCATGCTCACTCTAATGTCACGCTGACGGTGGCGTGTGTGCAGGGCCGGATTTAGAGGTCTGGAGGCCTCGAGGCAACAAACGAGTGGAGGCCCCCTGGCCCCAAATAATTTTCCAAATAAAATGGTAATTTTTTTTCAGTCGACGTTTCCATTAAATTGTGAAACCAAGTGTAGATTCTTTTATTATTTAACAAACATATAAATATAATCGGAAACAAGAATTATATGCCGAGCTTTTTTCGCCGAAAAATCTTTGATCGCCATGAATCGCCATTTGATATTTTGTAAATTTACTGATTGCCTGATTGGAGTGAACAAATAATATAGAAGATCGATAATTCTGTTAATATTTAATATAGTCATCATGTTTGTATAAAGTTAAAACGCGAAAAAAAAAATCAAAGGAAAAGTTGTTTACTAGTCTTAATTTGTTTTTTTTTTTCCGAAGTTTTTATTGTGGGGCCCCTCTTTTGTGGAGGCCCCGGGGCTGCAGCCCCGGTTGCCCTCCCCTAAATCCGGCCCTGCGTGTGTGTTGGATCATTTAGCCACGGTAGACGGTATAATAACTAAGCCATATCTTAGAAATAAATGCCTACAGCCGCGCGGTACGTAAACATGCGATAGGGCTGCCCGCCTCCAGTATTTTAATTACATTTGCCTACTTTGTGTTTCCATTTAGTTTTGTGATTGTAAATGTACTTTTTTTATATAAACAAATATAGCAGCAGCAGTAATACTTAATCTGAGAAAATTTCAACTATCTAGTGACAGACAGACGGTCAAATTCATTTATTCTAGTATTATTCTTACACGCAGTACAATGAACAACTATTATTAATAATAAAATACCACGTCTTTACTTTGATTATACAAACTAACAAAACAAAACACACATGCCCCGAGATTTTAACACAAGCGTACCTACCATATCACGATTCATGAACCGCCTATAACTACCTATTTCACTCGTGTCAATCACTTTACTCTATTCACATTATTTATTAATTATCCATTTTTCGGGAGATAAAAGGAAATACTTATCCATTAAAAAGACACACGAATGTACCTATCTACTAGTAAGTAAAATTATTTTATAGTCTTACCTTTCAGATTTTCTAGGTAATTTAAAAAAACTAATATCTGGATGCGTTATTGACGAATTCATGCAACCAAAAACAGCACAATATATCCTACACCTATTCGTCATATTAAATATGTACTTGAACTTATTTTTGTGAAAAAATCGCGCGGTTATTGTTAAAAAAACGACACACCGTCCGTTCGTCACTGCGGCACAGTCGCGATCGCGACTGTCTGCGTACCTCGCGCATACCTCGATCGAGGCGCGTAGGTATAGCTCGCGCTTCGTCCGTTTCTATGAAGTTGGAATACCGTCTACCGTGATTTAGCTCCGTAGACAGAGTAGGTATAGCTCCCTTCAAAATGGTTGAGCTGAATGGTGAATTAATCCATGCGTCATGTTCGTGAACGGGCGCCGTCAGTTGTGACTGGTCATCTCATGTTGCCATGGCTTATTTAAATTTGATTTAATTTTTGAATTGTTTTATTAGTTTTTTTTTTATCTTTTTATTACGGACGCTTTTAACGTTTTGCATCGTTCTCAATATGTTCAACATGAATGATGTAACCAATATTTTGTAACCAAATTTTTATTTAAAAGAGTGTCCGTGGAGTTTCTTGCCCGTTCTTCTCCATAGGTACCTACACTTCGCCTTGGAATGGGCATCTAGCTTCATCTTTCTGACTGACCGACCCCCTGAAGTGCCTGTAATTGGTTTATATGAAATAAATGCTTTGAGTTTGAGTTTACAAATAAATAAATTCTGATTCAATAAAATGAACAGGTTTGTAAAAATATTCTTTATTAAATGTTTATAAAAATAATATCATTCGACAGTCTAATTTTCATGACACAATGTTGCTTAAAATACCTTAATGACCTTAATTATTTACATTTAACATTTGAACACATTAATTCAACAGACATACATGTAATCAATTTCAACATGCTTATTAACGTACAACAATTATTTACAACTAGCTGCGCCCCGCGGTTTCTGCAGCATAAGTTTGGATCCCGTGGGAATATCTCGATAAAAAGTCCTATGGCCTTCCCCAGGTCATGGTCTACCCATGTCCAAATCCGTTCAGCCGTGAAAGCGAAACAAACAAATTGACTTTCGCATTTATAATATTAGTTAGGATGAATAGCACTAGTCTTATAATTTCGTATCACAAGAGTGACAAGGGAGCGCCACAGGTCCCTCGGCGCCGGTACTGCAGTACTTCAGCACTCGCCACGTGCGAGGCCACGGTACCCGCGGTCGTCGGGGCTCGGGCGCTCGGAAACGACGGACGAGTAATAGGGACTGTAGATTTCAATTATTTCGGTGTCTAATGGTTACACGTTATTGTTATTTATTTTTAACCGACTTCCAAAAGGAGGAGGTTCTCAATTCGCCTGTATATTTTTTTTTTTTGTATGTTTGTTACGCGATTTCTCCGTCAATTGTGGACCGATATTGAAAATTGTTTTTTTCTTTGAAATACCCTTTCAAAGAAAAAACAATTTTCAAAATATGCTTCCGAGGTGGTCCCATATAAATTTTATTAACTTGGATAGTTTTTGAGTTAGCTTCAATAATACGTATTTTTCCCACTTAGTTTATATGGATGATATGATGATAACTTCCAATCACTGTTATTTACATAGCAGGTTAGTGGTATTTGAATTTGTATGGGGTAGGTACCACAACTAAAAAGTGCAAAATAAAAACTTTTTATAAAAAAAGAACAACCGACTTCCAAAAAAGACACTACAAAGTCAAAAATAACTTTAATTTCGGAAGTCGGTGGCAAAAAACGAAAGTTCAAAATCAAATACACCGACTTCCGAAATTAAAGTTATTTTTGACTTTGTAGTGTCTTTTTTGGAAGTCGGTTGTTCTTTTTTTTCTATTCTGTTATTTTGAAATAAATACTCCTATGTAGTTTTGCTTTTCTTTTAAAATAATTAAATGAGCTTCTGATCCATAAGAATAGATAATATACCCAGTGACACTCGCGCAATAAAGACGAATCTGACATATTATTCATGAAAATCGGTTCAGCCATTAAGTAGTTGCGAGGGAACGAAGCTGTATGTATACATTCATTCATACATACATAGATACATACAGGCATGGGCGTCGCCAAGGGGGGGCAGGTGGGGGCAGCTGCCCCCCCCCCCCCCTAGAGATTCAAAAACATTTAGTCAAAATTACAAGGCATTCTAATGTATAGAAACTACAATATCTGTAAAGGCAATTTTGTTTATTTGGACGACTTATATTTGGTTTTTTAAAGTTCCATATCGCCTAAACGGGGTCTTATCCGGAATCTGGGGACGTAATATTTGTATCTATGAATTAGTGGTACGCCCAGTCATAATACCTATTAGGTTTCACTTCTAAAGTTTTGAATAGTTTTGGGAAAAATGACCTAAAGGCCCGTTTCCAATCCATACATTGAAAATGTATTTTTTTTTCCATCCTCCATTATCAACTTGCCCGGGGGGGCAAGTTGATAATGGAGGATGGAAAAAAAAATACATTTTGGGGGGGCCCCCCCCCCAATAGGACGATTTGCTCATAAGATGATTTGATAATAGGACATTTTGCTAAGTGTCATTTTGATTATGGGTCGTTTTGCTAGTAGGACATTTTGATACAGAGAGATTATTTCAAGGTCAATGCCGAGACAATACTGTTACTATATCATACTGTGCTGTAACATTCCGGATAGTACAGACAGTACAGAACACAAATATCGAAGTGGTGGTCGTAATGGGTTACGAGGGAACCAGCCCCCCTGATTCGCACGGTTGACAAATCACAGACATTTCTTTATTTGTAGGTATTATCAGGGCCGTCTTTACCCGGGGGTGCAAGGGGTGCGTAGCACCCAGGCGCAGGGTCTTAGGGGGCGCAAGCCGATCGCCTTATACACATTCCATGCGTAAACACCATTTTTTTAAATTACGAATAATTATTAATTAATTAATCATAATACAACAATAATTAAATTGATATTCCAACGTGACAAATTCAAAGAGAGCTTGTGAAATCAGTGCATGCGCGTGCGCAGTATTATTGAAGCGAGTATCTAATATAATATCTAGTCACCAACACAAAATGTGTCAACAAAAATGTATTTGTATTGTGTTAAGCCGTCTAAGTGATCGTAACGTTTGGCACAAGTCTCGTAATGTTTTAACATCTTTACGCATACACAATGCCGCCCATGGGCATGTACGCGCCCGTATTTTCTGAATATTCTAAGAGAAGAAGGGGGGTCTATATTTAATATTTTTCAAGTTATTCCCCAAAACTCAGAAATACTTTTTAATCAAATCCCAATACAAGAACAAAATATGTTGAGTAAGTAAAAGGCAGTTTGTAGTTGGGGGGCCTCCTACGCAATACATATAAAGGTAGGGTGCAAAAATTTTCAAGCTTGCTTCGATAGCTTTTGCAACCTACAATCTCTGTTTTAAAGTAACTCCAATTTATGTACCCACGAATAGCCAAAAGAAAGCTTTACCTATCCGGGCTGAGGTGCTAAAATTTTCGATTTCGCTTCGGTCGATCTACCATCCTCTATTCGTCTAATGCTCTAGTTTTTCTGGTGTCGACAAAGTATCTCCTATTTCTTTATCAATAGTCAAAAGAAAACCTAACCTTTTCGAGGCACCGTAGTACTAAATACTTCGACGTTCATTCCTGGGCAAGGGGGCCCTATTTAGTTTTGCTACCCGGGCCCCCGAAAGGGTTAGTCCGCCACTGACTTGCGATCAACCTTGACCCAAGATAATAGGATCGAATCGGACGTGGATTTCAAAACAGTCGATATAAAAAAAACCTTTGCTAAACGCCAGAAAAATTTTATTCGACGTTTGAAAATGTATCTAATTTTTTTTTGTAGAGTAAGTACGTATTACCTACATCCTAAATAAAAAAAATGTAACGAAATTATTATTGTTATTTTTGTTTGTTTTGGGGGCGCAGGCTGATTTTTGCACCCCGGCGCCAAATATGGTTAAGACGGCCCTGGGTATTATACACAAAGACCTTCCGGAATAAATTTGCTATGACTATGAAACCCGCATCACAATCCGTCGAGCAGTTTAGAAAAACAACACGGTCACACAGAGAGACACAAAAAGAGATTTTGTTTTATAAATACTATTGTAGGGTTACGACTTAGAAGCAGGGGTCGAACACCTTTTGAGATTGCTCTAGAAGTCTCAATTGAATGATTGACTTACTTACCGAGATTATATAAAGCCAGACTGCACTGGTTTGTTCAACAAGCAAGCGCGCGCGAGCGGACGCGGCGCGTCGGGGACGTCTTCATGGCCCCTTGAAGGCGAAAGCGCGAGGTAGTCCGCCAAATTCTAATTTTCTTACGTTTTTTTGCAATTTACAGATCTTTATCAGGTTGTATGTTGATTTAAATATGATTCGCGAGCGTATCAAATGTTTATTTATAGAATTATAATCATAGAAATATCATCAGACCCTTTAAGTTCATATTACCCTATTGAATGACTATTTTATGAACTCATGACATTTGAGGTCAATTAATTGCTAAATCTAGTGATTATAATTCTATAAAGCCATGTTTGTTACGGTCAGGAATCTTATTTTCAAAATAAAGCTACACCGACGTGCAAATTGAAAAAAAAAAAAAACGTTAGAAAATTTGAACGTCGTGGGCTACTTTAGCACACCCTCAAATATTAAAAATTTCACGATAATATTAATTAATTTACTTAAAACGAATGTTACACTGAGTCTTAAAGATTTCTTAAATTAAAGTTGTATAAAATGTAAAAGAAAATACTCAGTCTGAAACTGAGTAGATTCTTAAACAAGATTACTATTTATTTGACCTATTGCTTAAATAAATGAAATGAGTACTTTGAGTGTTTTTATACTGAAATATAAAATTACCTACTTACTAGTTATTTTCTTTTACAAACAAGTTATAAATTATAATATACAATGTGGAACAACAAACAACAAAAAAATAAAATACTCGCACTACTAATGCTTAAGAGTATTTTGGAACTGTCAAATAAATCCTAGCTTCGAAATAAAAAAAATGAGTTTTTCAAACAAATTAAATGTAATGTAACCACCCTAAGCACAGATATAGATAGACATAGATAACGCAAGTATCACGATCTGTATGAAAACCAAGCGTGCCATTTTTTGACTACCTACTATGACGTCACAAGCATTATTTAGTGATGGGAAAATAAAATCCGCCGCACGCGGCAGCGTCTTTGGATCGATTTTATTATCTTTGAAATCGATACTGCTGGCTGGGTGAGCGCTGGCGCTAGGCGGGGGCCTAGCGCCAGCGCTCACCCAGCCAGCAGTACGCTAACTAAAAGTCTTCGCAATGAGAGGTTGTGCTCGTGCGCGTTCCGTCGACGTTCACACGTCGTTTTTGGATACCTTTTCCAAAATTTCAAGTAAGTTTACCATTATATATACGTGAATATTCGATTGAAATACCTCATATTCAATTTAGTTCTAATGTTTACAAAAGCAACGAGATTCTACCCTTTTTCATCTCAATTTTGAATAAGGATCGCCTTTTTATTATACCATTTCTCTATTTATTGAGTAATCGTGTACAGTAAAGAATGATTGAGAATCGCTTAAATAGATTAATTAATCGCTTTTGTGACATAGTAATGATATAGACAGAGGAATGAGATAGACAGAGGAATGAGATAAACAGAGGAATGAGATAAACAGAGGAAAATAAAAATTCCTGATCTGCTTAGTAGGCAGTTAGGGATTTATAATTTCTTCAAATTGTTAGTATTTCCCTACTTATTCCTTGTAATTGTTGTAGATTATCTTTCAGAAACATAAAAAAAACCAGAGAAGAAATTTTAGAAGCTAAACAAAAACTCAGTAAAATACGATATAATAAAATTAAAATGGATGCAAAATTACTTGAGCTACAACAGCAAAAAGATAAAGAAAGTTGTGATCTTCAGTACATCAATAGTCGGATATGCTGCTTTTGTTTTAATATTCGTTACTTTTTCCCTTCAACAAAGCATGCTTCCTCAAAATGTATTTAACAAATAGTGCTATGCTTTGTTGGGAACCAATCTTTATTTCCCGTCGCCTCAATCCATTTTTTTTTTTATTGAGTTCATGTGTGAAACTGAAAAAATCACTAAACGTTACGATAATTTATTAAAATTGTCTACATAATTACTACCTATAAAATACAAAATCATTCCTCTGTTTCCAAAATCGATTCTTGAGAATCGATTCGTGTTGCATAGGATGAACAGCACTAATCGCTAAAATTGACAGAATAATGATAAAAGCGCCTGTACTACGAAACCGATGCGATATACGATAGTATCACTTGCTTCGATATTCATTACTTGTTAAAACAAAACGTCGCATCAACCGCTTCAAGTAAAAGCCGCAATGTAATACGAATATTCAGTTTACGTTTGATGTTTTTCTCAAATTTGGTATTACAGAGAGTATTAGATTAAAAATAATTGATTTTAATATTAAATACGCATAATATTAATCACAAAATGACTTATCGATGGAAGGAATCGTTTCCTTTATTTTTTCTCCTCGCATTTGTAAAGTTTTTACAATTTATAACTGAGCAATTAACCATTTTAAATTATTTAACTGACGTCCGACTAGCGTGGCACAACGATGCAGACTGAGCGCGAAAGTGGCAGCTTACGATTATTGTACGTAAGCTGGGCACGCGAAGTAGTTGCTCTTGCGTTATCTATGTCTATCTATATCTGTGACCCTAAGCCTATACATTCCGTTTATCCAACTAGGCCTTGGGTGAATTCTCGGGCATACATTTCGGAATATCCACCTTAGGGTGGATTTTTGGGGTGGATAAACGGAATAGCCCGAGCCGACTATGGATTTTGCCGAGCTATAATGACTAAACTATTGAATATATTCAATTAAATTTTTGTATACAGAATGGGAACGTCATTCTCATTATGGACACGCCGTTTAATTTTTTGTTGTATTGTCGTCTCCACCTTGTATATACATTCAGATCCAATTTAAAGATTCTAGTCGTAGCGACGCACAGTGTTCCATTGGACCAAAAAAAATTCCCTCTGCTGTTTATGGTATTTATCGATCAAGGGATGCATTTACAATGCACGAGTAAAACACCCACGTGTCGATTTCAAATACTTTTTGTTTTTTTCAATGATGAAGTTTAGGTGATCTTTTCATTAAAAAAAATTATGTATACTATTAACTATTAACAGTCATTCAGGAACACAAACACTTGTAAGTACTTAACAGTACCCAACAATAATTATAAAAAAGTTCTGTCTTTGGATGGGTCACCAAAGTTAAGCCACTCATGCCAAGATCTGTCTGTGGATAAGTCTATTGTGTTGAAGAAAAAAATAGTTTGGAAAATCCAAAAGTGCACGCCTCATAAGTTCATAACTCTCATTCATAAACGAAAAAGAAATTTAAAACATAGTTTCTAACAAAAATTAACAATTTATCACTTTTCATGAAGTATGTTTTGACTGCTTTTTTATCAAATCAATATGGGTAAAATTTCTAAACTCGCATCGATATCAATCTCTCTCATATCATATCGACCTCTGGTCTCCGGAGGGGAATAATGTAGCGGTTACACCACCACATACGAGCTACGCAACAAAGACATGACGTCACACAGATCCTGCATCGCGCAGTTAGAGTTTACCACGCGACCGACATAGATAAAACTATCCGAAATCAACTTACGGGCAGTTGCCCGCCAGACACAAACACCCGTCTGGCCGGAGGATCCTCCCTTTTCAAATGAGGATGAGTGAAATTTACACCCTGTTCCTCATACCTATAAAGTTTTAAACTGAAATATGCACAAAATATTTTACGGCGCCATTCGCCATAGACTAAAACATTCAGAAGTGAAGTGTAGGTACAAATAGCTGCCGTTTGTTTTTATGGCGGATTTTTTTTATATTAAGTATCTAATATTTTGAACGCTGATATTAATGTTTGTTTTATTATATTATGGTTTATGGTTATTTGTCATCAAATAATTATTACAATTTGTGGCATTTTTCCCTTTAAGATTTCCACGTCCGAGCTCCAGGAAACAAGGGAAAAATGGATAACATTTGTGCAAAAAAATCGTAATGAGCAAACGTGGTTGCCAAGTGAACCATCTCACATAATGTTCATCATTAATACAATGGAAATTAGAAAAAAGTTCTGCAGTTAAAACTGTGTTAGGTATCAAGTAGGCAGAAGAAGCAGACTGTGTCGCATCTGCGAGTGCATTACTCTATGAGAATCTCCTCGCAACGCGCATGCACCGCAGTAGTCAAACGTCAAAGCATCCAAGGGACACATTTTTTGTTCGCGGTGTCTTCTTTGATAGTATATTTTAGTTAGTATTTTATTAATTATAATTAAACTACTTTGAATAAAAGAGCCATTTTCAATAGGGTTCCTTCTATGGATGAAACGAATGTATAAAAAAAACATTGACTCAATTAATTGATTTTATCGCAAGCTACAATGTTTTCAGTGTTCATAAATTGACGGACAGGAATTTTTTTTCAACTATTTTTATGCTTTTTCCATTTCTGCTGCATTAAATCAATTATTAAAAAGTACAGTATTAATCTCCATTTAATCATCTATACAATGGTATATAAATTAAGTAGGTTCTGTGTACTAGCAGGAGTGTAACAATAAAAACAGTTGCAGAAATGGGGCAAAAAATATTTTTCGATCGTAGAGCACACTCTAATGCTTCGCATTATGAGTCGTGCAATATATTTTGACCTTTTGCGACAACCCTATGTTGTATTATTTGACCTTAGAACGAAATGGCGTATTATTCCCAAACACCGCGATAATGCAACGTGTTTTTTTTTAATCAGTGATAGGCTTTGTTACGAGCAATATTTCTGTGCGAGTGCCAAGTCGCATTTTTACGTTAAAGTGTGACTTGACACTAGCTCTTTTAGGGAGAAAAAAAATAAAAACGAAAATCTGAAAAAAAGAAATTACTCTGTATCCGGAGGTGATTATCCAAAAATAAAAACTGGAAAATTAGCGCCCAAAGGTGCTCTATCAGATTATATTTATATAAAATAAATATCTTGGGCAGTTATGTTTTCAGAATTTATTTTAATTTTTTAAATGAAAAGATCACCTAAACTTCATCAGTGTAAAAAAGAAAAAGTATTTGAAATCGACACGTGGGCGTTTTACTCGTGCATTATAAATGCATCCCTTGATCGATAAATACCATAAACAGCAGAGGGATTTTTTTTTGGTCTAATGGAACACTGTGCGACGCGGCGACGATAAAAATGGCCACTTCCAAAAATCTTCTGAAATTCAAAACATTTCTACACGGGGGTGGAGCATCGCGTTCACTTAGAAATAAGTAGTAATACAAACACACGCACACGCACACACGCACACGCACACACGTCTCATACGGGCTGCGCGCGCGCGCTCGCGAGCGGCACGTCGAGCGCGTAGTGCGCGCCGCACGACGGCATGAGCCGGGCCAGCTCCATCGTGCTCCCCGGCGACGAGCTCGACAGCGTCGGCGACGAACTCGTCGACGAGTCCGAGCAAGACGAGCTCTCCGGACTGTCCGGCGACGACGCCGCCGACGGCTCCGAGCACACCTCCGGCACCTCCACCGCGACGTGCGGCTTGGGCCCCGGCGCCACGGGCCCCGGCGCCGCGGGCCCCGGCGGCCCCGGCGCCGTGAGCTCCTGCTGCTCGGCCGGCACGGGCCCCGGCGCCGCGGGCTCCAGCTGGCCGGCCGGCGCGGGCCCGCGGCCGCGCGGCAGCGCCAGGCGCAGCTTCTGCCAGAACCAGGGGTCGCCCCAGCGCACGTAGGTGTTGTTGGCGAGGTAGCGGCGCAGCTTGTCGTCCAGCGGCAGCGCGGCCGGGTCGTCCAGCAGCACGACCACGAGGCGCGGGCTCGCGTCGCGCAGCGCCAGCGCGTAGGCCTCCTGGAACTCGGCGCGCGCCCACGCCGAGCGCAGGAAGTGCTCCGACACCACGGCCACGGTGCGGCGCGACGCGCGCACGGACGCCGCGATCTGCGCCGGGATCCAGCCGCCCGGCGCCCAGTCGCGGTAGTGCACGCACAGGCGGTAGGGCGCCGGGCCCGCCTCCAGGCGCGCCACCAGCTCGTCGCGCACGAAGCGCTCGTCGCCGTGCGAGAAGGACAGGAACACGTCGAAGCGGCGCGCGTCGTCGGGCTCGGCGGCGCGGGGCAGCAGGCCGCGCGCGTGCAGCGCCGCCTTGAGGCGCAGGCGCAGCGCGGGGTGGCGCAGCAGCGCCGCCAGCGCGCCCGCCGCCAGCAGCGTGGCCAGCGCCGCGCCCGCGCCCACGACGGTGGCGCTCGGGCCGCGCGCCGCGCACGCCAGCAGCGGCGCGGCGCGCAGCAGCGAGCCGTTGGCGCACGTGTAGCTGTCGTAGTCCACCAGCACGGCCTGGCGCGCGCGCAGCGCGGTGCGCGTGTCGGCCGAGCCGCAGCCGCAGTCGAGCGGGTTGCGCGCGAGCATCACGCGGCGCGTCTCGTCCGCCAGCAGGGCGCGGGTGGCGTCCGCGCCGAGCGTGGACAGCGAGTTGTTCGTCAGGTCCAGAATCTGCACCGACGGAAAATAATAAAGATTGAGGAAACAATTCGTAATAGATAAATAACAATAATAACTCGAGTTTGTTGCCCGTTCTTCTTCTATCGATGTACATACGACGGACGCTTCATCTTTCTGACTGACAGACTCCTTACTGCCTATGAATTATTTCATTGTGTGCTTTAAAAAAATGTAACCCAACAATTATAAGCCTGTGTCAATTCTACCAATTTTCAGTAAGGTGATTGAAAAGTTGATGCTCAATCAGATGTTACGTCACTTTAATAAAAATTCCATCTTTTATGAACAACAGTACGGTTTCACCAAAGGGCTTTTTACCGCTGACGCGAGTGTCACCCTAATAAATGTACTATAAATGCCTCGGAAGAAGCACATGATGCCATTGGAATCTTTTGCGAACTTTCGAAGGCTTTCGATTGCGTAGACCATAAGACACTTCTGCAGAAACTGCAACTCTATAGGATTAGGAATACAGCTCTTGATTTACTAAAAACATACCTGAAAGATAGAAAGGTTCAAGTAAACGGCATAAACTCATTAGGGTCTAAAATGGCAATGGGGGTTCCTCAAGGTTCGATATTGGGTCCATTCCTTTTTTTAGTTTACATTAATGATTTACCTACCCCAATTACTTAAAAATCAACCGATAATGATTGTATGAAAGAAAGATAGGTATGTAGGTAGGGTAGGTAAGTAGGTAGGTGTTGGTAGAGTAGGTAGATATGTAGGTAGGTATGTAAGTAGGTAGTTATGTAGGTAGGTAGGTGCGCTGTAGATTAGTACTTAGTGCTACCCGTGCAAAGCCGGGCGGGCAGCTACTAATGAAAACTAGTTAGATAGTTCTGAAATCATCTAATAATTTTATTATAAATAATATAGATAAGCACGCTAACAAAGAGACACGCACATGCAAATGATCCTTTCGAATTTTAGGGGGACAGGCTTACTAGCCCGAAGGTCGTGTTATGGTCTTACGCAGCTCCAGAATCTATCTCGAAATACATGTGTTTAAAAGAAAAGAGCGAAGTAGCAATGCTCCTATATTTTTATATAGTTAGCTGACGACGGTCTTTCCGCTACCCACGCAGCAGATTGTTGTTTTCGTACTTCTAATTATTTAAGCAGTGGCAGTGGCTTGAGCAGTGGTGGCTCAGTGGTAACGGCCCTGACTTATGAGTTGTAGGTCGTGGCTTCGAAAAACGGTTAGGAAAACATCTGCATCGTGAGGAAACCGGCATGTCTTAGAACCAAAAATTCAAAGACATATGTGACATCTACTCGTACCAACCCGCACTGGGCCTGCGTGGTAGATTACAGCCCACTGCTGGGACACAGGCCTCTTCTCTGTTAGAGGGCTAACAGAGAGGAGGCCTGTGTCCCAGCAGTGGGAACATTAATACGCTGATTATGTAATTATTTAAACGATCACCTAGTAAAATTTCATCCGGCGTACTTTATTTTACTTGTTTTTTTACAAGTCCATGCGAGCAGTTGACGCATATTCCACCCTCCACGATGCAGCTGATGATTTTTTTTCAACTCAGTATGATGTCAACTATTTATGAAAAGAGTTTCAGCCGGCGTACTATCACTTTTTTTTTTTACCACTTTCGGACCCTCCCACGCCCACACCCACTACTTGAGCAGCTGACCATCGGTAAACTTATTAGTCTTATAAGATCAACTATCTCTGTCAACCTCAGCCGGCTTACTATGACTTTTATATTTGCAACGGTACCTCCCGGACTATTCGATTTAAATTACCTAATGTTAGAAGTAGCGAATGTGAAATCATATTGAATGGAGAAAAACTGGAATTTATCAATCAAACGGTTTTCCTAGGAATCACGCTAGACGAGAAATTACAATGGAGACCTCATAATATAACATCTTGTGGGATGGCTAAGCTCGGCTGATGCTCTTAGAAAAATCAGACAGTGAACAGATGTAGACACCGCGCATTTGGTCTATTTTAGCTACATGTCGTATGGCATTTTACTGTGGGGCCGGACTGCTGACATTCGCCGCAAATCTCTGAGGGAACTATTTAAAAGGATTAATATTATGACGGGACCTTGCCAATTTATTTATGAAAATATTATTATGTAAGCAAAAAGTGTACATCTTTTTAATAAAATAAGTGATAGACATAATTTTAATACAAGATATTTATTTATTTAAACTTTTCGCACACAAAAAAAAGGTACAAAGGCGGACTTAATGCCTTAGGCATTCTCTACCAGTCAACCAAGGGTGGTGAAGAGATTTGATGGCAGGTGCTCTGTTTGAGAGGAAGAAAGAAAATTTTTATAAAAAATTTATCATAACACAAGTTTTAACAAATTTACACAAGATATAAAATAGATCAACCATTTTTCTGATTATCTAAAGTACAATATATCTTTTATGGGGTACTGTGTTAAATATTACAACAAAAACTGTGATACATTGCAATTAAAAGGGGTTTGAAGGTTTTGGTCCTAACATCAGCCACCACTTTAATTTTTTTTTTCAAAATCGCGGTGCCCATTAAATGTCATATATTTGGGTAGGTGACACTTATACAAACATAAAACGTGATAAACAACATCATAAAGCGTCACGTTTCTAAGATATCCTAAGATAAAAATAACAATTGTTATAACGAAATTATTTATTTATTTTGTAGTTACTTCATGTTGATTAAGTTATTTACCGTCAATCTGAATCAGTCAGCGAAAGAAAACAAATATTATAATACTAATCGTTTATTTTGTTTATTACAATCTTTTTGAAGATCCCTACGCTAATAATGATTCATAATTCGTTTAAAGACATGGTAATTCATTCTTCTGACTTGTTAGACATGACGTACACATTAAACTATTGGATGACTTACAATAATATCACAGACATGCTAAAACCTACAATATCCACCATCACCTGTCCAAAGAGATTATGTGGTACTACAACCTTACAAAATAAATGCATAAACTTCCTTGAAAGCCAATATACAGGGTACTATAAAATTTTTACAGATGGGTCTAAAGATGGCAATAATTTCATGGGAGCAGCATTCTTTGACCCTCAATCTGATACCTTTATGAAATTTAATATTTGTAACAATATTTCAATCATGTATTTAGAACTTTTAGCAATTAGTGAAGCATTGGCATACATAGAATCCATTGAATATAATAATTTTATAATTTTAACAGACTCTAAAAGCTCAGTTCAACATTTAGCTCGATATACCTCTGGCTGTATCTACGTCCGTTATCTGTCTAATTTTTTTAACAGCATAGGCGGCCGAACTTAGCCTTCCTGACAATTTTTCTATGTGTGGGCCCCATTGCAATTTACCGTCAATAGTGATTCCAAGAAAAACTGTCGACTCAACAGGGTTCAGTTCTATTCCATTAACTTGAACCTTGGTAGTTAGCTGCCTGACATTTGGCGTTGAAAATTTAATGAGTTTAGTCTTTTTTTCATTCAGGAGAAGATTATTTACATTAAACCAATGCACCACTTTAGAGAGTGCATCGTTAACTTGCTCAAAGTTGACTAACTGACGTTTGATTTTAAAAATAAGGGAAGTGTCATCTGCAAATAATACGATCTTGTGATTATCCCGTATATGGTAAGGTAAGTCGTTTATATAAATCAAAAATAAGAAAGGACCTAGAATTGAACCCTAAGTTGTTAAGTTGCAGTAAATCGCCCATATTTTATATAATACGTTATTAATCGGCGTTTTTAGTATTGTTGATTATAAACAGTATATGGTACATGATACACACAAGTTTCAAATTCCTAATTTGTTTAGTTGTTGAGATAGAGCTCGTACAAAAATGGTCTAAAACAGACAACTTCTACGGCCCCCTAATTCATCATTTTTGAAGATAAAAACAAATAAAAATTATATTTATTGTTGAAATAGAACGCAACCAATAAGCAGCCAATAGCTGCAATCTGTCTGCTGTCATATTGTTGTTTTTTCTCTTGTGTGTCTCTGCTCCACTCTGCTCTGTACCCTTTGAATGTTTATCAATATACTATTTTTATTCCAAGTTCCATGTCCATTATTATTTATATTTACACAATCAGTTAGTTTCCTACATGGTAGCAGAGCGTGGTTACGCTATTATTTTGCAGGAAATAACCAGGATTGTCAAAGTATATTTGGATAAAAATAAATCTGCCGGCCGGCTCAAATTCTATGTGACGCCATTACTAAACTTGAAAAGAAAATTAAATGATGGCTTCAAATTCAGCTCATACTTCATTTAATATAGATAAACTTGTTGGCCGGGAAAATTACTCTACGTGGAGGTTTGCGGTCCAAACTTTTCTGGATCATGAGGAACTCTGGGAATGTGTCGAAGGGAAGAACGTGGACCCGAAAAAGGATAAGAAGGCAAAAGCAAAACTAATCCTACTGGTGGAACCAATAAACTATGTCCACATTCAAGACTGCACATCAGCACAACAGGTATGGAGCAATTTAGAAAAAGCCTTCAGCGATTCTGGACTTACCAGGAAAGTTGGTTTATTAAAGACCCTTATTACTACTACTTTGGATAATAGTGAAACTATAGAGGATTATGTTAATAAGATTATGGCCACAGCTCATAAGCTCCGTAACATAAACTTCAAGGTCGACGATGAATGGCTCGGTACACTGCTGTTAGCAGGATTGCCTGAATCCTACAGGCCTATGCTTATGGCACTGGAAAATTCTGGTGTTACCATATCAGCAGACTTGGTTAAAACTAAAATATTACAGGATGTAAAACCGGCAGAAAGAACCTCTGCATTCTTTACACCTAAATCTGGAAATAGTTACAAAGGCAAATCAAAGGGTCCACGCTGTTATATTTGTAATCGTTATGGCCATCTAGGCAAGTTCTGCAGAAATAAAAAACAGAACTCAGATAAAAATAACTCGGACAAAAATAGCTCAAACAAAAATAGCTCAGACAAAAATGCTAATAATGGTTTTGTAGTAACTTTTTCAGCAGCTTCAGCCAGTGATGAGTGCAACTGGTATATTGACTCCGGAGCATCAGTACACATGACCAGGAACAGGGAATGGTTATCAGAAGAATACAAACCACCGCAAAGTCATGTCCGCATCGCTGATGACAAGATGCTCAAAGTCGAATCTTGTGGAAACGCACAGATAACAGTGAAGGGTAAAAATGGCAATTTAAACAAAATACAGGTAACCAATGTATTTTATGTTCCGGAATTAGCTACTAACTTATTGTCTGTCAGCAAGATAATTGAAAAAGGCTGTAAGGTTGAATTTTCTAACTATGGCTGCCGTGTCACAAACAATAAAGGTGAAGAAGTGACAACAGCTGTCTGCATAAATGGAACTTATAAACTTGATGCAATTTGCAATCAAGCTTTATCAGTAGTAGTTGATGAAGATAATTATCTCTGGCATCAAAGATTAGCTCATATTAATTTTAATGATTTATACAAGCTACAGAATTGTGCTCTTGGTATAAAGTTATCAGCAACTAAGGAGGACATGATATGTACGTCATGTTTACAAGGAAAACAGGCCAGGCAACCATTTAAACACGTAAGTTCCCGAGCTAAGGATTTGCTAGAACTAATTCACAGCGATGTCTGTGGACCCATGGAGACCACGTCGCTAGGAGGAGCCAGGTATTTTTTGAGTTTTATTGACGATTACTCAGGCAAGGTTTTTGTGTACCTTATGGCTCAGAAAAGTGAGGCACTTCAAAGATTTCGTGAATTTAAGAATCACGAAATCTTTGAAGTTGAAAATAAAATGAGCAAAAGTATTAAGGTTCTACGTTCAGATAATGGCAAAGAGTATATTAATAACAGTTTTGAAAAATATCTAAAGGAATCTGGCATTACACATCAGACTAGCAATCCCTATTGCCCGGAGCAAAATGGTCGCGCTGAGCGCATGAATAGAACTCTTGTGGAGAGGGCAAAATGCATGATTTTTAATGCTTGTTTACAGAAAGAATACTGGGCAGAAGCCATAGTGACAACTGCATATCTCATTAATAGGTCCCCCTCTCGTGCACTTGCTGGAATCACTCCATATGAAAAATGGACAGGATCAAAGCCTGATTTAAGCCACCTCAAGGTTTTTGGCTGCAGAGCAATGGTGCATATACCTAAACAAAGGAGGCGTAAATGGGATATGAAATCACGTGAGTTAATTTTTGTTGGTTATAGTGATACAACAAAAGGCTATAGATTTATTGTTCCTGAAACAAAACAAGCAATAATGAGTCGAGATGTTGTCTTCATGGAAAGCACTGTTAAAAAAACACATGTACAAGTTAATTCTCCTGAGTACATGTCTTCAAGCGTAATAAATAATGTAAATATCAATTTAAATAATAATGATGTGGTGCCTGCCCCTATGTCAAGTGATGAACAGTCAAATACAACTAGTCAAGACATAGTTCCTGCTTCAATGTCAAGCGATGAAAGTGCTTATGAAGATGTTGAAGATCCTGATGATACAGAATATTTTCCTGACAAGTCTTTAGAATTGTCACACGAAAATGTGACAAATGTGACAGTAAGGACTCGGAGTCAGAAGAGAAAAGAAGCAGCAGATAATCCTGTATCGTTAATATGTTTTAATAATGAATTGGCAATGAGCCTATTAAACTGTGACCCACAGAGCACCAAACAGGCGTTAGACAGTGATCTGGCCGCACAGTGGAAACATGCAATGGATGAAGAATATGAGTTATTATTAAAAAATCAAACATGGGTCTTAACCAATCTGCCAACAGGTAGGAAAGCTATACCTTGCAAGTGGGTGTATAAAACAAAAACTAACGAAAATGGGGAGATTGCAAGATTTAAAGCAAGGCTTGTAATCAAAGGATTTAAACAAAGGAAAAATATAGATTATCATGAAGTTTTTTCGCCTGTTTTTCGTTACACCTCTCTCAGATATTTCATTGGTTTAGCAGTAAAATATGACTTAAAAATACATCAAATGGACGCTGTTACTGCATTTTTACAGGGGGATATAGAGGAAGAAATATCAGCCACCGTTATATGAGAAAGACAGTAATAAAGTCTGTCTGTTGAAAAAATCCCTATATGGCCTGAAACAGGCCAGCAGGCAGTGGAATCTAAAGCTAAATAAAGCCCTATTGGAAATTGGATTGTTGAGATGTAAAATAGATCCCTGTGTTTATTATTCTATCAAGAATGAATCAGATATGTTCTTTATAGCACTGTATGTCGATGATTTATTATGTTTCTACAACTGTAAAGAAACATTAATGTTAATGAAGAACAATTTAATGAGTATTTTCGACATGAAAGACATTGGAGAAGCTAAATACTGCATTGGAATGAAGATAACTAGAAGTAAAGAGAGCATTTCATTGGATCAGCGCTTGTACACAGAAAAAATCGTACAAAGATTTGGCATGTCAGACTGCAAAATAGTGCACACACCGTGTGATGTTAGCATGAAACTCATACCAGCCAAAGATGATAATGAAGTTCTAACAGACATTCCTTATCATGAGGCAGTGGGATGTTTACTGTACTTATCTCAATGTACAAGACCGGATATTGCCTTTATAGTAAACAATTTAAGTCGGTTTAATAACAAACCCACTAAAGAACATTGGACTGCTCTTAAAAGAGTACTAAGATATTTAAAAGGTTCTTTAAATTCGAAGCTAATATTTAAAAAGAACCAAGAAAGCATAACTGGTTATTGTGATGCAGACTGGGCATCAAACATTGAGGACAGGAGGTCAAGCTTTTCTTTTTCAGGGAGCTGCCATTAGTTGGCAATCTAAAAGGCAACCAACAGTTGCATTGTCGTCTACAGAAGCCGAATACATGTCACTAACATCGGCAATGCAAGAAGCACTGTGGCTTAAACAGTTGGATCATGACATATGGTCCAATAAGGTGATTTCACCTTTGGTGATTTTTTGTGATAATCAAAGTACAATTAGACTTTCAGGTACCGAGGGTTTCCACAATCGTAGTAAGCACATAGATGTGAGGTACCACTTCATTCGTGAGAAGGTGTCAAGTGGACAGATTGATGTGCGCTACCTGAGCACTGATGACATGGTCGCTGATATGCTCACCAAGGGCCTCTACCGTAAGAAGCACACCTTCTGTTCAAGAGCAATGGGTCTGCGTTCTGGAGAGGGTGTTGAAATAGAACGCAACCAATAAGCAGCCAATAGCTGCAATCTGTCTGCTGTCATATTGTTGTTTTTTCTCTTGTGTGTCTCTGCTCCACTCTGCTCTGTACCCTTTGAATGTTTATCAATATACTATTTTTATTCCAAGTTCCATGTCCATTATTATTTATATTTACACAATCAGTTAGTTTCCTACATTTATTCTCTACTCGATATACTATACTATACTCGAAGATAGTTAATCATAGAACTGTATTAAAATAAAATGTTGTACTAAATTATAAGAAAGCCTTACGGAGCGACTTAGTCTTGTTGACCAAGCTCCTTAAATAAAGATAAAAAAAAAAAAAAACTTTTTGAATAAAATCGGAACATAAGAATATATGAGACAAATGTGTTGAATTACAATGATATTTTTGTAGGATAAAACATAAAATTTATTAATCATATTCGATATAAATAATATCATCCAAGGAGGCAGCGGGAGGCTAAATAGGATATTCTTGGTCTCGCGCCCACCATATAAATACACATCACATGGTAGCAACCTCCAAGTGATGGATGTCAAAGTGGTAAACTGAAGGGTGACGCAACGGGGAATCGCGAACCGATTTCCGGCCACCGTAGGCGCGGCCTTGCGGACGGAGAGCAATGGGTAGCTCGCCGTCCGATAAGGACCAGGCCCGGGTCGACGGCGCGTTGTGTTCCACGCGCGCCTCAAAGAGATGTCAGCACAACTGACGGGGTCCGGTAGGGCCGTTGCCTGCCGGGGTTGCAGGAAAGTCCTAAAGGGTTTCCGTGGCCCCTGGCAACGTACAGGCAATTGAAGGAACACGGGTGGGTTTTCGTCAGTAAGAGTCTGACATGCCCTTCCGCTCCACCCAGAGCGGGAGAAGTTATTTGATGAATTGACACACAAAAAAAAAGGGTGATTTAACGGGCGGGCGGCTCGTCGCGGGGTGTCCTCATTAGACGGACAAAAATATATGTATACCCCATACATATATGAATAAGAGTGGGAAGATGTCCGTGTGGTGCCGGGCTTAAAGAATCGCACTACCCTATTTCTTCCCATGGGTGTCGTAAAAGGCGACTAAGGGACTTACTAGAGAATGGGCAGCAGCGTTCTCTATGCACTTTTAACACCATACTGCGATCGCCAACCCGCCTGCCAAGCGTGGCGATTATGGCAAACCCCCCTAAAAATGACAAGCAACAAAATCGAACGGACCCTAGTGCCCGGCGGCCTACCTACCCTTGGCTACGGTAGCGGTCAAGGTCACGGTGAGGCAAGGGGTGCGAAGAATCCCCGGAAGAGATCTGGCTACCACAATCACCGGAAACTGGACCTGGCAACATACAACACGCGTACACTCCGGACCAACGAGAAGATCATCGAACTCGAGGAAGAATTGAGCAGGTTACGATGGGGTATAGTAGGGTTATCTGAAGACCGAAGAGAGGGGGAGGACTAGATAATCCTTAAATCCGGAAACTTGCTCTATTTCCGGGAGGGCGACCAGCAGTCCCAGAGTGGTGTCGGGTTTATCGTCCACAAGTCCCTTGTGAGCAACGTACCTTATACTCAGAATATCCGCAAGATATTCGCTGAAGGTCGTACAGGTTTACGCCCCGACCTCGTCACACCCCGACGATGAGGTGGAGACCATGTATGAGGATATTTCTAGAGCCATGCATGGTTCTAAAACTCACTTCACCGTTGTCATGGGGGACTTCAACGCGAAACTGGGCAAACGAAACGATGATGAGCTGCGAGTGGGGCAATTTGGAGTTGGACGTCGTCGGAACCACCGGGGTCACCTACTGGCCAGTTTTATGGAGAAGGAAGGCCTATTTATGATAAACTCCTTCTTCAGAAAACGTGAGCACAGAAAGTGGACCTGGCAGAGCCCTGATGGTGCAACAAAAAATGAGATTGACTTCATTATGTCGACGAAGAAGCAAGTTTTCAATGATGTCTCTGTGATCAACGCGGTGAAAACCGGAAGCGATCACCGCATGGTAAGAGGCACATTGAACATAAATATCAAGCTGGAAAGATCTCGACTGATGAGCCCCGAGAGCGTGGACGATTTTAACGATGGGTTCGTGAAAACTGTCCATACGGTCGGGTCCAAGATCTTTAAGACCCGTCGTACAAATAGAAACAAGAAGCTCTCTGATCCTACTATACAGCTCATGAAGAAGAGGCGCGAGATGATCCTCCAGTCTTCAGACGATGCGTTCAAGTACCGGCAGCTCAATAGACGGATCTCTGAGTCCATGAAAAGCGACCTTCCTCGCTTTAGTACAGACCGCATTAAGGACGCGATAGAGCGGAATAAGGGTTCCAAGGTCTTTGCAAGAGATCTGTCTATTGGGGAGAGCCAGCTTGCAAAGCTGAAGACCGATGATGGCAGGATCGTATCAGCCAAACCTGAACTATTGAGAGAGATCGAGAGGTTCTATGGACAGCTATACACGTCAACCAGTAACCCCGTTACGAATCTGGCAAACGAACCAAGAGCTAGATTAACCCGACATTATACCGAAGATATCCCGGACGTCAGCTTGTACGAGATTAGGATGGCTCTAAAGCAGCTTATAAACAACAAGGCGCCGGGTGATGATGGAATTACGGCCGAACTCCGAAAGTCCGGTGGGAAACCCGTTCTTAAGGCTCTCCAGAAGCTGTTCGATTCCGTCATACTCGAGGGTAAAACGCCACAGGCATGGAACAGAGGTGTGGTGGTACTCTTCTTTAAGAAGGGCGACAATGCCCTGCTTAAGAACTACGAAGTGTATAGAGTGCCGCGAGTTTCTTGTGGCACTCTAGTGTCACTGCCTCGGCCCGGCTAGGGTGCCGTGAGCGTTGCATTGTCACTGTCACTTGTTATTTAGGTTAGGTTAGGTTAGAACTGTGACCACACAACGCACGAGCCGAGCGAGCGTAGCGAGCGGTGCCGCGGTAGCGGCCGGCGAAGTGCCAGGGTCCGTTTAGGCACAAGAGAATGTAATGTTTTGGGAATGTGGTGTTTTACAGCGATCTAACCTCGACAATCAAACAAAATACCAAGTGACGTGACTTAGTGACAGTGACAATGACAATCCAATGCTTGCGGCACTTGAGCCGGGCCGAGGCGGTGTTACTAGGGTGCTTGTAGTGGCACTTTATCCGATAGGAATAGAGTGCCAATGGTGGCACTCTATACACTGCCTAAGAACTATAGGCCCATCACACTTCTGACCCATATCTACAAGCTGTTTTCAAGAGTCATCACGAACAAAACGTTTTATAGAAAATTTTATCAACTTTCTTTGAAATTATAGTTTATTATACATTAGTAACGTTTTTAACTTTAAAAAATTTAACAAAAAAAAAATGCATTTTTAACTTACTGGAAATAAAGTCAAACAACAAAGCGCGTGATGTCACCGCTATAAACCAACTGATAACTACCAACTTATGGCGGACTTACCTCACCAGAGAGCTACCCCATCCCGACCTTTTACACATACTGGTATAGACTTCACTAGACACGTGCAAGTAAAACTAAACAAAGGAAGAGTTTTCAATTCAATTCAATTTATTCAGGAACAATAAATATTGTGTCTGAAATTTTAAATAATACAAGTTTCGTTCATAAAGACTATAAAACTAACACACATATTACAATAAATTAAAATTAAAATTAAAGAACATAACAAAAAATTAAAGATAAAATTGCAAAATAATATTCAATACAATAAAATTAAAATTTAATACATTTACAAATTACTACCTAACAAATATTTAAACTGTGGATATGTCATCGTCTATCGAATACAGACATTTATCCAATAGGAACGCTCTGAGTAGTAGTTTAGTTTTTAATATTTAATATTTAGTAGTAGATCGATAATAATCATTCGTTTTTTGTTTCATTCGTCTTGTTCACATAAATAATATAGTTTAGTAGGTAGCCCATAAAAAACTACTTCGTTTTTTCTGGTCTACCTACTAATCATTTCGATTTCTGTGAGGTATACAGTTCCTGTTCGTTACCAGTATTCACATCTTTGTTGGTTCGTGGTTATTGTTGGTGACGAGTATTTAAATCTATTAGCGTTGTGTTACTAGTGTTGTGGTTCTTACTTTCAAAATGCAGTGAAACGTAAATATTGAAGCGAGATCAAATATTTTTGCGCTCCGTAAAAGTGGATATTAACACAAATATTTAATGAATCCGGACTAAGTGTGAGTGTTATTATTAATTATCATTTAAATATTTTACTAAACATAAATCTAAATCAAAAGTATTGTTAAACCTTTTATTCAGAAGATGCCTTATTAAATAAAGTTTTAAATTCATTATGAGGTTTAATTCGCTTAAATAATTATTATGTGTAATAAATGACAACTATTCTTTGTTCTAGAGAAATACTGTGAGTCTTATTATCGAAGAGCAGCGACGTTATATTATGAATACAGCTTCATACCAACGAGATATTTTTCTGAATGATTAAACACGTCATTAAGAACCGTCTGCCGTGCACGCCGAAGGCTTGCACCACCGGAGACCAGCTAAAAGCAGTTTTTACCAGAAAGGCATTATCAAGAAAGTTTAAGTTTCGCACGAGAATAATATTTTCATCACACCTATTCGAAAAACGACAGTTGGCTATAGAGGATAGCGGGAGCAAAATTCAACTATGCTCCCTAGGGAGTTTCGAGGTTTCTCTCTTCTGATTGGTCCACTCCGTGCTTTTGATAGCGTACTGATTTGCGTAGTTAGGTTGGAGGCGCTCGTGTGAAGGTTTAATGTAAAAAAAAAATCGAGTAAGTAGCTTTTTATTTTTCTCATACGTAGTGATGAAAAATAGTATGTATTACTCGGGGACAAAATATTGAATTCCTCGCTAAGCTCAGGATTCTACGTTGCAACCTACTTGGATGTCGTGCGTCACTAATATTATGCTATAATTAGAACGTTTTAAGTAATGCACATCGAGTAAACCAATAACTGTGGAACTAACAACCACTGGTCAAGAGTTGAGACTTGTTAAGAGGGTGCATCCTAAAAGTTGGCAACGTCGTAAATAGCTGTGAAATTGTACGGTGAAACCATACATCGACGACTAAGCATTTTACGTTACTTTATTAATTCATATCTACTTAGCAATTAGCGGTCATCGCGTGTGCTCCCTCGCTCCTTTATATTATAACCTTTTGGTCCGTGGAATATATTTGTTTTTATCTTAAAACGTAGCAGTATCATTGACTATCTTCCTACCTTCTACACAAATAGTTACCTGTTTTTATTAATTTGGAAATAATACTATATGGAAATAAGAAATGTGACTAACTAGCGAACTAAAATATTAATAATGAATTGCAATTATAACAATGAATTTGATGTTGTACCCGTTTTAGGTGTAAAAAAGGCATTCGGAAAGTTTCCAAATACTTTTTTTACATCTAAAACTAACTATTCGGTGTTACGATATTAATTGTTTTATTTCCCCTCAACACAGAACAAATCTAGGTAAACACTCGCCGATTGTTAGGATGACCAATCAATACAACTCACTGTCATGTTCTTCCGACGATATAGACATTTTCTCCAACGGCCTAAGTAAATTTAAGTTGCTGTTACACGCAAAAGTTAATATTGAGTAGGAGTTGACCTTCATCCCTACTGTTCAACTCAATATATATAGTTTTTTTTTTTTTTATAATTTTAATTTTGATTCTTGTTGTTTTTACTTTAAATTGTTTTATTTCCATATTAATAATTGATTGTTTGATATCTTAATGCAAGCTGTGGTCTCCTATAATTGAAGATGCACAAGGATTTGTATCTTTTTATGTTTTATTTTTAGCATGTAAGGTGTAATCTTTGTTGGAGATCCAAATAAATAAATAAATAAATAAATAAATTTCATAATCAATATTCTAGTTCGCTAGTTAGCCACATTTTTTATTTCCATACAGAAATATTATTAAATTCATCAAAACAGCGAAATATTTGACATCTATTTGCGACGTTGCCAACTTTCAGAATAAACCCTCTTAACCTTCTACATTTTAATATAACTTTAAACTCAACTTGTGGTTCTTTCTGTGTACTCCATAACTAAAACCAACAACAGCAAAGTGATAATGTACGGTGCCTGCACTTTGTAAACAAGCATATTACAGATTAGAGGATTATAATTATCATCACATTGACATAATCTACTCATTACAATGTTTTTTTTTTATGAGTTGTATTGCAATATGTGGTTAGCTAGCGACCTCGACAGTAGAAAACGAGTGACTGTAAATTAATGTTTTAAGTGACAAAAATAATTAATTTAAGTTATAGTATTATTAAGTGAGCGACTGACTGCGAGTGACGAGAAATCAACAGAACAACAACTTACAAACACTAATTTGAGTTACTTAAAATACAAAATGAGAAGCTTCATAATATGTGAGTGACCTAATATTTGTTTGAGTGTCAACACTGTCAACGTTACGTTCTGCATTTTTTCAATATTTGACAAATGATTTATTTATACTGAGCGGCATTTTTATCTTACAAAAGAATTTAAGAAGTAAGAAGAATCACGCGGGCTACCACAGCGGATCCACTCTAAGGTAAACTTACCGATAGATGCTTCGGGAAGTCGGCGGCGCCGAGTTCGGCGATGCGGTTGTGCGCTAAGTGCAGCTCCCAGTCGTAGTCGTCCGGCCGCACGCCGTTGCGGCGCGCCGCAGCCAGCAGCGGCGCCAGCGCGTCGGCCGCGCGCGTCAGCCCGGCGCGCTCGCAGCGCACGCGCAGCACGCGCGCCGGGCCCGGCGCCGGCCGCGGCTGCCACGCGCACGCGCAGCGCGAGCCGACGCACAGGCCGGGCGCGCCGCACTCCAGCGCGGCGAGCGGCACGGCGCGCAGCGAGGGCCCGCGCGCGCACGCCGCGTCCAGCGCGCGCACGTGCGAGGGCCTCTCCTGCAGCGCGCGGGCCGCCCAGTAGCTCTCGCAGTCGCAGGCGAGCGAGCCGCCGAGCGCGACGACGGCTCGCGAGCGCTCGGCGCCGCGCGTGGCCAGCGTGTAGTCGTGGCGCGTGTACTGCAGCCGGGTCACGCGGTTGCCGGCCAGGTTCACCTTCACGTCTGCGTCGCCGCGGAACTGCAGGTCTGCGTACTGTAACACGCGTATAGATGCAAAAAGAATTTAAACCGTCTTTTTGGTTTAAAACCACACTTAGCGGTTTAGTAACGGTTTATAACACTTTTGAACAAATCTGTATAGATTAGGTTTAATGTATCTGCAATACATGCTACACATGTAATATGAGGATACTTCGCCAATATTATTCTCCAAGCAGCCCTCATATTGGCAGCGTTGTCTGCTATAATTGCAACGAATGTTGTAGGTCCGACTTCTCTG
Source organism: Conistra vaccinii (assembly GCA_948150665.1). Classification (NCBI taxonomy): domain Eukaryota; kingdom Metazoa; phylum Arthropoda; class Insecta; order Lepidoptera; family Noctuidae; genus Conistra; species Conistra vaccinii. The sequence continues at coordinate 100,721 of OX411328.1, forward strand.
AGAATTTTTATTATTTCGTTGCTAAGAAATTCACCAGTTTCCTTTTCTGTTTCGGGGTGTTTTTAAACTTAATTTTTAAAGTTACACATCGTAATCAATGTACGGCATTATGCCCACGTGATCGTGGTTTTAAATAAATTTAAAACGGGTTTTAAACCGTTGATTTTGGTTTTAAAGGGTTTATTTACAACTATAAACACGCGGCTCGTTAGTGCTCGCTCGGCGCGGCGCGCGGTAGTTACCGATACTCGGGCGATAGTTACCGTGACGGAGGTGAAGTTGTTGTCGCTGAGGTCGAGCAGCTCCAACAGAGGCATGTTCTCGCGCCAGTCGCGGCAGAGCAGACTGGCGTTGGTTCTTCTCAGGTGAAGATTGGTCAATAGTTTTAAACGTTCCAACGGTGAAACTCCTGTAATTACAAACACTCATAATCAATAGTACCTAATCATGTCACGAATATAAAATACGAAATATTCTGATGAATTTGGGATATGTAGAGGGATTCTGCAGCACCATTATGAAAAATTTTTACTATGGGACCAATCAAAGGACATCATTCATTTTGGGCTAAATGCGAAAGTGCCGGCCAAACAAAAAAAAAGTTATATTCCGTTAGAACATGCCCCTTCACTTTTCACTATGGGACCAAATCTGTAGGGCCATTCCCTGCGCTGTTATACGTCTTTGTAAATACTGTTTTCAGTATGTTTAAGTTAAGAGAATAACAGTAATATAATTACAATAATAGCTTTTTATGGCAGTAATAATTACAGTCATCATCTTTTATTGTGAAACTAAGGTTCTAGGGTTATTCTCCACATAACTACTGTACAGTATGCGAAATAAAGTTTTTTTTAATAGTAGTAGTCTAAGCTGATTCAAAAAAAGGTATCGCTAGTATTAACTGGTTTTATGTCCATAAAACACCACATGCATGGAACAGAGGTGTGGTGGTACTCTTCTTTAAAAAAGGCGACAATGCCCTGCTTAAAAACTATAGGCTCATCACACTTCTGACCCATATCTACAAGCTGTTTTCAAGAGTCATCACGAACCGTCTCGCGCGCAGGTTTGACGACTTCCAGCCTCCCGAACAAGCCGGATTCCGTAAAGGCTTTAGCACTGTGGACCACATACATACGCTGCGGCAGGTTATACAGAACACCGAAAAGTATAACCTGCCTCTCTGCTTAGCGTTTGTGGATTACGAGAAAGCCTTCGATTCGATCGAGACATGGGCTGTACTGCAGTCTCTTCAACGGTGCCAGATCGACTATCGGTACATCGAGGTATTAAAGTGCCTATACGAAAACGCCACTATGTCAGTCCGACTCCAAGATCAGACCTCGAAACCTATCCTTCTGCAGCGAGGTGTGAGACAAGGAGACGTTATCTCTCCAAACTGTTCACCGCTGCACTGGATGATGTCTTCAAGGTTCTGGACTGGAAAGAACTAGGCATCAACATCAATGGCGACTATATCACTAACCTTCGGTTTGCCGACGATATACTTATCATGGCTGAGACCATGGAGGACCTCAGTATACTGCTCGATGACCTCAGTAGAGCCTCCAAAAGAGTGGGTCTTAAAATGAACATGGACAAGACAAAGGTCATGTCAAATGCCCATGTAACATCCACTCTCATAGAGATCGGAGACGCTACGCTCGAAGTTGTAGACGAGTATGTTTACCTAGGACAAACTGTCCAGCTAGGTAGGTCCAACTTCGAGAAAGAGGTCAAGGGTCGAATCCGACTCGGCTGGGCAGCATTCGGGAAGCTACGCAATATCTTCTTGTACCAGATACCACAATGTCTCAAGACGAAAGTCTTTGACCAGTGCGTGTTGCAAGTGATGACTTATGGCACTGAAACGTGGTCGCTCACAATGGACCTTATCAGAAGGTTAAAAGTCACCCAAAGAGCAATGGAGAGGGCTATTCTTGGAGTTTCCCTACGTGATCGAATCAGAAATCAAGAGATCCGCAGGAGAACCAAGGTAACCGACATCATATCAACCGAAAGACGCCCACTGCTGGAAGACATAGCCCGAAGAATTGCTAAACTTAAGTGGCAATGGGCAGGACACATTGCTCGCAGACCAGATGGCCGATGGGGCCGAAAGATTCTGGAGTGGCGACCGCGTACCGGAAGACGTAGCGTTAGAAGGCCTCCCACAAGATGGACCGATGACCTAGTAAAGGCCGCAGGATCCGCTGGATGCGGGAAGCACAGAATCGATCGAAGTGGCGGGGCTTGCATAGGGCTAAGTCCAGCAGTGGACGTCTTTCAGCTGATATGATGAAAATAGACCTAAAACCAGATAATACTATAAGTGATAACTATTTCAATCAGCTAATAATAGTACTATCGAAAAAAAAAACTTTATTTCTCATACTGTAGGTATGTGGAGAATAACCCTAGAACCTTAGTTTCACAATAAGAGATGATGACTGTAACGATTACTGCCATAAAAAGCTATTATTATAATTAGATTACTGTTATTCTCACTGAAAACAGTATTTTACAAAGACGTATAACAGCGCAGGGAATGGCCCTACAAATTTGGTTCCATAGTAAAAAGTGAAGAGAATAACATGTTCTAACGGAATATAACTTTTTTTTTGTTTGGCCGGCATTTTCACATTTAGCCCAAAAATGTATGGACCGTGAATGTTCTCCTTTCGAAAGAAAAAAAGCAGCTCATACATTTTGTGGATTTATGTGTAAACAAATGCGGGATTGAGTGTGACAGCAGAGTCGTTTCCCTTTCCAAATTTTGTGTAAACAATAACTAAGCTTGTATACCTACTTATATTTATTTTAGGGTTACTAAGTCTCTGCTGTCCGTCTGTCTGACGGTAGGTAGACAGTGCTGCAATTACAGCTTTAAGATTTTTAAAATTTTCCAAAGTCACACATACCCAAACTTTCAAGAACTAGAAGAGAAATGTGCTTTGTAAATTTTTGTTAATGAAAACTAATTAATTTTAATCCAAACCTTTTTAATCGCGATAAAAAATAGTCTGATTTAATTTGACAATTAAAATTTTAGGTCAAATTCTGTTTAACCGCACAGAGACAATATCTGATTAAACCACTATCGTAACATCAACTGTTCAATATTTTTGTTTGTTTACACGTCACTAGATGGCGTTGTACGTTTTTGATCCATTTCTGAATCGCGGTGGCGAGATTTTCCACCAATAATATAAGGTCTTAGAATTTAAGAAATTTTGTTAACATCAAAAACCACCAAACCACTTGTTATCTACGATGTAACCACTACATCTGTGAATAAACAAGCATTGAGTATAAATTGAATAGTTTTTTCAATCTCAACCCCCGGTATCTAACCCCCACTATAGCGAGGGTTAATCATGGTCCTTCGAGCCGGATGTGGCTAGACTGGCTAGGATTGTTCCAGTCCAGCTAAATCAGGTGTGTTCTCCTAATTGGACGGAGAAACATCATCCCCATACGCTCCTGCTGGGTGATCTTGGATGGTGAGAGAGGGGAGAAAGCAGTACCAGGATCCAGTTGCGGGAGGTACGGAGGAAGGAGTACCAATCAGCAGCAAGCAAGCTGCAGACGACTAAGGTCGTAAGGAAGTGAGTGATAGTGCCGAAAATCGTGAGTACTTTGTGATTTCTTATGTGTCAAGCAAAAGTGAACTTTATTGCCTAGAAGATTTTAACTTTAACTTTGGACTAGTAAAATTTGGACTTAGAATAATTTCATGTGTGCATGTTTAGACTTAGATAGATTTAAGCCAAATTGTGTTCAGACGGGGAACCTATGCCCGATTTTTAGTAGAATTTTTAAACTGTCAAACACTTAGAAAAATTTCGTTGTTGTTTTCATCGACTTGTAAAATTTTCGTCAACATTTTAGACTTGTAAAATTTTGAAACTTATTATCAAAGACTTAGAAAATTTTCATTGTTTACATTGACTTGTAAAATTTTCGACTTTTTTTGAACTTGCAGATTTTTTTTAAACTAATTTTTCTTTAATTGTTTGGATTACTAATTTCAAAATGTCTTTGCAATCACATGTTAACGTGCAAAATGATATTCACACTCGGTTATTGAGAGCTAAAAGTAATTTCAAAAAGTCGCCAAAAGATAGGATTACCAAGCAATATATAGAATCCAGGATAGAAATTGTGGAAGGGTTATGGGCGCAATTTAGTTTAACACATACACAAATTGTGAAGGATTTTGAACCTAAGGATTTGGTATCTTCACCTTACACTGTAAACGAAGTTTATTTTAATACGGAAGACTTATATTTATATTTAATATGCGAGTTAAAAACTATATTAAATAATATTAAGGGTAGTGATGTTTCTCCGGTTGCGGGGTCATCATCAAATAATATTTCCGAAGGTAAAGGCACATACATAAAGTTGCCTAGAATCACTATACCAACATTTTCGGGGAAATATACGGAATGGCCGACTTTCCGAGATTTGTTTGTATCGGCAATACATAAAAATAGTACTATTGATAATGTTCAAAAATTACATTATTTAAAAAGTTATTTGACTGGGGAAGCCGAGCAGCTCTTACGTCATATACCAATATCGGAATCAAATTATGACAGATGCTGGACACAATTAGAAACTAGGTATAATAATAAGAAATATTTGTCACACTGTATTTTGAAAACATTGCTCAGTCAAAAGAACATAGTACAAGAGTCAGCTAGTGCTTTAAAGGAATTAATGGATACAACATCCGACTGCCTAAATGCACTTTCTAATTTAGATATTGATATAACTTCATGGGATATTTTGATCATTCATATCATAACATTAAAACTAGATTCAGACACTAGAAAGGATTGGGAACTAAAGGTAACTAGCAACACTGATTCAGATAAGCTGCCTACATTTGAACAGTTCAAAGAATTTTTAACAGGCCGCTATAGGGCATTTGAATTCCTAGAAACAAAGCCAAGTAAAAATAATTTTAATGTTAGTAAGGCAAAGGTTTTTCACACGGCAAATAATGATAATGCGGCCATGGTTTGTCCGCTTTGTAAAAACGAGCATAAATTGAGAAATTGCAAGCAATTTGTTAGCCAGGATGTGGATACTCGGCGTAAGTTTGTGCAAGATCATAACTTATGTTTTAATTGTATGGGGCACAACCACTCTGCCAGGTTTTGTAAATGTACAGCTTGTTGTCAAGTATGTAAACGGAGACATCACTCCTTGTTGCACCCTAAAGGTGAACAGGAGTCTAAGGGAGAGAAGGGAAATTCTTCTAGCGATAGTGTTTTGCAATCAAAAGAACATACACACACGGTTGGAGTAGAAGCTGAAAACAAGGTAGTAACCTGTTTTTCGAAAGGTACAGCAAATAGCCAAGTTCTATTAGCCACGGCTCTAGTGAGGGCCGTATCGAAAAATGGGGCTACTTATACAATCAGGGCCTTGTTAGACCAAGGCTCTCAGGCGTCTTTTGTTACAGAACATACTGTACAGAGTTTAGGGTTACAGAAAAAACCAGCTAAAGGTTTAATAACGGGTATAGATGCTAATAACAAATTAAGCTTAAATTCGGTTGTCGAGGTTAAAATTCAATCTAGGGTCGATCCATCGTTTGAACTTGTAGTCAAAGCATACGTTCTCAAATCGATTACGTCATTATTACCTGGTAGGGAAACGGTATATTTAGATTGGGCACAAGTTAACGATATACAATTAGCGGATCCTAGATATCACACACCGGATAAAGTAGATATGTTGTTAGGAGCAGAAATTTATAGTCAGATTCTACAAAACGGGTTTAAGAAAGCTCCTGGTGGTAGCACTGTAGCACAGTGTACCTCATTGGGATGGATTTTATCAGGAACCGTAGCTTCCGCTGCTCAGAGTACATCAAATATTACAGTTATGCATGCTCACCTTGGTGATGATGAAGTCCTGAAAAAGTTCTGGGAATTAGAAAAGGAACCACAAAATAAGAAACCTTTACTTACCGAAGAAGAAACCAGATGCGAAGAGATATTTAAGGCTACAACTGTAAGAGACAATGACGGTCGTTACGTAGTTAACTTACCATTTAGAAGTCAAGATCCGAGCTGTAAATATGGCGATGCAAGAAAAGTAGCAATTAACAGATTTTACGCATTAGAAGCTAAACTTAGTAAAAACATAGATTTAAAAACAAAATATGAGGAAGTTATCAACGAATACTTGCAGCTGGGACACATGAGGCCAATAACTAAAGCCGAAGAACAAAATCAATATGCAGTGTACTTACCTCATCATGCGGTTATACGGGACGATAAAGACACAACCAAGGTTCGGGTTGTCTTTGATGCTTCCTGCAAGGGAAAAAATGGAATATCGCTCAACGATGACCTGATGATTGGTCCAGGGCTGCAACCAGATTTGCGACATTTACTGATTCGTTGGAGAACTCACCGTATTTGTCTAGTTTCGGACATTATCAAAATGTACCGAATGGTGCGCGTGGCCGACCATCATACAGATTTTCAACGCATCGTGTGGAGAGAAAACAAACAATCTGCAATTAAGGATTATAAATTACTTACTGTTACCTTTGGTACATCTTCAGCGCCCTACTTAGCAGTTCGATCAATGCAGCAAGTAGCGTACGATGAAGGTGTCAAGTACCCACTAGCAGCTGAAAGAGTACTTAAGGATTATTACATGGATGATCTGATGACTGGTTGTGACACGATAGAAGAAGGTATGCAGATCTATAGCCAAATGAACAAGTTGTTAGCAAAAGCAGGATTCACTTTACAAAAATGGTCAAGCAACAGCAGTGAATTACTTGAGAAGATCATCGGTGAAAGGCACTCATACAAGGGACAGGATGGTGTAGAAAAGGAGATCAACATAAAACAAGATGAAATATTTAAAACGTTGGGACTTACCTGGAACCGAAGCTGTGACACCTTCCAGTATTCTGTTCAGTTGCCTCTGCTGCAGGAACCTGTAACTAAAAGAAAAATGTTATCAGACATAGCAAGACTATTTGACCCTTTGGGATGGGTCGCTCCTGTCATCGTAGTAGCAAAAATGTTAATACAAAAATTATGGATTTCTGGAATTGGATGGGATGAGGAAATTCCATATGACATAAAAAAGGAATGGTTTACTTACCGACAGGAGTTGTCAGGTTTAACGGAATTTTCAATACCTCGATGGTTGAACATGAAACCCAGTGACAAGCAGGTTGACTTGCATGGATTTTGCGACGCGTCAAAATCAGCATACGCTGCGGTAGTTTATGCACGGGTAGTCGATACTGACGGTAGCGTTCATGTTACTTTGCTCACGGCGAAAACTAATGTCGCACCAATAAAAACGGTGTCAGTGCCTCGATTAGAGTTGTGCGGCGCTGTCCTTTTAGCAAAGCTGCTTTCTGAAGTCTCTGAAGTGATGGGAATTAGTAAATCTAATTTATACTATTGGACCGATTCAGAGATCGTTTTAGCGTGGTTAAATAGTCATCCCAACAAATGGAAGACTTTCGTAGCAAATCGCGTTTCTGAAATTTTGAGCATCAGTGAACCACAGCAATGGAATCATGTTCAGTCGAAAAGCAATCCTGCTGATTGCGCATCACGTGGTTTATATGCGTCGGAATTTGTAAATTTTAAGTTGTGGGTAGAAGGCCCTGGGTTTCTGAAGGATAAAAATAATCTATTTGGCAAACGTAAAGCGATATCATCTACTAATATAGAAGAAATAAAGGTGCATGTCGTAACAGATGACAATTTTATTTGGAATAAATATTCATCACTTACCCAACTAGTTCGAATGGTAGCATATTTAAGACGTCCTTTGGAGTTGAGAAAACCGAAAGCTGAAAGAAGGAGTCATAAATTTATAACTGCAGTAGAATTAAGATTAGCGTTGGAGACATGCATTAGGGTATGTCAAGGTCAAAGGTTCGAAGCAGTAATTCTGGATCTGCAAAAAGAAAGGCCTAATAGAAAGATGTTTAAGTCTTTAAATCTATACCTTGATTCCGTTAAAATCCTGAGGGTGGGCGGTAGATTGGAACGGTCCGATCTTAACATGGATCGTAAAAATCCAATGTTGATTCCAAGTGATACTCCTTTCACCAATCTTCTAATCGCCGACGCACATCATAGGAATCTTCATGGCGGCCCTCAACTAATGCTTAACTACTTAAACACGAAGTATTTTATTCAGGGAGCTAAGCGGTTGGTTACTGCCTACGTGCGAAAATGTGTAATTTGTTTACGTTATGCAGCATCTACAAAACCTCAATTAATGGGTCAGTTACCACCTGCACGGGTTACACCAAATAGGCCGTTTAGGAGCAGTGGGGTAGATTATGCTGGTCCTATTCAGTTAAGGGCATCAAAGGGCAGGGGTCACCGTGCTTATAAAGGATACATTTGTTTATTTGTCTGCATGGCGACAAAAGCGGTGCACATTGAGGTTGTAAGCGACCTAACAACAACGGGGTTTCTTGCCGCTTTTAAAAGGTTTGTAGCAAGACGCGGTCAATGTAAGGATATATGGAGTGATAACGGTACAAATTTTCAGGGTGCTTCCAAGGAATTAAACACACTACTTCGCTCGGAAAATTCCGGTATAGCTAAGGAAATTGCTGCGGCCTTAGCTACTGAGGGTACTACATGGCATTTTATTCCACCACATGCTCCAAACTTTGGCGGATTATGGGAGGCCGGAATAAAGTCATGTAAGAAACATTTAAGCAGGGTAATAGGTAGCTCTACTTTAACTTTCGAGGAGATGTCCACCTTATTAAGCCAAGTAGAAGCATGCTTGAACTCACGTCCCTTATGTAGACTGACCGATTCAAACACTTTTGACGCCTTAACGCCAGGGCATTTTCTTGTGGGCGAACCTATTGTAAACGCGCCTGACCATAACTACGAAGAGGCGAATATTTCTAGTTTAAAGAGGTGGCATTTGGTCCAACAGATGACACAACATTTCTGGCGTCGCTGGTCCGACGAATACTTGACCACATTACTCCATCGTTATAAATGGTCTAAAGAAAATCCTGAACCAAACGTAGGGGATATAGTCTTAATTAAAGAGGACAATTTGCCTCCTTGTCGGTGGCTTCTTGGCAGGGTGGTTGAAAAACATCCGGGGTTAGACAACCTTACACGAGTGGTCACACTTCGCAGTAATGGATCCATATTTAAAAGACCAACATCAAAACTGTGTGTCTTGCCTATTGCCTAAGAATGTTGTTATGTTAGTAGTATAAGTGATAATTTTAAGCATTGTTTAGACATGTAAGTAATTTTTATGTTTAAGGTAAGATATGTATGGCATACTTTAAGGGTAATTGAAACTGATTGATTAGTAATTTAGTTATAGCTTGTAACATTTAACATTGGAAGGACATAATGTTGCACAAAATGTCCTTGGTGGGCGGAATGTTTAACCGCACAGAGACAATATCTGATTAAACCACTATCGTAACATCAACTGTTCAATATTTTTGTTTGTTTACACGTCACTAGATGGCGTTGTACGTTTTTGATCCATTTCTGAATCGCGGTGGCGAGATTTTCCACCAATAATATAAGGTCTTAGAATTTAAGAAATTTTGTTAACATCAAAAACCACCAAACCACTTGTTATCTACGATGTAACCACTACATCTGTGAATAAACAAGCATTGAGTATAAATTGAATAGTTTTTTCAATCTCAACCCCCGGTATCTAACCCCCACTATAGCGAGGGTTAATCAAATTCAGAACAGCAAAATTGGCCTTTTCACTAAATTGACTAACTAAAATGACATTAGTGCTGTCAAACTATAATAAAGTTAAGTTGTGTTACTTTAGTCAATTTTGAGAATGGGATACGTCGTTTGACAGGAATAAACAAAATTTTGGTGATTTTTAGTTTAGTTTAGGGAATTTTGTGACAAGAGAATCGGCACCAATGTTAAGTTTATTGGAACGAAGTTCCAATAAACTTCGAAGAAGAAGTCGCAACGCGCGAAAGGGGGCTAAACGGAAAAAATTGGGAGCAAAAGTTGTAACGACACTTAATTTTTTATTATAACGCCATCTGTGAGCGACCACAGGTACTAATTAGTGGCATGCCGTTGTGAGGTTAATTTTTTTTATTATAACGCCATCTGTGAGCGACCACAGGTACTAATTAGTGGCATGCCTTTGTGAGGTTCATTTTTTTATTATAACGCTATCTGTGAGCGACCACAGGTACTAATTAGTGGCATGCCTTTGTGAGGTTAATTTTTTTTTATTATAACGCCCTCTGTGAGCGACCACAGGTACTAATTAGTGGCATGCCTTTGTGAGGTTCATTTTTAAAAGCTTTTATTCAACTTGCAATGTTTGTTTGTATGTAAGTTAGTATGTTTGTTTAGGTGGATTCTTGCAAGCTGAATTAAGACCACTTCCTCTAATTCTACGGAATTGACATTTTACATGTTGGTTCAATTCCGATGACAATACATTTTTATGATAAACATGACCTGATTGGCTACCCAGGATTGGCTCCAGACGAGGGAACTCCTCAACGGCCAATAGTAGAGATACGAAATTTTATATACGCTTTCATTATAATGGTCTGTTTTAAATTCCACCATGATCTGGCTTCTGCATCCAGGATTGGCTTCAGACGACGGAACTCCTCAACGGTTAACAGTACAAACAGGAAATTTTATATATGATTTAATTATCACGGTCCCATCTAAATTCCACCATGATTTGGCTGTTGCACCCAGGATTGGCTTCAGGCGAGGAAACTCCTCAACGATCAACAGCGCAGACACGAAATTTTATATATCCTTCAATTATGATAGTCCGTTCTAAATTACACCATGATCTGGCTGCTGCACCCAGGACTGGCTTCAGATGAGGGAACTCCTCAACGGTCAATAGTATAGATACGAAATATTATATACGCTTTAATTATGATAGACTGTTCTAAAGTCCACCATGATCTGACTGCTGCACCCAGGATTGGCTCCAGACGAGGGAAGTTCTGAACGATCAACAGTACAGACACAAGATTTAATATACGATTGAATTATGATGGTCCGTTCTAAAGTCTATTATGACCTGGCTGCTGCACCCAGGATTGACTCCAGACGAGGGAACTCCTCAACGGCCAACAGTACAGACACGAAACATTATATACGCTTTAATTATGATAGACCATTCTAAAGTACACCATGATCTGACTGCTGCATCTAGAATTGGCTTCAGACGAGGGAACTCCTCAACGATTAACAGTACAAACAGGAAATTTTATATACGCTTTATGTTTCACGGTCCGATCTAAATTCCACCATGATTTGGCTTGCACCTAGGATTGACTCCAGACGAGGGAACTCCTCAACGGTAAACAGTACAAACAGAAAATTTTATATAGGCTTTAATTATCACGATCCGATCTAAATTCCATCATGATTTCGCTGTTGCACCCAGGATTGGCTTCAGGCGAGGGAACTCCTCAACGGCCAACAGTGCAGACACGAAATATTATATAAGCTTGAATTATGATGATCCGTTCTAAAGTCCATTATGACCTGGTTGCTGCACCCAGGATTAACTCCAGACGAGGGAACTCCTCAACGGCCAACAGTACAGACACGAAACATTATATACGCGTTAATTATGATAGACCATTCTAAAGTCCACCATGATCTGACTGCTGCATCCAGAATTGGCTTCAGACGAGGGAACTCCTCAACTGTTAACAGTACAAACAGGAAATTTTATATAGTTACGCTTTAATTATCACGGTCCGATCTAAATTCCACCATGATTTGGCTGTTGCACTCAGGATTGGCTCCAGACGAGGGAACTCCTCTACGATTAACAGCGCAGACACAAAATTTTATAGATCCTTTAATTATGATAGTCCGTTCTAAATTACACCATGATCTGGCTGCTGCACCCAGGACTGGCTTCAGACGAGGGAACTCCTCAACGGCCAACAGTACAGATACGAAACATTATATACGCTTTAATTATGATAGACTATTCTAAAGTCCACCATGATCTGACTGCTGCATCCAGGATTGACTCCAGACGAAGGAATTCTTTAACGGTCAACAGTACAAACAGGAAATTTTATATACGCTTTAATTATTACAGTCCGTTCTAAATTACACCATGATCTGGCTGCTGCACCCAGGACTGACTTCCGACGAGGGAACTCTTTAACGGGTAACAGTAGAGACACGAAATATTACATACGCTTTAATTATGATAGACCGTTCTAAAGTCCACCATGACCTGACTGCTGCACCCAGGATTGGCTTCAGATGAGGAAAGTCCTGAACGGTCAACTGTACAGACACGAAATTTAATATACGCTTGAATTATGATGGTCCGTTCTAGAGTCCATTATGACCTGGCTGCTGCACCCAGGATTGGCTCCAGATGAGGGAACTTCTCAACGGCCAACAGTACAGACACGAAACATTATATACGCTATAATTATGATAGACCATTCTAAAGTCCATCATGATCTGACTGCTGCACCCAGGATTGGCTCCAGACGAGGTAACTCCTCAACGGTCAACAGTACGAGCAGGTATACGCATTTAATTATGACATTGCGTTCTAAATTCCAACATGACCTGGCTGCTGCACCCGGGATTGGCTTCAGACGACGAGATTCCTCAATAATCAACAGGACAAACACGACATTTTATACATGGGTATGTATTGTGCTATTATACTTCAATGGAAGTATAATAGCACAATACATACCCATACTTCAGGGTCTGATGATGGAGCCGGAAGATGAACATAGGAACTTCAAAAAAAAACTAGACTACCATCGAGTTTTAACTGGTTGGTTTTGTCTTGACTAGAACTATAGCCCAAAATAGTATCCAGTGTCTGATGATAGAGCTGAAAAGAGATGACACATAGAAAGTGGTCATAGAAAATCCTCAACTAAATAAGACATTTTGACAAAAACTACTTCCCAAGGTGTAGTCTAAGGTCTGATGATAGTGCCGGAAGGTAGCCACAGGAAAACCTCAACTTTACAAGGTAGCCCTGTTGTGTTGAACTCGTTGGATTTGTCTCGTTGTTTAGACAAGTGAAAGTGACAGAACAGATATTTTATCAAAATTCTAATGCTAAAAAACACAAAATAAAATATTAGTAAAAATCTTTTTAAAACAAGCTTGTATTGAACTAAAAAGTACAAAATAAAACTTACGTAAACAGATAACTTTAATGTTTTCTTAAAAGCTTGAGGCGTGAACGTCCTTCTTAAACATAGTTAGTAGTTAGTAGTTTTAGTTCAATAAAAGCTTGTTTTAAAAAGATTTTTACTAATATTTTATTTTATTATAACGCCATCTGTGAGCGACCACAGGTACTAATTAGTGGCATGAATTTGTGAGGTTCATTCCATAACTTCGTTCCATCCGGGTGTCCCTTGACACCTCTCAGCTTTTTTTTGGGATAAATTCTCCCAACTACGGAACCATTCCCTGTGCGTACGACATGCACTTGGCGGGTTTAATAAACAGAATCTGTTTGGTTAAAACTGTCGCTTATAGCTATACATTCATTAATGTGTTGAAGTTACTCATTCGTTAGTTCATAAGCAGTGTCCAATAGATCTTTCTGTAAACCACACGTCGTTTCATTCAAAATTCTGCCTTTCAGCCTCATAGGTATTGATTTTGCAAGTCGAGTAAGTACTTGCTTTGTGTACCTCGCACAGTGTCCGACGCGCCTCCGCAGGAGTCCTTCAGAACGTTGTTGCTGAGCTTCAGCGTGGTGAGCGACGTGACCGCCTTCAGCGACGTATACACGTCGGTCGTCAGGCGGTTCTTCGCCAGGCTCAACCACTGCAGAGACGTCGTCTTGACAAACAGGCCACTGTGAATGAAACGAAATTCAATACTAACTAGAACTACGATATTGGCGCGTGCTCTACAAAACTTATATAAAACTAAACTTTGACAACAGCTCACCTCGGCAGCGCCTTAAGAAGGTTCCCGGACAAGTCAAGCCAGCGCAGCTCCTTCGCGTCGTCGAGTAGCCCCGTCGGCAGCTCGGTTAGCGCACACGACGTGAGGTGCAGCTCCTGCAGACGCCGCGCGCCGCGCAGCGACGTCGTGTGCAGACTGCTCAACCGCGGCCCGTCCTGCACGCGCAGCACGCGCAGCTCCGCGCAGGCGCTCACCCAGCCCGCCGGAAGCTCCGCGGCCGTCACGTCGCGCACGCTCAGCGTCTCGAGCGCGCACGCCGACCAGGGCTCGGGCCGGCGCTCGTCCCAGCCGTACACGGTGAGGCTGCGCAGCGCGAGCGACAGCGCGCTCGGCACGCGCGCCGCCGGCATCTCCAGCGCCAGCACGCGCAGCGCGCCGCCCAGCGCCACGGACACGTTGTGCGCGTCACGCACCGACACGTTGACGAGCTGGGGCAGCCGCTCCAGCACGTCGCTCGGCAGGTCGGTGGCCATGCGCGTGAGGTCCAGCAGCTCCAGCGAGCGCGGCAGGCGAAGCAGCTCGCCGGGCGGCAGGCGCACGTGGTCGAGCAGCAGGCGGCGCAGGCCCTGCGGCGCGGCCAGCGTGCCCGGCTCCAGCTCGGCGTCGATGAGCTCGAGCGCGAGCACGTCGGTGAGGCCGGTCAGGTGCGCGCCCGTGAGGTTGCCGGCGTTGATCAGCTTGAGTCTGTCGAGCGCGGTCACGTTGAGCGCGTCTAGTGTGGCGGCGTAAGAGCCGTGCGGCGCCGGGCAGTCTTTCAGCTGCACTTTGTTGACGCGCAGCTGCGACTCGAAACGCGGCAGGGCTGTATTGTCGAGCGTCAAGTTTTCTGGGCAATTTAATGTGAAGTAGCCGCTGTCGGTGAATTCAATCAGCAGCTTCAAACCTATTGAAATTGAAAATACAGTGAAACACATACAGTTTAGGAAAAATCTTAATCTTTTCGGTCAAAGAGGTGAAAAATTTTTGTACTAGAAATAGGGACCAATTAGTTCAACCTTGTTTCAGACTGGCTAAAGTAGACTCCTCCTTCATGGGGTACTGTTTAAAATGTTACAATAAAATACTTCATCACATACTCGTAAGTTGGGGGATAACATCGATGACAAAAATGGCGCAACGCTGGTCCAGCTCCAAAAGGGCGCATAAACTAGTTGATTAGCATCGAAAATATTGTTGGAGCTGCTGAAGATTGCAAAAACTATCTCTGCATTGTATAAATTCAATCTCTTAATATTGTATAATTGCATAGCACATGACATGTGTGAGTGAGCACTGTGACCATTTTACAATACTACCATATACTGGGTATGTCTTTCATTGACTTGAATGAGCCCGTCAGGGCTGAGAGTATGTCATAAGAACTCACTTAAATGTCTCGCTGGTGGTGGCGAGTGTGTTGGATCATTAAGTTCCCTTCAAAATGGATGAGCTAAATGGTGCTGATCCATGCGTCATGTTTGTGAACGTCATCTCTTAGCTGCCATGGCTTATTTTAATTTTTGAATTGTTTCAATCTTTTTCATTACGAACGCTTTTAACTTGCACGTCTTTCTACATTATTCTCACATGTTTAATTTCAACATGAATGATGTAACCAATATTTTGATTTAAAAGAGTGCCCGTGGAATTTCTTGCCCGTTCTTCTCCATAGGAACCTACTACACTTTGGAATGGGCAACTAGCTTCATCTTTTTGACTGACCGACCCCTTGACAATTCATAAGTGCCTGTAATTGGTTTATTTGAAATAAATGCTTTGAGTTTTTTTTTTTTTGTGTTTTTGAAATAAGTAGTAACTCCCATAATTATGCAAAATTAATTTATTTACGTTTAGACATCCGTGTTTGAGTCACAGATATTTATATGTGAAACCAAAGAATGATGAGTAATTTTGGCCGGCGGCGGCGATCCAATAAAAACCACTTATACCTCAAATGAAAGTTTATATCATAAGTATCAATTTTCATTATGGGCAGAAATGCTGGAGTAAAAAGTTATCAGACCTGCGAGTACCACGTAAACGTATTAGCTTATGACGATAATGTTCACTGCAGTTCTCAATAGTATTAGTTATAGACTCATAGTCATAGGTCATAACATTATAATTCTAGTAAATAAATTAATAAAAAAAGGACTAGTGTCCAGGACTTGATGGTGGAACTGGAATTTGTCTATAGGAACTCCTCAATCAAACAAGATAGCACCATCGTCTTTGGACTTATTGCTTATGCATTGACAAGTGATATTACTAGGTGGTGGCCAGGATCTGGAGAACAACATGGCAGAAATGCTTTAGTGTATAATTGTTATACATATCTGACCGCGCATCGCACAATCGGCACTTGTACTCATATTATTTCAATAATATGGTGTTTAGGCATTGTACGTCATGACGTATTTATTACCCCTGAATTTTACTTATAAGATATCATTGTTGATTATAAATGAAAACCACTTCTGACCAGTGACAAGACGCCACCGCGCCGCACTGCGTCGCGGCTGCTGGCAAGCCGTCACCGTATTGGGGGCAAGGCCTGCGCCAAACCACGGTAGCCAAACCCACCAAAGCCGGAGGCAGGGGCAAGCCCTCCGCCACCGCCGTCACCGCCGCCACTACTGCCGCCACTACTGCCGCCGCCGCTGCCGCCTCCACCGTCGTCGTCACCACCGTTGCCGCCGCGGCAGGGCCCTCACAGGGGGCTCGGGAGGGGGCTGAAATGGACTGCCAATAATGGCCCCATTACGCCTCCTCCAGGCGAACAACACGACGGGGTATGCTGTGGCCCGGGGAGGGATCGTCTTGGCGGTGTCTCTAGACATCGTCAACGCCTTCAACACCCTGCCTTGGACTTGCAGACTTTCGGGAAGACTTTAGAGGTATGAGGAACAGGGTGTAAAGTTCACTCATCCACCATAGAAAAGGGAGGATCCTCCAACCAGACGGGTATTATGTCTGGCGGGCAACTGCCCATATGTTGATTTCGGATAGTCTTATCTATGTTATTCGCTCAGTAAACTCTAACTGCGAGATGTAGGAATTGTGTGACGTCATGTCTTTTTGTTTCGTAATTTTTGTATGTGGCGGTCTAACCGCTACATCACTCCCCTCCGGAGACCGGAGGTCGATAGTGGGCTGAGTCTTGGATCTTGCGATGCTTCACAGTGCCAGCTGTGGTTCCAGTGAGTCGGAACCGGGTGCCGCATAGTTCACGGTGAGTCGGAACTGTCTGCGGTGATTCCCCAGTGAGTCGGGGTGGCGCTGCGTCGTCATCCAGTGAGTCGGATGTGGTACAGCGCCGGGTTTTTGGCTGACTGCTTGCGTCGACCAGGAGAGGGTAGAATAGGCTCTGCTTGTGAGACCGGCCGGAAGTGCAGGTGCTGTGCCAAGGTTGCTGATGAGGCTGAAGGTGATGACCAGGAATGCGCGTTCGCTGCATGCTGGTGGTCAGGATACCCGTTGAAGCCGTGGGTGCTGGCTGGCTGTGTGACTCGCCTCACGAAAGCTTGCGGGAGTGATGATGATGACGTCACGCTGAAGTAGTTGCACGAAGGCTGCGTTGACGTTCATACTCGGGGTCACCAATTTAGGGGTATGAGGAACAGGGTGTAAAGTTCACTCATCCCCCATAGAAAAGGGAGGATCCTCCAACCAGACGGGTTGTTATGTCTGGCGGGCAACTGCCCACACGTTGATTTCAGATAGTCTTATCTATGCTATTCGCTTGGTAAACTCTAACTGCGAGATGTAGGAATTGTGTGACGTCATGTCTTTTTGTTTCGTAGTTTTTGTATGTGGCGGTCTAACCGCTACATCACTCCCCTCCGGAGACCGGAGGTCGATAGTGGGCTGAGTCTTGGATCTTGCGATGCTTCACAGTGCCAGCTGTGGTTCCAGTGAGTCGGAACCGGGTGCCGCTCAGTTCACAGTGGGTCGGAACTGTCTGCAGTGATTGCGGCGATGGTGATTGTGGTTCCAGTGAGTCGGAACCGGGTGCCGCACAGTTCACGGTAGGTCGGAACTGTTTGCGGTGATTGCGGCGATTGCGGTGATTGAGGTGATTGCGGTGATTGAGGTGATTGCGGTGATTGCGGTGATTCCCCAGTGAGTCGGGGTGATGTGGCTGAGGGTGATGACCAGGAATGCGCGTTCGCTGCATGCTGGTGGTCAGGATACCCGTTGAAGCCGTGGGTGCTGGCTGGCTGTGTGACTCGCCTCACGAAAGCTTGCGGGAGTGATGATGATGACGTCACGCTGAAGTAGTTGCACGAAGGCTGCGTTGACGATCACGTCGGGGTCACCAATTTAGAGGTATGAGGAACAGGGTGTAAAGTTCACTCATCCACCATAGAATAGGGAGGATCCTCCAACCAGACGGGTATTATGTCTGGCGGGCAACTGCCCATATGTTGATTTCGGATAGTCTTATCTATGTTATTCGCTCAGTAAACTCTAACTGCGAGATGTAGGAATTGTGTGACGTCATGTCTTTTTGTTTCGTAATTTTTGTATGTGGCGGTCTAACCGCTACAAGACCTTCGCAACGATGGCTCTCTTAGTGTCATTTACTGTGACTTGTACAGCCCTCAGTTTGAACATGGTTTTTCAGAGGCGCCCTTGATGTCAATGAAGGCTGCTGAGCATTTGTGGTCCACTGCACATTCATTTTAGAAACCACGCTGTGCGGCGCTGATTCTGTTCATTTGCTTGTGGAGTACGCATGCTGTTGTTTGTGTAGTGGTTTTACGGCACCGCTCGCTTAGCTCACTCTGCTTGAGCGGTTGGTTCCAACCTAACCTATCCCGTTTGGTCGGGGTCCCAAGCTGAGTTACTGCCCCCAACTGTGACAGTCCAACGCATCAGAAAGTTAAAAAGAAGCTCAAGTATTTAAAAAAGAGCATCATTAGTAGCGCAAGAGATTTTAGAGGTTCCTTAATTTCAAAAAGCGTCCATCATTAGCATGTCAGTAAGTTTTTAGAAGATAAGTAAAATATTTCCCTACATTAAATCAAAAATATTTCCCTATATTAAATCAATCTAATTTTCTTACATATCTTTTTTCTCCAAGTGAATTCAGACATGCTGTCTCAGGATTAATTAAACTACTCCATGAGGGCAACAAAGATCGACATAGTTCATAATGCTACAATTAACTTTGTGTCTGGGTACGCTCTTACCCATTCTCCTTTGGCGTCCAGCTGGACTAATACCTAGCGCTTTTTGATATTATAGTAACGACTAAACTCTTCCTTTCGCAGGAGAATCGGTTCCTTGATGTCAATTCGAAGTCAAAGTCAAAGTAAAAAAATGGAAGTCATGAATGTTGTTTATATCAGCTAAAATGTCAGATGTTAAACATATATTATTATGCGACTACTGTAAGGGTCGCTCGTTTTTAGGGTTCCGTACCCGAAGGGTGACAAACGGAACCCTATTCATAAGCCTCCGCTGTCCGTCTGTCTGTCAGCGAGCTCTATCTCATGAACCGTAATAGGTAGGCAGTTGAAAATTTCACAGATTGAGCATTTCTATTGCCGCAAGAGCAACAAATAATAAAATTAAAAATTAAAGGGGGGTCGCCATACAATAAAATTAAATTTTGAAAAAAATATAATCTGACCCTGGCATGTGGGGTATCATTTTCTAGAGCTTATCGAGTAGAGAATAAATATAATTTTTATTTGTTTTTATCTTCAAAAATGATGAATTAGGGGGCCGTCGAAGTTGTCTGTTTTAGACCGTTTTTGTACGAGCTCTATCTCAACAACTAAATAAATTTGGAATTTGAAACTTGTGTGTATCATGTAACATATATTATACTGTTTATAATCAACAAATATAACTAAAAACGCCGATTCATAACGTATTTTATATAATATGGGCGCTTTTCTGCAATTAAAAAAAATAATTTTGTATTTCATGCTAATATTATGCGATATAAATTCCACAGATAACTATTTAATAGTCGGAGTAATGACATGGAATTAGTAAGTACCTACTATCATGGCAGCAATACTATTTCGATCACAGATATAGATAGACCAGATAACGCAAGTATCACGATCTGTATGAAAACCAAGCGTGCCATTTTTTGACTACCTACTATGACGTCACAAGCATTATTTAGTGATGGGAAAATAAAATACGCGGCGTCGCCGCGTCGGCGTCGTCGGCGTCGGCGGCGTCTTTGAATCGATTTTATTATCTTTGAATCGATCCAGCAGTACGCTAACTAAAAGTCTTCGCATTGAGAGGTTGTGTGCTCGTGCGCGTTCCGTCGACGTTCACACGTCGTTTTTGGATACCTTTTCCAAAATTTGAAGTAAGTTTACCATTATAAATACGTGAATATTCGATTGAAATACCTTATATTCAATTTAGTTCCAGTGTTTACAAAAGCAACGAGATTCTACCCTTTTTCATCTCAATTTTGAATAAAGATCGCCTTTGTATTATACCATTTCTCTATATATTGAGTAATCGTATACAGTAAAGAATTATTATAAGTACAGTAGAGAATCGTTTAAAAATAGATTAATCGATTTTGTGACATAGTAATGAGTTAGACAGAGGAATGAGATATACAGAGGAATGAGATAGACAGAGGAATGAGAAAAACCGAGGAAAATAAAATTCCTGATCTGCTTAGTAGGCAGTTAAGGATTTATAATTTATTCAAATTGTTAGTATTTCCCTACTTATTTCTTGTAATTGTTGTACCTTGATTATCAAATTTCAGAAACAAAAAAAAAAAGAAGCTAAACGAAAACCCAGTAAAATACGATAAAGTATAATAAAATTAAAATGGATGCAAAATTACTTGAGCTACAACAGCAAAAAGTTAAAAGAAAGTTGTGATTACATCAATAGTCGGATATGCTGCTTTTGTTAATATTCGATACTTTTTCCCTTCAACAAAGCATTCTTCCTCAAAATGTATTTAACAAATAGTGCTATGCTTTGTTGGGAACCAATCTTTATTTCCCGTCGCCTCAATCCATTTTTCTTTTAAATTGGGTTCATGTGGGAAACTAAAAAAATCACTAAGGGTGGCGCCACACCTGCCGAACGTTCCGTCGCGGAAGGTTCGGCGACGGAACTATCGGTCGTAGATTCAGTTGGCATGACACACTATACGCGCCGAACGGTCGGCGGCGTTTAGTTCGGCGCATTACGCGACGGAAAATTACGTTCCGTCGTCGTCACAGTGTTTCCACTTTTTGGGATTTCTCCCTTTTTTAGGGAAAAATGCCAATAATAAGCATGGTTTAGGGATATTTTATTTAAAAAAATTGAACTAGAGTTGGTAGCCCTTTGTTTATAGTAGGTAGCACCCAATGTACTACTCAAGCGTATGGCACCACCGATTGATTAAAGGGGATTCCCTAAAACTCGTAAAGTCGTAATGAATGTAATTCGTCTAATTATAGTTTACATTTGGTGTCGATTCTCTTGTCAAAAATGCCGCTAAACTAGACTAAAAATAACCAAAATTTAGTTTAGTCCTATCAAACGAAGATTTCCCATTCTGAAATAGACTAAAGTGACACAACGGGGATGCGCCAAGGTAGCCCGCGAAATTCAATTTGCAGGTCAGTGGTGCCGATTCTCTTGTACACCGAACTAAACTAACTAAACTATCACTAAAATTCCTTACTTTTGTCTATGAGAATCTAAAAGCTATTCTGCGGAAAAATATCTCTAAATTTAAAAAAAAAATTGACACATCTAAAATCGAATTTGACAATCGCGTCGCGACACCACATGGTACTTGTTTGCTCTACTCCGTGAATTTTTATAGAGCCAGAGGCGCGCTGGGGGGCAGCCTTGACGTGTTTTGTATGGAATTTTTAACATTTTGTACGGAAAATATAAAAAAATATTACCTATGTGTAGAGGTAGGTACATAGAATTACTGGATGCAAAGGGGGTTTCCATTGTTTTTGCGCTAGGACGCACCGTTTTCGAGATATAAGCAAAATAAAAAAAATACTGTTTTTGCAGCTGAAGTGTGTGAATTTTAGTTCATGCCAACTAATTTTATTCCACTCCTTTTTAATCGCGTTAGCGCGCAGGGCCACGCCAGGGCGGAGGGCCGGCGGCGCCGGGCAGGCAGGTAGGCAGGAACGCGATGTTGCCGCTCTTCTGTTGCCACGCCGCGCCGCGCCGCCGCCGAGATTAGTGTCTCCACTTAAGTTTTTAATTTTTCCCCAGTTTCTTAATGCATTATCCCTCAAATTCCCAAAAAAAAATGGTTTAAGGATTTTTTTCAATTTTATAGCACTAAACACCTACAAAACTTCCATTAATTGACGAGATTACAAAATATTCATTAATTTCCGATGTCGTTTTTAGCCACGGTAAAAGTACAATTAACGATGACATGGTAAACTAAAATTAGACGAATTACATTCATTACGAGTTGGGGTTGAGGGAATCCCCTTTAATCAATCGGTGAAGCCATAGAGTTAAGTAGTAGGTATATTGGTTGCTACTATAAACAAAGGGCTATAAACTCAAGTTCAATTTTTCCCCAAAATCCCTGTCAAAATAAAATATCCCTAAACCATATTTATTGTTTGCAATTTTTTTCTAAAAATGGGTCAAAATTCCTTTATAGTGGAAACACTGGCCGACATCCACCGACCGAACGTTCCACTACGCCCGCGGAACTTTCCGTCGCCGAACTTTCGGTCGCGTTCCGTCGCGTCTTGTGACGCTTGCTCATGAACCGACGTAACGTTCGGCTGATGTGTCATAGGTAACTTGAAAAACATTAGGAGCGTATCAACCGAACGTTCCGCCGCGGAACGTTCGGCAAGTGTGCCCCGACCCTAAACGTTACGATTATTTATTTAAATTGTCTACATAATATTAGTACCTATAAAATACAAAATCATTCCTCTGTGTCCGAAATCGATTCTTGAGAATCGATTTGTGTTGCAATGAACAGCACTAATCGCTAAAAGTGACAGAATAATGATAAAAGCGCCTGTACTACGAAACCGATGCGATATACGATTGTATCATTTGCTTCGATATTCATCACTTGTTAAAACAAAACGTCGCATCAACCGCTTCAAGTAAAAGCCGCAATGTAATACGAATATTCAGTTTACGTTTGATGACCTATGTTTTTCTCAAATTTGGTATTACAGAGAGTATTAGATTAAAAATAATTGATTTTAATATTAAATACGCATAATATTAATCACAAAATGACTTATCGATGGAAGGAATCGTTTCCTTTATTTTTTCTCCTCGCATTTGTACAGTTTTTACAATTTACAACTGAGCAATCAACCATTTTAACTTTTTGAACTGACGTCCGACTAGCGTGGCACAACGATGCAGACTGAGCGCGAAAGTGGCAGCTTACGATTTTTGTACGTAAGCTGGGCACGCGAAGTAGTTGCTCTTGCGTTATCTAGGTCTATCTATATCTGTGCCCACGGCCCAACCCTCTGACGTCCAGACCGACAGCACAGACGGCAAAAGCCTACCACCGACGACGCTGACACAGACGACCGACTCCGACATTGACCAACTGGAGGAGGTCATGGCTCGAGCCGTAATGGCTGACGCCGAGGACAGCATACCGCCCGAATCACCTGGCTGGAGCTAGCGTCTACTAGCCTCGTCGCCGGGTGAACGCCAACACGACGACTACAGAGAGGTGGCGGAGAGGCTGTCCGATGGATCCATCAGCGACTAACCCCTCCCAACCACCTCCATCCCCCCTAAACATCATCCAGACCAACCTCCAGCATAGCCAGACTGCCACGGCCAGCTAACGCAGGGCACTGGAGGTAAAGCCCCGAACCATCGCACTGATCCAGGAGCCGTGGATCAGGAACAACAGAGTATGTGGCCTCGGTAACATCGGAGGTAAGCTAATTCTCGACACACACAGCTTAGATAGGCCAAGAACCTGTATCTACATACCCAAAGAAATTCCTATCACACCACTCACTCAATTCTGTTCCAGAGACCTGACAGCTGTCAGGCTCCAGACCGATGGTAGTGTTCCAGATGTTGTACTGGCCTCGGCATACATGCCAGGCGAGGACCCGGACTGCCCGCCAAAAGAGCTAGCCGACCTGGTGCAGCACTGTGAGCGCACCAAACTAGACCTGATCATCTGCACTGACTCGAATGCCCACCACCCGCTCTGGGGCAGCGACGCACCGAACCCCAGATCGAGGAGAGGTAGTATCCACCTATTTATTTTCTACTAACATTAACATCGTGAACCGCGGCTCCGAACCCACTTGGGTTACAGTCCGAGGACAAACGATTATAGATCTAACACTTGCTACAGAAAACGCGACTAACCTTATCATAAACTGGCACGTATCGGATGAGCCTTCTTGCTCCGACCATAGAAGGATCCGCTTTTCACTAACTACAAACACTAAAGAACCACCACGGAGACGTAACCCGAGGCCCACCAATGTTCCCGAGTACAAACGCCTCCTGGCCTGCTTGTTAGCTAGACACTTAACACTAGTAACCCTAAGGGACCAAGCACAATTGGAATACACCGTCACAAAACTATCAGAATACCTTACCCAGGCATACCACGCATGCTGTAAACTAAGAGCGCCACAAGGGAAGAATGAGAGGAACCCCTGGTGGAACGCTGAACTTAGTAAACTCAGGGATGCGCTACGTAAGCAATTTAACAGAGCAAAAAACACGAGACTCCCGGATGACTGGGAGATATACAAAGAAACCCAGTATATGTACAAAAAGCAGCTCAGGACCGCCAGGAGGACTGCCTGGCGCAAATTCTGCGAATCCACCAGTCCAAGGAGGCTATGCCATCCTTGGATAGCGGACTAACCAGACGTTTGCTACGCCTGGACAGGAACGGCCTGCGTCTGGTGACGGGAACCATCACGGGACACTGCTCGCTAAACAAACACTTCCACACAATAGGCATAACGGACAGTCCTCTGTGCAGGGCGTGCATGGAGGCTGAGGAAACCGTCGCGCACGTGCTCTTTGAATGCACAGGCGTCACCCAGATTAGAACACAAACCCTCGGGTCACCCAGATCTTTCACAGACGTTCTACACAGACCGGGAGCTTTAATTAACTTCTGGAGGGAGGTGGGCTGGTTGGAATAACCCCCCAAACGGCCGCCATGGCCCACGCACAATGGTCCATTTGAAGGACTAAGTGCGGAAACCAAACCCGTTAACATAGAACATATTATCTATGGCAAGTGTCTTTGCAACGACGCTGGCAGTGCGTGGACGTGCATTATGGTGAATAAGCAGAAATGAAGCATCAAATTAGGTGCGCAAGGGAATGACAACATCTGATACAATAATTTCAGCGTAAATTTGTCATTGAGATTGCCTCTTATCCACATCAGTTCGGTTCTTCCGCCGATCAAAATACCGCCCATATCATGATTATTCCAGCACTGTACGCATGGACTTCCTCGTCTTTAGACATTATGCGGATAACGGTGTCGGTCGCTGTCGGTGACGATAACAACAGTGTGAAAGCAAGTCCCCCGCCGCTTCTGTCTGTCTGTCTGAACGCGATAAACTCAAAAACTACCAAACGGATTGTCAAACGGTTTTCACCAATGGATGGAGTGATTAATGCGGAAAGTTTTAGTATATAATTCATTAGGGTTTGGGTAAATTGGCTGAAATATGACGATTATTGTTGAAGGTGTCGGAAAAAATCATGCCGACTGGGAACTTTACTGGCGTGCGCCGCGTAAACCGTAAAAGATACGTAAAAATAATGTTTGAACGAATGGTTCATCTTAAAAAGTTTAACAAAAAGTCCGCAACGGCATATAGGCGTCTATCTTCCAAGGATGGCCCACAGTATCCATTTTTATCTTTTACAACTTGATAAAAATTTAATTGTTATTTCCGAAGCTATTATGACCGTTATTTTAATAATCCTTATCCAATAAAATATGTTATTTAAATTGGGCATTTAATTTAGATTAAAATATCCCTTGACATCATATCATTTAAATGAATAGTTTAAAAGATATCGCAGATTCAAAATTACGCGTAACAAAATAATTTTATCGTTGACGCGAACGCGGGCGCAGCGGTAGGTAAGAGTCTATGACCTCCTCGGCTTTTAGGTATGTAATCTCGGTGGTACGTTCCCGTGGGATATTTTGCGACATCCACGAGGGCGAAGCCGCGGGTAAAAGCTTGTAAATTATAATTTCCTACACAAGCAGTAAAAAATTATAAATTAAATAAGGATAAATTTATCCCAACTACGGAACCCTTCATTGTGCATGCCGTGCCGATTTTTAAATAAACAATACAGAAGATTAATTAACCATTTTTAATTTCATGTTGTATAACTATAATTAATAAATATTTTAGTTGATAATTATATATTTTGTATTATTTGTGTAGGTACTCCATAGCTCGCTATGTGCAAAAGTTTCATAGACTGAGGTAAACTAACGTTCCGTACTCAGCACGCACTATTTTCATAGATAAATGTTTCCGTCTTTATCTTGCACTTTTAGTTTGACAGTTGTGCGGTAGTGACAAAAATAATGCTAAGCATGCTAAATAAGTAATATTTGAAATACCGGTCTGCGATTTCGTTAGTTCAACTTGGTTCAGATAAGTTTGTATTGGTGACGTCATGACGTGGCAGCCGACCACTAAAGATGGAACCGCCACTCCCCGCGTGCGGGGGAAATAAGCCACACCCGTCAAACTAATATTTATTTTCAAGGTAGGCCCTTAAATACTCGTCACCAACAATAACCACGAACCAACAAAGTTCTATTAAGATGTGAATACTCGTAACGAACAGGATATGTCTACCTCACAGAAATCGAAATGATTTACTTAGATTTTTATGGTCTACCCACTAAACTTTATTATTTATGTGAACAAGACGAATGAAACAAAAAACGAATGATTTTCGAACTACTACTAGAAAAAACTACTAAAAAGAAATAATGAACAATAAATAGTAATTATTTTAAAAATTCGAATTAACCGCT
This sequence comes from Conistra vaccinii, assembly GCA_948150665.1. Lineage (NCBI taxonomy): Eukaryota > Metazoa > Arthropoda > Insecta > Lepidoptera > Noctuidae > Conistra > Conistra vaccinii. The sequence continues at coordinate 127,736 of OX411328.1, forward strand.
GGTGAGATTCGAACCCTCGACTTGTCGTAATCATACTTTTATCAAAGCACGTTAACCACTAAGTTAGAATGTACTCTGTGCCACTAAGCTAGCATGCCATTACGTAGTTAGTTGAAATTATGAAGTACTATGAGTTGCAAACAAAGTGAGTGTGTGTGCGTGTATATAGTATTGGAACAAATTATAGAAGAAGGTCGTATGTCAAACCGAACCGTCAGACAAACCGTAAGACAAATCACCTATCGACTTATGGATTCTACTGTACATAATATTACTGTTGATTTTTGTAATATGTTTTTACATAATTGCTGTAAAGATTTTAAAACGATTATTCCTACGAACCGTGAATTTTTCATATATTTTAAGATTTGTCAAGTTACTGCCAAGGCAGAGATAATGGAGCCTCTAAAAAGCGATTCAAGGGGTTGTCTGTGAAAATGGTAATTTAAAAAGAAACAAAAATGATTTAATAAATAATAAAGTTGATTTACTTACTATACTGATACTGTGTTTCCGTTTCTTTTTGTGTACCTAAAAATGATTCATGAGAGGGTGCCGAACTGGGAATTTTTCGTAGACAATATAAATAAATTCATGGGTGCCAAAATAGGAAGGTGCCGAGATTGGAATAAACCATGTCCCGAAGCAAATCTGCAGGAACGCAGAGTTGGTAACAAGAGCAGTGCTGACACTGCCAGTCAGAGTCCAATCTATATGTGGTATATGGGTATACCCATACGTACCATAGCCATCAACCGAAACCAATCAATCATTGCTAACTATAATAGTGAGCCACCCTGGTTACTTAAAAATTATGAATTGAAAAACTAGGAGAAAATTAGTACTTGGGAGGGGGGAAGGCAAATCAGAAATTAGCCCCCCCCCCAACATGTACCCGAACACAGCAGCAATATCAAACTATGTAAAATAGTTTGATATTGCTCGTTTTTTGTATATTGTAACCGACTTAAAAAAAGAAAGACGTTTTGACAAAAACATTGTTAATCAAAGTAAAAAAAAAACAGTTGAACATAGAATGTCCTCTTTTTTTAAAGTCGGTTATGCATAATAGATACAACATGCCGTTTCGTGTCGCGGTTTTTTCTAAAGTTAATTCAAAATAATATATTAATCTAATTGTAAAGGAAGTCTTATCCTGACTGTAACTTAACTTTTATAGATAACAGTAGGTACTTATGCATACAAAATCCGTGGGGGGGGGGGGCAGCTGCCCTCCCCTGCCCCCCCTGGGTACGCCCATGTAGCTAGCTCATTATGTAAAATAACTTATGTAAATACATACTACTTAAGCATTAAAGAGGTGGATTAATAAAATAACATTTATGAAAAGTAGTTATACAGAATGGACTATAAATAGTACAAAAGGATATTCACCAATTAATCATTAGAAGAGTAATACACACAGAGTAGGTGCTAGCAATAACCTCATACCTACTTGATGGAAAAGTTTTGCTTACAGAGAGATACCTAACTTTACTAAAGTAGATCAAATTATGAAAACAGAAAAGTTGGGCATCACAAATGAGCTGCTTACACGAGCTACCAATTATTGCTGGTAATTATTATAAATGCAAAGTAATTGTGGAGCAAGAAATATACAGTATAGAGCAGCACTGTACATAATACATATTATCGCTTCTTCACCACAGCATTTACGTTGTTGGTTTTACATTTGTACCTTCGTGAGGCTTACTCGAGCCTACTAACAGTTGGGAGGTAAGAGGAAACAAGTACAAGTGCCAGGCTCACCGTCCACAATGTAGCTGTACTCGTCCTGGCCGTAGCCGACGAGGGAGCAGCGCTGCTGCGCGTGGCTGGGGCAGCGTGGCGGCTTCACCAGCAGCGCGCGGGCCGGCTGCGCCCATGCCGCCAGCACCCCGGTCAGCGCTAGCAGCCAGCGCGCCATGCCAGCTAGGCGCTGCACGCGACACACAAACTCATCGCGGCCACTCACAGTTTTTTGACGAGTAGGTATCTAGATCTTATTACACTTTTTTTCTGTCACTCGGCGGATTATTGTCTTCAAGCTGTATCAAACAAAGTTAAGGCACAATTAAAATATAATAATAACTTCACTTTTTGTCCACTCACTTCACCAGAATCTGCGGTAAGTATAAGCAATTTATCGAAATGGGTTTGAGGAAAAAATTGAGGAAAACCCAACACGAAACTCAGAGCTATACCTACCTACGTATTACACAGTGTGTTGTTTAAAATATGAACCGAATGATTACCACTACCAGTGTTTATTATTATGACTTAGTGAGTTTGACATTACTTACGCTGTGAATCTGTGACACAGATGACAGATGACAGAACATATAGCAGACACTATGCTATGTGCGATTGTGCGTCAGAACCAGTGTTGCCAACCCCTCCCTATCTTTATTTAGGTACTAATTTTCGCATTATGTGTAGCTGGTCGGCTGGTAATTTGCGTAAAACATGGGGTATCTATGGTTTATCTGTGCTATGGTGTTAGTGGCATGCTCGTGGCATGCGCTTTTTTTTGGACTAGGGCATCTCGCAGGTTACCACTAAGGTACTCGCTGCTTAACCGGACTTTCCTGTGCCGTACTGATTCATATAGGTACATTTGTTTCCGTCGCCTGCCGCGCCGCCATACGCTCGACGATTCGCTCGGTGAATTTCGCCGGTCGCCCCGCCGTTCGCCGCTACGCGTGGCATGACTACCTAGTACATATTTTCAATACATTTGTTTTAGTCGCAAGACGCTTTCGCCGTTTGCACCGCGCGAATATTCATGTAGGTACGTTTGCCCAGCACGGCCCCCCAAAATTTGAGTATAAGGTGTGCACCAATGCAATGTACTCGCCTCTAGGAGTATATGTACCGGTTTCTTTTTCAATGTACCTCTGTACTTTTGAAGAAATATGCAAAAAAAGGGGGCCGTGCCAGCCAAACGTTTTCAGCACGGCCCCCGTGTAACTTGAAAAATATATAACATATATTATTAAAAAAAAAAACGTATACTCAAGGAATGTACCCTATTAACACGTTATATGTACCGCAACAGATATTTTGAATTCATAATAACAAATATTATACATATAGAAGTGGATAGGGGGCCGTGCTGGAAAAAATATTATAAGAAAATTATGTAAAAAGACAAATCAACCTTAGCCAAAAACTATTAAAAAGTAATTTATGTTTGGCGAGTAACATATGTACCGCATTGGTTTCTCATTAAATTTGCAAAATTTGAAAAATATACCAATTTTAGTTCATTCAGCACGGCCCTCTATACTCATAGTTGCATATATCTTTCGAAGTGTAGGTATAGAGTGCCGTGAGTTTCTTGTGGCACTCTAGTGTCACTGCCTCGGCCCGGCTAGGGTGCCGTGAGCGTTGCATTGTCACTGTCACTTGTTATGTTAGGTTAGGTTAGAACTGTGACCACACAACGCACGAGCCGAGCGAGCGTAGCGAGCGGTGCCGCGGTAGCGGCCGGCGAAGTGCCAGGGTCCGTTTAGGCACAAGAGAATGTAATGTTTTGGGAATGTGGTGTTTTACAGCGATCTAACCTCGATAATCAAACAAAATACCAAGTGACGTGACTTAGTGACAGTGACAATGACAATCCAATGCTTGCGGCACTTTGGCCGGGCCGAGGCGGTGTTACTAGGGTGCCTGTAGTGGTACTTTATCCGATAGGGATAGAGTGCCAATGGTGGCACTCTATACACTGTCTATATCTTTTTAAATATGACATGATTGTTTACAAAATTCGACTTCCTGAATTATGTATAGGAGTACATTCGTTCCAAATAAATTGCGATTCCGCTGTATTAGTACTTTAAAAGATAAATTGGATCAAAAATATCATAATATTACGGGTACTTAGTAATAAAAGCTCCGACAAAAAAAGAAGAATTGTCCTTACTCAAAATATTAAATCTACTGCCTAAAATACTAACTTTCCGACTACTTTTGTCCGAATAAAAATGACGAAACGACCGAATGAGATACTGACATCTTCGAAAAATAAACATGACTATTTATTGCGATAATACTTTTCTACCAGCATAAATTACGTTCTACTGAAAACTATGCTTTGTAATTTTTATCTTTACTTGCCTACTATTAATTCATAAATTACCTTTCATATTTCATAGACTGTGGTGCTATTTTAACTGTAACATTATACTGAAAATATTATTCTGAGTGGTTATACAGAAACTTATAAAAAATATAAAAATGTACTTGTAACAATAACTTTTACTTGCATCATATCATGAATTTTACTTACCACGGGTATGCTTCGATATCGGTACCTTTATTTTTATTTTGGCGATTTTTTTCTCGGCGCCTATTTTGCTTCTGTATCGTCTCCGGCGCTGCGGGAAGTGCAACCCCTTCGCCCTTACGTAACAAAGGATAGGCAACCATGCTCACCTCCGCAGCTCTGGTCGCCTCCGGCGACCAGCCTCAGCCGCTACGGCGCGCACGGGTTCCTATGCTTTGTTACAGCGGGCGGGGGTTGCTCTCCCTCCGCGCCTCCGGTTTTTATATACACTCTAGGGGTAGGAGCCAAAAGACTACGTAAAGTCGGGGTGCCCCGATTCGGTTTGCAAAAATTCAAAAACTTACACTAATACTACTAAAAACCATTAAAATCCGCTGTCACTTTGTCTGAACGCAAAACGGAACAATCTAGGAGTGAAATTCGTACATTATCTAAATAAAAAAATATGTTGAATTTTGCGACCCGAAGTCCCGAACCCGATCGCGCGGGCCGAACAGTTGAGGTATTTTCATCATTATTGAGAGTTAAAAAATAAATTTGATAACCAACAGGTTCATGGAAGTTGTAAAAATATGATTATTTTGACAAAACCTCTGTTGTCGGTAACTTAGTAATTTTGTCGGAGGTTCAGTATTCTATTTGGAAGTTTAGTTTTGTTATTCGAAGATCCATTTTTTTTAGGAGAAAATGTAATTTGAACATGCTCTTATTTGTTGTTAAATTGGATATTTTTATTCGTTTATGTTTTCGGTTTTTTGTCGGTAATTCATTATAACGCTGGTTAATTAGAATAATAGTCGGCCACAGATCGCTGGTGATTAATTTGTTTTTCGGAACCATTATTATTTCCCTAATATTACAACTGATGGGGTGACCATGATTCCATATATGTATTAGGGTGACTTGTAATTTGACGTATTCCTTCCAGGACGTGAAAGTGTGATCCATTTGCAACAATTAAGCACCCCATAAAGCCTAGGCGAAAATACATGGGATTCGAGAAAATACAACTTTAAAGAATTTTTGAAAGGGGAATGCCAACTCTCCATAGACACTTCGGCCTCAAGTGCACACAATTCAAAGTATATGGATTTTTTTTTTTTTTTTTTTTTGAACGGGAGTTTATTTTATTTATTCAGTAACATTTTAAATTAACAACTAACATGAACTTCCAAAACTAAAAATAATTAACCTAACTTAGGTAACTAAAACTATTAGGAAACAAACAATAAGGCATCGAAAAATTCCTCCGCATCGCTGTCGACTGGTAATGTACCCAAGAGACTGGCGGCATTGCCACGTTGTATGGCAATGCTTAGCCTCTGGCCCAGGTAAAAACCAGCCCTTGGGTCACGGGAAGTGTCAACCAGTCGTTTGGAAATGTCATTGAACAGATCATGAGCACTCGGACCCCACGGCCCTAGGGTTTCAACCCCAAACGGCTCGAAAATATAGTTACCTATGAGGTCATTATACTTTCGCCGCTTGAGGTTTTCTGCAGCCGCAGCGGCAGCGCCAGCACAGCACGCTGAGCCAGGAAGATGGGATGGCGCAAGAGTATCGACACACGTTGCGTCCCACACTAAAGGCCTACCCATCTTCCATGGAAATAAAGACATACCGTCCGGTCTCTTGCCATCGTCGCGTGCCAAGCCATTGGGTTCTAATACAGCTGGAACGCCGACGGCGACAAGAGCTCGTCGGATGATGTCATTAATGTTCGCGTGCCGCGCTAAGCGGCCCGCACTTCGGCTGCAAGACAGGCCGTGGTGTCCGAGGCTGTTGACAACTTCGGACAACAACAGTATATGGATAGGATAACATGCGATTTAAATAATGAAACGGTCAAGGTCTTGGTTTAGAAAAAAGTTGGGGTTATTTAGATAAAATCGTTTTTTTCAATGAGGCAAAATCTTCAATTTGTGCTGCACTAAATGTTTTAATATGATTATATATTGATTCTAAAAGTAGATTCCAGGGGTTAGGTACTACTTAAATGGTAATAACAGATTCTACAATCCGGCGGTACATAGTAATTGTACTTACAAAAAAGATGTACCCGCAGTGCTGACGGGACAGCGAGCCGATTGGTCTTGTTACAGCCAGGAAAGAAACATTGATTTTGAGTGTTTGGTGCTCTTACATAATAAGGCAGCAGTATACTGTTGGATGTGTTCAAGCTTTGTCCCGCTTGCTATGCACTGTCAGCTACTTCAGATTGCACCGAAGGTAGGTTGGATGGTTCAAATTGCTCCATAGGCAGACTGGATGGTTCAGATTCCGGTTCTGTAGTTGAACATGATGCTGCTCTAAACTGCTCTAACGAGATGATGATGGCAACTGAAATAATAATAAAAATTAAAGCTCAGTGCATAAAGACAGTAAACGTGAATTACTGTGGTTTTGGTACAAATAAATACACAATCAAAAAAATATCTATCACATTTTATATTATTATTAATTAATTTCTAAAAAATCTTTCTCAAGTTTCTAGACAATCTGTACTATGTGAAATATAACTTGTGCGGACACGAAAGAAGTTGAATATTACACTATAGACTCAGAAGTATGTCAGTATCAAATCTCAGAACTACGCTTGTATTAATTCTAAACTGTTGATAACTTACCGCTCTTGGTACAATCTGACAGGCAATCATTTCGAGTTGTTCATGTGGAGAATCAGACCTGAGTGTATGTGATCTTATTCTCAAAAGCAATCTGCCGCACGCAGCTGATGCACACTTGTCCATGATCTGTACATTTTGTTGTTCGCACACTAAACTGTCACTCGACACTTGTACCTAATAAACAAGTCATAATTATTAGATATCCTAAAACAACACTAACTTTGATAGTAGGTACTCTGTCTATTTATTTAAAAATCATTTCTCACATGATACTGACCTGTTGTGTCGAATTGTTGTATAACATTTTGCTCTTTCTGCTATTTCCAAGAAATGCCTTCGTATTCTCGTGACGTTTAAACCACAATTAACACAGCGTAAATGACCTTTTGAATGAATTACTTAGGGAACGGAAGTACTCGGGCCAGCGACAATGCCGGGGTCTTCATAATTTGTGGATATCGAGTCAAAGTTCGTGCTGAGGTTATCGTTAGAAGCGGGAGCGGAATCCATGTTCAGGCCGTGGTCGTCAGGGCTCAGGGTTCAAAGAATCTTCGGAGTCCATTTAATAAGCGTATTCGATGGTTAAAATAACAAATTCGCAAGAAAATAAAGTTATGCAAACGAAAACAAAGAAAGTCGATTTGTGATTTGACATTGACATTGACTTGACAGCCGGCCGGCATAATTCAATGTTGCCACACCAAACACAAAAAATTGATAGATCGATATCGATTTTTTTATCGAATCCTAATTTTAATACAAAATTATAATCGCCACTGTGACTCTTTAATCTTAACGACGTCAACTCTGATGACGTAACATTATTTGGTTAAAAAAAATGGATAAACAGTGTATTTTAGTTCAAATAATAAAACGATTAAGTACCTAATATTAAAAAATAAAATAAAGTCTTACCAGCGATTACACGACACGAAACACACACAAAACTCAAAATAATCACATTCACTTTTTCACTCACGGGTTCCCGACGTTTTTTTTGGTCGGATCAAAATAGGTATTTAATAAACGATGCTAGTTAGTGCAAATATTTATCTACCACGATGTATGTAGAAACTACCTATGGAAATAACAACACTTCCCGTCGATTTACACACAAAAATAATAAAAAATAACGAAATACGATGCCGAGCGCGCACTCGTGACTATAACGTTTTACCTGCGTGTGACGTGCGACATCAGTCAGTTTCAACATTTTTTTCCAATGTTGGCTATTGATATTTTTGGATATTGGTTTTTATGATAAAAATCGTTAAAAAAGGGTGTATTCCCGTTCGTCCCACTGCCGTCGTCCCCCTGGTGGGACGAACGGGAATTTAATAATTAAATGATTTAGTTGACGAGAATATCCGTCAGGCCATAGAGTTAAATTGCTCACCGACCAGTTTAGCCCTAATTTCATAGTAGAAATAGAGATTTAAACCGTGTGTACCTGCGTCGGCCGTATGTCCGCCTCGGGGTTTGAAGGACAAATAGTTTGCGGCAGCCTTGCGGCTGCCTCGGGAGTTAAAAGGTTAAGAAGTTATGAACGTCTTTGTAAATATGTTTTCTTTAACATATTCTATCTTTATTGTGCTGAACAGCTAAAGAATTATATGTAATTAAAATGTGTAGTAGCGTTTTTGTTATGATCCTATGCATTCATTATTATATCAACTATCAATTCGCTTGTTCATTTAGTATCAGTAGTAAAAACATAACAACGTATTTGTTTGAATACATCGAATAATAAGCATTACGGATCTGATATTATAAGTAAAACATCCATGAAAACATAATCGATTATTTCGTGAACGGAATTAATAATTATTGGCAACACTGCTGATTTTATCCACAAAAGGGAATTATTTTCACGTATTTATCGTTTCGGTACTTTTTATTTGTGCAAAAATGTTCCCATCTTGTTCGGATAAATGAATATCTTGTTAGATAACTAGAAATAACGATGTTTTTTTTACATAAACGTAAATTGGTGGGCGTTCTCGGGCCATATATGGGCATCCTTCTTTCCCAGAATGTGTCACTAAATATCATTTTTCTATGCTGGGCAAACGTACATGAATATTCGCTGTAGCGAATGTCCCGTGGCCAGACGGTTATTGTCGAAGTGGGCAGCGGCAAAATCTGCCCAGTACGAAGGCTCTCCTCTGATACATATGATGCTTCTTTGAAATATTCAGGAAGTTTGAGCTTCTCTTGCCAAAGATCATATCTTTTCGAGCTGGTGTTGGCATCAGAAGGACTCACGCACCCAAGAAAAGAAAATTGTTTCGACTTTACGTTTCAGGGACACTGAGCTATACCAGCTTGGGTAGCGTAGGTAATTGTTTCAGCTTTACGTTTCAGGGACACTGAGCTACACCAGCTTGGGTAGCGTAGGTAATTGTTTCAGCTTTACGTTTCAGGGACACTGAGCTATACCAGCTTGGGTAGCGTAGGTAATTGTTTCAGCTTTACGTTTCAGGGACACTGAGCTATACCAGCTTGGGTAGCGTAGGTAATTGTTTCAGCTTTACGTTTCAGGGACACTGAGCTATACCAGCTTGGGTAGCGTAGGTAATTGTTTCAACTTTACGTTTCAGGGACACTGAGCTACACCAGCTTGGGTAGCGTAGGTAATTGTTTCAACTTTACGTTTCAGGGACACTGAGCTATACCAGCTTGGGTAGCGTAGGTAATTGTTTCAGCTTTACGTTTCAGGGACACTGAGCTACACCAGCTTGGGTAGCGTAGGTAATTGTTTCAGCTTTACGTTTCAGGGACACTGAGCTACACCAGCTTGGGTAGCGTAGGTAATTGTTTCAGCTTTACGTTTCAGGGACACTGAGCTATACCAGCTTGGGTAGCGTAGGTAATTGTTTCAGCTTTACGTTTCAGGGACACTGAGCTATACCAGCTTGGGTAGCGTAGGTAATTGTTTCAGCTTTACGTTTCAGGGACACTGAGCTACACCAGCTTGGGTAGCGTAGGTAATTGTTTCAGCTTTACGTTTCAGGGACACTGAGCTATACCAGCTTGGGTAGCGTAGGTAATTGTTTCAACTTTACGTTTCAGGGACACTGAGCTACACCAGCTTGGGTAGCGTAGGTAATTGTTTCAACTTTACGTTTCAGGGACACTGAGCTATACCAGCTTGGGTAGCGTAGGTAATTGTTTCAGCTTTACGTTTCAGGGACACTGAGCTACACCAGCTTGGGTAGCGTAGGTAATTGTTTCAGCTTTACGTTTCAGGGACACTGAGCTATACCAGCTTGGGTAGCGTAGGTAATTGTTTCAACTTTACGTTTCAGGGACACTGAGCTATACCAGCTTGGGTAGCGTAGGTAATTTTCTAGGTTTACCCTTTCTATGCGGCTTCTATTAGTCCACGACTTATAGAAGCCGCATAGGAAGGGTGCTACACAGATACTGTTTTTATGTTATAAAGCACAGACGCCAGCACATCAAGTTACTACAATCTTTAATAGATTTTCAACTTTATTGCTAAAGAATAAAGTTCAATGTTAATTGGGAAAATTTGACAGATTGGAGTAGGTTGATGTGCTGGCGTCTGTACTACACATAGGTACCATGTAAAGTTTAAAATAAAAGGCAATAATATGAAGCTTATTTTGTTTTGTGTTTATTCAAAGTTTTACTCGTATAAGTTCAGGTGTATAAAAAATTGCTTCTGAGTGTACCTACACTTTAATTGATTGATAAAAAATAAAGTAGACCAATCGTAACTTTACTTAAACTAATATTAACACTTTCGATTCAGTCGACGAACTATGTTACAACTTACTTATATAACTTATGTAGGTAGGGACCATAGTATTCATGAAACTTGTAGGTACCTACCCAAATATATTGTGAACTAGTTATTGTTTTAATAAGTATCGGAACATCCTCAATTCACCATCGAGTTTTTAAACAGAACCTCTGGCACTTCGGTGCTACCAAGTATCAAACGAAGATACTAAAACTTAGTACCTACTTACATACAAAGTGAAAATGTTTGCTCGACGTAAATGTTCCAGGTTTACAGCCTCTCAAAAAAAAGGAGGGTGGATGACCCCAAAGAAGTTTTAGAATCTTCCACGGACACTTATCTATCCAAAAAAAATACAAATAATAGGTACTTTTCCGGACAAATGATATTGTACCATGGAACTGGGCTGATAATGCAGCCGGAAGGTGGCCATAGGAACTCTTTTAGTGAATACCAAACGAACGTCGTGTTTGATGTCGTCGGATTCATCTTGACAATATTGTATCTAGACGGATTACAGCGCCCAACAACGGGGCCATGTTATACAAACTACACAGTGGATGTTGGTGTGGTGCTTGCTCCATCATTTAGAGATGGTCTTCTAGAAGATTTATGTCGAAGTATAGGTATTGCAATATAATATATTTAACTTGCATATAAAGCCCACCACAGACGTAGCTATAATAATTTAATTATATAAGGTGTTAAAAATTAACTTTAGAAACTTTAAGAGGTGCTTTAGACCATGAAACTGAATAACTTTTACCATGGGACCAATACAGAATCACGAAAAAAAAACAGCTGTCCCATAATGTGTCCCATACATTTTGAGCAGTAGGTAAGTATTAAACTTTACTATGGAACAGCTGATTTATTTTTCGTAATTTCAATGGTGGTCCCATAGTAAAAGTTATTCAGATTGATGGTCTAAAGCACTTTAGGGGCATGAGGAACAGGGTGTAAAGTTCACTCATCCACCATAGAAAAGGGAGGATCCTCCAACCAGACGGGTATCATGTCTGGCGGGCAACTGCCCATATGTTGATTTCGGATAGTCTTATCTATGTTTTTCGCTTGGTAAACTCTAACTGCGAGATGTAGGAATTGTGTGACGTCATGTCTTTTTGCTTCGTACTTTCGTAGTTTGTATGTGGCAGTCTAACCGCTACATCACTCCCCTCCGGAGACCGAAGGTCGATAGTGGGCTGAGTCTTGGATCTTGCGATGCTTCACAGTGCCAGCTGTGGTTCCAGTGAGTCGGAACCGGGTGCCGCTCAGTTCACAGTGGGTCGGAACTGTCTGCAGTGATTGCGGCGATGGTGATTGTGGTTCCAGTGAGTCGGAACCGGGTGCCGCACAGTTCACGGTGGGTCGGAACTGTTTGCGGTGATTGCGGCGATTGTGGTGATTGCGGTGATTGAGGTGATTGCGGTGATTGCGGTGATTGAGGTGATTGCGGTGATTCCCCAGTGAGTCGGGGTGATGTGGCTGAGGGTGATGACCAGGAATGCGCGTTCGCTGCATGCTGGTGGTCAGGATACCCGTTGAAGCCGTGGGTGCTGGCTGGCTGTGTGACTCGCCTCACGAAAGCTTGCGGGAGTGATGATGATGACGTCACGCTGAAGTAGTTGCACGAAGGCTGCGTTGACGTTCATACTCGGGGTCACCAATTTAGGAGTATGAGGAACAGGGTGTAAAGTTCACTCATCCACCATAGAAAAGGGAGGATCCTCCAACCAGACGGGTATTATGTCTGGCGGGCAACTGCCCATATGTTGATTTCGGATAGTCTTATCTATGTTATTCGCTCAGTAAACTCTAACTGCGAGATGTAGGAATTGTGTGACGTCATGTCTTTTTGTTTCGTAGTTTTTTGTATGTGGCGGTCTAACCTAGCTACAGCACCTCTAACAGTTTTTAAAGTTAATTTTTTAACACCTTATATAAGGTTCCATTAAAATAGATGGACAAACTTTTAGTAATCATTCAGACCACCAAAATAAGGACAATGGTAAAAAAATACAAGAAAAACGCATTAGATACTTACAAGAAAAATAAATCAGCTAACGAAAATACACCAAAAATGTTGGTTACCCAATGCTATTTATTATTTTTGGTCAAAATAAAATCACTTTATTTTGCTTGGATATCTTTGGTTAGACGTACGAGTACCTACTGAACGCTGTGTTAATAAAAATTGTCCATCTATTTTAATGGGGCCATGTCATAAAGACATATTACGATATATTTTCCATAGTAATATTCGAGTGACCTCAGATAGAGCTATAATATTATATATTTCTAGTAAGCACCAAAAACTACGCAAAAATAAGCAATGGCAAAATATATTAATATACAGGGTGTTTGGTGCAACGTCTGCCAAATTGAAATGGTCGACTGAAGGGGTCATCTGCTATCCTTTCAGACCGCTTAACAACAGCTCTCATGCCCTGTGGATTTTTTTATCTGATTTTTATTGTTTTATTAAAAAAAGACCCAAATTTTACATCCAAATATATTTTTTTTTAAGTATAAGGCGCAGACTCTAAATTTTAATTTTATTTAGATGTGTATTGTTTTAGAGCACTTTTTAAATACAAACTTAGTGACATTAGTCATCTAGTTTTTTGTTTTTATTTACTCGCAAAGGTAAATTAAAGCTGTACATGTTACAACTGATTACATGGCATAAAAAAAAAAAAACAAAAGCGACCGGGATCTTCCAACTCCCTCAAAAATTCTCTAGTCAATCCTCTTGCTAATGATGTGCCACATGCCATAAAAAACTTTTAATAACTTTGTGAATTTTCTACAATTGTGTATCGAGTCACATAAGACTAAATTCCAAATTCTAATGAAAAAAATCTTTTTGGGTAACTGTTACCTACTTGAGAAACAGGTAAAATTTGTTTTTTCTCTTTTGCGAAGTAAAATCTATCTTCTATCTCTTTCTTGCATAGTGCAAACCGGGTGGAAACAAATCACGAACTGCCACCAACCCCGTCATTTTTTTTGTCGAGACTAGCTATTAGTAATCTGTGGTCGAGACATCACTGCCTCTGCTACGAGGCATAGGCCGGGGAAATTAGGTTTGAACCCTGCACTAAACCTTAACAGCGATTTTTTTCTTGAATCGTGTTTTTGAACTTAGCTCTCCAAATAATAATAGAAAATTAAACATTTTTCAGGCCCGCATCAAGGTAAAAAAAAACAAAAATGCGTTTTTGTGAATAAAAATTGAGGCAAAATAGTTAACAGGAAAATTTTGATTACAATAGATAAAGAATTGGTAAAAAAAAAATATTTTTACAGAATTAAACATTTTCGTCCACGGAAAATTAAATTACGATTTTCTTAAATTGTACTTCAAGCAAAAATATTACTTAGCTAAATATTTTAATACGATATCCAACAAAATTAAACATATTGTACTAGCGCAAGATATTAATCAAAGTTTTTTTGCAATAGTGGTTCAGGCAAAAATGTAGCAGAGTTCAATTTTGTTTAACTTTTATTTATAGGCTCTATCTCACTTAATTACAAGAAAATTAAACTAAAACAATTTAACAAAAAAGTTTTTTATTTTTATTGTTACTGTTTGCTTTAATGTGTTTAATTTTCTTGCAATTAAGTGACATAGAGCTAATAAATAAAAGTTAAACTAATAATATTGAACAAGTAATATTGAATTAACATGTTTTCTTAAAAAAAAACGTACACGTGGGGGTTAACAGTAACTTTTCGCGGGATACATTTTAACCTGCGTTATTATTCTAAGATTTTAACATACTTCCTTGTCCATACCCTACACGTTAAATGAAAAAAAATCGCTGTTTTTAATTCATGCAAAGTTGGCCTAAAATTCGGCGTAAATTCCCCGGACTAGCATGCCTTTTAAGTTTTTTCCGTTTCAAGAAAAAAAAAAAACAAATAGAACACCTAATTGTACTTTTTATTGTTTTATACCATTCCCCCTCTAAAAAGCTTATTTTATTCACTGAAAACAGTGAATAAAAAGCTCTTTTAATCACTATTTTGGTGTTTGAATTTAGAACACACCAATGTATTCGACCTGTATCTCAATGCTATACAACCTCCTTAACACTTTCGACTCCACCCATTTTCATAGAACTCATAACTCATCATTCCGCCATAAAAGTCTATGACTTTTATTATTCGTAGTTGGAAGTGAAACCTCCGGGAGGTTTCACTTCCAACGTCCACGAGGGCTCCCGGCATCCCATACCCAAGTAGGCGAACCCTCCAGGAGGGCTCCCGACACTGAACGTCTACATTTAAAATGAGCCCTCCGCGAGGGTTCCCGGCATTCCATATCCAAGTAGGTGAACGCTCCAGGAGGGCTCCCGACACTGAACGTCTACATTTAAAATGAACCCTCCGCGAGGGCTCCCGACATCCCATATCCAAGTAGGTGAACCCTCCAGGAGGGCTCCCGACACTGAATGTCTACATTTAAAATGAGCCCTCCGCGAGGGCTCCCGACATCCCATATCCAAGTAGGTGAACCCTCCAGGAGGGCCTCCCGACACTGAATGTCTACATTTAAAATGAGCCCTCCGCGAGGGCTCCCGACATCCCATATCCAAGTAGGTGAACCCTCCAGGAGGGCTCCCGACACTGAACGTGTTAACCTTTTATTAAATGTCTATTTTCGCTTAAATCTTTCTTTTTCTCGTAGTCATGGTATAAAGTATAGTATGCAACTCTTGAATAAAACGGATTTATATCGAGGGCCATGAATCACTCGCGTCGCTCAGGATTCTAACACTTGAATCACTCGCTGCGCTCGTGATTCAATCATCATGAATCACTCCCTACGGTCGTGATTCAGTCGTTAGAATGCTTCACTTGATCGTGATTCATCTATGGCCCTCGCTTTAAATCCGTCCTTTATTCATTAGTTGCATAATATACTATTTTAAAGTATTCACCACGTAGTTTAATACACTTTTCCATTCGCTCGAACCAGTTATTAAAACATTTATTCACTCCAAAGTGGGGGTGTTCAAAATGACAGATTTGAAAGCGTCGACTGTTTCTTCACCGGACTGGAACCGTTGACTACGAAGAGTTTTCTTGATTTTGGGAAATGTAAAGAAATCGTTAGGGCTTAGGGCAGGACTGTATGGAGGATCGTCAAGAATTTCTAAGTTTTTCTGTGTCAAATACCTACTATCGTTTACCTACTATCTTACTATCGTTTGACGACCTTTGTGTGAGCTTGCGTTGTTATGGTGTAGGATGGTGAGTAACGGTTACAAAAAGAAAATGGTCGATGATTTGATTCAAACGAAACGTCGTAAAATAGTGCGTTCTCTTTTGTATCCATTGCCTCCAGAAAGATCACATGAATACATAGGTAGTTTGACATACTTATCATTTCAAGTGTGTGTTTGGCACACGTTGCACCAAACACCCTGTATATTATATCTACGTCTGTGACGGGCTTAAGAGCGTGCATTCTGAAAGTGGGCAATGTTGCAAATAGCTGTCACATATTTCGCTGTTTTGATTCATTTGGCAATGTTACTATATGGAAATAAGAAATGTGGCTAACTAGCGAACTAGATTCTAATAATACATTGCAATTGTAACATTGAATTTGATGTTGTTTGTATGTGTCTATTTCTTTGGCACGCTCTGTAGCCTTTTAGGCTACAGAGCGTGCCAAAGAAATAGACAGAGGCTGAGGCTACAGTAGGCAGCGATTTGCGATGCGAGTGATGCGACTAGAAGAGCAAAACGAGAAAAACATGATATGGCTACATTACAAGCTAAATTCCGGCGTATATTCGGCGATGACGTGGCTACAGTACACAAATGCTCCACAACGAAATAGCAAGAGCGATTCATGCGGCTACACTAAAGAGAAAACTTGCGATATCGCTGAGAATTCGCTAGTTTATCGCATTTTAAGGATCTTAAAACATTCGCGGCGACTCCGTGTCAAGGCACAGATTAATAGTCAAGGTGGCTACATAGAGGGAGCATAGACAGGCGACACATGCGACTCCAGCGGCACGCGAGGGGAGGTCGTTTAGTTCGCGGCATTCAAACAGTCGATAGGTTGCTGTATTTGTGTAAACGTATCTAACGTGTATTATTTTCAATGGCTTTGTCAAAACCAAACCTTGTATTTTTGCTTGAAAGCTCTTACCTCAAGTACGAACTATTTTTGAAAAAGAGATTGTGTTGGATTCAGGAAATAAATAAAGAGCGCAGTAAATATGCTCCATGTTTAGCCATTCATATTGCAGGACGTGCTTGTATTTCGGATACAAACAACTCAACGTCCATCGTAGATTCATACATAAACCTCTTTAGAAGAGCGATCAAAACAAAGTGGTTTGAACGTGTCGCAGCGTCACGCGTCATGAGCGAGCGCCGAGTGCACAAGTATTGCCCCCGTCTCCCGCATCTCAGTCCGATGTCCGTAGCGTAAAGTTACTGTTTTGATGAGTCCGCTGTCAAGTTGCTACCACTTGACAGCGGACCCACCAAAACAGTAACTTTGAACTTCTCGCAACATAAATAGCTCATTCATATAAATTCGCTCAAATAATGTAGCCATTTAATATAACTGACGAGCATTTGTTTTTTACGTTCTGAAGTACAGTTGTAATGTAGCCGCTATCATAACAAAGACTCAATTAGAATCAAATAAAATGCGATCAAATCATCCATCGCGGTTTACTATACGCATAATGTAGCCACACGCATAATTAGTAGCACTATTGAACTAAAAAGTGATAAATTTTCTAATAATTTCGCTTCAATTTCGCTGATATGTTGATGTAGCCGATGCCGTGATTACAGTAATGTTGTTCCTCTATCGCATAAATAAATCAAAGATCGCTAGTAATATTTAATGTAAGGTGTAGCCATATACGTGAGCTGTTTGGCTTCAGGGAAAAACACTCTACAATAGACCAGGTACACAGAATAACTAACATTATTGAAAAAACACTCGAAAACAAGCAAGTCTGCGCCACCGTACTCCTAGATGTCGCGCAAGCTTTTGATAAAGTTTGGCATGAGGGTCTGGTATTTAAACTCAGACACATGCTACCTCCAGAATTTGCAGACATTCTAGAATCATACTTATATAAGTAACAGAATGTTTGGTTAAGGCAAGAGGATGCATATTCCGAGCTAAAAACTATAAAAGCTGGGGTACCACAAGGAAGTGTGCTAGGCCCACTCTTGTACTTGCTATACACATGCGATATCCCAGAGCTGGAAAACAACACCATCGCGACCTTTGCAGACGACACTGCTATTATGGCTACGGGATCAAGCCACAAAGAAGCAGTCGAAAAAGTTCAACTAACTGTGGACAAAGTTTATGACTGGACACAAAAGTGGAAGATCAAACTGAATGAATCAAATCAATTCATATTGACTTCACTAATAAACACTGAGATTACCACCCAATCTATATAAATGGCATGCAAGTGCCTTATGCTAATAGGTACAGCTAGCTGCTAGGTATAGGTACCTTGGCATAACTCTTGACGCCAAACTACGTTGGAAATCTCACGTCAAAAAGAAAAGACAAGAACTCGACATACGTTATAAAAGTATGTATTGGCTACTCGGAAGAAAATCCTGCCTATCAATACATAATAAAATTATATTATACAAACTATTCTTATGCCAATTTGGACGTATGGCATCCAATTATGGGGCTGTACTAAACAAAGCAACGTCAAAATAATTCAACAATTCCAAAACAAAGTACTCAGGGATGCTGTAAATACACCATGGTACATTAGAAATGACGACCTCCACCGTGACCTTAAAATGGAACTCGTCACCACCATCATCCAAAAATTTGCTGAAGCCCACGAACACAGACTCCACCGACATGTGAATGTCGAGGCAATTCAGCTGCTAGACAACACGGACATAGTGCGTAGGCTAAAGAGAACTAAACCATTTGAGTTAGTGTAGTGTGTAAATAGTGAATTAATAATAAATAGTAACAATGCTGTGCTATACATGTAACACATGAACAAAGTGTTTTGACAATTATCAGACCCTAAGGAAGTGCTACGAAATTGACCTTGTGTAAAAGTGCAAATTGATACTTATTAGTCTATTAGGCTAGATTGTAATCAATTACTAAGAACGTAAGTTCTTACCAATACAAAAAAAAAATATACAAAGTGGAGACGACGATACAACAAAAAAACTAAGGGCGTATCCCTAATGGCGTTCCCATTCTGCATACAAAAATTCAGTTGAATATATTCAATAGTTTAGTCAATATAGCTCGGCAAAATCCATAGTCGGCTCGGGTTATTCCGTTTATTCACCCCAGAAATCCACCCTAAGGTGGATATTCGGAAACGTATACCCGAGAATCCACCCTAGGCATAGTTGGATAAACGGAATTTATAGGCTAAGGGTGGATCCGGCATACACTACATTTAATTTGTTTGAAAAACTCATTTTTTTATTTCGAAGCTAGGATTTATTTGACAGTTCCAAAATACTCTTATGCATTAGTAGTGCCAGTATTTTCATTTATTGTTGTATTGTCGTCTCCACATTGTATATATACGTGGGCATTCATTTACTTGTTTTAATCGCTCATGTGTCGCAGGTCACGTCGCGGCCTAATGTAGCCTCAGCCTAAGGGTCACGACACACCGAACGTACGGCGCGGAAGGTTCGGTTGAATACCTTCCTAATATTTTTCAAGTTACCTATGGCTATGACACATCAGCCGAACGTTACGTCGCGTTCATGAGCAAGCGTCACATGACGCGACGGGACGCGACCGAAAGTTCGGCGACGCGATAAGCGACCGAAAGTTCGGCGGGCGTAGTGGAACGTTAGGTGGATCGCGGCCAGTGTTTCCACTTACGTTTTTAATTTTTCCCCAGTTTCTTAATAAATTATCCCTAAAATTCCATAAAAAAATTATAAACATTACTCGGTTTAAGGATTTTTTAAATTTTATAGCATTAAATACCTAAAAAATCATCCATTAATTGACGAGATTACAAAATATTCATTATTAATCGAAAAAGACTGCTATTTCCCATATCGTTTTTAGCCACGGTAATAGTAAAATCAACAATAACATGGTACATATACTAAAATTTGACGAATTACATTCATTACGAGCTTATTGGAACATATGGCTATTGATGCCGGTGTTCCTCAGGGGTCTGTTCTTTCTGCGACTCTATTTCTGCTGCACATCAACGACCTGCTAAAGCTTGGTGCTATTGGGTACGCGGATGACAGCACAGTCTCAGAAAGATACCTGTCCAGTGCAAGAGCCAGCAGAGATGAAAGGCCATGGTGGACCGAATGAATTTGACCTTAAATCTTGTTTCCCAGTGGGGCGATGACAATCTGATCAAATTCAATGCTCTGAAAACACAGGTGTGTCTTTTCACTGCTAAAAAGAGCCAGTTTCAGTTATCTCCTACTTTCCGAGGTGCATCTGTACCAGTTACCGACCGCCTAGAGCTTTTGGGCATGGAGTTGAGGTCTGATCTCAATTTCGGTTCAACCATCGAGTCAAAAGCACAGACTGCAGCCAAGAAACTGGGTATCCTAAATAAGGTGAGGCGATACTTCACATCTGAACAGCTTTTAAGCTTATACAAAGCACAGATTCGGTCCTGTATGGAGTATTGCAGTCACTTGTGGGATGGCTCAGCGAAATACCAATTTGCTGCACTTGAATCGGTGGAACGCAGAGCTAAAAGGCTTATAGGCGTCGAAACGTTGGTGGCTCGACTTCACAGCCTGGCTCATCGGCGTAATGTTGCTTGCCTGTCGGTCTTCTACAGACTGTAC
Organism: Conistra vaccinii; assembly: GCA_948150665.1. Classification (NCBI taxonomy): domain Eukaryota; kingdom Metazoa; phylum Arthropoda; class Insecta; order Lepidoptera; family Noctuidae; genus Conistra; species Conistra vaccinii. The sequence goes on from OX411328.1 coordinate 148,260, forward strand.
TTCGGAGAGTGTGCGCAGAAGTTACACGATCTGATCCCACCATCGCCCTTTTATCACCGGACCACCAGGCGTACTGCAGGTGACCATCCGCATTTGGTTGATATCCCGTCCAGTCGTACTCAGTGCTTCTCCTCTACATTTATAATGCGCACAGCCAAAGTGTGGAACTCTCTGCCAGCGTCTGTGTTCCCTTCCACATATAACCCGTGTGCCTTCAAAGCAAGAGTGAATAGGCATCTTCTGGGCACGCTCGTTCCATCATAGACCTCATCCATCGTTTTCCATCAGGCGAGATCGAGGTCAAGAGCAGGCCCATTCAATAAAAAAAATAAAAAAAAATTAGTTCGCTAGTTAGACACATTTCTTATTTCCATAGGTACAGTATTATTTTCAAATTAGGACCTTTGCCCACTGGTCGGTAAGTGTGCGGGGCGATATCGTTTCGGTACTGCGTGACGTCACGCATTTTACTGCATCGGTACTGGAAGCTTACCGCGCAGTGTTTCCACTTTTAGGGATTTCTCCCTGTTTTAGGGAAAAAATACCAATATTAAGTTTGGTTTAGGAATATTTTATTTTGACAGGGATTTGGGGAATTTTGGGGTTAATATGAATTTAAGTTGGTAACCTTATTGTTTATAGTATATAGGCAGCACCCAATATATTACTTGACTCTATGGCACCACCGATTTATTCTCTCAACTCAAACTCATAATGAATGCAATTCATCAAATTTACCATGTTAATTGTGCCATTACCTTATTATTTATAATCATGCTCCCTAAACCAAAGAAATTTTAAGATTTTTAGGGAAAGGGGTTTGAAGATTTTGGCCCTAAACTCAGCCACCATTTTGTTTTTTTTTCAAAATCGAGGTGCACAATAAATGTCATATATTTGAATAGGGGACACTTATACAAACATAAAACTTCATATAACATAACATCATAAAGCGTCACGTTTCTGAGATATTAAAAGATAAAAATAAAATTTTTTATAACGAATTTATTTATCTAAGTTGTAGTTACTTCATGTTGATTAAGTTATTTACACATGAATTAATTGACTACATATAGTGGATAAAACATTAGATTTTTTAATCATATTTGGTATAAATAATATCATCCAAGAAGGCAGCGGGACGCTGAATAGGATTTTCTTGGTGTCGCGCCTATGCCATGCACCATTTAATACAAATACCATATAACACACGCCCTCATTCGGCGGAGGCTATACATATATTTTTGTCTCTTTTGCTCTTAACTAAAATATTACTATACATGATGCAATTATGTTTTCATAGTTCAATATACTTACCTGAAGGGAAAATAACAAAAAAAAACTTGTTTCAGGGTTCAGTTTTTGACTTATATTTCGGTTAATAACTCCGAAACCTGACGCTTTAGGATATTATGTCATATGACATTTTTTGTTTGTATAAGTGTCCTCTATCTAAATATATAACTTTTGATTTTTTCCGCGATTCTGAAAAAATATCAAAAGGGCGGCATCATGTTAGGGCCACCCTCCATACAAAAATCTTCAAACCCCTTTGGGATAATTCATTCAGAAACTGGGGAAAAATCAAAAACAAGTGAATTATATAGTACGAGAGCCCATGACCAAAACCATGTCACATCGTTTTACGGGAATAATTGTAAAAAAATCTTTACGTTTTGATGATTCTGAACCCGACTCGGTGGGCACTTGGGCAGTACAGTACCGGTCAGAAACGTTACAGCTTTATGGGAGCCTATTTCTGCTATATCAAAAAAAATTGGCAGACGGTTTCATCACAATATGTCTGATAATAAAAATATACAAAGATTTCGTAATTTTATTACTAAAAAGTTTGTTTTCAGATATTTCATTTGCGTCACTTTGCGTGTCAAATGTGGCCTGAGCACATTTCTAAAAATGACGTATTCGAATCAACTGAACAATGTTCAACAGAAAACAAGATTTTCAGATGGATTGCTATGGGTTTTATTGTTTGCCTCATATTTAATTTTCTCAAATGGTCTCTTGGGTACGTACTCGAAGCTACTGGTTTCTGAAAATGGTGAAAATTTTATTTAATTTTTTTGACCATTTTATACTGTTATCAAATTAATTTTATATAACCGTAAAACCGGTAACATTCCGAAAAAGTATTTCCGAACGTTTGTTTATAATATGACGTACCGGTCAACGGTAGCGTAGCAGGTCTGAAGTTGATACATTGCAGGTCAGACTGAAATGTTCATGGTACAAATAGAAAACCTGTCAGGTTAAAATGCCAAGTTGACCTGTCCTGTACTTGGCAAGTATTTAAAATGTTCATGGTACGGCCCCTGATCTGAAAACCATGCGTGGCATTTTTGAAAAATGATCAAAGCGCCTATACCATGAAACTGAAGCGAAATACGATAGTATCACTTGTTTCTATAGTCATAACCTGTTAACACTCAACGTCACATCAACAGTTCCTAGTAAAAAGCTGTAAAGTATTACGAATATAGGCATTTTCTATTGTATTATTTATGTCCGACTAGCGCGGCGGACAGGCACAGACCATAGACTATATTATATAAAATGAGGCACACTGAGCCACGTTCGGTCACGCGAAGTAGATGCTCTTGCGCTATCTAGGTATATCTATATCTGTGTGCAGTACCGATTCGGTACAGAGTGCTTACCGACCAGTGAGGAAACATAAGCAGTACCGCGCAGTACTGTACAGTACTGCGCGGTAAAATACCGACCAATGGGCAAACGGCCTTAATCAAAACAGGTAAATATTGGACAGCTATTTACGACGTTGCCTACTTTTAGGATGCAACAAACCTCGACGTTTCGACATAATGTCGCCGCATCAGTAGATGGCGCCAGTGTGGCGCAGGGGTGGGTGGCTATAATAATAATAATGTACCTAACAATAAGACATAGTAGGTAGGTACAACGTACAGTTGCGAACATACGTGCACTTAGCAACATTCCATAGTAGTTGTCATATAACGAACGATTGCATCTTTGAGATAAGACTTAATAATAGTCTATTTATAACCTGATGTTATTTCCACTGCAAACATAAAGTTTATTTTAGACTGACTAGTACTGTTGAAAAAGTCATAAAAAATATAAAGTTGTAGCACAAACTGAACCTTATGTGTAAGCATTAGGGTTGTTTTTTCCTAAAACTCATGTTTTTATACAATGTTTGGCAAATAAATTGCGAACGCAGATTACATACTTTTGCTCATAACTGTACACAGGTAGTCAGGTAGGTACATACATGTTACGTTACGGCTATACATCTTTTACAATAAAATTTCATAATAACTTGGAACACATACTTAGGTACCTACTTACATTGTATAATGTATGTACATAATTGGCACACAATGGAGCTTCGTGACTTGACACCAGACGGCGAGGGCGGCGTGCACTGGCGACTGCAGGGACTGCACCAGTGCACGCCCTCACAGGCTGCCATTGGCACCAGACGGCGAGGGCGGCGTGCACTGGCGACTGCACGGACTACACCAGTGCACGCCCTCACCGGCTGCCATTGACACCAGACGGCGAGGCCGAGGGCGGCGTGCACTGGCGACTGCACGGACTGCACCAGTGCACGCCCTCACCGGCTGCCATTGCGTTAACAAAATGAATAAATGGTTATATACAGACGATACGAACTACTAAAACGTAAGTAAAGCTAACTCCATATTATATTAATTATACCAATAAATATTATATTCGTTCAAATATATATTATATTCTTCTTCTTTATTACATATACAGGGCGTCCCACGGATATGCCACATGGAGGGAAAGTACCTTGAATATTGTAGATGGAACATTTTACTGAAAGAAGACATTATTTGAATTTAAAAAACAATTTTAAACTGCATTCATAGATATTTAAATAAGTAATTACATGGTTGAACCGGGAATCGAACCCGTTACATGAGAAAAATAATCACCCTGTAGCTTTATCATACCAATCGAAAGGCTTCATCATAAGGATTATTTTTTGCTAAATAACATAGTGTCATAAATAAAAGGAAGACCGTGAATTTTAACATGTATGGAACAGCAGATTTTTTTTAAATAACCGGCGAAAAATTTCAGGGGCGTTCAGAATCATGTACTGAATCCATGGCAACAGGCTTCGCGTCGATGTCCCTGCCACCCTGTATATTCGAACGAAGGAACACACATCCAAATAAACCAATGAGCTGCGCTCGCGTAAAGCCTCGTGCAGACTGGTGCGACATGACACCGGTCATTGTTCTACCGTCAAGTTTTCTTTGTAATTGTTTTATTAGAGTCGCGTTGCGCTGTCGTCACGCTTGTTTCCACGAGGATTAATACACACAATTGCAGATAATTGGTTAATAATTGGTTGGTAATTGGTTGGCGCGCCTGCTACAGTGCGAGATGCGTGGATGGATGTGATGCATTATGTGTACTGAGAGGATAAGTCATAATAAAAATGATTATATTTTTGCACTATCCTTATCAGTTGGATTATTTAGTTGTTATTTGACTAAACCATTCTTGAATACACTCAAAAGTTTGAGATTCTAGTGTTTTTCAAATTAAAATGTTTCAATAAGCATCTAAAATTAAGAAGTATTTTAATCAGTTTAAAGCTGTTTTCAGACCAGCGCGATAAGTCGCGCGACGCGACACGAACAATACAAAACTTCACGGTATAACAATAACCGGTATCGCGTCGCGCGACAATAAATTCGCGCTGGTCTGAAGACAGCTTAAGGCTACCTACGAATAACAGAGTGATTGGTTGCGTCAGTGTCAGACCAGGAGAGACGTGAACGGTGTTATGAAAAATAAGTAAAATGGTTTACGTTTTACTTTTTACCCGGCTGCCCCAGAAGGAGTATGTACCTATTTCTTTGGCACGCTCTGTAGCCTAAACGGCTTGATGGATTTTAACATATGAGGTGTCGGTAGATTTGTCTTAATGGAATTGTGGGAGTGACATTAAATTATACCTACTGATGCATATTACCCTTCTTTCCTTTCTTATTTTCTTTATAATTAAAAACAAAAACTTGCAAGTTCAATCAAATTACAAAACGCTAAATAAGTTTCATGTTGCGTTCGTGTTGCATAACAGTTTCTAGAGTCGCAAGTGTGGGGTTTCAAGGTGTTTATTTACTCACATAGGAAAAGTGAATCCAGAATTCTTCTGAACAGTGTGGCTTCTACACATGACTCATATTTGCAGTACGTAAACAACGCAGAACACAATAATAATCACAATCGTAAATATTCCTTCGAGTCGCGACGCGACCTCATCGACTCTATGATACCGGCGAACTCAAAGAGTATGTGGCGAACTGTCAGCGACTCAGCGACGCGACCTCATCGACTCTTATGATACCGGCGAACTCAAAGAGTATGTGGCGAACTGTCAGCGACTCAGCGACGCGACCTCATCGACTCTATGATACCGGCGAACTCAAAGAGTACTCGTATGTGGCGAACTGTCAGCGACTCAGCGCTGTGTGGTGTAGTTTTTGCTTTGACTCAGTCCACCGCGGTGCAATTTGCGTGGTGTCGTTTTTGAGCATGAGTTACAAATTTCTTGACTTGTATTATTTGTAGTTTGTTATGCAATAAAGTCAAACGTCGTTCCGTTTTCAAAATGGTGTGGGGGGCATGTGGTTTTTACACTTATTGCAATAAAAGCAAGTCAGTGTTCTGAGGGCAACTGGGCACTGCAGACTGTACTCGAGTATACTCGCTTGCAATAATAGGACGCGCTACTCGCAGTCGCGTCGTGAGATCGTGACTCGCGACCTAAGTACCATATTATCATCATATTTTATTGTAGACGGCACCTACTTATAGCTCTCAAAAAAAGTTGGATTCGAATATCGTCTTGAAGCTCTTTCAAGAAAAGATCGGGATCAAATATTGTCTAATACTGTAAAAAGGCGGATTTATTGCCTGAGGCATTTTCTACCAGTCAACCTTTAGGGTGATGCAGAGACAAAAAATGGCAGGTGTAACGTAATTGTTAGATAACTCGAAAAATAACAAATACTAATACTTACATAGATACATTTACATATAAACAAAATAAACTTAGTCAAGAGAAATAACGATAGGCAGAGGAGAAATATTGTTAAATAACTAATCATCATTTACAAAAATGTTTTTTTTTTTAAGCAACTACCTTTCGAGATAGGTACTTACATATATACTCTTCGCATTAGCTGTTCCCGGCGCGTGAAGCCAATATCTGTGTTCAACACTATGAACCAGCGCTCTAGGCGTTGAGTCGCAAGTCATGCGTCCGTTATTAGGGATGTTATGAATTTTCTAATGGACAAATCTGTTACGAATTAACTTATGGTTAATTGCATTTCCTTTCTGATAGACAAGGTGGAGACGACAACACAAAAAATTAAACGCCGTATTCATAATGACGTTCTCATTCTGTATACAAAAATTCAATTGAATATATTCAATAGTTTAGTCATTATAGCTCGCCAAATTCCATAGTCGGCTCGGGCTATTCCGTTTATCCATCCCAAAAATCCACCCTAAGGTGGATATTCGGAAATGTATGCCCGAGAATTCACCCAAGGCCGAATCGGATAAACGGAATTTATAGGCTTAGGTGGATCTGGCATACATTACATTTAATTTGTTTGAAAAACTCATTTTTTTATTTCGAAGCTAGAATTTATTTGACAGTTCCAAAATACTCTTAAGCATTAGTAGTGCCAGTAGTAAAATTTTTTGTTGTATGGTAGTCTCCACATTGTATAATATATGTCGTAGAATGATTTGATTATTAGAATTATCAAAATATTATTAATAAAATAAATATTAAGTAAGTATTTAAAATATTAGGTATTAAGTATTTAAAATAATTTTTATTTTTAAATATATTATAACTATTTTCGCAAATACTTATCCTTATCCGCGAAAACACGAATAACTAGACAATGGTGAATTCATTTCTGCGAGCAACTTCAACAACCAACCGGCCGCCTGCCGCGGCACCATCCCGCTTCGCTCGCTCGGCTCGCACGCGGTTCGTCACAGTTCTAACCTAACCTAACCTATTTCACCCAGTTCAAAATGACGAATCGTACTTGCAATCTGCCGTCGAAATGTTTTCACCATTGTCTTATTATCTAGTGAGGTCAATGTCATAGTTCAACTGACCGAAATAATAACAAACGAAGATAAACTATTAAACGATGCAATACACTTGTCTCGCTCTAACTCACTCCATATTCGGCACAGATTGCTTTCTAGACGCCTTACTTTCTTTAAGGGACAATCATGTTGCGGTACCGCGCATAGCTTTAGAAAAGTGTTGAGAGCGAACATGATTGTCCTTTTATCTGTTGCAAACATATGAGGGTCAGTATCAGTTTAGGAAAAGAGTTAAAAACAAAAAACACAGGTACGCTGATTCAGATTGATCAAATATTTTAATCCAGCGTTTGAAACATAGATATAAGAAAGTTCTATGGTTTGAAACCAATGGCGCTGGATCGGCCGAGCGACTGCTCTATTTCAATCTAGCTTTAGAAACCCACTGGATGCTCGACTGGATTGAAAAGTGTAAACATTGGTCCTGTATCCATGCAGAAAGTGTTAACAATGAAAAGTGTAAACATTGGTCCTGTATCCATGCAGAAAGTGTTAACATTGAAAAGTGTAAACATTGGTCCTGTATCCATGCAGAAAGTGTTAACATTGAAAAGTGTAAACATTGGTCCTGTATCCATGCAGAAAGTGTTAACATTGGGTTCTGTATTGATGCCGAGTATCACTGGATTCCAGTGATGGATTGAAATACTTGATCAATGTAAATCAGCGTTTAGACAGCCGCAGTTACCGATAGCCGCAGCAGTGGCACATGCGCGATATGCGCCACGAAAGATGAGTCTTCACCGCGCCGCTGCGCCGCCGCGCCGCCCCGGTAACGCCCCGGCGCGCGGCGCGCGGCGCATACCTCATACCGCTAAAGAGACCTATATCATAATCGTCTTCTACGCAAGTCAAACCTCGTGGGGTGTCAAGTCTCACCTGACGCACTGTACAGTCACGAGCACCAATATGTATACACTTGGCAACTTTTAAAAGTGATTTGCTCCTACTGTGTTGATTGTTATTTTATGTGTTACGAATATAATATTTTGGAACCCGTATTAATATGAAATAGGCCTTATCTTAAAATTCTGACAATATTCCACGAGAAAATCGCTTTTGAATTTTGCTAAGTAGATACTTATTGGTGCTCGTGAGTTCGTGACTTTACACCGTGTACACGACATACAGTATCTTATCTTAGGTCAGCACATCGGGCGTGACGTCAGGCGTCCAGGGTCACAAGTCAGGGTCTGTGTGTGTCTTAACAGTTGATAATCAAAATAAGAATAGGATTCTCTTTTTATACATTATTGCCTCTGAATTACCTACTTCATTCGAGTTGAATAGCTGTTAAAGCTCGAATGTAATTATAGGTAGGTAGGTGATCCACCACGAGTATGTAAAACACCCATCTTCTCCTATACTTACATAACATAATACTAAATAGTCTATACAAGTTTTTAAGTCTTCGTATAAAAAATCTAACATTACCTAGACACATACGTACAGATCTACCTATACCTACTATGTTTGTACCTACTGCATGTACATATTATTACTAGTTGGACTGAAACTAGAAACATAAATACTTAAAATACAGTTAACTAAGGAATAAATAGAACTTATTTAAAAGATCACGTCACCTTAAATTACAATGTCTCGTAACTATAATTAAAATTGTTTATTTACTTATATGTACAGCACAGGAGCGGCGGCCCGCGCGGGCTGCGGCCGCGCTCCGCCAGGCGGCGCCACTTGGTACTAGTTGCTACCGACGACCCTGTTTGTCTTACATTTAGTCATTTAGAAATACCTACGCATGCGCATAACTAAGTTTCTCAATCAATCAATTAAATACAGTCATATTTTGAACACTGCAAGTGTAAATATTACAGCAAAAGGATTTCAATAACAGGCTCACAGAAAAGGCTGCTGCACCCTAAGTGCGCAACACATGATCAATCATAATCTGAATCATTTTGAAGCAGGTGACTCATCCATTGCTTCATAATATGTTCGAAAAATTTGTCTGCTCAACAACGTACCTAAATAACGCAATGAATGCTGTTGAACTGTCAAAATGAAACAGATTGTGATTGATCGTGTGCAGATTAATTTCTGATTGTAATTGATCGTATCAGAATCGCTTATTGTAATATCTATCATTCCTACATAATTGAACATAATTATTTACACTACGATACATGTTATATAAGATGGACATTGGACAATAATGTCAAAGATGGCGACAACATAATAAGAGGTTGTGATAGTATTAAAACGATAAACTGAACAATGTACAAATAGTTGGCAACGGCGCTTGTACTCTATATGTACCCTAAACCAAGACGGGTTGAATCTTTTAGGGATACTTAGCGTGATTTAGGTTAACGGTGTTTTGAGTTGGAGTTATCCAGTTTTTGCGGTAGGTATGGAGTATAAGCGTTGTTGGCAACACCCAAGAAATACCCGAAAATGAATTCGTTTAGTTATTACTCTAAGCACAGCGGCGCCGACGGTGCGCGGTGCACAGCCACAAATGGTCCGTCACTAGGCACTGCGTGCGGCCGGCGCGCGGCCGCTCACAGCGGCGGCAGGTCGTTGGCGACGTCGAGGCGGCGGCGCACCCACTGCAGCATGGCCTCCTGCGACACAACGCTCTCGTCACTAACTGTCCACACACGACACACGTATACGAGTACTTATTATCGCGAGCGGCACTTCATTCCTCATATACCATTCATAGTTCACTTCACACATGCAGCACCTAGCCGACTTTCTTGTCTCTCCTGCTACATTCAACACTCACTACGAGGCATACATAAGAACGGTACAACACCTGGGGGCCAAGTCTACTAATTTACAATCATCAGAATGGTCTCTCGATGGTGAGTTTTTGACAGATTTTGTATGGCGAATCTGTCAAAAACTCACCATCGAGAGACCATTGTGACGTTTGTAAATTAGTAGACTTGGCCCCCAGGACATCGGTTGGTCATCCACCCACCGTATGTACCTACAGAACCGCTTCCTTTCCACATTATAAAATGCTTCGTCTGCGTAGAATTTTCGGAACCGTATCAGTAGTTCCGAAGATTACTTACCAAAAACAAACATGCAAACTCACAAATACGCCTTTTCCCAACTATGTTGGGGTCGGCTTTCAGTCTAACCGGATGTAGCTGAATACCAGCTAATACCAGCATTTTACTGGAAGTGACTACCTATCTGACCTCAACAACCCAGTGACTGGGTAATATAATTTATTTTATGATACCCGTTGGCATCCAGTCTTTAGGTCTTTTGGGCTTCCGACGACCCGTGACGACTGTCAAAGAACCACGATCGACAGCCGAGACCAAAGGCTGTCATTCTTGCTTTCCGAAACACGGAAGAGTCTCGGTATGTAAAAATAGTCACCCATCCACACGGTCCAACCACAGTAAGCGTAGCTTAACCTAATCGATCAACCGGTGCGCCTTGTTATTACTTAGCCAGGAGCCCTTCATCTTACATTGTGCTGACATTCGTTGCTGAGCATCTTCCTTCTCCTTCAAAACTCTTCGCCTTGTTTGCCTCATTCTTGAAGCTTAGATTTAGGAGTACAGTACCTACACTTAGTTATAGTTTGGTGTTGGTAACTTGGTACGATGCAATTATGAATCCTTACATTTTATTTTTCTTTGGCAATTCTGTGCATAAATTAGAAATTCAAAAATTCAACATTCAAAAGTTATTTATTCAAACTAGGCTGAGAATCAGCACTTTGCGAACGTCAAAAATCTAAATTACTTAAACATAAAATCTAAACTATAAATATTATTATGATCAGTTGTATTATGAGGACGAAAGATAAAAACTAAAGCAAAGGTGTTCCAAAAGGTTAGTAAAATATTATAAAATGTAACTCACACGAAAACACCAGTTAAACCTCCACCGGTCAGTTAGTAAGTAGTTAGTGCAGCTATGTGGGGAAAGGGGGGAGAGGTACGGGACAGATCTAATCTCCACTCGCAGTCATTTACACGAGGTGATGTTAATCATTTTAAAAACAACTAAAATACCTAGCAGGAGGAAAATGTGCTTGGAAATAAAAGAAAATTCTTATGTGGAAATTATCAGCTGGGGCCCTATCTCTTAGCTCCAGGGACTTTACGACGTAAACAAAACTGCCTTGCAATGTCGTATTATGAACTCGTCAAACAAGCCAGTCAGCGGTCACACCCTGGCCGACTTCTGCCGGAATATTGTCTGAAAATACCGTACTATGAACATTCATTTGACAATTTAGTATTTAGCTACGCCAGCTGAGTATAAAGAGATCATGAAATTTGAGACGTGCACCGATCACAAGGTAACGATCGGGTCTGCTGCATCAGCGCTCTGGAGTCGGCGAGTGGAGGGGGTGAGAGGGGCGGGGGTGGGTCGGGTCAGTCGTGGTGGTGCGAGTGGTGCGCGTTGTCGGTGTAGTCGTCGTAGTCGCGCGGCGCGTCGAGCTCGTCGTCGCGGCCCTCGTACTCGTCGGGCCCATCCGCGCCCTCCTCCTCGTCGGACTCGTCCGGCGCTGTGCCACCCGCTTCCTGCTGCGCCACCGCCGGCGCCTCCTGCTGCCACACGCATGCGCACTCCGTACAGTACCGCCACCACACACAAGTTAGTTGCCACTCTGACTCGTTAACAATATTAGTTGGGATCGTTAGGTGTAATAACAACCATACTGTCAACGTGGGTCGCCAGCGCGGACGTGTGAGTGCCGGCGGCGCGCGCGGCGGGCCGCATAGGGGGCACGCACCTTGGTGGGTCTCCAGCCGCAGCCGGGCAGCGGCAAGCCGTCGGGCCCCAGCGGGCACGGAGCGTCCAGCCCGGGCACGCCCTGCTCGCCCTTGTCACCCTTGTCTCCCTTGCGCCCGCGCTTGCCCAACGGACCCTGCGAAGTTGGCGCACACTGTAATATTAACATCTATCGCCCACGAGCCGCCGTGCAAGCGTCTCACCTCGCCGTTCATGAACTTGAACGTGCGCTGTGTGACGTGAAGGTCGTGCATTAGGTAAGTACTTAAAATATATTGTTGGTAGTTTGTTATTAATGAATATAGTGGTGAAAACGGAGTAGTAGCACCTGCACCGCGATATTACGTACTACTGAGTTAGTAGAGCATGCGAGATGCGCGGGCATGTTAGGGCGCGCCGGCCGCATGCGGGCAGGCCGGCGCACACAGCGCTACACGTGAGCGATGGACGTGCGCCACTTACGGGTTCTCCCTTGTAGCCCTTGTCACCCTTGGGGCCCTAGCGAGCGGAAATAAACGATTATCATCACATTTAAAAACATCCGTAAGATGTCGTCACAAAATCACGAGATGACTAACCTCTTGTCCAGGGATGCCGTCGGTTCCCTGAAATAGTGAGCGAATATCAGTGATTACGGTGTAGTGTATAGTGGACGTAAAACGTTGTTGTCAGAGTGTCGGTAACTGAATACTATGAGGTGTATACATACTGGCAGTCCCGGGTCGCCGCGTTCGCCCTTGGAGCCCGGCTCGCCCTGCGCGCCCTGGACATCACATAACAGTTATAGCAGCTCAATACATTAGCACGCTACCACAGCAGCTCGCTAGTACACTAGTGAGCTAGTCACTGCTGGCGCGAAACTCGGTATACGTTCGCGGCTCCGTGTCCGTTTCCACGTACCTACTTCACACACGTTGCAACACTTGCAACTAAAGAGTTAAACTGATTCCTGATTAACAGCATGTAGAATCATTTTCAATAGGTTTATAAGAGTTGACAAAAATATCGAACGTGCAGCTAATCAAACCTGCAGCACCAAAATATAGAGGTCAAAGTGTATCATTTAAGTTGAAGACTTGCCGGTCGTTGTCAATGGTTTTCAGAATTTTGGAAAAATTACATTATTTCAAGTTGAACTTATTTGGTAAAACTTGTTAGTGAAGATGTAAAATTGTCAGTGAACTAACCTTCATACCGTCGAGTCCGGGCGGGCCCTGCGGAACAACAACACTTCAGCACGTGTAACGCACGCGCGGGCGCGCGTTTGCAGCACCACACGCCCGCGCGTGCACTCTCACGGGACCTTGACTCACTAGTTCATTCTCATTACGTTTTCATTGCGGTTCGTGAGTTAATAACAGTAGGCTAATTCACGTAATTTCATGACGCGCCGCCAAGATGCGGTATTATTGTAATCTTTGAACTGTGAGTAGCAGTAGAATGCGCTCTTATGGCGCCCGCGTAACGCAAACTGGGCGCGATCATATCTGGCAGCGGTAGTATACGAAAAGCGTTGTTGGCATCAAAACTTTATTAAGCCAAGCGCACATTACAGCCGCAACGGGCCGCAGCGCGACTGCGCGAAAAGTATGGTGCGAGTTGCGACCAGCCTGTAGTATGTTGGTTCATAGAAAATTTACGAACGTGATAAAGGAGGATTTTTGCATTGCGTTGCGTTGCGGCGCGGCCCACTTTGTACCTTGTCTAGACTTTTTAAGTGAACATAAGTGGACTTTAAAAGTGGCAGGTTATTCCTTGAATACAACTTTGTACAGTACGACACAACTTAGATGTAGCATAGAGATGAAAATTTTCATTCATTCATTTCAATTTCACGAATGTATTTGGCTATAAGACTTTACAAGTTATTGCGTTTTCGAAAGATCATTCATCTAAAGCAGTAATAAAGATTGGTGATTTTGGAGGTTATCATTTAAGAAACTTCTTTAGTTACGTGAATTAGCCTACTGGACCTCTCGTGTTAACGTTGCGGGCTCGGTGCGTAGCGCACAGTTCTCATGCATACACATAACGAACTTTGCACTTCAAAGGACAGGTAATCACATACACGCTCTTCTCATAACAAAAATGCTGAAGATATAGGATACACGGAAAGTAAATCCATGAGTACTCAGAAGAAGAAAATTATAGGATGGATTGAAATAACTATTCGACGATCTATAACCTAATGAGTAATTTATGTAAGTTTAGTCGTCAGACGTTATTATTGTTGACCACGCCAGGCTGCCCACCGGACAAGCAGACGCGCGGGCGCGCGGCCGCCGGTCCGGACAGGGAACGTTGGGATGGGTTGGGGTTGTTAGTTGTTCAAAAGAACTGAATCGAGCTGGCGCAAAGGGGTGTACAATATAGGGACAGCGAGCATTGCCAGCAGAAGAAACAGGAAAAGGTTTAACAGAAAACAAGCGAAGAAGAAAAGAAACACAAATATGCACGGCATGCAAATATTTATTTCCTTCAAAATAATTTTTAAACAACAATAGTGTATGCTCTCGTGATGTATATATGGTACAAATGACAACTTTCGATTCTCATAAAAAAACTAAATCCTTAACTTTACGCATAAGAGATACACGACGATATAAAGACAGAAACGTTATTGTATTTATGTTAATAATAGCGAGTAGAGCTGATGTCTTACAACTAGGAGCAGGGAGCGCAACATACTTACTATTATATATACAAGCGTCCCTTCGCAGTGGCCGACCATCTCTTACATTCATGTTCACCACACGGGCCACCCCGTGGTGAACATGAAAGTAAAGTGAGAATGTAACGTGAGGTGAGAACTGATTCTGATAGAATAAAGTTGCAAGTAAACGCGAGCCATCTCGAAACTCAAAATAACAGGTTATGTAGGTACTACAGAACTAAAGTGAACATAGAAATGAATATGATTAAATAAATACAATATATTTTGTACATTGGTGTCACAGTCTCCCAGCTCGGGACGCAGCGTGTTTCCAGTGTTAGCAAAACTGAGATCTCTTAAATAGAGAGAAGACACCAGCAAGCAGTCGTAAGTTACGCCGCGTCCCGAACTTTACATATTTACTACATAGATAAAGTTATAAGTCGGTGAGAATTTATGGACTACATTTAATAACAAGTTAAGCGAATGTTATAGTAAGAAGAATGGAATAGTAAAATACACACGAGTCAACATTAACGTAGGTAAGATTACTTGTTAAGTGGGACGGTAACACCGGCGCGGGCGCGCGGCGAGCAGGCGCGGTGCCGCGCGAGCGTGCGCCGGCGAGCGACGCGTGGCACGTGCGCCAGCACTACCAACCAGCGGCGTCGCTCGTCTGCGTCGCGCTCAGTTATCTTATATCATAACATTATGCTAAACATACGACAAGACGTGATGATCTATTATTCACATAGTAATTATTAATTACAGTTAGGCCTATTCTAAGAATTTGGGCGATAATTTTATTAACAATTGCATTAAAATATAGGAAGATATGATAATGGTCGATACGAATCTTTGTACATAGCATGGTTAATTACGAACTCTACTCGCCGACGCGACGAACATATCACACGAGTGCACGCACGCTCTTCGTTACTAATCACTATGTACAAACGTCACGTGACACTCCTGGAGTCCTGACTCCTGAGGCAACACTTACAGTGTACTTGGCACCGGTCTCACGCGTCATCATACTCGCACACTATCTCATCTATATTATTAATTTGTATATTTATACGTTTTAAAAAATAGTTACTCTGAGCGTAGTACTATTAATATTAACATATATTCAATACTTACGAAATAATATGACTGGAATTATGTTTCGCAAGGAACCTGATGATGACTAATGAATGGTTCATGTATCTATAATATTATATACCCATCTTGCCAGCAAGTTTTACATTATATACAGGGGAGTTTAAGCTCGACCGGAAACAAAAGCAAGGTACAAGTAGAAGGTGACTCGGTCGAGCAAGAAAGACAAGCCAACGGTCTTCCGAGAGCACTTGATGCCATCGGACCATGACAATATAATACAAACTCATCTTCATCGACGGACGTCACCGAAGTACAATAATCGTGTTGACGCAAATCCATAACAGTTCACTGGTACACCGCGGTCACGTGGTCACTAGCCCCGACGCGGAGAATGAATATGATACAATTTACAAACCAGGGCGGCGCGGTCGCGCGCCCGGCGGGCGGCGCGGCGGGCGCGCGGGCGGGCGGCGCCGCTCACTACGTGAAGGCGAAGTCCGGCGGCCAGCGGTTCTCCTGCACCCACACCAGCCCGGGTTAGTAGCACGCTCACACACGGACACGGTGAGGGGTTATCTCGGCGCATGCACTTATTAGTCCACAAAAACGGGCATGATGTACACTATGTACAGGACCTACTAGAGACTTGGCAGGCTTTCTTATTGCTTTTATTAATTGTTTTGTAAAGGTTCCCGATCGTGACCTTCAGCTGAGTTTTAGTGTGCTCAGTAGACCGATGTGAGCTGTTAGTGCAGCGTTAGTATAGTAGGTCTCGTGTGAATACAGCATAATAAATAGGGAGTGCCTCCGCTGCCGCTGCCGGCGCCGGTACCCGAAAATAACGCCATTACCGGCAGTACATTACTGCCGGTAGCCAAGATAAAAAATATCGGACACCGGCGGCGCGGCGTTTTTGGAAACCCTTCCATTATTAAGAACCCCAACTAACTAACACTAACTAAAGTAGTTTTTTCTATATATTTTAGTCGTGCGTAGGGGTCACTGTTCTAACCTAACCTTTTTTGCGAGTAAAAATATTTAACCTAATCTAGTTCGGTTCCGGGTAGCGTAGTTAATTACTGGAATATGGAAATGATTGAATATGGAAATAAAAAACCGACGAAAAAAAACTGAAAAGCGAAAAATAAAAATAACTATTTAGTGACAAATTGATGACCCGATGGGCCAAACAAACATAATTATTATAATTACATAAAGCGTAAAATGTTAGCTTGATAGATCTTCGTTGAATGTGTGTTAGGCATCGCCTCAAAATTTGTTATTTGAAGGTCATCAATTTGTCACTAAATAGTTATTTTAATTTTTCGCTTTTCAGTTTTTTGTCGTTGGTTAATTTTTTTGCAAAAAAGTTTTGTATTATTCGCTTTTGAGTTACCATTAAATTTTATGTTTGCCTCAACCTCTGACCGTCGATGACAGTCATACCCCAGCTAGGTGTAAAGTTCTCATCAGGGGGAGTGAAATAAGCCCAAACACGATATAGCTGCTGTAAACTGGTGAGGAGCTCTCGCGACTGTCTTCTGACTCCATCATCAGATCAACCCCAGGTCTTTATTGTGTAGTTGTGTCATCAGAACTACATATGTGTGACACGGCGCCGGCAGCTGAGGCACTTCCTAATAAATAATAAGTATGTGGTGACTCACTCTAGGCCCCGTGTCGCCGGTCCGGCCCGGCTCCCCCGGCAGCCCCACCGGACCCTGCGGGTTCAGAATACTCATTGATAAAATATTTACCCATGTAAAAAATCTTAAGTGATCTTGCTTGAGGTATGATTATTGGCGTACTCACGGGTAATCCCATGGGTCCGGCATCACCTTTTTCACCCTTTTCGCCCTGAAACAGGAAAACATTAGAATATTAATTTCTTTCAGTTCTTTTGCATTCAGAATACACTAGTAGTAGTAGTAAGTATTGTGAAAATAATTTACTATGTCATTACTACAGAGGCACACTAGCAGTCTCGGCCATCCTAGGCCGTTTAGTAGTAAAAGCCCTTCCGCCCCTTTCTGCTGATTTTGCTCGAAGAATTCGGTTTCGTTTGTCTATTCGTACAAGGAGTAACTTTGTCGACGAATTCAGGTAATCTTAACAATTGGGGGGAGGGTCTGGATGACTCATTGGCTATGTATTAACAACTCAAACTCAAACTGTTTCGACACTAGGTGGTGTTCAGGGTCTAATGATGTAGCCGGAAGGTGGACATAGGAACTCCTCAATCAAACAAGACAGCACCATCGTGTTTGGATTCATTAGTTATGTATTAACAAGATCTTTGACACTACGTGGTGTTCAAGGTCTGATGGTGGATTCGGAAAGTAGTCACAAGCACTCCTCAACCAAACAAGATAACTAACGAGACATTTTGAAAAAAATTATACCACGGAGCTTATCTGATGATGGAGCTGGAAGGTGGTCACGGGTACTCGTCAATTAAACCAGATAGCCCCGTCGTGTTTGGTTTCATTAGATTTGTCTTGACAAATGCTATTACACTTGGACATGGCCAGAGTCCGATGATGGAGCCGGAAGTTAGTCACGAACACTCCTCAACTAAATAAGATAGCATGCATCGCGTTTGGTCTCATTGGATATGTATTGACAAAAACTATAGTCCAGCCCAGGGTCAGATGATGGAGCCGGAAGGTGGCTTCAGAAACCCCTGAACTTTATAAGATAGCCTTATTGTGTTGGGTTTGTTGGATTTATCTTGACAAGTACCTTACAAGTGAAGGTGACAGAGCAAATTTTGAAAATAAATTTTAAGCAAAAATCTTTTAAAAACTAAGCTTTTAATTAACTAAAAAGTACTAAATAAAACTTACGTAAACATAGAACTTTAAAATAAATTCTTAAAAGCTTGAGGCGTAAAATAATGTGCTCCTTACAATAAACTTGAAGATAAGCCTCAAGGTTTTAAGAAAATATTAAAGTTCTATGTTTACGTAAGTTTTATTTTGTACTTTTTAGATAATTAAAAGCTTGGTTTAAAAAAGATTTTTACTTATATTTTATACAAGGAAGTTCTTTCTTTGTGAACGAATCTCTCAAAAACCTTTGACAAGGTAAAGAAGAACCATGATAAAGGAAGTTAAAAGTATTCTATACAAGAGAACTTTTCAAAGAGAACAAAAATAATTAATTTACGTCATAGTATTTACTAAGTGAGCGATTGCCTGCGAGGTACGCGGGTTTAAACAATACTCTAGGGCTCTAGGTAGGGCAGACAAGACTACGTGGAGTCGGTTTTGCAGCGATTCGTTTCTAATTTTTATGCCTTACAAATATTTGTTTTAAGAAGTTTATGCCAAGTGTGTTATGCCAAATAAACTTCGGAGCATCAAAATTCTGCCAGATAGAGGGATACCCATCGTAAACACGCAACACCGGTCCGCAGCCCAAATCACCTGACTGCATCGATTCGTCGCTCCACCCCCATTCGCATCAAACAGTCTGTAGTTTTCATTAAACAATCGTATCAAAATAAAAAACATAAGACCTCAAATAGAATATCAGTAACCAATAATCATTAATAAAGCAGCTTTAGTAGTTCGGTATGTATAACCGCAATTGAAATAACCGTCTCTATCATAATATTGAAGTTGTCCTCTCTGTATTTCTAGTCGCTCACTTAGTAATTTAGTCGCACGGCTAGAATTTTAATATCTGAAATAGATTAATCACAACCCACTTTTTGTAAGCTCGTTCTGGATTTTATTATTAATCAATATTCGTCGTTAGTTTAGTTAATTTTTCGCTTACTCAAATTCATACCGCTCAAGTTATTAAAACAGTATCTCATCATTAGTCGCTAAGTTTTTTTTTATTCGATCGTTTTATAATTCCCCATAGTTTTATAGGAGAAGCAGCAGTAGATTGCATTTTGTAGTGAGTATGAGTAAGATGTGGTACGTACCGCTTTCCCGCGCATACCCGGTTCGCCCTTGTCGCCCTTGATCCCGGGCGGCCCCGCCACGCCCGGCGGCCCGGCGGGGCCTGGCGCGCCTGGCGGGCCCATCATCTGCATAAACATAACTTTACTCAGTACCTAGTACGCAGCACGTACTTGACAAAAACCCTGTCCGATCCAATAAAGGACTATTCCTGTTTTAAATAAAATACATAGTTGGAAAAATATGGTTAGCAGTCAATTGACGATTATCTGTTATAAGTGTTATAATAACTCATTAAAGAATGGTTTCCTATGAATGGTGTTCGCACAGCCGCGGATAGGATCAGTAACGAATGTGCAATACTTACAACTTCATGTCCGTAGAGCTCGTAGCCGGTGCCGTCTCCCTGCAAGTTCAACAGTGGGCATAAAGATTAACATTTCACGATGCGGGCCACTCCGCAGTCCTGCAAGCAAGACGCGCTGGGACATGCGGGGCAACGAGCGGGCCACTCCGCAGTCCTGCAAGACGCGCTGGGACATGCGGGGCAACGAGCGGGCGAGAACGCAACCTCTTTGATTTACATTTCAGCTAATCGCAGGTTTTGAGTAAATTACATATTATTCATGTAGGGTCATCATGACACAGAAAGTTATTGTAATAATACTGTTTTTGTTTGTTTTTTAATGATGGCAATTCATCCAGTAAGTATAGACTTGTGTATATTCACAGATAATATAACACTACGGTATGTATGAGTGTGTGGTGTAGTGTGCGTGAGAGTGGATAGTTACCTGCCGCCGCCTCAGCTTCCTGTACTTCTGGTGAGGGTCGCGAAGCGCGCGCGGCACCGGGAACAGAGGAACAGCGACACGTTACTTAACGTAGCACAGACATGTTATGTTTTGAAAAGAAGGCGGGTTGGAAATAAATTGTGCAATTTGTATGCACGTGCGTGCATCCAACTCTACATACTGTTTATTCACAATTACCGCGAACCTGCCTTCGTGAGATGAAACATCAGTAACCAACCAGTATACAAGAAAGTTAACTCCACAGTTACATAGTTCAGCACGTAAGATCCATAGTTTAACCCACTACACTTCACCCCACTAGTTGGTTGTTATTCCAAAAAAACAGTATCGCTCACCGAGTCTCCCTTGTCACCCTTGTCCCCCTTGAGGCCAGGGTAGCCGGGCGGGCCGGGCAACCCGGGCGCACCCAGCATGCCCGGAGAGCCCATGTCGCCGTACTCGCCCTTCGTGCCCTTTGGGCCCATCTCGCCCTGCAACATCAACGCCAAACTATGTTAGTGCGTTTCAAGCAGAGTTCAACATAAACAGGTTTTTACAAGCTTTTATTTAACTTGCCGTGGTTAGTTAGTTAGTTAGTATGTGGCAGTCAAATCTTGCTAGCTGAATTAAAACCACTTCGTTATAATACGGAGTTGAAACTTTACACTTGGTTGGTTCAGTTTTGATGACAATGCATTTTTTTATGATGACCTGATTCTACAACTCTTCTGGAACTCCTCAACAGTCAACAGTAGGTACAGACAAGGACTTTAATATACGCATTTAATTATGATAGCCCGTTCTAAAGTCCACCATGACTTGCCTGCTGCACCCAGGATTGGTTCCAGAAGAGGGAACTTTTCAGCGGTTAACAGCACAGACACAAAATTTTGTATACGCATTCAATTTTGATAGCCTGTTCTAAAGTTCAACATGACCTCGGTGCTGCACCCAGGGATTGCTGCAGGCATGGGGTACCAATTCGAACAAATTATAATTAGTCTTGAGAAAAGATCATAGATGGCAGAATAGGTAACAATTATGAAATTAACAGTCACTAAAAAGCGATAAACGGAAGATTTTGGCTGAAGTAAGATTAGTAAAAATCAAAACTTCCTTGTTTAATGCTGATTTATCTATTGTAACTCATAAATCTCGTATTTTTAACAAAAAAAGAGAAAACCTTTTTGTTTAGGGCTCTTTGAAATAGATGGCGTTTTACTCAATTTGTCATAACTGTAGTACATTTAGCCAGTCAATAGCCCGACTAGGGAGGTCTCATTTCTTTGTATGGGATTGGGTATCTGTACGTAGTATTATATTATCTGTGCTGCAGGCGAGGGAAGTCCGGTCAACAGCACAGACGGTAAATTTTATATACGCAAATATACACCATGACCTGTCTGCTGACACACGATTAGCTCCATATAGGAGATCTCCTTAGCGGCCAACATCACAGGCACAAAATGTTGTCTATGTATTCAATTATAGTTGCCCGTTCTAAAGTATAGCATGACTATAGTGTATAGTGCAACTTGGTTGGTTTCACACCATGACATGTATGGGTTCGTTGGATTTATCTTTACAAGTACCTTTCAAGCGAGGGTGATATGATAGAACAGATAATATATGTAAACAAATTGGAATACTAAAAACCATAAAATTAAATTTAAGTAAAAACCTTTTAAAAACAAGCATTTAATGAACTAATCAAAAATTTAAAAAACCCCCGACACAAACAAAATCCTTTAAAAAGTTAAAAAAATAAAAGCCCTGGCCCTTTAAGTTTAATATAATTTGTAGATAATATTTTGACATCGCGTCGGGGGACGGCGAATGAAAAATTGAAAATATAATTTCTACAATAGCATGCCGTCCCCTGACGCGATGTCAAAATATTATCTACAAATTATATTAAACTTAAAGGGCCAGGGCTTTTATTTTTTTAACTTTTTAAAGGATTTTGTTTGTGTCGGGGGTTTTTTATATTTTTGATTTAACTTTTATTTCCTGCTTTTTAAACTTTATATACGTATTACTAGTACATACGCTACGATCGACACGTGGCTCGCTTATATCGCTATACGTATTTTTCCCACAGTAAAGTTAGTTACTAATTTACCCTGTTTTTTTTGCTTCTCCATTATCAGACCCTGATAAATATATATCTATAACCTATTCATTGAGACCATTCCAACGAGCCCAAACACAATATTGCTGTAAGTTGGTGAGGAGTTGGGTATCCTGCAAATACCAGGTAATGCTGCAGCATCAGTTCAAGGTTACTATGTTATTCTAATACCATTGAAGTAACAAATTACCAAATTTTGACTCAATCAGACCTGTGGAAGATGCTCCAATCCATTCATCAATTAGAAAAGACCTGATATTCTTCAAACGGCTGACTAGATTTTTTTGAATCATAGCTAAGAACACGCCCGATCAAGTCACCTTTCAAACAAAACAAAAAAAAACAAAATCAGTTCAACCGTTTGGGAGCTACAATGCCACAGACAGATACACAGATACATAGACACACAGATACACAAACACACAGATACACAGATACACACGTTAAAACCCCTTCGTTTTCCGCCGGGGGTTAAAAAGTAACAAATAAAACTAACGTAAACATAGAACTTTAATACCTAGCTTGAGGCGTGAACGTTTTTACTTAAATTTTAATTTATTAATTACTGTAATTTTGTTTTTTATCATGTCAGTGTTATTTAATACATTTCTGACGGCATCTACATCGCCACATGCGAACTGCGCATCACACTGACGTCACGCAGAGCCCTGCATCGCGCAAGCAGAGTTTACCGCGTGGCTGGTATATTATACAACGTGCCGATACAATCGTCGGGCAGTTGCCCACCAGATACAACACCCGTCTGGTCGGAGGATGAGTCAACTTTACACCCTGTTCTTCATACCTCTATAGATTTTTTAAATTTAGTTTAATTTATAAACAAATTATATCAGATATGAATCATGATTAAATAAATCAGCATTGCCACGTTCAATGGCATTGCTGATTCTTTGGCCGAAACAGGTCACGTGAAGAGTCGACCAAGGGTTTGGCGGAACCCCACGGCCGGAATGTTTCAACCGTTGTGATAATTATTTGCGCTGTTTGAGCTCTTTTCTGCACCTGTACCCGCCGCCCTAAGGCAGCCCTCCATGCTAGAAAAGATGAGATGTCACGAAGGCGTCGACACCTATTGCATCCAACACCAAATGCTTACCTAACTTCCAAGGCATTATGGTCATTCTCAATGTCGCGTGCCAAGCCGTTCGGTTCTAAAATAACTGGTACCGGCGGTAACCAGACCGCGACGGATGATGCCATTAATGCCCTGCTATTCCACCGGGCGGCGCTCTTACTGCAGGATGGGCCATGGGGTCCGAAGCAGTCGACTGCATCACCGTATAGACCGACACCGATGTGTTGGTGTGTCACTCAGCACAGATCCTACGTAGGGTGCCGGCAGTGCCTGAAGCCAGATGTCCGACATCCTGATTGGAAGTTGACGTGCACAATCCAAAGTAAGTAGGTACTGACCGGCTTCCCGGGCGGGCCCTGCACGCCGGGCAGGCCTGGCGCCCCGTCGGTGCCTGGCGGGCCTCGCGGCCCCGCCTCGCCGCTGCGACCTGCACACACCACATACTGTTAATGCACCACTACCACGCAACTAAACTACTCTATTTAAATAATTGTGTCGTTTGAAGTAATCTTCTTGTTTTATTTATTACTTTGTTACTAGCTGCTGCACGCGGCTTCGCTCGCGGGGCCCCTAATTCTTTTTATAAAATAAAAGTAGCTCACGTTACTCCTTATAACATCAGCTATCTGCCAGTGACCCGTAAAAATCAGTGCAGCTGTTTCGGAGATGAGCGAACAAACAGACAGACAGAAAAAAATTATTAATGTTTTTTTGTTATAAGTGCCGTATACGCTTTCATATTAATAAGCATTTAGTCAAAAGCTGTTATTTTGACATTACAAACAGACACTTCAATTTTATTTATTTGTATGAATGTATGATATATTACTCGTATATAGATTAACAAAAACGAAGACTGTTATTTGCAATTATTTTTGTCATCTGCCAAATGCGAAGTCGTCAAGTTGCTGTTTTCAGAATAATAATGTTGCAGTGGTTTTCTTTTTTTAAATTTGTTTAACAAAATGTCGAACAAAAAAAAAGCCTACTTCCAAAAAAAGTGTAAATACGTAAAGTGAAAAATAACTTTAATTTTTCAAGTTGAAAATAAACGTTTTTAATCACACCTATTCGAAAAACGACAATTGCCTATAGAGGATGACTCCGTATGAGCAAAATTCAACTGCTCCCTAGGGAGTTTGGGCAAAATTCAACTGCTCCCTAGGGAGTTTGGGGTTTCTCTCTTCTGGAGGTTTAGGTTAGGTTGGAGGCGCTCGCGTGAACGTTTAATGCAAAAAAAAATTCGAGTACGTAGCTTTTTATTTTTCTCATAGGTGATGAAAAATAGTGTGTATCACTCGGGGACAAAATATTTTGCTCTCGGGCGGCGTATATTGAATTCCTCGCTAACCTCAGGATTCTACTTTAGAATCCTTTGCTTAGCTCTGAATTCAAAATAACGCCCTGGAAGAACAAAATATTACTTTGTCCCCATGTAACTATGATCATTAGAACTTTTGTTATTATATCAAACGTTACACACGTAGAATATGGCCGTATTAGGTCTGCGCCATCTCTTGACTGATAGTGGAATAATTATTGTTGATGATTTCTGAAAAAGTGTGCTATAGAAAAAATCGTTTTATTTTTCCTGTAATCTTTACTTGAAAAAATTCTATGCAAACTTCGGATATAAGGGGTATAAGGGATATAAGGGGAACGGTATTTTTTTTAATTTTTCGTCGAATGTTAAAAAAACAAAAAAAAAATTAATTGAGGCTGTTCCAATAGCGCTCTTTCATATGCCACGTACCCTAGTAGCCCCATTTTGAATTTTCAAGAACCCCTTTCAGTCCCTGTTGCACAAAAAACATATATTTTTTAATTTCTTTCTTATTTGCAAAATACACTGGCTGTCAAAACTAAGTCCCACACTTTTCAAATTGCTATTTCTCCAAAACTATAGAAGTCGAGAGTTTTGAAATAACAAACGTTTTATAGCAAATTTCATCAACTTTAAAATAATTATAGTTTATTATACATTGGTAACGTTTTTTACTTAAAAAAAGATAAACACCAAAAAATAGCCATTGTTAAACTAGTGTCTAAAACATTGTCACTGTGTTTTCTACAGTTCTGCAACGACTAACCACGACAAAGTACAAAATGTTGAACAATTTACCTTGAGACGTCGCGTCGTCGCGTGGTGCCGTGCCGCGCCGCACAGCTCGTCCGGCGTCCGGCGGTTAGCGTCGACTAGGGCCGTTAGTTTTCACTTGTACCACAACAACAATGTCTACGCGTGTATTAAGGCAGGTGTTACTAAATACTAGAAGCATGCGAGTCGTGCCACATGTGCTAGTCAGCTGCGAGGCGCATGCTAAGCAGAACGCACGGACTACTGAACAAATGGACTACTGGGGCTGCTGGTTCCTCGCAGGAGCCTATGAGAATTTATACCGAAGAGTTTTGTTTTCATCGGATCAGTAGAGCGTGCGACAGGGAGGGAAGCTCTCGTGCAGCGTGTAGCAGTCGATGGTTACCCGCTTGCCGCGCTTGCCGCGCGCACCCTTGTCGCCGGGCAGGCCGGGCGGGCCCGCCGCGCCCCCGTCGCCGCGCTCGCCGCGCGCGCCCGCCGCCCCTTCGACAACACTCACCGTCACACTCCACCACACCACCACCATAACCGTATCTCTATATCTAGCACTGTAACTACTCGCAGTGCCATCTATCGACTTATTTATGAGGAACTCGCTGCAATTTTGCTAAGTATGTATTCCTTAAGGCCTTTTAAACAATTACATGCAGATTGTATGCACTTTTTAGGAAAATAGGCCTCACGCATTTCAGAATGATCGTCGAGAAATGGCACTAGCGCAAATTATTTAAAAAGCTCAAAAAATCTGTTACTTATGTTAAGAATATTATTACTTTTAGTCTGGTGCGCATTAGCTGCACAGTGAAATTAGTTCAAATTACGATCTGGCTAGAGCACTACAAGGAGCAGTCCGGCGCAGGCACAGAACCCTGTCTGCCGCGCTGCGCCCGCGCTCTCCTACTACATCGAGCATGCGTGGCTACACTACTACGCTACGTATAAGGACTATGCCAGGTACCGGGGGGGCCGGGCGGGCCTGGGGGGCCCTCGATGATGCCGGTCGGGAACGCGTCGCCCTTCAGCGTCGTCGTGAAGCCGCGCTCGCCCTTGTCACCCTTGTCGCCCTGAAACCAAACATAACAAACACGATAAGAATAATATTTATGTCAACGAATACTGCTTGATGCTTTGAAGCTTCCTTATACGATCCTTTATAAAACGACATTTTCCAAAATCTATTTAAATCGCGTGCTTAATTATATTTTTATTTTATTAATTTATTTACTTTAATTAAAATGGATTTATATTACAAACAAAACGTTTTTATTTCCTGTCTGCAAAAATAACAATACGAAAAAGGTTTTTTGCATTTGAAAATGTTACTGGCATGCTAATATGACGTAGAGTATAAAAAACTAGACCATAGACATAGATAATGGTCCGTTTTCAGCTCGTTTTCAGTTGTGCAGTGAATAGGTACAGACAGACCGAAAAGTACGACAGAGACAAACCGAATTAGCGGCCAGCTAACCTTAACATTAGTACTATTACTAATTGTGGTGCTACTTACAGATGACTTCGACATACTAATTATGTCTAGGTTAATATTAAAAGCTAATAAGAAAAAATATAAAATACTAAGAAAAAAAAACAATGAAATTGAAATAGATTGATGCAGTGTTGCTTGTTTACCTTAAGTCCAGCGGGGCCGAGTGATCCAGGTGGTCCGACTAGGCCGGGCGGGCCCACAGGCCCCACGGGTCCGGGTGGTCCTGATGGCCCAGGCGCGCCCGCGCGGCCCTCATGCCCCGGGAGCCCCTCCGCGCCCTGCGGCCCCGGGGAGCCGGGGGGGCCTGGTTCGCCGGGTTCGCCCTGTGCAACGCATGTCATGGTTATACCTTGTAATAAGAGTAGTAAGAGTACAGATATAATAACTGATTATAACCCGGATTCTAAGGTCCTCAGATATATCCTAAACTGGTATTGATTCATCAAAGTCCAAAGTAATTTTTTTCCAAATCATTTTGTTTCGTCATTTGTGTAATGTATGGTATGTTTAGTTTGTTTCAGAAAATTCGAAAAATCGCGATACAGTGTGAGAAAGCTTCACGTGTGTCACCGACGACGCGGCGAGTCGAGTTATGGCGAACTAAAAAACCGTGTTATTTACATTGAGGTATTATTGTACTAATACCTCAATGGTTATTTATGAATAAAACACAATACAGAACGTAACACTTTTGGGGGATGCACTAAGGAAGCCCGTGAGATTCAAATTTTCTAACGTTTTTGCAATTCGCAGGACAGGACTATCAGGTCGTATCTTGATTCAAAAATGATTAGCGAACGGAGAATATGACATTTTTCGAAATTCCAATAAGTCATTTTGCGAATGTGGTATTGTGCGCCTAATCCTTTTTGACCAGTACAGCAATACAGCAATTCTGATTTATCTCGAAGAAGGTTATCAAAATAATGTTAGAATTTCCAAGCATGTTTGAGAAATAGTTATTTGTGTTACAAGGGGACAAAGTAATATTTTGTTCGTTTAAGCGAAGGATTCTATAGTAGGATCCCGAGCGTAGCGAGGGATTCTAACGTAGAATCCTGAGCTTAGCGAGGAATTCAATATACGCCGCCCGAGAACAAAATATTTTGTCCCCGAGTGATACACACTATTTTACATCACTTCCTATGAGAAAAATAAAAAGCTACTTACTAGACTTTTTTTTTTACATTAAACCTTCACGCGAGCGCCTCCAACCTAACTACGCAAATCAGTACGCTATCAAAAGCACAGAGTGGACCAATCAGAAGAGAGAAACATCAAACTCCCTAGGGAGCAAAGTTGAATTTTGCTCCCGCCATCCTCTATAGGCAATTGTCGTTTTTTGAATAGGTGTGATGAAATGGTATTTTTCATTTGTCATGCTCGGAAAGTAGTGTTTGTTTGATCCAAGTAGCGGGTGGAAAACGCTGCTTCCCTCTCTAGGGCGGGAAAGACTCATAGTAATTGCTTCCCTCCCTAGGGAGGGAATGAATTTAAAAAATAGAAGTATTGTTTAGGTAGTCGGCTACGAAACTTTTTACATGAAAAAAATCGAATAGAATGAAAACAAAAAAACTGCGGCAGAGTGTTCCACTTACGTTTTTGGTTTTTCCCCAGTTTCTTAATGAATTATCCCTAAAATTCCCTAAAACATATAAAAGTTCCTTGGTTGGAATTTTTCATTTTTATAGCATTAAATACCTAGAAAACATTAATTATTAATCGAGAGAGACAAAACAAAGCAACTCTAGGTATAATGCGACTTATTTTGATTTTTTTTTTATCTTATATTTTGAATGGTTTCTGTTTTTTTCACATTGTTCTCACATATAGAAGCAACAAGTATAATGTACCCAGGATTTTGTAATATCTTTATTTAAAAGAGTGTCCTGGGAGTTTCTTGCCTGTTCTTCTCCACAGAGATCTACTTTTTGGAATGGGCAACTAGCTTCAACTTTCTGACTGACCGACTCTTTGACAATTTATAAGTGCCTGTGTTTTCCGATGTCGTCTTTAGCCACGGAAATAGTACTATTAACAATAATATGGTAAACTAAAATTAGACGATATATACGACAAAATTATAAATTCGAAAGTAACTCTGTCTGTCTGTCTGTATGTTACCTTTTCACGGCTAAACCACTGAACAGATTTTAATAAAATTTGGCAAGGAGATAGATGGCATCTTGGGGAAGGATATAGGGTACTTTTTGTCTCAAAAATAACCCTTTAAGGGGTGATATAAGGGATGAAAGTTTGTATGGAAAACCCCGCATTTCTTAAGTCAGGGATATGAAAATTCAAAATGCTTTTAGTAAGAACTAAAGAGATACGAGTATGAGCGTTTTTGTAAAATCATTCCCCAAAGGGGTAAAATAGGGGTTGATTTTAAAATTCACATCTAATATTGATTTTTTGTGCCTTATTTTTAAGAGATTATTGATGTTAGGATCTTCATTTTTTGTGTTTAGGCTGACGATTGAAAATTAATTTATACGTGTCTCAGCGTTTTTGATAATTCCACCCCCTAAGGATTAAAAAGGGGGATGAAGTTGAAAAAATGTAAAGATGGTCACCCATCCACTGACCAACTGCGGCAACTGTAGCTTAACCTGATCGATCAACCTGTGCGGCTGTTATTATTTAGCCACGGGCCGCTCCCCCGGGGAACCACCCCATCCCCTTCTCCGGTAGTATCGATATACAAGGTGGAGACGACAATACAACAAAAAATTAAACGGCGTGTCCATAATGCCGTTCCCATTCTGTATACACAAATTCAATTGAATATATTCAATAGTTTAGTCATTATAGCTCGGCAAAACCCATAGTCGACTCGGGCTATTCCGTTTATCCACCCCAAAAATCCACCCTAAGGTGGATATTCGGAAATGTATGCCCGAGAATTCACCCAAGGCCTAGTTGGATAAACGGAATTTATAGGCTTAGGGTGTATCCGGCATACATTACATTTAATTTGTTTGAAAAACTCATTTTTTAATTTCGAAGCTAGAATTTATTTGACAGTTCCAAAATAATCTTATGCATTAGTAGTGCCAGTATTTTAATTTTTTGTTGTATTGTAGTCTCCACATTGATATATCGGATATTTTTCGACATCCACGCGGGCGAAGCCGCGGTCAAAAGCTAGTCGGAAATAAGTCGCATTATACCTAGAGTTGGTTTGTTTCGTCTCTCTCGATTAATAATGAATGTTTTCTAGGTATTTAATGCTGTAAAAATGAAAAATTCCCTTTTAGGGGTATGAGGAACAGGGTGTAAAGTTCACTCATCCACCATAGAAAAGGGAGGATCCTCCAACCAGACGGGATGTTATGTCTGGCGGGCAACTGCCCGTAAGTTGATTTCGGATAGTCTTATCTATGTTTTTCGCTTGGTAAACTCTAACTGCGCGATGCAGGAATTGTGTGATGTCATGTCTTTGATGAGTAGTTTGTATGTGGCGGCGTAACCGCTACACCCTAAACCAAAGATTTTTTATATTTTTTAGGGAAAATTCATTAAAAATTGGGAAAAAATCAAAAACGTAAGTGGAAACACTGCCGCAGCCTTTTTATTTTTATTGTATTCGATATTTTTCTTAATTATGTAAAAAGTTTCGTAGCCGACTACAGGCCTAACCAAAAGTTCTATTTTTTCATTCATTCCCGCCCTAGAGAGGGAAGCAATTACTATGAGTCTTTCCCGCCCTAGAGAGGGAAGCAGCGTCTTCCACCCGCTACCCGGATCAAACTAACACTACTTTCCGAGGACGAAAAATGAAAAAAATATAACAGCCGTTTACATGGTGTTATCAAACCTCCTTCTGCGAAGCAGTAATGCTCGCGAAGGAGGAGGCGGAGCGCGTGAGGGAGAGGTAAATTTCGCGCCCTCACGCCCCTAGCTGCCGCAGGAGACGTCCTGGGCGTCGATAATCGGTAGCCGATTTCCGGCCACTGTAGGCGCGGGCTTGCAGACGGAGAGCAATGGGTAGCTCGCCGTCCGATAAGCACCAGGCTCGGGTCGACGCCGCGTTGTGTTCCACGCGCGCCTCAAAGAGATGTCAGCACAAATGACGGGGTCCGCTATGGCCAATGCCTGCCGGGGTTGTGAAAAAGTCCTAAGGTGAGACCGTGGCCCCTGGCAACGTACAGGCAACTTAAGGAACACGGGTGGGTTTTAGTAAGAGTCTGACACGCTCTTCCGCTCCGCTCATAGCGGGAGAAATTATTTGATTCTTTTACACCAAAAAAAAAAAATTGGGTATTATCAAAAGTCTCCTACTAACTGTCATTTTATTATAATAATATTAAATAATTATTTTTAATATAGGTAACTCACTACCTACTACGCAAAACGAAAGCTCATGCTATGAGTTAAAAGCAAGCATCACTTACAATTTTTACATAGTGTTTCTGCCGCGTGTTGCGGCCGCTGCGTATATGGAATCTATACCTTCACACAACGCTCTATAGTGTTGAGTTCAGGTATACAATAAAAATATATACGCCCGTGTTAGGGATTTGAAAATATACCCGCCCGCAACATTGTTCTGGGGTATACTTTCATGTAGGACACTCCATTTTGCTATACTGTAATGTATACCCGTTTCACAGTCTTTCCACTTTTAATTACGGTAACGAATACAGAGACAGACAAAAGGACGTTTAATTTTATATGTTAGGATTGAGATAAATTATACAAGAAGAGAAGAGGATAAAAAAAAATTTATTACGAAGAGAAATGTTCTTACTATAACAATACAATTTCAAAATAAGATTTTTTTAACAAACTCGTCGTATCGTTCTTGTTTTTCATTTTGATCAGCTTGCAGTCTAAATTGCATGGAGTACTTTTCCCCCGATTCAAAATCCAAATTCTCGATAAGTCCACTCAGTTATAAAAGATAAGATAAGATAAATGTTTAAAACACCCTCTAAACTGGCTTTATCTATCATTTTACACACTTTTATCACTAATAGGAACACAAACTATTAGTTATCACTTCGTACCCTACTTACCTATGCACTACTTCCTGTTTTTTTTATTAAGAACATTTGAAATCACATATTTAAACCGTACTGACTCGCACGGTGTGACACAATGTAATGTAAACAAGCAAAATGTTGCGTCAGTCGAAAAGGAAAGACTGAATGAAATAGTAACGTGACAAAAGAATACCGTCCGATTGCTTGGTTGCGGTATATTTTAAAATACCTACGCCGAATCCTAAATCCGAAAGTATACCCAATGGCAACTCGGCCAGTGACGTCACAAATGTTAGGTAAAGGTACACTTTAATGAATTAATTCTTGATTTCTGAATTTGAAAATATACCCGACGCCAACACGGTCTCTGACGTCATGAGCGTTGGGTGAAGGTATAGATTCCATATACGCGCGGCCGCTACGGGCAACAAGGCTCATTGCGGCTGTTGAGTCTCGGGGACTGCTTGCTTCGCTTCACAATAGTGATGCACGTATTGCGAGATGTGACGCGCACGACGTGTGGCGGCAGCACTCGAGCTGCTTCCGTGTGTGGGTGTAGGGTGTGTGTGTGTGTGTGTGTGCTACTCACCTTGAGTTGTATGACGGTGTGCGCGGAGATGTTGTGCCCGGCGGCCTGCAGCCCCTGCGCACACACGCGCGTCAGCGATCGCACGCGGGCGGTCTGCGCGGGTGCACAAACCACCCCGTATGACCACGCCGTACCACTTAACATGTGCCGACTGTAAATACGTTCAATTTCTCACGACAGAAATCTCCCACATTTACAGCAAGCATATGATCAGCAGTATTAAAAAAAAACAATAATTTAACAAACATCGGATGCAAATAATACAACAACTACCTACAACGACGTATAAGCACAATAAGATAAGCGTCGCGTGCGACTCGGCTGCCACACTCTAACTACTGGGCGCGCTACAGGCTGTGGCTGTACCTTGACGGCTATGATCTCGGCGCTCGTGTACGGGCTTATCTTAAAACTGTCCACGGATCTTTTCACGCCCTGCAATGCCACCATAACATTTAACTCATTACATACTCGTACATACTCGTACAACCAACTCAGACGGAGCGCTTAGCGCAGCATGGCAATTGTGAACATGGCACAGTGATCGTCAGTGATCCAGTTGAAAACCCTAACAATCTTTTATGACTTCGAATAAATTATGATTAAACTTAAAACCTATTTTGACCTAGAGTTTGAATCTAGGACTATTACTAATAAGGCACCCCTCTAGCTATCCCACCGCTCTTGCCATCATTTTTTAGACATTTGTTGTTGGCCACAACCAAGTCACCATAGACATATAAAATGGTTGCCGCCCAAAGCCATTCGTTATAGGTACCAGGGCTATCACAGGTGCGTTGCCATCCCAGAGACAAGCCTATGTCTCATGAGCCTGTACAGTTCGCGCAAAACTTTGAGCTCTCGGAAGTTGCACGCGAGTACGTAGTATTATATTATCTGTGACGCGAGTGACTGCACAGTAAGTATTCCTACTATAGGTGTACACAATAATGATTGTGCACTCCACGTTGCATGCGCGGTTTCGGACTCGGGCCTACGTTCAGAGGGCTCATAAAGTTTTGCGAGAACTGTAATTACTCAATTAATGAATTAACTGTTGTCAATAGTTGGTCTCAAAAATAAGTATCTACACTTCTGTTTACCTTTTACTTGTTAGGTCCATATCTAGAACATGATTGACAGACCGCAGTTTGACTTTACTTTTTAAGTAAAGTGTTACATTATATACGAATATGATAACTTTATAAATACAAATAATGTTTTTATGAAAGGCCTACTTAAGACTCCCAAAGTAGGCGTTTAGAAAGAAGGTATACTTGTAAGGTGAGAAGATAATAATTGTCGTGCTTACCTTGACGGCGGAGAAGACGTCGAAGCCGGGGCTGCCATGCTCGCCCTTGTGCCCCTTGTCCCCGGGCCGGCCCTGCAACACACGCTCACTGTTACAACACATGCTCACTGTCACTCGCCCTTGTGCCCCTTGTCCCCGGGCCGGCCCTGCAACACACGCACTCACTGTCACAAGGCGCGGGACAAACGGAAAATGCTAAAGATTCATCAATTAGAGATTTGAGTGAATTTTATGGTTTGTGATTTGGCTTTGACTTTGACTTGGCAACAATTCCATTGAAAGATAAACGTAATCCCGTTTTAAGTAGGTACCCACATGTACAAGTGTCTCGAGGCAAAATAATCTTATAAAATCTCTTTTCTAATCTCTATTTCTAAATAATTATAAAAAAGTCACTTTTTACGATTGTCAGTATATCCGTGTTATTCTTCTAAATAAAATACGCAACGGATTTTGATGAGGTTTTCAACATCTTTTATTTAGAGAATGTATTAATTGGACGCCTAGGCCGTTCATTAAACGCCGGTATCCGATTGGATGCCTAGGCCAACAACTTGGCTTATTGAAAACCAGCCCTTTGAAGATGACTGGCCAAGACTCAGCCAAGTGATACAAATGGTGAAAAAAATTCTGAGAGCAACTTGGAAATAGCGCTCGCAGCCGCAGCACCGCTCGCTACGCTCGCTTGGCTCGCACGCAGTTGGCCACAGTTCTAGGGGTTTCGAATACCGGATTTTTTCAATACCGGTACTAATACCGTATAGAAAATTTCCAATACCGGGATCCCGGTATCCCGGTATTGGAAATTTTGGACAATTTTTTTTTTACTTAATATAATTTTTTTATTCAACCACTAATAACTTTCACTACAAATAATGAAAACCTGTTTTATAAATATAAAATCACTTTTTTATTATAACTTATAGTTGTAAACAGAATCTCTTAAAAAAAATAACAAAATAATAAGTTATTTTTTTTTAATAAAACGTTTACTTTCAAATAATCTATAAGAAAAAAAAAAAAATATTTATAAAATTAATCTCTTTATAATCAACATACAATATTTATTTTATACTAAAATCCACATAAAAATCTGTCAAAATTGTTCATGCACGGTGATTTTAAGGCTCTTTCTTCCCGACTTACTAAAGTTACTGCTGAGTGGAACATAGTATCTTGAGCTATAACGTAATTTATGATGCATATAATCTCTTGAAAATTAAGAATTAAATTATAATATACATATTTTTTTTAACTGAAATCAAATAAATCAGTCACAATTAGTCACAAATTCATAAATGTCTTAGTCTTAACTTTCCTTTGAGTTTTAGCTTTTATTTCTGCATTGGGATGCAGGCGTGACAAAGGAATTCTCTCACTGTCACTGTCACTATCATCAAAAAGGGATTCCCATTCTGTAAGTTTCTTTGAGATTGTAACTCGTTCTTATCTCACGATGACATTGTGTATCTCATTTGAGGTGGGCTTTATAAACAAAAATATCCACTTCTTCAGCAAAATAATTTTCAGCTT
Organism: Conistra vaccinii; assembly: GCA_948150665.1. NCBI lineage: Eukaryota > Metazoa > Arthropoda > Insecta > Lepidoptera > Noctuidae > Conistra > Conistra vaccinii. The sequence continues at coordinate 183,880 of OX411328.1, forward strand.
CGTGTAAGTATTGGATAACACCAGATATTAACAGCCGTCTATGGTTTATGTGCATACAGAGGGCTGAGGCAAGGTTTCATGCAGCTAATGAAGCTGTTTGCATAATCTAGTTTTTGCAGCATGAATTTAAGGCAGGCATCAGTCGTCAAAACTGGGGCAAGTAGTAATAAAATGTAACTTACTGTCAAACTAAACCACGAGATAATTAAAATACCTACGCAGTTTTTAAAACTGACCCAGATAAAAAATTGGTTGGAAATATAATGTGTAATAAAAAGAAATTGTTTCAATGTAGATGTCTACTGATAATAAAATAAAATCACCAATACCGGTATCCCGGTATTGGACATTTCAATACCGGTATTGAAATATGACAAAAAATGTCCGGGATCCCGGTATTAGCCAATACCGGGATCCCGGTATTGGAAGCCCTAGTTCTAACCTAACCTAACCTATTTCACCCAGTTTAACTAAATGACTAATTATACAATTTGCCGCAGAAAAAAATGTTTTCACCATTGTTTAATTATCTAGTCGCAGGCAGATTGTATGATTCGTCATATTGAACTAGGTGAAATAAGTTAGGTAATGTTAGAATTATTGTTACTGTGACCAACCGCGCACGATCAGCAGAAAAGTTCGCGGGTCACTAGTTGAATTTAAATTAAATTATAACTGAGTGTTATGAATGTATGGCAAATAAACTTGATTTGATTTAAAATACTCCAGCTTAGTACTTACCGGGTCTCCCTTAGGTCCATCCAACCCGATGGGTCCCTGAAATTGACAAGAAGCCACATTACTGTCATCACTCATCCCGTTGTCAGCAATATTCACATTGTTATGTAGGTCCTATACGGTAACATGACACATGGAGCTTGTGGAAGAGACAGTCTCACGGGTGTGACAGAGGAGACGCTCTACGGAGACAAAGTTTTTCTAAAACCGATGTGCCATACTGCCGGGTTCTAGTTTATTTATCTTTCAAAATGTTTGAAAAGCATTGGTTTGTGTCTCCGCACATAATTAGGCACGTATTTGAATGTATTTAGTTCGTTTATTCATTTTTACTATACATATTGTTTACATTTTTTAACATTTTGACAAAATTCATTAAAAAAAACATTTAAAAATATAAAAAATAGTAGCCCACCGGTATCGGGAACAGGGTCCAAGCCACCGGCGGTCAGGGCTCCAGAGAGAGGAACCTCCTGACAATGCGAGCCGTGTCCAGGAGTACCGCTTTCTGAATCAAGCCCTTGACCCAGCTGCCTAACGAGAGCCTCCTTAGGTGTTGGTCGAGGCTCTTGGCAATTAAGCCATTGGCTGATACGACTATCGGCACAATGATCGCTGAGTCCACATCCCACATGTCGACAACCTCGCGAGCCAAGTCAAGATACTTGATTTGTTTATCTTTCTCGGCTTTCACGAGGTTCCCGTCATGCGGGATCGTTATGTCAATGATCATTGTGCGCCGCTCTACTCGGTCCACCACCACTATATCAGGTTTATTTGCAACAATAGTCCTGTCAGTGATGATGGAACGATCCCAGTACAATGTGATATTGCCATTTTCGAGAACTGGGTCGGGCACATACCTGTAGTACGGCACTTCAGATTCCACAAGGCTGTATTTCAGAGCAAGTTGCTGGTGGATAATCCTGGCTACAAGGTTGTGTCTATGCAAGTATTCTTCGTTAGCTAGACGAGAACACCCGGAAATTATGTGTCGGATTGATTCTCCCGGACGGTGGCATGCCCGACAAATGTCAACCGTGCCGTCCTTCACAATGAATCTCCGGTAATTTTTCGTCATCATAACTTCGTCCATAATTGCACAGACAAAACCTTCGGTTTCCCCAAATAGGTCACCAAAACGCAGCCAGGCTACGGACGCTAGGAAGTCTACATCGGGTCCATGTAGGGCCCGGAAGTAGCGTCCGTGAAGCTCCTTACTCTGCCATACCTCCTTGCGATCGTTAGTGTCAAGCACTACAGGCTTGCGCCAGTTCTCTTTAGCCAAGGAGAGCGGGGTAAGGCCCTTGTCCACCGCGACCACATCTCGATGCATCCCCACGTCGGCTTCTAGGAAATATTCCCTAAGACTGCATATCTCCCGATTGTGGAGGGTCTTAGCGTTTAAAAAGCCTCGACCTCCACACTTTCGCGGGATATACAGTCTCATTACCGATGACCATGGGTGATGCATTCGATATGTGGTTAACAGCGTACGGACCCTCCTATCCAGGGCATCGAGTTCGGTCTGAGTCCATTTGAGTATGCCGAACGAGTACATTAAAACCGGCATGACCCAGCCGTTGAAGGCGCGCACCTTGTATTTAGTTTATTATTATAATCGACTAGCTGACCCCTGCCCACTTCTTTGGGCGGTAAACATAAATTATATAACCTATGACACTCACAAATAATGTGGCTTTCTATTGGTAAAAGAATTTTCAAAATCGGTTCAGTAGATCCAGAGATTCCCCCTACACCCTCACAAACTTTACCTCTTAATAATGGTGTCCCCTTGTTTCGCAGACAGAAATTTCATAGAATTTCGTTTCGCAACAAATGTTTGAATATAATATTTAGTCCTTATATTTTTATTTCGAATATTATTGTTTCAACGACTATTTACTTGAATTTTGATAATTTTACTGTACAAAGTGCATTTGTAAGAAAAAACGCCATTCGCGGTGGATCTTTAGTTCTTGTTTCAAACAAGTTGAAATGTAAACAACGTTTAGATTTAGTTAATCTTTCTATCGAGCGCACTATTGAGTTGTCTTGCGTTGAACTCGAGCGGTACGTTATAATTTGCGTTTATCGACCCCCTTCTGGTGATTTTATTAGTTTTGAATCGGTAATGGAGGATTCACTCAATAGGTTAAAATCAAGTAATAAAAGTATAATTTTATGTGGAGATTTTAATATTAATATTTTAGATGTTACTCCATTAAGTATTAGACTTCTTAATCTGTTTAGGTCTTATAATTTAATTAACTTGTTTTTTGAACCTACTAGGATCACGGCATCTTCGTCAACTTGTCTTGATAATATATTTAGTGATTGTGATGCCAAAAATAAATGTGTGTTAAGTGACTTAACTTCTGACCACTGTGGTTTATTAGCTAGCTTCCCCATGCCATTACATAAAAAGCCGCGTAAAATAGAATGCAGGCCCTATACAGCTAGTCGTTGCAATAAGTTTAAAAATAATATAGCTCATAGAATTACACCATCTATAGTAGAACTCGAGAGTCCTAATGAAATCTATGGAGCCCTTTTTGATGTCGTGCAAAAAGAGTACCAATCTACATTCAAGACCAAAACGATTAAAATTAATGGCACCAGCGTTGGCTTTAACCAATGGGCCACTCCAGGTATTTATAAAAGTAGAGCGAGACTATACGAGTTATATGGTTTGAAAAAATACAGGTTTGATACTCCTTTCCTAGAGTATGTTAAAAATTATTCAAAATTATTTAAAAAGGTTAGTGTTTATGCTAAATCGAAATTTTTGAGCGATACAATTAAAAATTCCAATAATAAAGTAAAAACCACTTGGAAAATTATTAACAATGAAACGGGTAAGTCGGTTAAACAAGATAAAGAACTTGAGATTATAGTCGACAGTAAATTAGTTACTAAAGCAGCTGACGTAGCTGAGGCGTTTAATGAGTTTTTTGCCAACATATCTTTAACTACGACTCGCTCCTTAACTTCGTCCCCGTCTAAAGCTGAAGACCTTTTGCTTAGTAGTGTGTCTAAACGTAGTCGTTTATTTAGCTTCGAACATGTAACACCTCGTGATGTAGTTAATGTTTTTAACACACTCAAATCCAAAAACACTGGTGATTACTGGGGCATCTCCATTAAACTTTTAAGTAATATAATAGACATCGTAGCCCCCTATCTAGCTGTTACTTTTAATAAATGTGTTGACTCAGGAACTTTTCCTGACCTCATGAAGAGTAGTAAAGTCATTCCATTATTTAAATCAGGTAATAAAAATGACGTTGGCAATTTCAGGCCTATTTCTATCTTACCTGCATTTAGTAAAATATTTGAAAAGTTAATACTCAAGCAGTTACTAAGACATTTTAATTTAAATAGCCTCCTTCATAATGAACAATATGGCTTTACAAAAGGTCGTTCGACTACAAATGCGGGTGTTGCTCTGCTGAAACACATATTTAGCGCATGGGAGAACTCGCAAAATGCTATTGGGGTTTTCTGTGATCTCTCCAAAGCCTTTGATTGCGTGCACCATGACACGCTATTGCGTAAACTGCGTCATTACGGTGTGCAAAACGAAGCTCTCGATGTTATAAATTCTTATTTAAGTAATAGGTCCCAATGTGTAGATATTAATGGTGTGAAATCTTCCGGGTTACCAGTTCAGTTAGGTGTACCTCAAGGCTCAATACTGGGTCCATTCTTGTTCTTAGTGTATATCAATGACTTACCATTCTTTTTAAAGGGTATCTGTGAAGTTGTACTGTTTGCAGATGATACATCTCTAATTTTTAAAGTAGACAGGAACAGACAAGATTTTGACGATATAAACAGTGCACTCTCAATGGTTACGGATTGGTTTACAACAAATAACTTAGTTCTCAACTCCAAGAAAACGAAATGTATAAAGTTCGCTTTACCGAATGTTAGAAATCTAGGACCCAACATCGTCTTAGATAAAGAAGTGCTTGAAACTGTGGGCTCGGCAGTTTTTCTGGGCATAACAGTAGATGCCAAACTTCAGTGGGGCCCACATATTTCAAGTCTAGCGGGAAGGCTCAGCTCGGCCGCCTACGCTGTCAGGAAAGTAAGACAATACACTGACGTTGATACAGCTCGATTAGTATATTTTAGTTATTTCCATAGCGTTATGTCCTATGGTATTCTGCTGTGGGGCAAAGCCGCTGACATTCAAAATATATTTGTTCTTCAAAAACGAGCTGTTCGAGCAATTTACCAACTAGGTACCAGAGTCTCTCTGAGAGATTTTTTTAAAGATATTGGTATTCTTACAGTGGCATCACAATTCATCTTCGCCAATATCTTATATATTAGGCAAAATATACACGTATACACTAAAAACAGTGATATCCACAATATTAACACCAGAAATAAAGACAAATTACGAGCTCCTTTTCACCGGCTTCATAAGGTTCATAACTCATTTGTTGGGCTTGGTATAACCTTTTATAACAAGCTACCCACTTCTCTGCTAGATTTGCCTTTTAATGCGTTTAAAGCTAAAGTAAAATCCAACCTTTGTTCAAAGGCATACTATTCTATCAATGACTACTTAAGCGATAAAAATAGTTGGTCGCTGTGATTAACTCAAGACAATGTTTATGTTCTTTCTCCAGAATTAGCTTACCTACTGACAGGTTATATGAGTTTATAGAATGTTTAATTTATTTGACTTTATTATACAATTTATTTTATTTTCATTTATTGTTGACATGATCTACTCATTACAATGTTTTCGTATGAGTTGTATTGCAATATGTGATTAGCTAGCGACCTCGACAGTAGATTATATATTATTCTTGCCTAACTGTTGATCTATTTTTGATTTATTTTTACTTCAATGGTCCTAGTTTATCATATCTAATTATGTGACTTCGAGTTACAGCTTTATTAGCTATATGTAAGCGGGCACGCCCTTTATGCCTGGAGGCTTTATAATTCGGGTATTAAGTTCTGTTTACGTTTTTAGTTTTTATTTTTGCTTGAGTTTAGATTTCGATATTTTTTTTTGTTGGTACATTGGCGCGTGCTAGCTGTCATTATGGCATATATTTTATTGAATGTTTTGTGTTGTGTAATGTAAATTATTTGCATACTATTGTATAGAATCAAGTTTTTTTTTTTCTAACTGAACAGACAGCTGTGCTGCTGGGGAGTTTGTTGCGCCACTTCTTCTCTCCAGCAAAAGCAGTAGGAAGTGGTGAAGGGCGGGCGTTTTTGGGGGACTGTCTTATGTAATTTTGACGTTCGAAAAGTGCTGATTCTCAGCCTAATTTGAATAAATGACTTTTGAATTTTGAATTTTGAATTTTGAATTTTGAATTTTGAATGAAACATTATTTCACAGAAACACAATTCAATGAATTTTTAATCACATTTTTTTTAAACTTATCAAACAGTAGAAATAAGCAACAATAGTGTGTGTGTGTGTGGGTGTGTGTGTGTGTGTGTGTGTGGGTGTGTGTGTGTGTAGTGTAGTGTTTAGTAATTATAACTATTAGGGCACTCCGACCATATAGGTTAGGTTAGAACTGTGACCAACTACGCGCGAGCTGAGCGAGCGAAGCGAGCGGTGCCGCGGCAGCGGCCGGCGAGCGCTACATCGAAATTGGAGTGCCCTAATTTTAATACTGGGAAGTATTAAAATTAGGGCACTCCGACAGATGAACCGCTTTCATATAACTATACTACGGTATATAATTATAATGTTATCAATGATAAAATAGTCGCAGTAAAATTATATTGAAAGGTGTGCAAGAGTGCTTTAATAGTGTGTGTAGTGTAGTGTCTAGTAATATAACTATTACGCACTCCGATCATATAGGTTAGGTTAGAACTGTGACCACATCGAAATTGGTCGGTAGTATCAAAATTAGGGCATTGGGGATTTTCTTGGTTATAAGTTTTATACTAAATAAACAGTATGAGAATAAAGAATATTTGCTTTGTTATTCTATGATATGAATATCGAAACTTTTAATTTTATTTGTAACAAAAATCAATTAATTAAGTTTTTTCAAAGTAAGTATTTTGCGTATTGATTATTCTATGAAATGATAATATATGAAAATTTTTATGTGAAACGAAATTCTATAAAACTATTATAACTCTATGAAACAACGTACAACCCTTTATAACGTGTAATTTGATAAAGGTTGAGTTCTATCACTTAACACGTTGGTGGTATTTAATGCTGCTTAACCTTCTGCAACTGAGGTGGATTTCTCGTCAACATTCGACTGAGGTGTAGTCTGTCAGGCGTCACTAGATACAGCATGATTCGTTTATAACTTTTAGAAATAATAGGGCTCTAGTTTTATTTTACGATTAATGCGTTTATGTATAATGAAATAAAAATGAATAAGCATGCTCAAAACAAAACACGAGTTTATTATGGAATTATTTATTGAGATCGGTATTCTCGTTATTTTTACGCTTAAACTTACAAAACTATTTAAAAAAAAACGAAATAATATAACTTCTTTAAAATTGTTAATATTAATCTTTTAAGCGTTATCTTAGAGGTCTAAAACAAAAAACACAACGTGATATCACGGTTCAATTAGGCACAAATCAGTCTCAAAGTTAACCCTAAATCTGAAACTTAAGTTTACAGTCTTGACATAGTTGAGAAGAACATTGCAGACAAATTGGCTTTTTGCATGCGTAACAGTGGTAACTTGTTTGCCTCTTCAATTTACTGGGGCATATGCTGCATAGCTTCCTTGCAGCTGGACCTGGAAGCTGAGCCACGGGTGGAGGGGGAGGCAAATCTTTGAGAAAAAACAAAAATAGACCAAAGTTCTTGAAAACTTCTGAAAACAAGCTCTTCTCTTGGCCGAGATACTTGAATAATATTATGTGCAGGATTTCTGCTTGTCCTCGCTATTTCCTTCTTAGACCATAAAAATCAGTTTTTTTCCAATGTAGTTTTGACCATCTTGATCACCACAAACTAACGAGCTAAGGGGCTCCTCGTCTTCAGAGTTAAAATCGCTCTCACTCGATTGGGCATTCTGTTCCTCGAGGTCTTCGTTTTCCTCTTGCTGTACATTTCCTTCCACACAATTAGGATCTTCTACCGAATCATCAAAATCGCTAAACTGGTTTTCTTCTTCTAATTCTTCAAGCGATTTCTCAATCTGCTCATCATTATTTGTATATTTTCCACTGCTGTCTCGTTTTGGTGGCCTACTATCTGTACTTTGAGTCGGAATCTAAAAAAATTATGAACATTATAAGTTATGCAAATTAAATGTGAGGTTATGTTTGTGAGACACTATGGTTGTATTAATATTTTACTGATGAAACGACTAACAGACACTATGAATCTAAAAAGATATTGGTGAGGTGACGTCTATCAGAATCAAACGTTTATTGCTGTACTTACGTCTGTGGGACACCGGCAGTCGAAAACTCCAAACATGCACACCGCTGGGCCGCCCGCGCCTCACTGACCGTTAGCGCGAACCGTTACAGGAAGGTACTGAGCCAGACAGAGCTACAACACGCCATGTTACGATCTGGCAACGTCTTTTGTGTTTGGTGGTGTCCGATAGACTACCACCTCAGTCGCAGAAGGTTAAACTAAAGAAATATAATTTGAGTTATATTATGATTCACAATCGATAGTTGTATGGTATTTTGTGTGTCACTTAATATAAGTTGTATTGTATCAACAAGCACAAAGCTCATAATTATAATTAATATTAAATCTGTCAAGTATTACAAATCGAGATAGCCTTATTTACACGTACTTGTTTCATTTTAAGCTTTAGTTCTGTTGCTTTATATTAAAATGCCTATCTAATGACATTTGTGTGGTTGTTATTGGTGCTTGGACCAGCTTCCACACATTTTTGCCGATTCTCCTTTATCTAGAATGCAACTTGTATCATTCAGCACGAAACTTATTTCCCGTTCTATAATAAGATAAGATAAGATAAGGTTTATTAGTACATAAAACACAACAACACAGTACATAGCATATGGGAACAGAGGGTTGTACTACAAAATTTAAAATATAGTCAGCTTTCCGGGCTCCTAAACTAGGTACGCAGATCTAGGAGTCGGAGATTTTGCGGCTTCAATTTATAAGATACCACCGTGACGTTTCTGTTAGGATAAACTGATTGTTAACACAGCAGATGGAGTGACTGATTGTGTTTGTGTATCTATAAAGTGTGTATATGAGTGTAGTGTGTGTAGGGAGGTGTGTATATGAAGTGTGAGTGTTTGATAAGCTTTCTTGCAAGGTAGGTTTGTTATAGCTATGATTGTATTGCCAATATATTTTCTGTTTCATCATAAGGTTACGAGCCATTTTCTTAATTTATTTTTTATTTCATGTAAGTTATATCTGTACAAAGGAATAATTTTATTAATTTTATTATATATGCGTGAACTTTGGGCCAGCAATTGTCTTCTTGTAAATGCAAAACGACAGGGGTTTGTTTCACATATAGGGAAACCGTGGCGTCTTAGAAGCAGCTTTTTATCCAATGGAAGGTTGGAGTGTCTCCGTAGGACTGAACGAAGGACATATAGTTGCCTTACTATGAGAACTTCGGCCTCATAATATAACTGATCAGTGGGGTAATCTCTAGGTTTAAAAAGCATAACTTTAAGAACTGCTCGTTGGGCACGTTCTGCAGGGAGCATTGCGGTTTTGTAAGTACTGAGGTACACAAGAGTCAGAGTTTCAGAGTTAGCGGAGTGACTGAGTTCTTTAAAAATGTATATTAGTCTTCTGATTCTAGTGCAGAGTGCCTCTATATGCCCGCTCCACTTAAGTTCTTCGTCAATAATAACTCCCAGGTACTTAGTATTGGGGACTGTGCTAAGTGTAAGACAGTTTCAACCCACTGACTGATGAGGAGAACAGGTGTGAGCTTTGATTTTATGAGAAAAAGAGGATGGGGTTACTGAATGTGGGCGGTAGAACCTGATTAATTTTGTCTTATCTAAATTCGACGTCAGCAAGTTAGTTGAGAGCCACTCCATTATTAACCGAAGCGAGTATTCTGCTCTATCTCTAGCTTGCTCCCAGTCTTTGTCAAACACTAAAAGTGCCGGATCGTCTGCATAAGAGAAAATTTCGCAATTAGAAATGGAGAGCTTGCATAGATCATTGATGTATATTTGGAATAGGGTCGGGCCTAATATACTACCTTGTGGGATGCCATAGGTGAGCCTTTCATATGAACTGGTAACTGAATCAATGAGAACACACTGGGATCTATCGCAGAGGTAGTCTTTAAATAAATTGAGAGTTACTCCACGCACTCCTAAGCTTTCCATCTTTGAAATAAGTCGAGGGACAGAGACCGTGTCAAAAGCTTTGGTTAAGTCTAAGAAGATGCCATAGCAGTTCAATTTACTGTCTTGTTTGCTTACCAGACTATTAGTGAAGGCAGCAACGGCATCCTCTGCACTAATTCCAGATCTAAAGCCGTACTGGTTTTGAGCTATTAATTTATGTCTTTTAAAAAGTTAACTAAGCAATTGTTCAGAATTTTCTCCAGAACCTTTGACAGCGTGCTCAGAACCGAAATAGGTCTATAGTTAGTGACTCTATCTCTGCCCCCGCTTTTATTATATATAGGATGCACGACGGCTCTCTTAAAAGCTTCAGGGAAGATTCCAGATTCTATGGACAGGTTACAAATATGGGCGAGTACGGGGGTTAGGGTAGAACGCAAACTATTGATAACTCTGGCTGGAATATTATCCCACCCTGAAGCGCAGTCGCTGCGGAGGTCATGGATAATTCTACCTCAGTTATTGGCCCTTTTTACCCGACTTCGGCGAAGCAAAAAGGAGGGTTATGATTTTGACCGGTATGTCTGTATGTATGTATAGTATGTATGTTCATCTGTAACCTCATAACTTCTAAACCACTGATCATAATTTGACAAATGAGGTATCGTTGGAAGCGTCCTAATTGTCCGCTGGTTATAGGCTATGTGATGTGACGTTACATTAAATTCAATATGGCGCCCTCTAGAGGACATAAAGTGACGAACATAAAAAAAATTTTTTTTAATCATACCATGTTTGGTATCAAATGAAAGGGCTTGACGAGCACATTACAAATATGTATATACAGGGTGGACCAAAAATAAACGTCATAAAAAAATAATTAGATTCCTCATGTCCAGGAATATCCGAAAATACCCCATGTATGTTCCGCGATTTTTTGTAGTTTTCGAGTTATAATTTTTTTGTATTTTTTCTTGAGTATTCTGCCGTTGGAGTTTCAAAAATTCATATCTATTTTTATAGCAAGTGTTTTTCAGATATTTTTTTTGCGCTCATATCGTCTTGAATGTTACTTTCATACATAAAATAATAAACGTGCTAACATGCCTGCAAGTTACTCAAAAAAGTATCGATAGCAAGAATTTAAGTTTTAAGTGGTAAGACTGAAATTATTTAAAAATATAAAAATGAAGTTCCATAGATTCTAACTGACTTTAAAAACTATGCAGGTCCCTAAGCTACCCAAAACAAAAAACAAAAGTTAGTACTTAACATTCTAGTATTCGCTGTAATCGGCCTTCGAAATAGCTTTAAAATAGGTGGTACAAAAAGTGACGTCATAAAAAAAAATTGATTCGTCATGCCCAGGGGTAGAGATATGAATTTTTGAAACTCCACCGGCCGTAAACTATAAAAAAAATACAAAAAAAAATTATAACTCGAAAACTACAAAAAATTGCGGAACATACATGTAGTATTTTCGGATACCCCTGGACATGAGGAATCTATATTTTTTTTATGACGTGTATTTTTGGTCCACCCTGTATATCATATTTTCAAAGTAAATAAACATGTTTAAATTGTTAAAAACATGCAAAAGTGAGATTGTGCTACGTACGGCGCGGCTGTAAAATTAATACCTATTATACAATTAGACCTATACAAAAAAAATAAAGCGGCTCTGCAAATACTTTATTACAAAATTATAACCCCAAAACAAATTAAATAAAAAGCAAGTTCAAGACAGAAATCAAGACATAGGTACAAAAATGGTCAAAGTAAAGCCGTAGTCGCATGCCTGTCGGCTACAAAATTAGGGTGCGCCAAAGTTCACCTAAATTTTCAACTCCGATAATTGGAAATCCGAAAATGTTCTTCCTAACATTTTTCATCCTAACAATCACAATTCCTAACTACTCTGTCTCTAATCTTTTTTATTTAGATTAGGATTAGGTTAGGTTAGGTTAGAACTGTGACCAACTACGCGCGAGCCGAGAGAGCGAAGCGAGCGGTGCCGCGGCAGCGGCCGGCGAGCTCTACCTCGAAATTGGTCACGAAATTTTTCTAAGTATTTTTTTCATAGTGCCCCCAAGACGACACTTTGACCTGAATTTCATTAATTTAAGAAAAAAATCAGTGAAACGGCCTTTAATCATTCTAAACAGTTGGTTTTTTAGACATAATTATCTCAGGTATAGTTATAGTAATAAGTATGTAACAACAATAACTAAAAATAAAATGGCTAAATGTAAAAATGTGAACAATTGTTTTGTAATCACAAGAAATAGTTTAAAAACAAACCTTTTCCTTCAAAGCATCTGGTTCATGATTATATTCTCTCAGTAGGACAAAAGCGTTATGATAAAAAACAGTAGGAGTTTAAATATATTTACATGAATGATATTATTAATTACAATTTTCGGAAACATGAGTGTTATGAACATCGCCGGTAGCACTACAAATAGTATGAATGAAAACTATAGGATGAAAAATTTTAGGAAGAGTGATCATTCGGATTACAAATCATTAGGAAGAACAATTTCGGGTAAGGAACTTTAGGTGAGCCAATATGGACCCACAAAATTATAATGGCATGCGACTACGGCTTTACTTTGACCATTTTTGTACCTATGTCTTGATTTCTGTCCGAAATATTTTCTTGTTTTATACTTTTTAGAGCGTGATTTTTCAGTAGTCGGGTTTTAGTTTTTAAACTTGCTTTTTTTTATTTTTCGTATATATGACCTACTTTGCCTTATAAAGAACAGTCAAGAAATATTGTTTTCATTTCTCATGCTCGGAAAGTAGTGTTTGTTTGATCCGAGTAGCGGGTGGAAAACACTGCTTCCCTCTCTAGGGCGGGAAAGACTCATAGTAATTGCTTCCCTCCCTAGGGCGGGAATGAATTTTAAAAATAGAACTTTTGGTTATGTAGTCGGCTACGAAACTTTTTACATGAAAAATATCGAATAGAATAAAAATAAAAAGGCTGTGGTCTTGTGAGTGTATAAACAGCCAGTGCGAATTTAAAAAAAAAACCTATTAAGCGGGACGGCCCGCGGCGGCAGTGTTTCCACTTTTAGGGATTTCTCCCTTTTTTTGGGAAAAATGGCGAATAATAAGCATGGTTAGGTTTAGGGATATTTTATTTTGACAGGGAGTTAGGGAATTTTAGGGAAAAATTGAACTTGAGCCCTATAGTTTATAGTAGGCAGCACCCAATGTACTACTTTACTCTATGGCAGCACTGATTGATTAAAGGGGATTCCCTGAAACTCGTAATGAATATAATATGTCTAATTTTAGTTTACCATGTTGTTGTTAATTTTACTATTTCCGTGGTTAAAGATGACATCGAAAATAAGTCGCTTTATACGTAGAGTTGGTTTGTTTTGTCTCTCTCGATTGAAAATGAATGTTTTGAAGGTATTTAATGCTATAAAAATGAAAAATTCCCTTAACCTAGGAATTTTTATATTTTTTAGGGAATTTTAGGGATAATTCATTATGAAACTGGGGAAAAACCAAAAACGTAAGTGGAAACACTGCGCGGCGGTGATGACTCGGCGCGTTCCCAATTTAAATTTTTTCACAATTTGTGCTAACTTCTCAGTTAATTTTATATATTTTATAGGTCCTGTACTACTCATGTTATCAATAAGTATTTTAGAAGTTTTACTATTTTATACTTTCCTTATATTCGAAATGAAAAGTAGAGTGTTTAACACGGGTGAAAGATATCAATTCCTACTCGGACTATAGCCGCCCTCGCTGCGCTCGGGCGTCTAAATACCTCGTATGGGAATTGATTACTTTCGACCCTTGTATAACAATCTACTATTTTGTTGATGACACATCACTTTTATTTAGGCTTAAGTGACAACAGACATTATTTCTAAAACAGTGAATTGGCTTAGTGTTAATAATTTACTTTTAAACGAGAATAAGTCTGAGGGCCTATTTCACGATCTCCGAATAGCCGCTACTTACTGAATAAATTCAAAAATGGAACAGAATTTGTATAAAATTATCTGCGAAATAAGTTTATAGGAACTAAATCGTAGGTGGTGAAACAGACCCTAAATATAGTTTAATAGTTTATTTTCCAAAACTTAGTACTATTTTTAAATGGTAATGTGGCAACAAATTCAATAAAGGTACAGAAATTAGCGTCTGTAGCCGAACCAGGCATAGCTTGTATTTCGGCTATCAGCACAAATGTATTAGATTTACACCTAAAAGCAGGTTAGGTATATTTTTTTATAATAGTCCTCTTTTGTTTAAAACCATTTCATTAGACCTGTTTGAAGCTTATTTTTCGAATAGGACATTCTGCGTCAGATCCCTTTATTTGATGACCGGCAATTAATTTTATTTGAATGTTTAGGAATTTAGAACTATTCGTTTCACGTGCAAAAATATTCCTACAAGTCCTGTCATCACAGAAAAGACTATTAAATAGAATGGTTAATGGTTAGACCAAAATACCAAAATTTCCTCATGTGAAGAAAATATCCTCATGTATCAATCACTATGTAACTGCTATCAATCAGATAACGCAGTGTGACTAATTACATAATCAGCCTATTGATGTTCCCACTGCTGGGACACTGTGTCTGTACGAAAACGCCACTATGTTAGTCCGACTCCAGGACCAAACCCCGAAACCTATCCTTCTGCAGCGAGGTGTGAGACAGGGAGATGTTATATCTCCGAAACTGTTCCCCGCTGCACTGGAGGATGTCTTCAAGGTTCTGGACTGGAAGGGGCTAGGCATCCACATTCATGACGAAAACATCACTAACCTTCGGTTTACCGACGACATAGATGTCATTGTTGATACTATGGACGACCTCAGTAGATAGATAGATAGATAGATAGAATACTCTTTATTATGTACACCATAAAAATTACAGACATAGGTTTAGAAATTTTTCATAGGTAGGCATTCTGCTGTGCAGAACCACAATTTTTAGTCTACTTTTATGTTTTTAAGCTACTGTATTAAACAAACCACCTTTTGATACCTTACCTATTGAAATCCAATATAACTCATGTAACTTCCCTTGTATTTATTCTTAATCACACACACTATACCTGTAATAGCATACTTTTATATTCTTTGATTGTTTTAGCATCTAAACCCCATTTTATACTATTTATTCATTTCGTTTTGTAAAAAATGTTAGAATACTTTTTTATCCGTTCTGGCCATCATTCAATTAAGAATTAACTTGATAGACGTTTGAAAACCCACGTCGTGTGAAGCCGGCCTCTTAACCCTTTACCTTTTATAACCTAGCTATATTCTTAGACCTTAACCTTAACCTCTTTATCTTAATTGTATTAACGCTTAGCTCCGAGGAGCTAAACGTTACGTTACATAGGGTAACACAATGGGCGGTCTTATCGCTTAAAGCGATCTTTTACAGACAACCTTTGGATGGGTTAAAGTAAGAAGGAGAGACAATACTGCAGGTAGTCAGTGGTGTACCATTTAAATATACAATAAATACATACATAAAGCATACACTTATCTATATAAATATACATAGATAATATACACTTCTCATCAGAAAAATCGAAACACTTCCGTTTTTATGGTTTGTGACCTAATTTAACACAAAAGAATTTTCATTCCATGAAAAAAATCACATGATTGTGTAGCTGGCAGTTTGGCCATTACTGTGATAAGCGAAAATTCTAAATTCAAAATTAGAATTTCATATGTTTGTCCTATAATTAAATGATTCACTGTTTTGAGACAAATGTGTGTTTAGAGTTGGAGTACTGTGGGGGATAGCGACCGTTTCTGATGAAGATGGAAATGAAACTCGAAGCTTGGATCTTGTACTGGAGCAAACGGTGGGGAGGAATTATGCTGGAGCTCGGGCAGAGTTTCTTCTCATTAGATGTGTTCTCGTTGCGTGCTGGGATCGAAGTGACGGTCCGCAAAATCGGCCCGTCTTTTATACACAAACGCGTAAGCGCGCGCCACCCTCTGCCCGCACTCCCCTTCTTCACCCCCGCTAGCTTTATTTATTGTTTTCTTATTACAATATTTATATTACAGTGTCTTATTTACTATGTCCTTACAGCTATTCTTATTACCTAACTATTGACATATAATGCTAGTCTCTGCGACGTCCCATTTAGCTGTGGCGTGAGGGTATATTACTATTTCCCTGCCCCCCGCCTCAGCACTATAAAAGCGCTCTGTCGAGCGCGCGCGCTCGCTATTCTTATTGGGAACGTCGCAGAGGTAAGGGGAATGAAACATACCAATTTTAATCGTTTATTTACCTTATGTTAATAACTATTTACTATATTACATTAGTTAAAACTTTAAACATTAGCTTATGAATTTACTTAACAATTTTACAAGTTAGATTCTTATTATAATATCTTTGTTTCTTATAAGAACAATAGTTTTACTTTATTATTTTATTATTAGACTTATAAAAACATTAACACAGTATGAGATATGATACAAAACATAAAACTTAACTATAAACATTCCGCATTTTCCGTAGCGGTCGACGCGCTAGTTGCGCCCACGAACGAGGTGACCTTAGGGCATCGTGCACAAGTACATTTCACCTTTGAAAACTAAAAATTAGCGCTTATCTTAAACTTTTTGTTCTGTGTTCTGTATACTGTGTGTGTACAGGTACTGTGACTTTGGGACATCTGAAAAAGTTTTTTTTCTAAAACATATGGATACTTCGCCCGCAGAAGCCGCCCAAGTGGTGGCATTGCTGGATTCTGGACTTAGTCAGCGTGTTGTGTCTGAAAGATTGCATTAAGCCTGTCGTCTGTTCATAGAGTCTACAAACGCTATCGGGAGACTGATTTGTTCACGCGCCGTTCAGGATCTGGTAGGAATCGGGTCACTTCTGAGCGAGATGATCGATTTATTGTAACATCTTCTTTACGAAATCGACACCTTAATGCTTTTCAACTGCAGCAGCAGCTTCATGTTGTACGTAGGGTGGGCTGTAAGTAACTCTACAATTAGAAGAAGGTTGAAGGAACGTGGACTGGTACCGCACAAGCCAGCAAATGGGCCGAAATTAACTGCAGACCATCGAAGAGCGCGCCTTAACTTTGCACGTGAGCACCTAAATTGGTCATATCTCCAGTGGAACAAAGTCCTCTTTTCTGATGAGTGAAAATTATGATGTATGGTAACGACGGAAGGAACAAGGTCTACAGAAGAGATGGAGAATGCTTTGCACAATGCTGCATTGAAGAAAAGGTCAGCTATGGTGGCGGTTCGTGGACGGTTTGGAGAAGAATCAGCGCCGACGCTAAGACAGAGCTTGTCTTTGTGTCTGGGCCACGTCTGCCTGCACTAAACAGTTATCGGTACAGCGAATAGTGTCTTGAGCCTCACGTGATGCCCTATGCACATTTTATTGGCAACGGTTTCATATTCATGCACGACAATGCTAGGGCTCACACCGCGAGCGTCGTACGAGATTATGTTACCGAAGTCGGTATCTCCGTTATGGAGTGGCCAGCAAGAAACCTGGATAATATGAATCCGATTGAACATCTATGGGATGAATTAAAGAGACGAATTCGTGCAAGAGATCCTGCCCCAGAAATACTTAGCCAGCTGCAAAGTGCAATCCAAGAGGAATGGAATGGCATGCCACGACATTTGATCGTGACTCTCATCCAATCGATGAAGAACCTTATGGAAGCAGTAATAAGAGCTCGGGGAGGGAATACAAGTTATTAAATAAACGTTTCTTAGCTTTTTTTTCATTTACGAGTGTTGTTTTATCAATTTCCTTCATACTCCATACATGGTAAAAATGACTTGTTAAACATAATACGAAACCTATGAAAATTTAATTTGAATTTAGAACATTAACATTAGAATTTGAAAATCTCATATTATTCACTATTAAATGACATTTTAAATATATTCCTAAACATACACATTTTTCTAATAATCCTTACAAAACTTGCAAGGTGTTTCGGTTTTTCTGATGAGAAGTGTATATATAAAGTTACAAACTTGGAACAAGAACAAGGAGCGGCCGCGTGTCAAGCCAAGAACTGGCGAGGCAGCAGCAGTGTGTAATATTACACGAACCATTTGGAGCTACTTTTGTCCCTTTAATAACTCAAAATCTATTTTTCATTTCTCATGCTCGGAAAGTAGTGTTTGTTTGATCCGAGTATAGGGTGGAAAACGCTGCTTCCCTCTCTAGGGCGGGAAAGACTCATAGTAATTGCTTCCCGCCCTACGGCGGGAGTGAATTTTAAAAATTGAACTTTTGGTTAGGTAGTCTGCTATGAAACTTTTTACATGAAAAATATCGAATATAATAAAAAAAACAAAAAGCTGCAGCAGTGTTTCCACTTACGTTTTTGGTTTTTCCCCAGTTTCTTAATAAATTATCCCTAAAATTCCCTAAAAAATATTAAAATTCCTTGGTTTAGGGAATTTTTATAGCATAAATACCTAGAAAAAATTCATTATAAATCGAGAGAGACGAAACAAACCAACTCTATATAATGCGACTTATTTTCGATGTCGTCTTTAGCCACGGAAATAGTACCATGGTAACCTAAAATTAGACGAATTACAATCATTACAAGTTTCAGGGAATCCCCTTTATTCAATCGGTGGTGCCATAGAGTAAAGTAGTACATCGGGTGCTGCCTAGTATAAACAATAGGGCTACCAAACTATTGTATGCCTAACATGGTGGAGCAGTGCGAACGCACACCAAAATTATTCAATTACAACTCTGAAACCACTGTCTCACAATAAAGATCTTTGACTTTGACTTTGACTTTGACCAACTCAAGTTCAATTTTTCCCTAAAATTCCCTAAATCCCTGCCAAAATAAAATATCCCTAAACCATGCTTAATTATTATTGGCCATTTTTCCCTAAAAAAGGGAGAAATCCCTAAAAGTGGAAACACTGGACTCCGGTCTTGTGCGGTATTTTTTTTAATTCACACTGGCTGTTTATATAAAACAGCCAGTGTGAATAAAAAAAAACCTAATACGCGGGACGGCCCGCAGCGGAGACGAGGTGCGTTCCATATTTAAAAAAATTCACAAATTCTAACTTCTCAGTTCATTTTAAATAGGTACAACTCATGTTATTTAATATCAATAAATATCTTAAACACTATTTTTTACTTTCCTTATATTCGAAATGAAAAGTAGAGTGTTTAACACGGGTGAAAGACATCAATTCCTACTCGGACTATAGCCGCAAGATAGCCGCCCTCGCTGCGCTCGGGCGTCTAAATACCTCGTATGGGAATTGATTCCTTTCGACCCTTGTATAACAATCTACTATAACATAAGCAGATGAAAAGACAATGACCAAATTAGTATGAAGACTGGTGCGTTTTGTTTTTTTGGCGGCCGTCGACCCAATATGAAAAAAACGGTGCAGAAGAATATTATGAATGAATTATTGTATGGGGTCTCATATCGAAAACTCAGTCCGGACTGAGTTATATCAGTTTAAAGATTAACTATTATTTTCATATTATTATGGAATCATTCTTATTACAAAGCATATTTTTGACCTTCCCAAGCGAAATTCACTATTTAGTTATTACTTAAATCTTCAAATACATGTATTTATGCATATATATTTTATTTATGTATTGGTTAGAAACAATAAAACCGGTCATATGGTGAATGTTTTATTTGAATTATAACATATTACAAGATATTATTATAATAAATATAAAAAACAAAATAATAATAATAACAAATAACGCGTTTACCGCCGGCTGGTAGCTTGGACCCTGTTCCCTATACCGGTGGGCTGCTATTTTTTATATTTTTAAATGTTTTTGTTTCCTATTTGTTTTAATAAAAATATTTAAAAATGTAATAGATAAGTATGTATATGAAATAAAGGATAAGTATAACGCGTTTAATATACATTATATTTGTTTTATGTTTTTATTATTATTTCCTTTATTTCACTATATACAATGGGAATGTTAGGCATCAACACCTTGGAACTGAGACGCAAGTGTGCACTTTTGATGCACTACTACTTATTGCTCAATAATAAGATCGATGACGCGACTACTCTAGCTCGCTGTTCATTGTTTGCTCCGGACCGGCAGCGGCGGTCGCGCGCCTGTGCCTCGCGGTGCCTGTTCGCGGCTCCGCCAGTGCGTACCCATACTGCTCGATATGCTCTCACAAGCCAGGCGATCAATCTGCTGAACGCCCTGATTGCTCAGGAGCCCGATGTTGACATATTTATGTATAGCAGTAAATCGATGTTAAATATTTGCATGAAGTTTTTTAGCTAGATGTTGTTGTTGGCTTGCTGCGCGCTTTGGTGTTTACTGTAAGTGTAGCAAGCAATTGATATAAATAAATAAATAATAAAATAATACATATTGTTGAAAATGTTATTCATTTTTAAATATTTTAATATAAAAACATTTAAAAATGTAAAAAATTGGATCCAGCTGCCCAACGAGAGCTTCCTTAGGTGATGATCGAGGCTTTTGGTAATTAGCCGTTGGCTGATACGACTATCGGCACAATGATTGCTCACAGAGCTACCTATATTTCAAGCAATAACCGCAGGACACACGGAACTAAATAGTTTTCCAACTCTTATATGACCTTATTTTATATGCTCTTGGTACTTATCAGATAAAACAAGCTCGAAGCTATTATGGTGAGCATGGTGGTGGTGGATCGAGTAGAGCGGCGCACAATGATCATTGACATAACGGTCCCTCGCGACAACCTCGCGATAGTATCAAGTATCTTGAATTGGCAACCTCGCCGAGCCAAGTCAAGATACTTGATACTACACTACACCACCACTATATCAGGCTTATTGTCAACAATAGTCCTGTCAGTGATGACGGAACGATCCCAGTACAATGTGATTTTTCCATTTTTGAGAACTGGGTCGGGCACATACCTGTACGGTAATTACGATTCCACAAGGCTGTATTTCAGAGCAAATTGCTGGTGGATAATCCTGGCTACAAGGTTGTGTCTATGCAAATACTCTTCGTTAGCTAGATGATGTTGGGATCAGCTTCCGGTCTAACCGGATGCAGCTGAATACCAGCATTTTACATGGAGCGACTGCCTATCTGACCTCCACAAGTCCACAACCTAGTAACGATACCCCTTGGTAAGACTGGTCAGATTTTCGGGCTTCTGACGATCCGTAATGACTGTCAAAGATACACGAATGACAGCCGAGACCAACGATTTAACTGGCTTTCCCAGGAACGGAGGGGTCTCGCTATATAAAGATGGTGACCCATCCACGGACCAACCCCGGCAAGCGTAGCTTAACCTGATGGAACGACCCATGCTGTTATTACTTAGCCACGAGTTCCTTCAACGTTAAAACTAACTTCAAGTGCTAATTATTGAATTATTTACAATAGTATTTTTTTCCTATAAACACCCATATCTCAGTTTGGACTGAGTTTATGATATAAGACCCCATATAATGATTCATTTGTTATGTTCTTCTGCATCACTTTTTCATATCCTATCGATAGCCGCCAAAAAAGCAAAAGGCATATTTACAATAATCTTGTTTTTCCTTTTAACACTCATATCTCAGTTCGGACTGAGTTTATGATATAAGACCCCATACAATAATTTATTTGTTATGTTATTCTGCATCACTTTTTTCATATCCTATCGACAGCCGCCAAAAAACAAAAGGCATATTTACAATAGTATTGTTTTTCCTTTTAACACCCATATCTCAGTTCGGACTGAGTTTATGATATAAGACCCCATACAATAATTTATTTGTTATGTTATTCTGCATCACTTTTTTCATATCCTATCGACAGCCGCCAAAAAACAAAAGGCATATTTACAATAGTAGGTATTGTTTTTCCTTTTAACACCCATATATCTCAGTTCGGCTTGAGTTTATGATGTAAGACCCCATACAATAATTTATTTGTTACGTTATTCTGCATCACTTTTTTCATATCGTATCGACAGCCGCCAAAAAACAAAAGGCATATTTACAATAGTAGGTATTGTTTTTCCTTTTAACACCCATATCTCAGTTCGGACTGAGTTTATGATATAAGACCCCATATAATAATTTATTTGTTATGTTATTCTGCATTACTTTTTTCATATCCTATCGACAGCCGCCAAAAAACAAAAGGCATATTTACAATAGTAGGTATTGTTTTTCCTTTTAACACCCATATCTCAGTTCGGACTGAGTTTATGATATAAGACCCCATATAATAATTTATTTGTTATGTTATTCTGCATCACTTTTTTCATATCGTATCGACAGCCGCCAAAAAACAAAAGGCATATTTACAATAGTAGGTATTGTTTTTCCTTTTAACACCCATATCTCAGTTCGGACTGAGTTTATGATATAAGACCCCATATAATAATTTATTTGTTATGTTATTCTGCATTACTTTTTTCATATCCTATCGACAGCCGCCAAAAAACAAAAGGCATATTTACAATAGTAGGTATTGTTTTTCCTTTTAACACCCATATCTCAGTTCGGACTGAGTTTATGATATAAGACCCCATATACTAATTTATTTGTTATGTTATTCTGCATCACTTTTTTCATATCCTATCGACAGCCGCCAAAAAACAAAAGGCATATTTACAATAGTATTGTTTTTCCTTTTATCACCCATATCTCAGTTCGGACTGAGTTTATGATATAAGACCCCATACAATAATTTATTTGTTATATTATTCTGCATAATTTTTTTCATATCCTATCGACAGCCGCCAAAAAAACAAAAGGCACCACTTTTACGCAATGGCCTTTGGTATATTTATTAAAACCCCTTAGATTAACTAGAACCCCAAATTTCGTAAATACAGCTTAAACGGTTATTGAGATATTCACGTCTAAAAATCGGTATTTATATCACTGACTGACATAGCCAGTGACATACTCGTATACATACATATATATATACATGGTCAATTGGTCATCAAAAACCTAACCCACTTCCAGATGACCTAGAAAGTTGAAATTTGGCGTCCAGCTGGGTAATTGTGTGTATACAAAGGAAAACATCAGAAAACAGTTTTTTTTTTACGATTTGAAATATTTTCGATCGAATTTTACTAATACCTAGCGCTTTTCGATATTATAATAGCAACTAAACTCTTCTTTTCGCAGGAAAATCGGTTCCTTGATGTCAAGTCGAAGTCAAAGTCAAAGTCAAAGTCAAAGTCAAAGTCAAAGTCAAAGTCAAAGTCAAAGTCTAAGTCAAAGTCAAAGTCACAGAGTCAAAGTCAAAGTCAAAGTCAAAGTCAAAGTCAAAGTCAAAGTCATGGTCAAAGCCAAAGTCAAAGTCAAAGTCAAAGTCAAAGTCAAAGTCATGGTCAAAGTCAAAGTCATGAATGTTGTTTATATCAGCTAAATATGTCAGATGTTAAATATGCGACTACTGTAACGGTCGCTTATTTTTTTATTTCCTCACACAATGCATATTAAAAAGTTGTAAAAAATATTGTAACAATTGTGTTACGAATGAAATAAATACATTTCTACACAATCATGCTACTTATATTTGAAAATAGATTTTACAGATCACTTTTGATTGACGAATAATAATAATTTCTTTACAAAAAGTAATGTCTTTACAATAAGTAGTCTATCAAAAACATAAATGTGAAAATTGGAAGCCAAGTTCACTTTGTTGTCGACTTCGCCAAAAAAAGAATTGATATCTAAATGGGTGCCAAGTTCTGTAGATAATCCTGAAATTTATTTATAAGAACATACAGTACGACACAACTTAGATGTAGCATCGGCAAAATTCGTAAAACCGATCACCATCCGAACTGAGTGAGCCTTCAAAATCACCAATCTTTATTAC
Organism: Conistra vaccinii; assembly: GCA_948150665.1. Taxonomy (NCBI): domain Eukaryota; kingdom Metazoa; phylum Arthropoda; class Insecta; order Lepidoptera; family Noctuidae; genus Conistra; species Conistra vaccinii. The sequence continues at coordinate 207,786 of OX411328.1, forward strand.
TGCTTTAGGTGAAAATGATCTTTCGAAAGCGCAATAACTTGTAAAGTCTTATAGCCAAATACATTCGTAAAATTGAAATGAATGAATGAAAATTTTCAAATCTATGCTACATCTAAGTTGTGTCGTACTGTACAACATTCTAAAATGAATTTAACACAATTTCTTGTTTTTTTCTGCTTTAACCATAGTTGCTATTTAGAAATATAACTGCTCGAACAGTCGAATTATTTACACGCACTTAGGATAAATTGAAGCTCAAGATTTGACTTGGCTAGTTTTTACATACAAGGTATCTTATATTTATCTTGTTTATCTTTGACTATTTATATGTCTATAGAGTGTCGCGCTGCAAAAGAACTAAAACAAATAGGGCAACTTTTTATGCCGGTGTGCGTGACAGCTACGTCTTAAACTCGCGCCACGTCACTGTGCTGTAATTGTGTTAATATAATTTAAGTTAAAATAATAGCAGCTAACAGCTGGTACTATTTTTTTCGACGAGTTTTCAGGTTAACGTTCTATCTAGGAATATTTATATCTTTGTTCTTTATATTATACGCAAGTTACTGTTTCTATATTGTAACTGTAAGGTCAACATATCTTACTCCTCTAAAATTTTCGTTTGCTGGTAAAAACTAGCCAAGTCAAATCTTGATCTTCAATTTATCCTAAGTGCGTGTAAATAATTCGACTGTTCAAATTTTAGCAGTTATATTTCTAAATAGCAACCATGGTTATAGCAGAAAACAAATAAGAATTTGTGTTTTAAATTCATTTTAGAATGTTGTATGTTCTTATAAATAAATTTCAGGATTATCTACAGAACTTGGCACCCATTTAGATATCAATTCTTTTATTGGCGAAGTCGACAACAAAGTGAACTTGGCTTCCAATTTTCACATTTAGGTTTTTGATAGGATAAATCATAAGCAAAAGTTTTGAAGTCGCTCAAGTACAATGCTTGATGACCGCAGAACAGCTTCCGAAAGTGGACAAGACAAAGGTCATGTCAAGTGCCCATGTAGCACCCACGCTCATGAAGATTGGTGACGATACATTCGAAGTTGTGGACGATTGCTAAAATATTATGTCCAGTAAAAAATTAAAAGTCAATAACAAATACCAGCCTTGCATCCGCCATTCCCTTTTGAAATCGTAGGCAAAAATGGCGACCTACGTGCGGCATGTCTGCGGGCCCCTGCATATTCTTTAATCGTCGTTTTAGTGCAGCGCACTGCCGCGCGCGGTTTGTTTATAGGAGGGCTTTTAGCTCAATTAAATGAATTAAGACGTCTTTATCCATTCTACATCTTGATTTTGTTAAAAATAATTTTGACCGCTTCCAAGTATGGGGCGGCAGCGTGCGGTTTGTGACGCTCCCGCCTCCGCCGCGCCGCCCGCACTATTGTAACCACCCCTGCAATACGTCCCCCGTCACCCGCGTGAGAAATTCTCGGCCTATAATTTTGTTCAGATAAATTCGTACGCACAATTCTGGCCAGACCGCAATGCCGACCGTAGCAAATGATCGGTCATGTAAATTATTTACAGCCAAAAAATAAGCTAGTCTAGTAAAAACACCAACTACCAGCGAGACTACGCTTACACCACGTTAGTAGCACATTCACCAGGGGTGCGTTCTCGTCAGTAGAAAAGAAACACCCACTACCAGCGAGACTACGCCTACACCACGTTAGAAGCACATTCACCAGGGGTGCGTTCTCGTCAGTAGATAAGAAACACCACGTTAGAAGCACATTCACCAGGGGTGCGTTCCCGTCAGTAGATAAGAAACACCAACTACTAGCGAGACTACGCTTACACCACGTTAGTAGCACATTCACCAGGGGTGCGTTCTCGTCAGTAGATAAGAAACACCAACTACCAGCGAGACTACGCTTACACCACGTTAGTAGCACATTCACCAGGGGTGCGTTCTCGTCAGTAGATAAGAAACACCAACTACCAGCGAGACTACGCTTACACCACGTTAGAAGCACATTCACCAGGGGTGCGTTCTCGTCAGTAGATAAGAAACACCAACTACCAGCGAGACTACGCTTACACCACATTAGGAGCACATTCACCAGGGGTGCGTTCTCGTCAGTAGATAAGAATCACCAACTACCAGCGAGACTACGCTTACACCACATTAGGAGCACATTCACCAGGGGTGCGTTCTCGTCAGTAGATAAGAAACACCAACTACCAGCGAGACTACGCTTACACCACATTAGGAGCACATTCACCAGGGGTGCGTTCTCGTCAGTAGATAAGAATCACCAACTACCAGCGAGACTACGCTTACACCACATTAGGAGCACATTCACCAGGGGTGCGTTCTCGTCAGTAGATAAGAATCACCAACTACCAGCGAGACTACGCTTACACCACGTTAGAAGCACATTCACCAGGGGTGCGTTCCCGTCAGTAGAGCCACGACATACTTCGCCTCGCGCACATCGTTATACAGTGTAACTAATATACATTTTTTTATGTGCGTATTCCTCGAAACGCACCACTCAGCGTACAAACAGCGTACTAACACCACACTCAGCGTATCGTATAAACAAATTCAAAATATTATCATTTTATTATCACCAACGATAAAACGTATAGAAGAGCATGAAGGATTCGTTATAAATTATATCTATCGATAAACTTTTTAATTTTTTTTTATAAAAGTTTGCCCCACACTAGTAATTTCTCTTGTATTGTCGGTGCGTTTACAAATATTTAAATTCACATACACAAACAGCCAGACCCGGAACAACTACTGGCAGAGTGGCAGGTCATACAAATATTTGTTCCGTGCGGGAATCGAACCCGCGACACGCAGCGCAGCAGTCAACCGCTTAACCACTGCGCCAACCGTGTCGTCAAAAATTGGTAGCTATATTTTTAAGCCGTTTGGGGTTGAAATACTAGGGCCGTGGGGTCCGAGTGCTCATCGTGTATTTTGGGACATCGCCAAGCGGTGGGTCGACTCTTCATGTGACCAGAGGGCAGGCCTATTCTTCGGCCAAAGAATCAGCATTGCCATACAATGTGGCAATGTGCCAGCCTTCTAGGCATTTTCCTGTTGACAGCGAGGTGGACGAATTTTTTGATGCCCTATGATCGTTTCTCCCCCTTTTTTATATAATTGTACATGTTATTATTTAGTATTTTGTATTCTGTTAGTTTTTAAATCATGTCAATACATGTGTGTACAAATAACTCATCTATTTAATAAAAATCACAAATTATTCGATATGAAATTAAATTTTTACCATTATTGAGCTAAGTAGTAAGTCGCTTAAGCATCTAGTTCTAGTTCATTTCTGCTTCGGTAGTTTTAATGAATAAACAATTAGGAATGTTGAATTTTAAAACGTCTATCGATATTTATTTTTTACGAATCTTTCTCTATGTTTCATCGTTGATGCGTTTCGAGGAATAAAATTATGATATTTTTTTTTTGATTTTGTTATTGCAACTGAATGGTGCGTTTCGAGAAATACTTTTGGTGAGCTTCATTTACTGCGTTTGAAAGTTGGTACGCTTTGAGGAATACCCTATATATCCGAATTTGTGTGCGGTAGGTATTTCCAAACAAAAAAAAAACTGACTTCAAAAAAAAAATCAACAAAGTGAAAAAAAACACACACATAAAAAAATAAGAAAAACGCATTAGATACAAGAAAAATAAATCAGCTAACGAAGATACACTAAAATTGTTGGTTACCCAAAGCCATTTATTATTTTTAGGTCAAAATAAAATCACTTTTTTTTTGCTTGGATATCTTTGGTTAGACGTACTGAACGCTGTGTTAAAATTTGTCCACCTATTTTAATGAGACCTTGTATATAAGACGTATTAAAAAACTACTTACTAGATCTCGTTCAAACCAATTTTCGGTGGAAGTTTACATGGTGATGTATTCATATTAGAAGTTACGGGGGGGGGGGGGGGGGGCACATTTTACCACTTTGGAAGTGTCTCTCGCGCAAACTATTCAGTTTTGAAAAAAATGATATTAGAAACCTCAATATCATTTTTGAAGACCTATCCATAGATACCCCACACGTATGGGTTTGATGAAAAAAAAAATTGAGTTTCAGTTCTAAGTATGGTGCACCCCCAAATTTTTTTTTTCTATTTGTTTGAAAATCTTAATGCCGTTCACAGAATACATCTACTTACCAAGTTTCAACAGTATAGTCCTTATAGTTTCGGAAAAAAATGGGTGTGACATACGGACAGACAGACTGACATGACGAATCTATAACGGTTCCGTTTTTTGCCATTTGTCGACGAAACCCTAAAAATGCAAATCCAACGACACCGACTTCTGAAATTAAAGTAATTTTTCACTTTGTAGTGTTTTTTTGGAAGTCGATGGTATTTTTTTTGACCAACATTCTGGCACGAGGCGACGCTGTTACTACTACTATGTTAACTACAACTACTGTGAGGGCTTTGCGTTAGGTTCAGCGACAACACTATTCATCAGGAACTTTACTGCCTCGTGAGCTTCGTGCAGTAAAGAGCCTGAGGGCTTACTATGAGTTTCATTTTACCATCTCGATCAAACGCATCGACCGCGTTTGGCGCTCCGATTGGCAGCCGGCCAGCCTTCACCGGTGAAGGGCCAATCGGAACGCCGAACGCGCTCGATGCGTTTGTGAAACTCATGGTAGCCACACTGACGGGAGGCGAGCACTGCTCGCGGCGAGTTAGTACAGGCGAGGCGGGGTGGCGCGGGGCGCGGGTTACGACTACCACACTAGGTATGCGCTACGGTGTCTTACCATGAAGCCTCGCTCGCCCTTTTCGCCCTTGCTCCCCTGAAACGTGACACGCGTGTAGTGCACGGCAAGACGCACGCGCAGACAACCCGCACGAGTGTGTCGGCATCGCGACCGACACTCTCATGACGGTGTCGGGTGCAAAGGAATCATAAGTGAAATAGGTACTTGTCAATAACTGAGAATATTTACAAAAAGATAAACATAAAAGAAAATAAGATAGGGTAAATTAAATGAAAAAAAATATATACCGGGAATCCATTTTTCCCTGGAGCTCCGGTTAACCCCTGCAACCCAAAAAATAAAATAATTTAAGCAAACTGAAGCAAAACTTATTGTGGAACTGGAGGTCAGAAATACTCCAGCTTCCCCTTGTGCAAATTATATCAAACAAAATATGTAGGTACTTTAGCGCCCGGTATCTGAGGTATTCTTAGCCGGAGTTCGAAAGTGCTATTGCTATGTTGACACATTGTGCTTCTGGACGTTCCGATAGGGAAGCAAGCCATTGTGATTACTTTGTCAAAACATTAGCTACTTCCGGTTGAGCAGAGGGGCTCAGACACCGCGCGCGTGTGACGCGTGTGATGCATGCGACACATGCGACGCGTGCTACGTGTGCGTACGTACCGGAGGCCCGGGTTCACCGGGGTCGCCCTTCTTGCCTTTCTTGCCCCGCTTGCCGGGCGGGCCGGGCGGACCTGCAACCAAGAACACACATTCTATAATAAAAACATAATTACATAATGGAGAAAATTAATAACTAACAATAGCATAACACAAACAAAAAAGAGGAAAAGTAACTATTACTACAAACTTAATTTATTAAGAACTAAATACTTATAGGAACAACTGGGAACAACCATCGTCGGTCACCGATGTTCGCTCGTTAGTAATAGATATATTTTCTATTTCGCTTACATCCTCGTTATAATTTTATTATGTAGTTGATGATTATAGTGAATGAAACAAAGAAAGAAAAAGTATTTATTGAGACAAGCACAGGAGATCACAAAACTAAAACACATTGCAACATAAAAAAAAAAAAAAAGCAGAAAGTCCTTTGCGAGGCCAAAAGACTGTTCTCTCAGCATGATGCTGCGACATCACATCATGTAAGTACTGTTCTCTCAGCATGATGCTGCGACATCACATCATGTAAGTACTGTTCTCTCAGCATGATGCTGCGACATCACATCATGTAAGTACGGTTAAACTCCAATATGTGATTTCAGTGCATCATGTTAAATGCATTACTTACATTTATAATATGTGTATACGTACTTACTACTACAGCATGAATAAAAAATAAATAAACATACTATTTACATTATTGTGTAGGTACTCAGTCCTCACATTTTATTTCTGTATCGTATTATTTAATACTATCTTTTCCTCGTGGCTTCACTCGCGTGAAGGTAGTCAAATAATTTCGAAAAATTCCACCTCTGGCTCGCCCCAGGGCGTCCCACGGATATGCCACATGGAAGGAAAGTACCTTGAATATTGTAGATGGAACATTTTACTGAAAGAAGACATTTGAATTTAAAAAACAATTCAAACTGCATTCATAGATATTTAAATAATTACATGGTTTAACCGGGAATCGAACCCGTTACGTGAGAAATATAATCACCCTGTAGCAAGCATTGAGCCAAGCATTGACCCAAGCATTGACCCAAGCATTGAGCCAAGCATTGAGCCAAGCATTGAGCCAAGCATTGAGCCATGCATTGAGCCAAGCATTGAGCCAAGCATTGACCCAAGCATTGAGCCAAGCATTGAGTCAACCATTGAGCCAAGCATTGAGCCAAGCATTGAGCCAAGCATTGAGCCAATCATTGAGCCAAGCATTGAGCGAAGCATTAAGCCAAGCATTGAGTCAAGCATTGAGCCAAGCTTTGAGCCAATCATTGAGCCAAGCATTGAGCCAAGCATTGAGCCAATCATTGAGCCAATCATTGAGCGAAGCATTAAGCCAAGCATTGAGTCAAGCATTGAGCCAAGCATTGAGCGAAGCATTGAGCCAAGCACTGAGCCAAGCATTGAGCCAATCATTGAGCCAATCATTGAGCCAAGCATTAAGCCAAGCATTGAGTCAAGCATTGAGTCAAGCATTGAGTCAAGCATTGAGCCAAGCATTGAGCCAAGCATTTTTATCAGAGATGTAATCCCCATCCATAATAGATGTAAACTTATAATATGCCTGCCTGCCACCGTTGCCATACGGCGGGACGTCCCGATGTTTTAATCAAAATTAAATGTCCCGCGCGGGACAGGCTTACTCCCGCTTTTCGGGAATAACTCGCCCGTGCGTGCAGTATGCTGACGAAGCGCGGTCGAGAGATAAGGAAACTTTAAAAGAAGTTACTCTTCACAGAAATATCATGAATAAGTAATTCTTATAAATAATTATTTTATTGTACCCCGCTTTTTTCACTTAAAAAAGTTTCAGTACCCCGACTTGGCAAAAAAAAAATCTGGTAACGCTGCTGCCCATGGGCGTACCCAGGGGGGGGCAGGGGAGGGCAGCTGCCCCCCCCTGGATTTTGAATGCCTTAGTACTGCTGTTGATAAAAGTTAAGTTACAGACACGATAAGACTTCCTTTTACAATAAATTACAATATGTATATTATTTTGAATTAATTTTAGAAAAAAACCGCGCTGCGCGGCTTTTCATGTTGTATCTATTATGCATAACCGACTTTGAAATAGGAGTTGTTCTTTGTTCGACTATTTTTTTTTTACTATGGTTAACGATATTTTCGTCAAATGTGAAACAGTTTTGAAAAATCGTATATCATTTAAAAAAAGAAAATTATATTCGGTCCACAATTGACAAAAATATCGATAAACATACATATAATAAAAAAAAACCTTAATAAATCCTTCTTTTTTAAAGTCGGTTAAAAATACACGAACGCAGCAGCAATATGTAAACAAACTATGTAAAACATATGGGGGGGGGGGGGAATTTCTGATTTGCCCCCCCTGGGCCAAAAGCTGGGTACGCCCATGCTGCTGCCTGCACAGTGTGCGCTTTAGGCAAGATTTGAGTTTCGTTTCATTCAGTTGAAGTATGTGGGGAGTCATTTTATAATAACATTTTAAACAGTATTGGGATACTCATGAATGATTCTATTTCCAAACCTGTATTTTAGCATTATAGCGCTAAGTAGTAAGTCGCTTAAGCATCTAGTTCCAGTTCGTTTCTGACTTTCTAGTAGTTTTAATAAATAAACAATTAGGATAGTTGAATTTTAAAACGTCTATCGATACCGTACAGCGTAGATCGATACTACACACATCAAAAGTGTCTAGGGATCAACATATATTTTTGCAATAACTTTTCTCCTGATTGATATTAATTAAAATTTTCTTTAAGGATTCATCAAATAAAGTGTTTTCGTTTGTCACAGTAACGATAAACCAAGTCACCTTTGCATTAATAAAGAAATTTGCCATTTTCCTAATATAGGGATTTTTGACATTTGAACCACTAACATTAAAGTTCGAAAAAAAGACTGAAATAACAGTTTTCTTTAAAATTTTATTGGGTAACTTAAACAATTAATAATCCGTGTTTCTACCGCGAACACTAACAACACAAGAACATCGGTTTGGCATACTCAAAATGAGTTCATCCAAATCACGCTGTGGAATGGCCGCCCATGTTCGTTGCAACAACAAAAAAAGGTCTTCTTGCGACTGGATACCCTCCATATTCGGCAGAGCTCTTCTCTGTAGCATATCCCATGCATGCTCAATCGGGTTCAAGTCTGGCGACTGAGCAGGCCAGGGCAGGACATTGATGTTAGCTGCGGCGAGAGTCTGTCTTACAACTCTTGCGGTGTGCGGTCGTGCATTATCATGCATTAACTGAAATAAGGGACCGATTTGCACTTGTAGAGGAACGATGACGTCTGATACAATCGTCTCAGCATAAATTTGAGCGTTGAGGTTGCCTCTGATCCAAATCAACTCAGTTCTTCCGCCGATCCAAATACCCGCCCATACCATGATGGTTCCACCACTATAAGGATGGACTTCCTGGCAGGATTTTAATCGCTGTTGGCGTCCAGGGGTTCTCCAGTGTCGTATACGTCTTGTATCCGGTCTCATACCAAAACGAGACTCATCAGAAAAGCACACGAAACGCCATTGTTCTTCTGCCCAATTTCTGTGTTCAAGAGCCCATTGATATCGAATCCTACGATTGTGCATTGCTATAGGTGGTACCCGTAGCGGTCTTCGGGAATGAAGGTTCACTTCATGCAAGCGGTTTCTGACTGTTTGGTCGCTAATTAAGTTCCCTGAAGAGTGATGAAGCCTCACGGCTAACATCATGGCGGTTATTGTTGGAGCTCTTCGAGCTAAGATTTGAATGTATCGGTCTTGTCTCCGTGTGGTGCAGCGATACCGTCCTCCATGGCGCTCAGCCACGGTACCAGTGCTTCGGTAACGTGTCCAAAGTCGACTGATAACACTCTGACTTGTATTCAGAGCTAAAGCCACAGTACGTTGCCGGGAACCAGCTTCTATCATTCCCACGGCTCTGAGCATTTCTTCCCTGCTTAAATGACGTCGCTGCTCCATAATAACGTTGGTTTTAATCAGTAGTAGGGAAACAGTAGCACTAATAATGTCTTCAATGCGTTGTATGTTTTTATAGGGAAAATATTGACAGCTGATTTTCATCTTTTACTCGAATTTGATTCACAGTTCCTGATTCAAATTATGAAATGCACCAAAAAGGATCCATATAAATTTATAAAATAATAAATTTATTACAAAGCCACATCTCAATCTCAAGAAATCCGCATAAAAATGCTTGATCCCTAGACACTTTTGATGTGTGTATGTTTCATCGTTGGTGCGTTTCGAGGAATACAATGATAATATTTTTTTAGCGCTAATGTTTGATTTTGTTAGCGCACCTGAATGGTGCGTTTCGAGGAATACTTTTGGTGCGCTTCATTTGGTGCGTTTCAAAGTTGGTGAGCTTCGAGGAATACCCCGTTAAAGCTCTTGTGTAGGAACCCTACGTAGACTTGCCGTATCCAGAGTTTCTGAATGTCTGACTGACTATAATTAATTAATGACACAATGTCGTAAAACTATTTATATAGATATGCTCACTTTATCTCCACTTTCGATTGGGTCTATAAAATGTAACTGTGCGCGGGTCATGCAGAGGTGGTGGAGAGTGGGAGGCGCGGCGGGGTGTTCGATCTGTAGCAAACGCAGAGATCGCCAAAAGCGGTGGTTTAATTAAATATCGAACATTCCAGCGCCGCACTCCTCCACGATGTCCGGTATGCCTCCGGTGCCCCTTGTGCCGAATGTTGGCGACTCATCCCTAAACTATGCTCTTTTGATATAATTCCTGTTTATTATTATTTCCTTTATTTCACATAATTATCAATAATTTTTCAATAGGTATAAATGGTATCCCACGGGTATCGAGAACATGGTCGATGCTACTGGTGGTCAGGGCTCCTATTATTATTATATCAACCCGTACTTGCCACTGCTGGGCGAAGCTTGACTCCACTCTTTTCAAATCTCACTTCTGTTCGCTGTTGTGGTCCAATGCTTCATGGTAAATCGAATGTTTGCCAAAGGACATAAAGCGACGCCGTGCAAGTCCCATCCGATGTTTTTTCACGAGTAATAATAATAATAAATATTTCGGCCTGATGGCCGAAAGCCTCGACCAACATCTCTCGAGGCTCTCGTTAGGCGGTTGGATCAAGGGCCTGATTCAGAAGGCAGTACTCCTCGACACGGCTCGCATTGTGAGGAGGTTCCTGTCTCTGCAGCCCTAACCACCGGTAACTTGGACCCTGCTCCCGACACCGGCGGAACACTATTTTTTATATTTTTAAATGTTTTTTATATCTTTTTTTTTTTAAGAAATATTTTAAAATGTAAATAAATATGTATATAAATGAATAAACGACATAGTAAATATCCGATAATTCCCAAGCAACTTTATTTACGACAGCCGTGCCTGGCAGGTGGCAGGTGGCTCGAGGTGGCTCAGAGACTGTTGGTACAAATCACCAGCACATTATTGAGCCATTACCGCCCTCTCAGAATTTTGATAATCGAGTTAATCCACAGCGAGGGGCAAAAAATATGGCCCTCGTCCTCGCAGCCCTCAAGAGGGATTGTGCGCAAATTGAGTTAGTCTTGTTTAAGCGCCATTTCGCTTCAAACTTCATAAAGTAATCTTGTTTTTTTTTTTGCGCGGGCTTTTTTATCAATATGGGGTAGTGTCTGTCTGCAGTGCCAGCAGCGTCCGCGGTGTTGCTGTTTGTGACAGAAAACTACAAATAAGTAATATAAAACTAATAGCTGCCCACCCCGGCTTCGCACGGGTAGCAGTAGTACTTAGAGTCTGGCTAACGAAAGTTGGCCCCAGAATATTGGCGGCAAATTTAAAAAATACATGCATGACAACACTAAATACACCAGAGATACCGAACGACAACCTTGTCAAATTGACGTTCACGTTCATACAGAGTTGCTATATAAAAAGTTCGCAAATAATTCCAGGGCCAACTTTCGTTAGCCAGACTCTATCTACGGCGCACCTACCTATCTACCTATCCTGCCCTATCTACCTACCTTACACTGCCCGACCTACCTACCTACCCTACACTGCCCGACCTACCTGCCTACCCTGCCCTACCTACCTACCCTACACTGCCCGACCTACCTTCCTACCCTGCCCTACCTACCTACCCTATACTGCCCGACCTACCTACCTACCTATCCTACCTTGCCCGACCTACCTACCTACCTACCTATCTACCCTACCTACCTTCACCTATCTTCCTACCCTGCCCTACCTATCTACCTATCTACCGTACCTGCCTTACCCTACCTACATACCTACCTTAGACGCTACCTTCACCTTTCTATCCTAAGACGGCCTACCGGGACGACCTTCTCCTTACAATAACGAAAAAAGAATTAGTGAAATCGGTCCAGCCGTTCACGCGTGTTCAAATAGGGATTAATTTTAGACCCTAAACTTTAGTGAGTGAGAGAGAAAAGCTTATTGTGTGAGAACGACAGGAGACCGGCTTCTTTCTCATCCCTACTCTGTGCTGTTTACGGGGTGAGAAGTGACACCGGTAGACGCCTGACGGGAGTAACTGATCGAGTGGTAACTGATCGATCAATTATCGACCGCCAAGAGTAGACAATTATTAAAGTACTAATATCTATTAAAATATAGGGGTTGGTGGTAGAAGAGTGAAAGGGTTGTATGTATTTTAATGCCAAATCATTAAAAATTACAATAAAAAAAATTGCCCAAAAAAAGAAAAAAAAATTGGGGTGGACCACCCTTATCAGTTATCATTTAGGGGTACGAAATAGTAGATTGTTATGCAAGGAGCTAAAATGACCTATTAGCGAGGGAGTAAAAAGAAACCGAGGTATAATGGGTTTTTAGCGCCGTGTGTTACACTCTACTTTTCACTACGATTGCGAGGAAATAAAATAGTAAATAGAATAATAATTATTTATAAAAAAAAAATCTTTTCCTTTCTCTTCCATCTTAATATGCAAATTAGGGTCTCCATTCTCACTAGATGATGACATTTTCACTGTTGTAAATTATATTACGGTCACCAATGCAATTTATAATAATTGGAGAAAAATTTGCAGTAAATCGCGCCAGTCTTTTTTTTTATTTCTTCTGTAGCCGCAACGCAATGCACGCACTCTAACGAAGAGAATGCCGCTTTTCAAAAACAATTTTTTTTTGTTAAGCAGTAATAAGACAGCAGTCTTCATTCATGATTATTCTACACTAGCTGCCCGCCCTGGCTTCGCACGGGTAGAACTAAGTACTTATCTACGACGCACCTACCTACTACCTACCTACCTACATACCTAACTACCAATACATACCTACCTACCTACTCCTACTTACATAAATACCTACCTACCTACATACCTAACTACCAATACATACCTACCTACCTACACCTACTTACATAAATACCTACCTACATATACATACATACCTACCTACCTACCTACCCTACCCACCCTATCTAACTACCTACCTATCCTACCTATCCTACCTATCCTACCTATCCTACCTATCCTACCTATCCTACCTATCCTACCTATCCTACCTATCCTACCTATCCTACCTATCCTACCTATCCTACCTATCCTACCTATCCTACCTATCCTACCTATCCTACCTATCCTACCTATCCTACCTATCCTACCTATCCTACCTATCCTACCTATCCTACCTATCCTACCTATCCTACCTATCCTACCTATCCTACCTATCCTACCTATCCTACCTATCCTACCTATCCTACCTATCCTACCTATCCTACCTATCCTACCTATCCTACCTATCCTACCTATCCTACCTATCCTACCTATCCTACCTATCCTACCTATCCTACCTATCCTACCTATCCTACCTATCCTACCTATCCTACCTATCCTACCTATCCTACCTATCCTACCTATCCTACCTATCCTACCTATCCTACCTATCCTACCTATCCTACCTATCCTACCTATCCTACCTATCCTACCTATCCTACCTATCCTACCTATCCTACCTATCCTACCTATCCTACCTATCCTACCTATCCTACCTATCCTACCTATCCTACCTATCCTACCTATCCTACCTATCCTACCTATCCTACCTATCCTACCTATCCTACCTATCCTACCTATCCTACCTATCCTACCTATCCTACCTATCCTACCTATCCTACCTATCCTACCTATCCTACCTATCCTACCTATCCTACCTATCCTACCTATCCTACCTATCCTACCTATCCTACCTATCCTACCTATCCTACCTATCCTACCTATCCTACCTATCCTACCTATCCTACCTATCCTACCTATCCTACCTATCCTACCTATCCTACCTATCCTACCTATCCTACCTATCCTACCTATCCTACCTATCCTACCTATCCTACCTATCCTACCTATCCTACCTATCCTACCTATCCTACCTATCCTACCTATCCTACCTATCCTACCTATCCTACCTATCCTACCTATCCTACCTATCCTACCTATCCTACCTATCCTACCTATCCTACCTATCCTACCTATCCTACCTATCCTACCTATCCTACCTATCCTACCTATCCTACCTATCCTACCTATCCTACCTATCCTACCTATCCTACCTATCCTACCTATCCTACCTATCCTACCTATCCTACCTATCCTACCTATCCTACCTATCCTACCTATCCTACCTATCCTACCTATCCTACCTATCCTACCTATCCTACCTATCCTACCTATCCTACCTATCCTACCTATCCTACCTATCCTACCTATCCTACCTATCCTACCTATCCTACCTATCCTACCTATCCTACCTATCCTACCTATCCTACCTATCCTACCTATCCTACCTATCCTACCTATCCTACCTATCCTACCTATCCTACCTATCCTACCTATCCTACCTATCCTACCTATCCTACCTATCCTACCTATCCTACCTATCCTACCTATCCTACCTATCCTACCTATCCTACCTATCCTACCTATCCTACCTATCCTACCTATCCTACCTATCCTACCTATCCTACCTATCCTACCTATCCTACCTATCCTACCTATCCTACCTATCCTACCTATCCTACCTATCCTACCTATCCTACCTATCCTACCTATCCTACCTATCCTACCTATCCTACCTATCCTACCTATCCTACCTATCCTACCTATCCTACCTATCCTACCTATCCTACCTATCCTACCTATCCTACCTATCCTACCTATCCTACCTATCCTACCTATCCTACCTATCCTACCTATCCTACCTATCCTACCTATCCTACCTATCCTACCTATCCTACCTATCCTACCTATCCTACCTATCCTACCTATCCTACCTATCCTACCTATCCTACCTATCCTACCTATCCTACCTATCCTACCTATCCAACTCCTTACTATAACAAACACAACCAAAAAAGAACTATCGAAATTGGTCCAGCCGTTCACGCGTGATGCCGTGATCAAGGAAATAGGGATTATATTATAGATAAGAACAAAGACTTTTTCGTTTTTGGGTGGTAGGCTCGTTGGAAACAGACAAAAATTAAAAAAAAATTACTTTGTCCCCTAGACTCCCTAGAGGCCTAGAGGATGAAATGCTATTTTATCTCCGCTCTGGTACGCTACAATGACGGATTTTTTGAGCAAGAGGAGTGAAAAATAGTTTACGTCCTATTCTCAAACCTACCGAATCTACACAAAAAATTTCATAAAAATCGGTCAAGCGTTTCGGAGTGTATAGGTAGTCTTATTCGTATCTTTATCGTATTGTTATCATCGCTGTTTAATTGAACTCAGATACTATGTTTACATAGGGGGTCTCCCTTGTTTCATCTAAAAGAAATTGACAAATTATCACTTCCCAAACAATTTTCTGCATAATTTCATTTGCCTAATTATTACTTAGCAAATAAACTCTTCACAAATAATTGTAACGCAAACCTAATGTTTGGCAAGTGAACGTTTAAACAATAACTTGCTTACCAACTAGTACTTTTACCAATTTTTATTTAGTCAAATATTTCGGTTGGTAGGTATAACATATTTTACGCAAAATAAAATAAGTCAAATATTTAGTTTCGCCAGTTTTCAATTTACGAAAAAATACGTTACGATGTGGGTGTAGTAGGGTGGGGAAACACCATGGGATACTTTAAGGGCATTTGTTAAAAATCTATGGTTTATTTTTTACACATAAACAGCCAGTTAACACGTGTTAAATGAAAATAGAAATAAGAAATAGTTTGGAAATTCCAAAAGTGCACGCCTCATAAGTCATCATGTATCATCAGTCATCAGTCATCGCCCGTGCGCGCTCTCGAGCGGTCGGTGCGAAATAAAGTTATTACAATGTCCGAGAACAGTGTAAATACGCTCAAGTGTGTAAATTGTAACATAGTAATATGTGAGGTGTTAGCATTTATTCGGAATAAACTTGATGTAATGGATAATGAAAGCTTAATAAGAATTTGTGTATCGGCTTTCTCTGAAGAAGACATTGACAGTGCAAAAAAGTTATTGTTTTCATCTGTGAAAACAAAACTTAGACTTGTATCAAGACGTAAGCAGAAAAAAGAAAAGGATCTCGAAGACATGCTGACGGTATTAAAAACAGCTGAGCCTGATCAATTACCGGTTTTTGTAGCCTTCAACTTAGAAAAATTACCACCCGTTTGTTTTGATCATATCGACGTAACGAAGTTATTAAAGGATTTGGTGTTTTTGCGAGAAGAAATAAAACAGATTAAAGCAAATTATGTGACGAAAGAAGACTTAGAAAGTAAACAAAAGAAGGATAGAATTTCTGTAAATAGCCCAGTGTCATATATTAATTCCAATATTAATATGCGTAGAGGAGGGTATCTGCTGGACAGCGGACCGTTCGGACTGTCGCATGTCTCTGAGTCATCACCGCCTGTGCCGCCGTGTGAAACAAGTACCGAGCCGCCGGCGCCGCCGCCACCAATACCGCTATCCCGCGTCCCAGTTGTAGAAACAAGCACCGGCAGAGATGACTGCTCGCCGGACATAAACAGTTCTTTGCAATATCGTTCTCTCTGTAATTTGAACGGGGCTGCGCACGATTCCGTCGCATTGGCTCCAGTAAACTCAACTTTGTTGGGTAGGAATGTTACGAGTGTTAATGATTTTTCGAGTAAACAACTGACTATGGCTGAAGTAGTAAGCAAGGGTGAATGGAAAGAAATGGAGCATGATGAACAATGGATAGTTGTTCAAAATAAAAAGTTAAAGAATCGATTCACTGGTAGGATAGGCAAGGCTCAGTCTGCTCCAATGGGGAATTTTAAAGCAGCGGAATCATTTATCCCGCTTTTTGTTTCGAATGTTGATAAACACACTAGTGAAGCCGATATTTGTGATTATATTAAAACTAAGACACAGGTAACCGTAAAGCTGGAGAAAATTAATATGAAAACTGAAAGGACGTATAATGCATTTAAGATATTTGTCTCCAAAAATAAATTAGACACCTTTTTAGATGATGACCTTTGGCCTGAAGGAATACGCTTTAGACGATTTGTGTTTTTTAAAAAGGATAAGGATTCCTATAAGACTCAGCTCCCATGTACAAACAAGACACCTACAATATAATGGCTCAAGATAGAAGTAAAATAACACTATCTACTTTTAACTGTAAAGGTGTAAATAGGTCGGTGGAATGTGTGAGAAACTTATGCAAGAGTGCCGACATCATTGCACTCCAAGAGACCTGGATTTGGCCACACGATATAGGATTCCTGGGAAACCTAGATGACAACTTCGCGTACAACGGCAAATCAGCTATTGACACATCTATTGGAGTGATCACAGGAAGACCATACGGTGGAGTGGCACTGCTGTGGAGAAAATCAGTGTTTCCGTCTGTATCAACAGTGAAGTGTTTAAGTGATCGATTAGTTGCGATAAAAGTTGAATACGAAAACCGTCCTATGTTGATATTTTCAGTGTATATGCCCTACGATAACGGTAAGAGTGACAATTTGACTTTGTTTACACAAACTCTCAGTGAGATTATAGCTATAATTGAAAGTAGTAGTATTGAGTGTGTAATAATACTGGGGGATTTCAATGCCAACCCTGGCTCGCGGTTTTTTAATGAACTTATTTCAGTTTGTAATGAGCAGACATGGTTTTGCGCGGACTATGAGCTCCTACCGAAGGATACACATACGTTTGTTTGTCAAGCGAGTGGTTCGCGACGTTGGTTAGATCATTGTTTGATAACAAGCGCTGCTAAAAACTTAATTACTAAAGCATCAGTCTCATATGGGGTTTACCAGTCTGATCATTATCCTGTTTTATTTGAATGTAATTTAACTAAAATTAATCAGAAATTATTAACTCAGAATTCTCTTAGTAATAAAGTGCGCTGGGGTGAAAGAAACGATGAACAAATTAATCATTATTATGAGTACTGTAACGACAAACTAAAATTAATAGATTTTCCCGAACAATGTATCACGTGTTCTCATAAAATGTGTAATAATGTAGAACATACATTACTAATAAACAATTTGTATTTAGAAATAGTATCAACTCTCCAAGGGGGTGCCCAGTATACATATGTTGGCAGTGATCGCATCAAGAGACAAAAATATCTCACAGGCTGGAACAAATATGTCAGCGATGCTCATAGGGAGGCTCGTACTTATTACCAATCGTGGCTATTGCATGGGGCACCCACTCAGGGGACTATGTACGAGAAAATGCGTGAAACACGAAGGACATTTAAGACTAAATTCAAATTTATTCAAAATAATCAACAACAGATAAAATTAGATATTTTGGCAAATTGTCATTCGCAAAAAGAGTTTGCTAAGTTTTGGAAGTCCACTAATAAATTAAAGGCCAAGCCGAGTCTCCCTGCAAGTGTGGAGGGTCTGAGTGAACCGGAAGATATTGCCAACCTTTTTCAAAAACATTTTAGAGTTCAGTCTCTTTTGCAAAAAGACCGGCGGGTGTTCGATGAGGGGGAATTGTCGGGGTCTGGTGAGCTTGCCGTAATGTTTACAGCTAAACAGGTTGCTACTGTTATTAAGAAAATGACAAGAGGTAAATCGCCCGGCCACGACGGCCTTAGCGTCGAGCACCTGAAGTATGCGGGGCCACACCTGCATAGGGTTCTTGCTCTTCTTTTTAATTTATGTCTCAGTCACCATTATTTGCCGCAAGACCTCATGCGTACAGTGGTAGTTCCGATTATTAAGGACAGGACGGGGGACGCTTCTGACGTGTCCAATTACAGGCCTATTTCGTTGGCCACGATAGTCGCCAAGGTCTTGGACAGTTTGCTTGATCAACAGTTGGCTAAACACGTTGAACTCCATGACGCGCAATTTGGCTTTAAATCTGGTTTATCCACGGAAAGTGCCATTCTGTGCCTCAAGCAAACTGTTCAATATTATACTTCCCGAAAAACACCTGTCTTTGCTTGTTTTTTGGACCTGTCAAAAGCGTTCGACCTGGTGTCGTACGAGGTACTGTGGGATAAGCTGCGGAGTGATACAACACTACCGAATGAAATTACATCCTTGTTTCATTACTGGTACTACCACCAGAGGAATAGTGTCAAATGGGCAGAGGCTCAGTCGGATGTGTACGAGCTGGAGTGTGGGGTGAGGCAGGGGGGGTTAAGTTCACCACGCCTCTTCAATTTGTACATAAACCGGCTAATCGGTGAGCTTAGCAGCACCAAAGTTGGATGCCATATTGACAACGTTTGTTTGAATAATATTAGTTATGCGGATGACATGGTGCTGCTGAGCCCATCGATAGGCGGGTTAAGGAAACTGGTGGCTATTTGTGAGTCCTATGCAGTGTCCCATGGGCTCAAGTACAATGTCAAGAAGAGCGAACTTATTATGTTTAAAACGAGTGCCGTAAACTATTCGGATATTCCCGGTGTCTCGCTCTGTGGCACTCCTTTAGCTTGGGTCACTAAGTTTAAGTACTTGGGTCATTGGGTCACTGATGATCTTAAGGACAATATGGACATTGAGAGGGAGCGCAGGTCGTTGGCTGTTCGATGTAACATGCTGGTTCGAAGATTTGCACGCTGTACAAATCAAGTTAAAGTAACTCTTTTCAAAGCTTTCTGTCAGTCTTTCTACACGTGCAGTCTTTGGACCCGTTTTACGCAGAGGACATACAGCGATCTGCGAGTCCAATATAATAACGCGTTTAGGATATTGTTGGGGTTATCGTGGCGTTGTAGTGCATCCACAATGTTTGCGGAGGCGCGCACAGACGATTTTTACGCGATAATAAGGAAAAGGACCGCTTCCATAGTCGGCCGGCTACGCGCCACCACCAACGGTCTCCTGAGCGTGTTCTCAGATCGGTGGGATTCCCCTCTGTTGCGCCACTGGGTAAGAATCCATACCAGTTAATATTTGTAGCATTATCTCTTATTACTAACACTAGTTATTAAGTTATTTTGTTGATACTAACACTATGGACTCAATGTCTGAAATAAAGAATTTGAATTTGAATTTGAATAACACATATTCATGAACGAAAAAGAAATTCAAAACTTAGTTTCTAACAAAAATTAACAATTTATCACTTTCATGAAGTATGTTTTGACTGCTGTTTTACCCATCAATATGGGGAAATTTCTAACCTCGCAATCCTTACGTATAAATGTCAAAGACTATTTATTTAGATATTTACGTTGTGGGTTGCTAGGCAACACGTTAAGTCAAGGTTGGAAATATTTAGATAATGATATTACATTTTAGTTAGTATTTTATTAATTATAATTAAACTACTTTGAATAAAAGAGCCATTTTCAATAGGGTTTCTTTTATGGCCGAAACCAATGTATTAAAAAAAAATTGACTCAATTAATTGATTTTATCGCAAGCTACAATGTTTTCAAGTTTCATAAATTGACGGACAGGAATTTTTTTTCAACTATTTTGATGTTTTTTTCATTTCTGCTGCATTAAATCAATTGGTAAAAAAACCAGTATTAATTTCCATTTAATCATCTATACAATGGTATATAAATTAAGTAGGTTCTATGTACTAGCAGGAGTGTAACAATAAAAACAGTTGCAGATATGGGGCAAAAAATATTTTTATACCATTCCACCTCTAAAAAGCTTATTTTATTCACTGAAAACAGTGAATAAAAAGGTCTTTTAATCACTATTTTGGTGTTTGAATTCAATATATTCGACCGCTATTTCAATGCTATACAACCTCCTTAACTCTTTCGACTCCACCCATTTTCATAGAACTCATACGCCATGCCGCCATATATATTGGAAGTCTACGACTTTTATTATTCGTAGTTGGAAGTGAAACCTCCGGGAGGGTTGCATTACGTTTTTTTAAAATATAGGTACATCAGATTTTATTTTCACGGTTTATAATCTGTATTTGCTAAAAAAAACCTACATTTAAAATAAGCCCTCCGCGAGGGCTCCCGCCATCCCATATCAAAGTAGGTGAACCCTCCAGGAGGGCTCCCGAAACTCAATGTCTACATTTAAAATGAGCCCTCCGCGAGGGCTCCCGACATCCCATATCCAAGTAGGTGAACCCTCCAGGAGGGCTCCCGACGCTGAATGCCTACATTTAAAATGAGCCCTCCGCGAGGGCTCCCGACATCCCATATCCAAGTAGGTGAACCCTCCAGGAGGGCTCCCGACACTGAACGTGTTAACCTTTTATTAAATGTCTATTTTCGCTTAAATCTTTCTTTTTCTCGTAGTCATGGTATAAAGTATAGTATGCAACTCTTGAATAAAACGGATTTATATCGAGGGCCATGAATCACTCGCGTCGCTCAGGATTCTAACACTTGAATCACTCGCTGCGCTCGTGATTCAATCATCATGTATCACTCCCTGCGGTCGTGATTCAGACGTTAGAATCCTTCACTTGATCGTGATTCATCTATGGCCCTCGCTTTAAATCCGTCCTTTATTCATTAGTTGCATAATATACTATTATACCATTCCCCCTCTAAAAAGCTTATTTTATTCACTGAAAACAGTGAATAAAAAGCTCTTTTAATCACTATTTTGGTGTTTGAATTTAGAACACGTCAATATATTCGACCGCTATTTCAATGCTATACAACCTCCTTAACTCTTTCGACTCCACCCATTTTCATAGAACTCATACGCCATGCCGCCATACATATTGGAAGTCTACGATTTTTATTATTCGTAGTTGGAAATGAAACCTCCAGGAGGGTTGCCGGCATTACGTTTTGTTAAAATATACATCAGATTTTATTTTCACGGTTTATAATCTGTATTCGCTAAGAAAAACCTTCATTTAAAATAAGCCTTCGGCGAGGGCTCCCGGCATTCTATATGCGACTAGGTGAACCCGCCAGGAGGGCTCCCACCACTGAACGTCTACATTTAAAATGAGCCCTCTGCGAGGGCTCCCGGCATCCCATATCCAAGTAGGTGAACCCTCTAGGAGGGGTCTCACGACTGAACGTCTACATTTAAAATGAGCCCTCCGCGAGGGCTCCCGGCATCCCATATCCAAGTAGGTGAACCCTCCAGGAGGGCTCCCGACACTGAAATTCTACATTTAAAATGAGCCCTCCGCGAGGGCTCCCGGCATCCCATATCCAAGTAGGTAAATCCTCCAGGAGGGCTCCCGACACTGAACGTGTTAACCTTTTATTAAATGTCTATTTTCGCTTTTCTCGTAGTCATGGTATAAAGTATAGTATGCAACTCTTGAATAAAACGGATTTATATCGAGGGCCATGAATCACTCGCGTCGCTCAGGATTCTAACACTTGAATCACTCGCTGCGCTCGTGATTCAATCATCATGAATCACTCCCTACGGTCGTGATTCAGTCGTTAGAATCCTTCACTTGATCGTGATTCATCTATGGCCCTCGCTTTAAATCCGTCCTTTATTCATTAGTTGCATAATATACTATTCGATCTAATATTTTTCGATAGCACACTGTAATGCTTCGCATTATGAGTCGTGCAAAAAACTATTTAACGAACGTATTTTTTTTTTTTGTAGAATTCTATCCTTGTAAAAATGATAACTACTTCTTGGAACAATGAGTAACAAAACGTTGATGATGGCGGGTGACACGATCCACGAACTCACCCGAAGTCCGCCGAGCGACGCGCAATAGTTCACGAACGTAGAGTTTCGGTGCGGCCGGATGTTCGGCAGATTTTCTGCCGAAACCGAAACTGATGTCGAAATTAGATATTCTTGCCGAAACTTGCCGAAACCGAAACCAAACCTTCGGTCGGTCACTACTTGCAATGCATATAGCTGGGTTCCGTGGTATGAGGAGCGTTGTTGTGTGGAGAGTGCTCACTGCTCAGTGTCGCGCTGTCGCCGAGCGAGTGTCGCGGGTGCCGCCGAGTGTCGCGGGTGTCGACGAGAATCGCGAGTCGTCGAGCTCCGCAAGGTCTTCAAGCCGGACAGCTAAAGGACACTTCGTCAAAGCTTCTTCACTCTCGCAACGTTTTTAAATTTTGTGGAGATTAATGGTCTCTGCACACAGCTTACGGGACGGCGACGTGACACTGAGCAGTTGTAATGTACTAGATACTACGGACGACCCCACACAGACCCGTCCCGCCTAGCGCGACGGTAACTGTCACGCCACGCCGCCGCCCCGCCGGGCGTGAATACAAGTCAGAAGCGGCGGGGCGGGGCATGACGGTTTCATTCAGAATTGAGAGAGATTGTATTAAAGCTAACTAATAAATTATAAGTTACTTTAACTAACTTAGTTACTTTGAACTTATAACTCTTTACTTTATTTATATTCTTTCTCTCTCAATTCGCGGCGGGACGGGACGTGATCGCGCCCGCAGTGTGACCGCTCCCGTCACGCCAGCGCCCCGTCGCCGCCACGCCACGCCGTGCCCCGCCCCACCCCGCCCGCTGCGTGCAGATACCATAAAATAGTGGACATGAAAAGATATTCTTTGGAATTTAATAGTAGTACAATAGCATTATCAGTTTTATCAGTAGCTACCATTAGTTCGTATAATGTGCACGTATCAGGTTATCCAAAATGGTCACGGTACTAACCGTAAAAGCACTACTACAGAATTAAGCCAAGCTTGACAAAAAAGAAATGGCATCACAAACCAATAACCTGAAACATGGTGTAACTTGTGTTTGACCGCCTGCGATACCAAACTTGTGTTTGTCCGCCTGCGATACCAAACTTGTGTTTGTCCGCCTGCGATACCAAAATTCTATTGATTATAATGCTTGTTAATTGCTTGTAATTTCTCTCTATTTAGTTATGTATGTGTTAATAACTTTTTTATTTTCAGTTTTTAACCATTTCTCATTCCGAATTACATTTAAACATATAATTTGTATATATTTTTGTAATCACCTTTCAAAACCCTTCATTTTGATAACCCATTCGATAGGTATGGAACTTCGCCGCAGTCGGGTAAAAAACGGAACCCTAATAGAATCACTTCGTTGTCCATCTGTCAGTCTTTCAAGACTCTTTTTCTTAGGACCGCGTGGAGGTATCAAGTTGACGGTCCCTTGGAGCTTTAAAAAGATCAAGCTTCGAAGTCAACGCAATAAAAAAAATATGCAACATTTATTTTGATACTTGCAAATAAATCAAAACCATAGGGTATTTCCCGTTGACCTAGAATCACGAAAATTGGCAAGAAGCTTCTTGCCAATTTTCCTCAAATGTTTGTAGTTATACCATAAAATTTTTATTTTCATAAATTTTCACTAGCATAACCTTAAAACTTTATCACAATAGGTAAGTATATCGAATACACACATTCATTAACAAATAAAACCAGCCAAGTGGCTGTTAGACCACGCGCGCCACGCACAGTGAAGGGTTCCGTGGTTGGTTTTTTCTATATGAAATCGTCGTAGACGCCGTAGGTGAAGAAAAACTTATCGTTAGTTAATACTAACTCGTGCAGGATAAACAAAGTATTTAGAGTTGTGCGCCAGCTGGCGTACAGCGGCGACGCGCTGCGGCGACAAAAATACCCGAAGTTTGTATTCACAGAGCGCACTAACGATAAATTAAAAGTTTAATCCGCACGTTGCGCCCGCACCGCGCCGCACCGTTCCGCACCGCACCGTGCCGCCTCTCGCGGGACGTCCTCGCCACTCTACTCGCCTTTTTAATGACAAAGAAACACAAGTTTGCAGCTTTCTTCTAAGAGCCTCCCCGAGCGGAGATAAATAAAATATGAACTTGATAAAATTCACAGGTTTCGTGGCACCATCGTGCATCGCCACGGGCACCGCAACGCCGCCACAAGCCTATGTACTCCGTATACCACCCCAGTACGTGGCAAAATAGTTTCCCTTTAACATACTTGGATAAAAAAAACCTTGAGTTCGGTGCCTGAGGATGGACGGCGCCGCTGAGGCCCATGAAGAGGTGACGAGAGGACCTAGGCGCATACCGCAAGGGTGGGATCGAAGTGGCCCTGGAAAAGGATGCTTGGAAGGATTTGGAAAGGCCTTTGTAGTTGCAGTGGGACATTGCAGGCTAACATGAAAAAAAAACAGCCAAGTGCCTGTCGGACCACGCACAATGAAGGGTTCCGTCACAATATACATATGTCTACTGTGGTTCCGTAGTTGGGATGAACAAACTTAACATAGTAGTTGAAAAACATGTTCTCCCTTACATTCCAACTGCAAAATGTAAGATTGAACGCACAATATTGAGAGATTTACCATGTAATAATAACATGGTAAACCTCTCAATATTGTTGTGCGTTTACGGCGTTGTGTCTACGGTCTTCGGTTTTTCTGTAGTCTATGAGTTCAAGAGAAAAATATTATGTTAACTTTATCCAGTAACATGCATTAACTAAAGTCAAAGTTATTTATTTGCTACTAACATAGTATTAGTAGGTATAAATAGGTATATATGGTAGGTAAGCAGGTAGATATGTAGGGTAGTAGGGTAGGTTAGATACCTACCTACCCTGGTAAGTAGGGTAGGGTAGGTAATTAGGTAGAAATAGGTAATTAGGAAAGGTAGGTGCGCCGTAGATAAGTACTTAGTGCTAACCGTGCGAAGCCGGGCCGGGTAAAGCTAGTAACTTAAAAATAAAAGGATTTTTCTTGCTACATCAGACTATATTGTACAAAATAGAATGTAAGCAGTACGCCAAATTTTAATTATAACTGTGCATTTGCACTGGCGAAACATTCACAACAAAACATGTTGGAATCTCTATTTTCTGTCAATTTTTCATACAATGTTTGACAGGAACTAGAGATTTCAACATGTTTTGTCGTGATGTTTCGCCAGTGCAAACGCACGGGTCAATACAGGTATTTATTTACGTTATTTTTGATAGTCATACAGAAATCTATTATTTCTTACTTATTATTTTTACACATCCCATCGGACTATGAGAGTGAGGGAAGAGAGAGTGCACTCGTGTCTGCGCACACACTGTGCACTATAATATCTCCCGCGCCGAAGGCCAGTCTCCGTTGAGATTGGCCGCCGTGGCCGAATATTTTTACACCAATAATTTTTCTCAATATGAAATTGTATCCACAACGGTTTAAGGTAACTGAATAGTACACTATATGTGCCAGCATTCATTTCAATGTTACTGAATATATTGTCTATTGGAGTGTAGTTTTAACATGAGGTACACCTCAGAGTAACTTTAGTTATTACTCTGAGAGGTACACACATCAACACCGTCTAGGGATACTTTGAAAAAAGTCGATAAAGTTCTTATACTCAAAAAATACTGGCCGGTTTTAAAATCTTGTGAAGAAAGTTTATTTTGTAGACCTTTTTGGATGATCGAAATTTAAATGATCGAAATAGTATATGCTGCCATGATAGTAGGTACTTACTAATTCCATGTCATTACTCCGACTATTAAATAGTTATCTGTGGAATTTATATCGCATAATATTAGCATGAAATACAAAATTATTTTTTCAAGTTGCAGAAAATCGCCCATATTATATAAAATACGTTATATATCGGCGTTTTTAGTATTTGTTGATTATAAACAGTATATGTTACATGATACACACAAGTTTCAAATTCCTAATTTGATTAGTTGTTGAGTTATAGCTCGTACAAAAATGGTCTAAAACAGACAACTTCTACGGCCCCCTAATTCATCATTTTTGAAGATCAAAACAAATAAAAATTATTTTTATTCTCTACTCGATGAGCTCTAGAAAATGATACCCCACATGCCAGGGTCAGATTATTTTTTTTTCAAAATTTAATTTTATTGTGTGGCGACCCCCTTTAATTTTTAATTTTTTTATTTGTTGCTCTTGCGGCAATAGAAATGCTCAATCTGTGAAATTTTCAACTGCCTACCTATTACGGTTCATGAGATAGAGCTCGCTGACAGACAGACGGACAGCGGAGGCTTATGAATAGGGTTCCGTTTGTCACCCTTCGGGTACGGAACCCTAAAAACGTTTCCTAAGGCTGGTTTTAGAGTCACACTGACCGCACGCTGACCGTCAGCGCTGACAGCCGAAACGTATGAACTTCAGATGTCTGCGCTGAGCGGTTGGCGTAATTTCATAGAATACTAAACTTTATATACATTGTCTTGTCAGCGCCGACGACGGTCAGCGTGAGACTAAAATGAGCCTATGAATACTAAACTTATATACATTGTATTATCAGCGCCGACGACGGTCAGCGTGAGAGGAAAACCAGCCTAAGGAGCCGACTCAGCCAACCACGCGTCTGAGCTGCGCGGCATGGTATTTCGCAGACCTAACTGGGGCCACCGCCCTTCCCCCTCATGACTGCCTTACATAACATACACAACCAGCCTATTACCTACTGTTCCCACTGCTGGGACACAGGGCTCCTCTCTATGAGAGGGAGTGGGCTGTAATGCACCACGCGGGCCCAGTGCGGGTTGGTAGATGTCGCATGTCTTCGAAGTTTTGGTTCTAAGACGCCGGTTTCCTCACGATGTTTTCCTTCACCGTTTTGAGAGCAGTGGTGATGAAATTATTTACACAAAGTAAAGCGCCTGCTGGGGTTCGAACCCACGACCTACAACTCGTAAGTCGGGGCCGCGTATATGGAATCTATACCTTCACCCAACGCTCATGACGTCAGAGACCGTGTTGGCGTCGGGTATATTTTCAAATCCAGAAATCGAGAATCAATTCATTAAAGCGTACCTTTACCTAACATTTGTGACGTCACTGGCCGAGTTGCCATTGGGTAGGTATACTTTCGGATTTAGGATTTCGCGCGTAGGTATGTTAAAATATACCCGACCGCAACCAAGCAATAGTACGGTATTCTTTTGTCACGTTACTATTTCATTCGGTCTTTCCTTTTCGCCCGCTGGCTGAGGCAACATTTTGTTTGTTTAGATTACGTTGTGTCACCCCTTGCGAGTCAGTACGGTTTAAAAATGTGATTTCAAATGTTTTTAATAAAAAAAACAGGAAGTAGTGCATAGGGACGAAGTGATAACTAATAGTTTGTGTTCCTATTAATGTTAAAAGTGTGTAAAATGATAGATAAATCCAGTTTAGAGGGTGTTTTAAACATTTATCTTATCTTATCTTTTATAACTGAACATTGTGGACTTATCGAGAATTTGGATTTTGAATCGGGGGAAAAGTACTCCATGCAATGTAGACTGAAAGCTGATCAAAATGAAAAACATGAACGATACGACGAGTTTGTTAAAAAAATCTTATTTTGAATTTGACTAATTCATGGCAATTGTATTGTTAGTATAGTAAAAGCATTTCTCTTTGTAATAAACGTTTTTTTATCCTCTTTTCTTCTTGTATCATTTATCTCAATCCTAACATATAAAATTAAACGTCCCTTTGTCTGTCTCTGTATTCGTTACCGTAATTAAAAGTGGAGAGACAGTGAAACGGGTATACATTACAGTATAGCAAAATGGAGTGTCCTACATGAAAGTATACCCCAGAACAATGTTGCGGGCGGGTATATTTTCAAATCGCTAACACGGGCGTATATATTTTTATTGTATACCTGAACTCAACACTATAGAGCGTTGTGTGAAGGTATAGATTCCATATACGCGCCGATACCACTGAGCCACCACTGCTCCTGTTGCTATCATAAATGCACGCGTAGTACTTGATCATTATTTTGCTGCGATGTTATTTTAAAACTGCGATATCTCCTAAGATATTCATTGAAATCGAATGATGTAAAGAGCAATTTTGTTTTAAATTAAATACTTGTCATGAATAACGTATTTATTTGGATAAGGATTAATGTCATGTTTATAAAAACACCTTCGCAAATAATGCATTATTTTAGAACAAATTTGGTTAGCATAAAAACGGTTATAGTGAGCCAATCTTAATGCTTGGTCTTGCCGGAGAGACGCATAGGTCGGTAGCAACTGGCGAATATTTATGTGATTGAGTTTAGGATGGAATTTGATTCATACGATCGCTGACTAGGTCGCGTTGGCCCGACACGGCCGACACCCCACCATCCGTCTTGTAAATCTGCGACATCACTACATCATCCATCAGGCCGAGTGTCGCACCAAACTAAAACACAAAGTAGACCACTTCAAATTGTGAGTTCCTATTAGTATAATGTATGGAAGGCTTTTACTTAATACACCGCGGCCCGCAGCCGACGCGGCGACGTTGCATGCAAGGAAGAAATAAATCAAATCGTCCTCAAAAGCCGCCGTAAGTGATAGTGAAAGTAGACGTTCATTACAATGTAGGTACGAGTAGTTGTTGAGTGGAGCCGCGCGGGCTGACGGGTACATGTAGTTGTTGAGTGGAGCCGCGCGGGCTGACGGGTACATGTAGTTGTTGAGTGGAGCCGCGCGGGCTGACGGGTACATGTAGTTGTTGAGTGGAGCCGCGCGGGCTGACGGGTACATGTAGTTGTTGAGTGGAGCCGCGCGGGCTGACGGGTACATGTAGTTGTTGAGTGGAGCCGCGCGGGCTGACGGGTACATGTAGTTGTTGAGTGGAGCCGCGCGGGCTGACGGGTACATGTAGTTGTTGAGTGGAGCCGCGCGGGCTGACGGGTACATGTAGTTGTTGAGTGGAGCCGCGCGGGCTGACGGGTACATGTAGTTGTTGAGTGGAGCCGCGCGGGCTGACGGGTACATGTAGTTGTTGAGTGGAGCCGCGCGGGCTGACGGGTACATGTAGTTGTTGAGTGGAGCCGCGCGGGCTGACGGGTACATGTAGTTGTTGAGTGGAGCCGCGCGGGCTGACGGGTACATGTAGTTGTTGAGTGGAGCCGCGCGGGCTGACGGGTACATGTAGTTGTTGGGTCACAAATGTAACAGATATCATACAGTGTCGGTGGTAACGATAATAGCGTGGATTAGCGGTGCGGGAGTTGCGAGAGGTGCGCGCACGCAACGATACGGTACTAACGGCTTGTTTCAACTGCTGGAGCTGTCACGTGCTGTATACCGGGCACTTAGCGAGCTGTGTTTAGGATGTAGATGAAGCAAACTTTTATGACGTAGGTTTAAACTTGGCTACTAACAGTGATGGCTATAAACAAGCAGTAAGTGCAGCAGGAGCAGCCGGCAAGCAAGAACGTTTTGTCTATGTGTGAGACCGGATGTGTTTTAAATTGATTCTATCTTCCCCTGGCCCTAGTCACCGAGAATACCTTTCGCAATATCTAGCGTAGAATTGTGTGTAAAGTATGCGCGCCGGGCTTACGTAAGTAGTGCCGCCGCGGGACTAAGTCATGTCATGTACGCAATGATGAATAGGGTGCTACAGCTGTCAGTAGGTTACAGCTGCAGCACCCTATCCATCATAGACGAAATAACGCAGGCGCTGATGTTTAATGAAACAGCCGTGTTTAGCATAAAGTAGCAAAAAACATTGAACCACACCTTGGTTCAATGTTTTTTGCTACTTTATGCTAAACACGGCTGTTTGCATGAAGGATTACTTTTTTTGATATTGTTCGAACGAATAAACAATAGAGCATTATTAGTAAAGCTGTGCATTTCTTATGACTTAGGTATTTTTATAAAGGCGAGTTCGTCCAGTTTTTTTGTAGCACATTATCTGTCATGTGGTCTGAATGAACAGGTTTCTTACCGAGTACGTTAGATGTACGGGAGTCGTTAAGAGATGGGTGTATACCTGCAACAAACACACATATTCTTTAATAAACAGTATCATTTGAACAGAAAAAAATCTACATAGAAAACAAGGTAGCCTGTGAAACAACACACACACACCAAGGAAAAATTTCAAAAGCCCTTTTCCAAAGGCTTCCCGAAGCACCCCATGTATGTTCAACGATTATTTATAGTTTACGAGCTAGACGGTTCTCAACCGTTTTTGGATATTCTCACTTGAATTGGATGCTAGGAAGAGCATTAATAAATCGGTCAAGTGCGAGTCGGACTCGCACACGAAGGGTTCCATACCATGTCGTACAAGATTTAGTACTATTGATTTTTGTAATACTTTCGTAAAGGTAACAACAGAGGCGCTATGAAAAAACATAAAGATTTGTAAAGAAATTGTCTAATTTTAATGAAAAAATGTTGTTGTGTTAAAATATAGGTGTAGAAGTATATTTCATTTATTTTAAGAGAAAAATATTGAGTTATTAAATACTGAGTTAAACTTTATCCGGTAATATGCATTAACTAAAGTCAAAGTTATTTATTTGCTACTAACATAGTATTAGTAGGTATAAATAGGTATATAGGGTAGGTAAGCAGTTAAATATGTAGGGTAGGTAATTAGGAAAGGTAGGTGCGCCGTAGATAAATACTTAGTGCTAACGTGGTGCTAACCGTGCGAAGCCGGGCCGGGTAAAGCTAGTTACTTATAAATAAAAGGATTTCTCTTGCTACATCATACTATATTATACAAAATAAAATGTAAGTAGTACGCCAAATTTTAATTACAACATTCCGTCAATACAGCTATTTATTTACGTTATTTTTTATAGTCATACAGAAATCTATTATTTCTTACTTATTTTTATACATCCCATCGGACTATGAGAGTGAGGGAAGAGAGAGTGCACTCGTGTCTGCGCACACACTTGTGCACCATAATATCTCCCGCGCCGAAGGCTAGTCTCCGTTGAGATTGGCCGCCGTGGCCGAATATTGTTACACAAATAAATTTACTCAATATGAAATTGTATCCACAACGGTTTAAGGGAACTGAATAGTGCACTGTGTGTGCCAGCATTCATTTCAGTGTTACTGAATATATTGTCTATTGGAGTATTACCCGTTCTGGTTGGAACATGAGGTACACACATCAACACCGTCTAGGGATACTTTGGAAAAAGTCGATAAAGTTCTTAAACTCAAAAAATACTGGCCGGTTTTAAAATCTTTTGAAGAAAGCTTATTTTGTAGACCTTTTTGGATGATTCAAATTTTAATTTGAAATAATAAAATTCCATGTATAGTCATGCCATGATAGTACTTACTAATTCCATGTCATTACTCCGACTAGTAAATAGCTGTGGAATTTGTATTGCATAATAATAGTATGAATTACAAAATTATTATTTTATATTGCAGAAAATCGCCCATTTTTTAATGAAATACCTTTTGAATCGTCGTTTTTAGTATTTGTTGATTATGAACAGTGTATAGTACATAATATACAGGAGTTTTAAATTCCTAACTTGTTTAGTTGTTGAGATAGAGCTCGTACAAAAATGGTCTAAAACTGACAACTTCTACGGCCCCCTAATTCATCATTTTTGAAGATAAAAACATATAAAAATAAATTGTTTATTTTTGTTAGACGAACCTTTTACAACTCTTTTTTTTTTTTTTTTTGTGCTGTCAAACTATAATATAGTTCTTTATTCGTTTTTAACTTAGTTAACTATTTACTAAGACTACCTAACTATACAAATAAATAAAAATTAAAATAAAACAAACGCATACTTAGGCGTCGAAGTATTCGTCCGCATCGCTGTCATCCGGAAACGTGCCCAGAAGACTGGCAGCATTGCCACGTTGAATGGAAATGCTAATTCTTTGTCCAAAGAACGAGCCAGCCCTCTGGTCACGTGAAGTGTCGACTAGTCGGCGACAAAGGGGTTAGAAGATTTTTGTATGGAGGGTGGCCCTAACATGATGCCGCCATTTTGATTTTTTTTCAGAATCGCGGAGAAAATCGAAAGTTATATATTTAGATAGAGGACACTTATACAAACAAAAAATGTCATATGACATAATATCCTAAAGCGTCAGGTTTCGGAGTTATTTACCGAAATATAAGTCAAAAACTGAACCCCGAAACAAGGATTTTTGTTTTTTTTCCCTTCAGGTAAGTATATTGAACTATGAAAACATAATTGCATCATGTACCTATAGGTAATATTTTAGTTAAGAGCGAAAGAGACAAAAATATATGTATACCCTCCGTCGAATGAGGACGTGTGTTATATGGTATATATGTATTATATGCAATGGTGCATGGCATGGGCGTGACACCAAGATAATCTTATTCAGCCTCCCGCTGCCTTCTTGGATGATATTATTTATACCGTATATGATTAAAAAATCTTATGTTTTATCCACGAGGTGTATTTAATTAATTCATGTGTAAATAACTTAATCAACATGAAGTAACTACAACATAAATAAATAAATTCGTTATAACAATTGTTATTTTTATCTTTGAATATCTCAGAAACGTGACGCTTTATGATGGTATTGTATATGAAGTTTTATGTTTGTATAAGTGTCCCCTATCCAAATATATGACATTTATTGTGCACCTCGATTTTGAAAAAAAAACAAAATGAGGGCTGATTTTAGGGCCAAAATCTTCAAACCCCTTTCCTTAAAAAGGGCACGCGCACTCGGGCCCCATGACCCGAGCGTTTCGACCCCAAACGGCTCAAAACTGTAGTTACCTATAAGGTTACAGTATTTGCGCCTCTTGAGGGTCTCAGCAGCTGCAGCAGCCGCGCCAGCACAGCCCGCCGTGCTTGGAACATGAGATGGCGCAAGGGTGTCGACACAGGTTGCGTCCCACACCAGAGGCCTACCCACCTTCCAAGGCAACAATGTCA
The DNA here is from genome assembly GCA_948150665.1 of Conistra vaccinii. Lineage (NCBI taxonomy): Eukaryota > Metazoa > Arthropoda > Insecta > Lepidoptera > Noctuidae > Conistra > Conistra vaccinii. The sequence goes on from OX411328.1 coordinate 241,234, forward strand.
TACCGTCTGGTCTCTTCCCATCGTCACGTACCAAGCCGTATAAAAATTATATTTGTTATCTACTCGATGAGCTTTAAATAATGATACCACACATGCTAGGGTCAGATGTTTTTTTTTCAAAATTTAATTTTATTGTATGATGACCCCCCTTTAATTTTTTATTTTATTATTTGTTGTTCTTGCGGCAATAGAAATGCATATTTTGTGAAATTTTTAACTGCCTACCTATTACGGTTCATGAGATAGAGCTCGCTGACAGACAGACGGACAGCGGTGGCTTATGAATAGGGTTCCGTTTGTCACCCTTTGGGTACGGAACCCTAAAAATGGTTTACTCTTGGCTTGACGGATATTACGTAACAAACGCGCAGTACTTGACCGGTTACAAATGGATTACTCCAAGCGGAAACACACACAGCACTTTTACACACCAAGTACGAAAAAAACGTTCTTTGCCTTACCTGCCATGTCCGAACTCCAACAATGTCACCAAATAATGTCTGGAAAAGTACATTATTTGGTAAAGCGTATTATTTTTATTGCTTTGGAAAGTTAACGGTTCGTGGAAGTTTTTAAAACTACTTTGAGGTCATTGCCACGCTCCTTTTTTCCTTTTTTTTAAAGACTGAAAATCTAGAACGAATCTTATACAGGAAAAATGTTCTATTCAATTTGTAGTCAAGTAGTAAATAATATTAAAAGAACATTTTGTAACACTTTTTAACATTTGTATTTATTTATTTAACACTTTTATTTATTTATTTAACACTTTAAGCACACAAATGTACAGAGGCGGACTTAATGCCATAGGCATTTTCTACCAGTCAACCTTTGGGTGATGTAGAGACAAACAGTGGTAGGTGCAATATCGAAAATTGTGAAATAAATAATATGTAATATTTTACAAACCGTCCGACTAATATGAATAACTAGCGGACCCGGCGGACGTTGTCCTGCAGGAATAGCGCCACCTACCGGGTCCAATTGTATTTTCAAACCATCCGGGGACCCACTCAAATATCACACAAAATTTCATTCAAATGGGTCCAGCCGTTTAGGAGGAGTTAGGTGACAAAAACATTTACGGAAGAATTATTTATAAATATAATGATTATTTGGCCCAGGTATACATATTCATCAACATACTCAATGGTCGTGTCCTCGGTGCAGATAGGCTCTTTTGACCTATTTGTTATGACCTTGGTTTTCTGTGGGTTTTTAGAGGTATGAGGAACAGGGTGTAAAGTTCACTCATCCACCATAGAAAAGGGAGGATCCTCCAACCAGACGGGTTGTTATGTCTGGCGGGCAACTGCCCATATGTTGATTTCGGATAGTCTTATCTATGTTTTTCGCTCGGTAAACTCTAACTGCGCGATGTAGGAATTGTGTGACGTCATGTCTTTTTGCTTCGTAGTTTGTATGTGGCGGTCTAACCGCTACATCACTCCCCTCCGGAGACCGGAGGTCGATAGTGGGCTGAGTCTTTGATCTTGCAATGCTTCACAGTGCCAGCTGTGGTTCCAGTGAGTCGGAACCGGGTGCCGCATAGTTCACGGTGAGTCGGAACTGTCTGCGGTGATTCCCCAGTGAGTCGGGGTGGCGCTGCGTCGTCATCCAGTGAGTCGGATGTGGTACAGCGCCGGGTTTTTGGCTGACTGCTTGCGTCGACCAGGAGAGGGTAGAATAGGCTCTGCTTGTGAGACCGGCCGGAAGTGCAGGTGCTGTGCCAAGGTTGCTGATGAGGCTGAGGGTGATGACCAGGAATGCGCGTTCGCTGCATGCTGGTGGTCAGGATACCCGTTGAAGCCGTGGGTGCTGGCTGGCTGTGTGACTCGCCTCACGAAAGCTTGCGGGAGTGATGATGATGACGTCACGCTGAAGTAGTTGCACGAAGGCTGCGTTGACGTTCATACTCGGGGTCACCAATTTAGGAGAATGAGGAACAGGGTGTAAAGTTCACTCATCCACCATAGAAAAGGGAGGATCCTCCAACCAGACGGGTTGTTATGTCTGGCGGGCAACTGCCCATATGTTGATTTCGGATAGTCTTATCTATGTTTTTCGCTCGGTAAACTCTAACTGCGCGATGTAGGAATTGTGTGACGTCATGTCTTTTTGCTTCGTAGTTTGTATGTGGCGGTCTAACCGCTACAGGTTCATAATTAAACCAACTTTTCGACTCCATTTAGCATTTCCTCGAGTCCATCCGTTGTTATGGAGGAAACAATTACTATGTCGTCTGCGACTGTCACATGAGTTAGGTTTTCTTCATTTATATTTAGACACCATTCCGCTATGACTAGTTTGTGTGACAAAGGATCGCCCTGGCGGACACCTCTTCTTCATCAAATTTTATCTTTCTTTTACTATATCTGTAGATGTTCTTCAATAATCTAGTGAAGGCACTTACCTGTTTCCGACCCTTACGATCTTACGATCTATGAAATGTGTTACGGATTGCTTGAACCGATGCCCGGGAGTGGTAGATTATAATATTCCTCAGAAGAACCACTTATAGTATGATCCGAGCACTGAACGGTAAATTATCATGAACCTCGTCTATTTCCGAATTTTCTTTTGTACAACTGTTTAGTGTGTATTTTATAACTTTTCGCAAAGGATTATATAAAAGAATTTTCAGTTTACTTGCCATGACTAATAGCTGTGTTTTCACAACAGTGTTTTGCGAGAAACTAAGGGAATAACTGTATTTTATAGGTGCTTACTCAGCGCTCATTATCACTTGCGTTGCCATACCTCGAAAAGTCGAAACTGTATTTCTTGTTGTTATCATTTGTTTTATCAGCTGCTGTGGTCAGATGAATTGTGATAACGACTTCATTTAGTGTGCATTTATACCATAACTAGCTTCTGCCCGCGAATTCGTCCGCGTGGAATAGTTACTTTGGGCTAACGCTAAAAAACCCCCAGTTTTTCAAACATTCTTAATTGGTGCTCCGCTCCTATTGGTCTTAGCGTGATGATATATTGCCTTTAAGCCATTCTCGATAAATGAGATATCTAAGACTGAATTAATTTTTCAAATCAGACCAGTAGTTCCTGCGATTAGCGCGTTCAAGGAAACAAACAAACAAACTCTTCAGCTTTATATCTTAAAAATTATTATAATTAATTAGTAGTAAGTAGTATAGTGAGTAGTATAGATTTATGAAGACATGGGAGTGTTTCTGGAAGCCAATGGGTAGAGGCTTCTAAAAAAATTCTTTGGACGTCGTTTCACGGCCTACACCAGTTTAAACAATGGGTCTCGGACACGAACACTATCGTGACCACAAGACCGTGCGTTCATCTGCGTCCGAACACATCTTCCTACCTTCCTTCTGATGCCGGTAATCGGTATCAAATGGACTCACTTCGATAGTAAAGGACTCAGGAGCTCGCGTCGCGGGCGGCTGGCTTTAGGCGGCGTTTACGCAGCATTTCCATATTTCTAGCTGCGAGCCATCAATGTTCAACAAAACAAACTGAAACGTTACTAAATGAAGAAATAAGTAAGCCTATCTATATTCATGGAGTTTTTCTGTGTTGTACTAAACTAATGTGATGGTTCGCGTAGAATAGACAGCTTGAATGAAATGACAGCAATTTCGTTTAATGGTTCAAATTGTATTTAGAGGAAATGAGAACAAAGAAGAGGTTTTTCGCAGGATTTTCAATCTGAATACTGGACATCAAGTATTACCTACATCATTCATTTTATAGATTTGGTTCTTTTTTACTTACTCATACTAACACAGGTAGTGTAAACAGAGCGTTTGGCGAAGTAATGATAGTGTGGTTGTCACAACTCAGTCGAACGCTATCAGAGGGATCGGCGTGCGACGTGCGTGCCGACGGGACATAAACCGCGACAGACGCGCTGCGATAGGGGCGTCATGAACACATCCACTGGCTCCACGAGCCAGGAAATACGCGACGCTACTGGTCTGGTGAACTAGTCAGTGAGCTAGTAAATACGCGACGCTTCTGGGCTGGTGAACTAGTCAGTGAGCTAGTAAATACGCGACGCTTATGGGCTGGTGAACTAGTCAGTGAGCTAGTAAATACGCGACGCTTCTGGGCTGGTGAACTAGTCAGTGAGCTAGTAAATACGCGACGCTTCTGGGCTGGTGAACGTCAGTGAGCTAGTAAATACGCGACGCTTATGGGCTGGTGAACTAGTCAGTGAGCTAGTAAATACGCGACGCTTCTGGGCTGGTGAACTAGTCAGTGAGCTAGTAAATACGCGACGCTTCTGGGCTGGTGAACTAGTCAGTGAGCTAGTAAATACGCGACGCTTATGGGCTGGTGAACTAGTCAGTGAGCTAGTAAATACGCGACGCTTCTGGGCTGGTGAACTAGTCAGTGAGCTAGTAAATACGCGACGCTTATGGGCTGGTGAACTAGTCAGTGAGCTAGTAAATACGCGACGCTTCGGGGCTGGTGAACTAGTCAGTGAGCTAGTAAATACGCGACGCTTCTGGGCTGGTGAACTAGTCAGTGAGCTAGTAAATACGCGACGCTTATGGGCTGGTGAACTAGTCAGTGAGCTAGTAAATACGCGACGCTGCTGGGCTGGTGAACTAGTCAGTGAGCTAGTAAATACGCGACGCTTATGGGCTGGTGAACTAGTCAGTGAGCTAGTAAATACGCGACGCTTCGGGGCTGGTGAACTAGTCAGTGAGCTAGTAAATACGCGACGCTTCTGGGCTGGTGAACTAGTCAGTGAGCTAGTAAATACGCGACGCTTATGGGCTGGTGAACTAGTCAGTGAGCTAGTAAATACGCGACGCTGCTGGGCTGGTGAACTAGTCAGTGAGCTAGTAAATACGCGACGCTTCTGGGCTGGTGAACTAGTCAGTGAGCTAGTAAATACGCGACGCTTCTGGGCTGGTGAACTAGTCAGTGAGCTAGTAAATACGCGACGCTGCTGGGCTGGTGAACTAGTCAGTGAGCTAGCATTTCAGGAATAGGCTTCTCATAATTTCGGCACAGTTTTTCCACCACAGACGCATCATAATCATTTTATGGCATGGAGTCTCGAAATAGGTAGTATTTTGAGAAGTGTTTTTATTAGAGGCGTGGAACCGTTGATATTATGTAAACAGAGTAGACCAAGTTACAAAAAAAAAAATTGTACGTATTTAAACAAACCTACTCATCCCTGCTGCATAATTTTACGAAGAAGCGGCTAATAGTCAGTACTGAACTTGTCAGTGAGACTCAACACAAGTTTGTGACTACTTATTTTACGAAGAAGTGGCTAATAGTCAGTTCTGAACTTGTCAGTGAGACTCAACACAAGTTTGTGACTACTTATTTTACGAAGAAGTGGCTAATAGTCAGTTCTGAACTTGTCAGTGAGACTCAACACAAGTTTGTGACTACTTATTTTACGAAGAAGCGGCTAATAGTCAGTTCTGAACTTGTCAGTGAGACTCAACACAAGTTTGTGACTACTTATTTTACGAAGAAGTGGCTAATAGTCAGTTCTGAACTTGTCAGTGAGACTCAACACAAGTTTGTGACTACTTATTTTACGAAGAAGTGGCTAATAGTCAGTTCTGAACTTGTCAGTGAGACTCAACACAAGTTTGTGACTACTTATTTTACGAAGAAGCGGCTAATAGTCAGTTCTGAACTTGCCAGTGAGACTCAACACAAGTTTGTGACTACTTATTTTACGAAGAAGTGGCTAATAGTCAGTTCTGAACTTGTCAGTGAGACTCAACACAAGTTTGTGACTACTTATTTTACGAAGAAGCGGCTAATAGTCAGTTCTGAACTTGTCAGTGAGACTCAACACAAGTTTGTGACTACTTATTTTACGAAGAAGCGGCTAATAGTCAGTTCTGGACTTGTCAGTGAGACTCAACACAAGTTTGTGACTACTTATTTTACGAAGAAGCGGCTAATAGTCAGTTCTGAACTTGTCAGTGAGACTCAACACAAGTTTGTGACTACTTATTTCATATTCTCAAACAAGATGCGTGTGTGGGGCAACAGACACTAATAACTTCATACAGACTATCGTTGCATGCACCAGCGCGGCGAGTCATTGCGGACATTTAGTAAAGCTAACAAGGTCATACTGCCCCCCTCCCCCCCACGTGTCGCGCTCCATTCATCAACAACTCAAAGTTTCACTCTCATTCTGGTAGCTCCCACTGCGACGCTATTACCAAATTGCGATATTAATAACGTTTCCGACCTTTGGGCCAAAATTATTACTATATTGTACACCGGAAAATACATAGCAAAAAATAAATTATCATTACTTACTAAAGTTCTTTGTCAAAATCATCATCATCATCATCATATCAGCCGAAAGACGTCCACTGCTGGACATAGGCCTCCCCCAAGAACCGCCACTTCGACCGATTCTGTGCTTCCCGCATCCACCGAACTCCTGCGGCCTTTACTAAGTCATCGGTCCATCTTGTGGGAGGCCTTCCGACGCTACGTCTTCCAGTACGTGGTCGCCACTCCAGAACCTTTCGGCCCCATCGGCTATCTGTTCTGCGAGCAATATGTCCTGCCCATTGCCACTTAAGTTTGGCAATTCTTCGGGCTATGTCGGTTACCTTGGTTCTCCTGCGGATCTCTTCATTTCTGATTCGATCACGTAGGGAAACTCCAAGCATAGCCCTCTCTCTCCATTGCTCTCAAAATCATAAACAGTAATAAATAGAATACATTACTAATATGTGACCACCTGGAGACCTTAGCCTTTCAAACAAGAACTTTACAAATCCGTCTTTATATGACGAAGTTATGCCCGAACATTCATAAAAAAAAATATAAATACGAATTTGAGTGACAAATTAAAAATCGCTACGCTTTTTCTTTAAATCTAAGGGGAAGGGCTTTTTCAGCTGAATACTTAACACATTAACATACATGACGCTACTGTTCAAAAGTTGTACTCATCATCATAATTATCTAAGTTATAATTATTCATTAAAGAAATCGCGCCGACACTCGTAGAGGTCACGTAGCACCGTAGCGCGCGGCGTAGCACTGATCATACGGCGTAGCACGTAGTACGTAGCACCCAGAATTTCAAAGAGCACTAATGAAATAACGTCGGTTGGTCGGCGTGCGAGGGCAGAGGTCAGCGGAGGATAAACACACCGCGGTCACTTCAGACTAAGCGTCGCGGCTGTTACACACAATTAAATGCTACAGACAATCCACTTGCTACGGCGTTCGTAGTCGCTACGACGCGGCGGCGCGGCGTAGCGGTAGTAGAAAATCGTCGCAGATTACATGCGGTAGAAGGTTGCAGGCAGTGGGCTTCCAGCACAGTAATGTCAACATTAAACAAAAAATATTCATAAAAAAGAGAGAGAGAGAGTTTTCAGGTGTAAATTAATCGCGGTTATTCGTTAAGAACGATAGACTTACGCTAACGCTTGACCCAACTTAGCCCATATCTGGGCTCACAGATTTTTACCACTAATGCCCGTCAGCGTCGTCACAGCACTCTCGTGCCGCGCCGCGACTGACAACTGCACTTAGGTCATGCCCACTACAACAAAGCGCCTCGTGCGACATCACCGAGCGCGCTCGTCCTCGTTGGAACTGTTGGAAGGTCGCGCTAATACTTGTTACTTGTTTGGGTGAAATAAAAACGGACTATAACAAAGGAAGCGCCAATTTGAAGGTTGTTATGGAGACGAACTTTTGTACTCGTGTAACTCCAGTTAATCCCGGTGTTCACGTGAGCGGGCTAGTTAATACGTCAAGCGAAACTTTAGCAATTGGCCATTTTAACTGCAGATATTAGATTTTAATATCGGATTAGAATTGCAATTACTTATTTATACCACTGCACCAACCCGCACTGGAGCCAGTCACATCTCATATCGCATGATGGCACTCACTCGTCGCACACTGAGCCGGTGGCTGCACGGCATGGACGCGCGGGAATGCGGGATTAACGTTTACTTTATTATTGATCCTTTCTGTACGTAACCCCGCGTACTATCCAAAAGCGATCGTCGCGTGAGTACGCGATTGACGCGGTCGTTTGTATATTGTATCGGCCTTACTGATCTACAGATAGGTACACCGAAACGTTAGTTAGCGTTACGTAATAATTGAACTGCATTATTCTCGTATCTTACCTGCCCCGCCCAAAAAGTGAATTAACAAGTTGACGCGGTGGACAAATTGTACAACCAACGTGTGCTAACATGACTAGTAACTGCTCGCGTGCGGCACATCACATCACGACGCGCTACAAGCGACTCCCATTCTTAGTCCTAATACTTGGTGATAGGCAATTATTATATCATTACTAGCTGACCGTCCCGACTTTGCACGGGTAGCACTAAGTACATATATACGGCGCACCTGCCTATCTACCTACCTACACTACCTACCTACCTACATACCTACTTACATACCTCCTATCTACCTATTTATGTAGGATAGGTATACCTATCCAAAGTTGATAGGTATACCTATCCTACCTACATACCTACCTTTTCACCTACCTATCCTAAGAACCTTCTCCAGTGACGCTTATACTTATCATTTTTCTTTCTTTATTTAAATAAAAATGAATCCCTATTTCCCTAGCTGTCCGCCCCTGCTTCGCACGGGTAGCACTCAGTACTTACTTACTTACCCTACTTACCCTACCTACATATCTACCTATCCACCTACCTATCTAGGTAGATAGGATAGGTAGGTACCTATCCTATCTACATACCTACCTTACCTAACCTACCCTACCTACCTAGCCTAGCGGGAGGGTAGGTAGGATAGGTATATCCTACCTACCCTCCCTACCCTACCTACCCTGCCTACGTTCTCACCCCTTTTCTGTGCTGTTTACGGGGTTAGACGGGACAGCGGTAGACGCCTGATGGGAATAACTGATTAATTTATCGACTGCCAAGAATAGAAATTTATTTAAGTACTAATATCGCTATTAAAAATAAGGGTTAGTGGTAGAAGGGTGAAAATTTAGGGTTGTATGTATTTTTTAATGCCAAAACATACAAAAGTTACAAAAAAAAAATTGTCCAAAAAAGAAAAAAAAAATGTTGGGGTTGGACCACCCTTATCACTTAGGGGTATGAAAAATAGTTTACGTCCAAACCTACCGAATATACACAAAAAAATTCATAAAAATCGGTCAAGCCGTTTCGGAGGAGTTTGGCAACAAACACCGTGACACGAGATTTTTATATATTAGATTAGCTTATATTCACGATGTCGAGAAAAAAAGAAACCAAAAGGTATCTTCGGCAATGAAGTGGACTTCAACGACCGACGCCTGGGGATCAATAAACAAACAAATGTAAGAGGAATACACATTATACACATTTTCCTTCACGCTTATAAAGCAAAGATTTTCGTAACATCAACATTTTCTAAACTCTTGTCCTGGTAACCGCAACAATTACTACCCATAGAGATTCAGAAAAACCTCTCATAATTACAAACTGCACGTTGTACATTATTTTTACCACGCGTACCGCTTCGGCTCGAACGCTACACTGAGTCGACGATATTTCATATTTGATCGACGTCTTATTTGCCGTGAAACTGGATTTTCTGAATGCCTTTCAAGAGCCCGCGCCCCCGTAGCCACACTACACAAGGCTACATATTTGCGATATTTCGCTGAGCCACCGCACAATGCCCGCGAGAATCCAATCCACCTGTCAATAGCAGACGCGGCTCCCTGCAACCTTACGACCTACAAATAAGAGTGATATTCGTTTGTTTATCGCGTCGACTTGACGCCGTGTTTGCGCGGAGTCTGCATACATTTTGCATCTGCGGATGATATCGCGGCGTCGCACTTCATTTCGCAGATTTACTGACAGTTTGTGCCGCTGTTCCCGCAGAGTGCGCTCACCAGATCTTGTGGTTTCGAAGGGCACTAATGTGTTTATATACCAGTATATTGAAGTCAGTATTACGACTCGAGTAGTATAGTGCGAGTAGCAACAAGTGAAGGCATGTATTTACCCTATATCGAACTCAAGTGAGAGGGAAATGGGAGGGGGAAATGGGGGGGTGTTCATTCTGGTTATATTTGCTCGGAATCTATTTTGATTTATGCAATAGTAAGTTGAAGTTTTTTTTATGTTCAAATTGCTTTTAAATTGTTTTCAAAATTATCATTAATTCTTTCCTTTTTTGGAATTCAGTTTGAACCTACGAATTAATTATTCGTCGAGAGCGAGATATCTCTCTGTCCTTAAATTAAAAAAAAAATTAACTAAATTCAAAGTATTTTATTTCACTTATATGGGCACTTATGAAACGTCAGAAGCTACGCACAGTTCCAATTGGGCGTTTTCTATGGAGAAGAGCCGGCAAGAAACTCCACGGTTACTCTTTTAAAAAACAGTGTTATTTAGGTATGCGAGCGAGGACATGAGTGTAGGTCTTTCAACAAGTACCAAGTACTTAACAAAACAAAATAGAAGATGGTCAACAAGTCTACAGTCCACTAAGCCTACAGCGTTCTCACAGTCACAAAATAGAAAAGAATCTATATAAAAGATAAATAAAGTAAACGAAATGACATGATTGCTATTACAACCATACAACTGTAGCAAATCTGAATAAGTAACATGTCCACAAAAGCCAAAGCGTTAAAATTAAACAGTAGGTATACAATGTCAAATATTTATATAATTATTTATTATTATTCCCAACACAACTATCATTTCAGGTTACCCCAAATCGGTAGCGTGGTCAACCCAATATTTACACAATATTTTTTCCAATACAGCTTATCAGATCAATACAGAGTTCACAAAAATTACTTTGCATGTGGCAAAGTAATTTTTGTTAACTCATTCAGAGAACAGGTAAATAAATCCACCCTTTCCGCGATTTCGTTAAGTGTATGCAAGGCGCGCGTCACAGGTGCTTTACCCAGCAGGTTGGTCCGGCCGCGAGGCACCGCCAGTAAACGCGGTCTCCGTCGCCGTGACACGTAATTATCCGTCATGTTTAGATACACATCCTTTAGTACACCCGGGTTAGTAATCTTTCCACGCAATAACTTAAAAACATATGTAACAAGTGCTAAATCCCTTCTTGTTTCCAGCTTGTTGTACCCGACCATACCTAACACAAATAGTGTTGGGTACATCAATGGATAGAAAGGATAGACTCCATAAAGCTTCATGTACAGGTACCGTGTGAATTTATTCTGTATGCGCTCCAGCATTAGGACATATTTGGTTTCATGTGGTGCCCATACAGCCGCATTGAACTCTAATTGCGTTATTACGAGTGCGTTATACGAAACCTAAGCTGCTATAAGATTTCTTGCAAACCGATGTAATGTGTTCACGAAAAGTCAGTTCAGTATCCAGCCGCACCCCCAAATCGCGTACATCATCCTTACGATCCATTACCGAGTCATTCAGTTCATACCCATGACGTATTGGATCTCTCATCCTACCAAAAGTTATGATTGAACATTTTTGTGCATTGATATGATGATGATTATGTCAAGGAAGAATGTAAATAAAACAAAAATATAAACATGGTAATTTGGGAGCAGTTAATAGACTCTTACATAATATGCCGTTAATGAGGTACCAGGGAATTTGGTCAAAAAGAAAATCCAAGTTAGCGGCTGCGAAATTTTTTCCCCGGGTGTCGTTTTCATGGTTTTAGAGGGTGCTAACGCCGATAGTGAGGTCTAAATGTAAATCCGACTGCGATTTTCTAAAATAATTTTTCATGAGTATCGTTTTCATGGTTTTCGAGGATGTTAAATTTTCGACGGAAGTTTCTATGTGTAACGTATCGACATCACACATAGAAATTTCTTCCACCCGCCAGAGGGAACCTAGCAAGTTTTCCGGGAGTTTTGAAATTCGGTGATTTCATTGATTTCGACGTGTTCTCCTCCTTTTTGAGCACCAAATGTCTATAATTAAAACAATTTATTTATTTTGTTTAGTTTTAACTCAATCGTGTTGTAACCAAACAAAATAAATAAATTGAACTGAACTGAAGCAGATACTAAATGAAGGTGTTTTTTTGGTACAGTAAACCTATTTTTGTTACCGTTATTCAGAGATTATCCATATATATCCATCCAGGCGGCGGCATTTGGAAATCAAAATAATTATAAGTAAGTACTGTTTTTCACTCCAGAAATTCAAAATATTCACATTCGGTTGTGAAGTGAATATTGTCTGGAGGAAGCCGGCCCCGTGCCGTCGGCACGTTATCCCCTACTTATGGGTATTGACGCCCATTTCTAGAAAGTTGCACCATGTCCGCAAAATCTCCGCGCGCACAAGTGTTACGATGTTTGCAGGATATTCCGATGCAACGTGAAAATTATTTATATTTCAAACTGAAGAGTTGGTTTTTAGCTGTCCAGGAACTTTTCATGTCTCAGGAGCTTTACGTATAATATTTTTGATACTTAAATAGTGTAGACACTAAACACGATCACGAGTCGTACGATTACAGTGCCAGGATTAACTTCTTTTTATTTCTCTTTTGTGGAATGTGTCTCCCCGACGTAAATTCAAAATCTCCTCAACACGCACATTTACCACGACGCCGACGGAACAATTATATTATAGTAATCGAATGAATATCATTTTTGCTGTCGTAAATCTGCGCTGTGTCAGTGTGTGGCGGGTGTCGACTACTGAGAGCGCATAAACTCAAGGCGTTCAGTTTCAATAAGGTGTTAACATTAGTTCTATATCTGTCGCGGCACGAGTTATGGTTTCCTAGTAGCTGCGGGGCGGAGGGCGCGCGGGCAGTTAAACCCTCGTTTCAGTTTGTCTAGAGTGTCCCACTACACAAAGGAGATAGTTTTTTTTGGGCCCACTGTTTTGTAATGTCTATTAATCGCAATTTGCCTAACAAAATGTAACCGATTAATCATTTAAAATGGTTGATTTTTTTTTATAAAGTCTAACCGGGGTCACGAAATCGTAATATAAAGATAATGTTTTGATAATGCACTCAATGGCAGGGATGTCCGCCATTGCTCCCGCGAGGTGGCGCTAGTGAGTTTGGAGGTCATAATCAGTCTATTATCTATGGTCATAATTTGAAGTTCTGGCGGTCAAATTTGAAATATTTTCGTCTATTGAGTTTATTACTCAGGTTATTACTGTTTATTACTATACTCTATGGAATTAACCAATGTTTGACAGTTGTAGACAGTTCGTATGACCCCCAACCTCAGAGTAATAACTAAAGCACAACCGCCCCCAACACAGTCAGCGCCATCTGTTCTGAGCTTTTCAGATTACCTGCCATTGATTCAATTCCAGCTATGGTCGTCAACGTCAAAAATGCATGCATTGAAGCGTTTTTTGCGATATTATGAAAAAAAATATTATTTAAATAAATGAAAGCTCGATGTGGTAACCAAATCTGTTTTTAATAAGTAAAAAAATAAACCATTGACGAAACAGCAGGTTCCCACCTGTGTCTAATATTATTTTTAGGTTTAGTATTTTAAAAATTAACGTGAAACGGAATGTAGTTTTGGTTGCTTGTCAGTTTGGCTCTAGTGATGTTACTCAATCTCATACGATCAGGAAACGTTATTTTAAATAACGTTTTTAAATCGTTTCTCACAGTACTCGTTCTTCTTAGCACGAAATTTTGTTCGGAATAAAAACGAAATGAGAACGCTTTGAAAAACCGGTTTATTCCGCAGGACGCAACTTGTTTATTTAAATTGTAGGTACTTATCTTCATTTCATAGCATACTTGATTCCAATGCGCTTGCCGCTTACGTATTGATTAAGGTTGTATTGCTAGTTTCTTATCGATCAACCCAAACATGTTTAAAAACGGTTAAAAACGTTTTTATTAAACGAGAACTATTTAAATTTTGTTCTTTCTCAAAAACGTTCCTTTCGAACGTAAACGAAACAAATCGTTCTTTAGGTTTTTAAGACGAAACCGTTTCGAAAAATATATCGTTATCTGAGCCCTGATGACGATTTAATGACAAATTACACGTTATCAACTGACAGCACTAACCCACAGAACATTATATTTTCACTCTTAATATAACTCTGTGACTCCCAGTATTTTGGCGGTTTATTACATGAAATATTATATCTATCTAAAATGGTAACCGCTACGCGCGCTATGGTAATGGCTCCATGTATCCGTAAGATTGCCACACTGGATCCTAAAAAATGTACCCAAAGTTTTGTGTGCATTTTTAACAGCTCCAATGGACTGATGGTGATAGGCTGTTAAAGATATTTTCCTATATTAATAATTTTACAAACCTGTTGCATACTAGTAGTAGCAGAAATAATTTCTATTCCCCGATCCGTAGCTATTGTTTCCGGAATAACAAATCTTAATATGAACTGTCTAACAAATGCATCTGCAATGGACACCGTTTATTTGTTTGGCATAGGTATATCTACATATTGAACTACTATGGCAGTGTTGGTGATATTTAACTAAACGCGACTACATCAAGTAAAAGGCACCTCGACAGAAAATGTACCTACCTTTATTTTATTTTATTTACTCGAGTAACGAGTTAAAATATCGAACCGCATCACTATCTGACCCTGTCAAAAAGACAAAGTCAGGTCAAAGACTTTCGTCTTCAGAAGCAGCATGTCTGCGTCTGCATTATGTGGGACGAGAAGATATTGCGTAGCTTCCCGAACGCTGCCCAGCTGAGTCGGATTCACCAATTGACCTCTTTCTCGAAGATGGACCTGCCTAGCTGGACAGCTTGTCCTAGGCAAACATACTCGTCCACAACTTCGAGCGTAGCGTCTCCGATCTTCATGAGAGTGGGTGTTACATGGGCATTTGACATGACCTTTGTCTTTTCCAGACCCACTCTTTCGAAGGCTCTACTAAGGTCATCGAGCACTTTATTGAGGTCTTCCATGGTCTCAGCTATTACAACTATGTCGTTGCCATCCTAATCTCGTACAAGCTGACGTCCGGGATGTCTTCGGTATAGTGGCGGGCCAATCTAGTTTTTGGGTCGTTTGCCAGATTCGTAACGGGGTTATTGATTGACGTGTACAACTGTACATAGAAACACTCGATCTCTCTCAACAGGTCAGGTTTGGCGGATACGATTCTGCTATTATCGGTCTGCTCTGGCTCTACCCAATAGACAGTTCTCTTGCAAAAACCTTGGAGCCCTTATTCCTTATTCTTGGAGCTCTATTGCGTCCTTAATACGATTCATATTGTATTGGCGAAGGTCGTTTTACAAGGACTTAGAGATCTATCAGTCATTTATAGCTATAAAATGTGTTGTCTTTATATTATAACTAGCTTTTACCCGCGGCTTCGCCCGCGTGGATGTTGCAAAATATCCCACGGGAACGTTCTACCGGGAATACATACCTAATAGCCAAGGAAAAGATCATTGACTAACTTTCAGCGGACGCAGTGGTAGGCTACAGCGCCCGCGTTGTCAACCATAATTATTTTGTTACGCGTAATTTTGAAACTGTGATATCTCTTAAACTATTCATTTAAATGATGTGATGTAAAGGCATATTTTAATCGAAATTGAATGCCCAATTTAAATAACTTATTTAATTGGATAAGGATTAATAAGATACCGGTCAAAATAGCTTCGGAAATAACAATGAAAATTTTATACAATTTTGAAAGATAAAAATTGTTATTGTGGGTCATCCTTAGAAGATGGACATATGCCATCGCGGACTTTTTTGTTGCAATTTTTAAGATATACAATACTTTAGAACATAAATTTGATTTATCTCTCACGGCTTACGCAGCGCACGCCAGTAAAGCTCCCAGTCGGCATGATTTTTTCCGACATCTTCAATAATAATTGTTATATTTCAGCTGATTTACACAAAACCTTAATGAATTATATACTAAAACCTTCCGCATGATCACTCCGTCCAATGGTGAAATCCGTTTGAAAATCTGTTCAGTAGTTTTTGAGTTTATCGCGTTCAGACAGACAGACGCGGCGGGGGACTTTGTTTTATAATATGTAAGGATAAATCGAATTTTACCTTCCGGAAAAATAATGAAGTTCCAGTTCCTGATAACATAAAATACTTGTCTTGGTTTGGTCCTTTTCCCATATTTTTGTGGGTAAAGGCCTGGTAATGGTATCACTGAAAGCTATATTTGTGTGCGTTTGCGGAACGTAGACACATTCGGCTCACGCACACAAACAAAATGAACTGGACACACGATATCGCTCGTGTTTTGTACTAGACGCGGCTTCTATGCGTTATTATTCTAAGGATAAATAGTATGACCCAGATAATGATGGTGGCGATGATGATTTTCATCAAAACCCGATATTTGATGGTGATAGTCCCTCACAAACCCGTTAATTCGGCATTAGTCAACAAATAATATAAAATAAACAATAAAAAATACCTGGGTCAAAGTTACTCGAAACCGACAACAAAACAAAACAAACGCCGAAGTACCTCTTATTATACATCAAAAACTCTTTCTAGTTCCAGTGTTTAAGTCCCTAAAGCTACTAACATTTCCAGCAATGTACATTTTGGAATTGGCAATTTTTGTTAAACGTAACATGCATCTTTTTACTACAGTATCACAGAGTAGTAAGAGACCAATCAGAAGTCACTACAAAAATCTTTTACTAGTTGAGAGTTGCAATACTGCATTACATAAAAAAAATATTATTAGTATGGGACCAATAATATATAACAAAATACCTGACATAATAAAAGTTGACACAATTCGCAATTTATTTTAAAAAGATTATTGAAAAATGTTACTACTCGATTAACGATTTTTTAAATGACAAAGACTTTGACTTATCCTTATGTAAATTTCTAATTGATAATATTGTAGTAATTTCTAATTGATAATATTGCAGTAATTTCTAATTGATAATATTGTAGTAATTTCTAATTGATAATATTGTAGTAATTTCTAATTGATAATATTGTAGTAATTTCTAATTGATATTGTAGTAATTTCTAATTGATATTGTAGTAATTTCTAATTGATAATATTGTAGTAATTAATGCATTTAACGACATACCAACTTATTTAATTGTACTAGTTTTGATCTGTAATTCGTAATTTTTGTATTTTGACACTATTATTATTATTAATTGTTTTGACCTCATTCATTAATGTTTGCATGCCTAATCTAAGGTAGATTGTACAAGGATCACCATTATTTTTATTACCTTATGTCATGTACCTACAATCTATGCAAATAAATAAACTTTACTTTAGTGATATCAAAATTATTGCTGTTGGAGCGGGGACCAGGTTCCATACATTTTTGCCCATCATCCTTTGGCACACAGATAGTTTACAACCTGGATAAACACATATAGGAGACATTTTATCCCGGTTGTACGTTCCCGTGGGATAATTTCCGACAACCACGCGGCCGAAGCCGCGGGCGAAAGCTAGTATCCTATAAATGTGTTGTCAGCGAAAGTAGAACGCTTAGTGCCATAATGTGATTGTTCCGGCTGGTAAGTGGCGCGCCGCCGCGCCGCCGTCTGTGAGGTTACCTACGTGCAGATCGTGGGCGAATCTTAGGTACGGGTGGCGATTATCTTCAAGAGAAATATTGCAGTACCGTTGAGAACAAAAAGCCTGAACTCAAATATCGCTGTATAAGAATGTGTATTGAGATATACAGGGTGTCCCTGGAAACCTGTACCAGCGAACGTCTGTGATCAGGGGACACTAATAACCATCGATTGAACCCCCATGTATGTTCCGCGATATTTTAAAGGTTTCGAAAAATAAGTTTATTTATTTAATATTTATATTTTCAGAATGTTTGAAGTGAATACTTCTTTAGCGGCTTTGTGCACTTTTTTAGGGATGGGTAAAAAATGTTAAACTCGCGTCAGATTGTGCCGTAAGATCCGTTGCCTAGTAACCGACTAAGTAAATATCAAAATAAATTTCTTACCTCGCAATCTTTACGTAATGTCAAAACATTACGTAAAGATTGCGAGGTAAGAAATTTTACCCATATTGATGGCTAAATAATAAAAAGCAGTCAAAACATACTTCATGAAAAGTGTTTAAATAAATTGTTTATTTTTGTTAGACTATATTTTGAAAATAAATAAATATACTAGTACTACTAATGAATATTGTATTTAACTATATATTTTATAGTACTTTTATACTTACTGATAAATAAAGCAATTCGGGCGAAATTATTCCCTAACCATTCCAAAATATTCAAAAATTCACAACGCATTAACGTTGTGAATTTTTGAATATTTTGGAATGGTTCAAGTATTAACTTCTGCCGGCGCCGCGGCACTCCCGGAGTGCAACCCGCTTGTTTTTTTTTACATCATAGTACATTTTCTGTGTGATGTTTCTTTGATTTTTTTTTGTCAGTATTATGGCTAGAATGTGTGTTCACCTGTTATAAAACAGAAAACCAAATTCTAACTAAGTACTAGTAGCTCAGAGTACACAAAATTAAAGTTTATGTTTGAGACAAATTCTCACTTGATTTCAACTTGAAAAAAATATACTTACACCTGACTGAAAGACATGTAAATAATTTTAAAAACTTTGTGGGTTCCTTAGCTCTCAAAATAACATTTTAGAAAATGTACTTTATAAGACATTATTATGCAAACACGGAGTTGAAAGTTGATACAGTCAAAAATTGAGAAATTTCACAATTTTTGACTGTATCAACTTTGAACTTTTATGGCAAAGTCAAGTATTTGTAGTAACCGTACCTTTAGCACCGGCCGCTTAGTTACATCCAATGTTTTTGTACCGACTAGGACTGACCGATGCCCACTCCGCGTCGTCGCCGACTTGACATGTCACCGCGCGAGCCTCTGTCACAACCTCAGCAAACCGCGCAGGTTGGGTATATAATGTACAACTCTCACTGAGGACAGGTGACAATTACACAGTGAAAATGTTGGCGGACGCTTGTCTGTACTACTGCGGTACTGGGGCCCAAGTCTACTAATTTACAAACGTCACAATGGTCTCTCGATGGTCAGTTTTTGACAGATTTTGTATGGCAAATGTGTAGACTTGGCCCCCTGGTGCAACGAGCTTGAGTTCATTCTGGTGTACCTTCCGCACATTAGGCGTACAGTGACACTCAGCCACGCATTATTTAATGCAAACGACTCGCCTCCGCCAACTTCACAATTTGTCCAAACAGATTGTTTTCAGAGCAAAATTCAATTCAAATTGATCGTTCGCGTCTCTGGGCGCGCACATAATGAAAGGGGCTTAATACGGTATCGGTAAACATTAGCATAAAGTATTCGCAAAAATTGCGTTCCGGGGTTGTGGCAGGCGGCGCGGAATCTTAATATCATCCCCTCCCGCGCTCCGCGGCCCGCAACCCTCCCGCGCCCGGCCCGCGCCCGCGCCGCAACGAGTCGTCTGCGGGGACTACGACGAGAGTTCACGAGAGTCGCAGATAGCATAGAAGGACCATGTCATTATATATTAGTCGGCAAACAGCTTGAGAAAATGTCTTAACAAACGGAAAGCTCCTGAACTGCAATAAACAAGATCTGTTCCTATCACACTCAAAATTCCAATCCCTTTCATTTTGAGGATTCAGAAAAATTAATTAAGTACCTACGTTGTTTATCGAGCAGATGAATTTTTCAAACATAATGAAGCAATGTATTATATTTATGTTGCATTGAGAAAATGAATCGGATTGTGACTGAGTTGCGAAGGAGTTACAATTGGGATGCTGCTATTGAACAGAAGAGAGCGCAATATTTTCGTGCATTTAGGTAAACAATATTGAAACACTAGGTGTTATGTTTTTTCTTTGTAGCATCTTTTGATATGCGATTTTGGCATTTTGCTAGGAGTGGGTCTTCCGCCCCTCTGTCTGTCGTGTCTCGGGCACTTGAGAGCGGTTGCGATTATGTGCAATTTTGTCAACGGGTTCTGAATGTCGCGGCATTTATCAACAGAGTGTGCCGCTGAACTTCATCGCTTTCAGCGATAATGCATGCAGAACACGGAACGGCTTAGCACTATATAATTATGTGTATAGGCAAACATTTGTGCAAGGTTTTCAAGTCTGTCAGTCTTACTCTATTTTGTCTAAATATAATATGTAGCTAATAGAGTATAATTAGTGAGTGGCAGTATGGAGCAAATGAGAACGAATCGCCTCGCATTATGCTTACCTGCACAGATATTAGCGCAGTGCTACAACAGCGCACGTGAGCCACTGTGTCACTATTCTCGGGCGTTACTCTGTTATCTGTCCACATTACTCCACATTATTGCGCGTGTCGTGTGTCACTCGACACAGTCGTGCAGCGCCGAACTGAATGATCGTGATATTCGTGATATAGTTTTAGTAGGGTTTGTCCTTTTTATGTGGATTTTAGTTAATACCTAAATTAACCTTTAATATTTCTCCTTCACTGTACTCACGGTTCGGTTGTGGAATTCACTTCCGCCTGACATTAAGGACTGCCAAAGTATTGCAATGTTTATGAGTCAAAGAACACTTTCGTCATAGTTTCATTATATATTTATTAATTATTATTAACTATATTATTAATTTATTATACATATACGGGGTGGCAGGGACATCGACGCGAAGCCGATTACCATAGATTCAGAACACGATTCTGAACCCCCCTGCGTTGAAATTATTCGTCGGTTATTAAAAAAAAAATCAGCTGCTCCATACATTTTGACCGCGTAGGTATTGCACTTTTCTATGAAACAGCTGTTTTTTTTTAAAATAACCGACGGAAAATTTCAACGCAGGGGGGTTCAGAATCATGTACTGAACCCATGGTAACCGGCTTCGCGTCGATGTCCCTGCCACCCTGTATTTTAGAGATATTTATTATAGAAGTAGGTATGTATAAAAGTAAGTTTATTCTCAGACTCGTATTGTATGTTTATAATTTAATTGAGCGTTTTTTTTTTTGTTTTAATTTTAATTTAATCTTTATTTCAGACATACGTATACAGAAATACAGTCGTTTACAAAGAATAGCGTTAGTAAGGGTTGTTAGTAGTACACAAAAATACAACCCCGGCGCCAATGACGCTGGGTCACACTGACCCGGGGCGACTTAAATCTGTCATTATTATTTTTTACGCCGAACGTTTTTAACGAAAATTTTTGCGTTTATGTAGCTGGAGGTACGGCCTCCCTCTACCCGGACCGCGGCCGGGTATCCTAAGTGCAACGGCGCGTACACAGCCAGATACACGTGCATCAACTCAAAACGGATAAATATGACCCAGCGTCATCGCTGGCGTAGTATTTTGTTACATGCTTTTATTCCTATATTTAGAATTTGTTGTTAATTCATCTTGTTCTTTTTTAAGTTTTTGGAGAATATGGCATTGTGAAACTACCCTGAGAGACTATTGGCGGTGTTAGAATAGTCAGAATTTGAGGAAGAAGAGTCAAATGCTGCTTCGACAGTTGCGCAATAGAATCGTATATTGCGCGGGTGAACCCATCCAAGAACCTTCGGGGGAGGTCCCGCGAAGGTTCCAGGAACTCGCAGAAGATGTGAAATATGTCCGTCTAAAAAGAATTAGAAGACATCTCATATTTGTTATGTATGCCAGATTTACATTTATGCCCAGATCATTTCATTCCGTACTGCAATAATTGCAGTAGTTCCATGTCTCTGAATGAGGAAGTAGAGGACTGATTTGTTATTATTATAACTAAAATAAGTTTGCTTGGTTTCTCTTTTAGTATGTAAAATGATTGATTTCTATTATAAATTAGAATACCTTACCAAAAATTTAATAAATATGAATGTTGTTTTCAGAATTGATTTTGCATGCGCTATTAAAAAAGCTAATAAAAGTTTGTTTATTAAAATATATCGGACTTACTTTTATTTTACTACATACTCAAAAAATCCTTGTATAATACATAATTATAAAAATTTAGATAACTTCATGACAATTACTCGATAAAACCTGGGTCATGATGACCCGCTGTCATCGTCGGTGTAATTATATTCACGTCATTTGCGCCGGGTTAAAGGTGTTAGTAATTTGTTAGTAAACAAAACAAGTTACACAATAATTACTAAAGACTACCTACTTTTTCTTTGCAGGTGTACACCTGTCCAGTAGGTACACATTAAAAGAACTGTCGATCTTGCACGCTAACGTTCTGAGGACAGTGTTGGTGCTACCACGGACCCTGCTCATCATCGATGCAGTTCTTTTCCTTAAGATGGCAAAGAAGTCATCGATGGATGCGTCCGCAAACATTGCGGAAGCACTGCAGTACCGGGGCGGGGCAGCCTCAACACTGCCCTCAGATCGGCTGGTTTTAATTAACGGTAGGTAACGGTATTATTATCTACTTTCCTTATGCTGGAAGACAGTGGAAGAGATTTCGCTATAAATAACCTATGTACATATTTTTCTGTTCCCTTCTTCTTGTCTGTATATATATGTGTACATAAATGGTTAAATAAATAAATCATGTTCTCTCCCACAGCACAAAGATAAAAATTTAAATAACCAACTTTTGCAATTACCTATATAAGTATGTGGTGGTGGAATTTAGATTTAGTAGACTTAACTAAATACATTCCACGATTTCAAGAGATGAAAGTAAACACATAAATATTATGTAGATACTATGATAATACTCGTATGTGGGTACACAACGATTTTCGTCTGTTGCAGATATTATTTCCGTTCTCCCACGCTACGCATGGAGTGGCGCAGCGAACCCTAGCGATCACCTCGCGCCGTTCGGAACCTCAGCACAAGCAGTCACGCGGCGGTTTGTCTCGCTACAAACAGATCCGAAACCATTTGCATACATTTACATTTCTTCAACTGTTAAAAACAATGTCTTCCCCGCATCGTAGGGACGTACGCTCAGCGTTGATAATTGCTTGCGACGTTATTGTGCGCACACCCTTATTTACGAGTCGCTCTCGGCGGCGGCGTGGAGAATCACAAGCAGTCGGAATATTAAGTGCGAGAGACGTGTTCAGTTTCACGTCGTACATGCGCCCCATGCGGCACGTTCTGATAAGCACCGAACATTCCACCAGGTGGGAGCACTGGTTACTGCATCTGAAGTATAAACGTCGGTAGTGTGGGTACGCCTGTAATTGTGGCCTGCCTGTGGACACTTATTAAGCAAATACTGCTTGCCAAAGCAGTATTTAAGGTGTATATAAAAAACGAGTAAATACTGGTATTCAGCTGCAACCGGTAAGACTGGAAGCCGACCCCAAGATAGTTGGAAAAAAGGCTAGGAAGATTGATTGATAAAAAACGAGTATATAAGAAACTTTAATGCCCGTTTTCACCATCATTCCTTAAATTTAGGGAGTCTCTTAAGACATTTTAAGTGTTAGTTTCTGCTAAGGGATCCTTTAAATATAGGGGCCCGATATTCGGCATCTTAGCGATAAGTGACTGTTCATTTGTTGTTGAAGGTGGTCATCTGTCAAGATTGACTGTATTTGAATACATAATTTTCTTCTTCAATTTTTTTTTTTTTAATAAGGAATTTTGGATGAGATTTTATCTATTTTTAAATGTAATCATGTTTATTTTATGTTTTCTTTCTATTTTGTCATATTATTTTACATTAATCTACATGATTTATCGATGGAATACAAAATTGGTAATTTATTCGTATATGTACACCCTGATTTAAAAAAAACTGTCACTTAGGTAAGTGGCCTCTAAGTAGGTATCCCTTAATCTGGTGAAAAAAAACTTAGGTAGGGGGTCATTTAAGGAGTCTCTTAGGTTAAGAGATCCTTAGTAAGGAAGTGTTTGAGGGAACGATGTTGAAAATGGGCATAAGAGGTGCTTTAGACCATGAAACTGAATAACTTTTACCATGGGACCATTATAGAAATCACAAAAAAATAAAACGGCTGTCCCATACATTTAGAGCAGTAGGTGTTAAACTTTACTATGGAACAGCTGATTTATTTTTCGCAATTTCAATGATGGTCCCATTAGTAAAAGTTATTCAGTTTGATGGTCTCAAGCACCTCTGAAAGTTTTTAAAGTTCATTTTTTTACACCTTATATACCTACTCGTACAATAAAATACACAAAGAACTAAAATGATTCAATAATCCTAATTCATTTAAAAACAATCTACTTACCTATATAAATAGCTGAATCGACATAATTTTTATGACATTCAAAGTTTCTATAACTTGAAAATATAAAATGTGTAGGTAAGATTCATGAATTTTTTTATGATGTACGAGTATGATCTGAACGACTATTATTGTATTAACAATTAATCTGCGACATTCTATAATATTCTATTTATATAGAACTATCTTTTACCCGCGGCTTCGGTCGCGTGAATGTCGGAAAATGTCCCACGGCAACGTACTACTAACTATGTGTGCCAAATTTCATCCAAATCTGTTCAGTCGTTTTTGAGCCAATCCTGAACATACATCCAGACAAATAGACAAAAATGCGATGTAATCTTCCGATTTTATAATAAGGACTATGTTTGTTTTCACAAACGTTACGTTATTGTTTATCAGAATTAATGTTTATTACAAATATTTTATTCCGCTTTATTATAATGAGAGATAAGATACTGATATCACTTACTAATTTCATGAGAAAGATTGTTTAATTCTGTGTCTAGTTTAGTAGTAAATTATGATAACCACAATCTACACACATCAAATAAAGTTTGCGATCAGTTTGGAAAATCGAAATAATTTTTGTTACGGTAGACTATATTATAATTTCTTCTTCTTTTCAGGCAGTGTATTTCTATTTTATAAAAGATATAAAGTAAACACTTATCCTGATAAAGTAAAATTTTAAAAATATATCAGCTTTTGCTAGTGATCACAAACTTTTTTTGATGTGTGTATGTACCTAGATATAGAGAGTATTAGTGGCTGGTATTATTTGTATGTTATAGTACTGAGGTCCGCAGCAGCCACCACCGTATCTGCTCTAAAATATTATAAAGTAATTTAATAACATAATTAAGTAGCTCCCTAACTCTGTGCGTGCCTCTAACAACATTATGAGCGGTATAAAACATCACTCGACTACTTTTAATTAAGTGTTATGAAAACTTTTCACAAAAAAAAAACGTCTTCGACTATAAACTAATCACTAAAATTTCGGAAGTTGGTGGCAAAAACGAAAATACAAAACCAAAGACACGGATATTTGTTATTTGCCACCGACTTCCGAAATTTTAGTTATTTTTCACTTTATAGAGGAAATCGGTTGTTTTTTTTGTGAAAAAGTTTTTATTTCTTCCTTTTTAGTGGGTCGGTTTGTAATTTATCTAAGTTACAATAGCCTAATGTCAACCTTTTACAAAATATTGCTTTTCCCGATGCAGGGACGTTCATTGTTGAGGAGTTCTCCTGGTACTTCGCCTTCAGCTCCACTTCACCATAAGCATTGTGACGGGCATAAATTGCTTGGCAACCATATTAAAGTAATCGAATCGCAACCAAATAAATGCTTTCTATTCTATTCTATTCTATAACCCGTGAAATACGTGTTATTGAGTAAAGCGATGGCCATCTGTGGTCTTCATCATCAGTTTCACTTCACTAAATGGTGCTTTCCGAGAGCAAACCTAAGAGTTACTATAAAAAAAAAAAAACCTAAATCGTTATAGGTGTGCCTATAATATTTCAAGAGTTCCCAGGCCTTCTCCAGTATTCCGTCATCCAATCCTGACTTGATGACAATGGGACCACCTGGGAAGTATACCCTTTCAAACAAAAAAAGAATTTTCGAAATCGGTCCAGCCGTCTTCAAGTAATCCGGAACATACATAAAAATTGTTTGTTCAGAAAGACTCGACTTTTTTCTGAGTCGAAACCGACTCCAGTAATAGTAATAGTAATTTATTTCCAAACTTCCGTACACGTTACATCAATGAGGTCTCGACCCCTGAACTAGGACATCCTGTATGACAGGGGTCGAGGTTTCTCCAGTTACATCATCATCATCATCATCATCAGCCTATTAATGTTCCCACTGCTGGGACACAGGCCTCCTCTCTGTGAGAGGGAGTGGGCCGTAATCCACCACGCGGGCCCAGTGCGGGTTGGTAGATGTCACATGTCTTCGAATTTTTGGTTCTAAGACATGCCGGTTTCCTCACGATGTTTTCCTTCACCGTTGTGAGAGCAGTGGTGATGAAATTATTTACACAAAGTAAAGCGCCTGCTGGGGTTCGAACCCACGACCTACAACTCGTAAGTCGGGGCCGTTACCACTGGGCCACCACTGCTCCTCCAGTTACATGGATCAACATAAGAAGGCTTAGACTAAATACAATCAATTTATACTTATTTTTATAATAATTAAAGGAAAAATTGAAAAAAGAATAAAAATATAAAAAAAAAATAAAAAAAAATAAGGCAAAACTTAGGTATTCTCGGGTAATATGTGTGTGGTGAGATGTTGGATGGATGTGTCGTGTGTGTGTAGGTGTGAGAATGTGTGTGTTGTCTGAGTCTGTCTACTAAGTTAGATTACTGATCATGTTTTCCGTATCGTCATAGGTATAGCTATCAAGCCAAGCTAGGATTTCCTTTTTTATATTGTAATTGTTTAGGTCTCTAACTAATTTGAGCTGGCTAAGTTTGCTGTAGAGGCGTGGCGATACTGTTGTAGTGCTTTCTGGCAAACTTGCTCCTTGCACATGGTACAGGATATCTATCGGTTCTTTTTTTTGTTTTTGGCAAGTAGGGGACTGTGTGCCGGTGATATCTTCGCAGGCATTCAAATACAAACATTTTACTGACGCTGAGCACTCGCGCCTGTTCATATACCAGAGTGGTAGAGGTTCTGAAGTTAAGAGAAAGCAGTACCTTCAAGACTGCTCGCTGTGAACGCTCTATTTCGATCATAAGTGTTTTTCCAGCACCACCCCATGCACAGATGCCATAGCACAGAACGCAGTGACACAAGGCTTTGTATGTTTGTATAAGCAGTTTATGGCTGGCAACATATCTCAGGGTTTTGAATATGTATATAAGTTTTCGCATTTTTTTTGCTGTGACTGAGATATGTTGGCTCCACTTCAACTTGTCATCGATTGTAACACCGAGGTACTTTATGCTGCTGACTCTCTCAAGCCTAGGGCAGGCACAGGAAGGTATAAAACACGACCCCCTATTACAAGGGAACGTGTGGATGGGCATAGTCAAATCTGGACTAGACCTGCCTGACTTTGACATGCTGACTCGCAGAGGCGCCTTAGACATTTTTAAGTGATGAGGCACCAGCCGACGATTATCCCCGTATGTACTATGCAAGTGCACCCAAGAACAACCCCCGGTTGGTGCAGGACTATTTCAGGAAATGGAAACAAAGATGAAGGCTTAAGTTGACTGGTGACCAGTACCCTAATTACGTAATACACGATCAATCAGAATCGAATCGTTTTGAAACAGATTGCTAATCCATAGCTTCAAAAGTTCGAAAATAAATTGAAAAATGTGTTGCGTAATTAGATAGCTGGACCTATGGAAGAACTAAGGCCCTTGCCTGATCAATGTTTTATATGTACACGGATAAAATGGCAGGGGGTGACTTGCACACTCAATAATGGGCCCCCGAAACTGTCGCTACCACGTTGAGACGTAGCGTCAAGGGGCAACATGTCCTGAGAAGCTTGAGGAGTGATGGGTATTCCACGGCTTTCAAAACCCAGAGCCCGGAAGATGGTCAAAATCCCTATGAGCACTTACTGGAATACATCCTGGAGATTCGCAAGAGCAAAGCTGCTCCCTCCGAGCACGTTTGCTCTTGCGAATCTCCACTCAAGCCGGCCTATTAAGGCAAGAATGAGGTGGGAGCTCTGTTCCTCGTCAGTGTTCACTCCAGCCGGCCAATAAAGGCATGCATGATTTTTGTATCTCTCTTGGTCTGGTTCCTCATCCCAGACCTGTTCCGGCAAAGTAAACTCTACCGGCACAGACCTACAGTTCGGAGCACGCAATCCCCACCACGACGTCAACGTAGAGATACGGCGGCGGCGGTGGGGTTATTATTATTACTATTACTGAACCTTGTTAGTATAGTGAGCAACTGGTAGACGGGAAGGCGTCGCGGCGGATGAACCTGTGCGCAGTGTTTAGTACAAGGAGCATGCCCCATACATCAGGACACGATGTACTGCCGCACGACGCGCAATTAATGTCATCTCGCTGCAGGACGCAAACCATTCAAAAACGTTTTAATAAATTAAAGTGGGCTTTAAGATAATCCGATAAGATTTAAATTCCGGCGTTAACTAAATGATCGAAAGCGGTATCTCTGGGCTGGCGCCGTGCCAGACGCGCGGTGCAGAGGTGTGGCGAAAAATAGCGAAATGCCGCTAAAGGCACTCCGACTCTACACTGCGTCACGCACTTAATATAAACTAAAGAAGCTTCACTTCCTATAACTAGCTTGCTAGAAGCGTTGAACAAAATAATATAATGTACTTCAATCGTGCGCGTGTGAAGTTCAACGTTGTTCTTGTTGCGTTGTCGTGAACTTTCTGTGCTCTATAGTCGGTGTCCTCGCTGCGTATGACGCCGTACAAGTTAGCTCAACTGCTCAGCTGGTCGTGCTGTGAAAACCCGGCTTACGACAGGTTTACACACAGTTCTCTGATTGTACAAAGCCGTATTACTGTCGCGGCCGTATTTATTTGTAAACGACTATTGCTGTAATGACTTGTGTTAAATACGTCACAATAAGTGGCGGTTTGTAGGCACTAGGCAGCCACGATATAAAAAACGAGCGAGCCTTACAGTAGTCGCGTATGATGTGTAACATCGACATATTGGCTGACGTAATATATGATAATTATTATAAACAATATTCATCATCACCATCGTCATCATCATCATCCTGTTTACAACCTCCCGGAAAATGGGTTGGTTCAATCTGACCGCCAACTCTAGCACCGCGGGCGCTCATTGGTCAAATCAGCGCGCGCTTCCCCGGCTTTCTGTTACACACTTCCGTCCGTTTTCACGAAATCACTCCCACAGATTGCAGGAAAGCGAAAGGACAGATGTTACACATCAATAAATATGCGGATAGTATAGATATAATGATGTTAGACATGCATTGTTAATTGCGTAATACGATGCCTCAGTCATGGATATAAAGATCTTGTGTCGTCTTCAGCATCTAGAGTGTTCAGACGAGTGTCGAGACCAGTCGAGGGAAGGTAAGCTATAATTTATTTTAAAGTTCGGTAGCAGCACATAACATCTCTTATTCCTTTGAAACTCCGTACTACGCTAGGTCAGCTCAAGCCCAAAGTGGTAAACCGCCGCAGTGTGCGGCCTACTGTACTTGACATTGTGAGTATCAGGTGGCACTGCACATACTTACTTATCATTGGGTACAGATGTAGAGAATACCTACCACTTCTCTAAATGTGTGCTTGTTAGTATCGACTGTGATCCTGTATAGTAAATGCAGAAAAACTAAACATAAAAGCACTACCGTCATTCTAAAAGAGAGATGTAAGTATTGTTATCTTTCAACATCTACAGATATTGAAAGATAAAATCTTACATCTCTGTTCTTATCATCGTCTTTCTATAAACCCACTTTACACGAGAGCATTCTATTTTTGTTCCATCTCATACATTTTTCTCATCCCAACTGTACGAGGCAATAATGCGTACCTAATTAACATTAACATAAATTCAATCGTAACATTCGTAACTAAAACTCCGCCACGCGCTAATGTGCGGGTCGATCACATAACATAACGTCAAGTGCGCCTCAGAGAACTTTACATACTTACATAACTTTAAACTGTTTCCATAATACTATTGAACCTAACAGTGGTTCTACCTAATTCAACAACGACCAGGGTATCCGTCAACGACGAGAACACGCCAGCACCAACCGAATTAAATTAATATCTCGAAACTTCTATGGGAAATTATTTAAATCTTGTGACAGTCGTGAAATTATAACAGCTTCGACTATTAATACTGGGCGGCCCGTTACTCATCTAGTTTTGTACAAGCGATTAAAAACTTATGAGTGGCGTGTGTCGGTGACGTCACGCGAGTGACACAGTGCCGCTAATTAGACGCGCGGCTATTTGTCAGCTCTCACTTAAGAGTTACGGTTTAACGAGAAGTTAAGTACGGAAGTCGAACAAATAAATCTTTTAGTAATTTCTCATATTTTAGGAGAAATAGAGCGGACGCACGCTCCGCCACGGAAAGATCATTAATCTAATATCAGATGATTGCAAAGTTCGCGATAAGTAGGTATGTTATAGTATGTATCTGCGAATAGCCATCGAGATGTCGTCGGCTTAATGTTATGGCGAAGATGACACATGACGCGAGGCACGTCACACGTCACGCGACACGACACGCGCAACAAGCGATGATACGCGCGAGGTGAGCGCGCGACACGACGCGAGCCGCGCGACTTTTACTCCTCATATTTATGTGGGTGACGCGCGAGAAATTAATATTTGAAGAAAAACCTCAAGTCATCGACAGCTACCGGGTCAGGGTGAGAGGGGCGGGCAGACGTGCGGGAGGTGGGGCACAAATCGCAATAAAACTGAGATGTGGAGCAATAATTCTCTGGTGGCGATATTAAACAGAGCTCCAATATTTTACAGAGGTGTTGTAAGATTGCTTGCGCGGCATCGCCGCAGCGCGGCAGCGGACAGGCAGCGGGCTCACGAGAGCCCTCGGTGACACTGCACAGAGTTGGCAACAGTTGTCCTTACTAAGTTAGGGGAGCAACGTGAAAATAATAAAACAATCTTGTAGGTACACTGACAAAAAAAATAAAATGTTCTTGTGATTTTAAGATCAGTTCAGCAAAACAGAATCAGTATGAAATTGAATTAGCCAGAGGTAAATAAGCTATTTTTATCTACATTTATTCTAGTACCGTAATAAGTAATAACTCATTATAATCTTAACACTGCAAAAGTACCAGAAATGGGTGGCAGACAGAATTAAACAGAAAATAGGCGCCTAAACGATTTCACTAAGTTATGCAGTTATGCACCAACGATTAAATAAAAAGAGGAGTATAAAGTATTCGTTATTTTCTATATCGAACAGATAAAACTGTCAAAACAGTCCTATATCTTACCTGCAGTTCCAATTCATTTAATCATTGGTGCACCACTTAGTGATGATTCAATTTCCAAACCTGCATTTTTACCATTATAGAGCTAAGAAGTACGTCCCTTTAGCACCTAGTTCCAGTTCATTTCTGCTTTCTTGGTAGTTTTAATAGATAAATAATTAGGACAGTTGAATTTTAAAATGTCTATCGATATCGTTTCGAGGAATACTTTTAGTGCGCTTCATTTGCTGCGTTTTAAAGTTGGTGCGCATCGAGGAATACCCCATTATGAACAGGTGTGTTCACATTTTATAATAACATAATCGAGACTCATTTTGCCGCTGAAAAAATAACTACAAAGTGTAGTGTTGGGCCAGTTTGAGAATATAACGTATACGGAGCGAGAGCGTGCAGCCGACACGACACGCACGACTGAGTGCTCGATCACGTTGAACTCGTGGGCGCGGTGGCGGACGCGGTCACGAAATATCAAACACATAGAATAATCAAGTGTTCACATAGAAAGACGAAGGTGAAAGACGCCGCGCTCGCGCCCGCACCCGCCACCGCGCCCGCGAGTTCAACGTGATCGAGCACTGAGAGGAGTTAGTCGCTGCGACTGGCGACTAATCGCGACGGACGGAGTCGCGACCCGCGATGACAGACGTTGTAAATAAGGGCGCTGCGAGTTTAATGGCGTTGTGATCTTATTTAAGCGCTGCGGCATCTCAGCTACGCGGTGACGCGACGCTTTGTTGACGCGTTTTTATATGTTAATAAAATAGTAGTCCCACGGACGAGGACGAGTGAGTACACGCGTGATGAATGGCGGCGACAGTAGGTGCAACCGGATTTGACGACAATTGATTGCGCACTTTACGTTTTTGCCTACTTTACAATCCGCCCTCAATGTGCGTTAAGTCGCCTCTACACATAGGCCAGCGCATTCGCCAACGCGCTGGCGGTGCGCTTGCAAACGCGCTTGTGAGTAATCCACACATTGGGAGGTCGTTCAGTATGGTTTGGTTCGAGCCAATGTGCGGACGGATTCAAAATGGATGTTGAGTCGCTAACAGCTGCTAATAAAAAAATAATTAGCTAGTTCAATATTCTCGAAATAAAAACAAAAAAGTTGTATAGGCGTGAAAACGTAACAAACAAAGAAATAAACTCACTTTCACATTTATAATATTAAAATAATAATAAAGTAGGATGCTCTTTGTGAAGTAAAACATTGTGAGGAAAACGGCATGTCCAAGAACCTTATTTATTTAGCACTTTTAATACTTACAACATTTTTATTTTTATGGTACTTATTTTTTGGGTTCCACAGGCAGTTTTCACTCTGATAGAGCTCAGTTCACTGTGGCTAGTGATGACTCCTTAAATATCCTATATTGACTTTTTCTTTTAGGTTATGAACTATGCGTGTCATCCCTGTTGGATGAGACATCAACGGCAGTCAAATCAAGATCGACATCGAGTAAATCTTCCTGGACCTGAATCAAGAACTGAACTTGAAGCAGCATCTAGACCTTTACCTACTAGAACTTGAAATAAATTATAAGCGGGCTGCAAACACCTCAACACACTGTACGAGTATGTTTAATGGTTGTGTCTTTGAATAACTGTTAGGCACATGTAATCCCAGGATTTATAAAAAAGATGTTTGTTGAAAAACATAATTTTTATATTCCCCGCAGTACTAGAGTTTGTGAGACACATATATGTGATAGATATGTGTCTCACAAACCCTAGTACTGCTTTGCTCCATATTAAATAATTAATGTACCTACATTTTGTTATTTTATTTCTGCAATAGCATTCTGTTTATGTACCGGCACAGATTAGTACAGATGATTCACTCAGCAAAATCATTTAAATAAAAAGCGACTCTTAACATACATAACATAACATAATCAGCCTATTAATGTTCCCACTGCTGGGACACAGGCCTTCTCTCTGTGAGAGGGAGAGGGCCGTAATCCACCACGCGGGCCCGATGCGGGTTGGTGGATGTCACATGTCTTCGAATTTTTGGTTCTAGGACATGCATAGATGCACTTAGGACATGCCGGTTTCCTCACGATGTTTTCCTTCACCGTTTTGTGAGCAGTGGTGCTAAAATTATTTTACACAAAGTAAAGCGCCTGACTGGGTTCATCATGTTTCGGTTTCGAACCCATGACCTACAACTTGTAAGTCGGGGCCGTTACCACTGGGCCACCACTGCTCACCAAAAGCGCCTCTTGCTACGACACAATAAAGTGCAGTTCAGGTAGCACAGTGCTAATTACATAAAGTTATATTCACATAGAAGTTGCGGTTCTTACAATCGCGTAACTCTTTTATCTTCTGACTACGTTACGCCACCTGAATTGACCCGACGAGTCGAGCCAGCCGCGTACTTGTAGCTTCATACCTAAAATATGGAGTGCGCCTGGCCTGTCAGTGCGTATAATTATATGCGTTGGGTGATTTTCCCTTTTTTAACCTATTTGTTGAAGGTTGTTAACAAACGCCTAGCTACAGTTCATAGCAAAATCTTTTTCTTGTGCAAGTTTGTATGCCTTTTGACGTAGGAGTTTCTACGATTTTATTTTCAGGATTGTAACGATATAAAAAGTTCCTGAAACTTTTTTCATACGCAATACTAATATTCAGCTATTCAGCATTACATATTAATAGGTACAATGTTTATACATTGCTAAGGGAGTCGCCCATACTTCCATTTAGCCATGTCATTTAAATGTTTCCTCGTTACTCATATTGTTCGCCATTTCGTCAAGTTAGGTGTTAATTCGCCGCAAGAAAAAAACGTGCACTGTTGACCGCTGCTCCGGTCAAACTGATCGCGCGGCCAATGTGTGGATGGTGCGCCAAGCTTGCGAC
Source organism: Conistra vaccinii (assembly GCA_948150665.1). Lineage (NCBI taxonomy): Eukaryota > Metazoa > Arthropoda > Insecta > Lepidoptera > Noctuidae > Conistra > Conistra vaccinii. The sequence goes on from OX411328.1 coordinate 275,212, forward strand.
AAGTGTCCTTTGATGTTGCCGACACCGCGCGGCAAGCTCGCAAGCGCGCCGGCCAACGCGCCAATGCGCCAACGCCCGTTCAACACATTGGGCCAGTGGCTGGGCCAACGCGCTTGCCAACGCGTTGGCCTATGTGTAGTGCCGGCATTAGGCTTTTTTCCGATTCTGTGCTATCTAACTGAGGTCAATAAAAAAACTGGACAAAGATCTGGTGTTGCTTTTTAATTTCATTTCATGCTGGCATTGCAGAAGTTGTCTAGAAAATTATTTTGTCTTAACTTGTCTACACCCTCAGATTGTTACTTTCACGACTTTCAATCACCATAGACTAATGCGAAATTGAAACGAAATATAATTTATAAGCGAGAGATCATCTCTGATTTTACAAACACTCAATCAGATTGCGCGTAGATCAGGCATGCGCCGCATGCATGCGTGACATTGTTATTATAGTAGATAGGTAGAGTAATTTAGTTGAGTGTAGCACTTCCATATTCCGCGACGCGTATGTCATACTGAACGCAAATTATACAAAGTCGTCGGTGGCCCTTCAGAACCATACTATCGCTGTAATCATACAATCATTGAGCTTTTCGGCTGGACATCAGTTTCATCTCTACTTTCAATACACGTCAGTGGTCTATTGTAGGTATATTGTAAGTATATAAGATTTGTCATCTATGGTTATAATAAATACACTTCCCGTTAAATAGCAGGTTCTAGTTTTTATAAAGTTTTTGGTTGTTTATTAAGTAAGTAAGTAAATAAGATAAATATTATTTATTTATGTAAATAATGTGTATTTTAAATTAACAACTAACATGAACTTCCAAAACTAAAAATAATTAACCTAACTTAGGTAACTAAAACTATTAGGAAACAAACAATAAGGCATCGAAAAATTCCTCCGCATCGCTGTCGACTGGTAATGTACCCAAGAGACTGGCGGCATTGCCACGTTGTATGGCAATGCTTAGCCTCTGGCCCAGGTAAAAACCAGCCCTTGGGTCACGGGAAGTGTCAACCAGTCGTTTGGAAATGTCATTGAACAGATCATGAGCACTCGGACCCCACGGCCCTAGGGTTTCAACCCCAAACGGCTCGGAAATATAGTTACCTATGAGGTTATTATACTTTCGCCGCTTGAGGTTTTCTGCAGCCGCAGCGGCAGCGCCAGCACAGCACGCTGAGCCAGGAAGATGGGATGGCGCAAGAGTATCGACACACGTTGCGTCCCACACTAAAGGCCTACCCATCTTCCATGGAAATAAAGACATACCGTCCGGTCTCTTGCCATCGTCGCGTGCCAAGCCATTGGGTTCTAATACAGCTGGAACGCCGACGGTAAATAAGTAAGTAAATTTTATTTGTTTAAACATGGTGTACATGATACATTGCATGCAGGATAATAATGGGATACAGAAAAGTTCTAACATGTTCAGCCGCGTATCGTGTGGCGTACAAATTGATAGGAAGAGATGGTGCATAAACCGTGATAATATTCATCAAAATTACATTTCATTATTATTCATTAAAGATTAGGTATAATTTCAATTCAATGTCAAAGTAGTCATTAAATAAATTGGTCAATAAAAAAAATATACTTATAAAATAAAAAAAAATAAAAAAATGAATTTCCTAATATCATTCAAAAGGACATGACCAGTGGGGCGATGGGCGCCTGCTTAGGTGTAAAAATCAATGTGCAGCAAAAATTGTTTTATTTTTGCAATTGTTGTATTCTACAGTTTACAGGTAAAAAACTTTCACGACTCCAAAAGATCAGGAAACGGAGAAAAATAAAGATAAGTTTTCACTAAATAGCTCTGCTTTTCGTTAAGAGATGGCGCTAGGCGTTGTGGTAATCGAGTTAAAGAATGATTTTCTACTATTCGACACGCCATCCATCGAGGCGCTAGGTTTTTTTTTTATACCATCAAGGGCGCAAACTAGCATGCTGATCACCTGATGTTAATAAGCAATAACCGCCGCCTATAGACGTCTACAACACCAGGGTTACTGCCGATGCGCTGCCACCCTTTTCCCACCCCAAACCCTGGGCTTCCGATTCTCTCACTCACTATTCGAAGCGGAGCAACATAATGTTGGTACTTTACGTTGGTATTCTGTAAGAGTGTGGTACCTCCCCGGCCGAGCCAACCCAATTAAGAGTTACAGTCAGCTATTGACTACAACTAGGCTCTACGTGGCTCGGGAAATAAAAATAAGGCTATTGTTATTATTATTTGTGAAGGCATGAGGATTTAAATAAAACTATTATTTGAACGAATTAATTATTTTAATATTCTTTAAATATGTAGGAAAGACGAACTGTGCCGGACGGGCGTGATCGCTGGACGCGTAGATTATGCAGGTTGTAAAGCTATCCCAGTCCAAGCAGCGGTGACGTCCTGCACCTAGGGATCTGGATACTTCAATACTAACCGAGCGGTTGTCCTAGATTCTTGAGGGAAAATGGGTTTTGACAAGAAAATAACAACACCATTTCCCTGATAAATCTTCATAATATGCCTTTTAACCCGCCTTACAGATATGCCATAGTTTAGGCACCTCATCATAATATCCGTTTATCCGAATCGTAGAGCAAAACAGATGAATCCTTTATGAATAGCAATGGTAATTGGGTTTTGAAGATGTCAGTCCGTAAAGAATAGCAATGGTCGTGGTCAGTGGGTCGTCTTAGGGGCGTAGAAATAGAACACAATAATCGCACAGTACACAACGAACGCGTAAACACAACGTAGGTCGCGAACTGCAATGATAGATAGATAGAAGATTCTTTATTATGTACACCATAAAAAGTACAGATATAATATATAATTATACCTGACGTGACGCCAAGATTTAATGTGCAAGTAGGGATGGTGAATGGCGATCTGAAATCAAAGAGTAAAGTAAGTACTATATCTGAAATCGATAAAGTGTCAATTGCTTTTTTCTCGAACCTAACACATAAAATTCGAAAACATTTGACTGCCTCGTTGGTCTAGTGGTGGCAAGCGCTACAGCTGAGCATGAGGTCCTGGGTGCGATTCCCGGGTCGGGCAAAGTGTTATTGGGTTTTTCCATCTGGAATTTCTCAATAGCAGCCCGGAGTCCGGATTTGTATCCGGTTAATGGTAAAACGGTCGCCCCGCATTACACGGGACTGGCGAAATGAAGGTGTTATGTTAATTATTCATCCAAATTAAATATAAGTAGTTCAAAACGGTCAAAGAAAATATCAATTCAAAATCCATTTTATGTGAATCGATTTTTCATGCTTTGACTCGAATCGATTGAAACATTTGACTGCCTCGTTGGTCTAGTGGTGGCAAGCGCTACAGCTGAGCATGAGGTCCTGGGTGCGATTCCCGGGTCGGGCAAAGTGTTATTGGGTTTTTCCATCTGGAATTTCTCAATAGCAGCCCGGAGTCCGGATTTGTATCCGGTTAATGGTAAAACGCTCGCCCCGCATTACACGGGACTGGCGAAATGAAGGTATTATGTTATTATTCATCCAAATTAAATATAAGTAGTTCGAAACGGTCAAAGAAAATATCAATTCAAAATCCATTTTATGTGAATCGATTTTTCATTCTTTGACTCGAATCGATTGAATTATCAATTTTATGAAAAAAACTACTACCCCTTTGGTCCCTCCCTACACAGGTGTCTGCTAATGTCAGATGCATTGTCAACGAAGTAACACTCCTATATACGCAGTGATTATTAAAAAAAATATGGTGTTCGAACTTCACACGTGTCAATAAAACCTAACATAACCCGTAGGCGTATCAATAAATAAGTAATTATAAACAAAACATGTCATTAAAATTCACTTGATCGAAAATAGCTCGTTTTTAGTTAATTTTTTTCCATATTATGTGTAGCTTATTTTGGTTACCGGGTGAATATAGATACAATGGAACGTCAAAATCAGGAAGTGCATAAAAGAGAGAAACGGAAGCAATTAATATACTGATTTTTCAGATAATTTAATCTGGGCTTTAGTCGGAATAATATAACCATGATAAATTAGATCTTTATTTTTAAATCTTAGTGTAAAAGTTGTAATGCTGCGCATGTTCCCGAATTCGAAGGCTAAAACTGGTCATGTCCTTTCAATTCCAATTAAAAAATACAATAGATTACAACAACATGTCAAAAATACAATATTGTCATCTCTCAAACGAAGAAAATTGTCCTCTTTCATAAACTCTAATATACTGTAATATGCTCTTTCAGTTAATAAACTCTTCAATTTAGTTTTAAGAGCAGATATATTTAATGTTTTCCATGATTTGGGCAATTTATAAAAAATGGTCGGAGCCATGCAAAAGATGCTTTTGCGCATAAGAGTTGTTTTAGCGCCCTGAACACAGAGTTGGAAATTACCACGTCTATTCCTAGGGACAGCATATAACAAACGCTTAAATAAATGACTGTTTCCAGGATATATAATGATGGCAATATTAACGAGAAAGTCGAAAGAATGAAAGGATATGAAAGTATTGATGTATATGAAAATCTCAAGACGTCTACTTAGGTACTGCACCAGTTTTCATAGTTCATAGTGAAGCACGAACACGTGTTCTGTCACGGCGGTCCACCACAAAAAATTCGTCGAAGCATGCTGTAGATACGCTGTCAAGGCGCGGATAACTTGTGATCAAATAGGATACGACACGACGCCCTCCTCCGTAGTTCCCCACCTAAGAGGCGCTACGAGTGCTACGACCGACAACGGAACTGTTTTGTACTGAACACTTTATGAAAGTATTGATGTATATGAAAATCTCAAGACGTCTACTTAGGTACTGCACCAGTTTTCATAGTTCATAGTGAAGCACGAACACGTGTTCTGTCACGGCGGTCCACCACAAAAAATTCGTCGAAGCATGCTGTAGATACGCTGTCAAGGCGCGGATAACTTGTGATCAAATAGGATACGACACGACGCCCTCCTCCGTAGTTCCCCACCTAAGAGGCGCTACGAGTGCTACGACCGACAACGGAACTGTTTTGTACTGAACACTTTATGAAAGTATTGATGTATATGAAAATCTCAAGACGTCTACTTAGGTACTGCACCAGTTTTCATAGTTCATAGTGAAGCACGAACACGTGTTCTGTCACGGCGGTCCACCACAAAAAATTCGTCGAAGCATGCTGTAGATACGCTGTCAAGGCGCGGATAACTTGTGATCAAATAGGATACGACACGACGCCCTCCTCCGTAGTTCCCCACCTAAGAGGCGCTACGAGTGCTACGACCGACAACGGAACTGTTTTGTACTGAACACTTAGTAATATTTAGGCTTTCATTGCAAATATTTTTGTTTCCTTTGGCATGTAAGGAAAGGCTGCCTATTATAATTATGCCTACTAGCTTTTGCCCTCTGCTTCACCTGCGTGGAAGTCGGAAATTATACCACAGGAACGTAGGCAATACTGGGATATAAAGAATCCTGTCCGAATCCAGGTCTGCCCAAATTTCATCCAAATTCGTTCAGCCGTTTTAGCGTGAAAGCCTAACTAACAAACAAACCAAGAAACTCACTTTCGCATTCATAATAATATAGTTAGGAACCCGCTTAATACACTTAATACGATTTCTCGCCTAATACGCCGTTTTACGTCAGTCCCTGCAACTTGAGACAATATGTTTTCATACATTTCTTAATGCTTAATACGATTCGTTATCCCGTTTAACACGTCTTAGTGGTGAATCGGAGACAGTGGCACAACAAGATGTTGATACATGGTTGGCAACACTTCCCGAATTGTTGCAAATTTACGAACCGCGAGACATTTTTAACGCAGATGAACACGGTTTATTTTTTAAATTGAGAAACTTGTCATGGTAGTAAAGCAAATAAAGAGAGACTGACTCTCCTGGCCTGTGCCAATTCTGATGGGTCAGAAAAGTTACGTTTGCTAGTGATTGGTAAGGCGAAAAATCCACGTTGTTTAAAAAACGTAAGATCGCTCCCTGTAACATTTATATGCACAATCTCGATATTGGATGACCGGCATTCCTTTCATCGACTGGTTAAAAGCTGTAGATGATGAAATTATGTTTTCAATGTAATTTATAAATGTATAATTTAATAACTACATATACGAAATTAGAACATAATACATACTAATATATAATACGTTTTATTTTCCCTATCCCGCATATTACGCTTTCTCGCTTAAGACGTGTTTTTGGTGGGTCCTTGTGAAACGGGTTCTACTGTATATATTTCGGAGAGTCAACACTGATCTGGAAACGTCAAGTAGAGGACCTAATTGGGTGAGGTCAATATAGGAAGTGGCAGCACTGGATTTAAAGCGGCAACACTGGGTTGACGGATGACAATTCAGTGCCTCCAGTAAAAAAGGGCACAACTCAAATTCGTCACTTTTCAGGAGAGGCAAAAAACCACACTTTTAATGTTTTTTAGTATTTCGCAATTAAAATCATAACTTCTTTCGAATTTGTATTGTAGATAAAAAATTGCCCTTTCATTTAATGAGAATCACTTCCACATTTAGTCACTCTTACTATATTTTTTTTAGTTATTCTTTAATAGTTCCCTTGTTAACGAAGTATTAATGGAATAACGTTATGTATACTAGTCAGATTGGTCGTATTTAAAGTAATATTGCGAGTTATTTCCTTATTTTATAAATTTTGTTACGAGTTATTGCACGACTCGTAATGCGAAGCATTAGAGTGTGCTCTACGATCGAAAAATATTTTTGCCCCATTTCTGCAACTTTTATTATTGTTACACTCCTGCTAGTACACAGAACCTACTTAATTTATATACCATTGTATAGATGATTAAATGGAGATTAATACTGTACTTTTTACCAATTAATTTAATGCAGCAGAAATGACAAAAACATCAAAATAGTTGAAAAAAAAATCCTGTCCGTCAATTTATGAAACTTGAAAACATTGTAGCTTGCGATAAAATCAATTAATTGAGTAAAATTTTTTTTTAATACATTGATTTCGGCCATAAAAGGAACCCTATTGAAAATGGCTCTTTTATTCAAAGCAGTTTAATTATAATTAATAAAATACTAACTTAAATATAATATCTTTATCTAAATATTTCCAACCTTGACATGACGTATTGCATGACTAGCAACCCACAACGTAAATCTAATATATAAAATTCTCGTGTCACGGTGTTTGTTGCCAAACTCCTCCGAAACGGCTTGACCGATTTTTATGAAATTTTTTGTGGTTATTAAGTAGATATGAGAATAGGATGTAAACTATTTTTCGTACCCTTAAATGATAAGGGTGGTCCACCCCAAGTTTTTTTTTTTGTTTTTTTTGACAATTTTTTTTATTGTAATTTTTTTATGATTTTGCATTAAAAAATACATACAACCCTAAATTTTCACCCTTCTACCACCAACCCCTATTTTTTTATAGCGATATTAGTATTTTAATAATTTTCTAAAGAGCAGTGGTGGCCCAGTGGTAACGGCCATGACTTACGAGTTGTAGGTCGTGGGTTCGAACCCAGGCAGGTGCTTTACTTTGTGTAAATAATTTCATCACCACTGCTCTCAAAACGGTGAAGGAAAACATCGCATCGTGAGGAAACCGGCATGTCTTAGAAACTTAGAACCAAAAAATTCGAAGACATGTGACATCTACCAACCCGCACTGGGCCCGCGTGGTAGATTACGGCCCACTCCCTCTAACAGAGAGGAGGCTGTGTCCTAGCAGTGGGAACATTAATAGGCTGATGATGATGAATAATTTTCTACTCTTGGCGGTCGATAATTGATCAGTTACCACTCGATCAGTTATTCCCGTCAGCAGGCGTCTACCGGTGTCACTCTTCTCATCCCGTAAACAGCACAGAGTAAGGATGAGAACGAAGCCGGTCTCCTGTCGTTCTCTCACAATAAGCTTTCTCTCTCTCACTCACTAAAGTTTAGGGCCTAAAATAAATCCCTATTTGAACACGCGTGAACGGCTGGACCGATTTCACTAATTCTTTTTTCGTTATTGTAAGGAGAAAGATCTTAGGATAAGTCCCTAGGTGAAGGTAGGGTGTAAGGTAGGTAGGTAGGTATGTAGGTAGGTAGGGTAGGTAGGTAGGGCAGGGTAGAAAGATAGGGGAAGGTAGGTAGGTAGGTAGGTAGGGTAGATAGGTAGGTAGGGTAGGTAGGTAGGTCGGGCAGTGTAGGGTTGGTAGATAGGGCAGGGTAGGTAGATAGGAAGGTAGGTAGGTAGGGTAGATAGGTAGGTAGGTAGGTAGGGCAGGGTAGGAAGGTAGGTAGGTAGGTAGGGTAGATAGGCAGGTAGGGTAGATAGGTAGGTAGGGTAGGTAGGTAGGTCGGGCAGTGTAGGGTACGTAAGGCAGGTTAGGTAGGGCAGAGTAGGTAGATAGGAAGGTAGGTAGGTAGGGTAGGTAGGTAGTTCGGCAGGGTAGGGTAGGGAGGTAGGGCAGGGTAGGGTAGGTAGGTAGGTCAGGCAGTGTAGGGTAGGTAGTTAGGGCAGGGTAGGTAGGAAGGTCGGGCAGTGTAGGGTAGGTAGGTAGGGCAGGGTAGGTAGGTAGCTCGGGCAGTGTAGGGTAGGTAGGTGCGCCGTAGATAAGTACTTACTGCTACCCGTGCGAAGCCGGGGTGGGCAGCTAGTATCTAAATAAAATAGTCTTTGACATTACGTAAGGATTGCGAGGTTAGAAATTTCCCCATATTGATGGGTAAAACAGCAGTCAAAACATACTTCATGAAAAGTGATAATTGTTAATTTTTGTTAGAAACTATGTTTTGAATTTCTTTTTCGTTTATGAATGTGTGTTATGAGGCGTGCACTTTTGGAATTTCCAAACTATTTCCTTCTGCTATCGATCGAACAAAAAATCTTTAATTAAAACAATAGTCTAAGAAATCTTTTATTTATTTATTTACTTTAAATAAAACATTTAACAGTAAAAGAGATTGTAAAAATTAAAAAGGATGAAAAGGAAGAAAAGTATCGATAAAAGGAAGTTCTCTGATAACTACAGGGCCCATGTTATGCTGTTCTGGGAACAGGTAAGATTGGCTCGCGGAGTGACAGGACTATCGAGCAGGATTGTTATAAGAGCAGAAGATGATGATTACTAAGCAAAAATTGTAAGGTTTTGGAACGCTAGAAGGGATACTTTTTAAATTTATTCAGTTGTCAGAAAAGTATGCAAGGAGTGGGTAACTGGACAGAAGCAAGTTTTGAAGACCCTAGCTCAGATGCACATGAAGGAAATTAAATAGAAATAATTATATGAGATTGTAAGAGCGTTGAAAGGAATGAAAATTGGGAAAGCTCAGGGTATGACATAGTGTCTGTTGAAATACAGGCAGGCAGGTGACGGGGTGGCAGTGCCGGATCTTTAATATACGTATGTTGGAGAAATGGCCGTGTGCTGGATGACTGGTGCAAGGCTGTAGGTAATGGTACCACTTTGTTATAAGATATATTTTAGATAGATTTGAAAGGGATTGAGGATGAATGAGTTGCCTGCTAAATGCCTTCTCTACGCAGATGATCAAGTTCTACTTGGATCGTGAACAATTGCAAGCCATGGTGACTGTGATGGAGGAAGCATATAAGTTGAAAGGGATGAATATAAATGTGAATAAGACGTAGTTCATGGTGTTTGAAAGAGAAGAGGAAGTATCGGAGTGGGTATGGAGAAAGTAGGTAAGTGAGTTTGTATTTGGGGAGTCAGTTTACAAGGGATGGAAAGATTGATGAATATGTGGTTGTCGGTTGACATTTGATATTTCTGATGCTTCGGAATAAGAAGAGGAGACGTCAGAGCGTATTATCTATGGGACGGAACGTACTTCTTTGGTCGAGACGCCTGGAGACTAACCTGGAGACGTTCTTGCGAGAGATTCCCTTTGCCATCCTATATAGAATTCACCGCGTTTCCTAAATCTGATTGCGCCCGCCTAGTTTCGCGATGTTTTTTTTGTAATTACTGAACTGTAACGCCGTAATAGACGCTTGTACCAAGCGCTTTGAATTTTATTTGGATTACCCATCCAATATGGCCAACCACTCTGATAACGAGGAGACCGAAATACCTTCGTTATATACTTTATTATATAGTATAAAGAATAAAGAGTATCTATTATATAGTAAGTATCTAGTATAATGTATAGCACCTTATGCAAAGTTAACCTTCTGGGTCTGTCTGTCTGTAACGTAACAGCAAATCGTCGAAAATCTAGCGTGGATTGTAAACGAGCCGTTGTGACGGCGGGCGGACGTAAGGGATACCTGCGAGGAAACTCATCATTTTGATCATGTATAGTTTTTATTCAACAACTACTGAACGAACGCAGTGAACATTACTTTGTTTTATTATACTACTGATTGACCATTTTTTGTGAATGATGTTTACGATTTCAATAGTCGAGTACAGGGGGCCTACCATCACCTCATACCAGTATTATTTTAATCTTACTTGAATGGGGGAAAGAGATGGAGCTATACGTCCTGTAGAACTTCATCTCTTTCCCACACTGAAGTAATGTTAACATAATACTGCTCTATGAGCTAGAGGTAGCCCCCCAGGTAGCATGCGCCGCCGCAAGGATGCCGACACGCACCGCCATTACTGTACTGCACCATTACGACTACATGTACACTAATAACAGCATGGAGCCACTAACTACCGCACTAGAGCCTACGTAGCAAAATGTCACTGTCTGAGTTCAATTCATATTGTTTGACGCAATTCATCTGTTTGACAGTTTTATATTATAATTAAATAAGGGTGCTATTTAATGCAGCTTCTTTAAAATGTCATTCTCGTCTTCAAATATATTTAGTTGTCTAATGAATTAATAGGTCAGCGACAAACTTTTAGCGTCTAATAAATGATTTTCAAGCGACCATATATTGTAAAACCAGCTACTGTTAATATGACGCAGCATGGTGATAATTCTTAAGCAACAAAATGTTTGATATGTCTACGCATTGCCAGCTTCTAATAAGTGTATCAACTGCATCTATAAAATAATATCAACATACTCTAATTTCTTAAAGTCACCTTTATTTTTATACGTTAGCAAATTTATTGATGACTGAATCTACTATATTTGAACATAAAATTACCGTGTTATTGTCATCAAATAATGGTCAATGAAAGCTCTAATTTCATGTATTCGCCTATCTATTTATAATGTTACCATATGTAATTGATGACTTGACAATAGTCAAGTCAGACAATATTTATATTGTCATCAAAAACAAACATCTGCAACTCTGTGTTTGTTTGTGTTTGGACACACCTTAGGGAAAATTAAAACTAAACAACCATTTTATTTATAAATCAGATAATTTTAAATGGCAGTAGCATAGGTTTACCTACCTAACCTAACCACAAAACAGTAAGTTGCTTCTGCATCGTCTCCGGCGCTGCGGGAAGTGCAACCCCTTCCCTCCGCGCCTCCGGTTTTTATATACACTCGGGGTAGGAGCCAAAAGACTACGTAAAGTCGGGGTGCCCCGATTCGGTTTTGGAACAGATTCAACCTATTAACTACAAGCCGGTGTATAATGAGGTTGTCGCCTTACGTAATTTCTTTTTAAATTTTATAACTTTAGCGTGTGCACAGTATATTCTTTCGCTTGTGTTGCTAATTTTCACGAAAAAAGAATATGATTTATTAATTTAGTTGTTGAATAAAAAACTTTGATTGCTAATTTTGAGGCTGGAATTTGATTTTATTAGCAGACAGATGTTGAATCTCTAGAATATATAAAGTAGCTCACTTACAACATTAGTCGCTGAGTTATCAATTCAGAAGTAAATACATTTATCGGTAGCTGAGTCATATTAATTTACTTTTGTAAATTGACGCTGGTTTTTTGATATTCTGTTGGAATAGTAAAGATGATGAATTAATATAATTGAAGCTGTTCTATTAACTCGTAGCCTACATATAAAAAAAGACGCTAGGTTGCAGGTGCTAAAGAAAAGTTTTGTTGCTGCACTTATTATTTCCCATTAAATAACATTTAAACTATAGAAATAAAAAATAAAAATCTCATTTGATTATTAAAAACTAAAGAAATACTATCCGGTAAAATTACGGTCGCGGTCTTAATTTTTTTTCATACGGCAATGTTTACACCAATTTATAATATTATGATTCTATTATGAATTGAATTGAACATGATTCAGCTAAAATATGTGTCACCATATAAGAATTGCTGGGAATTCAGAAAATCAATTTGGTCGTTAGGCCCCCAGAGACTGTTAGCCAAAAGAAAAAAAATTGCGCACCGTTTATGTCAGACTATGGACAATTAGCGACGCTTTCTTTATTCTATAAAAAAATGGAGTAATAATCACAAAAATAATATTACGCCATAGAATAGACGCACAAAACGTCTGTCGTCTGCGTAATCCCTTGCTCACGCACTGCGTGTATCAGAGATGAGTGCTCATATGTGTGTGGTACAGACCATCGAACTGATGAAGAGTCCACGGAAGAATAATCAAAGTCACCCCGAAAGGAGTTTCTAGTTAATACCTCCATCTAGTTCACTAAAGGGCAAGGCTAAACTTACCTGGCATGAATCATAAAAAGGCTAATAACGTTCATAGTTCCAATGATCAAGGTCCGTATCAAAAAAGTTAAAAACGATCAAAGTCTATGACTTTGATGTTTCTTTTAAGTTTTTGAACGACTATCCAAATGTCAAGTTGAAGTTGAAGAAGTCAGTTTGAGAAGTTCAGATTTGTTTGTGCCGGGGAATTGTCAGTAAATCTTGATTTTATGTTAACCAGCAGCTTAAAATTAAGATTCATCAGGTCTGATAGTGAATGTAAATGATGTTAAAATATATGACTTTGATCATTGTAGCGTTTATCAGTAAGACTTTGATCATTAATGTAATTTATATTTCAGCCTAACTGAAGAATATCTTAAATAACATAAATTAAAAATATACCTACCTAGTTCTTTTTTAATGATATAAAATACCTACTGTTATAAATGTATCAGCAGCGCTTTTATAAAGATTTATAAGGTTTCTAAGTTAAAAATACTGATTTCTTAAAATTTTCCTCAAGTGACTTTGATCATCGTTTTCGTGGACTCTTTTACTGCTTTCACCGTGGGACAACATCGTAATTGCGAAAAATTTACAGTTTTCCCATACAAAACATCAATAACCTAGATGTATGGGATAGTTAATACACAATATTACCACACTGATACACGCTGTATATGTCGCAGGCATATTGTATGATTCGTCATTTTACAAACGGCGCCGTCCGTTTACAAACGCTTGCGGTTTTGCAAAATGCCTAAGGCAAATTGGCAACTCGTTCAATAGTTATAATTTCGACATTCATTGTTATTGTAGGGCGACCATCACAAAAACACAGCTTGGACAAAACAGATATTATTCGAGCAATCAGGTACCTACAAAAACTACATCGTAAGAGTAAATTATAATAAATGTGCTTAATAATTTAGAGGTATGAGGAACAGGGTGTAAAGTTCACTCATCCACCATAGAAAAGGGAGGATCCATCTTGTCTTTGATGCGTCGTTCGTATGTGGCGGTGTAACCGCTACATATACTTGTAAAGTATTTAAGTAACAAAAATACTCTCATACTGTTTGTACCAATAATATTATTCCGCATTAGTCCTGCGAGCACCAGATTCCATGGACACCTGAGCGTTTTTTACGTGCCTGGATAACCTCAAAAACTTTGTAATTTGTCCACGGCATTTTCCACTGTTCCCGTTCGTGAATCGTATAATTTTCTTAATAAATGTTTATAAAATATATAGTTTTTTGTGGAAAGTCCTTTGCACACGTAGAATTGCACTGTTTTCAATATAATTCACTGTCACAAAACCACTGCTCGACGCCATTTTTCTTGTTTTGATTAGCAGCGACGCGCGTGGTAAAAAATAGAACTAAATTCTTCAATTTGCCGCGGCATTTTGTAAACGGCGTTTAAATTGACCATCAAATGTTGCGGCATATTGTATAGTGACTAGGCAATTTACATTTTGCCTTAGGCATTTTGCAAAACCGCAAGCGTTTGTAAACGGACGGCGCCGTTTGTAAAATGACGAATCATACAATATGCCTGCGACATATACACATTAATCGACAAACACGTAGGTACCGTAATGAAACTGACGGCAATCAAATTTATCGCATGAATGCACTTTGCGTTTTTTTACAAAGATTAACTAAAGGGTGTTCCTACTTTGAAGGAACATGCTGATCAAGCTGCATTCCAATAGTAACGCACTGATGAAAGGACAATTAACTCCTACTTACTACGTAACTACTTACCTGTGTGAATGCTTAAGGCTACTACACACAGTGCCGGCGGCACGGATCGCCGGATTTGGCTGAGAGGCACTTCTTTGTATAGCGAATCCATTGTGCGGCAAGCCGGGCGTACCGCGGCTTGCCCGGCAGCGGCGGTAGGAGCGTTGAACTGCAAAGGTTGACTATTTTAATCAGTCTTATATGTAGCGCTACAAGGTTATTATGTCGCGTGGCCAAAATTGGAACTAACTCCGACATCTTATTTCTAGAATACATTTCAAGTGAGATTTCGTTTACCGACAGCGCCCCCTGAAAACGTCACTGTAGCTTCAAAATTGCGACTATTCTAATACTAGTAACTGGTAGGTAAAAGAATGATTTGCTGTTACAAGCAAGTCATTTTGTAAGTGTTATTCGCGCCTGCATTCGGGGTCGACACCGCGCACCGTACCGTTCACTCACGAGTAGAGGAACGTCGCCGCGCCGCGCGCGACAAATGTCACCAATCTGCCACAACAACCACTCGTTGTTTCCATGTTCACGTACAACACAGACTATGTACATGTAGAGTGGGCGTTAAGAGTCGCCAGGAGGTTACTGTACTGTTTTTAGATTGCGAGATGCAGTTGGCAAGGAAAGAAGGTTTCTTATAGATGTGATAGAGTAGTAACCGTATTGCTTACCTACTTTACTTTCGTACTTTAATTAACTTTAATTTGTTCTCTATCTGTTTGTTTTTTTGTTCTTTTGTTTGTTTGTTATATATTGGACCTTCTGACCTGTTACAAGGAGTCTTGAAAAGAAAAGTAACCAGCAAAAGTACCTACTCAATCCTTTGAATTTTAGCTCTAGTTTAAAACAATTTGTTCCTTATATATAGTGATATGTCAGGTATTATTGTCCGCGTGTTACTTACGTGTTCGTGTCTCGTGGTAGTAGTTGTAGGGGCATCCCCTTGCTAGTACCTAATGAGTAAATTGCTGACCGCGAGGAATTTAATATATATCGTCCCCGCGGAGCGACCCGCCCAGCGAGCAGGATTGATTATTTGTCTTACAACAATACAACTGGCGCTTTTTAAATAATACACTAACTTATTAATAGTTTTTTAGGTAGATAGGTACTTATTATTACCAGTCTAACGTTTTCAAATTGTAGCGTTACTTCAGATAAGACAGTTGTTGTGATGTGAATGATGTGACTATAATATGACACACTGACACGAGGTACAAATTATCGAAGTGGGTCCTAAATAAATAAAATTACCATTCTGAATTATTCATTGTGTGTCTAATTAATATGGCAGCAATTGGCTTGTCGAATAGTGGTAAAACAAGCTCTAGCAAAGCAAGAACTCAATCACCGACAGACGAAGACAGAGAAGGTCCAACAGAATCCATTCCACTGTTATGGCGAACCATAACACAGTTACAACAGACGCGGAGTTTATTATTACAACGACATCATCGATCAAGTGATCCGTATTAATGGACGCACAATTAAAACAATAGGTTGCCTTGGAAAAATATGAAAACGTGCGGAATATCCCGCAGTATTGCAGTAAGTTATCTTTATTACGCGCGAGCGGCCGCCCGTCCGGCGGCCGAGCCGCGCCGCGGGTGATACCAAGCGATCCAATTAAGCGGCGCGTCGCACTTCACAATAAATAAAGAAAATTATTCAAAAAACAAAAAACCCGACTGCAAAAACACATAACTGAAAAGAGAAAAACAAGCATTATAATCTATAGAATTTTGGTATCGCAGGCGGGGACAATAATAATATAACAATAATAACCGGAAATATGGTGTACCTAACTTTTGTTTGTCCCCGCCTACGATACCAAAATTCTATAGATTATAATGCTTGTTTTTCTCTTTTCAGTTATGTGTTTTTGCAGTTAGGTTTTTTGTTTTTTGAATAATTTTTTTATAGATGTGAAGTGTAAATGTACAAAAGAAACAGAAAAAAACAACAACAGAAAAAAGTCCTAGTATATTTTCATAAATAGGTACCTAAATGGTATAATATGCGAATAGTATTACACTGCAAACCTAGCCTTAACTATGCAATAAAGTAACTGCAATGTTGCAATTGATAACTTTTGACCTAAGAATATTAGACGAGTACTTGTGGGGCACTCTCCTTAGTGCCGTGCACGTTTATGATCAGTCCCCTTCTGTTTTATCTGCTTATCAAGAATACAAACACGATGGTAAGTTCGTCGTAATTAATTAGATATGATATTTAATACAATAGTTTTTTATTTATTTTTATATATCGCTGCCAGCCTTTTGGGCACTTTCTCCGCTGACAGTGATGCGGACGAATTTTTTGATGCCCCCTGGTATCGCAGGCGGGGACAAACAAAAGTTAGGTACCTACACCATATTTCCGGTTATTATTGTTACCTATATTATTATTGTCCCCGCCTGCGATACCAAAATTCTATAGATTATAATGCTTGTTTTTCTCTTTTCAGTTACCTAAATGTGTTTTTGCGGTCGGGTTTTTTGTTTTTTGAATAATTTTCTTTATTTCAAGTTTTTTAGTTTTATTAATATATCTTAATTTGGAATTGACTCATTACCAGCTTTTATTTGATACCAATATTGTTGAAATTTATTTTAAAATAAAAAAAACCTTCCCCTCCCTTTTTTTTGTACTTGCAGATGCAATACATAAATATTATATAGCCTATGTCACTTCTACGATTAAGACGAATCTAACGACACCTCCTATGTTAAAATCCATCAAGCCGTTTAGGCTACAGAGCGTGCCAAACAAATAGACATACATACATACATACATACTCTCGAAAAACATTACCCTCCTTCTGGGGGAGTCGGGTAAATAGGACGCGATTCCAAAAATCCGGTGGGAAATAAATCCATACGGGCGTTCAATAATACGCGGCGTGCAATGTTACGCGGCGTGCAATGTTACGCGGCATGCGATGTTACGCGGCGTGCAATGTTACGCGGCGTGCAATTTTACGCCTCGTGCAATGATAAGCGTGCACTTGCTCCTCGCGGCCTCACCGCATCACCGCGTATTGTTGTGACGGTTTAGGATAGTATTAAACGTGTTGGAGGAACGCATCCACGCTCCACTGCTAAGCTTTCTATCAGATACGGATGGACTATTCCATTCCATTTGTTTTAAAACTGTTCATATTGCAAAACAGGATTACTTCCCCAGTTGTATCCCTACCTATGTGTATGTACTTATAATAAATACATTGTGTGTGACGCACATTTCTATTCTTGGTTATTTAAATTACAGATAAGCTAGTACTTTCAGGTACTAGCTAATCTTCAGTCAGCTGCCTTAAAAGAGAAAATACCCAAGAGGTACATACTGTACTTTGATAAACAAACCAACTGACTTAAACACGACGTTCAATAAGGATGCGTACACACGAGCGATCGCGCGACCCTTGTCGAGCGACGCGACAGAAAGTTTTTCAATTAGTTGACCAAAACCGCGCGCCCCTACACTATTGCTATCGCCTGATATGTCCGACTCCATCCACTTTTATACTCCAAATTAAATTAGTTTTCCACCATACGAATCCCTACCTAGTCTATTGGTTTTGTCCGTATACTCTGCTATTTGATCTGCTAAAAGCATTTTAAACTTTCCAGTTGTAGCGGAGTGTATCACGCTACGTCGATGATATTTGAGACGGCGCGGCGGCCGGCGCGGTGCGGCGCGGCGGTGTGCAGCGGTTTGTGCAAATGTATGAGTCTTCGTTTTTGCGTCTTCTTAGTAGATAATTCATATTGTTTGAAGCAGCTATATTCAAATATTTATAGGTATATTACAGGAAACGTTGTCTTTAAATAACGAAAATGATGAATGTCTTTACAACTCTACAAAGATAATAATTATGCCACAAACATCATATTTGTATTATCTACATTACATACGATCCAATCGTCCGACGTTGCATAAATTTTCAATATAGCTTCATTTGAGAAAGCTATTAAGATTATAATCGCGGGCGCGCATCTTTAATGCGTCAATTTGTATGCGCGCGTGTGATCACCTCCTAATAGATAAGGCTGCCTACGCGCCGTAACTTCGGCTATTACGATAATTACAACGTTATTTCTTCGTAATTGACATCCGAACACAAAACAATCTCGAACGCATGTAAACTTACTAAAGCTGGGTGTTTACACGCGGCGAGCGGCAGAGGCCCCGCGGCGACAACCGCGGCCATGATTGTGTTGTAAACTTCAGCCTCCAAGTGTATTCATGAACATTATTTAAAATCGTATGAAGACATAAAATGCGCAGCTGTGTACTGTGGAGTATCGTGTTCTGTTTAACATTATAATGATGATGAAGACGCCGCCACATCAATTAAATTCTTAGATTAAAATGCAATCAATCATGGAAACCGAAAATGTAATTTTTGTAACGATTCCAACTACTTGAATCTAGGGATATTTGAGGGCATTTATTTTCTTATAATGTTAAAAATATGAGCGCATTTGGCACAAAACAAGTGCAGGCGCAGCACGCACGCGGCCGCACGCCGCCCGACGCGCGACGGACCGCTCCGAGTAGCGGCGAGTAAATGATGTTATAGGAAACTATGTAAGGGTGAAGGAGTGTCGTGAGCGAGTCATGTTTATAGCCGGTATGATGCATTATAATTCATTACCGGTATAAATTACTCGCCGCCCCGTGTTATTACTGGCTTACATTAATTCATCAAGTGTGGTCCGGCGCCGCCCACGCGTCAGCTTCAATTAAATAATATTCCCCGAGACGCGGCCTGCTCCGAGCTGCTCCGACCGCTCCGGTCGCTTGCGAACGTCGCGGAGCGAGGCGAGATTGAGAAGACCCGATGATAAAGCGCTACAACTTTATTACAGGTTATTATGCCTTGTGGTCAAAATTGGAACAAACTTGCTTCTTGAATACATTTCAAGTGACATTTGACATAACTGTTGCACGAATGTTCACCGACAGCGCCCCCTGTCGACGTAATGCGAGCGCCACAAGATCCTCGCAGCTGTGAAGGGAGAAAGTCTAGCTACGCTACAACTATGTAGGTGCTTATGGGTGTGCACCGTCTTGAAACATTACCTCATTTACAATACACTGATGAATGACTTTAAAATAACTTAATGATGTCACCTTGCCAACGTGAATTATCCGAATTCCGATCCTATGCATCACGCATTCTGTCTATAGGTTTTGTTATTTTTCTGCCACAGCACTGCACAATCTGTAGTAAGAAGTGGAGCTTCTGCAGTCGTCATCGCTGACCGCTTACTTGACGCAGTGCACAGAGTTTGATTAACTGTCCGGACAGGCCGGCCTCGTCCCGCGGCTAACATTAATAATATCACGCTATCATTTACTAGTTCGTAGCCCTCTCCCCGCGTCGCTACCGCCAAGTGATCCGGTACATCGGTGAACTTTACAGTTTCAGAGACTTACGAGTATCCGATACCGAACCCAAACCTTATAAGGTTCACGACAGTGAGAAAACGGAAATTAATATGTCAAGAAAGGAAACATAGTGAGTTGTTATTATATTATAGTAGTCAGGAGTGTAATCAAAATGGAAAGCAATGCGTGCGTGTAAACAGGCGGTGCTTAGTGTAGTGCAGCTAGTGGCGACTTACGTTCCGCGCGGAGCGAGTTATGTAAACAAGTCAGCCGAGAATCTAAGTCTAGACTAAACAATGAACGGCTTGTCTGAGAACCGCCGCCGATAGTGCACAAATAAATGCATTCTAAGAACTATTGCATAGCCATTCAAAATAAATTGATTGATTACCAGGAATCTCTAGTTTCATAAATCATTTACTGACATTGGAACTCGTATTACACACACTCATTTGGAAGAGCAAGTGTTGTTCTCTGGCGCGGGCGTACTGAATACGGAAGGAAATGACTACGGCGTACTACGTGCATCAAGATTGCCTTATCTTTTCTTTCTCGAAATCGATCCCGAGATGATGTGAATATCAGATCCGATTGCGAAACTACTCTTGAGAGTATACATTTTTAGAATATTTGTTTTTTCTGTGTCGACTGTCGATGTTTGAGCAAAATGTTTTATCACCATTCCAGCACCCTAATTCAAAAGTTCGACAAAAAAAATTTTGCTGATTTTTTTTGTCGAACTTATGAAGCTATGGACTGGCAATCTTTTTCAATTGGTTTCAATTTAAAATTGATCGTGCATTGCGTAATTGGGGGGCTGGTGTGTGGGCTAACCGCTTATTATCTTTCTCAATCAACACGTTATACAAATAGAATTTATATTCAAAAGTTTCAATACATAATAGTTACTTGTGCGGGTATCGGTCCGCAGCTGCGACGCGCGACGTATCGTTGCGACTAAGCACGAGGTCGTGGCTCCGCTGCGCTGCCGCTGGTTACTGCCGTGCGTGTTATTAATCATCGCTGTTTCTTGTTAACCTGTTGTGCTTTGCCAGCGATTACTAACTTAACATCTCTACAGACAGACACATAGACATTGTACATGACGTTATAGAGTTAACTTGATTAGATATATACAAACCTATTTAGTGCAAAACCTTTTTTGCTGCCTTTTATGTGGTTTATAGATATATCAATCCGAATCGTGGTACTTACTGAAAGAAGTGGTGGTGTGTACGTGGTGTGTACGTACGTATTAATTTATATATATTTTTATTTTAACATAAAACAAACGGCAAGCTGACAAACTTAGCTTAAGATAAAAGTAGACAGTAGTCTAATAAATGAAATAAGTACTGGTAAGTACCATAGATATAAGAAAGAAGATGACTGGTACTACGTCTACGGAAGTAACCGTAATTACCTATTTATAAATGTAGTGCTGCCATAGAAATCCTCCTCAGAGCTAACTTCTATCTAAACATAGAAATTACTTGTTTATCTGTTAATCATCAAAATACATACTTTTCACCTTACATGTGCAACATTAGAGATACATTCGGTCGCTGTCCAAGTGTCCACTGTGTGGGCGGAACGCGCGCCGCGGCCATACCAATTAATCCCTCATACCGTAACGGTTAGTTTTAATCCCCGGGGGCGTCCAGCGCCGATTCATCATCAGTCGGTGCCGGACAGCCGGACAGGCAGACAGGCGAGTGTCCAAGCGTCCGGTGCGCGGCCCAAATGTGTCACACTGATCAACTATTCATCAAAGCGCTCCGTGCCCCGCCGGACTGATGGCGCTGAATCTTAACGACGCAGACGCTGGAGCTCGTCTATGTGCCGTCAGTGATGTAGCTGCATCACCTTTTGTTAAACTGTGAACAATCAGCTCCCGACTTGTATCTGCAGCAGTAATGGAACTGTCCCCGTCTCCCCAGAAGAGACAGAGATACGTAACTAGCCATAAGACATCAAACTTGTTAGTTGGTTGGTTGGTAATCTGCTGATTTGACAATAGCAGTCCTTCGTTTACTATTATTATACCACACAATGGAATGCAACCAATGACAAGTACCTACTATACCAATACGTATAATTAACTACTACTATGTGTTCGTGTCAGTGTGTCGGTACACCGCCGCGGTCTGATGACGCGTGCCGCGCGCGCCTCGAATTGAGCTCGTTCGTGCGACACGGGCGCGCTATGTCTATCATACAACTACGGTGAGCGACGCATTAAGAACTCGTGTATATTTTTGATCTATGCTTTCGTCGACACATACCATCTGCGAGTAATAAGGAAGGCGCTATTGACCCAGTAATGCTTATTGAGTTTCGGATCCAATGGAATGTGCATCTTTTCGCTGGGCGGCCTGGCCACGACACCCATCGACAAAGATAGAAAAACAGACAGGATTTTGATCGTCGATGCGTTGCCGTCCCTGGCAAGTGGAAAACATAGGTCAGTTCTAAGGTGGAACAGTGTTCCAGGTGTGGAAAGGTCTGTCTTTGTGTTTGTACCTACTCACATTATTATCTTTTGTGAAATATCAGCCAGCCTGATAATTAAATAATAGCCTGTAACGGCAAATTAACTGAAGTTTCAAATGAAAAACAATGAATATGCATTGCGGAGCGAAGCGTAGTAGGGCAAGGTCAGGCGAGCCGCGACATGCCTCGACATGGCCCCCACCTCGCGCCCCGCGCCCCGCGCCCTTGCATCTGGGCACTTAAGTACAGAAGGACCACTTTGTACAGAGAGGTCACAATAACTCAAACTTAGAATGTGCAGATGCAACTCATTGGGATACAATAAAGTACAACAAGAAATACACAAAAATATATACAAAGAAATAGGAATCATACAATAATTAATATTATTAAGAATTACATTGGCATAATTTGCTATTCATGCGCAAACGCGCGGAAAGACATACTTAGTAAATGGTGACTCTCGACTCTCGACACATTAGTGGTACAAAACCGTATGCCACTGTACTTTCTTTAGTTCTGCGGGATACTTCCAGCTTTATTTTCTTAGCTCTTCTCTGGTGCTCGCCCCTGGTCTTCAGGAGTGCCGGTGGTAAGGAATAGTGAGGCAGGCGTTTACATAAGTATCGAGGTAGCGCTATATTTACAAGTATCGAGTTATTTTGTAGCGTTGGGCTGTCGTCAGCGCAGGCCCAGGGGTAGAGCCAGAGGAGCGGTCGCTCTAGGCGCCAGATGGCAAGGGGCGCCAAAAAGCCAAATGCTGAAAAGAACTTACAGGCGCAAAATAAAATGTTGAGGAACTGAATGATGATTTTTTTTGAGAGGCGCCATCTACATTCTATTGTGCTAAAAGTTGATTTTTGAGGGCATTGTTATTTATTTAACATGCAACCGAAGTAGAATTTACGTGAAGTGAAGCGTCGAGACAATCTCGCTCTTCCCTGATCCGGGCGAGGGCCGCCGCAACAGCGCTGGCTGTCGTTGCGGGTGCGGTGCGTCGGCAGCCGGCAGTTGCCCGTGCGCCACTCGTGATGGTGACGGAGCGTCTGTCCGCTAGTGATGGATTAATTAGCATTCGCATTCATTGTTAGCATGCGAACGCTCATTTAGCATTTAGCAAATGAAATTTAGTTGCGAAATTCTGTGAAGTGCGAAGTGAATTTATCGCTTCATACTTTTTTAAACTATCATATTTCAGAGCGTTGAGCGTCGTCGTGCGCTCGCTCTCCGTCGCACCCATGGGAAGTCGGGAATACTAAATCTATCGGTTTCACGTGACCGTGACCTCGTTTGCGTGTGTTTATTAGCAGGTGTTGCGAACTTGCGAAGAATGGGTTAAGCAATTGTTATCTTATTATCTTTGATTCGCGCGTACTTAGAGTTGTATATTGAATGAATGCTTGTGTTTGTTTAATTAATTAAATTATTAGCATTAGCAGAGCAGGGTGGTGCGAAGAATGATGTTTAACAATTATTATCTTATTGTCTTTGATTTGATCGTACTTAGGGTCGTGTATTGACTGAATGAATGTCTGATTGTTTATGTTTAATAAATCAGTGCTCTAAAATCTTTCTTACGGAACATCAATCACCAATTTAAAAACCCATCTATAACTTAAACACATTGGTCATTAATTACAATAGCTTTTTAGCTGAATGTGAACCGACTCGGTCCCGTTCGGTACAAGTGCGTCAGGTGCAGAATGCTGATGCACCTTCAGAACCAGTTCAACCGGAATCTGTGCCGTCTACATCTGCGCACCAGGAGAACTATGTTGGGGAATCCCGATAGGAAATCAATGTTACCAGAACCGGGATGTACTAGCACAAATAAAACGTTATCGGCGAGTAAACTAAACGCACGCTAGGCTAAGAGACGACGGCATCGGAGACGTCCTACCTAAGGCGACCGAAGCGCGATCGCCTTAATTCGCATATTAACAAAATTCACATACTTCATTATTATTATCAATTATCGCAATATTAGCAATTAGCAATTAGCATAGCAATAGCAATTAATATGCTAAGACTCAAGAATTCACATGCTAATGAAATTAATGCGAAATCGCATTAATTGCCATTACTACTGTCCGCACCGCACTGCACAACGGACGGATTAGTACGTGACCACTCACAGTGTGTGTACACGCTGGGGGCAGCGGGGAGACACGGCGCACGGCGAGACTGACAGATTACAGTTGCATATTAATATCGTCGCCGGTTATATACAATGTCGCCCATGCGCATGTGACCGCCCGTAATTTTCTGAATATTCATGAAAAAATATCGAAAATAAACTTCAAAAGGGGGGGTCTATCTATAACATTTTTCATGTTATTCAATTTTTTATTTTTTAAAGATTTGTTTTCTGTTTTTTGACACATCTCCGAAGTTTATGGGTCGTTTTGGATTCTGTTTATTATTTCCAAAAGCTTATGAGTTATTTTAACAGGTTAATTAAAAATTTTACAAAAAATTATCGACTACGAAAAAAAAAACGGAATCGAAGTCATTTTTTCGGTAAAAAATTGTGTATTTATTTAAAAAAAACTAGTGAAAATGTTATAGATAGACCCCCCTTTTGAAGTTTATTTTCGATATTTTTTCATGAATATTCAGAAAATTACGGGCGGTCACATGCGCATGGGCGACATTGTATCTGTGTAAAAGTAGTCTTTCGCACCGCAACTTTTGTTTCCTTGGCAATTATTTATAAGTACAACAAAATAAACTCTACTTTAAAAATACACCCTCTCACTAAAGCAAAGTGCAAGGAAGTTCTCACCACGTATTTACTGAACCTTGATAATGATAGCACTGAAAGCCTCCTTATAGTTTTAAGGTAAATGTGTTTTTAGCCTGTTCATCACACCACAGTACACCACACCGCACCTCACTACATTTCACCACACTGCACCACACTACACTTTGGTGTAGTGTGGTGCAGTGTGGTGTGGTATGCCACACCACACCATAGCCACAGTAAATAGCACACCACACTTCACCACAACACACACTTCAATAATAACTTTACAGACTTGACTTGACTTTAACGTTGGCAGTGATAGTCTAGTGGCGTGACCGTCGTCGGTCGGACTGCCGAGTCATAAGTCTCGAGTTCGAATTCGAACCCAAGGCACACACCTCTGACTTTTCGGATTCATTCATGAGGAAACTGGCATGCCTGAGAGTTATTAGTTTCTCGACTGCATCGGCAGGCGAAGCCAAGTCAGAGGCCCATTGGCGGTTTTAAAACTCTGGCACCTGTACCCTAATTGAGTAATAATAAAATAATTGAGTAATATAATAACACGATCAATTAGGATCTGAATCGTTGTATAACAGGTTACTAATGCATTGCTACATGCATAAGTTCGAAAAAAGCGTTTAACGTTTACGAAATTATGTTACGTAATTAGATAGCAGGTTACCAAACGAAAAGAAGAAGAATAAAAAACTTTTATGTTGTTTTTTTCAAATAATTTTGTTTTTTTGTGGGCGCCTACTGAAATATTATTTGTAAGATTTAATACTCATTTAAAACTCAAGGGGGTAATTAATCTGTGTGATAAGTTTTTCTAGTGCAGATACCAGTCTCTCCAAAGAATTTATCAGACATTGTAATCTTTATATTTTTAAGGCGACTTTGGGGAAAATAAATTAAATGTTTATTTATTTATTATATTATATATAATTATTGATCATAACACACTCGGCTCCCTTATCGCGCTTGCCTACGGCTCGCGCGAATAATACCGCCTCGAGTGTAAATGACCAACAGAGCACACTTGTATCATAATGTACAGAATGTGTAGACGAGCTCGACATTGTGTAGAATCACTAGGTATTCTATGCCTGAATTATATACTTTTTCGGTAACAAGTATACACACTCGTATAAGTAATAAAAAATTGTAACGGGCTAACAAAACTGTATATTATAATATTGAATATATTTGAAAAAAAAGACAGTAGGTAATTGTTGTGAAGTATGGGAACGATGGGAACGAATACACAGATAGTTTATAAACCTGGATTAACACATATTGTACTTTTAATCGCGGCAGTGCACTCCCGTGGGATATTTTCCAACACCCACACGGGCGAAGCCGCGGGCAAAAGTAAATATAAGTTTGAAATCGTGAACCCGTGACCCCGTGTTGAGCGCGCGTGGTGATCAATGCTCGAGCCTTCTCTGTATGAGAAGTGGCTTTTGACCTGCAGTGGGACAATAATAGGCTGGGATTTTATTTTGTGTTCAGGTTGGTATGTACCTAGTATTTTGTGTTCAGGTTGGTATGTACCTAGTATTTTGTGTTCAGGTTGGTATGTACCTAGTATTTTGTGTTCAGGTTGGTATGTACCTAGTATTTTGTGTTCAGGTTGGTATGTACCTAGTATTTTGTGTTCAGGTTGGTATGTACCTAGTATTTTGTGTTCAGGTTGGTATGTACCTAGTATTTTGTGTTCAGGTTGGTATGTACCTAGTATTTTGTGTTCAGGTTGGTATGTACCTAGTATTTTCAGAATCTCTTGAATTTGTTGTATTATTTTGTTTTTAGTTTACATGCTAATAAATAAAATATAAAGGTTCTTTAAAGGTTCGTCCAAACCCTATGCAGGGTATACATACAGGAAGTCCCAGTGCATTTATCTTATAAAAAAGTACACAGTCAAGTCACAACTACAATTAATAATATTTTCATGCTCTGACTTCCAACGTGTTCGCTAACAGTTCCATCATGATATGATGAACCTCAGTAAACTAATCTTATTTTCTATAAATATCCGTCCATTGCGAGCGCATCATTTTGTTTCAGTGTCAGTCGCCTGTTTACGGTGACTGCGCTACGTCCGGGCGTACGTAGTAACTCTTAGCGTACTGCTTGTGTTGTTCACTTGTATTATTATAATGTATGTTACTGTAGCATGTTTATTTTAAATTAATGTATTAAACCATTATTATTTGTCGCGCGTACGCTTTGTAAGAGAAATGTTTGCTTCATAAAAAATGTTGCGTCCGCGTAAACTAATTTCGTAGCGCGTAGTACTTGTTCGTAGCAAATATCATTCGTAGTGTTTTGTAGCGTAGCGACAAAGTAGCATGGCTGTTTTTTATTAGCACGTTCTTACAAGTAAGTACTGCCGTCATAAGGAAAAAGGGCACAACTAACATTTTTTCCGAAATTGAGTTATATACATATTCGGAATCAGAAAAAAAGGCCCATCTGCCAATATTTTTGTACAATTTTTAGGAACAAGATAAACAAAAATACCGTAAGCTCAAAAGGCACAACTGAGCCACTTTTTAAGTTATTGTACGTAAAAAGAGCACATCTGACTTATAGTACGTCAAGAGGGCACATATGCATATATGCGGCTTTTATTTGTAGCACGCTAAATATATAATTTGTTTACTTGAAAAGGCATAATTGACCCGCGTTAAATATTAAAGGCATAACTACCACAGATGAGCTCTTTGATTTAAAGTTTACCAACTAGACCTTGACATTTAATTTAAAAGAAAAGTCACAACTAGCAATTATGCCTTTACTACCAAAAATCTTTGACTAGAGGTGAAGTGAGGGGGTCGAGGTACGAAGCAAATTCCGCCAGTTGTGCCTGACGTGTTTTTTTTTCTCAAAATGTCAGAATGAAAAGTCACAATTGGTTAGTTATGCCCTCTATTTGTAATATTAATAACTTAACTTCATTTTTTATGCTACGTTGAAAGAGAAAATGTTGATTATTTAATAAATGCCAAAAGAATAAAAACTTTTATTTTAATAATCGTATTGGAATCGTGAAGATGAATTTATTTTAATTCGTCTATTTTCAAAAAATAATATTTTAGTCGATATTTTTCGCCAAAAACCAATAAAAATTTTAAACTCGATTTTCTCCCTATTTATAAAATGTTAGATGTGCCCTTTTTCCTAATGGCGGCAGAGTAGCTGTCTAACGGCCTACGCCAAAAATAAAAATGTCTAAAGTCATTAGACATTTTTATGTTTGTATGTCATGTATGTTTATTATGTACCTTTTCAGTACATCATAGTGATACTGTCATTGGTCCTGCTACGTAGCACCTACTTACTACGTAGCTATCTATATCATCAACGATCCTTAGTTCCTTACATACTCCTTTTGCTTCGTTTACGTTCATACATCTGATCATACTTCACATAATATTGTTTTTTTTTCACAAAGTTGAGACAAATAGCTGTACATTAATCATTTCCTAACCGATGATCAGCACTCATCGGCCGACATCCCGCGGTCCGGTGTCACGCGCGGGCTACTTAGCACTCGTGATAGGAAGCTAGTCACGCTGACGTCACGCGCCCCACAGTGACAGCGGCGCCCTCAGCTGATGGATTAAACACGTCACACTCCACCCCCCCCCCCCCCCCGCGCACCCGGACCTCACCGCAATGCATCACCTATTCACCTTACATTATTAGTACAGAATAATGACAGAAGTTCCGCTCACTGCAAACGCACTAATTCGTCTTTGTGCGGATAGTACTAGCTACTATGATTTTAGCAATCTATGTTTGTAAGTAGCCGTCGCGGCCGTCGCATGCCATTATTATTTTTTAACCGACGAAAAAAAAAGGAGGAGGTTCTCAATTCGACATGTATATTTTTTTTTTTTTTTTAGGTGTTCCTGTCACCCACATTGTGACAGGCATGCGACGACGGCTTTACCCTGACCATTTTTGTACCTATGCTATGTCTTGATTTCTGTCTGAAATATTTTCTTGTTTCCTACTTTTTAGATCACTTTTATTTTTCCGTTACAGTTTTTTAAACTTAACTTTTTATTATAATTATGATCTTATATTAGTGACACGGTAGTTGACGGGCAATTTTTATATTTGTTCACCAGTTTTTGGTTGGTTGCAGACTGTGGTTATATTTTGCAATACAAATCTATAACTTTATTGTCTGTTATAATAATACATAATATAATAACATAAAGGTCTTGGTATTTTGATGTTAGTTATTAATACCTGGTGAAATGAGAGACTACACCTCTGCCGCCCTTCGTTATTAATACCTGGTGAAATGAGAGACTACACCTCTGCCGCCCTTCGTTATTAATACCTGGTGAAATGAGAGACTACACCTCTGCCGCCCTTCGTTATTAATACCTGGTGAAATGAGAGACTACACCTCTGCCGCCCTTCGATGAGAGACTACACCTCTGCCGCCCTTCGATGAGAGACTACACCTCTGCCGCCCTTCGATGAGAGACTACACCTCTGCCGCCCTTCGATGAGAGACTACACCTCTGCCGCCCTTCGATGAGAGACTACACCTCTGCCGCCCTTCGATGAGAGACTACACCTCTGCCGCCCTTCGATGAGAGACTACACCTCTGCCGCCCTTCGATGAGAGACTACACCTCTGCCGCCCTTCGATGAGAGACTACACCTCTGCCGCCCTTCGATGAGAGACTACACCTCTGCCGCCCTTCGATGAGAGACTACACCTCTGCCGCCCTTCGATGAGAGACTACACCTCTGCCGCCCTTCGATGAGAGACTACACCTCTGCCGCCCTTCGAGGACCGCAGGCGTGATGTTATATGTTGTGTTATTATGTACCTACTTCAGAAAATGAGTAAACTAAAGAGAATAATAGTTCCACAGTACAGAGTATCGCCTATGCACGGTGACATGGTTCAGTTCGAGTGGAGCGGACGGCGCGTGTCCGAGCTCCGGCACCGGACGTCCGGGCTGAACGACCGGACGTGCGGCGCACTACCGGACCAGAATGTTTAGCCGGCTCCTATTCAAACACAACTTGTTGATGAGGATGAGGACGGCCCATTATATACTAACACTGAAATCGCTTTACTTTAGAGACTTTTGAATACAGTTTCTTAAGAATAGTTACTTAATAATTAATTCTTCAAAATAGTTAGTTCTATTATTGGTAAAAGAGTGTATTTAATAGTAATCAAGGTTTTTTGATTCGTTAACACATTTTATTATACCTTTGTACAGTGCAACTATAACTTAAATAATTTTTAATATTGCTAGTAACGTGTTAAATTAATACTTCTACAGCACAATAGTTTCAAAATACAGACTAATAAAATAAAAATATTATGTGATAGAGCGTCACAGCTCACAGTACGCGTCGGGTTCAATACATTTATTAGGTACGGGATCATTAAAATTTATTTGAATCACAAACATTTGCTCGCTAATTTAACATTTGTAAACAACCATTTACATTGTACTCGTGCTGTACCAGATTTAATTACATTTCCATTCGAGAACGGTCTTTGATGAAAATGATTAAACGAGTATTTATTAGTTCTCAAACAGCGTCGCGCCGACTGATATAAATAGTGAGCGGCTCGTTAATCATTATTTAGTTCACCTCCGCTAAGCACTAACTTAGCGAACTGCGAGGAACAACACCCGCAGTACATTAATCATAAACAAATGAACGAGCTCCACTCTCAGTCAATAAAACTGTTTGACCCGCGGCGTCCTAATGCACCGCCTGCCTCGTGTAATCTAAATAACATCCGAGTGAAATGCTGCGCGAGTACCGCCAAACAACAAGGATTATAATGTAAATGTATGCAAATGTTAGGAGGGCGCCCGCACCGCGCCGCACCGCACGGTACCGCAACGCTCCGCATCTCTCCGGACGGAGGCGCTCAGACTACGCTCAGCTGAAAAAATGGCGGCGGACAGATAACGACAGCTTACGTCGTGAAAACGTGAGGCTTTGCGCTAAATTGTTGAAACATGACTTGTTTCGTAAATTCCCGGAGAGTTACCGGCGAAATGTAAATGATACAATAACAAGGGATGTTTTGATGAGTACCAAAAATTTCAAATTGTACTGTTCTGTACGCTTCGGGAAATTTAAACGGGAAATAGAATGAACACCGATAATTTGGGTCAGAATACATTAATTTGCATCAATCGTCGCTTGTATCAGCAAGTCGCGCCGGTTCGCTCCGGATCAGTGCGGGTCGGTGCGGACGGCGGCGTCTGTTGTTTCCAAACAAAATGTATGTAGATTGTAGAGACGTTCTTTATATCGAGGCATAAAGGAGAGGAGCGGGCGCGGGCGCGGGCGCGGGGGCGGGGGCGGTGCAATGATTCGATTTAAATGCAGATAATAATATTACTACCTTGACGGCGGTCTTTGTCTAGCAGACGGGAATTACTGCGGAAAATTTTAACTATGCAGAAATTCGACTGGATAGGTAAAAGGAAACAGAAGTGAGGAGTCGGGGTTTCGGGTAGGTAACTATTATGATACTCACTAAAGGTTTGAGAAAGATATCATGTGATTGTTTTCAACCGCCCGCCAAATGCACCAGTTCCGACAATGCCGCATCCACACGCAGTTCGTCTGCGAGGCGGCGCAAGGGGTGCGC
Source organism: Conistra vaccinii (assembly GCA_948150665.1). Lineage (NCBI taxonomy): Eukaryota > Metazoa > Arthropoda > Insecta > Lepidoptera > Noctuidae > Conistra > Conistra vaccinii. The sequence goes on from OX411328.1 coordinate 306,855, forward strand.
GGCGGAATATAAATGTGTGCGCTGCGAATCTTCGGCCATTACGCAAAAACCGGCCGAATCCACAGCTTTTCATACTATTTAAATGGACAATTTGCCGCTTCACTTATTTACGCTTACGCTGTCACGCGGCATCCCTCACCCCTCTGGTATTACCTACCGAGAAGTTTCTTCGAATAATTTTTCGTTTGTCACCATTTGGTGAACGCTTTTCTAAGCATGGCGAAACGTCTGCATTTTTAATTTCCGTGAGTTTTAAAAGAGAATTGAGGCGGTGATTACTCGTTTGACTGGACTTGGGCTTGTTCAGATGTCTAAGTTATCAAAGTTCATGGAAGTTTAAAAAGAGTGTCACGAGCCGACATGGCCGACACCCGCAGACGCGACCTCTTGAAGTGTTCGGGGCCGCTGTGGCGATATGCTTTGGGTTTGGCTCACGAGTACTGCTTCAAAAAATATAAATAGTTTGGAAAATCCAAAAGTGCACGCCTCATACTTATCACTCATTCATAAACGAAAAAGAAATTCAAAACATAGTTTAGAAATGAACAATTTATCACTTTTCATGAAGTCGTAATGTCAACGACTGACAAAGATATTTACTTGGCGGTTGCTAGGCAACTTTCGGACATCAAATCAAAGGTTGGAAATATTTAGTTAAAGATATTATATTTTAGTTAGTATTTTATTAAATACAATTAAACTACTTTGAATAAAACAGCCATTTTCAATAGGGTTCCTTCCACGGCTGAAACGAATGTATAAAAAAAAATTGACTCAATTAATTGATTTTATCGCAAGCTACAATGTTTTCAGGGTTCATAAATTGACGGACAGGATTTTTTTTTCAACTATTTTTATGCTTTTTCCATTTCTGCTGCATTAAGTCAATTGTTAAAAAGTACAGTATTAATCTCCATTTAATCATCTATACAATGGTATATAAATTAAGTAGGTTCTATGTATTAGCAGGAGTGTAACAATAAAAACAGTTACAGAAATGGGGCAAAAAAAATTTTTCGATCGTAGAGCACACTCTAATGCTTCGCATTACGAGTCGTGCAATATAAGTACGTACATATATTTCCATCCCTTTACGAAACTCGTCAGTTAATGAGTGCGTGGAAGCAAGTTGGTGGTAGTTGGATGGTAGTTGACCGCATTAGAGTTCAACACTATGTATTAATTACCGTCTCTTATTGTCCCAGGCCCCCCGCGGTTGAACCGACGCCCGGCGGCGGCGTCATGTTCATGGAGGATTCATTTTAGTAGCCCACTTAGTTTTAAACATGTCAACCCTTAACAAGACGTCCGGGGAGTTGTACAACAATATCTAATGACAGTGCACTTTAATAACCCACTGAACCCGAGAGAGAGGGATCGACTTAAGATACGAAGGTAACTTCAGTCCAGTATTTTACATGGAGCGACTGCCTATCTGACCTCCACAACCCAGTTACTGGGTAATACAATAACCTCTTGGTACGAGTGGTTGTCAGACTTTCGGGCTTCTGACTACTCGTAACGGCTGTCAAAGATCCACGAATGGCAGCCGGGACCAACGGCTTAACGTGCTTACGTTGCGCGAGGCACGGAGGGGTCTTGTAGGAATTTATATGAATTTTGTGTCGGTATAAAACGAAAAATTTAACCCACATCTTACCTAGATCTTACTAAGGAAACGCCGAGGATGACTTAGAAAATGATCGTTGGGTGATGCGACCGTGCGAGCGGTGCAAACACGCATTGCGAAGTCGCACTGCGTCTGGTTGCAACCGGCGCCGGTCCGGCACTCGGCAGTGAGCCGGCTCAGATCCGGCTGCACAGCCGACACTTTGCAACTAATATCACTACCCTAGTTTCGGCTCTATTTGCATATCGACGCAGCACGTGTTCAACTGTACACATACGAGTATGTGAGTCATTGCAGCTTATGCGCGGGAATTAAACAACTTTTGGTTCTTCTGACGATATTAGTAACAGGTCACGTCTTTCTACATTGTTCTCACATTATAATTTCAACATGATTGATGTAATCAATATTTTGATTTAAAAGAGTGTCCGTGGAGTTTCTTGACCGTTCTTTTCCATAGGAACCTACTACTTACGGAATTGGCAACTAGCTTACAAGCTTTCGCGAAAATCAAAATTTGCCCATATCTTTTTATCGTGTTGACTCAGGACCTTGATTTTAATACTCTTAATAGAGAGACTATAGAGTTCAGTATTTGGTATAAATTTCAACTTGCTAGGTCCACCCGTTCCTGAGAAAATCGGTGGTGACACACGGACAGACAGACGAACAAGAGAGTGATCTTATAAGGGTTCCTTTTTTACTTTTTGAGGTACGGAACCCTAAAGAGACTAAAGAAAGAAATTGATTTACAAAGGAATCCGTATCTTTTCTGCGTTAAAGTGTGTTGGAGTAATCCAGTGAAGCATTTCAAGGTTGTGACACATTACACAATGGCCCAGAGCGTTTGTCACAAGTCACAAGTAATTGGTGTGTTAACAGGACGATTCTAATTTTATCTTTTTGTTAATAAGCGGGTGCTATTTTTATCTTATGGGAAATAAAATGATTATTTAATTTTGCACTCCGAACGGGTATTGTTATCTTCATTTAAGAATAGTAATATGTACAAAGATATGGACACTCTGTTGTCCGTCTGCCGCATGCCGGCCGGACAGACAAGAGAGTGATCTTATAAGGGTTCCTTTTTTTACCTTTTGAGGTACGGAACCCTGAAAAAAGAAACGGTACCTCTACCTATCTATATGTATACCACCGCCGTAAATGCAAGATTACCCAAATCTTGATAGTTCTACAAGATTCTCAATTACTTTGTTAAATGTTATTTAAATAAATAAAGTGCGGTTCTTCAATGTTCTTCTCACTAAACTTGGCAAGAATAATTGAAAGCCATCCCTTCTGATTTTGACCCGACTTCGGCGAAGCAAAATGGAGGGTTATGATTCGGACCGGTATGTACTATGTACACTGAACAAATAAATGGCTAGCAAAGTACCAATTTGGCTTGGCTAAAAATTATACGAATTATACGGCTACAAATAACCAAGACTTATTTAAAACGTTCAATACAGCTTTGTTAACACCAAACAAGCAAGTAATATTAACCAAGTTCACTTGTTCAATTCTAGCAACAAACTTTGCAGGCTCTCTCAGAACCGAGTCGCTTGGTTGTAAATAACAATAACTTGTTTATTTCTAGCCGTTATGTTTTTTCCGTGTATTAATGTGTGTATGTATGATCATCTGTTCCCTCATAACTTCTAAACTACTCATCATAATTTGAGATATCGTTGGAACCAACTTGATCGTCCACTCGTACACTCGTCACAATAGAATCTTGACTCAGGATCACTGATCTAAACTCAGGGGCGGAGTCAAGATTCTATTGGCACATCTCCGCTCGTCTTTTCTCCTCTCCGCTCCAGTGGACAGGCAGCCTTAGACTTAAGTTTGCAACGTACAAATTGTAAAGTAACAGTGTACTCATTGTTGAAGAGCCTAATAATAAATAAAGTCGGAGTCACACGTGTTACATAAATCGAACGGATCTCGTATGACTGCGGAATTTTAATTGGTCTTTCTGTGATGTCTTGTTTATACCTTTTTAGATGACTTTTTTAACAAAACATATTGTTCAGCTTCGAATGTAATTATACAAAGTGACGAATCTAATAAAAATGTTCGGTGGCGGAGAGTGCGCGCGCAGCGCGATCTCGACTTTGTTTTGTGTCGTCGGCTGCGGAGCGTAACTCGCGACTTTACAACCGCTCCGAAGCTGATTTATACACGCTAACAATACCAAAGTGATCTTTGCTTTATGTCTGCTCTCGCAAATAAAAACGAGCATCGCCGAGCAGTCGACAGTCGACCGAATAGCCACGCTTCACGGAATTAGTAATAATAACGTTATAGCTTAACAAGTGACGGGGTTCTGGTGGCGCGCGCACACCCGCGACCACGCGACCGGGCGCGGCGGCGAGGCGCGGCGACGCCGACCGGGTTTAATTCAACAACAAATTTACACAATTAGTCTTCTTTAGATTCGTACAATTTACCGATATAAGTTATTGCCGCGCAAACTTGTAGCGATAATTCCGAACGCTTCCATTTAGCGTGGGTCAAATTATATCGCGATAAGCCGCGCGTAGCGGTACTCTAGGGATTTTTCCGTGCTTTTTTTGCTGGACTAGACCGGTTTATTCATCTCGTGGCGCGACTACTTTAATATTATAATAAGTAGTAAAGAAAGCTCGTCACCGAAGCGTGTGTCCAATCCATCTGACGTTCTGCATGCATTGCTGATGTATTCTTTGAATTAATACGGATTAATGTAATCCTCACCAAATGCTCAGTAAGCCTCGGGGTAATGTAGTGCATAAGCTCGGCGCACACGGTGCGGCTGTGACACGCGACGTGCGTCAGCGCTCAGTGCGCAGTGTGCGCACCCTGCGCGCTCGCAAGTGAACAAAATAAAACATTGGAAATGTAAAATAAGTAAAAGTAGTTTGTGAGCGATGAATTCGTTAGCGGAACGCGGTGATACATAATCGCTGTGAATGCGATCCATTAGTCTTACTGTCGAGATTGTCGACCCAAATTATTTGTTACTAAAATACTTACGCTCTGAATAAGGATGAGACGTTAGCATCGACAAACAAAAAGTTTAGCGATAAAAACATAGAGTTTGTGACTTCTGCGCCCAGCGAGAACAGGGCAGCTATGAGTGGGCTATGATAGTGTATGAACAGTAAAATGTGCGTATTTATGCGCACTTACTGTCTGCGTCCTGAATGTCACGATTTCACGAACAAATGAACAGATTTTATGGGAATGCTACTGTCTGACTTTTTATACCTACTAGTAAACAAATGCAGTGGTTGTTGAATAACCAACAAGATCAAAAAGCGAAAACTTATTTAAGATCGAACTGAAATAACAAGAAGCTCAGCAGTACCGGTTTATAAATAGAGAAAATACAGCTTTTTAATATACATTGAGTGTATACAATTAGTTATGGAAAGCCGCGCGCAGTAGCGAGGCGGTATCGGAAGCGCGGCGTGCAATATCGTCGATTGCACATTTCCGCGCGGCGCTCGCCTCATGAATTTGGAAATCAGCAACAGTAATCGCTGTTCACTGCTGCTTTTATACCTTCTACATTTATACGAGGAAATAAATAAGAATGGCTTCTAAATACGTGCTTTGATTTGTACTCTTGAGAACAATGAATTACTTTGAAAAAAGCTGAAGCCAGCGTATTCTTGAGAAATGTAGGAAAGATTTACAGAATTTTGTTAGTATCGAGTGCTTCACGGATAATAGGGATTTAGTTGCCTAAAACTAGTGGGAGCTGAAGGTCAGGCCGAGCCTGCTGTTGATACACAACACATGAATGTTGCTAAAATAAACGCTTCGTGTTGAAAACAAATCGGCCCATGTGGTAGGTGTACTGATAATGAATCATTATGTAATTATAACTTATTATAAATTATCATGTCAATTATATCATTATTAATTATGTATAAGTTTTAATAACAGGAATCTTCCCACATGACTCGAAGGTTGCTAATGTTGTTTCCATCCACAAATATGTGAAAACGATACTGTGGTGAGTAATTACTATAGGCCAACCTCGATCTTGTCATCTTTTGCCAAAATCTTCGAATCATTAGTGTACCATTACATTAGTGTACCATTACATACAAAACCACCTCTGGACACATCTCAGTGAGAGCCAACATGAACTTGTCAAAGCAAGATAAAATTGCACCAACCTGAGTGCTTTCACTGGACTTGTCACTGACGCCTTGGACTCCGGCTGACAATTTGATGTAAATAGTAATACCGACTTTTGGAAGACATTCGAACGAGTTGCACATAAAATACTCTTGCAAAAGTTATCAGCATATGGCATCACCGACACCTTGCACTATTGTGGCTAAAATCTTACCTCGAAGAACGTACTTTCTTTGTTGTGGTGTTTCGTAATTTAAATCTTGTGCTCGAATTTCTTATAACGATTTGCGAACTTGTTTTCGATTCTCTGCAGGTTTCATGTATGCAGACGACTTGAAGCTTGGAAAAGTGAAAGACTCATTTGATACCGTGTTTCTGCAAAGCGATCTACGAGCCGCATGCACTTAAATGAAAAAAAATCCTTTCACATCAAATTCTCAAGAAGAGTTCACCTAATTGAAGGTGTACCGTATTAGCAAATAAAGGATCTAGGCGTAATATTTGACCGTAAGCTCACCTTCTTTTCGCACCTTGAGAGGACATTAGTCACAGTTCTTTACATAATTTCTAAAATGTTGTATTTAAGCTATAATTGTTTGTTATAGAATATACCTAGTTCTGTAATTTCTGTAGTTTGTATATAACACTACACGTTGGTAAATCTAAATAAATAAATAAATAAATAATGATTTACGAGTTGGCTGGAGTGCACTGTCGCGTCATGCCTCGCCTCGCGGTGACAACGCAATCTCGTGCGCCATGTGTGCGCCCGTCCTTAGTCTTGTCGCAGATATTCAAACGACCGACAGAGTCACCGAGCACACGTTATGGCTGTACTCTAGGTAGTATATTTAAGACACGATTTAAATAAACTTTTTTTAAATTTTGTTCTTTCTTAAAGAGTTTCTAACTGAAAAATAATGAAAGAAGACCGGCAGAAAATTGTAGAACTACATTTTTTTAATGCAATGACAGACACTAGCGCCGCGTCAAAAGGACTTCAGTTGTGGCGCGGACTCTATTTATCGTAGGTACAGACGCCAGCACATCAAGTTACTACAATCTGTCAAATTTCTTTAATACATTTTCGACTTTATCGCTAAAGAATAAGGTTCAATGTTGATTGGGAAAATTTGACAGATTGGAGTAGGTTGATGTGCTGGCGTCTGTACATACAATTAATAAACATAATTTTGAAAGATTAAATGAAAGTTGACACGTCGTGTCATCATGAGGTGGTGGTTTCGGTCGTTATGTTTCTGTCAGTCTCACAGAAGAAAATTATAAGTGGGTAGGTAGGTATACTAGGTATATCTAAAGTGTCGAACTGTGTAAATAATTTGACAAACTGAAAAACTGTGAAGGTATTGTTTTAGGAGATACTTAGATTATAATAGTGACAGATAGTACCTTGTTTCACAACTATCTATCCATGGTTAGTCCTCGCAGTTTAAGTTAACTGTGGAACTACCCCCTAGAGAGTGAGCCGTCAGCCGGTAATGCTAGAGACGTGTAAACGTTTCTCTCCATTTACATGCAAATCGTTGCAGCGAGCAATTTTATAACATTAACTGTGACACTTGTAACTTACTTCACGACGAGGTTTAATTTGTAGTTCATTAAGATAACCGCGAGATGGAACACCTGGATAGTGGTTATTTGTTGACTTGCAACTAGTTGCAAGTTGGCTAGATGTTTACTATTTTGACACCAAGTTCTTGCATACTGGTCCAGGTGGCGTTAAGGTAGATAGTAAGAAAGCATCGAGCAATATTAATGTATTCACTGCTGCTTCGTGAATGATGGAACGTCCATGTTGCGTTACACAGCCACGTAACATGTTGCACAAGCCTCCGCCCACTGGAGCCAGTAGGAATACGTGAAAGTTCAATGAATATCTTACAGAATAAGCTCAATATAAACTAAATGTAAACAATAAATTGGAGCTGTATATCTCAGATATGGTTTTCATTCATTAGCATTGAAGATAAAGCGCTATCCGTAGGAGATGCGGTAACAATCGGTTACCGCCCACGTAAGCCCACGCCTTATAATATCTAACAGTAAACACGAACCACGGCGCTGTGTAAAGTTGCTGAGAAAACGATTCTAATATAAATGAAACGTTTCGCAACACGATCGCACGTGTAACATGTTGCTGGTACTGCTCGCGTCGCTGTAATGATGATGTCGATTATTCACTCTCAATGACAGCTATATAAATGCAGGGCTCAAATATTCAAAGTGTCCGGTGGTGTGCTCGCAACCCCCTGGGGGGAGCAGGGGAGGGCAGACACGTGACTCGACTGCGAAGCCCCGAATGAAGACGAGTTATCTACTCGAGTGACCCCCATAAAAAGAAACGTTCCTTCAGGATTGTGCGCCACGTCTCATCGTTGAATTTTAAACAAACACGCTACTAGTATTTCAGTGATTTCCGAAACGTATTTCAACCGACTGCCGACTGCCGAGTGCCGCGTGCCGACTGCCGGCGAGACGGAGCGAGGGGAATGTGTAATGCGCTTGTCACACGCGCCACTGTTTATGCGTCTGTCTCTTCGAACATTGAGAACCTACTGAAATACGTCTGAATCATTAAACGTACAGGTACACATTTTTAACATTAGGTACGGAAACATAATATCCAAACAAGCAGTAGTGAATTTGATTAATATTCTCTTGCCCCACAGAACTAGATACATATCACATAAATTATTAACATACGACGTGTCGATTTAATAAATAATTCAATGAATTTGTATCTGTCGCCTCGAGTAACACTTAATATGAATCATAACTCAATTTCATGCATATCAGTAGGGAGAATTGGAGATACAGATAATATTTATTGCTTTAGAGTAAGTAGGTACATAAATAGGACAGAAGGTAGGCTGGAATCTGACTTGCATTTATTTGGAAGAAGTAATTTTTTGAAAAATAGGAAGACAATAATATAAATTTTAATAATGTACTTTTTGAGTGCGTTTGCGTTTGAGTGGTCCTCATATCGGCAGGTGACAGCGTCGGGGGCACGTCGTGTCAAACGATACAAAAACGAAATAACTAGCAGAAGGCACTGCATACATTATCTGAATAGTCGGAAATCACATCGATGCAGGAAAAGCATGTCTTGTGAACCTTCTGTAGCAACACTAGCAACATTGTGCAGTGAGCCCAACGCCGACGTCGCTCTTCCAGATAGGAAATATGATGGCACTGACACTGACTAGTGCTCCAATCATCGGCAAATTAACTGCCGTATCTGTCATACGCGGTACGAATGCATGGGACAGTGAATAGCACCACACACTGCACTAGCACAGGTGACAATACTCACATGTCTGTGGAACTCAATGGACTGTCTACGAGGATTTCTTTGTCATCGATCACTAGGATGTCTAGTGGTTAGTTTGATTGATTTGACAAAACCTTCAATCATAGTCATAGTGCCTGTAAGGTTTGCAGAATTTATTAAAGTAGGGATATTTTATCTGATTCAGAAGTTTCCCATGACATTTCAATCTATTCTGTAACCATCTCACCGTGAATACGTGAAGTGACCTGTCAATACTGTCAACCCTAGCATCAGGTGGAATGACAGCTCACTTCACCTAAGTTCTCATGGTGAGATTTTGACAGAATAGATAGGCAGGGGTTTATGTCATTGCGGGGTCCTAAGGGGAGACCGTGGCCCCTGGCAACGTACAGGTAGGTGAAGGAACACGAGTGGGTTTTAGTCAGTGAGAGTCTGACACGCCCTTCTGCTCCGCCCAGTGCGGGAGAAGTGATTTGACGATTTCCCCCCCTCCCCCCCCCCAAAAGGAAAAAGAAAGTGGTTTATGTCAACGTGCTACGAAGCTGCGACCACGGTTACAACTACCAATAAGAATTTACAATACCAGAGATCTTGACTCGGAGCTATATAATATACAGATGTAGATAGGCATGCGTTTCATGAGCATGAAATCTGTACGAATCAAAAAGGGTTTTCAAAATAATATTAATGGGAAGGGCTGGGTAACTTAATAAAAAAAATGGTATGTGGTTTCGCAAACCCTACGTATCAAAACAGTCTTAGATCTAATCTATTAATAATAATTGATTGATTTTTCGTGATCGGATTTTTGTTAACTTGTGTTTTCTTTGCTGTCAATAAAAAGCTTTAAAAATCAATGAATCAATTGAAGTAGGTACGTCTCTAGCTACACGTTGTTGTGAGGTTCCGCAGACACAACGAACTATGTTCATCTCCACTGCAGTTCATATTATTTATACAACTTGTATGAAACACGTGTACGACAAAAAAAAAACATGTTTCAATTAGATAAAAGGTGTACCTACAACGCAATATTCTCTCATCGCTACTCCCCCCTCTCGGATAGCAGTTAGTTCTAGTTCATAGGTTTTTATTTAAGTTTTTCTTCTGGCGTGACGTTTCTCATTTTCCGGTACGTTGGCCCAAGGCGATTGTATGTCTTGCTTCCCTTTACAAGTACTCTTTGCAAATTCTGTAATAGACAATTCTTGATTTAAAAAAATAAAAAATTTGACTGCCTCAAAAGTGAACTTTCAATTTTAAAAAATGTAGGTAAACTAGATGAGCTATTTACTGTCTCCATTCCACTTAATAGTATAATCAATCTCATGCAAACGGACGCATCTTCTTAAATTTATCAATAATGACTGAGCTTCCGACTGCACGAGATTGTTAGCTTCCATCTTTTTTAATTTACATTTTTTACACTTATACAATAAAAACCCTAACTTAAGTTAGGGTTTTTATTTATAATTTCTCATTCCAAATGACATAATAATATAATTTGTAATTATATATTTTTGTAATCACGTTTTAAAACCCTTAATTTTGATACTCCACTCGATAGGTTCGGGAGTTTTGTTTATTTTTTTAATAATTTGGGCTCCAAAACTTCTCTATGTTGTTTTTTTTTTAATTTCAGGTACCCTGTGACACTCGCGCAATAAAGACGAATCTAACTAAATAATTATTTTTTACCCGATATCTCATCAAAATCGTTTCGGCCGTTTAGTAGTTACTAGGGAATATAGGAACGGATATACATATACAAATAATTACATACATACATGCAGGTCGAACACATAACCCTCTTTTTTTGGCTTCGCCGCAGTCGGGTGAAAAAGATGTAAAATGCCTTAACAAAGTACATATAAATTGCATCTCCGCTTCGTCTTGTTAATTATAAATGTATACGTTTGTAATAGTTACTGCCCGTATAACATTTTATTTCACTAGCCATGTACTCGGTTGCCACCGCATGCGGCGTCACGTAGCTATAATTGATCGCTCGCTAATGATAATTAAAATCAATAGCATCGCGTTCTGTGCGTGCAATCGTTAAAGTTGGTTCCATGTGTAATGTATTGTAAGAGATGCTGTGATCGCGCTGAGTTACTGTCATGAGGGGGTCGTGACCGAGACTAACTAGATGACTGCTTGTTATGATAACCGAGCTACACGGGAAGCTCTTGTTGACTATTAATACAAATGGTACTTACAGGTAAAAGAAAAATTGGTTACCTTTGAATGAACGTTCAGTTAGCTGCTAAACCCAAAGGAACTCGTAACTCTACAACTATGAAGACCTGCCACCCGGGTTCTGGAAGGCCAAGCAACACAAAAATATAGGTGCTGACACGTGACAGATATACAAACTCTTTTCAAGTGAATTGATTGTTATTTCAAAGCTAATCATTGCAATTAACATGAATTTGACAATCTGTCAGCAATTTGATTGACCTTTCACGAACTGGGCTTGGACCATTGTATCTATAGGAAAGAAGTAATTGCCCTGTGTGGTATTTAATATCTTACTCTCTTTACAGGTCATACAGTCGCACGCGCAGACCGTGTCTACAAAACATGCTCCCGCATAACGTAGTGTCCATGATAACACCATTTTATTACCCTGGACTTTAAAACAGTGAATAATCAGAGGCATTTATGCACATGAGTATTGATATCTCTCTGGTATAGGAACACAAGTATTGATGTCTCTCTGGTTTATGAACACAAGTATTGATGTGTCTCTGGTTTATGAACACAAATATTGATGTCTCTCTGGTTTATGAACATGAGTATGTTATGTCGCTACTTGCGGAACCCTAAATTCTTATGACTAATACCTACCGCATTGACAATGACCACCCGCATTGCGCTCTGCACCGTGAGATTCGCCTTCTCAGCAATCCGAAGGCGTGGGATCGAAGATTGTGCAATACGAGTGATTAATATTAATTTTAGTGTATTGGTGGATCACTCTTGTTTCTTATATCGAACAATTGTCGCGCATCTTACTTTTACCGATTTAATTGTAATTTATTATTTTAATTAAAACCTTTTAAGTAAATTATATCGGTTTTCTTTGCATCCTCGCCTGCAGCCGAACATAATTGGCGCAGCCGGTAGGATACTCGCGGTCGGTTTCGCGTAAGGAAGATTTCCGTATTCGCAAAAGCCGCCCGTGCGGCTATCCAGTCGCTCCAGAGTATCCAGAATCTACACGTCGTGCTGTATCGAGGAATCCAGACATTGATTACGCAAAGGGGCTGATATAATGTTCATGTAAGTACATTAGATTATTTCTAGTGACCGCTTTCTCCTAGCCTGTACTAATATAACTTTCCAAAATTTTCTTTCCACGAAAATCCGGGAATACTAGGATAGTTAGAAGTAGTAGAGAATTAGTGATAGATTCTAGACGAGATATTAATTTAGATATATTATACGAGGACACAGAATCGTTTTCTGAGAAAATGTCTTTGGATTTAGATACCGTTTTTAAAGCATTACGTTTGGTACCCGAATTTGACGGGAACCCGAATGTGCTGACAAGGTTTATTCAATTGTGTGATCATTTAGTTAAAGAATATTATAATGTTAAACGTGGTTCCGAATTAATTAACTCTGCACTTATTAATGGTATATTAAATAAAATTGTAGGGTCTGCTGCTCGCTTAATCAACTCGAATGGTATAGCAAGTGATTGGGATGGCATCCGTAAGGCATTAATAAATAATTTTGCTGACCAAAGGGACGAAACCGCTCTTTATAGCGATTTATCTCTTTTAACACAGGGCTCTAATACTCCGCAAGAGTTCTATGAGAGTTGTCAGAATCTTTTTAGTACAATCATGACGTACGTTTCCTTACATGACGCATTAAAAACTACCATCGATGCTAAAAGAGATCTATACAAAAAGTTAGCAGCTCGATATACTCATGATACAGTATTAGCGGATTTACCTATTCATATCTATACTAAAAAGAAAAGAAAAGGGGCATTGTGCCTAAATCACGCCTAAAACGGGTACCTAATAGTGCTCGTTTGTTACAGGACACTAAAAATATTATTAGTTCTGACCCTGGCCCTGGCCCGAGCAGACGAGATAACGCTAGACAGTCTTAACGATGGACCAGGTATTCTGCCCTTCAACCTAGGATCCACAAGGATCATCTCACATTTCCATTCCTTTCTCCAAATTATAAACCTTGATGATATGCGCAATAGTTTCGAGACAGTTAACGGTCAATTGCGAAATCTTACGCCACAATTGAGTAATATGTCGCGATCTCTCTATGAACCCCACGTTAAATATCTAAGTACTAAATTAGAAGAAATATCAGAACAGTTAGAAACACTTGAGGTAAAGCGTGTTAAAAGAGGTCTCATAGATGGTCTTGGTTCAGTAATAAAGAGCATTTCAGGTAATTTAGATTACACTGATGCATTAAAATACGATAATGCCATTGCAATCTTAAAACAGAATGAAAATAATTTAGTTCTTGAAATGAATCATCAAATAAGTTTAAGCAAGCAGTGGGTTTCACGTAGCTCAAACGTTACAGATAAAATTGTAGAAAACCAAGATAAAATCGAGAAAATTATCAATTCTATTTTAGCTAGCAATGGTAGATATAAATCAGATACCATTAAATATGCTCATTTAGCACAATTACTAATGATATTAGGAGACAATATAGATAATTTGTCTAAAGAACTTGACAAATTGCAAAATTTATTGGCATTTATTAGGGCTAGAAGTATTCATAATTCTATATTGAATTATGCTATGTTTAAGGATATGATGAATAGGTTAGGTATGTTATATAATAAGGATCAATTTCTAGATATCAGTTTTAGAGAATATTTTGAAATAATTAGACTAGGATATTATTACAATGGGAATAAAATAGTGATAGTTATGAAATTTCCGATACTTTATCCTACTAACTTTATCCTATATAAATTATCCCTAGCTCCTAATAGTGACAATAAGGTCCTGATTCCAACTTATCCTTTCTTAGCGGTTCACGAAAACGATCTATTGTACATGGAGACAGAATGTCCGAAGTATAGCCACGGTCACCTTTGCGAGGATAATTTAAGTCACCACCATGGCAAACAATCGGACTGTATCCAGCAGCTTATACTACACCAGAAAATTAATGAATCCTGTCAATTTACATCAGTCATCCTGTCTTCTGAAGCTATGGAACAGCTAGACGACCAACACTTCATTGTCAGCTTTCCTAAACCTACGAAAGTTCGTTTAACTTGTTCTGAAGATAACTATAGAATGCTGAAAGGAAGCTACTTATCTATCATACCTAAAGGCTGTATGCTAAGAACCACAGCATTTACTGCAAGCAATCGTCATGATCAAACTAAGGGAAAGATATTGAAAATTATGGACTTACTAATTATAAAGGAAAATTTGTATAATGTACCAATGAAAACTATAAAACTAGATACCATTGACCTTGGCAGTTTGCATTCAAGTAACTCTGAAATCGCTCTACAAGAACCTGTAATACTACAGTCGTCGAACACTGAAGCCATATACCACACTACTATACCGGTATATATTCTACTATCCGGTGCATGTGTACTCATTATCATCATTATACTTCGTCGTCGAAGACTGAACCAACTACAGAAAGCCACTGATGGAATCGATATTAAGGCTAAGGATAAGGAGGTCTGCAACACCGAGATTGACTCAGCTTCGCCATCGACACTATTTTCGACTAGAGTTTTCAAATAGTTGCCGATCTCGTGGAGGGAGATGTTATGTCGCTACTTGCGGAACCCTAAATTCTTATGACTAATACCTACCGCATTGACAATGACCACCCGCATTGCGCTCTGCACCGTGAGATTCGCCTTCTCAGCAATCCGAAGGCGTGGGATCGAAGATTGTGCAATACGAGTGATTAATATTAATTTTAGTGTATTGGTGGATCACTCTTGTTTCTTATATCGAACAATTGTCGCGCATCTTACTTTTACCGATTTAATTGTAATTTATTATTTTAATTAAAACCTTTTAAGTAAATTATATCGGTTTTCTTTGCATCCTCGCCTGCAGCCGAACATAATTAGTATTGATGTCTGTCTGGTTTATGAACACAAGTATTGATGTCTCTCTGGTTTATGAACATGAGTATTGATGTCTCTCTGGTTTATGAACACAAGTATTGATGTCTCTCTGGTTTATGAACATGAGTATTGATGTCTGTCTGGTTTATGAATACAAGTATTGATGTCTCTCTGGTTTATGTACACAAGTATCGATGTCTCTCTCGTTTATGTAAACAAGTATTGATGTCTCTCTGGTTCATGTACATAAGTATTGATGTGATTGATTTGATTTGACACTTCCCGTGACCCAAGGGCTGGTTTTTACCTCGGGCAGAGGCTAGGCATTGCCATACAACGTGGCAATGCGGCCAGTCTCTTGGGTACATTACCAGTCGACAGCGATGCGGATGAATTTTTCGATGCTATATTTTAGTTTGTGAATAGTTTTAGTTAAGTTAATATATAATTTTGCTATTTTCTATTAAAATGTGTGTGACGGCGTCGCTATTGTAAACAGCACGTGCAACGGGCCGAATGGCGCAGCTGCGCAGTGGAATGCGTAAACAAGGCTTCGCCTACTTTCCCTACTACTCGAGCCGCTCTACATAAACGAGCGCGCAGCGAGGAGGGGATCATTCTTGTCGCAGGCTCGGCCCGGTGCACATGTTGTAGCGTTTAGATACTGAATTAATTGTAGTCTGAGTTAGAGTAAAATCGTTGGAAATATAATTTGAATTAGTGTGTTAATAAGCTTTGGGAATAAAGGATGATTTATGCTATATTTCTTACTTTCATTTAAGATGTCGGACCCTCTGCCTTCATCAGAAGTGGGATCGGATTCACCGTCCACTAATGATAGCAACAGTAATTTAATGTAAAACTTTTCATTGTTCTCTGCTGGCAAGATCGTTACATTTAAAGAAATTGCGGATGCCTGTTACTCAAAGTAAAGCTGTGCTCGTGGTTTTTGATCCTGATAAACCAGAATCTGATATTGTTAATTGGCGTGCACTCAGTGAAACGATAGTTATTGGGAAAAATAAATTAGAGGGTGTAGACTTCATTGTGACGTAGGAGCTCATGGCTAAGTGACTAAGTGATAACGGGCGCACGGGTCGAGCCATCACGTTGGGCTGCGCTTGCCGGGATTGATCCATGGATGGGTGACCATCATTACGTGCCGATATTCCTCCGTGCCTCGGAAAGCGAGTTAAGCTGTTGGTCCCGATGCAGTCGTGGATCTTTGACGATCTTCGGAAGCCCGAAGGTCTGACAACTCCGTGTGAGTGAGCAGGGTATAAATGGCCAACACCTGCCTCGAGTGCTGGATGAAGGAAGGACTCCACACCGAGCACCAGCACCGAGCACCAAGCAAGTGAAACTGTACTTCAGAGCACCTCGTGGAATATAAGTGTGACAGATAAGTGATACAGATTAGCTTATTATATTTGACTCTGGATCAGAATGTAGCTTTTAAAACATAGTAATAAATTGAAATCTCGTTAAAGGTTAGCAATTTCATGAACAAAATTAAATGATACTAAAGAGTTTAGTTGACACCTATAAATAATACCATACTATACCAAGTAAAGAAGCGTGCCCATTGCAACTTAAACGTCCAACCATGGTACAAAACCACGTGCTTGAGATAATTGACGTTGTATTCCCGGATGAATTTGGAATTTGGTCGTGATATTTTAGAACACGGAATGTCAGTAATTATAAGTTACAGAATTGAATGATTTAGCTACATACGTTCGTTAATTTATACCCAGTCATGGGGTTTTAATTCGAACAAATTAGTCTTGAAAAAAAAAAGATCATAGATGGCAGCATAGGTAAGAATTATGAAATTAACAGTCACTAAAAAGCGATAAACGGAAGATTTTGGCTGTAGTAAGATTAGTAAAAATCAAAACTTCCTTGCTTAATGCTGATTTATTTTTTGTAACTCATAAATCTCGTTTTTTTAACAAAAAAAAGATAAAACCTTTTTGTTTCTACAGCTCTTTGCAATAGATGGCGTTTTACTCAATTTGTCATAACTGTACCACATTTACGCTGTAGCCAGTCAATAGCCCGACTAGAAGAGGTGTCATTTCTTAGTATGAGATTGGGTATCTGTACGTAGTATTATATTATCTGTGACCCAGTTAAAAAAAAAACCTAATGATACCGTTATTACTTGGCACCACAGGTGATCATGTTGGCTTAATACATGGTGGTGGTTGCGTTAGTACGCTGTGCCCGTTTAAGGTAAACGCGTTTCTAATACTAGGGTGATCATTCTTATAATTGCTTTGATAAAATCGATATTCTTCTTAGCGTGTCAATGGCAAATATAATTTAAATTTCCTGTTTGGTCGAGAACTCCGCATTGCTAACACCATTCTCTGATGCTGATATAAGGGGCGCAAGATGAAAGGTGGGCCATGGTATGCGGGGAGACGCCGCTTATACATTGAGGATTGGAACCATCCAAGAAACCCTGAGCTGTCTCGACTGCAGCCGACCTGAGTGCGGAAACTGATTAAAGTTTTCTAAGACGGTCACGGCAACGTGTGACCAGGCCAATGCTCAATCTCCTTTAAGTCAATGACTTAGCAACTTAAAGTTAGAATAGTCAGGTGGTTACAAACGCTGAACAAATTTCATTTCTGCTAAAAACAGTTAAAATCCAGTTCATTTGTTTGGCGGGTCGAAATAAATAATTTCTAATCGCGGGAGTTCTTATGATAATTCAGCTTTTAAGATTTTTTATATTTCATTCGAGACCACCGTTTAAAAAAATTACCGGAATGAATTGAGATATATTGATGGAACAATAAGGTCTTCATAAAATATTCTCACATAAAATTACGTAAAGTACCTCATGGTCCAAATGTTCTGGTAGATAAATATCGTGAAAAATTATGATGACGTGACGGCGGGTAGTAATGATGATGATATCCATGTTCGGTAAACAAGCCACGAGATAATACCAAATCAGAAATAAAAAAAACACAATCCTAACAGTAATGTAACTTTGGCAAATAGTGATACCATTGCCTGTGAATAGTGATACTATATCAATTAATAGTGGTACAATGTCTGCTGACTCACGTACCTCTCGGTGAAAATACGAAACATCTTAAGTCACGTTCTGTATCGACAGTCTCTCAACTCAGATTCAAATGCTATTGTTACTAAAGCAGTCACAATAATTGGCAAAAGAAGTGACCCTGTAAAGTCAGTAATGACTGGTCAGGAGATATTAGTTTTGCAGGGTTTTTAAGTGATTAATGACAAGACCAACAAAAAAAAAAAAAGGTAAAAAAAAAGTAAGATAAGTTCTGAAGGCTCAATAACGAGCGGTCCAGAATTAGTAGCCCATTCTGAAGGGGTAAACCGGACTAGATGGCTAAAGTCCTGAAGGCTCAATAATGAGCGGACCAGTATTAGTAGCAAACTCTGAAGGGTTGAACCGGACCAGATTGCTAAAGTCATGAAGGCTCAATTACGAGCGGTCCAGTATTAATAGCAAACTCTGAAGGGGTGAACCGGACCAGATTGCTAGTCATGAAGGCTCAATTACGAGCGGTCCAGAATTATAAGCAAACTCTCAAGGGATAAATTGTTAGTCAGGATGAACGAACATGAATAATATCGTTCTGTCCTTTTAGATACTGTTTGATGAGACTCCGCGCACGAGGACGTCCGCACGTCAGCATGGCCGTGACGGCGTCGCTATTGTAAACAGCACGTGCAACGGGCCGAATGGCGCAGCTGCGCAGTGGAATGCGTAAACAAGGCTTCGCCTACTTTCCCTACTACTCGAGCCGCTCTACATAAACGAGCGCGCAGCGAGGAGGGGATCATTCTTGTCGCAGGCTCGGCCCGGTGCACATGTTGTAGCGTTTAGATACTGAATTAATTGTAGTCTGAGTTAGAGTAAAATCGTTGGAAATATAATTTGAATTAGTGTGTTAATAAGCTTTGGGAATAAAAGATGATTTATGCTATATTTCTTACTTTCATTTAAGATGTCGGACCCTCTGCCTTCATGTGTGTAAATGTAAATAATAGTACAATAAATGATTAATTTTTGAAAAAAAAAAAAAAAAAATATTGATGTTATGTCTTTTTGGATTACAAATATTAGCAGGTATGTTATGTATATTCTCTTTTGCGAGGTTACAGTTAAGGATAATTAGAATTTTATAAATTAAATCCACATATACCTACAACACTCATGGACACAGAAATACTAACAAGATAGGTAAACGTTTTTTGTCATTAAATATAGTATTTAACTAGCTTAAATGTTAACGGCACATCCAGTGTTACTACGGAAGAGTTTCCTGTACGAGGCAAGAGGCGTACGTTACGGTGAGTCAGGTAAGTTGTCGGTAAAGCAAATGTAGTCACAGTTTAGTGTAATTACTGGTTACAGTAGACTGATTCACGCAAGTTACGCGAGGGCCGCGCGGACATGACGATTTTAACTGTTTCGTATATCAACGTTCTTTATTCTAACAGCTGTTTATGCATTATTCAGTCTAATAGGTTATACGGTAAGTAGTCAGATCCGATAAGTCACTAACTAGGTATGATAACACTTAATTTTCAACATCGCGTTCTTCGTCTTAAAAGAGAAGAAAAGAAAAAAAGAACAAAAAAAAATAGAAGAAAGAAAGAAGAAGAGAAAGTGAAGAGAAGAGAAGTCCAAATCTGTACTCATGAAAGAGTTTAATGGTAATCGTTTTGTATTGACATCCAGTGTGTGGCGGGTTAATTTTCACCCGCACCGGCACGTAGGGATGAGGCAGGTGCGAGACGGACTCTAATGCAATTATCACGCCGCACCGCATCGCACTGCGCCGGGCCGCACCGCACCGCGTACAAAGGGCAAAGGAGACAGAAGGTCTATGCCCTGCAATGACAATAACAGGCACCCAGAGGCACCTCCGGCACTTGAGCCAAATACACGAGATATCTACATATTTCGTTTTTACCTCAGTTTTTATAAAACCCCTAGCTACGCCCCACAGTTTCACCCGTTTATGTCTCGATTCTTTGGGAATGTCGGGATAAAAGACAATGTCCGCCTATGTTCCAAATTTTATCCAAATCTGTTGAGCCGTTTTAGCGTGAAACAAACAAACTTACTTTGGCATTTAAAATATTAGTTAGGATTAGGACATATAGTTAGGATTAGGACATATAGTTAGAATTAGGATGCTTGAGCTATCTCTCTCTCTATAGGCAATATATCTCTGCAATGCCAATTTATGCTGCATGCGCCAATATCAGTAAATCTTATTACTAATTAGAGTGAACTCGTGGCCATGAGCTATAAAAACCCGGGTTCCTGAACATCTGAAGCAGAAGAAACACCCAAGTATAGATAGGGCCAATAAACCTTACCCAACTTGTGAGAACTGCGATGAGTAACTGTTATCAGTGTTCTGCGTAATATTTAAACGATAAACTAAAAGTGGATATAGCAAGTATACCTACCTATACCTATTTATTTGTAATTTCATACATATTTTGTATAGATAAATAAATAGGTATAGTTTACCCCTAAAGACATTAGATATACATAGTTCAAAAACTTTCCTCTTGAGACACCTATATGAGACGAGAAGATTTTAGTACGCAGCTTCCCGAACGCCGCCCAGCCGAGTCGGATTCGACGATTCGCTGGATGCGATAAGCACAGAACCGGGCGAAGTGCCGCTACTTGGGCGCGGCCTATGGTCCAGCAGTGGACGTCTTTCGGCTGAAATGATGATGATGATACATAGGCAGATCAAGTTACGTTTTTAAAGCTTCCTCTCTCCTATTATTTTGTTGTGGCCGATTTTTCGGTTACTACAACCTAAGAACACAATATGGAATGCATTCAATGTTGAGTATTGAATATAAGTATGTAATATCGCGCGTTATCCTTCTGCAAGTAATTGTTAGAGCGGTGTCACACGAACGCGCGATAACTGCGTTAACGCGGCCGCGACTCCCAAGTCATTCCAGACAATCGCATCACGTGTCTACTGACGTCACGGGTAGGGCTGCCAGAGATCCGGCTTTTCACAATCTTGTCCGGCCTGTCCGGCTTTTGTTAGGCTTTTGGTCCACGCCGCCCCGCGCCCCGCCGAAAGATGCCAGATTATTCTGTTTTTCAAATGTAATGAAGAAGATTGATTATTTTAGTTACTTTCTATGTAAACTTTCTTCTTTTGTGTTTTTCTGGATTTGAACCCGGTTGATGGCAATAGGCTCGCTCCCTATTACATGGGACTTAAAACACAACTGGCGAAATGTGGGTGTACTATAGGTAGGTACACCTCTGTCCAACCCTTCGGGGAAACATGGCGTGATATTATGTTTTATGTTTCTATGTAAACAAGTTACAAATTATAGTAAAAACAAACAATATGATTCCTAATTGTAAGTTTTTAAAAGAGTATCCGTGGAGTTTCTTGCCAGCGTTTCTCTTCTGGAACCGTGCACCTAGCTTAGAGTAGAGTTAGTGCCTTTTCATACGTCCCGGTTGCCGGGTAGCCGGTGTCGGGTACCCGGCGGCTACACAAATAACATTTTTTCTTCTGCGTCTGGCTTTTTAAATCTTTAGGCTTGGAAACCTAGTTACGCTTTTGAACGTCTAAACGAGTATTTATTTTATTTCATAGTATCGAAAATAAGAACAGCTTTATATTATTGCGCTGTAAACAAAAACCTACAACAATTTATTTACCTCGTCATTTCGTAATTAATAGATTATTCTGTAATATAAGAAAGTAGTGGACACTTAGTTATTTAATTAAGACGGAGCAATAAGTTGCAATTGGTTTATCTCGATTACAAACGAAGTAAATGTATTAATATTAACATTTATGTACCTTACCATTATTTATCTCCATAGACACCCACATGGAACCAACATAATGTTTATCTTTAACATATTATGTACCTAATATAGGGAATTAAAGTTGTAACAGTAATCGTAAGTTCCAGAAACTTACAACGCTCATTAGCTTAACGCACAGGAGGCAGTAAGTTGTGTTTTGTTTTCTTTCATAGCCGAAGCGGAGGCATAACTTCCAATAATAATCAACCACGTAAGTCTAAACTACATACTTGGGATCTATATAAGAAGGTGCTTAACGTCGTATACTAAAGCGCTTAGTGTAGTAGAGATTTTCCATAGGAGTGTTTTTAACGTCGTCGGAAAATGATAAGTGAATACGTTTTTGAATACCCGAAGTGTTAAAAGACCTGAAATCAATCATAGTTAGCCCCGCGCCAACAATGAAATTCTGACATGTGAGGCGAAATCCTGATGGATGGCAGCCCTACAGACGCGACGCGGCGCGGCTTGGTGACGCGCGGGTACGAGCGCCGCTGAAATCCGCGCGGTGAGCCGCATTGTTTAATAACGTCGGCCGTACGACGACGTAATCCACTCCGCGTAATACTTGCTTTTGTTTATAACTATTCACCTCCAAGCGATCCAGCGCGCCATGAGCGTCGCGTCACCGACGCGCGACGGCCGGGCGACCCATAATACCGCCCTTAATCTGCTCATCTTATTTTATGCTTTAGTATATTTTTTAATCTGAATTAAAAATACCTTTCCGTAATGGAAATGAACTCTGACACAATAAGGTCGAGGCCGCATTGTTTTCTAATAAAAAGTTAGTCGACTCGAATTCGAATTTAGCGTTATAACCGAGTCGCGCGGACGTGCGCGCATCAAGGATGCCGCCCTCGCACCGTGCGGTGCTTGAGAATGTCAATTGCAGCAATTATTGGCACTCGGCTATTATTCCTGTCGCATAATATGGACATCCTCCTCCCACCTCCACCTCTGTCAGGTCGCAGCCCGCGCTACCTATGATCCTAGAATTGCCTAATTGAGAATGCAAACACCTAGCCTCGCTGCTATCTTCAGCTCGTTCCACAACTTTGTTCATATTTAGTATCCATTACTGGGCGCGTGCACGTAGCTATCTCCCGTCACCGTTCACGGGCGGCTACGTACGTGGAGAGCACGGGGGTCGTCGCCGGGACCGTACCTGTGTAGCGGGTGCAGTAATTGAAATAGCGCGAGTTAGGTAGACGCGGCGCACTGAATTCATTAGACGGATATCAACGGCGTGCTTCGGCGGGAGACGGGGGCGGTCGGCTGCGGTCGGCTGCGGTCGGCTGGTAATCAGCTTGTTTTGTCGTCTAGTTAGCATTGTTTACGGCCGCACGATATGTATTTACAGTGTTGTGTGAACCACTCGTGTTGGAGTTATTTTACGTTCATTTAGAAAGGGCGGCTAAGGGGCAGGGCTAACGAGAGAAATCGAATTGCGAAATGCCGGATTCACGTAACACAATTCCGAGCCAAAACGAGAACTTGGGAAAAGGTATGTAGTTGGGTATAATAATAGACAGTTTTAGAACGTAACATAATAATAATTTTATTATAGTAAACTTGTGTTTATTCCCCGAGGCAAGAAGCGTGAAACGTAATGGTGATGAGCCGTCATTACGTTATTCCCAGAAACAGTTTGATGTGGGAAGCGGTTCACAGATTATAAGAATGCAGTAATAAGAGCAGTAACTGTGTACTAATAGCTTGTAATCAGTAAGTGAGGCTGACACGTTGTCATGTAATACGTAATCAAATATGAGTTAGGCCGGGGGCGCCGAGCGGACCCAAAACTAGATAGCAGAAAGTCCACTTTCTCCCAAAATCATTCTAGCTTGTTAATTCGGCTGTTGTCATCTTTGTATGTCGATTATAAAAATACCTAACATTATTATTAATTTACGATGTGCTAGTTTCTCTTCGGTGGTCCTTCTGTCCGTTCTGTTGCGTTGTCGCCGCAGCTTGACTCCAGCCGAATTATAATAGGTTGGTTTAAGGCGACGTTATCCGGGATTAAGATTAAGTATGAACTTGGTAAGTTGCCGGCGGTGCTTACGCCGCCGCGCCGCGCTGGCGAGGTGAAACGATCGCATTCACTTACCGCCATCTAGCGGCTAACTTTGCGACTTATTTTCATGCAAGTTAGCACTGGAATTAGAGAGTTATTATTAATTAGAGCAGAAGCAAGAACGTTATTTAGGTAAGTAATCATTAACTTTACAAAGAGAAACACAGACGCGTATTTGCTAATTGAAATTCACTGCAACCAAAACCGTAACATTTTCTCGTAATAACTTAGTTGCCGAGCAAACTGACGTAATGAATGGTGATCTAAATGTTTGAAGAAGAGCTACCTACCTATACCTACCTAACTGATAAGTAGCACCGACAATGAACAGCGTAGTATGTGAAAATAGTGAGAAAAGTCTTGCCAAGCAGTACGACAGTTGGTACTTACAGGAGACGAAATAACATGCAGGTATGTCTTATGGCAAGACATCCTGTACCTTAACACGTCATTGCCGCCACGTCGCCGTGACGTACAGTGACGCGTCACGCGTGTAATCGCGTCGTAAATCATAGTCGCGCGCTAAATATTAAAATCCCCCGCCGCGACATATTATTACTACACCCTGTACATATGAATCTGATAGGAGGAAGCAATCTCAACGTGCGTCTCTCTGTAAGGGAAAGGTTCTGTTCTAGGGTTTTTTAAGAATATTTTGTGTGAAGCACGGCAACCATACAAGATTGTACAAAGATTTATCATTGAAATGATAACGATATTGTCTAAACAATAGGTACGTACTTGAAAAACTATAACTAATATTGTAATTATCAGATTCCATAAATCAGTCCTGCAGTTATGTGGCAGTTAGGTTGCCGACCAAACATTCCAATAATTCGACTGACGGCATGCGGAGCAGAATCCGGTGCAGAGGCAACTCAAACGACAGTCACGGGTCAACATGTCTGTGAACTCTGACCGACATCCGTCAATTATATTAATATCGTATTCCTGTTTATGCTAATAGCTGCTACATATTCCATTAATTAACGACTCGTTATGGTAGTGCTGACCGGCGGACGAGCCGGTTAACAGGATACACCCACGTCACGTCATCCCTCTTTTCTCCTCTCTACGAATTGTGTGTTAATAAAGTTAACAAGTACTTCGTTGGTGTAGCTGAGCAAGCGGTCTAAGGTTCGATTCCCAAATCGATAAAAAAATTATTGGGTTGTTTCATCTGAAATTTCACAGCAGTCCAGAGGCTACATGTTATGGCCTGTCATTACCAATCTGATAGATTTAGAGTTTCTTTATTTTGCATAAAATATAGTACATAAAAGTTCTTAAATAAAGGATTTTCCACATATTTTGTTTAACTTACATGCAAAACATACTTTATAATAAAATTATTATACAAAAACACTTCAATTGTTACTATTGAGATCATCTGCCTGCCTACATTGTGTCAATAATGAACCTTAAAAGTGAGTTAAAGCACTGGGCCGCAGATCGTAGTTCATTGCTTGCTCAGAGGGCCATAAATCGCGGCAGCCTGCAGCGAGGCGGCAATGTACCGCGTAGTGAGGATTACACGCGCGTGTTACGGCCAGGGGTAATTGAAATATCTGCAAACGTGACATGTGCAGTCAATTAGTTACCATCACTTATCATTAAGGGTCAACAGTATCACTACTGGACCAGAAGGTCAGAAGAAATCGGCGCTGAAGGAAGCAAATCCAAACTGGTCGTTGAGACAGTAGGAGGCAAGCTGAAGAAGGATTCTCAGGTGCTGGACTTTAAAGGTCCAGCTCCTGATCAGGAATCCTGAATCAGGAAAACAAGAAGACCCTGAAGTGAGTCCGGAGTTCCGGACCGTCGACGAGTTGAAGCTTACGCCGCAGTTCCTGGACAAGAAGAAGATACAAGATTGTCAACACTTTAAAGAAGATCGCCGATTCTCTGTAGACTATACTATGAAGTAGAGTCAGCACAGCTTCTCGTCGGTCAAGACAACTGGGAGATGGTCGTGAGTTCGTGACTCAAAAACTAAGAAGACCAGGAGGAGGAAATTAGGAGAACCAGAAGCCTCGCGAACGGGACTTGCATGGGTGCAACACGGGTCAGACATCGGAGGTGCAAGACCAGTACACTTTCAGAACACGCGTGCATGTCAACACGCCAAAAGCCATCAAGGATCCGTGTTCGGTCTCAACTCTGGTTTAAAACATTAAATAAAAAAGGAGTAATTATGTGACACAAAGTGGATCCTTTATCCCCTATATCCTTTTCAGAAAACGTGAAGGTCGGTCAACCTAATGAAAAAGGGCTACTTATTATGTAGATATTAACTAATTAACTAAAATCATTCAAACCAGGGCATCATTAGTATGTAGTTCTTAAGTTGATGAAGTATTCGTTTGAAGTCGGCAACACTTCATAATCAACTCAAAAAAATAAATAGTTTTCTATATTTACAAGGTTCCCGCCAGAGCTCAGAATTGCTTTATAGCCCGAGTCCTTGCCTCATACTCTGTATTATATCTTTGTCCCACGTTTGAATGTACAAATGGTGATCTTTATAATGTCTGCTTTTGAGTTTACATACATAGGTTTGAAAAATAGTTTTGATTAATTTTGTTCTGTTGAACATTTTAATTCTTTTACGACGCCGCGGCCGGGTACAAACGTTAATGATCATTGTAAACACGCTGCAGCCGATCT
The DNA here is from genome assembly GCA_948150665.1 of Conistra vaccinii. NCBI lineage: Eukaryota > Metazoa > Arthropoda > Insecta > Lepidoptera > Noctuidae > Conistra > Conistra vaccinii. The sequence goes on from OX411328.1 coordinate 333,659, forward strand.
TTCCTTTCCTAAGTCACCTTTTACTTGCACAAGTAGTTGATAAAAGGGTAGTGTGTATTTCCCGCCACCACGGATATCGATTATTAAATCTGAAACGCGATACCACGGAAGCTAACAATACCGTAATTCAGGCGAACTTATCTCTAGCCGCTGAAAACACTGTAGTAATGTAAAGTTTGTAGCGTAGTGGATGTAAGCTAGCGGCCGTGGTGCGTACCGTCGCAGAGGTTATCTTTTGTCGGCCGCCTTCATTAAGGCGAGCTACGGCCAATTACACTGCGCACACCTGCACCTCAACACACAGGAACAGACAGAAGGGCAGGAACAACACAAACAAATACGAAAGTGTAGTTGAAGTCAAACAGAACTGCAGCCTGCAATGCTTTTACTTTGTTCATCTTCTGTGCATGTGTGCGCTTATAACTGTTGACCTTCTGTTTGTTATAATATAGTATGGTGTTCTCTGTACGTCACGGCGGCGCACAGTGGTCGTAACTGCAATATGAGGGACATTGGATCTCTTTTTCACTTTTCACAATTTTTCAATTGCCAATCGGTAGTACTCATAAACCTTTTTAAAAGTTGTTCTTAACCATTTTTTCATAAACTTATAAGTTTTCCCAGTAAAAAGATTTTGTATTTTCTTTGTTTCGAACGAGATAGAAAGTGCTTAATTTCTACGAAGTCTTGATCGATCCCACTTTAAAACTTATTTGTCTGTATTTATTGGTTACCCTTCTACTATTCTGCATTATAAGCGAATGCTTCAAGTTGCATCCTCGCCCGAGAAAACAGGTAGAAACAAATGAAAAAAAAACGAACTTTTCGTAGCTATATTATTTTACTTTGAATATTATTGTTCCATAAAATTTACATAAAACCGTAAGATATATTTAGTGTCTCCTTAAATACTTTCTTAAAACTAATGAATAGGGCTAAAATCTTATGACAATAAATCCATACACAATTTTTTTTATTAATGTCATCTTAGAATATGATTAACAATTATAAGCGCGCGCATAAAATTGCCATTTCGCCTGATAAACAAGTGGAAAGAAATAGTAAAAACTAACTTTTCGAAGCTATTTGAACTGCAATATGAGGGATATTGCAGTTTCGACCCACTGTGCGGCGTGGTGTTCGCACGGAGCACGCCCGCGAATACTTTACGATTGAGCCGAGGATAACCACCTCGCAGCTTATTAGACACACCGCCGCTCTAATAAGCAAGAGTGTGTTAATTAAATTTTCATCCCACCATCTCGGAAAGAGTATTTTTAATCTTCAATATCTGAGTGGAAAAGCCGTTTTTATTGTCTAGAGGATAAAGTAAATTGAATTTAGAATATCGTGTGCACTAAGTTTGTGAATTAAAAAAAACATTAAACCTATTTACTGCTACCTCTATGGTGCCGAATATATCATACAACTTTTTTTTAATTTTTTTAAAAACTCAGACTCGGAACCTTCTTGGTGTTCTTTTTTCAATTTGCTTTGTACGCGGTTCTTTACGCGGCATTTTTTCACGTCATTGTTAAACCTTTTATTAAAAACAAGAAACTTGAAAACAAGTGAAAAAACTAAAATGAGTGATTCTAGCGACGAGGAAGTTTGCTTGACGCCAACAGAATTGACTGAAACTGTTAATAATGCGCAAATGAGCTTTCTCCCTCAACAATCACGTGAGAAGTATTTAAAACAGTACGATATGTTCAACACGTGGCGACTAGCAAAAGGAGCCAAAACTTTCTCAGAAAACGTTTTGCTGGCATATTTTATAGAATTATCCGAGAACAAGAAAGCAAGCACTCTATGGAGTACGTATTCGATGCTAAAAGCAACAATAAAGATGAAAAAAGACAAACATATCGATACCTATCCTAAATTAGTGGCATTTTTAAAAAGAGCCTCATCTGGTCATCAACCAAAAAAATCGAAGGTTTTCACAGTATCTGATATTGAAAAGTTTCTTAACGAAGCACCCGATTCCGTATATTTGGCGGCAAAAGTAAGTCAGTTGCACATTCAGTATCTACTTAAGTATATTAATCTCAATTAAATAGTATACTTAGTAGATGTTGATAGGCATAATTATGCGTTCATATCAATTTTATTCATTTATCTACTACAATACTCTTTACGTTACAGGTTGTTCTTATTATTGGAATAAACGGAGCATGTCGAACTAATGAACTAACACAACTTAATGTCAAAAACATTGAGAAACATTCAGATGACTTACTATTAATTAATTTACCTAATACAAAGACAAAAAGAGACCGCAACTTCGTCATTCGCAAGGAATACGTAACGATTGTTGAGAAATATCAAGCCTTACGCCCGCCTAACACTCCAATCAATCGATTTTTTCTACAGTATCGCAATGGAAAGTGTGTTAGACAGCCTATGGGTACTAATAAAATTGGCAGTATCCCACGAGAAATAGCAACATTTCTTGAACTTCCAGAACCCCTGTTGTACACGGGTCATTGTTTCCGACGAACTTCAGCCACACTTTTGGCTGATTCCGGAGCTGATCTCCTGTCCCTTAAGCGCCACGGAGGCTGGAAGTCCAATGCAGTTGTAGAGGGATACATAGAGGATTCCATCCAAAATAAGTCTAAAATATGTGAAGGCATCGTAGGAGCCATTACACTGAAAGAGCCTCAATCGGATCCTTGGACTGGCCCTTCTACATCAAAAATAAGCCGTTATGAAACACCTAACCATCTCCCTCTCTCTCCAACATTCACGCCAAGGGAATCCGATGAATCGGTACAACTATTAAGTATGACAGATAGTTTACCGAAAAACAGTACACAAGTGACTAACACCAATATTACAGTACCAAACAAAAATATTACACTCAATTTAAATAACTGTAGCAACGTTACTTTAAAATTTTCTTAATTATACCTTAGTATTATTTTGTTATAATTTAAAGATTATTCTGTAATACTTACCTGTTATAATGTAGTAATTAATACCTAAACTGAAATAAAAGTGTACCTATCTTGTGATTGTAAACGTTTTTTTTTTTGCATTTAGTCATTTCCTCGCTGAGGTGGAATGAAAAGTTACGTGTTGCACTCGAGTGCAAAGATTTTTCACCTCGTGCTCTTTTGATTCCCTCGCTAACGCTCAGGCTTCTAATTTTGAATCACTCGCTGCGCTCGTGATTCAATTTTAGAATCCTTCGCTTGCTCGGTCATCAAAATTGAACACGCGGTTAAAAAGCAACTTTGCACTCTTGTATAACAAATAACTATTATCAACTAACGGGAGTTTACGGTAAACAGTTTTCAGGGCAGACTTTCATAATGCAGGTATAAGCCTACTGCTAGCAAAAGTATACAAAAGTAATTGTACAATGATATCATTCGGTGTAGCGTTCTAAGAATGGCATCATTTTGCTCTGAGCTGTTTCAATTAGCAGAATCGTACGTTACATAAGTGGGACGAAGTCACGAAAAAACTGGCCCGTAGTTAGGATAAATTTAACCCAAGAACAAACTTAACATTGCAGTGGAAAAACATGTTCTCCCATACATTCCAACTGCAAATGTAAGTTACGCACAATATTGAGGTATTTACCATATTATTATTTAAAAACCATACATAGACTTCTTATAGGTTTTCCTGTAATCTATCGTAAAGTAAGTAAAGAATCATTTTCAATATTTTTTCAAAATTTTAGGCTCAGAACTTTCGGAGATAATGGTCCATTTTATAAATTTTATTAAATATCTTTAAAAGTCCTTATTTTAAAATTATAAAAATAATATATTTGATATCCTCGCAATAAACCCTTTCATTTGGTAGGTCACACGGTACAGTTAAGAAAACTTTTCTACTTATTTGCCCCCCAAAAGTGACCCCTAAAAATTAACTTATTTACGTTACACGTCCGTGTTTGGGTCACAGGAATTCATAGTATCTTACTGTGCGTGTTTATTTCAATAAATCCATTAGATTCGGAGCAAATTGGCTGTGACAGACGGATAGACAGACACACGAGTGATCCTATAAGGGTTCCACTTTTTTCTTTTGAGATACGGTACCCCAATAAACGATCAAAAGTTTTGAAGTTCTTAAACAAAATACGAATATGGAAGTAGGTATGACGAAGAGAGAAGAAAACATTTTAGTGTTTTAGGTATCACAAACGTAATATTATCAACCGCAGTGTTTTGGTTGCTCACGATAACAACGCTAGACTTTCTTACTTTTGGTCAGTGATCATCTTTACAATATTATTTACTGTTGCTGTTATCCTGAACCAGTTCCCCTCTGCTCACTGCCGGTAACCCAGTTAGTAGCTGCAGATAACACAGTAGTCTCGCCCGAGCGCGGCGCCTCCACCACTAGGTAAGTTCCAGACAAGTCTGGCTATACTAGGAAAGTACCAAGTTCGAAGTGCTAACTACGTAACTTAACTAGGTGTTAAGCTGTGAATTACTTGTTCTTACGTGTATTCTGTTAACATTAGTTGGATCGTCTAGGTCTACCGTTCCAACACTATTAGGCTGTTCCAAAAGAATTCGATAAACATGTAGACAAATGGATTAGAAAACGTACATGTCGATGCCAATTTGTAGTGCCACTTAGAAATTGAGTGCATGATTCGATATTTATCAATAAATTCTAGGATCTATTTGAATCACCTTAAATATGTGTTTCTTATGACAATTTATGTTAATTTTACTACCTCAATTTTCGTCGGTGATGTTTTGGTTATTAATAATGTTATTCAATCAATAATTTTTCGAAAAATTGGTGAGATATAAAGTTGAAACCACTCGCTGAAGGGAATTAGTAAGTGATTTACACTTTAGACAAAATCAAACTGATTACTAATTTAATTGCATAATTTATTATTTTTATGACATTCTGTGATTACTTGAACTCACACACTGAGTTATTACAATTACGTATCGTATACTTTTACAATGTTTGCACCATGTATCTATCACATATTTAATTTACCTATCATTGCTTCATTGTAAATTCTTCTTATCTATTGTGGTATAGTAATCTTATTCCAGGTGCATCGTCTTTACATGTAATGTATGTATATAAAATATTACTGAAAAACATTTTAACAGAGTAACAGTGGGGTTTTTTGACCGTTTGGAAGGGGCGGGCGGGCCACTAGAATCAATTCTATTTTTCTGACGTTCCAAATTGCCTTTTATGTGCTAAGTTGAAATAAATTATTTGACTTTGACTTTAATCAGATACTTTTGTAACAGACGATACACATTGGTCACGGCTATTAAGTTGTAGTATAAAATATGTTACTGAATTCCCATAATGTTTCTACCGTAGCCTGTGCTACCACCATGCTACCATACTTTCCCAATTAGGAGAACAAAAATTCAAATCACTAAACAATCCCACCTTTAAAACTAGGTTGGTGATCGTAGAGTCAAAAGTGAACGAAAATACGTAAAAAAAATGGAAAAAAATTAACTGTACTAAATATAAGTATAAGATGGGCGGGCGCATGACGTGTAGCGTGCCCTGCCAGACGGCCGGGCACGGCCGCAGCACGGCCGCAGTCCGCACGGCTCGCCAGACTCACCGGCTCTTGGCGCTCATTGACAGAATTAATTCTCGTTACGCTTGTGAATATACTCGCGGCTCAGTGAAATAGATCCACGTCGACTACAAAACGTTCTACACTCATTTATCAAAACGTTCGCGCACAGCTTACGCCAGATTTCTTGGAAGTTTCTCTAGGTTATTTTGAAATGTAAATATTTCGAATACTTGGTTCAAATAATATTTTTCATTCAATGCTATTTTTTTAATTTTAACAAAAAATGAAAATATAAGTATAATCTTTCTGTAACACAAACCTTAAACGTGAATGCTTAATACTCGTAATTACGTTTCACAATATAAGAACATATTTGTGATAATAATAATAGATAATACTTTTAAGCAGTAATTATAATAATTATCATGCAAGTAATCCTGCCGGTTGAGTTATAACTCCATGCGGCTGATTTCCCTGAAGATTGTGCGATAATTACGTTAAAATTAACAAGGGAGTTATTAGTGGGCTTATTAATATAAGCATGTTTCCGCTTACGTGTGCCTGTAATCTTATTATAAGCATTTATTTTATCACGACCTTGCTAGCTCCTTCGGTAATAGCAACGACATTCGCGTTTGACGATACTGAGTCCCTTATTTATTTATTTGACTGAAGAAACAATTTTTAATTGAATATGTGACTAATTGTAATTTATGATTGTTTATTTATGCATTGACTGTAGAAATTATTCCATAATGTTTTTATTTCGCATGCAACCATATTTGTACGCCTCTTGGCATAACATAGCGAACTATGAACTTTAATTTAAGAACTGTATTCACTACCTATGTTACACAAATAAAAATGATTATGATTATTATTATAAGTCCGGCCGGGAATAGTTTGATTATGGTTTTACTGTTACTCAAATCAAATTCAAAAATCATTATTTTATTTCGATCCATAAAAAGATCATAGTAGACATTTTACATTTGACATAATAAATATATATAAAAACTAGCTGCCCACCCCGGCTTCGCACGGGTAGCAGTAAGTACGGCGAACCTACCAATCTACCTACTCTGCCCTACCTACCTACCCTACACTGCCTGACCTACTTACGTACCCTGCCCTACCTACCTACCCTACAGTGCCCGACCTACCTACCTACCCTGCCCTACCTCCCTACCCTACCCTGCCCGACCTACCTACCTACCCTACCTACCTACCTTCACCTATCTTCCTATCTACCTACCCTGCCCTACCTACCTATCCTAAGAACCTTCGCCTTACAATAACGAAAAAAGAATGAATGAAGAATGAGTGAAATCGGTCCACCCGTTCACGCGTGTTCAAATAGGGATTCATTTTAGGCCAAAGTCAAAGTCAAATCATTTATTTCAAATAGGCCCTTGAAGGCACTTTTGAACGTCAAAATTTACAAAATAAAGTATTGATTCTACCGCCCCTTCCAAAAGGTAGTTTTCGTATGGAGAAGAATGGGCAAGAAACTCCACCGTTACTCTTTTTAAAATGTTTTACAATATTTTTTATAGGTACATTATTTATATAATTATATGTGAAGACGATGCACCTAGAATAAAATTACTGTATAAAGTAAAAAGAATTTAAAGTGGAGCAAACGACAGATAAATTAATTATGTGGTAGATACATGGTGTTCACATATTCACAAACATTGTAAAAATAGACGAATCTACTAAAAACTTACAATTAATAAGTCAGTGTGTGAGGAAGTAATCACAGGATGTACTCGTAAAATCAATGTCATATACTAAAAAATAAATACAATTAAGTAAGCAACCAGTTTGATTTTGTCTAGACTCTAAATTGTCCAGGACCAGCATGTTTCCAAGCATTCTTATCTTGGATATAATCCTCTAATCTGTAATATGCTTGTTTACAAAGTGTACTTTTTACATGAGTTTTAAATTTTCTTTCATTTAATTGTAATATATCACAAGGTATTTTGTTGTAACATTTAACACAGTACCCCATAAAAGATGTATGTACTTTAGATAATCTGAAAAATGGTTGATCTAGTTTATCTTTATTTCTAGTATTAAAATTATGTCTATCACTTATTTTATTAAAAAGATGTAGATTTTTCCTTACATACATAATATTTTCATAAATGAATTGGCAAGGAACGGTCATAATATTAATCCTTTTAAATAGTTCCCTGAGAGATTCGCGACGACGGAGATCATAAATGGCTCTGACAGCTCTCTTTTGCAAAATAAAGATAGATTCAATGTCAGCAGCCCGACCCCACAGTAAAATGCCATACGACATAATGCTGTGGAAGTAGCTAAAATAGACCAAACGCGCGGTTTCTACATCTGTTAACTGTTTGATCTTTCTAACAGCATAAGCGGCCGAGCTTAGCCGCCCCGCAAGAGATGTTATGCCCTAAACTTAAGTGAGAGAGAGAAAGCTTATTGTGAGAGAACAACAGGAGACCGGCTTCGTTCTCATCCTTACTCTGTGCTGTTTACGGGATGAGAAGTGACACCGGTAGACGCCTGACGGGAATAACTGATCGAGTGGTAACTGATCAATTATCGACCGCCAAGAGTAGAAAATTATTAAAATACTATATCGCTATTAAAAAATAGGGGTTGGTGGTAGAAGGATGAAAATTTAGGGTCGTATGTATTTTTTAATGCCAAATCATAAAAAAATTACAATAAAAAAAATTGTCCAATATAAAGAGAAAAAGAAACTTGGGGTGGACCACCCTTATTACTTAGGGGTACGAAAAATAGTTTACGTCCTATTCTCATACCTACCACATATACACAAAAAAATTCATAAAAATCGGTCAAGCCGTTTCGGAGGAGTTTGGCAACAAACACCGTGACACGAGAATTTTATATATTAGATATTAGATAACGAAGTGTATAGAGTGCCGCGAGTATTCTCGTGGCACTCTAGTGTCACTGCCTTGGCCCGGCTAGGGTGCCGTGAGCGTTGCATTTCACTGTCACTTGTTATTTAGGTTAGGTTAAGTTAGAACTGTGACCACACAACACACGAGCCGAGCGAGCGTAGCGAGCGGTGCCGCGGTAACGGCCGGCGAAGTGCCAGGGTCCGTTTAGGCACAAGAGAATGTAATGTTTTGGGAATGTGGTTTTACAGCGATCTGACCTCGACAATCAAACAAAATACCAAGTGACGTGACTTAGTGACAGTGACAATGACAATCCAATGCTTGCGGCACTTGAGCCGGGCCGAGGCGGTGTTACTAGAGTGCCTGTAGTGGCACTTTATCCGATAGGGATAGAGTGCACTCTATACACTGTCTAAAAATAATTAATTAGATAGTATAAATAACATTCAAAAATTAAATTAAAATCTTAAAACAATAAATAATAATGTTTAATAATACGCCTGCCCCTGAGTCATTTGTTTGTTTGTCATTACACATTTCCGCAAACAAACCTGTCCGCAAATACGCTCAGGATGGTGTTGGAGGTGGCCCGGACCCTGCGCCCCAGCGATGCGCACCGCTTTCACATCGTCGTGGAGAAACAGGCGACACGTGCGTCGGCGAACATCCCCGACGCGCTGCAGTGCCGGGGCAGCCCCAACAACACCCTGAACGCATTTACGCGTTATGAGTTGTTTTTGTAAGTGGAAAATTATGGCCGATTGTGGAAAAAAGTTGGTCCCTATTTATTATAAGGGCTATATACAGCTTCGGACTTATTGATATAGATCAGTAGGTACACCTCTGCATTAACGTTCGGGAGTGGATTCAACACATAACGTATGAATAGGTTTTCGTTGACAATAAGAAGCCACTGTAGTACAGAGTTGAAGGCTGCTTTGAAGTTCAATAAGATTTCCTCTCATTACAATGGACCGGTGTAAAGGCTTTTGCAGACCAGCGCGACAAGTCGCGCGACGCGACACGAACAATGCAATTTCTAAGAAAACTTCACGGTATAAAGGCTTTTGCAGACCAGCGCGACTTGTCGCGCGACGCGACACGAACAATGCAATTTCTAAGAAAACTTCACGGTATAAAGGCTTTTGCAGACCAGCGCGACTTGTCGCGCGACGCGACACGAACAATACAATTTCTAAGAAGACTTCACGGTATAACAATAACCGGTATCGCGTCGCGCGATAAGTCACGCTGGTCTGCACAAAGCTTAACAATAAACGGTGTCGCGTCGCGCGACAAGTCGCGCTGGTCTGCACAAAGCTTAAAGGAATCAATAAACTTGGAACAAACATGTTTATGAAATACTTCGTAAACAACTGTAGTCACGCAGGTAACAACGTCTATGTACATGGCTATATCCTTACTTTAGTTACGTTAGTTATAATTGTGTATTAAATAAATAAATAAATAAAATAAACACTTTACTTAATACATCGTTTCAGATTTCAAAATGTTTTTATTGACTTTTCTCGAAATTGCTACAGTGCAGTGAATACCAATCACCATGTACACAACTGCATATTGTTGGGAGCTTCCTCAAGATTCATGTGAAAGCTAAACTTTTATAAAATTTCCTTAAAAACAAAGCGATGCAGTGCACTGCAGCGCTGAAAATTTAAAATAGAGAAAAAGAACGAGCGGTCCCGAGCGGCCCCGAGCGGGCGGGAACATCTCTCTCGAAGCTTTGCGAATATAAATTACTATTGTGCGGCAAAAAATTAAACTAGCGAGATAAACGGGCAGTAATAAATTTGATCACGTCCTGAAGGACCACTGCACCCCGGGCCCTTGGCTCTGGGCCTCGGGCCCCGGCTGTAGCGATACGAGACGATTGTCTTTGTTCCTAAGGGTGGGCAGAAAAAGTTAACGCGCGATGATCCCAGCCTCGAGTGTGCACACAGAATAACGGAACACAGTAGGCTCACTCTGGAACTGAGCGAACTCAGCGAAACTTAACAAACGATTGCTGTCACAGTTTCCGATAATAAAGAAAGTAAGAAAATTTTGTTGTTTTGTTACATACCTACTTATACGTGCATATAAAAGAAGATAGTTTAATAGATAGTACAAGGAAACAGAAATAAATCGGAATGGCCTTATAAGTTTTCGCGATATCTTCGTTGGGTTCCGTTTGACAATATGTAATCTTCCAAAACATTAAACTGTCTTCAACGAGACATTTTGTGTTATGATAACTAGCAACAAACGAGGTTTCGATGACGGATAAATGATTGAAATAAAGTTCCAAGTTTCGACCTCGAAATTTTTGGACCTTCTTTCCAAGGTTTTGTAATGTCCCAGCGAATAACGCGCGTCCCCGGCGACGCGCCGCGCGTACCAAATTACAAATCAGTACACACCCTTGTCCCGACGGACTGAAGGCGAGGCAGGGGGACGCAAGGCGCAGGGACGGCAGGGGAGGGGGGGGGGTCGCTTATTGATGGCTCGTGTTACTGAACGCGGTTACCTTGATTATCTGTATGTCCGCGTGTGTGACGTGACAGTTACAAAGTAAGAAATACGACCGGCCCCACAATGGAGGGTCAGCTTTCAATGTTGTTAACTCGACAATTTGTTCAGCAGAGGTCGAAAACCATTTTTTTGTGTATGCAAAATACTTTTAGGTACCCACTAGGAGAGCTATCTATAAGCTTACTTGATTAAGTGACATAATTTCTAATCATCAAATCAAAAGTTGTAATCTAATCAAACGTACGTGCCGCGGCGGTGTTGCGCTCGCGTGTGATCACGTGGGCCGGTGTGCGGGCCGCGGCGCGACGTGATAGATCGCTCTCGTTGACGACTGAACCACGCCGCGTGCCGTGTGTGCCATTTTATTAAAAAGCAAATAAATTGCCGCCATTCGACACCCGCTACACGATCGAGTGCAGTTCTTCGTTAAATGAAATTGCACAATTTATTGCAACTTCGGACATCTGATTTCTTCGCTTTTCCGTCAAGGAATCAATACAGCGGAGGAGGGTTAAAAATACGGTGTTATTTGTTATTAATCAAGGCATGTCAATAGTACCTCGTCCTGTACAAACAGACGCGGCATCGATCACAAATCGCGCGACCGCCAGCCGCTCGACCGCGCGCTGAGCAAGCCTGACCGCCAGCCTCTCGACCGCGCGCTCAGCGGGCCGCCTGCCACGACGATGACGATGTGCATATCACACACTCTTGTGTACACAATACGCCGCCGTTAGCCGTCTTATAGACAATATTTGCCAAAAGGTGAATTATGTATTTATTAATTTAGGTTTCATAAATTCTGTCTTATGTATTTCCTGAGGTTGAGATTTAAATCAAATAGAGTTTAATTTCTTACGAAACGATTCTAACCGATTTTAGTGACGGAATATGTACTAGTAGGTACAATGTACAGGTAGGGACATCAATAATAGTCCGGTCGTATAGATATGTGAGGACATATCGTTTGTCTTGCGTCCTCTCGGCCGTCGGCTCTCGGCTTTCGGCCCTCGCCTTAACGCCGTGTGTGCACTCTTAAATAGGATTAAGGAAATAAAAAGTGGTATTACTTACGGAGTGTAATACAGACAAATGCGTCTAAATATCTTGTGGACGTACCTGAAACAGACAAACATTGATATTTATTACAGAGCATAAAGTGTCGCGTGATCCTTATTAGGTTTTGTGGAAATACATCATATAAGTACACAATGTTAAATAAATTATACACTTAATCACACATACGATATGAACCCAATTGAATAAAAAATACCAATTTAGATCGGGAACAGCACAAGGCTCAATTATAGGACCCTTGCATTATTTAGCCTACGTCAATGACATGGAGAATGTAATAAACGATTGCTCAGTCTATCAGTACGCTGATGACACCTGTCTCGTAGCAGCTGATAAAGACTTATCTAAGGCTGAGCAATCGATTCAAAATGATTTCGATAATTTGTGCAAATGGTCTCATGATGCTGGACTCGTGCTTAATGCTGGTAAAACTAAGACTATCCACGTTCGGTCCAATCACTTACTCAACTCCGACAAGCCAGTTAAAATAATTGCGCACGCTCACCAATGTTTGCATGAAGTGCAACTATCTGGGCTTGGTTGCAAATGTGAAGCACTGGAGCAGGTTACCAACTACAAATATTTGGGTTTAGTCGTTGATGACAGATTTAACTGGGGCTATCACATAGATTCCATTTGTGATAAATTGCGAGCAATACTAGCCAAATTCGCAATAATTAAATACAAAGTACCTTTTAAAATATTACTTAACCTCTATAATGCACTCGCGGAGTCAATAATTTCTTATGGAGTTACTAGCTATGGCAGAACATTTAAAACTTACCTAGATAAAATATACAACCTACAACTTCGTTTATTAAAAATAATTATACCAAATAAAATTAAAAAAACACTGTATGATGGTGATGACGTAACAGGTTTCTTTAAACATTGTAAAATCTTGCCAATACACACTAAAATACGAAAGTGGTTATTGATTGAACAGTTTGCCAACAAAGATCTGCAAATTAAATCCCATCATGGCATAGCAACAAGAATGGCAGCCCAATCAAAATTAGTAGTACCTAGATACAAGAACTATTACGGGAAGCGGACGAACGCTTATTTAATACCTGCTCTAATTAATGATGTTCCGCCAAAAATTCAATCGGAAATAACAAATAATAATTACAAAAATAAATACAAAAAATTCTTTGATGATCTTTGAAAATGCATCATTCTGTTTAAATTTCATATAACTAGTCATTAGCATCGACGGGCTGTCTGACCCGCGCCGTCGTCGTTCTTGTACTTTTTTTAGTTGTTATTGCGATCTACTTGTTTTTGTTGTACAATGTTTTTTAAACTGTTTTAAAGTAGGTATATATTTCGTTATGAAGTAGTATGTTATTAGTATTAAGTAGTTTTAAGATTGTTTAAATGTGTTTCAACATCCGGACAAACCTATTGAGGTTTTTGTGATGTTTCTGTATAAATTTTGTTTGGTTCTTTAATTAATTAATAAAAAAAAAATAAAAAAATAAAAAGATAAGGTTCTTAAAAATGGATATAGTTAACTAGGTAGGTCGGTACCTATAGGCTTATTGAAAATAAGTTTTTTTAACATTAATGGGATGCATTCATCGTTTTTAATACTATGAACCCGATCGTTCCTTCAGAAACAGAGCGTGGCGAGGTGTGTGCACCTGGTAACGGCACATTGATGGTCGCGGCGGCAACAAGTGCAGCCGCCCGCTCATACACGCCGCTGTCGGCCGCAGCGCGCACCGCTCGACTGCTTGATGAAGCGGCATTGTTCAGGATTGACTCCTCTGACCGACGCGTATGCGTAGGGCGTGCTCTCGTAGCACCAACAGGTAGGAACATACTTAGGTGCTACGAAAGAACGAATGTAATTATAAAGTAAAAATAACAATATAATATCCTAACTTTACTGAAACTATTAACAAACTAAAACATGGCGTCGATAAAATCCCCCGCATAATAAATAACCACAGGTCAAAAAAGTAGTTTTTTATGTAACTGACCGCCTTAAATATGGCGTGCTCTTAATGCTATCTTAGTTTGATGCAAGAAAAAAACATCGGTAGTTTTCAATACAAGAAAGAAGTTTGAGGCTGACTGTACGCGTTTGAAGGAAGGATTTGGTATAGATCATGTCAAGTCTTTGCCTAACTAAAGCATTTTATCAGGAGAATGGGAAATGACGATGTTTTTCTTTCCGTAAACTCCGATGACATCATTCTGCAGTCACCTATCCGTTGGCTACGCGCGGTGTCTACGACGACTTCTGTTGCTACGAGGCCTACGCCGTAGCAGCGGCCTACGAGACTACGAGGGAACCCCACTTAAATTCAACATTTCACATTCTAACGACCTAGGTGTGTTTTCTGAGCTCAAAACTGACATAAAGGTAATAGTTATGTTTTTAATGCAAGGTTGCGTAATGATTATAGTAATTCTTGAGTTTAAAAAGTTCTTCATGAATGATTCGCTCAAGTACTCCCATCTTTTTTATTGACTGAGAAAAAGGGAGATATTTTAATTATTTGCCCAGTAAAACTGAAGAAATTTGACATTTCGCATTTAGTTTATTTAGGTCTTCAGGTAGTCGGAGCTCGCTTAACAAAAGCCCCTTTCATTAACTTCGGTACAAACATCGCGTGGGAGTTATTTATTACATCTACAACAACTACCTAAGTACCAATTTTTTTCCTCTAAAATATCTCTCCCGAGCCTCCGAGTTCCTTCCCTAAAGATATTATTTCTGTTCCGACAAAAGTCCATGTAATGGAAACATTTAATCCTTTGAAATCTCTTTGGGTGCTTTGTCGCGGGCTCCTCCTAATTGCGCCGGGGAAAAAGTACCACAAAGTCTAGATTAAAATGTGCATCCTTCCTGCAACGGAAGCCATCTAATTTCTACTCTAATTACTAAGAACTAGAGCTCGTTTTCGCAAAACGGCGGTAATAACAGACAACGCTTCTTAATGTACGGAGCTTCTAGGAGCAATTAAACGTAAAGAGGTCATATTCCGTCCACGATATTAAAAATGTACGGAGCGAGCGCTTACAGGCGGAATGTGCTTTTAATACTACTGATACTTTGCGATGGAAATATTCGTAGAGTAAGTTTCATTATGATAAATACAATGAGCTCGCGCCACCGCGCCGGTCCGGCACCACGGCACATCCGGCCGGACTGCCTTGCCGTGACTGATCACTCGTATAAATACAATGAGCTCGCTGACCGGTCGCGACGCCGCGCCGGTCCGGCACCTCGGCACATTCGGCCGGACTGCCGTACCGTGACTGATCACTCGTATAAATTACACAATACGTTAAAACTTCACAAAAATATGTCCCAACTTTGATGCATCGGCGCTCACCGGGAGGCCAAATAAATAAATAATTGAGTATGGACAACAAAAGTCCATATTTCCCTCAGTATGAAAACATGTTGGCGATGTGGACTGTGGCAGAATATCTGGCTTTATGTGGCGTGCATAAATAACGCAAATGATTTTATTGTCGGTGGCTGAAAAGTTGACGTCGTAAAGTTTAATGTGCGCTGAAATATATTCCGCGATGGGGCGGGGGAGCGGCGCGGGGCGGGGCTGCTATAAAGTGGAGCCGACTTGATCCACGCTGTCTGCCCGATTCGATAATGTGGGAAATAGCGGACTTTATACGAGCCCTGCATCTCGCTATTAATTCTTGTTGAGTCAGGTCATTTACATTGATTTGTTTGCTTTCTAATTGTATCAGAAAATAGACATAAAACATGATTCGTAAGCACATTTTACACCTACGTTCGTTCTACATCCCCCACATCAAATCAATCACCAAGATGTATGATTTTATACATAATGAGATGCGTTTGTTTATCGAGTCGTAGTAATCTTATAATTAGTGTCTTCATTGGTAATTAACGTTTATATAATTTGACATTTGAAGTTTCGATTTATATCTTTGGGTTTATCATCGACATTTTGAATAAGTGTTAAATTACTGTAATTGAACAGATATCAATTAGTTAAGTATTGGTTTGTTTAATTTTCCATAACCAGAATCGGACGAAGTTTTCTAAACAAACATTTACAATTTAATTATGGTAACATTTTACAACGTTTTATGTTTATTAACTATTAGTGAAAGTGGAACAGATACAACCTATAGAAGTCGGTTAAGAATAATTAATGTCTGAACCGATCACTGAGAGCAGACTCGTCAGTACCGACATGGTTGTGGAATATGTACCTATTTACTTAATAATACATATGTGTCTACGTTTGTTGCGATTAGATGACTGAAACCTTGTAAACTTACGAATCGGGTCGTGGGTTCAAACCCAGACAGCCGCTTTACTTTGTGTGAATAATTTCAACACCACTGATCTCAAAACAGTGAAGGAAAACATCATGACGAAACCTGCATGTCTCAGCCTCGAACCTAAAATTCGAAGCCATGTGACATCCAACCCGCACTGATGGGCCGGCTGGTAGAGTACAGCCCACTTCCTCACCAGCCCGCACTGATGGGCCGGGTGGTAGAGTACAGCCCACTTCCTCACCAGCCCGCACTGATGGGCCGGGTGGTAGAGTACAGCCCACTTCCTCACCAACCCGCACTGATGGGCCGGGTGGTAGAGTACAGCCCACTTCCTCACCAGCCCGCACTGATGGGCCGGGTGGTAGAGTACAGCCCACTTCCTCACCAACCCGCACTGATGGGCCGGGTGGTAGAGTACAGCCCACTTCCTCACCAACCCGCACTGATGGGCCGGGTGGTAGAGTACAGCCCACTTCCTCACCAACCCGCACTGATGGGCCGGGTGGTAGAGTACAGCCCACTTCCTCACCAGCCCGCACTGATGGGCCGGGTGGTAGAGTACAGCCCACTTCCTCACCAGCCCGCACTGATGGGCCGGGTGGTAGAGTACAGCCCACTTCCTCACCAACCCGCACTGATGGGCCGGGTGGTAGAGTACAGCCCACTTCCTCACCAGCCCGCACTGATGGGCCGGGTGGTAGAGTACAGCCCACTTCCTCACCAGCCCGCACTGATGGGCCGGGTGGTAGAGTACAGCCCACTTCCTCACCAGCCCGCACTGATGGGCCGGGTGGTAGAGTACAGCCCACTTCCTCACCAGCCCGCACTGATGGGCCGGGTGGTAGAGTACAGCCCACTTCCTCACCAGCCCGCACTGATGGGCCGGGTGGTAGAGTACAGCCCACTTCCTCACCAGCCCGCACTGATGGGCCGGGTGGTAGAGTACAGCCCACTTCCTCACCAGCCCGCACTGATGGGCCGGGTGGTAGAGTACAGCCCACTTCCTCACCCACTCTTCACTTCTTTCTCTACTTTCCTGTGGCCCAGCAGTACGGGAACATTATATGCTGATTATGCTAAATGAGTCAGGAATCACTTAGTAATTATTAAAATGAACTGTAGCTGTGCGTAAACGAAACAACACAGGGAATAGGAAGCACTTACTGAAACTTGGACTTCGTTACTAAAACTTTTCACTCGACGCCATTTGAATATTTATCAATATGAAGTATAATTAGCATAAATTATAAGCTAATGTAGATGAAGTTGCAAAGTTACGGCTTCGAGGGAAATGCCCATTGTTATTATAATCTCATTGACTTATTAGAATTTATAATTATAAGTGGAAAATCTCATGAAAATTCATACTTGTGTGTGGTGTGCTTAGGACCGACTGTCGAGAGATTAGGTAAAGAGCAGGCAGTTAACTTCGGTGAGTCCAGGGGGCTTGGGCAGAGTGGCATTCTATCAGCGATCACGATGATGGATAAGTCAATAATGTGTGATTGACAAAGCTTCCGAAAAGCTTATGTCAATCCTGTGGAAAGTCGGAGAAATACGAAACGCTCGTTAGTGATAGACTGGTCAGACAGTCTAGGCCCCATGGTACTTATTAAAAACACAAATCATAATTTATCTTAGGTGTGATGACTTGATGAGTATTACTTCGGGAAAATGATCCTCAATGTTTCATTGTGACCGTATAAGGGTGGACGTTTACACATTGTCATGGAGGCATGCATGTGTTAACAGTCGCATGTGCCGCAGTGGTCCGCTCGCTCGCTAACTAATTTCACGCGGCTCTGCCCGCTTCCCAAATAAGCCGAGATCACTGTTATTTATAGATTATTGTTAGTTAGTCGTTTGTGGGTATCACCGCCCTTTGTTATGTATTGATACTAATATCATACTTTAAATACATGTCAATATATTCGCCATGATAATTATAATATTTGTGTCATCCATTTCTGGTTTAATTTATGAAGTAAATAAAGCCCGCAAGGCACTTCAAACAAATAATAAGAATCCCATTTACGTTTCGTTTCGGGTTTTTAACAAAATAATAAAGCTAATTACGAGGAAGTCCACAATAATACAAGTTAATTTCACCGTTATTTACTATTACTGAAACAGCTGATTGTACAAAGTTGTGTTCTAATACCTGTTCATATAATTAATATTTGCATTTACTTCTCACTAGTATTCATTATAACGTGTCACGTACGTGTGTGCTTTTAATTTAGGAAAGTAACAACAATATTAGCTTACCTGCAGGCACTGAGCCAATTTTATTTCAGGATTGTGTTGAGTCATTCAAACGAAGTTTTACTTTGATCAATAACAAATGGGATGTCATTATTATTCAGTGTGTTTTCAGGAGAGGTAGGTAGGTAACTACGAGTATTTATGTAAACTTGACAAATGTATTTTGGTCTAAATAACACGCATTTTAGTCAAAGTTGTCTACTTACTTTCAAAGGTTGTAGTGAAGTAGCACGTGACCGATGTAAGCCTTTATGATTTTTTCCTAAAGAGACGAAAAGCCATTTTGTTAAATGTTATTATGTTCAACAAAGCGAACGTTATAGTAATTTTACGTAATTTCATGTTCAGTTAATAACGCGAATGTTTCTACTTCTAAATAATCTCGCAACAAAATTACATTTTGTTCAAAGCACGCTTATTCAATGAATAACAAACTCAATTAGTCGCGTCGTACCAAATATTGTATAATTATGACAATGTCTCTGTTTATACACGACGTAGATAATTATGAGCAGAAGGACAACTCAGTACATAGCGCGATATCACACTCACGTGGACAGTGACTGCAAGATATAGCTGAAATAAGTGCTAACTGCAATAATTGCAGTGCTTACTGCAGTTAGCTCTTATTTCAATTCGATTCACTTATTTCGGGGCTATTACGACTGCTGTACGTCTCAATTTAAATAATTGACCTAATACCGATAGAGATAGCGAGTTAGCAACATAATACCTACTGCAGCTACTGCTTAAATATCGGGAACTTTATTTATCGGAAAATTCTGCTTGTGCAATTCTTGTGCGCACAAGATTGTCCAAGTAATTAGTTCTTGAACAATCTTATGTGTAAGTGTCTCAGCATGTGTTATGAGCCTGCTGTACCTGTCTCCTTCTGTTAATGCGAGTGTAGCCCTGCCTCGCCCTCCTCGCAGAGTCCTGCACTTAATTGCTGTGAAAAGCGCCACTTGATAATAAGCAGCGACGGACAAAAGACGTGGGTTCCACTCGATTATGACGCGGGAATCTCAAGCCCATGTGTAGGTCTGAAGCGGGTATAATGTATTGAAGCGCCGATTAAAAAGTCAAATTGCATTGTCATCCCCAATTTCATTGTCTTGTGTCTGTTATAGCTTTTAAATGCTTGGTGTCTGTTATAAATTTATTCATTAAATTGAGCTAAGAAATTGAGATTGAGTGGGCTTTTTATAGATCAGTTTTATCGAAAAAGATAACTATTCTAAGTTAGATTTCATATTGTTGTTGCTCTGACACCAACTCATAATAAATTACAAGACCAAATAAGTACTCTGTGTCAAAGCTATAATTTTTTGTAAAAAAGAACATTTACACGCGAGCTCACAACTTGCGCCCGACCGTCGAGTTACGTCTCGTCCTATTGTGAGGTGATGATGTCGGAGGCGCGGATTTAATTATAAAATTATTTAGCACACTTAAATAATCCGCCATTGTCTGTGGTGTCATAGAAAACATATCAGAAACCTCATTAAACGTCGAACAAGCAAAAAGATTCCTCGCGAGTGGTTAATAAGTAGTTAGCCTGATTCACCATCTTAGGTATTAAATAACAAGATCATACAAGCACGACGGACGTCGGAAAACATTCTCGTTATATGATCAGAATCGCTTTCAACCCGTTAGGTATCGCCTGGTATTATAGAAAATTAATTATAGCAACTATAATAAAAGATTATCTTGAAATAATTAAATTCATCGATCATTGAAAACAAGCGATTAGTAATCGGTTTAGACTAGATGAACGGTGATCCATTAATGATTAACTAGTGCTCAATACGCAATTATAATTAAATAATACCAGATTAATCTAATCTAGAAGAATTAAAATTAAAATTTTTATATCGAATCTACTCCTTTTCAATATCAAACTACAAGAGCTGTCTGGTTCAATTCAAACCAGTAAACATAAGCCCTCCTAAGAATATTGATTTGGGAACACGTTTGAAGTGAAATCCCCATTCGATCTTCAACAACTTCAACATAAATAAAAGTGTCACGGAAGGAAGACGGTTGGTAAAAATCTCCGGTATAGTGTCTGTGCCGCTCCGCACCGCACCGCACCGCACCCCACCGCACCGCGCCGCAGCGGGCCGTGCGACGTCGCGCGAAACAATTCCAATAGGATGACGCGTCACATTCGCACGTGATCGTCTCCACTCGACGAGATTCACAACACACCCGTGTAACCTCCCATATATGCCACAGTCGAACAAATAAAACGTCTGACTTGTAGCACCGAGCACCGGCGCGCGGCGCGGCGCGGCGGCGGTCTGCCATCAGAACACTATTTACATACACGGTTATCTGTTGTTCGGATGCAATTATATCTGCAGCTATCTACATACTAGGACAGAGGGAGGTCGTAAAAAGCAATTAAGATAAAACGCACGTAGCAATTGGATCGTTATTAGAGGGTTGTGTTAAATGTATTCAGTACAGCGTCGCTGCGTCCGCTGCGCGCGGATAAGATACCGCGGGGCGCTAAGTTACGGCCATCTATTCAGTTATTTAGTAAATATGTAGTTATGTGCATCCGTAATTCCTTACAGATAAATCTGTGTGTTTATTAATTGCATTCAGTAAACAAGTGTGTTTTAATTGAGAAGAATCTCAGCTTATCTGATGTTTATCTGTGCTGTCCTCACATTTAATTTTTGTGAAGCCGAACACTATCGCGTCGCAACTTCCTCTTTATTCATAAATTCTTCTCAATATTTTGCAAAGTCAATTATATTTTTAACAAACCAATAAATTCTTGTGCTCTCCACGTATAAAATATTCATAGTATTGAAATGATTTCCTGCTCTGTGATCTGAGGATAAAAAGAAATGTATGTGGAATGTATCAGCTGCTTAATATCCCGTACACGTCGTAAATTCCCAATCGTCGTAAACTTGAGGGGAGGGTGAATATTGTCGTAGCCGAGGAAAAAGGGAGCTAACTATTTGACTCTATGATTAAATTTTTAATAATGTATTTAGTTATTTATTAAAAAAAAACAAAATGTGGTTTTTCATTCCCTCTAATTGTAACTTTATTATTGTAACGTACTTTATTTGTAAATAAATTATGTACAGTTGTTGGTGACGTTAAATGTAACTATAATATACTTAGAGCTGGAGGTGATAAGAGGGAATCTCGTTGTAAAACAAATAAACATAGAATACATAACTAACTTACAAAAACAATGCATTCCTCTGATACGTGAGTTCCCGTTAATGAGCAATACGTATGCACATATTCCGTGTATTTACAAAATCGTCCGAATGGCTGTCAGTGGGCGCCCGAAGTGACGTCTGAGTGAGTGGCACACGTATGAGTTAGAGGAGTGAGCAGCGCCCCAGGACCGAAGTGACATGATGCGAGAAGTGAGAACCTAATAATCTTGGATCTTGGCTACATCACCTTAATCAGACGAGGTTTATAGACCTGTCTTAAAACTCTGCATGCTTGAACCATTTCTTAATGAAAGCCCGTTTTATTGTAGTGAACTTCTGCATTTTTCTTCATTTTGTGCTTTGTTGTTGTAAGATATGTAGTTTTGACCGATTTCGCCTGTATTTAATTTAAATGCACACGCTTTAATTCTTAATACGGTAGTGGTTACCAATTTAATGATTATAAAATTATTTCGTAATACTGGTTCGTTAACATTATTAGCAAATTACATTGAAATGAGCCGTAAGTACTTGCTTTCGTTAGAGTTGTGTCACTTGATTTGTGAATACAGGGTTGTTGTTGAGTTACGTTTATTGACTGCAAATGTCAACAGAATCTTGTAATTTGCTTTAATTGACATTTGAGATATGGAGAGGACAAGCTGAGGGAATTATTTTGATTGCAGCCGCGAGATTAGCTCACTTTATATGCACGCCGCTAATTGTGCGTGGGTCACGTGGACTACGCGCTAGGGTTTAGTTTGTATTTTATTTTAATTCGTTTTACCCGTCGCTCGTCTCTATTTGCTCAGGTTCTAAATCAGCAAGTAATATGGTTCAAAATTAACAATTTCAAACAGACTTTCTAAACATTTACGACGATTTTCTTTGACCATCGAACAGACGATGCCTTAAACAAAGATCCGTTAGTCCGTTACTAAACTACGTACTAATATGAATAATATAGCAATGAAACATGTTAAACTGCGACAGACTCGAGGCTATAACTCAAAAATGATGTCGCAGTGACGCAGTGAGCGGTTATGAATGAATGAACGAGGTGGCTGCCACGGTGCGCGGTACGCAGCGACCGGGATGAACGAATAAATGGATGAGGTGCAGGCGACGCGCCGCAGGGATTTATCGGCGCAGCCCACCGGAGCCGAATTATAATATATTGCTGTTTGAGACCATAAAAGATATAGGACAGAAGGACCACTATATTTATTGAATACTTCATTCAAGCACAGAAATGTACAGAGGCGGACTTAATGCCATAGGCATTTTCTACCTGTCAACCTTAGGGTGATGCAGAGACAAACAGTGGTGCAATTACGAAAAATTGAGGAATATTTTTTTTATTTAAATAAATAATAAAGATACACATATACCTATTACAAACTATAAATATAATATATATATGCCTAATTATACCGAAGGATAACCAAAAATCAAGGAAACAATGGAACTAATGTATTGCTATAAAGCGTAGAGAGCAAGCAGGGTGATTTATTTTTGTTTCATCTGTCTAGCTTATTCTACCTAGAACAACATGGAACTACCTTAATGCATCAATGCGACCGTCTGGTGTAAAACTAAATATTCTGTTGCATCAAAGGACGGAATATGGAGTTGACTAAATTCAAATTTTTGCAATTTGCTGCGGAAATCTTTCAGATTTCAACACTGTTGAGCTCAGTTTCTTTCCTTTATTAAGTGTTGTGAGGAGTGGTCCTTCTGTCTTCATCTTAACATTGATCAGGACAGCAAGGAAAGTAGTAAAAGTTATCGGCTCGCGATTTGTCAGCGCGTGCGGTGGACTGCTGATATTTTTATCGCGGCGCATATATTACAGCGCGGCTATATTTTATCGCGTCGCTCTCAGTCGCCCTCGGTCGTGGTGCGTTTCCTGTAGTTCTCGGTCACTGATCATAAACTTTTGAACCGCGGAAGTTCCGAAATTTTAGACAATTTTGAAAAAAGTATATCCAAGTCCATCGTTTATAAATTGAAGCGACTTATAACAGTTTTGGTCACCACCATCATTAAGATAATAAACTACTCATTGTTCTCACGCTAATGAATTGTATGACAATGTAGCAACACTTGCGATACGATCAAACGCTGCAGCAAAGGAAGCAATAAATTAGGCGGCGTTATCTCCAATCAATCAAATCAATCACGGGTTATCAACGTCGATCAAGTTTAACGTTACAACGTGTCTGCGTGGGTGACGGGCGTGTTGGCACGTGGGTCGGTTGGCACAAAGAGGTTGTCTGTTTTTAGGGCAGACGGAAAAATGGGAAATGACACGTTAGGGTTATACAAAACGATCCCTATTGTAAAAGTATACTTTTTTTGTTGTTCAACGTCTTTGTACATAGTTCTCATTTGTA
Organism: Conistra vaccinii; assembly: GCA_948150665.1. Classification (NCBI taxonomy): domain Eukaryota; kingdom Metazoa; phylum Arthropoda; class Insecta; order Lepidoptera; family Noctuidae; genus Conistra; species Conistra vaccinii. Next base: position 357,870 of record OX411328.1, read on the forward strand.
TAATATAATTAGAAAAGAAGATCTCATTCTCCCACTTGCCTTCGAAAGAAACAGAACGTACGCCGAATGTATGAATACATTAGTTTGGGGCGATACTTTGTTTATTTATTTATATTTAAACTTTTCGCACTAAAGGTACAAAGGCGGACTTAATGCCTTAGGCATTCTCTACCAGTCAACCAAGGGTAGTGAAGAGATAAGATGGCATGTGCTCTGTTTGAGAAGAACAAAGAAAAATTTAATTTTAAAATATATCATAAATCATAATGCATTAAATTACAACTAAAATAGGTACAACAGTACATAAATAAGTTAAAACTACATACACATATATACATATCGACTATAATATATACCTATATTGCCTATACATATATATAAATATATATATATATATACGAATACAAGGGAGAGAGGTGTTGAGATGACTTTACTCTATTAATTTCCGCTTAAATGCATACTGACTGGTGGCTGTTCTGATATCAAGAGGAAGCGCATTCCAAAGAAGAATGGACTGAATATGAAAGGAAGAATGAACAAAGTCAGAAGACAAAAAAAAAAGTCAGAAGGGTTTATGTAGACGATTTCATTTTTCTGTGAAAACTAGACAGCTGACGCAAAAATACCGAGTTTGGAAATGAAAATTGGAAATAATAGTTTAAGGTGTAGACTGTATTAATAATTTGTATTGTATTGTTTATTTTGCCAAAAATTGTGCTTCACATTTCCTTATAGTCTACATTAACTAGGTTTACATTCATTATTAAAAATAAGACGCAAAGGAAGAAGTCTGCTTATGACTCCACGATACAGGCTCGTCCTAGTGTGGAGTTCATAAGCAGACTTCTTCTGCTTATGAACTCCACACTAGGACGAGCCTGTATCGTGGAGTCCTTGGGTGGTATTGCCATATGAAAATTCGTATTACATAATTAGTTATTGTTACAATCGAGAAGCACATGAAAAAGTGTTATTATTTTATAGCAATCAAAACAATATCCGGACTAAGAACAGTTAAATAAAAAAGAAAACAAAAGAATATTATAATAAAAATAATAAAAAAACAAAATTACTTATAAACGGATAAGAGAATATTTTGAGCGAAATGAGCACTATGTGTAAATGTGTGTGAGAGGGTGCGTGTGTGTGTGTACGATTGGGCTAGCAGCCATTTGCGAACAATGTTTTTGATTAGGCTAGTTTTAGAATTAATGATGTCAAACATCTTTACCACTGTGTTATATATGTGACTGAGCAAGAATTCCTGCATGTGTTGTGCGAAGGCTGTACGCGTCCTTACCGTAGCACACTTAAAAACTCGACGTTTGAGAAGTTGTGAGTATTCCGGGGTCTATGTTACAATTTTATGTTGTTTCAGCACCATTTTCAAAATATATAGCTGTCGGACATTGAGTAAAGCGGCTTCCTTGTACAAAAGAACAGTCGGATATCTGTTTCTTGAGCATGACCTTCAAAACCGAGCGTTGGGCTCGTTTGCATTGGATCATGGTGCTGCTTCCAGCTCCACTCCAAACTGTTATACAGTAACATAGAATTGACTCACATAATGCCACATAAACTATATTTAGGGTTTTTTTGTTGGCGGAGTTACGCAAGAGTTTCATTATGTGAATCAATTTTCTAGTGCGTTTGGCCACCAGGTCAATATGGGGCTTGAAAGAGAGCCGCTGGTCTATTAAAACTCCCAGATATTTAATCCATTCTACCTTTTTATATTATTTATTTATAACTACCTACGTTATTATAGTAGTGTTCAAATCAACGTGGTACTTTCGAGCGTTCTACAATTGAAATCCCTATTTTATAAGTAATACAACAATTAAATTATATAATACAACATACTCGCAGACGAAGTTGCGGGTAACAGCTAGTTTGTTAAGACTTTACCATTCTGAAAAAAAGTCTCACCATGAGTAGAAATCTGCATACTTTCCCATGTCTATCAAATTCAAATTCAAAAAGCAGCCGTGTCTACCGTACATAACAACTTACACCTTCGTTAATAGAAACACGTCAACCTCCCGCCAAGTTACAAGTACGCCAAGTCTCCGTGTGAACATAGCTAATCCGGCGCGGACCCGGCCCGGCCCAGCACCGGCACGGCACCGGCACGGCACCGTCCCGGCGACAATGCGGTGCCCCCACGGTGCCGGCTATCTGATCACTGCGCCATTCACGCGCGCTTCTCGTTTAATCTCTTATTCGCTCGGATGAACTTTTAAAACACATTTTTGTCGCGCAATATAAAAAGATTTGCTGATAGAGATTATGGCTTCTTTCAGAGGTTTAAAATTAAATGTCTCTGACGCTTATATTACGTCGACCTCGTTCGAAGTTAGTTTGTGAAATAGAAAACAATATTATAGATTAACTAACTCCACTACTCGAGTAAGCGTTACGATTGATAGTATCTTGTACTAATGTATTCAAAGCAAACCAGTTACTATTAGTGCTAAATAAGTTGTTTCAAATGACTGTAATTACTATTACAAATGGACGCTTTACTGCAAAGCCTTCGAAATGAGTTTAACGCCGTCCAAGTAAACCGTTGTGACAAGCCCAATTATAATGTTGAATAGCTCTAAAGTGCGTCGATTAATTTGGTGGGATCCGTAGCGGCACGCTCCGGTTGCCGGCGCCGGCTCCCGGCTCGCAGACGGCCGCGGGGGCCCAGGACTGCGGAGCTCTATTAATCGGTACGTGACCCGGAATCAAATGACCACGGCGTCGTCGTAAATAACCTAACAGATATGATAATTCACCCCTCAGCCTTCTAATAAATTAAAAATCCTGAGGAATTTAATAAAAATAGTCGGTGTCGCACACATCCACGCGGAGATGTAACCGCGAGCGAAAAGATTTTATTTGAACGAGTAGACTGCCGAGCGTTCACGTAGGTACTATCCGATAAATTATATCCGTCCGCTACTATTCCCGTTCTTTTTCTATCAGTAATGAGTTTAACCGACGTATGTAACAAGACCAATTTTTTTATCTTGGTATAGTTTACTGGGTTTTGCTCAGGTACTTTAATTAATCTTCATATTGTAAGTCGAACGATTAATATCTTACCGGTTTACCATTTCACTTAGAGTATTACTATTATTTCAAAATATCTGTAGGTTATTTCCCTTTTTTTCTATGTTGAAAATTACCCCGTGGTTGCAAACTAACCGTCCAAAATACGGATCACACATCAAACAGGATAACGCAAACACGTTTCATGTTGATACTACATTCATAATGATGATGAACTGAAATTATGCTGCAGCCATCGTTAAATCAACCAAATAGAAGCCATTTTTAATCTGTTTTCCGGAACACAAACTATTTGTTCACAGTGACATAGTCGCATGCAAATACGTTGCGGCATGCGTGGTCCGCATGGCGAGCCACTGGGCCCCGGCCCCGCGGCTCGCCATGTCACTCCGAATCAAGATTTAATGTCAATAAAGTTTTACGCGGCCCCGTCCACCGGTCGGACGCTCGTAAAAATTATATTTATTCGGACATCGGCGCGGCGCGCGGACGGCGACCGGACACCGGCGACACACCGGAAGGGAATGCACGATTATGTTACAATTAGCGAGACTACGTAATTGTGTGTACTGCTTTTATTTTTCGAGGGGAAGTGTGGATGCGACGGTTTAACAGGTAGGGTACGCCATTGTTGTGTTTGAGCTAATATCGTGTAAAAGGAATCATAGCACCGTTTAGAGGGACACAGCTGTGTAACCATGTTCGCAAATTCCAGAGCAGGTATTAGTGCGTCGGCAATAACTTCAAGCCCTTTAAACAATAGACTAAAGTTATGTTCCCGCCGCCACTAACAAATGTTCTATTTAGCAACACTTAGCTCCATAAATGGCTTGCAAATTGCTTTTAACCATTTCGACTGAGCTAGATTAGATAAATGTGATCGTTTTATCTAAAGTTCAATTAGAAATAAACAGTATTGCCTAGCTAGCGCCAGACTTGAGCACCTAGTTCGAAGGTATCCGTTGCGCCTTTACCCGTAAGTACAATATCTCTTTATCAAAATGTCTGCCTAATTAGTTTTGATATTACCTTATCTAGAATGTGCTCTTATTATAAAATACATGAGTCCCTGAATGTCTTATTATATCGCTCGAATACAATGAAATAGCAGGTTGTTACAGAATGTCGTATAAAGTAAAACGAAGCTCTCTCGCACTCTCATGGCAAGTGAGTGAGAGGTGTAAGAGGCTTGGAGCGAAACGTTTCAGTCTTCATTGTTTTGAGGCAAATTCAAACGAGTTGTTATTCCAACGCTGATCAGAAAGTGAACGAAATATCTGTCAGATGTTTTTCATATTGCGCAAAACAGAAAGTATTATAGAATGGAAAAAGGCAATAAGTTGGCATCTGTAGAGTTAATATCTAGTCCGCTTCCTTTTATTATTTTTGCTGTTATTTTCCTACAAACATAGTTAGAGTAAAATAGGTACCTACATGATGTACCTAAAAAATATTGTGCTTACACTACTGGTTATTGCATGCATTCTGTGTTGATGTACAAGAGTTACACTCGGTGCATCACAAAGTCGTATCTCGCAGACAACGAAATATGCAGACGTGTTATACAAGAGGAGTCGCGAGCCCTCCTCATAACCACAGCGTTTCATTTTAACAAATACTCTGCCATACATTCAGCCGGCCATAAACTGCCTCCTGTATAAATATGAGTCTCCACTGAATAGTACTGAATCAGCAGTTCATACAATCCCGGGATATAAACATTCCATCCGCGGAACGTCGCGTCGGCGACTTCTCTTTGACGACGCGAGCCAAAACGAGCGATTTTTCCATTAGGTATTGCTATGGTGAAAAGGCAAAAAAAATGAAAATACATTTCACGCATAAAGGAAGTTAACGACAGAGATAGACCTATATCCGGAAAATATTATGGAGTATTATACAGTGCTACTGAAGTTTAGAGTAGTGAGTAATATAGTTTCTCAAGTTGGTCGTTTCGTATGTAGAACAGGCATTCAACTTGTCTGCAGGTATATGTGGTGCGTTTCAAGTGTTATATGTACTAGTGCATGAAATAGGTCTTCCCGTTACCTAAACGTCTGCTTCCAAATTATATTTCGCTATGAATGCTATGTGACTCTAAACCAACCGCAATAACCTTAAGCTTTTTGCAGTAATTTAGGACAACTTAATGAACTTAATTTGCACAATTACAGCGTATACACACATTTGCATTAATTCAAGTTAATACAGTACAGTGCTGAGATCATCGCCGTACATCCGAGTTTGTAGGCTTCATTACGTATATGGTGGTTCGTACCGAATGAGAATATAGATTCAGAAGGTCAAGAAAGAAGGAAGGAAGGTCAGCTTCATTCAAAGAGCGAAAGCTCACGCACACATTGCTAGACACGGCTCTACGTGATCTACGTCCAGCGAGTGCTAGCGCACTTGCGGCTGCCATTCGTTTGACATAGTAGGTATGACATCGCCACAATGAGTGCGTGCACCTTTTTTAGCTCGTTTTGTTGAACCGGCCTTCTGTACCTATGTTTTTTGTGGTGGTGGGAAGATGAATCAATTGCTATTGCAGGCCACAGATCAACTGCAGCGCGACCACAGCTAAACGGACGGCGACGATACGTGCAAGTGATAAGCGGTGGCTCACTATTATAAAGCAGATATCAAAGGCTTCACTTTTTGTCTTACATTCAGTATCTATCACTTGAAACGAACCGTCTGAACACAAAATAAATCAAGAGTGTAAAATTAATTCATTAGTGAACCGACCAGTGATATCGGAATTCGGTAATTGGAATCTTTCACTCGCCTGCTGAATGATCGAAAAATGAAATGATAACATGAACGTGATTTCCTATATAGTTTTGTCGGTATCATAAACGTCTGATATTACCTTTCCATTAAGAAAAAGTGGTCGTGTCAAGGTAGGTGCGACTGCTAATGCCTTTTTTGGACTTGTTTGTTTGTTTACGTAATATTGATCGAGGTAAAAACCTAATTGGTTTTAAATTAACGGAGACAGCTTTTCATAGTGAGAAAATAACATGTCGTGACATCGCGTTGAAAATGAAATGTTGTTCCTTTAATATGTGGCCATTCATTTGAACATAACCAAACATGTAGTAGGTACATATAATATACACGTTCTGTTAACTGACAACATAAATAATTTGGTCCTTAGAGGCTACTAATTTGGTAAAAATATAATACATATGTGCCACGCTACGCTTGTAACTTGCGCCATCCCGCCAGAAGCGATAGCGGTCACATAACTCGGCCGTATCGGGTGTTAGGCGTGAAATATCGCCCCGCCTAATTACTACACGGGCCTTATCGACAAAAAACGCGTGCAATCGGACCGTGGCCCTACAGTGGCACAATTAGATACTGTTTTAATTGCGTTGATTAAGATACGCCTGCTGATGACCGCCATTACGTGCTGATTATTGATCTATGTCTGTTACGGGTTGTATATTTATTTTATTACACAGGCAAGCGTGGCCGACCGTTTAGTTCAACGTTATAGATCCTTAGTTCGTGACTGAATCGAACAGAATAGTTAAGGTCAGCTGCTCTAAAACGTTCATTCTTTTTAGGTTGTAGCTGACTATCATTCCAGTTTGGTATGTTTTGAACTTCAGAGGGATTCTGTTTCACAAATTACGGCAAGCCGAGGCCTCAAACAAACTTAAAAATTATTCGCTATTTGATCGAGTCACTATTATTCAGTTTCACAGTTAGTTACAAATAATTATAGTTTGTATAATTATCACTTGCTTCAAGAACGGTGAAGGAAAACATCATGAGGAAACCGGCATGCCTGAGAGCTATTTCTCGACGGCATGTGAAGGCAAGTCAGAGGCCCATGGGCGACTTTAAAACTCTGCACTAGGTTAGTCAGTAACCACACGGAAAGAAGACGAAGACAGTTAGGAGGTTTTGGGTAATATTAAAAACCGATGAAATAAATTTGAAGCACAACGCAAGCAGAAAGTAACTAACCTGACAGAACAGCGTAGTTGTACGTAGTTGTACGTTGTAATGTAAAGAAATTATTAAAACGTGCGTTATGCAACACTCCCGATGGGTCATTATCGACGGCCGGGAGGCGTGACATGTGCGTTTTGTATAATAACAGGATAACACCGGGAGCTAGGTGCCGCGGAACGAAGGATCAGAGCTGTTTGACTGGTCCGTTCTTACACAGTCGTTCATTTTTATGGCTATTTCTAATAAAGGAGTACCGATTTAATATTACCTACATACCTAGATACATATTATAATTTCATCATGACTTTATAAAATATTTCAGATCTTTTATGAGTTTTATGACGCGAGCGTTTTTGTATAAAACTATTGAAGCGACGCACGACGCAGTGACGTTTAAAATTTGATAAAATTGCCCCGTTGTGACGAAGGACGGTGAGGCCAAAGGCTAGGGGCGCACGGTCAACTCCATCACACTAATAGCGTTTGCGTTGCGTTGATCGGGTTACCGCCCGACGAGCAAACACGCCGGGAACACGCTGGGAACACGCACCCCTGCCGCAGACGAGCGGAGCATTTCATATCAACTAGTTCAACGTGTTGGTAGAAGACTTAATATCACTGAAAGCTTGCTTATAAGTATTCACGAGCTAAAACGCTTTTGGTATAATTTTATTCGTCTAAAGAGGAAAATTACAGCAGCGGCCGTCTTCGTATCTGAAATTCTGAACGTAGTAGGCGTAAGTGTAATTTATTGTGGACGAATAACACTACGTGTAGGGAAGCTCCTGAAGTTCGATGATGAAGGAGAAGTCCACGACGTTATAGTCAGTAGATCACTTTCTTTCGTGGAAAGTTCAGAGATAGAAATAAATTATACGTACAACCTTCTTTAATTCTTGTCTTCTCTAATTCTGTCCATACTTTGTTGCAAATGACCAATTTAATGCAGAAAATATAGCATTGTTTACATAAACTAATTAAGAAGTCGCATAGTGGCTAGAACAATGCAATGAACAACACATAAGTTACACAACAAGACGCTGAACCGAGTAACAATAGCTGTGGTTTACGTCTCACCAACTTACAAAGTTTGTACTGAAGCAGCTAGTTTATAATGAAGTAAACCATATTAACTTTTATTTCATTCACGAATGAAATAATATTGTGTTTTACAACTCCAGTTGTGTTTCTTAATTTACATCGCTTTATGAACATTCATATATACTCGTATGTCTAAGTGTATAGACTCAAATATTTGTCAGACAATTCAATTACGAGTGTACATAATACATAATGTAACAAAGTTTGAGCTAAACAAACTCGCGCCACTTCGCAGCGATTGTTTGTTCCGACCGTCTGTGCACACACCACAAGTACACGTTCTGCCTATACATAGTCCCTATGTACACATGTGTAGCAGAATGTCTGAAAATGATGACTTGAAAAGAAATGAGCACTGTGTGTAGTGTCTGTGTTTGAATTGGGATCGGCTGAATGGAGATCTCATTTAGAAAAGAAAAATAATATAAAAACGAAATCAAAAAATGTACATCCAAGGTGTTAATTTCTGATATTAGTCTCTAAAGATCATCTATGTACGAGTATACTGTAAGGAATATAATCAGGATGATAACAAAATAATATTAATACTTTTATTATCTCCACCAAAAATACCATTATTTCAGTACCTACCTAAAGTGCCTGCTAAACGGTTGCCAACCGCGTCCCCGACCGAGGCGACATTGGTTGGCGACCGGCAAAGTTGTTTCAACATTTGGTCGTCGACAGAGGTGACCTTGGTGGTTTACAACCATCATCTAAACGGTTGTAAACCACCAAGGTCTTCAAGGTTTTCGACCGTGTAGCAAGCGTTTAACTGGTTCTAGGATTGGAGGCGGGAGACCTGGAGGATGGTGGCGTGCTTATCACTAAATCAATGTATTTTCAACCCCGTAATATCAAGTTATTCCTAACTTAAAAGCCATTTAGTAGTAATTGTTCAATTATGTATCGCCAACTAAATGTTGAGTTATTGGCCGACGTGGTTGTGCAACACTCGGTTTGTTAGCGATTAGTCGCTCGATGCAGACGTGAATAAGATACCGCTATAACATTTGAAATGTAAATTCTACACAATTTCGTTTAATCCCAACTCCGTTAACTTTATTCATTTATTAATTAATCAAGTCTCGTTCGGACTCGTTATTTATGTGCAGTTTCACAATTATTTTCTAATTTTGTGTCAGCTCTGGGAAAGAAACATAAAGTAATGTATTTATTGACGTCGTTAGTTTAGAGGAAAACAATAAATTAATTTTGATTTTTACACCATTTTGTTCCCAACCGTTGCAGGTTGTGGAGATACGAGATACCTCTTTCGCGGTGTATTCTGAACTGAGATGAACTAAATTGAGTATATACATTATTCAAAACGTTTCATTTACGTCATATTTAAGATTTCCAACAAATGTATAAAATTCGGGTTAATTGTGTAAAACGATTGAACGTGTTTGCGCAAACCCTATCCACGACATGCGGGTCGCCATGCGCGAAGGTACGGCCGGCGGCCGCGGCAGAAAGGACCGTGCTGTTCAATTATTGCCGATCGAGTCCAATTTATGTGATGCTCGCGGATGTATTTATAAACGACGAGTGGAGTTCATACATTATGCGCAGTTCTTTGCTAACTTGCACTGCAGTTATAGCTGGATTTGTAGGCGCTGCAAACCCCATTTGCATGCCATTTATCGAGAGCATGTGAAAGTTAGAAAATAATACCGGGTATCCTTTTTAGTTGAAAATCTATACTGTAATATTTAAAATTTTACTGTAGAGTTTACAATTAAACTTTTGAGTAAAACTTTCATCACACATAACTTACATATACATAATCAGCCTATTAATGTTCCCACTGCTGGGACACAGGCCTCCTCTCTGTGAGAGGAAGTGGGCCGCAATCCACCACGCGGGCCCAGTGCGGATTGGTAGATGTCACATGTGTTCGAATTTTCGGTTCTGAGACATGGTTTCCTCACGATGTTTTCCTTCACCGTTTTGAGAGCAGTGGTGATGAAATTATTTACACAAAGTAAAGCGCCTGCTTGGGTTTGAACCCACGACCTACAACTCGTAAGTTGGGGCCGTCATCACTGGGCCACCACTGCTCTCCAACTTTCATCAATTAAACTTTAATTTTCTTTAGATGTCCCAACAAAACGTTAATTTATTTATCGTTGTTCTGTTGCATCTCAAGATTTTTTACTCAGTTATTTCGCTTTTACTTTCACAAAGTTTACCTAATTAACTTCACAATCTTTCCTACATGCAGACCGTTAGTGACCTATCAGCCCATCTGCCTCGCCTTGTAATGAATACCTTCTCCACCCGATGTACCAGGGCACCAATACCGGTGCAAAGGTGCATGCTATTCGCGACGTGTGTAATCAGCGGCTCACGGAGGACCGCCACGGCCTGACATCTCAATTGAACTGCGCGCCTGGTAGGGCCGCCACTGAATATCGCCGTAAGATTATTATTAATCAAGATTTAACTGTTGAGAGGACAGGCTTATGATTATTTACCGATTACCGAGCGTCTACGCTTATTAGTTAGATAAGGTTGTACCTATTTGAAGAAATTGGTAAATCATTTACTTTGCTATACGTTCTCTAAATAAATGAGGGTTGTTAATTTGTGTTACGATATCGCGGTTTGGGTTCATCAAGTTCTGCTTAAACTAAAAACAATTATCTACGTGACGAACTCAAGTTTTCCCATTTTTAAATCTGTTGCACTGTAACCCATAGTCTTTGAGTGCTACATAACCCGCAAATCTAAACCAAGCAAGCACACTAAGCAAATATTGCGCCTACCTACTTGAAGAGGTTCGATGAGTGTATTCATTCCGTAGCCGTAATCTACCGTGAAAAGCGAAATCGCATGGAAAACCAATTTAAATTACTGAAATGCATCAGCGTGTATCCGTCCCCTACACATTAGGCTCCGGGCAAAGGGTCGCCTGCGCGGGCGGCGCAGCGGAGGCTTGCGGGCCGCAACAGTCGCTTAGACAACTTTGTAATTATGTCTTCCGGCTGTTGCCAATATCACAGACGTATTGATTACGGTTTAGACAACTCTATGTTCCTGGATCATAATCTAATAAATATTTCTCTTTGTATTATAGGTAAACGTATAACAAACTTATAAAGCTTGACAGAAAATAATATAATTACGCGAAATTGTATCAATAAGCGGCCTACAGGCGAACGATTAAGTTCGAGTTTCGCTTACAACTTTGTTCTGAATTAAATTTTGGTGCAATTTGAATCCAGAATAAATGCATTTAAATATCATTAATATACATTTATACGAATTTCAATAAAATATTAACAAGTGTAATGAGAGCAAACGTTTATTACATTTACAGATTACTCTCGCTATGTTTCAGGGCACCGGCATGGCAGCAGCCCTGTGTGCTCGCGGATGATTTACCGGCGCTGTTCCAACAGGGAGGGTCCGGCACAAGTCGACGAGATCGCATTACACGTGATGTACAGCCCAAGGATTATCATTACATTCTGTTTACATTGCTGATTTAATGGAGAACGACGTGGTACCTACTGTAGTCGTTTGCGAGGTAACGGTTATGTATGTAGAGGCTCTACGGATTTACCTGTAGACGCAAAAGCAACGCGTAGAAAGTGTATAAATTAAACGCCCTTTTTCAGTTCCTACTCAAGTATTATAAAACTCAAACTCAAAGCATGTATTTCAAATAAACCAATTACAGGCACTTTTGAATCGTTAAGGAATCGGTGAGTCAGGAATATGAAGCTAGTTGCCCATTTCAAAGCGTAGTAGGTACCTATGGAGAAGAACGGGCAAAATAAAAAATATTGGTTACATCATTCATGTTGAAATTGTACATGTGAGAACAACGCAGAAAGACGTGCACGTTAAAAGCGTCCGTAATAAAAAACAATTAAAAAAAAACGGGGCAGTCTGGGACTGCCGACTGAAGTGAAAACTAAGTAACGCCATCTAACTGTCAGGAATAAATTCCTGACATTTTCGTTTTCGTGTTCTTGTACACTACTGACAAGTAGTGTCAGTACAAGAACGAATACTGTAGCTCAATTTAAAAAAATCCAAAAAAATAGTGCGCTGTCAACAAAAACTTGAACATTAACGTTGTGCATTTCTACTCTCCCTCCGTTTTACGAATTTTCGATCAGGTCACGTGTCCTGACGCGAGTTTCCTGACGCGAGTACAACATTTTTTTACCCATCCCAAAAAAAGTGCACAACGCCGCTAAAGAAGTTTTCACTTCGAAAATAGAAAAAAAATAAGCCGTGCGTGGCAGCTAAGATCCAGCGCCAACTGACGGCGCCCGTTTACGAACATGACACGTGGTTCAGCACCATTCAACTCAAAAATTTAGAAGGGAACACACGCCACCACCAGCGAGTCCTATGAGTGAGCATGACATTCAGCGCCAGGGCACATTCAAGTCAATGAAAGATGTGGGTAAATGGTAGCTTTGGTGTAGGTACATAGTGCTCACACATGTGCTACGTCACTACACCGATACGTGTCCAGACTAGAGACTTACAACCATACGCTGAGGTTGCGTTGCGTTGTATGGAAAATAAATTATGAAAAGGAGGTTTTTCTATGTATTCAAAGCAGTTAATTCCTTCCTAATGTAAAAAAAATATGATTAAAAACAACTGTTCAAGTCGTTTGGATTGCTTGTCTGCAGGAACCCTAAGACATTTCTCGTAACAATGCCATGTTGTGTAAACGTCATTACGGTTCGCATAATGTCGGATAATAACCGCGAGGCTAGTCTATTTTAGTTACTTTCATAGTATTATGTCGTACGGTATTCTACTATGGGGACGGGCTGCAGACATCGAGTCCATTTTTATTCTGCAGAAAAGAGCCATCAGAGCGATATATGGCCTCCGCAGGCGCGACTCTCTAAGGGAACTGTTTAAAGAGATTAACATCATGACGGTACCTTGTCAATATATCTATGAAAACATTATGTACGTAAGGAAAAATCTACATCTTTTTAGTAAAAGAGGTTCAAGACACAATTATATCACTAGGAATAGGGACCAATTAGTTCAACCGGGTTTCAGGCTGGCTAAAGTAGACTCATCATTCATGGGGTACTGTTTAAAATGCTACAATAAAATACCTCCCCACATACTTCAGCTGAATGAAACGAAATTTAAATCTCATATTAAACGCACACTATGCAGTCAGGCATATTATAAGTTGGGGGATTACATCGCTGATAAAAATGCTTGGGTCAACGCTGGTCCTGCTCCACAAGGGCACATAAACTAATTGTATAGCATCTGAAAATACTGTTGGAGCTGCGGAAGATTTTAAAAACTATCTTTGCATTGTATAAATTCAATCTCTTAGCATTGTATAATTGCATAGCACATGTGTGAGTACTATGTACAGACTATAAAGCTACCATTTAGGTACTGGGTATGTCTTTCATTGACTTGAATGTGCCCTGGCGGCTGAGAGTATGTCATGCTCACTCTAATGTCACGCTGACGGTGGCGTGTGTGTTGGATCATTTAGCTCCCTTCAAAATGGTTGAGCTGAATGGTGCTAATCCATGCGTCATGTTCGTGAACGGGCGCCGTCAGTTGTGACTGGTCATCTCATAGCTGCCATGGCTTATTTTAATTTGATTTAATTTTTTAATTGTTTTATTTTTGTTTTTATCTTTTATTACGGACGCTTTTAACGTTTTGCATCGTTCTCACATGTATAAGTTCAACATGAATGATGTAACCAATATTTTGTAACCAAATTTTTATTTAAAAGAGTGTCCGTGGAGTTTCTTGCCCGTTCTTCTCCATAGGTACCTACTACGCTTTGGAATGGGCATCTAGCTTCATCTTTTCTGACTGACCGACCCCTTGACAATTCAAAAGTGCCTGTAATTGGTTTATTTGAAATAAATGCTTTGAGTTTGAGTTTGAGTTTGAGTTTGAGTTTGAAACCGTTGCTGGTAGTTGGATGTGGGCTAAAGGTGTAGGTTCAATTGCGTACCACGGAACACATCGTGGCACGTCACTAGAGGAGCTGTTGTGGTAGGGACATACATGTAAACTCGATCTAATATACACGGAAATTACTGATTTTCAGTTTTCAAATGCCAGAAAGCTAAAAGGGAAAATTTTATGAGCAACCAGATTACAGATAAGCTATTGGAGTTAGCAAGCTGAATCTTTATCATAACCCCTGAGTGGTCTTTATGTAAGATTTATAAAAAAAACATAATGTTCATCATTCCTCGAGAATCAGAAACTTGTAATTTTCATCTATTCTATAAATTCAAATTCAAAAGTCATTTATTCAAACTAGGCTGAGAATCAGCACTTTTCGAACGTCAAAATTACATAAGACAGTCCCCCAAAAACGCCCGCCCTTCACCACTTCCTAGTGCTTTTGCTGGAGAGAAGAAGTGGCGCAACAAACTCCCCAGCAGCACAGCTATCTGTTCAGTTAGAAAAAAACTTGATTCTATATATAGCATTTATTACACAAAAATTCCGTTAAATGTAAATAAATATGTTGGAATGACACAGCTAACATGAAGCCGCCTGTATCGGCGACGGCTGTGATATACGTCTTCATAATAAAGCGGATCGCGCTTGTCGCAATCAACGTTTTCTCTTGTATACGGCGGCCATTTTGCCGTGTAGTCTACCAGTACCTACATACTAGATCAGTTAATACATACAATATTAATCGCTTACGAGCCGATGAAAGAAATAGACGCTGTGCAAGCGATTAGCGACGAGCGGTCAGGCTGCAAGAGATTTGTATTTTGAATTAGGTAAACCAAGCTGTTTGTAACCAAAGTAATTGTACCCCCAGATCTATTTACTGCTTCCAACTGTGTAGGTGTGCAGTTATAGACCACACTGTTATTTCCCATTATTAAATTGGAAACTGAAATGTGAAAATAATGTAATTAAAGTTATCCAGTCCCTTAAAATAACGTAGTTAATAGTGGGTCAATTTAAATGTGAATAATTTCAACAGTCATTTGGTGGGTGTAATTCAGCGTTTACTACGTATTATTTATTTGATAAAAGTAAATTTAAATTGCTTTTAACGTCTGTATTTAATTAACGAGTTAATAAATTCTATTTCACGGTTAATATTTCCAGTGCCCATTTCAATTTTAATTAACTCCCTAACTATGAAACGGTACTCACTAGTTAGTAGTTATATATTCAAAAATAGTTTAGGAAATTATTTACACTTTTTTATCTTTTAGCTATAAGTAAGTTGGAAACGAGAATAAAACCAATAGTCAATAAAGAATGAAACAGTGAAGTTCTGATGATGGATGCTAAACACAGGATAGGCAATAATATTATGCTCTTGAAAAAACAGATCGTCATATAAAGAAAATAGGTTGTCGATGTTTTTGGAAAATGGTTTCTAAATACATGATGGTGGTTTCTATTTACATGTAATTTGTGTGTGATCTTATTTATTTGAAATTAATTGTTTCTTTTTAATGATTTGTAGAAGTATAACTTGCAAAGACGTATATCATAAACCTTCTTGTGCAGCTAAACAGTGTTTTAATAATACAAGGAAGAAAAATAAGACACACGGGATTACTTACCACGCGTAAGTACAGCCAAAAATGCTAATTTGTTGAAAGTAATAATAATATTTAATGTTTGTTTCGCCATGTTTGTGAAAGCGAGATAGATGTAACAAACATGCGTGAGATACACGATAGGTACGCACATAATGCGCGAGTTACGAGACTTATTGGCGACGAGTACTGGAGCTAAACCATTCCGCCAACATTCGGCAGCTAACGCGATTTCGCTCGCACGACAGCGCCGTCTCCTATCTCTGTTCTTGTCTATCGGTAAATGTAGATTTGCGACTGTGATCACACTGATCACAGATGATTGTGTGAGTTTTGGTGCATGTAGCTCGTAGTACCTGGTAGTACCTGGGCTCGGCGCCTTACGCCGAGCCCAGGTTTACTGATTGCGATGATAGCGCGTAACATATCTTCCTCCTTTTAATATATGAATGTATTTACTTCATTTTTTTTTAAATCATGATACTACTCATATTTTATGTAATTATTGTGCCCGACAGCGTCCATGTGAACTTTATTATTATTATTAAGACCTCGTAAATACATGTGTTATGCAATAAAGATTAGAATCAGAATTTTAAATCCCGCTGTCGCTCAAGACTTGCGTCCATCGCCTGTCGTCTGTAGTTGTCGGGGGCGTTACACAGCAGGAATGTCTTCATAACGACGATGTCATTACGACCACCAGATAGATACGGACAATTAATACTTCGCTTGCCCCTCGCCCATCCGACACAGCGTAGGAAATTGCAGTTAGAGTCTTATGAGTTTAGGATCTAAGAATATCTTGAGTTTGAAGAACTTAAACTGTGCTGGTTTTAAAATGTTGAAGGCAAGATGCATTCATGTATAAGCAGTGGTTGCCCTGTGGTAAAGGCTGCGACTTACGAGTTTGTAGGTCGTAGGTTCAAACCCAGATAGGCGTTTTACTTTGTGTAAATAATTTCATCACCAAATTCTCTATAAACGGTGAGGGAAAACATCGTAAGGAAACCGGCATGTCCTTGGACCATAAAATTCGAAGACATGTGACATCTACCAAGACCAACCCGTAGTTGGCCCGCGTGGTGGATTACGGCCCACTCCCTCTCACAGAGGCCGAGGAGGCCTGTGTCCCAGCAGAGGGAACATTATAGGCTGATAATGTTTAATTAAGATGCATTCATATTATCATAGATGTCTACTTGATAGCATTTATTGAATTGAATTGATTGATTTTACTAAGATCAGCTAAGTATTAAATATTAACAATCCGCGTATAAATTTCAACCACATGCATACTTACATCTAACAGCCTCACCTTTGCAATGTAAGAATATAGACGAAGTACAACTAAATTATGATCCTACTGTATGATTGTACACTGTGCTCATGAGTAATAACAGCTTTCAACCGGTATTATTATAACTCTCATCCAATGAAAAATTTATACCTACTGAATCGTCATCGACTAAGTGGATGGCGGTTTACATAGTCTTAGGACGTCCGCACACCATATTTTTTTTATTAAACACTAGCTTTTGCCCGCGACTTCACCCGTGTGGCTGTCGGAAAATATCCCACGGGTACGTACTACAGGGATTAGATACCTAAAATCCCAGGAAAAGGTCATTGACTCCTACCGCTGCGACCGCGTTGTCGTCAACCATAATTATTTTGTGACGCGTAATTTTGAATCTGCGATATCTTTTACAGTTTTAATTTTAATGGTGATGTCAAGGCATATTTTAATCTAAATTAAATGCCCAATTTAAATAACATATTTTATTGGATAAAGATAAATATAATACCAGTCAAAATAGCTTCAGAAATAAATTCTGAAAGATAAAAATGGTTACTGTGGGTCATCCTTAGATGATAGACTTAAGCTATCCATGACTTTTTTGTTGAACTTTTTAAGGTGTATAATACTGTAGTACATTATTATTTTGATCTATATCGTAGGGTTCAGCCAGCGTTTGCAATTTAAGCGCAAAAAAATGTGATTATTTACATCACATTAGAAACCTCTAAAATTATCAGTGTCTCTACATTATGCATGTATTGTACATACTCGTACATACCTTCCTCTTGAATCACTCTATCTATTAAAAAAAAACCGCATCAAAATCCGTTGCGTAGTTTTAAAGATCTAAGCATACATAGGGACAGACAGCGGGAAGCGACTTTGTTTTATACTATGTAGTGATTCAAAACTGGGCATCCTAACTAATATTCTAAATGCGGAGTGAGTTTGTTTGTTATTTTTTCACGCTAAAACGGCTGACCGGATTTGGATGATATTTGACACATGTGTAGACCATGACCTGGGTTAGGACATGGGATACTTTTTATCCCAATATTTCTACGGAATACGGGTGAAACCGCGGGGTGCAGCTAGTATATTATAACGGGCAGAAACTTAATTGTCAAGAGTGTATGGCGAAACCATTAACAGAATTATGCAGAGAAGTCGACCGTGTCAGTGGGCCCGTACTGTGTGTCATGTCACATCATGGCATCAGCTTATCGCCTTGTCGGTCTGTATTTATAGCTTCTTTAACAAGTAATACACTTTGGTCAGTACTTACTCAGGTTTATTTTAAAGTCAATACAGGTGTTATTGAAGTAATTGCAGTATAATGCTGGAATTTTAATTTATTGCGATTTTCAATGGTGGCCGAGAGTGGGGCGGCTCGGTGGGGCAAAGTGGAATGATTTGAAATTACAACCCACAGCCGAAGCATCGAAATTGTATGATGAAGAAACTGCTCCCACGCCACATTATTTATTAATCGTCCGATCCACACATGTAGCAAAAACAAAAAAAAAATTGTCGTAAAAGTCAGGTATCATAATATAAGTATAGAAATAAACTAGTTTCGTCTGGAAGGACCAACTTACAGCATCGCGGTGAGATTACTCAGTTATAACTTGTGCGCACGACTTTAGTAGGCCTAAGCCACGAAAAGGTCAAACTTAGCCAAACGTATAAGCTGACATTGAAGGATTTGGAACACATCATTATTACTTGAGAAGTTAGAAACATTCACATCTTATGTATACTAAAACGTAATATTTAACAGAGATATTAAGAAAGATATAGAAATAAATAACACAAGAAGCACAATAACCCCTTGTTCTCCAGACGTAAGTATTTCTGAACAAACAAAGTAATGGACAAACGTATCATCAATCTTAATAACATTACGTTGTAACAAAGCAGTATTATATTACAGCGATAAGTAGCAGCAGGCACAAGACACAGACGCAACAGAAATGGCGAAACAGACAAAAGCTGCGACGATTAAGATGGGGACAGAAACACGGTCAATAATAACATACACTAATGCCCATTCATTACTGATGAACGCGAGAACGAGACGACAGATACGCAGACTGGGGACTGCAACAGAGTTGAAGATAATTGTGATATGATAAAAGAGAGGTTTAGCGGGGAAGCTTTAGTATTGAGTAATGAAGTCGCTTCTAGTGGAGATAAGGCAGTCGTTAGACGCAGATACGTTCTTTCACAAAGTTGCGCTCCTCCGCTAAATTGTAATTGCTGGTACATTGGAGTTGCGAAGTTGTGCACGTTTTATGTGAATCACTCTGATTTATCTCCAGTAAATTTTCGACGATCGCAAATCAATATTATTTGAAATAGTATGTGTTCAGCTCAGATAATTTTGCTATAAAATCACACAAATACGCAACACCACCTACATAGGGTAGGTACTACTAGGTACACACCTAGGTAAGTACAAGTATACATAATCTAAATATTATATGCGACTGCAGATGTTCGTCTTTCAGCAAGCCCTCGTCTTGAGTTGCCTCCTCGATACTTTGCCATAAATCAATTTGATAAATGTATCGCTGATGGTGTATTATTTAAGTATGGCAGAACATAACTATTAGTACTATCGAAAAAAAAAACATCTGCATCTGTGTTAATAAAAGACATCAAATTTAATATAGTCCATTCAAATTAAATCACCAATATGAATAACAAAGCAGTTAGTGGTCTGTTTATTACAATAATAACCACTTTGTATTCATGATCAATCCTTATCCTATTATTAGTCATGAAAACTAATACATTGCTACCTGGATTTACATCCGTTCATAAACAGGTGTATAAGTGATTAGATTTCATGTACAAAGAACAATTATCCTCAAGCAAAAAGATGATAATTCCTCTCAGGTTCGATATTAATACGCTCAGCCCCGGTTGCCATGGCAACAGAGGCATGTTAGTTTAGTAACCCACTTTTTGGAGTCCTTGTGTGGGAAGATAATCACCTGATATCGTGTTATTCTTATCCTTATCGATACATTATTGTACGGCTCTTTTTATTTTTTCTTAAGAAAATAATTAAAAGTTCGGAAGGTCTTTCGGAAGTTTTAAGATGTTCAGGGCGTAAAAATCATTAGGCATTAATAAATGTTTCAGTTGATTTAATTTAGTTTTTGTGACGTAGCTGTCAATTGTTTCTAATAAGACGTTTCGATACTAGACAAATAAAGCTCGCCATCTATGGGCCACCTTGGGTAACACATACACTGCGGTATGTAGTAGTCATTGAACGAGGCGCCTTATACTTAGGATCATCCACTCGAGATAGTCTGAAGTGCGATGTTCAGTGAAGATGCAGCGAATAGGTAGCCGGCTCTCGGTCATGTTGTGAGCTTTATACTTGTTACAAATATTTGCAGGAACAAAAATCTTGGAAAGTTAAAAATAAAAACCAAATCTGTCTCAGTAATATTCTTGAGTGCTTCAAACACGACATCCAACATTTAGGTAAACGTTGCAGTACTTGCGGTCGTACACTTTATGAGTAAGAAGCACTACAGATTATTTTAATACTGGCAGGTGCTTTTAAAGAAAAGAAAGGTACCTTCCCTAAGTTCCGACTTTTAAAATAATTTATTCCTAGATTCACTTGATAAAATCTCACAAACACGTTATACCTACTCACCTTTTGTATGATTACCAGTAAAGGTATAGCCAGAAGCCTTAAGACGTTCTATCTCGGATTTCGCATCATCAAATTACGAATCCAGAGAAATACATCAACGAGCTCGATTGAACCACAGACTACCGATATCACAAGCGGATTAATGGTTTAACTGGGTAATTGCGTCTTAACTCAGTTCGGTTTAGGATATTCTGTGTAAAACTCAAGTTATGAAGTCAAGTGGTAGGTAAGTGAGTAAAGTTATGCATGGCTGGATGATCGTAAAGCACTCTATAGTATTGTGTCCACCGCACTGAACTGATCTACTTACGCCCGGCTGCAGAGTGCGGATGTGAATTGCACTAACTTTATAGCACTGTTGTGTTTGGCTACTGTCCGTGGCTAATTTGTTTTGGCAATTGCTCAGATAATCTTTTGAATGAACATTGAACGCAGTATTTGCAAATGTAAATGGAGCGAAGTTTGAATACCGTATTTTTCAATAATCCAGTTTCATAAAAAAATAAAATACCAATACTTTATTCATCATTCTTTAAAAAAAACAGTAATCGCAATCGCAAGTAAAGAAAGAGACAATACAATACATCTTCCAACCCGGTTGGTCACCGTGGAAGAGTATTGGACAACTACCCTCCAAGGAATATACTTACGATTACTCAACCAAATAAGAAGCTTTATGTGGCAACGTACAATGTCAGGTCGCTGTCCTCATACGAGCGACTGATTGAACTGCAGGAAGCTTAATAGGCGTGAAGTACGATATCATTGGCATATCAGTAGTCAGAGCCTTGGTAGTAAAATAGAAGAATATGAGAACTTCATTCTATGTTATATGGGAGAGACTACAGGAAAACACGTCGTCGGCTTTCGGATAAATATATCTCTAAAACAGAACACATAAAGCTTTACTGCAGTCACAGAAAGAGTTGCATAATTGAATCTTAATATACAAGAATACAGTATAAGCATGATACCAGTACCTATACGCGCCTACAGAGTCAGCGGATGAGGAGATCATAGAATTTTACAAATCGATAGATAAAGCTATTGAGTTAGCCCATAAAATCTTAATAATAATGGGAGATTTCAATGCAAAGATTGATCATCCCTTAAAAAAAACGAATATTTAATAACAAAAAGATATGGATATGGACAAAGAAACAAAAGTGGACGGACACAGATAAACTTTGATTTTGAAAAGAAACAATCGATTATCAAGACATACTTCAAGAGTTCGCCACGCCCATCTATATACAAACCTGGTCCTGAGAATAACGAACACAACAAAAAAAAGAATTATCCAATTTGGTGCAGCCTTTCGAGTTTAGCTTAACAACACATTTAGCGATTCTTTTTATTAAATAGAGAAGATGCATGTAAATTAATTAATAGCAAAAAATCTAATTTATATTTACTTACTTAATTAACTAAATTCTAAAACAAAACTAATTATTTATTTAATTTTTTTTGCATTATTATTTCATAGTTGAAAAACTACTGTATTAAGTGTTGCATGGAATGAAAGGCTTTAAAAAAAATGTCTGGAAGAAGGTATTAGTTGTTAGTAAGCCTACTTATACTATTTCATGTATAGCAATTTTTTTACCAGCTTCGATTATCGGTTCAAGGATACATACCTGAAACAAACAAGCATCAAGATTAATTATATTTGCATGAAATAAATTAACTACCTATTAATATTTGCGGTGGGCGGTTAAATCTAAACAGATTTAATTAGATAACAAGACACTTTACTAATTTGAATCTGAGGTCAAATTAGTAATCTGTATTGATATTTACAATTTATGATTTATCGTATTGTTTCTTTCAACGATCGAGTGGTCAGCGCGCGCTCGTCAGCTACTGAAACAATGGCTAGGCCCAACGCCTAATTGACAACCTTCCCTACTACAATAACTTTATCTAAAGCGTTGCCTTCATCTGTCTCGTTATTTTTGATAGCATCACGTCTTTGTCTCATTACGGCTCAAAGTGACAACGAATTAGCATAATAGAAATAATTTGTGAAAAAAATGCGAATTGGCCACATTTACGCAACGTAAGAATGTAACAATTTAATATCATTATCGTCTTAATTATTTTTATCTTGCTTAAAAAGATGACAGGCAGCAATATTTTTCTTCGTTATCTTTTTTCGTTTATCTGGCCAAAAATGATTACATTACAATTTTTCTAAAGCTGCATCGATAAAATCTGACGTACCTACATTAAGCCGGAGCCGTGTTAAAGTCCTCGTATTACAATAATCCCCGCCCACAGCACACCACACACAGTAGGCACACCACACAACAAACATACAGTTGAACACATTTAAGTTCACATTCAGTACAATGAGGCGTACGTAACATATTGTAGCAGTCCTACATAATGAGTGCTGGAGAATGGTGCAGTTGAGACGTGAGGTTGAGACGTGCAGAATGCCCAGGAGAAGTCAGTCATACTCACATCAGCAAAGTGTTGGTTATACGAATGTTTTCACAAGATCGAAGAAATAAATACGGGGGCGCAGCGTGGTTTACAAACATTTTGGTTCAGGCAAGAGTGAAAAACCGTCATAAGCATCACGTAACATCATCCATTCTAAGACGACCATTTCTTGTAATAGACAGATTAATAGTAAGTACTTACTTGTTACTAGGAACGTATAATCAAGGCTTCGTTAAAGAAAGAGAGAAGGAATATTTTTATTTTACATGTCACAAGTATTGTACACAATATAAAAAACGACAAGATAAATCTTAAAGCTACCTAAAAGTCTATATAATAGTTGCTAGCGTTCACCAGGATGCCTGTCCAACATCTAGCTACTATTTAAAAAGAAACAAATGCCCGTGGATAGTTTAATGAAGCTTCTATGCCTGCCTTTATAGCTTGGGCCTGCTGCAGATTGGCTTTTACCAGCGAGGTGCGTCGCGCGGTCAGACAGCACATCATACGGCTTGTTACGACTTGCGATGGTTTTAGTTGAAGAACTATTTACAAGCACACTCCTAAGTCCTAGACATTTTAAAGCCATTTGTAGTAAGAACCTTCCTTTCAAATAACTTACTGCTAATTGCTGCTAGCTGCAATCTATGCAAAAGTAATTAAAGTCGTAAACTTAAGAATAATTTTCCTGTTATTAGGTATGAACTGCAGGCAGTTGATTCGCTACCTACCTTTACATTTATTGCGAGACAGTGTCGTATCAATATAATTCCAAGAACCTTTATCTGCTCTATCCAAAGTGTTCCTTCACTCTCTATGGTATATCTGCATACGTACATAAGTACTAACTGCCACGGTTCCGAGTCGTTGCTGCACGACCAAGTTGCTCACTAACAAACAATACACAATAGTTAGTTCCCGCACAATGCGAGGAGTGTGCGGTCGGTCAATGCGCGTATTAGCCGGGTAATCTCGTCTTACTGTCACACCATGTGACGTCAGGGCCGTCATTGTGGCGCTAACAAAACATTAATAATAGGTGCTGGAGAACATGAGCTCATCTTAAGGCTGAACTCACACCTACCCGTGAAGTCACACGTACCCTACAGAATAGCATGAAACATTTTGAGAGCCTCGATCACAAGAAAGTAAATTAGTAGAATTAACGGAAACTAACAAGGGCTAAGGATATCCACCACCTGAAGTTCAGGTGGTGGATATCCTTAGCCATGGTCCATATCACAAGTTTTATAAGCAATGTATTTTTTATTTATGAATTATTTTTTATTACAGGTTTGTGTTTACTGCCCAGGTAGTAGGTACTATCACAAACGTGATTATTGTCTTTACATAAATCTTGGGGCTCATAATATGTTTTTGTATCTGATGAGGCAAAGGAAAAAATTACTAATAGTATCCAGTATGATTGCTTTAGTAGTAGTAGCCCAGTATTTTGCTAGTGATGAGTGAATACACAGCACAAAAATCGAACATTTATCACTTTCGTTGTTGATTTGCTTTGTGTTATGTTGTATTGTATCGTGAATTTCGTGAACAATCTGTATGTCCTCCCAACACAAATATTCATCGTATGTTTATTCTACGCACTTGCTCCGTGTGCAGACAAGGCTTTATACCTTTGCCGTCAAGCAGAACAAAGTACAGTGAGACTCGTGCGGTAAGCCACCGGCGGCATTAACAGCGAGGCGGTAATCCGCGCCGTCACAACACTAGCGTGACGTCCACTGTCGTTATACACTGATTACACAACACGGCACTTTGATACTACAGAGCAGTGCACGATGATTGCTTTGTGAGATATTCTTAATTAAATTACGCTGTTGGGCAGTGTTAGGTGATCGAGCAGTGTTTTTGCCCCGACGAACAGTTTGTTTCAGATAAAGTTTCTAATTCAAAACTCTTTGGAATGTTAACTCTCATGATCTCATCAATAGTAAACGTCAAAGCATAATATGCCAGTACAAAATAAACCTTCAGAGCACTCTCAGTTAACGAACGTACAACAACACGTGGAGTCTGGAAGGATTTATTTATAAACTGTGGGTCCAGTGAACCTCGCAGTTTACTAAACAGTGCGGCGGGAACCTGTCACAATGGCGGTCACACTGTAATAATACGAGTGACACCGCCGGCTCACGCCTTTATCAGAACCGCACAAAGGCACCGCCGAAATCTTAGCGACGGTCGACGAGGAAACTGTGGACTTGTACAATGTGGGAAAAAACAGCGACTTTAACAAACTACCAGGGAATAAGGTAAAAAAATATCACGGACATGTAGACTGTTAAAGTGTTAAGAATTTAAAGAATACTGGCCAATATTGGCCAAAAGAACTAGCAAAATTTTCTCACAAATGTTGATAGGAAACCCCTTCCCTTAGAGAGTGTCGAGCAAAACGAAGACATTCCCATTCATTGATTCACGAATCGAATCGTTTACACGCATGAATTTGACTAACTATTTACCTGTATTTCCGAGAAGCTCCGTGTGTTTATAAGTCAATGTGATTCATGTTGGCAACTCCACTTCATTCACGCTCATGTGACTCATTTTTTAAACACGCCATACTATTTAATTTTTTCTATTTCATTTTCCCCTTTAGTCACTTAATTGCTAAAAATATTACCCTTAACTTGACGTTATTCGACCATGCTCAGTTTCGCAAACTAATATTGTTGTAGCATATGTCTTGAACACTTGGGAAGTTCGCAGTATCAGTAGCTTAGTTATATCCTTACAATAAAGGAGCAGCGGGTCGGATTACCCTGACTTAGACCCCGAGTGGCCCGCAATATGTTTAGTTACACCCCTCTCCCCCGCCACCATCTTCGTCTTCACCTCCTGGCACACCCACACACCCGCTCCGCAAATTGTCTACGTCTTGAGCCCGTAATTGAATTTATAATGGGTTAGTTTAAGAGGTATTTAGTGTTTTGCACGGGAGATATACGGGATTCAGTGCGGAATGTATAAACGGGTCGCTGTTGAACTGACGACGTCAGGCAAGTGGGCGGGGACCGAATGAAATGTACAGAAGCAGATGGAACGAACAAAAGACGACTTATACCCAGCAGAGGGAAGATATTATGGGATTTGAATGGTTATGTTAAACTGACTAAAGGCTTTTGCAGACCAGCGCGAATTGTCGCGCGACGCGACACGAACAATACAATTTCTAAGAAAACTTCACGGTATAACAATAACCGGTGTCGCGTCGCGCTGGTCTGCACAAAGCTTTAATTTACGAAACAAGATCAGCGAGAAAGCTTAAAAGACACTCGTGATACACACATGTAAGTAGGTGCCTAAAATGTGAAGATTTGTGCCTTCCAGCACCTTAATAGACAATGAGACTGGTACTAAAATATATATAAATGCATACTGATCCCTTATTATATGTGAATATTCCGATTCAGGACTACTGCAGACTAACGAAGTATCGTTTGAATGTGACCAGTCCCCAGGTCCGCTGGCTGGACCTTTGTTTGTGAAGACACTGAGCTCGGCTAAATAAACTCTCCGTAATGAAGTTTTGTTAATTAGTTTTCTTTAGTGAGTGGAAGAGCGAATACAAAACATTCCGCTTCTCCGAGGATTTACGAAATAACAAACAAGTGGTAAACTGGTGATCCTGAGAGTTGCAGATGTTGCGCCGGACTTGATTTCCTGTTCATTGAGACTTATGTTCTATAATAAAACTTGGCAAACATCTTAAATGCTGTTTTACTCTCTCCATAAAGTTATAATTTTATTTTAACTTGTCTATGTTTTGCTGATTCAAAAGATAAGTAATGTTTCGTCGCTTTATCAAATTTTGTCTTTGTTTCAGCATATTCTCTTCTTCACCTCTATGTATACCATCTTTTACTGTAACTGTCCCTTACTTTCTTCCTAACTCCCGAAATATCAAGAAAGTGCAAGATAATAGAACAGAGTTTCAATGCAAGATGTTCGCAACAACTCCGGCATTATTCCATAACAGCATTAGCGCGCAATATGCTAAGATATTCATCACGGCAGCGCGCGGCCCGCCATGCGCCGCCCGCCATACGCCGCCAGTCCAACGGGCTAATTGCGTTACTAAACAAGGCGAGCTACCCATTAGCTTTATTGCTGATCATCTAGTTTCTGTATTAGTTTTAAACTTGCAGCCATTGTGACATTTGTGTGGAGCCGAGAAGTGGGTTAGTGGTCAGTTATGTGTACAGGTTAGTGCACAAACATATTTTTTGGTGTATCCAAATCAATCAAGAAGTATAATACTTTATCTTTGCTGTCATAAGTACTCATTCAGTATGGCTATCTTTAATTATGAGTACTGTTCATATTAAGGGATTTTCTTATCTGCATTCTTGATTCTACTAATAGAGAGACGAAAGATCGGAATAAGTCTTGAGCTTTACAAGGTGTCCTTTTATAATATTCCATTCCAGTACCTACTACTGAACTTGAAGCTCATCGCCACCTATACACACCGCACGTAGCACAGTCCAGTCGTCCACTCCGTCGGCGTCGTGCCATCGAGTCCTGGTACGCCCGCCGATGTGACGCACTCACAGACTAGTCTCGCTAATGGCGCGTGACATGACACCGAGACGGACATTGTGACAGGGACGTGACGGACCACAGTGATGTCGTCTGGATATAATGCGAACTTTAGTTGAAGGTAAGAGTCGACCTACATCGTTAAATAAATAAAGCAAACAAATGTATCAACACTATTACTCATGAATCCTCTCGCACTTCATGATTAAGTTACCTGAAGAGCATCTCAGTACGAACGGAACGACTAAGGAACAGAAACGTCGTCTGTTTCTAAAGAGAACACTCAACCGCTCGACACGAAACTTTCGCATTAACCGACTCGGATCAGACTTCCTCACCGAAGTAATATTTCATGTTTCTCAAATTATATTTGCGAGATGCAAATCAGAGCATCACAAAGACGAGTAAAATTAAGTGGTATTAAGAACAAAAGGGCTAAAAAGTTGCTAAGTCAGTCCTTGTATTCCCTGAAGACGTGTTGCTCAACCTGGCGCTTTAGTAAACTGAATAATTTATCGGACTTAACAAGGATTAATACGTCCTGGGAGCGTTAAAATATGATCCCGGGGGCGCCGGCGAGGGTTGAGCGGCAGCCTTCTGATCAAAGTGCTCCGGTATGACGTACTGCGATTCGTTTCAACGATACACAGTGTCGGAGTTCATTAAAGGTTTCAGAGGATCCACTGAAGGGTTGTTTTAAAGGGATGATGTTGATGTACTGTTTTGACGGTGAATTAAATTGTTGTTTTAATATAACGGAGGTTTTAAAGCTTATTACAAATTAATGTATGAAGGTGTCGGCTTTAGAAATCGGAACGTTTAATTTAATCAAATGTAAGCTTGAACGTAATGCTATCTGCCGCGTCCGTGGCGGCTCTTAGGGATTATAGTAATTATTCCGATGGATCAGACAGCTGCACTTAAAGCATGATATCATGCCCAGACCTGGTTTCTAAACCTGGTGCTTCTGACACCAACTGAGTTTGAGAGGTGCTTAGCGTAGTTTAAAGGACTCATGATCATATAACGGATAAAATGATTCAGCGCGACGTAAAACAACGAAAGGTCCCTGGACCACAACAGACAAATAAGTTAAACTGAACCTCGCGAGAAATTAAAATGTGTCAGAAGCTTATTTCAATACAATACGGCCGATATAACCTGGCAGTTCAGCTTAGGCACTACGAACTCTCGCGCAAGTTCTCTCACCCACATTCGCCTCATGTCACCATTTGGTTCCTAAAAAAAATTATTGTACAGCCTTCTGCGCAAAGTTCGGAACTTCCAAGTTATCATTAATTGTAGACGACACTACTTGCCGCACTACCGGTAGTCAATCTTCCTAGCCTTTTCCCAACTACGTATGTTGGGGTCGGCTTCCAGTCTAACCGGATGCAGCTGAATACCAGTATTTTACATGGAGCGACTGCCTATCTGACCTCCACAACCCAGTTACTGGGTAATACGATACCCCTTGGTAAGACTGGTGTCAGACTTTCGGGCTTCTGGCGACTCGTAACGACTGTCAAAGATCCACGAAGGACAGCCGGGATCAGGCTTAACGTGCTTTCCGAGACACGGAGGAGTCTCGATATGTAAAGATGGTCACCCATCCACTGACCGGCAAGCGTAGCTTAACCTGATGGATCGACCCGTGCGGCTGTTATTAATTAGCCAAGAGCTCCTCCGATGGAACGAACCGAACGACACTAGCGCGTGCTTTATTGGACTTTGGTACCTATTTTAAATAACTATATTGCCAGATCAAAATTCCCTGAGTTTGGAGTTACGTGATGCAGAAAAGAAGATTATAAAATGAAATCTTACGAAATTCGATCTCAGAATTTCTGTTCCATTTAAAACCTCTCAAGTTAAAATGTCCAAGCGTAAAATCTGTCAGTGCGAGTGGGGACGGCTCCGTGCGACACGGTGCGACACGGTGCGACTCATTGCGGCCGGAATGGTATGGAAGGCTTCGACATCGCCTCGGAGTGACGTTATCAGCATCCGGGACTCAAATCAAGAGCCCTGTGACGCATTCGCACGGAAATGTAAAGGCAAAATATACGCGATATTTCAGTTGAAATGTGTTGAAAACATTTATTTTGATGGTGTCTGAATGAGATGGGGGGTGAATGGGGAACAGCTTTGTGACGAACGAGCGCGGTGAGGTATAAGTTAGTACTGAGAGAGGCTGTGATAACTTGTCAAACACGTTACGTTAACGGGTGCCTTGATAATTATTTCCATTTCCTCGATAAACAATGAAAGTATAACAATATTTCCATTGCAAATTGCGATTTCTCAGTAAGTAATATACGTCTGCTGGATATACTCGTATACAGTACATATAATATATTCCGAAATATCTAGCAGTTATTTATTTTATCTGGTCGTCACAATCGCCATCAAACACACTTCGTGTGAACTGCCAGGATTATAAAGCTGTCAAAATAAATATACTGCTGTGCCTGTGTCGCACGGTGACCCTTTGCTCCCTATTCCGTAACACATAAAGATCAGAATCTGGAAGCAGTAGGGCGACTTATAAGGAATTATAAGTGCAGGTGTCAGGTGTCGGCATTCCTGTCTGTATGTGCGTTTGTCGCGCGTCACCTCGCGTCTGCGCCCACCTATTGTCCACTCGGAGTCATGTTTGTCCATCAAACGCTCGGCTTCCAGGCCATACACTCGCAGGTATTTTTATTATAATCTGTTTATATTTGCATATCGTCTGACAAATATTTTTTTTTGTGCATACAATATTTTCACGTTTGTAAAAAATCTTCCACCGTAGCATTCCGCTGTTGTAGCTCCAATTTTCATTCAATACCCGTAAATATTTAAACAAATGTTTTTATTGTGCTTATCCTTGATACAATATTTTTTGTCGGAATAAAATTAAACAAAGATAGGTAGGATAGTGATACCTACATCATTTTTCGAGTATTTTTCCCACATAAGACAGACGAGGCTAACGAAATTATATTAATATATCTTGATGTATTTCAGTGCTTCAAGTGTCTGCGAACAAATTGAGTTATTCAAAACAATACGATCCATAAAGCGTAGTGGACACTTGCCAACAGCGGGCGACGGGCGAGACGGCGCGGCCCGGTGCGGCGCGTCAACAAATAAGCGCGGCGCGGCGCGGTAACGAGCGGCGCAGATGTGTGGAGAGGCGCGATAAAATTTAACGACACGCGCGGACGACACGCAAACGCTGACGCAGCGACAATGCGAACACCGCCTTACGTTCACATCGAATTTTCACTGTCACATAAAACGGATTTTTGTGCAGTAAAATATCTGATTAGAGTCCCATTTTTAATAGCAAATAAAACTTTTCGTGCCAATAGTGTCTGTTCTGGGACAACGAATATCGGTATAAAAATATTTTATTACACTGATGCTGGCCTATACAATAATCAGATTCTATTAATTCAATAACATTATTCTTGAAGCATTGCACAAGTAATCACATGCAATATACCTATTGATAAAATCATCATCAGTTATCGCTAATACCACAGTGTTAGTACCTACACTAGTTGTAGCACTATCATTGTGTCAGCAAGAAGAGATGTGTTAACCTTTCTCGATTTTCGTCGGAATATTTATCTATTGCCATCTTCATTACTATACTAAATCTGTCAGAGCTATTAATAAAATGAATTTATTACAAATACTAGTGCGAGTGGAGTGGTGGGCCGCAACGTCTGAACGAGGCTCCGAGGAGAGTCCGCTTGACAGTCAAGTGGCCGTAAAGATTTTAGGGCTAATTCATACAAAGTTATTACTTCCAGTGTCATATTTTGTGTGAGACCTTTTGTGTACAGTTTAGCATATTGCCAAGCGAGCAACGTTCTGGCTGGTAGAATGTTGTCTTTTGTAGTGTTTCAACGAATTTGTTTAACAATAATATTAGTGCACTTAACTCAGTATGTCACTAATTTACGACCAGTACAACAGTGTTCAGAATAACTGGTAACAATACTTTATGGAAGGACATTGGATAACAGTAGTTGCGAATCGGTCGCTGATTCAGCTGTACTACTTTATTTGCGAGCTAGTGTAGTACTACTTTATTTGCGAGCTAGTGTAGTGCGACAGTGTACCTACAAGGCAGTGCAGTCACCGGGCGGCAGGTGTCGGTGCGGGCATGAGATGGCCGGGCGTCGCTCGTCGGGCCGCGCCTCGCGTGCAGCGCGCCCGACCGTGAAAGTGAACTGGCTAAAAATATGTTTGTACGAGTTCGAAAAATCTACTCAGATTTTGTGTAAAAATCTGTAATTTTAAGCGTTTGAAACAAAATTATTTTCTCTCAACGATCTAGCTTCACAAACAGCACTAGAGCTTCCTATAACATCAAAACTGAGATTTGTTATTGACAAGCATTGTGTTGTGTACCAATTCATTTCACCAATATCGATCACGAATGAATGTCGTCGTAGTCAATCATAAATTGATGTGCTCCACATTTCAATCAATGCGCCGCTTCGACTCCATTTGTGTTATAAATCGAGTTTATAAAGTTGTATTAGAAATGGGGTCGGAACGACACATTATTTTTATTTTCCTCGCACGTTTGGGCTCCATCAATTTGCGGTAGGTGGCAGACGATTTCAATCAAATTGTAAATGTGTTCGCATATTTTATCATGTCAGGCGTTTCTTTTTATGGCGTGTCACAGTTTGCGTTCTTCCTCGAAGGGTAGACCATTACCTTCATCATCTTCGACATTTCATATTACACACATGTATATTATTGGGAAACGTGAGTAGGTTTGTTTGTAGAATTGTAGTTCTTTAATCTCAAAACCAATGTAGATTCGTGATCTCTTAAATTAACCCAAAAAGCTACTGTTCATTCATTAAAATGTCAGACGAGACAGTCAACGTAAACCAAAACAAGGCATCAGTAATCGATAGGGGCGATCTGAATGGTATAAGTTTCCGAAAATACACGCGATGCGACAAGTCGTAAATTAGCGCGACAGAATGACGCGGCGCGACACCGCGACACCGCCTGTCAAGCACTGACAAACTTTATTTTTGTCACTCGTGTGCCGGTGATTATTGCATTGTTTTGTACGAGACGAGGAAAGAATGTCGCTTGTGTTGTGGCCAGAATAACTGTTTACAGTTATCGAAATAACTTTACTTGATATTTAGTTACTTATTAATATAATCCACTCAATATTATTTTAACTGCGCAATTTCTTTAAATACAATTTCTTAGCTACGATCTACTTCCCACAGATGTTAAGATAACAAACTGGGTTATTTATCGCTTCCGCTGCAACTACAATCGCTAAAGCGTTGTTAACAAAGTTTGACAGTGAAACGCAACGTCTCGTCGCCGTGTGTGGCGCGACCCTAAGTGCACGAACATTGAGATTAAGTAAAGTTTTTCACACATTTTTTATGCATAACATTGGCACATTAGAATCCCCATCTGTCACGCTGAAGACGAGAATAGCTCCAAGTTACACAAACACGTGGGGAGCAAACAGGAATGCTTTTAAACGCCCCATTGAATGCGTTGACGTATGTAATTTCAGATTCTTTACAAAAAGTAAGTGCGACCGTCATCGACAACGCCTGTTCCGCCGTGTCACAGTTTTTGTTGAACTTAAAGAGCGTGTTTCCAAATACTTTCGGGGGAGATATTATCGCGAGCAACAGCTTTTGATAAAGTCCATGGAAAGGTAATAATACCCTAAAAGGGGCATGGAATTTGAAGTAGATTTAATCAAAAACTACCAAGTGCTCCCTAAGTTGGAGTGATTTATTTACAGTTAAAAGTTGTCAATGGAGTGTAAGCGATCGGAGACCGGAGCTGTTCTGAATATAGACGGTGCCGTGCATTTCAATGAGGAGCTGGTCAATTTGGCTGACAATTTGGACGTCGTCTTAACTTTTGATGTCAAGTGTCGTAGGCTCGCTACTCTGAACCCCTCTATGACGTTTATTTGTTTGTCCTCTTTCCGATTTGAGTTATTTTATAGCACCGTGCACCGCCTTTGAAAATGCCATCTCTTGAGCTTTCGGACTTTTAACTTCCTCATAATTTTACGGCTGATTTTTTACGAGCACTGATGACCCAGTTAATGGCACATTAAATATGTCTAATTTTAAAATCGACGTTTATGTTATATTAGCAGTAATAAAACTTGATTTGTCGCGCTGTCGCTGACCACTATAAACACGTGAAAATATGAGCATCGTTTTCGAGACGAGATCAGTAATCAAAGTGGGACGATATGTAGGACGGGGATTATTTCATAATCACGATCTACATCAGTCCTGGAGTTATACTAAGTGTCACCTGGAAACCCCTTGCAAAGCTAGTATTAAAGGCGAACAAGCTTCTCTCTTGATAAGTAAAATGAATTGCAGCAATCCATTACGAAATCAAGACAACGTGGACTGTAACTAAGGCAATAACTGATAAAGTATGATTAACTATGACAGTAACATTATCAACAAATGCAAATATTTAGATAAGAGCGGAATAAGCAATATTCAGACGGGGAGAGCATGTTCTAAGTTTGTGAGTCAATTCAACAGTTAATAAAGTAATAAGTGATTTCCATATAGATGACTCGCCAAAACACTTCTACGCTGAGAGAAACCTCATTGCGCACTAATATAGATGTAAATTCACCTTCATTAGATATGAACCCTGAGCAGGTAAAGATACTATTGTATTTGAAAAGGTGTAGCAGGACTACATACAGACCTACAGTGTTCCTGAAAATTTAAACTGACGTGGAATATTCGGGTACATAATAATATGTATTACTCTTTATCAGTAACGAAAGTTTTTGCAACGTGGTGTAAGTTCTCAGTAAATATTCATTTAGCTACTTAATAAAAATCCATACAAATATTATAAATTCGAAAGTAACTCTGTCTGTCTGTATGTTACCTTTTCACGGCTAAACCACTGAACGGATTTTGATAAAATTTGGCAAGGAGATAGATGGCATTCTGGAGAAGGACATAGGGTACTTTTTGCCTCAAAAATTATCCCAAAGGGGGTGTTATAGGGGATGAAAGTTTGTATGGGAAATCCAGTATTTCTTAAGTTAGGGATGTAAAAATTTAAAAAAGGGATGATTTTAAAATTCACATGTTACAACTCCAAGAGACCCAAGATCTAAGTTTTTGATATTTCTTTCAACTTGATGATTCCACGCGTTCCTGAGAAAAAGTATCTTTACAGACAACGAAGTCATCCTTTAAGGGTTTCAATTTATCAATTTGGGGTAGGTACGGAACCCTAAAACATATTTATCTGCTTGTAACCTTTTTTATGCCGCAAGGGCTGACCAAATTTAGATGAAAGGCCATGCCATAAGCCATGACTTGGGTTAGGACATAGGATACTCTGAATCCCGGTAGCACGTTCCTGTGGGATATTATCGACATCCACGCGGGCGAAGCCGCGGGGAAAAGCTAGTATAATATATTTATTTATTTATTAATTAAAACTTTAGGCACAAGTAAAAAATTTACCGTACAAAGGCGGACTTAATGCCTGAGGCATTTTCTACCAGTCAACCTTAGGGTGATGCAGACACAAAACATGGTAGACATACGAGATTGATAACAAGAAAATAACTATAAAATACAAGAATACATACATAAATATATATATAGATAGATACATAATAAACAGAATAAACTATGTCAAGAGAAATAACGATCGTATGAGGAAAAATAACGATCATTAAAAGGAGAGAACGAATCTAGCAAATCACCGCTGAGATGTTTCAGCCAACTTCTTACGTATATGCTCACGAGTTTTCACTTTAAAAGACAACCGACTGGTTGCCGTCCTGATGTTCAGAGGTAGCGCATTTCAAAGAAAGACTGCCTGGACAAAGAAAGAAGAGTGAATGAAACCAGAGCGGTGAGAAGGACATCGTAGAAGACGATTGTTGGTGGAACGAAGATTTTTACTATGGGCAGAGCATAGGTATTGAACATGAGAAGTCAGGTAAGAAGGAGAAGTGGGTTTGTCGAGAATAGAGAACAACATAGATAGAGCCCTTACCTCTCTGCGCTGACGAATGGGTAACCACTTTAAAAGCAATCGGTGCGCGGACACATGGTCATACTTACGAAGATTGAAAACGAATCGAATGCAATTATTGAGAAGGCGGTTAAGTTTATTGAGGAGATCTGCATTCAGGTCATAGTAACACACATCACCATAGTCAATTATGGGAAAGATTAGGGACTGTACAAGCATTGCCTTTATGTGTGATGGGAGTATATTTTTCAACCGATAGAGCGACCGCAACGTTCCGGTAACTTTTTTACTGACAGTAATGACCTGTTTTCGCCAGTCAAGACAAGTGTCGACATGCAGGCCGAGATCCTTAACGTCGGAGCTAAACGGAATGACTGAGTTGTCAAAGATTACAGGTGGCACAGTTGTGACATTCAGCTTCCTGATGCTGTAGGGGTTACCTATTATGATAGCCTGACACTTGGTAAGGTTAACGGCCACCCCAAATCGATCAGACCAGTTTTTGACCACACCTAAATCCCGGTTTAGCTCGTCAATCGCATCTAAAATGTTATCAACACTTGCCTGGCAATAAAGCTGCAAATCGTCGGCATAGAGATGATACGCAGTCCGAAGCACGGTGGTAATGAGATTAATAAAAATGGAGAACAAAAGAGGAGATAATATACCGCCTTGAGGGACGCCAGCTGCAAGATCACACCAACTCGACGAAGAGTCTCCAGCATGAACAGACTGCTGACGCCCCCGAAAATAAGAGGAAAATCATTCCAGTACCTCCGGGGACACCATAAGATATGAAAGGATGGACAAAAGGACATCGTGACTGACGGTATTAAAAGCATTGGAGAAGTCAATTAACACTAAGACTGTAACTTTAGTGTCTTCCATTCCCCGCCTTATATCGTCAGTCACTTTAAGAAGAGCTGAAACGGTGCTGTGTCCAGGCCTGAAACCGGATTAAAATATAGTTATTGCATTGATAAATTATTCATTTCATTCAGAGGTTAAGGCCCTACTTTTAGACAAAATAATAGTGCCGTCGAAGACCATGGCCTCAAGGGAAAATGCACCTCGCTTGAATATAAGATCCAATATTTTTGGAATAACAAAACCGTTGGTTTAGATTGGTGACCGTAACGTGAGGTTCTATGCAGATATGAGGTTGGTATCACAGGAACTAAAAACGAATCTTTACTTACAACCATATAGTAGTATAACTCGCCTAGATCTACGATTCGACTAATAAAACGCATGCAAATGTGACAAGTGTCGCACAACGGTCGCCGGCGACTATTGGATGACATTGCGGTGATTCCCGTTTACGATCCATTTTACTGGAGGCCGCGTCCTCCGGTTTACAGCGCGTGCCACTATTTAGTGCCATGGGACTAGTTAGTGACGATATGTGAACACGAGGCAAGTTTGTTGTTAGATTTTGTACGGCTGGAAGGTAAATTAGCTAGGGTGTTTTGAATTCAACAGTAACACAGTTCTTTGCAGGTAGGTATATGATGCTTTGCAATTCTTCATTCAGAAGATACTATGCAATATTCTTGATTTAAAACCTAATTTTGTAACTAATAAACTAAATTTATAATGTGCTTTTTCTTACTTGGTTCGGAATTAAATACAGGCATTTTCTATCACTACTGCTAACCTACCTCGATCGGATGGTAGGTTTAGTTTTTTGCTCTTAGCAGTCTTAATTAATATGCAAGCCCCAGCAGAAGCAACGGTCGGCTCTCGTATTTACGACAGGTGAACTCAGTATCAAGCTGTTTACTAGCGATTTATTGCGATCTTTAAACTCTATCTTATCGACTGTGTAAGTTAGTGTTGCGTGCGGCTTTGAGGTGCCCGACAGACCGACACTCGGTTACTGCTGTGCATAGTAAGCCAAAGAGAGAAATAGTACCTACAACGGACGTAATTCTCAAAATTAAAAAGAGCACCGTTGATTTGAGCTGATTTCGTTTAGAACGATATCAGTAACATGACGTTGGACTCCTTTTTTGGACACAGATGGGCAATACGGGCTGATTCTAAAGAATTTCATAAGTCCCTTTCATTTGTTATTAAGATACCACAAGTAAACACAAAATTACTGCTTTACAAAAGACAGTACTTCCAATTAGAATACAGCTAATAAAGTAATTCACAGCTGAGTGAACGATATAACAGTTGAACCCGCTTCAGAGAAACAAACAGAAGTAACAAGTAACGTAGCAGTTAGATAGAACAATAACAAAGTAGTTATAAGGGCTAAACTGCGCTATTTTAAGATTCTTGTGCAGGCACGGAGCCAGACGAAGACTGAATTACAGGTTACACGCTAACTCGCTGAAACGGTGTTAAATTACAGGCTAGCCCGAGTGCCGCGCGCCATTGACAACGATTTTCACCTGAAAGAGAAGTGTGGAAGTGTCAATGACACAGATGTGTGGGGACTAGCTATTTAAGGGAGGCTAGGTCCAAAAATGTATTTTAAAAATATAAATAGATACGAAAGTACTGTGGATAAACCAATACCTACATATAAAATATTTGAGTGAAAAAAGTGCAAAGGTTTATCAAAAAAAGTTGTGTAAAACATATAATTATTAAAATAATTTTACCGAGGCAATATTAAGACAAGTTGAAACTAATTTCCAACCGTGGACAATGAAAACACTACATCAACCTTTACAAGCCAGGTTTATAAATTTCAATTCTTCATTTACAAGAAACTCGAGAGTCGCGAGTCGAGACGACCGTAACACAAGTTCTCAACGAAACTGACGGAGCTGTTGAAAAATTCATTAGCTTGAGGTATCGCCCTCATAAAATTACATCCTTCCCTCTACGCCGCACTTAAAAACACCAGCTTTTTTAACGCGTCATAACGCGTCAGCGTTGAATCTTTCATGTGAATAATAGGTACATTGGCTTTAAGTCCTTCGAACTGTGAATTTAAAAAGTGATTTTTATGTCCCAGTCTACCAGTTGCTGTTGTCAAGTTTTGCGCATTGATAAGTAGTCACTGATCTATTTACACCTAATGTAGAGAGCGAGTGGCGGTCCAACCAGTATATTATCAATTTGACATGGGTCTATATAGATTAAACTTTCTTAGGAAACGCATCAAGAATTGCGCCATCCGGGACTAGCGGAGCAACTTTTACGAAACATGACAATTTTATTGTTAAGAAAGTTGACGAGTCGATTTGATAGTTGTATGGAAATATAAAAGGAAAAATCAACGCCCATCACGTGAGGAGCGACGGGATACGGGGTGCGGGGCGAGAGGCACAGAGGGTCTAAAGTTACATGTCCCAAAGGACTAACTCACCCTCCAAGCTCGTGACCAACATTTCTGTGTAATTTTGACTCCGATCGCGTACAATCGAAGGAAAAGTAACAGCTGTCTGTAATACACAGATGCGGAACTTTAAGATGTTCAAGAAGGAGATTATAAATAAAAGATTTGATATTAAAATGAGACTCACGACGCAAGATGCACAATTTGCCCTAGCGGAAAATAAAATGCTTTTATGTTAGGTAACCTCGATGATAATAAAACTTAAAAAACCAAAAACTTAATAGAAGGTTCGTAGTTTAAAAGTTTAAAAACAGCTATTTCCTTAAGCCTGTTCTGTTCGTGGATTGTACGCGCGGCTAACGTCAGTTCAGTGTGTTATAAAAACTTTTCTTTGTTTCAGTGCGAGCAGCGAGGGCTCCTATTGTAGCCATTGCCGCTGATATCGTCGATACCGTCTGGACTCCCAAATCGTTTTCCGATAGTATTTTATATGTAATGGACAATAACACATGCTGGAAAGCCTATTGTAACTCGCGAGTTTATATTGACGACCCGCTTATATTGGAAAACTTCCTCCATAGTTGCTCCCTGAATTTATAATAGGGATTTTTTCTTTTTCTGTCCAACGTCGACCCGAAACATTGGGCGGCAGTAAATTGATGTTTTATTTTAAACGATATGTGGTTAACGTGGTTAAAGGATTTGCCGGATCCAAATAATGGAGATACGCTTGCAGATTATATTGCTACCGATTGTAAAGGGTAGTGGACTGCGTTTGCGATTACTTGCGATTTCCTCTACGGATAGATTGAGCTTATTTGTGATATCCTTGTCGGTAACACAGAAATTGGGGTGTACCTTTAGATAATAAAAGGAAAAGTATCTAGTACAGAAGTAATTTAGTACAGTTACTTTAAAAATTGAATAGCTCTCGTTGTCGGCATTACACGAACCGCCTATCAAATAACGTTTGATTGGTGGAAATACGTCAAATCGTTTTGTCAAAGTTTCCCCTAAGGGCAAGGGCGTGCAGCACACATTCGTAAACATGATTATAACTCCTGAACGGCTATTATTTGCCGGGCCTTAACCGTGGCCCTATAAATAGCGTCCACGGCGCCACACACTCGCTGCAACAGACTGACAGACAGTAATTTCCCAACAGTCAGACGTCATATAACATTCATAATGGCCTCCGGAAGGATTTTAAAATGTACGCCAAGGAAATGCGCCGCCCCAGTCGAGTTTACGATTAGTTCTGACATTGTGATCACATTATGGAAATCATAATTCAAAACGGTTCTAAAGTGGTCAGGTATTATTAGAGCGAGCGTGTTCGTCCTTTGATGTTTGTGACTTTTTAGTTGAAATATTATGTCTTAAAATGAGAGCCATAAGAAAAAAATCCTTAAAGAAAAGCCGTTTCTTAAACTCAGATGCCTTATCGTACAGCGGGTATCGCACAGCACTAGATAGCATGCTATCAACATTATACCGACATGTATTGAACACTACACCGCGCACCGTTATAGTACGAAATCAATTTGCTTGAAATTCTAGCTACACCGCAAGGTCAAAACAAACCTCGAATGTTATAGCTCATAAGCAATAATAACCTTAAGGAGTGGATCAAAAATAGTGGCATTGGCACGCAACCACCGTGTACCGGTGCCGCCGGTGCAGCGGTGCCGGAGTGCAGTTGTGACGTTAACTGCATTAGAGAATTGATAGCGGTGAAGGGTTATGGCGGTTTTATTGTCTGTAGAGCGGAGCCGGGGCGCAGCCTTGTTCAGTTGTTCCGCACTCGGAATGTTCCGCGCTTTCAATGTTCCGTTGAACGTAGTTCGACGTGCTGGTTGTTCTGGAATTGTTTTATGTCTACGTTCAACTGTCTACATAGATTTTGTTAGAAAAATTTTGCTTTAGTCTTATGGAATACTCCAGTTTTTGTAATTAAACTTGACAAAGTAATAATGTTTGAGAAATTTCACCCGAAGGTTTAAGTAATGTCCATAAAAAATAGGTTCATCGTCGCATTTTTTATCCAGCTTTAGTTTTGTATTTACTTTCGCTGAGACAGTCATCAATCATTATTTTAGCGAACACGGGTATGAAGACGGACTTTCCTTACTTTCCCCCGGGACAAGCAGTAAAGTAGCACTATAAGCTCCGACAATATCCCGGGGCTCGACATCACTACCCAAGTACCGAAGTGTTGTTACCCAAGAATACCCAATCACTGCACGTTTATCGTCGCTCACCATAAACATTAGTAGTTTTATGTGGTGCTTTATTTATTTCTGTGACTACCGCTATTTCCACGCACCGACTCCACGCGTGTTCAACTGGTGTCAATTAGCCACTATGATTAATTACATTTAACGGGTAGTGAAAATCGTTGGCTCTAATTAGAAGTACCATTCGTCATACTCCCAATTCTGTGCGGCACTCGAGCTATTTTGTTCAAGTGTTCGTTAGGAACTTATGTAAGAGTGAGTCATTACCGCGTTAATATGGATTGTTCGCTGAACTCCTGAGATTGTCTGCGGCTCCCACGCAAATACCGTCCTAATGGATCCTTTAACGACATCCCATTTGAGAATAAAGCAGTGCTAATTAGAGAACCCCTGACATAAAGTGATGGTCCTGTGTGGTGGCTGGTGGGGCGCGAGCAGCCGATCGATGGCCGAGGGGTCGCGCTTCGGACGCGATGTCCTCCCCACACAAACATTACAATGTCCC
Organism: Conistra vaccinii; assembly: GCA_948150665.1. Lineage (NCBI taxonomy): Eukaryota > Metazoa > Arthropoda > Insecta > Lepidoptera > Noctuidae > Conistra > Conistra vaccinii. The sequence goes on from OX411328.1 coordinate 399,632, forward strand.
TATTACTTAAGCTGGGAACTTGCGACATAAAAACCCAATATCATTAACAGAGATTAGATTTTCTAGGATGACAATTGTGTGGGGTTACGGGTAATAAAATGTCCCACGAAAAATATTTTTATGTGAAGGATAGTACAGGACTACCTCTGTTTGCTTGACCTTTAATACGATTGAGACGTAAAGCGTAACAAGTGCTTGGCAAGGGTAAATATAAAAAGCGCCATGGTTTATTATAAATACAGGGTTTAGTAGAGTGTTACTAGGGCAAGTGCTTTGTTTAAAACAATAGTTATGTAATTAAGTCTCTTTATGAGCTGTTTAAAGTGCAGTCATAATTATGTTCAGGAAGTGAATCCCCTCTACCGACGGACATTTGCGGTTGCGAATATCCGCCATAACTTACATATACAGAAAAATTATGTTAACCACATCGACATGTAATGAACTGAATTATTTTAGAGCTGTCAATTGGAATTGTAACTGTTGCTGTTAGACGGATAGTTTTAACAGTAACCAAGTAAACAGTGTGTATCTTTGCCTTTGATATTTGACTCCTATTAAGCTGTTGGTAGGTAAGTAGGGTCTCCCTACAACATCGTCCCTACGAGCTGCGACATCATCATTACTGACCGTGGCCCACGTATGAGGGTAGCCTTTCATTTTGGCCATATGTGACCGAGTTGCAATGTTTGACTTGATTTTGTTTTATTTAATAACTATTTGTAATTTGGGTACATAACTATAGTTTGGTTTGTTCCCAGAGGTCCAAGAGTCTATTGTTCTCGATAAATTAAAATTCATTCTTTCCTTCCCAACGGGTCCATGAGAATGTTTGGTACAGTCAGGAGTAGAAGCTTGGCTAAGGGATAAATGGGTTTACGACGGACAGAAAATAAATCATATCAGTAGTTTTAAAAATTCAATTTCATTTGGGCTTGCATTTCGAGCGCGGCGGGGCACAGCGCCACGGTGTATATATTACAGTTGAAGTGAAACAACAAAACAAACTTTTGCTCCTGAATATTACCATCGTAAAGGGTTACAATATCGTCGTAGAGTAAACTCGGTTACTTAACACCACTTTGGTTGCGTGGCAATAACAATAGAAGTGGAGCCTGCCTAGGGGAGCCCTAGGCTTATTAACTTCCCGGCTGCTCCGCTATGGACCTCCGGAGACCGACTGTTTGTGAGGGCCGAGGATTTACTCTGACCTTTATAATCGTTCGACACTTGACTCAGCGCTCACCAATATGTACTATATTCCATTTGAAATAAGATTAGACATTTAAATAAACTTAATAAACTTAATGTTGACTTCTATTTCGTTGCTGGCATGACAATTGGCAGCTGCAGTAAACAGTTGGTATTGCAACCATTTTTTTGGTTTTCATACTATCCTTATGCCTACGGTACGAGTATAGCAATCATTATCGGTTGAACGGACTGTAAAAATGTTTATTAAAATGTCTAATCTCATTTCAAATGGAGTCTATGGTAAGTTTATTTGTATCCCTGCCCTTGTTTTTCGTAACGAAGTTCTTTCTTAGCTTTCTTATCTTTGAAAAGATTTTTAAGTTCAAAGTTTCTCCAAAAAATTTTTTTTATTTTTTTTAATATATTTTTTTTTAGTTTTGCGCGGAATTTATACGTAAGTACACATGACTATACATATCAAGCTATACATTTCCAATACAAGCTGACCTCTCATTGTACGGAAACCCTATACAATGCAAAGGCAATGTATAGCTTGTTATGTAGCCGTGTGTACAATACCAGTACCAAAATAAAATGCTACTTAAATCTTGAATAATCCTGATACTCAAATCCTCACACCCTTATAAATTAAATCCAGCGTGAAATCTCGCACGAGGTCAAGAAGTTAACAAACCAATAAGACATAAACAGTGATGAGGGTATAAAGGAGCAATAACTCAAGTACCTATACATTCGGCTGTGGTCCAACAATGCGCCGCGACAGTTAACACCTCCATATCTGAAATAACTCGGGCAGTTATAAACTTATTGGATGCTGCACTCACACTGGCCACAATCCCGCCACAGACCACAGACCACGGCCACAGAGTGGCCACAACGCTGACGTCACTCTGAGGGACGAGTGATTGGCGGATAACAACGTTTGCGTCAACGTCAGCTTCAACCTTAGGCTTCAACCTCAGAGTAATATGTCAGTGACATTGACATTTAAATAACCACAATTTTCGAATTCGATTTGTAATAAGAAATAAAATAATGCTTTAAACAATTTAATAAAGGCAATAACAACTTACCTTTACAAAGGTAAAAATATATGAATGCGGTATTCAATCGGCTTATTGGTGACTCGCCCGAATAAACTCGTACGATTTGGACGAATCGACCATTTTAATAAATATGAATTTTTCTTGAGGCGATTCGTACGAATTTTGATCGTGTGGAACTTCATAGCGAAAGTTGTTCAGTATGGCAGGTAGAATGGCTCGCTTAACGGATGCAGGTGTATAAATCGGCACCCTGTATTATTTTCACAGTTTCAAGTTAATTATGTTACCTTTTAATATGAATAATAATTTAATTTTTCATCTTGTTTATTTCAATATATATTTCAACCTAACCACTTCTGTGCACCAGTTTACTTTACTACTACGTTTTGTTGGAGTTATCGATTCCTCCGCAAATAAATTGAATTCGTACGAATCGCCTCAAGAAAAACTAATATTTATTAAAATGGTCGATTCGTCCAGATTCGTACCAGTTTTTTCGGGCGAGTCACCAATAAGCCATTCAATCAAGACTGAGAATAGCGGCAGAAGGTCACAGCAGAAGCAGTCGACGAAACGAAACTGAAGTTTAATAACTTTAAATCTAAGTTTATACATAGGTAACTAACTAGATTCACAAAACGAGCTCGACATGACACGCGACACGCTGTGAAACAACAGGCCAACACTCTGACCACTAAACTATTTAATTGTGGCCCGTGTGAGTTGGCCACATCTTGGAGCTAAGCTTTGTCCAAACTTTACGATGGCGGGCATAAAGCCGTAATAAAGTATCTCATCAACACTAACTCACTGCACTCGAATAAAAGTTTATAACCAGTAAAAATATATGAAATTGTCGCAAACTCGACAAGAGCTGCAGTGTTGAAAGTTTGAAATGAAACATGCTCCGAGAATCTGTGCACTTTATGTACCTACTCATCAGAAGTATGGGAATGGAATCCTTGATAAAATTAATGGAAAGAGATTCCATTACATGTAATAGTTAGTCACTAAAAATATTATTAAACTAGCTTCTGCCCGCGGCTTCGCCCGCGTGGATGTCGGAAATTATCCCACAGGAACGTGTAACATGTCCTAAATCAGCGGGGTAATTGCGTAGCACTTACAATAGCAATGGGTTTCATTTTGACAGTTCAACAATTAATTGCGTTATTTACGTTATTTCTCGAAGATAATTATTAAACAATAGCTTCCACTTGGCGCTCTGGCGCGTCATCCCCTGGCTGGCCCGCCCCTTCACCCTCGTTCTGTGCGCCGTCGACTCAATATCGCAGGTCATTCTTATCGTTCTAACTTTTAAACTATTTGTCCAAATTATTTAGTGTAAAAGACAAACTTTATCTACATTAAATACCAAAAGCGATGAAGGTTTATTTTGCTAAGAATTAACTAAATACTCTAAAATATGCAATGTAAAAAAAGTATTCAATTTAACTGTATTTATTGCTCACTATTTTGGTTATAAAGGCTTCCACATAAAAGGTAGATAGATGCTGTCGCGGACTTTTATTTAGAACTCTTTAAGACAAACAATCCCACAATACATTTTCTTCATGTAACTCTAACGGTTTAGGCAGCGCACGCAGCATACGGTGGAGGTCTGCCCGGCTTGGGTGGACCACCGCCGCCGTGTCCTCGTGGAGGTGATCGGCGGCGGTGGCCTCTCGCGTACGGCCCTGTTTCAGGCCATGGTGCGGAGCGAGAGGGCATGGCAAGCCGTCACCTCCTTCTGCAAAGCAGTAATGCTCGTGAAGGAGAAGGTGGAGCGCGCGAGGGAGTGGCAAAGGCCGCGCCCTACCAGCCCTAGCCGCCGCCGCCGTAGGAGACGTCCCGGGCGTCGGGAATTGATAGCCGATTTCCGGCCACCGTAGGCGCGGGCCTGCGGACGGAGAGCAACGGGCAGCTCGCCGTCCGATAAGGACCAGGCCCGGGTCGACGGCGCATCGTGTTCCACGCGTGCCTCAAAGAGATATCAAGGATCGAAGGAACACTTGTGGGTTTTAGTCAGTAAGAGTCTGACACGCCCTTCCGCTCCGCCCAGAGCGGGAGACGTCATTGGATGATTAACCACCCAAAAAAAAAAAAGGCAGCGCACGCAAAGATAGATCTCAGAGGGCAGGAATTTTTCCGACTTACTTGATACTTATCGTTATATTATGGCCAAATCACATAAAATCTTTATAAATTGTAGCCTATGTGTTATTCTAATGTATAAGCTACATTATTGTAAAGTTTCATCAAAATCCGTTCAGTAGTTTTTGTGTGAAAGAGTAACAAACATCCATCCATCCATCCTCACAAACTTTCGCATTTATAATATTAGTAGGATTAATGTAGGGCAGTGTTTTTCAACCTTTTTCATGACTTGACCACATTAGTATGAAAAAAATTTTTCGCGACCTCGACCATTCGAGAACGATTTGAACTCAGTCGAGATTCCCGCTGAGTCGAAGTTTCTGCAGCACGAAACCTAGCCTGATGTTCCCGAGTTGCAGAGAGCCTTGCCTCACGACCTTCCTCAGATTCCTGTGATCGAACTAATCTCATCCTTTTAGCATTTCTGCTACATTGGGAGAGGTTGGATCTTCTTCGAGGCATTCTTACAATAAAATAGTACTTACTACTTAAGACACAGTTATTTAGGAAACACGTACTATCGTAAACAATTAAATTATAAATACTTACAGATTATTATACAGTCTAAAATTATCACAGTTTAATTTAAGTAATAAGTGTTAAGACGTGTAAACCAAACGTACTAACTTTATAAAACAAAAGAATTGCTAGAAAAATTAATTACTAACCTGAGCTAATAAACTTATACTTAATAAAGAAAATGAAGAAAAGAAATGCCTAACCTATACCAAATACTTATAATATTTATATTATACAAACCCTAAATAAAAATTAAGATAAGTAGTATACCGAAAATCAAGGAAAGAAATGCCTAACCTATAACAAATGTTCCATGTGATTCTTTAAATTGACATAACTTTTTTATTTATGAACCCATTGACATGAAATAAACACTAAATGTTAAGTGAAGCTTACTACAATATATTAGTGAAAACCGCATCTAAATCGAATAAGCCGTTTCTGATATTAGCGTGCACAAACACACAGACAAACAGACAAACAGACAAACCGACAAACAGACAAACAGACAAACAGACAAAAAAAAAAATAATTACAATCTCGGGTTCAGCATCGATATAATAACAACCCCTGCTATTTTTTTTTCATATATTTCCATTGTACAGACACCACTTTTCTACAATTTTATTATATGTATAGATATAGATTGTTTGAATTACTGCATGACACTGCATATAAATTCTAGATCTTATTAATTCGAAAAGTACTATTAGAGTAACAAGTAGGTACAAAATCACAATACTAAAAAGTGCACCAAACATTGAACTGCAGTTTTTGTAACAAATATTTTTAAACATCTCATTCCATCGGCAATATTTTTTAAGAAAGATCAAAAGATTCAGAAGAATATCCCTTGATCCATTATTAACACAACAACGATTTACTTAATGAAAATTGTGCGCCGCAGTACCTACAACTTTAATAAAGTTTGTACAACAGAGAATACACATAAAAAGTGTAAAAAGAGCCGTTTATAGACAAAGTTCGCTCCGTGGGGACAGAGTAACGAGAAGTGAGCACAAAGGAGATAAGACGACGGCTTACAATACACGGGATACCAAATTATGGGCAGCTGTAACTTACTTAAAAAGTATTGACGGAAACCGTTCTCGCAAGAACATCAAAAGTTGGCACAAGATATGAGAGGAAATCTCTTTTTTTAAATCATTCTCACCTTTGAAAATTCAATACTATAATCCCGGCAAACAATTTATGCGCTTTAAGTAATCCGAGCCGTGGCTTTTTAATGTATTTTAATGTTATTTCTCTTCGGCGGTTTGTCACGGGATTAAAAGGTAATCCGATCCGTATCCTGCCGTTTGTCCGAGTATTACAGTAGCGGGTGCGACCACAAACACAAATATTGATTCGTGGCACCACTGGCACCCGCCATTCAACCGTTATGCTGACAATGGTCGCGGGCACAATGCACACGCGCAGTCCACCAAGACATTCCGATGGAAAGCGCACGTCAGCTCCAATGTTTAGCTTGAGGCCTGTTTCATTTGCTGAGAAAACATAAAAGTACACGCATCTGATTCTGAGCCGCACACAGTAGGTTTCACAGCGTTCTATAATTTTTTAATTAAACATTGACATGTAAACACTCACGCTGCAATATTGGTATAAACTCTCAAGAATTCAAATAATCTCGCGGAGTATTAGAAGCAAGTTAAGTACGCAAGGTGTTGATTGCGATTAAAGACTTAAGACGAAACTTTGCGTGCAACTTACTGACGTATCTCGAACAGTGAACTAAGTTTGTTCAGTACTTCAGGAACAATTACTGCGGGAATTACTACAGAACATTAGTGAGGAAGTCCACGGTGAAGTGACGTAAGAAAACGTATGGTTATTTGTTTGCGTGCTGCGAGGGAAATTAACTGATCGCGTGTTCACACCTCTTTACCTAACTCTACTGTAATTGAATTACTTTTTTCTAACTTACGACCGAAGGAAGTATTGCTAAACTGTGTGTTTGGCCTTGGTGAACTTTTCGAGAAAAGCTCGACTCTGCATTATGGCGGTTATACCTCAGTGACATAAAGATAGCTGACGGGTAGAGCCGTAGAATAAAACTGCAGTATAAAGTGACAAAATAAATTCCGTCCTGAGGCACAAGACGGAAGCGGGTATTGATTACGTCATTTCCCCACGCCCACCGTATTGTGTTGCTGCAATTTCCTCAAAAACCCGGTGAACAAGTATTATGTACACAACATTTTCTTTACAAAAACATTGTTTCCGCGCTCCCCAGAAACAGGGTGGTAACTGCTAACTTATTCATGGTACAGAGAATCATCGATGCGTACAAACTGTTCCATACTATCCGATTCTCACTACATTCATTCAAATTCACCGCACGCGATTGTAAACCTTATACTTATGAAATAAGAACCACAAATGCACCGATGCTCCGTTGAATACATTTGCAAGACTACATGAGGAAAGTCTCCACCTGCGCCGCGTATATCAATGTAAAATATACGTAGATTTAAAAAAAAGGACTTAAACGTGATGCGAGAAATAAACAGCTACCGAAAAATAAATATTTCGTGGTTCCGTACCCTTGTGAGACACAACATATATGTTGGTACTACACGTGTTGAAAACTTTTTCCTACAAGTTCTTTCCACACCTGAAACTGTGTTATATTTTCCCGCGGTTGAATTTCTTATAAAAAAGAGAAGCAACATTTTCTTTGCTACTAGTTATACCACGTAAATTGAACGAGAAATTCTCACAAAGAAGCTATTGTGCAACTTTAATATGTGCAACGTTTTTAGGGAATCATCTCATAAGCCGGGAACGACCCCCATTCCTGCGGAGCCCTCGGTAACGACGTCGATATGAAGGTTTTTATACCGCTTATGACATATAGAATATATTGCACGTATGATATGCACGCGGGCACATACACACTCGGCTTAAAACACCTATAAAGGGTCTACGTGATGCCAGAGAGCGTGTAATATGAGATGTAAGTATAGAAGATAGAACAACATATAGCATTTATAAGGCTCTTAGCTTTACCGATGGAAAGCGACGTTATGACGTTCTTTGATTACATATCCCCTTTAATGGGTAAAGTTCTTTGCTTCATCTGAGTAGAACAAAATGTATTAAGATAGGCGCAGACAAACAAAAGTTACACTCCGATTCAAACTTAATGGCGGCTCGGAACATGAGGCGAGTCGCTGCGCAGTAACGAATTCATAGCTCGCCGGACGGTGAGGGGTGAGGTACTGCGCAGCCAGTCGCGCACTTCCGAGCCGCCATTAAGTTTGAATCGAACTGTACACCTTATTTTCGGTTACTAGTTTGTCGCGTGCGATACCAAAATTCTATAGATTATAATGCTTGTTTTTTTCTCTTTTCAGTGGTGTGTTTTTATTGATTTCAAACTTTTTAGTTTTATTAATGGAATTGACTCATTACTAGCTTTAATTTGATGTACTTTAAATCAACTCTATGTAACCCTTCGGCGATGTATACGTGAAGGTTATTGATATTGTTTGATATAGAAATATTAGTCTACGTTTTCTTTATCATATCAGTGGCAGGATCTGTGGATGGAAGAAAAACATGGGGCGTGCGGCGTGTGCCGGCTGCAGAGTTCCCACGCAAGGAGGAGCGGTTAATTTATGACAAGTGCGGAATACCGATGTTATAAGCTTGCATATGGAATATGTGCTGATGCATCGTGTGGTAGGCGAAGAGTAAAATTAATTGAGGCTTTATAGGCCATGAAAGGGATTATTGGTCTTCAAAATTTTTTTCTTGACAATTTTAATTTCCATTCATTGTCACTTATACGAGTATGTTATACAGTTGTCCATTCTCCATCTAGTCCGGAAATATTGAAATGGCAAATACAATTTTGAACAAAAAAAGTGACATCTTTATTATGACGTAAGAACACTGAGGGGTACTTTATTGTCTTCATAGACAAAATATTGTGATACTGTTGACTAATTAATCCGTAGCGTCCCATTTCAGTAGATAACTGAAACTTATGCAGCAAGTTAACCAGCATCTAATAACTTATTCATTCTGTTCTTTTCTTTATAGCTCCATGCGACGATACAGCGTTGTTTATATTCTTTAATTTGGCAGTGGATGCAAGCCGAGCATTTTATCGCTACTTATAGCTGGTCCGAGCAATGAGGTTGAGGAGCAATGAGGGAACTCATTAAGTTGTGACTGTGAACCAAGGGAGCTTTTATTAACACATATATTTTGAAACTTAGCTTTAAGTAACGTCTGTAAGAAGAAGACAATATTTATGTATGTATGACTTAAACTTAAGAGACTTCTGATGAAGTTCTTCTTCATTAATTATTGTCACACGCGTTTTTTTAAACTGTGGTAGGGACCTACTTATGAAACTGTTGGCGGTTAATTATTTTCCTGAATACTTGACATAGATAGGTACAAAATTATATTTCACTAGCTTTACCCGGCCCGGCTTCGCACGGGTGGCTAAGTACCTTACCTACCCTACATACCCTGCCTACCTCGCAGCTTTTCCATATTTTCTCAAAGTTTAAAATTTTAAACCTTCCCTAGACTACGACAAACATTTCAAAACCAAAATCATCCAAATCGGCCCAGCCGTTCTCGAGTTTTAGCGAGACTAACGACCAGCAATTGATTTTTATATATAATACGTATACTAGCTTTACCCGGCCCGGCTTCGCACGGGTGGCACTAAGTACTTATCTACCTAACTACCCACCCCACCTACCCTACCTACCTCGCAGCTTTTCCATATTTTCTCAACGTTTAAACCTTCCCTGGACTACAACAAACATTTCAAAACCAAAATCAGCAAAATCGGTCCAGCCGTTCTCGAGTTTTAGCCAGACTAACGAACAGCAAATGATTTTTATATATAAGAGATATATATACAATGTCGCCCATGCGCATGTGACCGCCCGTAATTTTCTGAATATTCATGAAAAGATATCGAAAATAAACTTCAAAAGGGGGGGTCTATCTATAACATTTTTCACTGGTTTTTTAAAATATATACACAATTTTTTACCGAAAAAATTACTTCGATTCCGTTTTTTTTTCGTAGTCGATAATTTTTTGTAAAAATTTTAATTAACCTGTTAAAATAACTCATAAGCTTTTGGAAATAATAAACAGAATCCAAATCGACCCATAAACTTCGGATATGTGTCAAAAAACAGAAAGCAAATCTTTAAAAAATTAAAAATTGAATAACATGAAAAATGTTATAGATAGAATTTTCGATATTTTTTCATGAATATTCAGAAAATTACGGGCGGTCACATGCGCATGGGCGACATTGTATATATACATATAGATAAGTAGGTACGCTTGTCACCGTTGTTAGTTCCAAAATCCGAGAGATAGCCATACAATATTCCCACAGTTCCTATTACTCCTAATTCAAAATGCAGACGACCACTGCAACAATAACAATTGTGTAATAGCCTCATATCACTCCATGTTTCCTACGCGGCTATGTAATTAAACAAAGCTGTAACAATAGTCGACGGGTCTAAGTGCAACTCCTACGCAGGGCGTCGTGCGCTTGCGTGGGCCAAGGAGGCCACAAAATGGTCACCAACAAAAGACCCATTCCTTACATAACAGGAAACGATAGGAGCAGATTAATTGCCACTACATTATCGATAAGCTTTAGCAGTCCTGCGTTATATAGTCATGTTAGAAGAAGAACACATATGAACATAAATAACTCATGAGTAGACTAAGATGTTGGATCAGAAAACTAGAAAACGCATGTAGCTGAAGTTGACGTAATATCGTTGGAACTTTATTTATTATTCAATAAAATGATGAAAGATTTAAAAAAAACCTAAAACTAACTTGATGAAGTTGAAAGTAAGAAAAAAAATACGGTGATTTACCTGAAGTATCAACAAGTGAACATTCTGCACTGACCTCTGTTGTGGCTCAACTAAAGCGAACTCTTAGAACACAATTAACCTCGACAGCTCTCGCCTTTTTTGGACAATCCGCTTGGCTTTCTAGTGTTAGGGTTAACTGTTGTTCTCTATCTCGTGATTGTACCGCGTTTAGCTGCTGAAGATCTTAATGACGATCTATTAATTACAATATTGCTTGATGAATAAACCCTCGAGCGATAGAACTAGGTAAACTCTCAGTTACTTTACTATTTCTTGTGACAATCTGAGTTGAAATTCCAGAACTATTTGGTTCGTTATAAATTTATAATACAGTAGGTAATTGAGATAAAGATAACACCATTCCAAGAACCTCATTTAAAAGAATATCACAACACAAGCAATGTTGTTTCCGTTTACGTTAACTTGTTTCCCTAACAGCTTATTCTCGGGCCCTTATTTCTACGTAATGATAAATGTTTCACGAAGTTGTTTTAGCGACTCCCAAAGTAAATGTGATCTTTAATACGTTTGAAGTAGCTAATAACATGTACCCTCTCTTTGAATATCAACTTGTGTATGTGAAACAACTTAACTCCCGTAACTCTAAGTCTTGAACACGCCCCTAAGTATTATACAAACAGAATTCTATTTACTGTCCCTTTTCGACAAAACTTTTACAAAGTTGATCGTTTTATTTACAGAAATGTAGAGAAAAAACTCTAGTCGAATATTTTAGAGAGCTCCACAAATAACATTTGGTCGTTCGCGTACTTACTGTGACAATTTTCCATATAAAAGGATGTCGTATGTTCGTTCCACTTGACGGTAAGTCCACAAAGCCGCAGTCATCCACCAGCGGGTAGGACAAGAGGATACTTTGATGGTACTGTTGTTACACAACGTGACATTGTTTTGTATTCCTACCACATTCCAAAACATATTTGTCTAACATGTTATGGACAGACGTACATCTGCAGCTAAGCTTGTATTTAATTTCTCAATTTCTGTTGTATTTTCTTTTCTGAGAACCATTCTTAACTCTCTGATTAGAGAGCTTTCAGCGTTCCTTGCAAATAAAAATTTAAAGTCGGCAATTACTATCTAAATATCGCACTGACTAACGAAATGGCCACTGCGGTCAGCTTGCTGAGCATAAAACCACTTTAGTGTAACGTGTTAAGTTTGGAATTGAGTTGCAGAAGCATGACATTTGCGGCCACCAACATTATAGTAGGAATAAAAATTTTACAACAGGTTGCTAGCTTAATGTTGCTTTGTGCGGTTTAACTGCGACGAACAGAATGCGTAAAACCTAAAATTTATCAGCAGAGTGTTTCTACGACGCAAGAACAAAGACGAAATGTTACTCAAGTTAATCAGGGACGCATAAAGTTAAAATTTTCTCAATTTATACGCTAATAAACTTTTCTTAAGCTTTAACAGGAAAAAATGAGTCGAGGACGTAAAATAAAGTTAATTACCCTAGGATTTTGAAACGGAAGGTGAAATTAGGTTAGAATTTAGAGTGAAGAGCAGTATGCAAAAAAAAAATTCTGGTAATTAGGTAGGTACCTAACAGGTTTTTGTAAGATTTCATACATACTATTTTATTTACAAACATTTTCATAATAAATAAGAACATTTCTAAACTTGACCTTTAAAAGTTCCTCCACTCTACGTAGACAAGTAGAGTTCCAAGTTGTAAAGGTCAAGAAGAGGTTCGCTATTCGGAAAAATTTTAGTATTCGGGAACACGCGAGTCCTGATCCTTTCCAACGGTACATCACGTCACACGGAACAATCCCTCGTGCGTTCAGCGCCCTCCCCCCACGTACCTACAGGTTGGTACACTTCCTGCCTTCGCCACTAAACTTTATGACTCGGAAACAGTAACACTACCAGTCTTTGTTATTCACAGATACACGGATTTGCTCTGACGATGACGTATGCAAAACGTGCACGATTGCACTTTTTAAGTGTTCTCAGTTTGGTTGCAATGGTCGATTGAAATAGAATCAACTTGGTGAACTGACTCACATAATATGAGTTAGAAACCTATGACCCTATTGTTTTTAGATCCAAACAGATTTCACAATTTGTAGTTTCTAAATTCCTATAACTGCTATCAATTACAATTTTATTTACAGGGAATGACAAATTGATATACTCGCTCATGTTGAATTTGACATGATAGACCATAAAACAAACATAATTTCTACCTAAAAATGGTTTTACACCAATAACTTCTTACGGCAAGTGGGAAGTGATAAATAGGTGCAAAGAAAAACGAGACGACAAGTGGCGGACCGCGGAGCGCTGCGAGTGGTGTTCCCCAGGGCAATGTTCTCGGTCCACTCCTATTTCTCTTTATGTCGAAATCAATTATGTACTATGTTATTACTTGTAGTTCGCACAGTAGCATGAAGCGATTTGCGTCTGATCTAATCATGCCACCTGAATGATAAAACACTAAGAAATATGATGCCGGTCTTGAATCTATTAGTGATTGTATATCAAAAAGGGTCAATGCATTGTTCCAATATTTTATTATCTTATATCGTGGACGTATGTAGTAATTTTCCTAGCAATAAAGACATCAAGATTCATAAACAAAACGGAACTACTTAAATTGGTTGTTAAAGTTGAAATATTTCAACATAATAAGCACGTCCAAGCCCTTGAACATTGTTCGACAAGTTTCCAACTACGATTGTCTTTTTGTTGGACACGATAGTAATCAAACAACAAAAGTTGTAACAAAAGAAACATGTTCCGATACATGTCTAACACCTAAACTAATACTTTTACAAAGTCGAAACGAAATCAGAATGAAATAATATGGTCCTTATTCTTTTTGAGGCAAAGTTTGATATTAATAAGCACCGAGAAGTTCCACTTTGTCCCGAATTATTTGTAGTTCTCTGTCTTGTTTGTAAATGAACAACTAGTAACTTATGGTGTTGGACATGTCTCAGCTTACTTTATGAACGTAAAAACGTTACCCTCCTTTCCTGCGATAGATGTGTAGCGGACGTAGCGGCACATACCTGTAATAAAAAAGAAATGTTATTATTTAAGGGTTTTTGTACTAGATTATCTGAAACATGTTGACTAGTATGACTAGCTCACCGGTATTCAAACTACTCATTTTCATTCAAGCCCATAGGTAATGTGTATAAAGATTAATAATAAATTTCCGAAGTCTTTAAAAGAAATAAAAAGTAACAATTTACTGTTACTTTATATTTGAACCAGAACAGCTACTACACAAAAACAAAGTAATGGCTTATACAGGATGGAAGGGTAAACACCGTTGTCACTCAAACTATGGGTAGTTGGCTTAAATATAAACATAAAAAACCGAGTAAAAAAAAATTACGTTATTTTCTTTAACAATATTAAAAAGGTTATTGTCCGACACCGTCCGCAAATTAATGGATATGCGCCCGCCCGAGTGACGTATTCGATCGCCGCCCGTCCTACCTACCTACACAATACATGAATAAATTCCCTGGCTTAAGACAGGCAAAAATACCTACCTTAGGAATTGCGTGACGATTCTAAATGTACAACTTAAAAAAAAAAAATTGTGATTTTCCATTGAATTTATATTCTATAAACGAAAACCAACCACTGGTTTGAAGGATAACGGTGTTTACCCTAACACCCTGTATACCTGACCATTGTTTGGATAAATAACATATAAAATTAATTAATTCAAATTCAGGCCTATTTAATTTATTTGAATTAATTAATTTTATTTTGTTTTTACTTATTCTTTCTTACTCCTATTATACAAATATAACTCGATAGCTATAATACAGTTACATTGTATTTATTTTATTCTATTGTTTTAAACCAATATTCTTTTTTTTTTAATGTAATGTATTGTACCTAAATGTAATTTATTCATTTTGTTTTGTTTTGCAGTGCACTTGTTTGAAATTTATCTTATATATCTTATCCCAACGTCTATACCACATGTTATACAACATGTTTGCAAGAAACTCATTTGATTTAATATTGAAATGTAATCAATTATTTAACCAATCTAGTAATAATCATATTCATTATAATAACAATTATTCAGTCCTGCCACCAAATGTCTTTAGCGAACCTAATCCTCCTTTGTAACTGTCCATCAAACATTCAGTATCGGCACACAGACACAGAACATCGATTCATTAATACTGTCAAGTGTCGGACACCTCTTACGACACTCGGGATCGGCGGAGATTGACGCGCTTGTCTCTGCTCTCGTGAATAATTCACGCGGAACGGTTATCTGCCGACTGGTGAGTGTCCGGAGTGTCCGCTGTGTCCGCAGCCTCCCGACGAAGGCGAGCCAACTGATAGTGCTCCATAATGGGAATAATGGAACACTATCGTCTCATGAACATGATAGAGACGATTTTTAACCGACTTCCAAAAGGAGGAGGTTCTCAATTCGTCTGTATGTTTTTTTTTTTTTTTTTTTTTTGTAGGTTTGTTACGCGATATCTCCGACAATTGTGGACCGATTTTGAAAATTGTTTTTTTGTTTGAAAGGGTATGCTCCCGAGGTGGTCCCATATAAATTTTATTAACTTTACTTGGATAGTTTTTGAGTTAGCTTCAATAATACGTATTTTTCCCACTTAGTTTATATGGATGATATAATGATACTTCCAATCACTGTTATTTACATAGCAGGTTAGTGGTATTCGAATTTGTATGGAATAGGTACCACAACTAAAAAGTGCAAAATAAAAACTTTTTACAAAAAAGAACAACCGACTTCCAAAAAAGACACTACAAAGTCAAAAATAACTTTAATTTCGGAAGTCGGTGGCAAAAAACGAAAGTTCAAAACCAAATGCACCGACTTCCGAAATTAAAGTTATTTTTGACTTTGTAGTGTCTTTTTTGGAAGTCGGTTGTTCTTTTTTGTAAAAAGTTTTTGTACTTTTGATTAATAGCCTATCTCTGGTTTATCGGGTAAATAAATTGATTTAGTGGTGACGGTATTACAAGTTATTGAATAGCAATTCGTTAGACCTTTCGTAGATATGGAAACTATTTAGGAAAGTTTTTGAAAGTCAACTGTGTGAATCAATTTAATGGAATTCATGTAGAAAGATGACTGATACAATTTACGATGAATATATTCGACTAAACTCCCAAAAAAAACGCTGCAAATATCTTGGCCGAGACGTTTAAATCTGTATTTACTAACGTGTGATGTCTACCGCTAAGCTTGCGAAACCTTTTTTAAAAGCCACAAGATTGATGCGGCTGGTGTACGCGCGGATTATGCGACGACATCCCCGTCCATTCATTCTATCACTCCAAAATACTCCAAATGCAATCCCGCGCTGCGTCGTCGGACAAAAAACTTTGGATTTAAAATTATTTTACATTTCTTCAGGTTACGGCCTCGGTTGAACCTGTTTCTGAATGAATGGATTCTATTACATTTCTCTTTGAATAGATATTAAGATTTACGGACTTGTTCTCTATTATAAGATATTCTTGATCGTGAGGTACCTGAATCGTAATAGATGTCTTAAATATGAGAGATTTTCTGCAAAATACATTTATTTTAGTACCGTTTTCTTAGGACATTTGCGCTGACTCTAAGTCAGGTCCTTTTATAGTCTCATCCGTAATTAATCATTCAGCACTCTGAGTGTCATGCATTTTCATTGTGCAGAATAGAATATTTAAGAAAAGCCGCTTTGAAAACCACCTCATAACTCGTACCAGCAGAATTAGGTATGTGAATGATTTTAATGTCTTGTCTCACTCAACTACTTTTTGAGAATGTCTAGGAAAATTTATATGAGAATATTATGTTATTAATATTCATAATATTCCTGTTGATCTGATGAACTGAACCTTTATATTCACTGCGTCATTCCTATACATCCTCAACGTTTCTGACATACTTTTCTGTGCACATTGGTGTTATTTATTCTTGTTCGAAACATAATACCGGTTTCAATACAATTCACTGTGACTTGTACCAACGTGGTGGAAGATTCCGCGGATCTTGATGGAACGAAATAAATATGGAGTAGATACGGGATGAGCCTGATTGATGTATTGTCTGGGATCTCCAGTTACTGCACTTAACCTTGGCAAGAGGAGTCTTCAATCAACCCACTCCTCACTATTCGGATTATTCTGCACTCATGAACATCGAATTGGCGTTTATTTTTAAATGTATCTTCTGTGTGATGGACTCCAGAATGGTTTTATTCATGGAAAAACTTGATTTTATTGCAGATACAGTAAGATGAAAAGATTAAGGTCAGGTGTATCAAACAATCTGTTTTCAAATTCAAATATTGTTTGATAGCATTGTCATTAATTCTACCTTCTCTTCACCATGTTTCTAGCTTTTAGTTATTATTTATAGGTATGGGAAATAACCATTTTACAAAACCATTTTGTCAATGAAGAATTTGTTACAATTATTTTGTAGTGTTGCAACTTGTGACAAAATTACATTTATGTAAGACGACAAGTTTATTAATAGTTAACTCTGTATTGATGGGCGCGCATACGGGCCTGACTTTGACAAAGGTCGGACAGGATACTTAGGAAGATCACATTTATTTAACCGGATTTGCTTCCACGTAGTAAATATGTAACACAATCAAACCCTTTGGGAACAACATGGATTTCTCTCCGCAGTCCCTTTCTCTAATACATGGATTGACATTATTCATATTTTCTTTTAGACTCCTTGGTACACTGATTATTAATGTTCCAACTGTCTCTTTTGTAATACGTCATGTTGTGTTACCGACAATAGCCGGTAGCAGTAATTTTTAATGCGCCATTACATCATGACTCGAGTCACAACACTTATGTACTACGTACACCCACACCGAGTTAAGTCTACACTACACATTGTTTAGAAATACAAGAATTATTGTTTGCGAATGTTACATTGGATATACAGCAATCAGATGAGAGATCAGGCATGATATCGTACTGACTTTGTTGCTGAGAAGGCGTCTGTATTGGTTTACAATGACACAAACACCGTAAACTTATTTAGAAAAATATTAACCTCTACTCTATAGAACAGAAAATTAAGCCTCAGGACTTTCAAAAACTACAAACGAACCGAACAAAATAGAAAAAACAAACAACTAGATAATCATGTTCAGTGAGTGCTGTCGCGCACGCGATGCGGTACGTGGTCTATGTGGCGGACTGGGCCAGCAATTAACTAATTGTGAGTATAACTGGCCAACTTATAGCTGCGTTCAATTGCACTTGACGCGATAACCTATTGGTCGGTAATTATACTGCAGCCGAGCTCGTTAGCTTAGGGGATAAATGTGGGAACTCATGGTGACACGTCGACGTGAGGGCTCTCCAGCCGACGCCTGATGGCTCGATGGGATTAGTACTCACATTTTATGTTCGTTAATTCGATTTTATATTTGACTCTTGACCCCGTTCGTGTTGAATGGGGTGAATTAGAGAGCCGTGTTGACAGTTCACTAAATCGTTGAGGAGTGTTAATGCCAATTCATTTTCATTAATGATGGATGACGTAACCCGCTGAATTAATGTTACTGGCTATTTTGAGGCAAGGAACCCTAAGGGTTCCGTACCTCCAAAGGAAAGAACGGATTCTTATAGGATCACTTCGCTGTCCGTCGGTCTGTCTGTCAGCCTGTCAATACCCTATTTCTCAAGAACGCGTCAAGGTATCAAACTAAAATTAATATCAAATACGTAGGCTTACGGTCTCTTGGAGTTAAAAATAAACACGCTTCTAAGTCGACGCAGCCCCTTTATAATTTTATAATTTTCGACTGTCTTTTACTTGTCATTGTCAAGCTTTCTTTACGTGTTGAAAAACCTTTATTTTGCTACCAATATTACAAAAACCATTAAAACGAAATATCAGTTTATCGAGATAAAAGTTAAGGCTCGTGCAGACCAGCGCGACGCGACCCGATCAATACAATTTCTAAGAAAACTTCATAACAATAGCCGCTGTCGCGTCGCGCTAGTCTGCACGAAGCTTTATCGATAATAATAATAATATTATCCCTCAAAAGGAGCTCGGTGCTTTAGATGATTTATTACGTTATTTTGAGGATTAATATTGTTGTGATTGATAGCATTACGGGTTTTAAACTTCTTTTATGAACGAGTTATTTAAATCGAGTGTGAGTCAGAAGTAACCAATCATTTAGCACACAAACTTTTTGTTTGTCATAAGACAAAGCCATCTACAGAACATACGATAAGAAGCTTAATATTGCAGATGGTCTATTCGTAGGTATAATTTGTCATTTGCTAACTACGCAATGTGGATATAATGTAGTTAATAATATAGTGTCCGCATAGTCGCCAATTAACAGTGTGAGCACCTAATGAAGTAATTAGCGGACGGTCGATACAACGTGTTCATTGTGCGATCAATTGCGTTCATGAACGAGTGCTGTCTCATTACATACTTATACAACATCAGGCGCATGATTAATCAGGAGTATTAGCGGTCAGAGGTGACCAGCGAGCGCGAATTACTTATTGATGATGTCATAGATCAAACAAAAGCTCGCCAGTGGAATTTTAATAATTAATTCAATGGTAGTGGTGTCCAACAAAAGTTTCGGGTCTAGTCATTGTAATCTATTTCACAGGCATTGTAATCAGCAAAAAGTGGGTAAACCCGAAACAGTAAGCTTTAGTATTAATTAATGATCCAGATAGGAAAGATTGATTAGTCTAGGACCTAAATGTTGGGACAAAAACCATCGCGAACGCTATAATGAAAGCATTTCGATAAAAAGTGTTTACAGAATGATTTATTTCTTTCCTACACATCGGAACATCGGAGTCGGCGCGCTAGGGATTTTTAAACGGATTTAATCCGTCCGGCTTTTCCAATAAGGATTGTCTCACTCGATTCCTGATTGCTTTTTTGCTAATAACGTACGCGTATAAAAGTCGCGAGCGAACGCATCGCCCGTGATATATGTGCGGAGGGGTGGACCCCCCCCCCGCGGACCCCCCGGGGGCCGGACCACCGGAGTGGACCTCTCGCTGTGCGGACCCGCGGACCTAGCCCGCAGTACCATTAGACCGCTATCGAATAATCTTTATTTTTTTTCTCATACACCCTCTATTAGAACAAAGAATCGATAAAGAAAGAATCGAGATATGATTGAAAAATTGTCCCATCGAGTTGATTTGTTGTTGATCGTATTCGTGAATGGGACCAATAAGCCGACCAATCGAGTGGATAATTGAGATATTTATTTAACTGCGTGGGCTTATAAAAAGCTTCCTAAATAGAAATTAGATTGATTGCTATCATTATTTGATTTTTTATTATGTTTTTGATGGCATGATTATCGTATATCAAAATGAAACAGCGTGCTACCAGCTGCACGGTTGAATAAAACCTTGACAATTGCACTTTCGAATACCTGCACTATCAGTGCCTACTTTGCTACGTTGCCCTACAATTCCCCGTCCCCAGGCTCCACACGAGTGCGCCTGTCCCTACCCTCGGCGCGATACCATCGCACATGGTGTGCTCGGCGGTCGCTGCAAGGATACAATACATTGGCCCGCGGGGTTCCAGCCCTCTATAACTGCCTCGAAAAAATGTTCAGTGAGCATGCTTCCTCCACGTGATTTATAATGTTTTGTTCAGTTCCGGGAGTCAATGGTGTTTTTATTGGTTACGACGTTATTATGACACGGTGCGACAAAAAACGAACTCCCATTGTGTATTGTAAGTTTTTGACAAGTTGAACGTATGGTGATAGTTCAAATAGATGAATGTCGTGTCATGGGAGCGGAAATACATATGGCGACGATGTTGTGAATGAGGTATAATGATAAATATTGTGTGTCCTGGGAAAAATATAGCGTGAAGAAAAATAAAACAAACAAAATACTTACTTAGGCCTTAAAAACTTTGCAACTGTTTAAAGTAAAAATGATAAATCAACGATTTTATTCAAGTATTGAATGTTACCTCCAATAAAAGCGAATAAAAATATGATACTGTACAAATAGCATGGTTTATCCAGTGATTCTCTTACAAACGACACGGAATATCGGTTTCATCGCGTTAAACTGTCCGTAGTTGTTTGATAATTTACCTTTTTATGAGAATGGAGGCTGCGCAAGTGTTTGTGTTCCGAATCGTCGAATAATCTCGTTTTATCGTTGTTTTATTACTAACAACGACCGCACGTATATCTTTATCGAGAATCAAAAAGCGAAACTGTGTTTATACCACAGTTTTCGATAACGCCTTGTAGGGGCGCGGGACGGGCGGGACGGGCTCGGCGGGACGCGGGACGGGACGCGGACCACTCACAAAAACAAAGTGATTTGTTGCTCCGATGAAGACCTCAGTTTGTTTTTATTTACAATTCCAATAATGGGACCGAGTTTTTGTTGTTTATGTTCCGACTCATATTTTGTTGGTTTTACTTCATTATTAGTTTAGCGGTGAACGTTCTGAGAACGATTAAAATGTTATTCTGTTACTGATCGCATTCGCTACTCGATGAAGGGCCAATAAAAATATTATTGTAAGCTATTCTACTGGATGACGGGACGGTAAACAAACCCGTGTCGACTGATAGGACCACACACAGAGCATGTTATGATACAGAGTGAAAATATTGGAATGGACACAATGTTTTTTATTTGATTTTATGACACTTGATAGAAAACGATACTGTATGGAATGAAATGGCAGTACGTTTAGAAAGTGTTACTCCAAGATCCACAGTCTAAAAATATCACATTCTGACCGTAGTCACGACAGATCACGACGCGTCTCGCTGTTCGTGTAGTGGCGATGTTTCACGAATGTATTCGTTTCCAGTTCGGCGGACATTATGCAGCCACGTCAATCACACGTGGTCAAAATATTACATTGAATATTTACTTTGTTGTTGTACCAAACTGGATACATTATTCATGTTCACATTTATGTGCCTATGTATGTACCTATGTAGGGAGCGCTACAATCGTAGAGTTTTTATATACTGTGATGGAGTTTCGCATACCTATGGTAAACACAAAAGTTTCACTCATAAATCCTCATACAATCCATAAATCCTGCACCCACAATATCGATGAATAATAAGGTCTAGAAATTGTCATTCAATTTTAACTGCTTTATGAATGTTTATGTATACGTATGTAAGTAGGTAAAGGAAAATGTGATCAATGGTTGTATTTTGTCTATGTAAAGATTGCACTGAAGTCTAAAAATTGCATCCTTTATTAGGTGCACAGCATTATTGTTAACTATGTAGTTTTAAACTTGTACTCAAAGCCGACGAATTAATATTATAGATTGCTACACCAAAGATGACTGGGCGTGTTCAAAAGGAATTAATTACTGTTAACCACCGCATACCTCTCAATATCTAATTAATTTGAATCACGATTACCTACTACGTGTGTAAATTAGCGCAATAATATTCAATGCTACGCCAAATTACACATTAATAGTAAACACGCAGATACTGCTATTAAACATGGCTTCTACATCATAACTGAATATTACACTAACCAAGTATTTGCAATGAATTTCAATTTGTCAATATCTCTGTTTATCGAGTTAAGACACGAAATATGACAGCACAGAAGGTACAAACATTTGAAAAAGGAAAATGCTCACGAGTGTAGTGTAGTCATCTAAGATTACGTTTCGATACAGGTTATTGCTTCACCGTTTTGTAAATAAAAAAACAAAACGTCTCCCACCCACAGCTTAATGTTAGGATTCTATGAGGTAGGTATCGTCATGTAGGTGTTGTAACGTTGTGGCCCAATTAGATAAGTAGGTACGCAAAATATATCAAACACATCTCTTACGTAGTTTTTTTTTATGCCGTGTTTTTAACCTCAATCTGATGAAATAGTCTTTGAGCATGGGTTTCGTGTATTTGGGCCTTCTGCAAATTGCTATTCGGTGTCCTAGTAGTAATGTACCCGTATACCACAGTAGCGACAAATTAAGATTAATCGCGACGCGTCGCGCCGCGGTATCGCGCGACTAAATCTGTGCCCTAATTAACAGGAACAAATTCGGAGCGAGCGATGTAATCTCGCGTTAGTGGGCTTTTTAATCGATAGTGCATTAGTGTCGAACTTAGTAGAAGGCTGTTTCAGTGTCATAATTTCAGCCGAAAAACGTCCATTGCTGGACACAGGCCTCCGAAGGCTGTATACACGTTGCTAATAGTTGTTATCTTATGGACATCGATAGTGGAGTAATGATCCAGTGCACAGTGGTCGCTATTCAGAGTTTTTCTTTTAAAGTTTGCCAATCTAGTTAGTCTATCCTTGTAATATTTCTTTGGTTTGTGATAGACTTAGTTTGTTTACTTAAACTACAAGACGACAAGCTATCAATTTGGTCCTTAAGGAGCTTTAAGATTCATGGAAAACAAAAACGAAAGTAAAAGGCATTATATGAAGCATGACTGTATAAAACAAGTAATGGTTAACACACAATAGGTAGTGCCTATTGGTGCAGCAGTAGAATGTTAACATACGATAGTGCCTATTGGTGCAGCAGTAGAATGATTCTGTGGTTAGAGCCCTTGTAAGCGGCTAGCAGATATACCACTTTTTGTTACTGACTCGTATCAAGACAAGACATTATGTATAACTTGTTCGTAATTTGTAGCCAAGCTGCCTCATTGGCTTAGTAATTCTACAATAAGTAACTGTGATAATCTGGTTTGAGTATAGGCTTAGTTCTATCAAGTTTTCTGTCATTATTTTCGGCTGTGTTGAATGTTGCCAAATCTGAAAAGGCCCTTTTACAGATTTGGCAACATTCAACACAGCCATCAAGATATATTTTGTGTGGCGGATTATAGTATTTCTAATGAAAACAGTGAAAGGTTGGGTTGTGGATTATAATAAAATATACTATAATAAATAGTGCTCATAACTCTGCCTGCTTATACCATTACCAGTCAAAGGCGTGATTTGTATAATTTACACGTTAAATAAATGCAGCGGTTGGCGTCACTTTATATATGCATTATAAAATGAATGTATGTTCATAACGTTATCCCGCCAGGGTTTACGATACTCCGTTACCCGTTACTTAGGAATTCAATAAAAGAAAGATTTCATGCAGCTTTTTATGATTATTAACAAATATAACGAGGTTGTTAAATCTCATGAAGTTTTATAGAAACTGCATATTGAACAAGAAAATGATAAATCATAAAGTTTGAATGGTCTTGCATTAATGCACTTTAGTTAAAGCATGTTATTGCAGCATCACATCGCCGTTGAATGGTTTAAGGCTGAACAAATAGGCACCACGCGACTCCAGTAGATCATTTTGTATGAGAACTTCGTGGAAATTGTTCTAACAGAATCGCGTCGCACCGTGGCGTCGCGCTTGTCTGCGGGAGCCTTTAATGTTATCCTAAATTGTTAAAGGTGACCATCGCTAAATTATTCATTTTCAACTCGCCTATTAATGTGTTTTGTTTATAAAACAAATCATTATTTTATTTAGAGCACCATAAAAACATTCTAGAATTCTTTTAATCACTATATTCAGATTGCTCTGCCTACCGCAGTCTAACATCGCACCGCACAGCGTCAGTATTGCGGTGTGTGGTCTGCACTCTACACTGCAGTCCATAATAGGGATGGCGAACCTTTTTCATCTGTCATTCGCCGATTAAACGAAGTTTTTTTTTTTTGCGGTCTTGTCTGACGTGTCTCTGAGATAAATTTGGCAAAATTAAAACAAAAATACTCTCTTACAATAAATAATAAGACAAATAGATTAGAATGAAATTATGCAATCAATGCACTGTCGATGTGCATTATTAAAAGTAAATGAAGATTGTTGAACTTGCTAAGTTTCGCCATCCCTGGTATACAGTCTAGTATTACTTCGTGGGAACCTACTCGACGCCCGCCAACGCCGCGCGCGTCTGTCGGGCGGAACGTGCGCGACAGGTGAATATTTGATACTAATAACTAACGGCTGGACTGTACCGGTAACTAACATACCGGGTTCTATGCTCAGGAACTAGTACTGGGACTTCTTTATGATGATACTTTTATAATATTCTGCTATGTACGTAGAAACTGCAAGCAGACTCTTGTCCTATGATGGACTGCGATAAGTATCTTTCTTTTAACATGTAGGTATTTGAGTATTTACTTAGTCTACCACAGACACCTGTCATCGTAATGATTTTTACAAATACTTAACGACAAAAAGTTTAGTGCTTATTTCAGACGTTGTCCAAGCAGGTAACTAACAGTTACTAAAATGTATAATAAAAAATCCTAACTTAGTTGTCTTTAAAACGCACTTCAGTTTCAAACTAAACAGTTAGTTTACTGAGTCTCACAACACAACCCAATTTTCATAATTTTTTGTTGAACTCAAGTAAACACAACTCGGTTTTTCTTTAAAAACTTTCCCTAATTATTGAACTAACAAGAAATCTTCAAATACTTGGAATAAGTTCGCGAGTGCTACACAACTTCGTTCAAAGAAAACTTCCAAGTTTCCAACTTACTACAATTAGTTCACGTAATGTGGAGTTTACAGAAAAAGGGTCAATTTAGATACCCATAGCGGCTGTTTAGAGTAGATATTTTTTTTAGTATGGTAATATATAATGGAAACATTTTTTTGTGCCAAATACTTCAGTAACGTGATACGTAGGTAATTCCGAACACGTAGTTAATTCATTCAGTGTTCATTTATAGCAGAACAACACTTCCAACCTCTTTCAGTTTCTAGTATCGATTACTATTAATTACAGCAAGTAATCATTATCTCGCAAATACAAATAATAATTAGCAGCCAAGCTCGTCCGTTGTGTCAGTTTATATAGCTGCGTCTCAGCAGGATAGGTCACAATGTCAGCACTAATTGAAAACATGTTGCTTCAATATTTATCGCCAAATTAAAAGTTGAAATAGCAATAACATTGCTTTCATTAAATATTTACCAAGCATTTCAAGACGGCTTGTTTTAATGAAGTATAAATACATGAACCAAACCTTTTCCAATTAAATTACTGGCATGAAATCAGAGGTACCACGAATATATCCCTCTTAAATAATTATCCTCCCATTTGAATCGTAAAAGGAATCACTAAAATTAACTAATTACACTCGAAAAAAATTGCTTATTCAAGCAAAGTGCCTCGTAAGTCGTAATATACGACAATTAGTCAAATGTACGATGAAAAAGTAATTCATAGATGTCTAATTTATAAATTGAGAATCAATATTGGTACCTATAGGAAATGAAACACTCACCTAGTTACGAATTCAGTTTCATGTTAATGTACCTATTTATAGACAACTGAACTGTGAAGGAAATAATTTTGGACGAACTTATGGGGCAAATTAAGAACACACGATTTCAAGTAAAGTTTAACACTAACACCAAGCACTTAAGCAACATAAAGCTCAGTATTATGAAACACCAGTACACCACCAAGAAAAGTGCACGACAAAGTCCTGGCAACAATAACTGTTGATCAGCGAAGTATCGGCGAGGGAATTATTCATGAGGCGCTTACCGCCGCCATCGACAACTATTAACATTTTAATCATACACTTTATTGGAACACAACACAGAAGCGTACAGAAGGACCAACTTCATAAGAGTAATCTTGTTTCTATTAGGACAGGAAAAATTGGGAATCAAACGAGCTTACCTGTTAAGCGAAGTCTTGATTCTAATTTTATGAGCGGCGAACTGAAATATAATTAATTAAACACAGTAGTATTTCTATACGCATCGTATAACATCGCGTTATTTTAGAGATAAAATATTGTGAATATTTTAATTTTTTGAATTTTTATAGAATTCTCCTCTGCTGGCAACATCACTTACTGTCACTTATTTTAGAGATCCTTAAGAGGAACTAGCTCTGTTTTCTGTACAGAGTAGTTCCGTATACTTACATTCACTAGGTTTTCCTGGAAGGATAAGTGAATTAGGTAGACTAATTATTGCAGCTTTGGGGCTGTTAGTGGTGGGTGGGTAATTATATTTCAGTTCGCCGCTCATAAAATTAGAATCAAGACTTCGCTTAACAGGTAAGCTCGTTTGATTCCCAATTTTACTTCGCGGCGAACTGAAATATAATTAATTAAACACAGTAGATGTTTAGAGTTGTCTGCAATAATTTAGTTAGTTAATAAATTACGGCATATTGTGATTTATTAAGTACTTTTGTTATTTTTAATAACATTGCTTAATTTGGAATATTTAACTAATATTGTTCATCAGTAATGATGAGGCATAATCAACACAATGTCGATTGACGTTGTGTCTAACTCAATAGATGCCAGCTCTAAGTTTGTTCTGTATTCGGAACAGGGGTATATTATGATATTGAGTACTTTAAAAGTCTCCATGATTGAGAATAGTAGTCACAGATCTTCCTGTAAATAATTAAATTATTTGAGATGGTGTTGCGCTTAATGTGTGTGAGTTTGCAATATGCTCATAAACTCAATAATTTTCTTGAATTGCAATTGCGCATTAAGTCCCAACAGAAGACGAGCTTGAAGAATCTTGAAGATTAATTGTAAAAATTATTATTATAGTATAATAAAGAGTCTTCTCTTAATATCAAGTCTCTTAGTTATCAAGTGATCTGACTAAGGGATACCATGTCTGTGAAGTCCTTAGAAGTAAAGCTTAAGTAATATGGCATAAGCGGTGAGGTCTTTGGTTATCATTTGTGGAATTGTATTGTTTTTTTTTTTTTTTTTTTTTTTTTTTTTACCGAACCAATTACCTACCTAAACCATATTATTTCAGTGCAAACTATGCCATAGCTTTAGTTATTAAGGTGTTTTGGAAACTAGAATTGCGAGCACGGAATAAGCTTTTAACTTGCTTGAAGTTTTGTGAGCGTCAATTAGTAAGGGCAATAGATTGTTCCCTGGATAGAAGAGACATTTGAAATTAAAAGTGAAAGAGTCTATTTCAAATGAATAAGGATTTTCCCTCAATTATATTACTTTCCATAAGAATTTCGCACATTCTGTTAGCAATCATTACTTGACTAGTTGAGAATCGAAAGCCTAGATTCATTTTAGAAGTATTTAGAGGGGAGCGGTAAAAAAGATGTGGAAGACCAAGATATGAACTTCTTTTCCCTCAACATTGTAATATGTCCAAAATTGGAATTGTGTAATGTAATGAGTTACATTCTTTAGGTGAGGGAGTTGTATGATTAACCCTGTTATGATATGCACTTAGTGAGCAGATCGCAGGTTTTAAGGTAAAGCTATTTTGTAGGTGATTCATTCATAGTACCTGCATTTTGTATAGGTAGTACCCAAATCTTGTTCTAATCACAGTCTATTAATACCTACTTTGTTCTCGCAATGCTGCTCTCCCCCCCCTCTTATTTGTTTCCTTGATAACTTTACTTTAGTGTTGTAATTATCATTGAAATCTACTGCTAAATATTTAGGCTAGTAGTTGGTAATCAAATGTAGACATTTTGATTTTATAACCTTTGAATAAGATCACCCATCTCTGCCCAGCTCTACGGGAGATACGGGCGTAATTTTATGTAATGCGACTAAGTTCACTAGTACTTACTTTAATTTTGTTTTAATACAGGCATTTTAAGGTACATTTCAGGCCTAACAATTCGTTTTGTTGATTTTCCAGCTCAGACATTTAAATGTACTTATAGTAATGTTTATATGTACTTATAAATGTATTTATATTTATGTTTTATCATTGTTTTCATATTTTGCCCAAATAAATAGTCAGCTTGAGTTGGAAGAAGACCTTGTTTTCCGTAAGTGTCACTCACTACTGGTAATTTTGTAGGTACTGAGGGCTATAATTAGACTGTTGAAGTATGAAATTCCTAATATTGAAGGTATTGAAAGTAAGTATATTTATAATTAACCCTTTAGGTATTGATTATCTCGTAATGGTATCTTTTATATGGTCCAACTGATAGGAGTACCTATAGGATGTAAATAAATCATATTATGATTTCATAAAGGTAAGTACTGTGGTATATAATACTTATCTATTTTAGTATGTTAAACTATAGTTGATTAGTGTACAAAATTTGGGAAATTTCCCTTCAATATGGTATGGTGGAATTCTTACTGCTCTAGATGGGTTAGGTAGTCTCAACAGTTTTTGGTTCATAATGAAACTGAATTTAATATTTTGTTCGGGACTGAAATATATTTATCACATTAAGTTCTGTGATGATATTGAGAGTCTCTCTCTATAGTACTTTACTCTTTGATTGAGAGGTTGAAGTGGGTTGAAGTATTGAATTTGATAGGTACCTATCAAATATTTTCTTGTCTATGTCCACAACCAGTAACAGAATCAGAGGAATTAACTGTTTTATCAGCATTTATTCCATATCAGTCTTGTTGAATTGTTATTTTGGAGTGTAAAATGTAAGTCGGGTTATTGTTGAGATCCACCCAATGATTAATATCATTGGATTCACCATGATAATAATTCATTAATTTTACTGACATACTCCATTCCAACCAATTAGGTTAAATAAAACATAAAAATCATAAAATTTTCAATGGTGTGATTCCTGTTATTGACCTGGTAGTTGGATGTTTTATTTTGTTATTTACATAAGTAAATAAATGAGCTCTTATTGTGCTTGTTTTACTTTTTCTCAATAGAACTGTTAAGTTTCTCTATTATGATATTGTGGTATTTATTGATTAATTGTTATTGTTTGAAGCTATAAAATTGTGTAAGTACTAAAGTTTGTTATTGTATCTGTTTATCAAATAGGATAAATTAAAGTTCATGTCAATTAGAGATGATGTTACTTTTGTTCTGGTTTTAATTTAGTGGTAGTGGGCATTGCCAGGTGGTTTTGTTGTATCAGCCAAGTCAGTTCATAATTTGTATTTGCCTTATAAATGTTCTTCATAAGCATAGGGTCAGTCATTGCTTTCCCCATGATATGGGTAATATAGTAACCAGTACAATTTGTTTTTAGAATATTGCAATCCCTTGGTTAGCGGAATCTGAATAGGATGAATATGTATTATGTGGGAGCATGGTGTAGTACTTTGTATGGGTTTGTGCCATATCACTTATATGTTTAAAATCGACAGTTGCCATAGGTATAGGTAGCATTTGTCGTCAGTCATTATTTTCAGATTCAGTATCATAGGGTCAAGTTAACAAAGTATCTTGTAGGTACTTGTATTTGAATGAACGATTGTAAAAATAACAGTTTTGCTTTATTGTTTTAATTTACAAAATAGATATCATTTATTAATTTGTGTCAGGATAAGTAAGCCACCTAGTGCTAGATAAGTCACCGAGTATCTGGTACACCGTGATTTCTTTTAATTAGGTATATTAGTCTGTTAAAAATGACAACTAAACAGCAGTCATGAATAGTAGTATAATGGCATTTTTATGGCTGGTGTTTTATATCAGTGATGGGCATGTGCAACATTAGTTGATAAAAGGAAATGAGTCAAGTTGAAATGTGCTTCCGTAATATCATTCTTGATGTGGAAGCTAGCTCACAATAGTATTGAGGTTTCATGCTATAAGCATCTCGTGCTAAGCCTGTGCACACCAAGCCGAATATGTACCAGGTAGTAACATAAAATCAATGTTGTTAAGAATAGCTCGTACTCATTGCTAACAATCCATATTCGCTATATGGAGTATAATGCTTTTGCAAGTTTATAACATAAGATCAATGTTGGTAGGAGTATCTCGTACTGCCAACAATCCAAATTTGGTATTCGCTATATGGAGTATAATGCTTTTGCAAGTTTGTAACATAAAATCAATGTTGTTAAGAGTATCTCGTACTGCTAACAATCCAAATTCCGTATTCACTAAATGGAGTATAGTGCTTTTGCAAGTTTATAACATAAAATCAATGTTGTTAAGAGTATCTCGTACTGCTAACAATCCAAATTCCATGTTCGCTATATGGAGTATAATGCTTTTGCAAGTTTGTAACACACGGACAATGTGCAGGGTTAAGTAAAGCTGTCTCGCAGCCTCCATGCTCGTAAATTAAAGGCATATAGAACTACCTTTTCCAATTTCTTAACTAAGATAAAGAAATGTTTCTTACCTCTTATGACGAATACATACCAGCGTTAGGCTATGTAGAATAACATCGTCAAGTGCATCACTTGCCACATTGGTAGTTTCTCATCCAGCTGGTAACGTGGAGTTAACGTTACCGAGAGTATCTCGTACTCACTGGAGAGTTAATGCTGACAATTGCATACCAGTTAGCTATGTACAGTTACATCACTAAGGGCATCACGTGCCACTCTGGCAGCTTCTCATCCAGCTAGCAACGTGGAGGTAACGTTACTAAGGACATCTCGTGTCGACTGGAGAGGTGCTATAACAAATTGAGTTAATGTCCACCATGGTGTTTGTAAAAACACTGTCAGTATCACGTACAAGGTGGTCAGTTAAAGTCAGGCATTCTCGCACATTAAAGTACATCGAATGTGGGTAAGGCAGGACCTCAGGACTAAGGGTGCTTCTGATTAGTTCCGATGTAGGTATTTATCGTCTTTCTTCGTTGATGACCGTCGTGGTCGTCTCAGGTTTCTACTAACGATACACTTATTGCACTTTCTATCACATATCACAATAAACACTCGTTATTTTGGTAAAGACTTCTGTAAACTTATTAAATATGAATAATTTGACGAGAGGAAACTTTTTCGTTGCGATGTCAAAGCGCGCGCGAAAGAAAAGTGACAGTAAGTGATGTTGCCAGCAGAGGAGAATTCTATAAAAATTCAAAAAATTAAAATATTCACAATATTTTATCTCTAAAATAACGCGATGTTATACGATGCGTATAGAAATACTACTGTGTTTAATTAATTATATTTCAGTTCGCCGCGAAGTAAAATAATCGTACTATTCTTATATTATAAATGTGAAAGTGAGTTTGTTTCTATGTTGGTTTGTTTGTTACGCTTTCACGCTAAAACTGCTGATCGGATTTGGATGAAATTTGACACATGGATAGACTATGACCTGGAGAAGGACATAGGCTACTTTTCATCCGGGATCTCAGACGAAGTCGAGGGGAAGAGCAAGTAATGTTATAAATTAGAAAGTGAGTTTGTTTATTTGTTTGTAACACTTTCACGCTAAAACTGTTGAACGGATTTGGATGAAATTTGGCACATGACTAGACCAGGACCTGAGTTAGGACATAAGATACTTCTTTCCCGATATTCCTAAGGTTTCGAGACTTATGCAGGTGAAACCGTTGGGCGCAGCTAGTATGAAATAGAACTAGATTAAGGCAGTTCAAAATTCACCTTGTGTGGATAAGTTAATAAGCATAAGTGTGAAAAAATGTGATGTGAGTCGCGATATCCAATTAGAGAGTTACATAATTTATGTGTTTTTTTTTTATGGATCATGGGGTCTGCTATAAAGATTTTTTTATTTTTTATTATTATTATAATAGCGAATGTCCGACGACAGACATTTTCTCAGTTCCCGTGTCCACCTACATACGTCCTGATTCGCGTGCTACATAGACGAAGATAATGCGATTATTACTTAATTTTCCTTTCCTTCCATTTGTGCTTTTCGTTCCTTTCCAGGGACTGAAACTTCTGTATTCTTTTATTTGGTGTTGCTGAAACTAGAGCGCGCTAACTATAAGCTTCAGTTGACAGTTTGAGCATTCAATTTTGTGGCAAAGTAGATCGGAAGTAAACGAAGATTACATGTTACCACACTTTAATTTATATTTTGGGCAATTTTGACTAGTTAGGAAATTAGCTTATAATAGATATGGAAACCAATTAGGAGGCTCATGTTTACTGAAGAAAATAAGGAGTGCTTGTGACAGCATGTCAGTAGATATATTATTTAACAAGAATGATATGTTTAGTTTGATATTATGTAAAAAGTTCTTGCACAATATTTAATTTATTGAGCATAATTATATTTGATACGAAAACGAGTAGTTTATTCTCATTCAGCAAACATTCCCAAAACCACCTACTTACTGGTATAATTCAAATGAATAAAAAACTGAAATATGCAAACTGCGATATTATTCCACGACTAATATAATATTATTATAATAAATCGTCGATTTCGATGCAACGACAGTCATAAGCGTTTAAATAACGTCTTATTGTTGAAGCCAGTTCCCTGAGTTATGTCTCGGGATCTTTGTTCGCGCACAGGCTCGTAACTTCACACGAATGTACAATATTATGAAAGTATTTATTTATTGCTACGTATTACATGTGGCATTCTATATGATATATTCAAAATTGTATGGCACATGCAGGTGCGTTCAAACGAGCCAGTGAGTCTCAGTGAATGTGGTTGTTCAGTGAATGGGAATGTTTCGTACACTACTGATAATGTTGAGGAGCAATTAATAATGTGTGATTGTGATTTATGTTATTGACGGGACTTTTGTTGCTTTAAAATAAGTTTAAGTAATAAATTTCGATCATTAAGAGATTATAGTGTTTAAAATGATGAATGTCTTTCGTGCTTTGAGTTCGTGTCACTTAGTAAATCTTCAAAGTTTTGATGGAGATTTAAGTACGTTTACTTTACTAGGATAAATTCCAAAAGTAACATCGTAGGCAGCGTCCACTGGACGTTTGACTACATTAACTTACATTCTTTAAACATAGGAACACTCAATTCCTCCAGTCATTCTATCCTGCCAACGCGACACGTGCGAAAATCAACATTCCAATCAGGACCGCCCAGTGGTCCGACTGAAACAGGGGAAATTAAGGCTGCGTGAGAAGTAACGTGTTGAGTTAGCAGTTTCATCTCATTCTGTGCTGCAAGCGTGAACGGCGACTTAATTGGACTAGTCTTTCCTTCCCCTGTAATTCACTGTTAACGAGCCAGATTCGATTTCAAAATCAAGTGTCTGTATATTAAGTAATCTCGTCTACTAAACGCGCTATCTAATCAAGTGGTCTGGTCAGTATTCTAAAGGCGGCGTGCACGTGCGGCCGCCGACACATTCGTGGGCGTCGTCTGCGCCCCGTCTGTCAGGGCTGGCGGGGCGCCAACAGTCCCGGCCCCCGGCCCCCGCTGGCGCCCGGGGCCCGACAGACTCCGGAAGGAAAGAATCTTGTCACCTTATTGTGCACAGTTATGATAATGGCATGGCCTGTCTGCGAGCTGGCAATCAACTTTGGTAATGGGGAGGCTGACAATGTGCCGCAAGTGTTCGCTACTTTTTCTTCTTCGTTTGGTGCGTTGCGTGATTGTGGTTCCTCAAATAACCTTCTCGTGTACGTACTTTATTCATTCTTTACCGACTAAACAGACTGATGAAAAAGTAACCTATTTACGATACTAAGCCAGACTTAGGCAAGATGGATGAACTAGCATCATATAAATCTAAAGCCTAAAATAAAACGAAAGACTAAGAAGTTTCGCAATTTACGTGCTCTGTATAAAACTTTTCAGGTCTTTAGCAGACTAGACGTCAGTAAACCTATAAAAACGAAGAGCCGTATCTATAGTCACATACAACTACACGCTCTTATTAAATGCCCAACCACAAGATAAGATTCCAACATCTTACCCAAAACTAATCACTTTCCTCCAATTAAAATAACACAGCAGCAGTTAATAAATAACAGTTCTTTGCCCATCAATATCGTTATGGTATTTTAATATTTCACAGTTCGTTCCTCGGAACAGTTCCAGGCGACTGTCACAGATAAATTATTCACTATCACTTACGAACTCCAATTAATTAGAGATATAAAAGAGTATGTTGAACATGTGGGATGTCTTGTTACATGTTGAGACGGAATGCATTAGTCTTCAACTTTGATTTCATGTGGAACTCAATTAAAATTTTAATTAAAATAGCGGTTGTTATGGGTCCAATAAACGTAAGTATTGCTCAATCATTCATATGTATTTTCTAATAGCTGGGAACTGGGAAACATAAGGTGGAAACGTCGAAGAGGTAAAAGGTAAGCAATCCGGCTAATAACATAACAGATGGGAAACCATGTAAACATAATAATGTTGCGGGAAATCATGGCGACAGTCCTTAACGCGGGATGGACCTTCGCAAAGACCTATTTAAAAATCAAACGGTTACAGAATTTCAAATCCCATCTTTTATTCTACTGCCATTTCGGAATTCTACAAAGCCAACTATAATGGAAACACAGACAATGGAAACCTATTTCCCACTTCATCGTAGGTGGCGAAATTATGGTAACCGTTTAGCACACTACATTGCCCTTCGTAGCTCGTAGGAGGATAAACATGACAGTTTGTGTTTCACGCTGAACTAATAGCGGAGCTTACGCATTACTCGCGCACAACATCGCTAAGCGACCATAGAATCATGTAACTGTACCGAGCTAAGTGATTTAGAAGTATCCGCAAATGTAATAACACGGTTTTCGCAGGGTTCCTATTACTGAATATGTACCCGTTATCAGTTAATCTGCAAGTCATAAAGTGATGATGATGATGTTATCTAGTAAAGTCATGATTAAGTTAAAGAAATTGAAGATTTAATAATTAAGGTTTACATTAGAAACTTGCTATCAAAGGGTGGTAAAGTATTCAGTACTTCACGTTCGATAAAATTGTCTTTTCTATCATAATATGTATATGTAGTCATAGCAACATTCGTAACAAAAACGATGCGTATGACGTTACAGGAACTGGACATTAATAAAAGCAAGGTTGAGACGTAATGTTAATTCGTGAGCATTTCGCTCGCAAATTGGATGTAAGTGAAAACAGACGCGGGCAGTCATTTGCATGCGCCGCGGAGTGAGAGAGTAAACACACGTGCGCTGAGCGCCAGACGGACTGGCTGGAAAGATGACTGGGAAAATAAGCCATTAAGTTTTTATGGCTATGTGGAAGAGGAAAAATTATAATCTGGAACGAAGGCTTTGTTCTAGGAATAGAAAAGTCTTGTCAGGGAAGACGATAAGTCGAATGTTACTATGGTAAATATTAGAACAATCGAAAAGGTTTTGTAGCATTTATAAATGAAGTAATAGTATGCCCAAGAGGTTATTTACAATAACAATAAAAGCTTTTATAATTTACAGTTTTAAAAGCAGTAGTGTCACATCACCACGAGAAACTGATACATGGATCTATAACCACTATTCACAAAAGAAAATTTGTAATAGTAAAGACATCTCTACCAACCAAACACCATAAAACATCCCATAAGACTCCGCCATGTGTACAAAGCCCCATCACCCGTGTTAGCATACACTAAATAAATTACCGGCGAGTTAGAGGGATGCATAGTAATGTGTTTACACGTACTATAGCAGTATCAGCTGAACGTTAGCGCCTAAGAGATTGCGAACCTCCAGCAGATCCTATTTAGTTAAGTGGAAAGTGTTCAAATAATAGAATGTACTTGCCTGATAGTTTAGCGTTACGGGAATTAGAAACGTAAGCTGAAATTCTATTGTGTTGGCTGAGACAACAACTCGCGGTAATGGGTCTGTGCGCTGGTTTGTTCACGATTGTTTCTTGTGGGATTGCATCCATATCAACTGTTTCATTTAGATAATATGCTCTAAGTTTAAATAGGGACCCAAATTAGTTGTTCATTACATTTCAAACAATATTGACATTACATTTTCATTCTTTTTGTAGGTGCTTTTATTGTGGCTTTCCCACGAGTTTCCGCAATTCCGATCAAAATAGAGCTATTAGCTAGTAGGCGCTCAGTAGCTTTAGAACAGTACTGTAGTAATAAATTTTAAAACAATATAATACGCACAAGATCTCAAAGGAACAATAATATGAACAGATTTGTAATGCCCAATTGTAATAACTATTATGGTCGAAGATGTAGAAAATTTTTAGTTCCAACTATTTTTAATAACCTTCCGGTCGATATAGATAGCTCTATCAAAAAAACCTCTTTTAAAAATAAAATACAAGAGTACCTCCTAAATCTGTTTTATCAAGGGCTCAATGTAGTGAATATTTAAAAAGCTTGTTTGTTTGTATCATTTAGATAAGAATTGCATGATTAGTTTAGCGTACCTATTGGTGAAAAAGTGTAATGGCAATAACTATATTTTATTTTATATGTGTTAAAACAGGAGCTACGTCTGCCAACAAACTGCTGTGCAGTTTGGCGGAAGTAATGATTTTATGTAAAAAACTGTATCTGCGAATAAACACTTTTTCATTTCATTTCATTTATCAATATCAATTGGACAAGATTAGATGATGTCAGACCTGAACGTAGTTCACTACTGATTGAATGGTACAGATGGTGATCGTATTGCCAGATTTTGGGCTTCTAAATATCATCAGCAAGCTTCCTTACTTACAAAATGATTGTAGGCGCAATATCTCGTAGCTATGAGTGTTGTGCGTTCTTAGGATGTTACACATGTTTGTGATTCATTAAATTTAATTTACTACACTTCTCCCGGCATTTCCGTAATTATGTCAAGTCGAATAGTGTGGCCCATAGATATATGAATTTATATTTCTATGGTGTGGCCCTACATGTATTTGAAAAACGGCTGTGAATCATTTCTAAATAATTTAGAACTACGCTAATGGTGGATTGGTTGATTTATTAATCAAAGTTAGTATTATTTCAAAACAGAGTCTGAAAAGATACTGACAGTGTAACTGGGGAGAAGTTTATTCGATTTAGTGTAAACAAGTTTTAACTGCGCTAGAGCAAAAAAACAATGATTTTGTTCGTAACGCCGCTATCATACAATTTATTGTACTTACAAAATAATATTATCACAAAGAAACTCCCTCAGAATCTAAATTCAAAACAAAGATTTCAGATATTTATTCAAAGACTAGACGTCGGCCACGGAATAAGCACAGAAGGTTTAAAAGCCGGATTAATTTCTGATGCAGTGTTAACCAATTTTTCTACAGTGAAAAACTTGTTGTGATTTGACGTAGTCCAGAACAGATTCGTCTCATTGGTGTTTCTTGCGTCACGACACAGTAATGTGTCTTATGTGTCCGGTGGCTAAAGGCAAGGAAAACGGAATAGGGTTGAACCACTACAGTCCCTGTTTGTTTCAAACCTTATTAACAGATCTTCCTATTTTAATTCCGTGGGATAGCTTTTAAATATCTGTAGGTGAAACAAACAGGACTATACAAACTTTATCAATATTCTGATGTTGTAAAACCTTAGTACTAACTTGTTTGTTATTTCAGTCTAAGCTAGATTTAAGAGCTAATTTATCCGTGTCGGCTTAGGCAGACATTGTAGTAAGCTAGAAGACTTTCGAGGTAATCCCTTATTTATGGTCCGACTGAAATCTGATATCAGTTACTTAATGTTAGCGCGGTGCTTCGACACGCGTTACAACTGCTGTGAGTGTGACAAGTTCTAAAAGAGTTAATACGGGTATACCTATATACTATCCTACCATATATTATAATGGTAGGTGTAGCTGTTAGTCACCGATAGCTTGAAAACGTTACCTGTAACTGCAACTCTCATCATTTACCACGGTCAAATATTTATTTTCGTTTTTAGTTGATGATAGCATAAAGTCTCTTACTTAAGCTCTACCTAAGAGTTTTCGTGAGAAACCAAAGATCTGAACCATTTCACAAATACAAAAGCTCATAACTCCAACCCTCCCGGAGCCGTCAGTTCCCCAGGGTCCCAGAAGGTTTTACCTTTTGACCCTGAAATCAACATAGTTATCGAAACGCTAAATCCCCACCGGCTCCGTAATTAATTGTCAGCGCCGTGTCCGGGGTTCCATTTCCGGTTGGAAGTGGTTAATTTAGGGTTCGCGATAAGGGCTCGTTAATTTCCGTTGCAACTCACTTGTCATAGGCGCCACCTCGTGGAGCTTTTTGACATTATTTTATCATACTCATTTCCTGTGTGAGTTTTGGCGGGGTACAAAAATGAACGACACTTGGGGTGGTCCTTTTGTTTGTTAATACAGGTAGGTAATGTGTTTGACACAAATATAACATACAATGGCGCTTAGTATTTATTTAAAAAATAAACATGAGTTTTTAAAAGAAACCGTAATAACGGTACTTAAAAAATAATCGAAACAATTTCATTTCATCAAATTACACGCTCAACGAGCTGTATTCAGTGACATCACAAAGGCGCTGATGGCAAAAAATAAATTTAGAAAGTCTAAGTCGTGAAAATCGGATAAAATTCCAACAATGAAGGAATTACTCTGTAGTGAGGGCATCATTCTGTCAAACTCGTAACAATTTACATTGGGTCCCCTGAACAACCCCCCCCCCCCTCCCTTCCGCCCCTCGCCCTGCGCGTCATTACGTCTCGATTGTCGATTGTTATCATCACGTCGACTCATTTGGGGGCGATCGCTCGGCAGATCTCCTAACTCAATAACAGGCGACAAATTCACCCAAGATTAAACGAGACGCCGAACGGATATTGAAATTTTACGATCTTTGCCCCTTTAAAGTTTATTTTTGGACGACGGTTTTTGTTTGAGAGATAATGTTCCCCGTTATGTTGGGGTGACATTATGTGTAAACATAGGATCCCTTTGTTACTTTCCCCGAACGAGAGCAGTTCACTGTAATCAAGTCTAAACAATTGATTAATTAGCCAAAGGTGACGTATTGTGACAGCGGATTCATATTAACCTTTGTATAAGTACAACTAATTATATTCGACACTGAAATATCTATGGATATTTCAGTCTGTGCAGTATATAATTAGGTCGTGCAATGTGTCGCTCGCTGACGTAATTGCCTATTTGCAACAATCACCCGAGAGC
The DNA here is from genome assembly GCA_948150665.1 of Conistra vaccinii. Lineage (NCBI taxonomy): Eukaryota > Metazoa > Arthropoda > Insecta > Lepidoptera > Noctuidae > Conistra > Conistra vaccinii. The sequence continues at coordinate 439,284 of OX411328.1, forward strand.
GTTATGCTAATAACAGTTTTCTTGATGTCTAATTTCAACGATGTTTTTTCTTAGCAAAATTGATACTCAGTTGACCCCTATCCAATTGTTATAAAATACAATACAAAACATTAAAATAAAATGTAATATCCTTGTATTTCACTCCGGCTACCAGTCTTTCCATGCCTATCTCACGTCATGAAGATAAACTACATACTTAGCTACTAGATGTACCGATGCAATATATAACATTTATGAATACATAACTGGGCACATAAATAACGCCAGATAAGCAGATTTTAATTCAGCAGATAAGTGGCTGGGTCTCGCGGGCTTGCCGTGTCGTATGCCACAGAGTGGCGACGTACAGAGGGCTCACTTCTAAATAGGTACTGCATATGCAGAAACATCCAATATGGGATGATGGACAAATAATGTTAGATGCATTAAAGTCATTCTGTGAATTCTGTGCCACACCTATACATCACACGTATATGGCATAATTACTACAGCAAGGTCGTAAATTGTTGCGATCTTTGAAATAACCTTTAATTAACAGTAAAGTGTGCCTGGTGTCACACGGAAAATCAGAAAACTTAAATGGAAGTGGGCTGGTGACACCCTCAGAGGCTCAGACAAATGGAGCAAAAGACACACAGAGCAAGTAACAGTCTGGTATATCGTCGTCGTCAAACTTTTTGTGCATCTTAATTTCGCACATGGAATGGAGTGAACCTCCTGTCCTATTTACTTTGTGACGTGGTTCCGTATCTGCCACGTTATAGCCTGCGGATCCCTGCTGCTCGAGGGCGACTGTCCCTGCTACACTGTTCCAGATAATGCTTTGTTTGTTTATTACCATGACGCGCTGTAATTTTAGAACATTTTCTTTGGAAACAGGCTGAGTGAGGTCGGTGCTTGTCTCTTTACAAGTATTATATTAATACAATGTTTTTGAAATGATACTGGCAAGACCACGATTTTGTAGATTTTCTAGGTAGAAGATCAACGTCGTAAAAATAATTATGAATCTATTAGTCATCGAAAAGTGGTAAACTAGCCTTATACTACCTAATTAACGCTAGATGTTATATCTTTTAAGAAATTTTGATTTCATTTCTTTGTGATATTTTAGGCCAAGTTCATTCACTTAATTAAAAAATATTCAAAATACCAATTTTTAACTAATAAGTGGTAAAAGTACTAAGTGTATCAGATAGATAAAGTAGAAACTTGTCAACTAAAATAAATTCTCTTTGTATAACCTTATTACTGAGAGCAATACTCATTTGTAGAAATACTAAGATACAAAGTAGCCCCACTCAATACGAAATAAGGCCAGCGCCAAATGAAGCAGATGTTATTAGCTATCAAGCAGATGAATTCGACTGAAGAAATAACGAACGCTACAATGGAAGGCAACTTAATAAAGAAAGTGGAAACAAACGGGAAGAAAAGAAAAAGTATTGAAAACAAACATCTGTCGCGAACGAAACTAAACGAAACCGACATTAGGCGACGTTCTGTTGTGCCCATTTCTCTATAACATGTTTTGTTACGTAAGATTTATTAACGAGGTTTCTAGGCAACTTGACTGTTTACTTGCACCAGAAGGATATGGAAAATCAGGCAAAAACGTTAATAAAAACGTTGACGAATGACATAAGCTTCCTGATTAATTCGCTACCTTCAATTAATTAAAGAATATACAAACTGCAGAAAACGATTGAATAATAGGTCAAAGAAACTTGTTTGGAAAGGATAGCGGATACAAACGAAACCAGTTACATGAGCCAGTTAATTGATACTAATGATTATGGTGAAGTTATCCCCTTTACGGCAAATGCTAGTCCAGATGCGTCTGAAACTTTAAAGCAAGCATAATTTCGCGCCCATTTTACCCCAGGTCATGGCCAGTGGATAATGAACCTTCTGCAACAAGCCAGGGGGTTAACGTTCATATAGTTAAGCACGTTAAAGCTATGTCTGTCCCCCCCGGCGCGACAGAGGGACGAGATTACAACACTATTAAATTTGGGGATGAAAAATGAGAGTTGTATTTGATTTCGATTTGCGAACACAAACGAAACTATTTATTCTTTGACGATTAAAAGGGTTTTGCAATTAAAAGGCTATTTATTTTGAATAAGGAACAGAATGACACATCTATAGAGGATCAGTTGCTATTGTTATAAAATGTGTAAGTTGTGACAGTCAATCTAGGGATATGGGTTGTTGAATGGTGTTCGATATGCGTCAATTGTCAATAGACCATTGTACTGTTATATCGGTATCGTCAATGATATAGAACCTGGCACTTTCGACAGTTTCACTAAATATAAAAAATTTGTAAGAATTCATGTCGCCAAAAATACACTTTGTTTTAATGTTTGGTGTTCATTCAAAGGTAAAAAGCGTGGGCGTGACACGTTGGTGAAATTCTAAATAATGATGATAATATACGCAAACAATGAAAGTATTATACTATTTGACACGGTACAAAAACGTCACAAAAATAAAGTCCTCTCAAACAAAAGGTTGGATGAAACAAAAGTATAATAAATTAACTGAGCCCTTTAAAGACATTGCGTCGTAAATCATTGAGAAACAAAGATTCGTTGTAACGCTCGTATGTGAAGGAATTGAAGATAAACTCAATAATACATACGAGGGTACTAAAGTAACGAAGTATGCGTTGCTAATTGTTACTGACAGGGTTACCAGTCGGCAGAACACTTTTTGTCAAGATATATCAACTTTTTGTCGGAGGAAGTGACGATCAACAAGAGCCGACTAGTAGTAGTCTTAGTAAAATTCGTGGCACTTCCTAGTCTGGCGGCAATATAATAAGTCAAGCTGATCCCACTTACGGCCTATTGTGCTATCTGGAAGTAATTCAATATATTAAGTCCAAGGCTTACCAGGGCACAATAAAAAAGAGCGCCACGCTTTCACGGCGTCGTGGCAAGTGGCGTCAAGTAGCTAAATCCGACGTAAAGCGTCCTCGGTATTGTGAGATATACAATGGTCGGTAATGCACGCCTGCCTAATGGCTCATTTACATTATTCAAAGCTGCGGGATGCTTTAGATGTCTAATGTCATGCAAGAAGGCCACATATTGTATCGCATAGACCAGGTCGGTGGTCCATCCATATGCTTATTTTTTTCCATCTCCTTAAAGATTTTTTTCTCTTTTCCCAAGTACGGTAGCTTCAACGTCAACATCTACTGGATGTGGTTTTATATCAGTATCGTTTTCTATTGGTATAAAACTTTTGTTAACATCAGTTGTTCGGATAATCTATAGGCACAACCCGTTTCAGGAACTGCGGAAGTCGTACGCAAGGACCGACCCATCGACTTTCGTCGTATCCTAAATGTGAAACCTCCCTGTCCCTGCATGCTTTATAGCGCTCGAGTTGTCGACTAATGTAAACGGTTCACAATGTAGCTGGGACATAGTTTGCGCGAGCATAAAATACCGCGCGGAGTTGTTGAACCACTGCTTTAGAATTAACTAGTCATTAAGGTCCATTAGTCACTGCGGGAGTTCATTAGTCAAAGTAGGGTTTAGTGGTGTATTTGCTGGAAGTTTTAAAGGTGGGAGCGAAAAGTTTTTTTTTCCTTATGGGTAAACGCGGATTTAATTAGGGATTCTTGATAATCTAGTTTGTTAATACAGTTTTTTTTAAGGATGTTGCTGACTATGTTGCTGCTAAAGTTGATAACAACGAAAGAAAAGGAAAAAAGAGACAAAAGAAAACATTAAGAAAATGACTCAGTTTTTCAATAGCTGTGACGAACAGAATTCGAAGCGTGTCAGTCGTTGACGAGTTGACGCTGCATAAATGAAAACATAAAATTACGTTTATTACATCGACGGCCCGGTACGGGTCATGTCGCGAGTACTCGCGAGCGACAAGAGCGTGAAACGCGACGAATACAATACACGGCCCATTGAACACACTCGTGGAACGAATGCCGGTTAGATACGGGGAGAGGGACGTGTGTTGCGGTGGAGGAACACTCCTCCAAATGGTTTGTTATGAAGATCAACCCATTGAATTGCGGTTATAAGATATAGTCTATTAGCCACCCCACAATTGCGTGGCTAGTACGTGAAGTTATTGAAAAAGGTGGATAGCTTTTTAAAGTGATTAACCGATACCTACACGAAATGTTTTAAAGAAAGATTAATATTCTACTAAGAATACTAGTCTACTCTTATTTATTATATTTTTATTGAAACGGAACAACAAACAGCTACAATATAAAACATAGAAAACAAGAAATTAATTAAAAAAATATAGACAATATTGCTCTTAAAACATCTTTTGTTAAAACCTTAAAACCTACCTCAGCTTAAAGTGGTTAATTGCTAGACTCTTTAACAAGCCAATCACAAGCAGAATGGTTATGCTTGCAACATTATACAAAACTCTATCGTTACTATACCTATCATTTACTTAACGTAACACATTAGTAAGCTCAACGCAAGTGAGTCTCCAGCTGAGACAATAAAGGGATTTTCTCAAACGTTTCGCAGCGCCCCCGCGCGGCCGTCAGCACAGATTAAATAAACTATTAATCTCTATCCAAAAGGTGTATTTGCATAGCGATTAAAGTTAAGATCTGGAATATCTCGCAACAAAGGGTCTGCACAAACTGATATGTAAATTGTTCAACAGCGACTTGCGAAAGCGTTATGACTACGGAATAATCAGCAACTGAAACAGTACTATATGTGCATCCATATCGCAGAAAAACTGCATTCACCACTACTCTGGCAATCAACTAGGTAGGTATACACGCCGAGATCAAAATAAAAAACCTGCAATCACGATGAACAGTGACCAAAGTTACTTTTTTAACGTTTACCCCAGAATTAATGAGTTTAATTTAAGCATTTGCTTTTAGCACTCCATTTGTTATTAATCTGTGGTTATGAACTTATGACGCAATGTTCGGGAAATTTTAATAGTCGCTTTTGCAGCTCGTTCGCAGAATTGTAAAGTAAGGAATTTAGATTGATACAGCTCCGATGGAGTGCAATCAGCTGATTGATTCACTTCATTTGAACGTGAGCTGCGATCGCGACTCGTTTTATTGTGAAGAGTATTTTAAAATTGAATCGTTTCGTCTCTGCGTTTGTTTGGATTGGAACCAATAAAACCGAAGTATTCCGTGATTCAAAATAAATACGTAAACTAAATCCTGTTTGCTTATTTATACAATCCTGAGGCTTAAACTGTTAGCTGTTCACTTATTTATTTATGTTCATTACAGAAGCCGTGGAACCTGTACTTAAAGTTTCTTTAATCATTTTTATAGACCTCCCGCAGTTGCGTATAAACTTTAATGGACGCAAAAAAATACTTTACACAGATGCAATTACGTTCGGTAGCGGGACAAAATACATAATTTAAAAACAACTTAATATTCACAAAGGAGTCTGTGTCGATTGAATGTGGAATAAAAGTGCGTTTACAACAATAACATGCGGTGAACGGTCGGCGCCATTGTGTACAAACAGTGGGCCAAGCTGGGCATTCTATCATGCAAATGGGCTTTGGCCAATGTGCTGTATATTTCATATAGTGCAGGGCAGCTGCGCGTGCGATGAGGCGAGACGGACGAAACCTTGTTTGTAAAAAACATAAAGATTACATTAAACCAGGTGTACATAAATTGTTCGTCTCGGTTCACTAAATGATACAGGTGATAAAATAAAAAGATCATAAAATGTATTCAGCACTATCTCAATGTTTGAATTTAAATTGGGTATTGAATTGATTTATCATAAAATAAATTATCATAATACCGAACTATAACAATATCTTGAAGTTAAATTACTGGCTGTAGGTATGTAATAAAAAAAACTTTGTCATTACGTGACAGCATGGTTAGCGCAATGGCTCTTACGTCTTACATGATACTGGATCAGATACATTTCCAACAACTTCCCACACAAACTTCTTGTAACCACAAACAAAAACAAACAAATGAAAACAAACAACCAAACGTCTCTATTCAAATACAAAACAAACTCGTAAAACCGAACTCTCATTTTAAACTCGAGTTAAACTATTGACACAACGGTGCGATCAAAACAAAAACATCCCTATTCAATAAAAAAGGGTTGAAGCGTTGTCCGAATGCACCCCTTTATTCAAAGGGCGTGATTCTGAGGTCATACAGGGTGACAGGGGCATAGAGTAATATTACCGACAGAAGGGACAGTTGGAACAATGCAATTATAAGCTTGCATAAATTGTTGTTTCGATAGGTACATGATCCTACACTTGAACGAGGTTTTTAAAATATGAGATATTGTTGTGTTTGTTGTGTAGATACTCTATGGTCTGATGGTCAAAATACTATCTCAAAAACCGCAAATGGATTTAGTTAAATAGTCAGATTTTCTACAGTTAATGTGTATGTTGTTTTTATTAAGCTATTGCATAGCTTCTATCGCGGGCCTTGAGCGTGGAGACCTAATCCAGAAATTTCGTAACGAAAATACTACCTAAGAAAAGAGTGTTTTGTATTGAAAATTATGTTTAACTGCTTGACAACAAAGTTCAAATTTACTTAAACGAATGATACGAGAGTGTTGTATTGAAAATTATGTTTAACTGTTTGACAACAAAGTTCAAATTTACTTAGACGAATGATACGAGAGTGTTGTATTGAAAATTATGTTTAACTGTTTGACAATAAAGTTCAAATTTACTTAGACGAATGATCCTTGACTATTAATAGTTAAATTAAAACCTTTTTATTAGTTTGATGTTCCCATTACGTTGTGTCAAGTTTTAAAAACTATAAATGTGAATAACAGTTCCTGTCAATGTCATCATTGGTATTTCTTGTATTCGGGTTAATATTTTACAATTGCGTAAGTTGATAAAAAATGCTATGCAATAGCTTCGCCGGGGCAGTCCCCGAGTGCCACACGTTTTTTTTTTACTACCTACGCCCCGCGGTTTCACCGGGTGATAAAAGGTATTCTGTCTTTCTCCAGGTTATGATCTACCCATGTACTAAATTTCATTCAAACCCGTTCAGCCGTTTTAGCGGGTATTAAGTGTAACAAACAATTAAACAAACAAACAAACTCACTTTCGCACATCTAATATTATATAAGATTTGGATTGTTACCCAGATCCTGCAGCTCTATTAGATATAATAATCGTTTATTTATAAAAACGGTACGTTTACATTAAAGTAACTTAACAATTTAAAAAAGAGCACCGTTGTTTATTTAGCTGAACTAGATTGAACCTGTGCTTCAGGCTACCAAATAACCCATGTATAGTGTGAGCCTTCTGTGGCTATTTACTCAGTGGTGGATGTGCATTGGTTAGCCAAGCTGGCACGCGAGCACGTGCTGTGCTGTGCCAAGTCGCCGGCATATTGCGGATGCGTGAGAAATTGTACGTACGTCTGTACGGTGTACGTACAGGGACTGAGCTTTTTTGTTTACATATAGAATGAAAGGCTTTACAAGGGTATGTAATATATGGAACTGCAATAACGATTTGAGTAATTTTTTCAGTTTTCCTATATTCATCACCAGCCTATAATGTTCCCACAGCTGGGACACAGGCTTCCTCTCTTCGGGAGGGAGTGGGCTGTAATCTAGCACGCGCATCCAGTGCGGGTTGGTAGATGTCACATGTCTTCGAATTTTTGGTTCTAGGACATCCCAATGGTTTTTCTTCACTGTTTTGAGAGCAGTGGTGATTAAATTATTTACACAAAATAAAGCGCCTGCCTGGGTTCGAACCCACGACCTACAACTCGTGAGTCGGAGCTGAGCCACCCCTGCTCTCCTTCTTATATTAATGGTTGTTTAATTTTTATGATATACTTAGTGTTACAAAGAAAACATTATTTAAAACAATAGAAATCACCACTATAACGTACTCTAACGTTAACGTCGTTAAATATAAATTAAGTGAACACGCATCCATCTTCATTATTAAGAGATCTAAGGCCCGTATTAATAAACGTTACTCAGCCCAAGAGCTCGCACTTAATATCAGCCTTGAGGTCTCGACCGTATTAATAAACATAAGAATTGATGTACTCAAGTTACGGGTTGGGTTTACGTTATCAACCGAGTGATGGACTGATTAATAAACGATACTCGACACTTAAGTATACAATAAGTGAGTGTACTCAAGATGCTTAAACCTGAGTGTAGGCCGTACGTGACTTGAGGTCGTGATTAGTAGCGCGAAACCTGGAATTCGATAATATTTTGTGTGAAATTAATTATTACGATCTAATAGTATATTTTATGGCCTTTGCGATATCGTTTATAAAAAAAATATACATAAGGGATGCCTCAAATCCCAATTTCCCCAGAAATAGCCGTCCTATCAACTTTAAGGTTTTATGCTACAGCATCATTTTAGGTACCTAGGTATCTACTGTAAGTTTTGTAAGTACATTTATATAAGTATCATTTATAAAAAAAAAAATATATATATAAGTAGGTACTTATTGTTGGAGTATGGCAAAAACAAATCGCCTAACACTTATAACACATAAAGGCATTAATCCGCCTATGTACTTCTTTAGTTGCATAAAGTTTAATAAATAAATAAGTAAAGTTTAAAGTAGGTACATTCAATGAATCTAATTAATAAATAACTCGTCACCAGGACGCTTTATTGCGTTATGTTATTTGTACCTAGAGAGTTGAGTAGTAAAGATTTCTGTCATATTGGGAAATAATTATACAATTTTTTTTACAATTTAAGGATTTATTGGGTAGAAAACCACTTTATAACGTGATACAGCGTTATTCACTAAAGTTTGAATAAAATAAAAGTATTTCAATAAATCTTACTACATTACAAAAAACGAAACGTGATGAATGTTATTCTAAACTTCGGTCAATGTGACGTAATCGTTCACGAGATCCAGTCATCAAGTACAGCGCATTGAGGAGCTGATATTAGTAACTGAGATACTGTATTCATGTGTTTATTAATTAGCAATGATCTTGAGATGCTGATATCGGCATAATGGCGTATCAAATGATTACGCACTTAAGTACGTAGTTGAGGAACGTTTATTAATACGGGCCTAAGAGCCGTGATACGGAAAGCTTAGCTGTAATCTTTACTACCGAGTGCCGAGGGGCAAACCGAACTGAGTAACATTTGTTAATAATACTGGCTTTTTGCTGGTCCGTCAATTAAATGGCAAAAGCTGTAATAGAGCCCGAAACTGAATAAAAAACTTAATACAATTAAAAAGCCAGCTGAATAAAACTTAAAACAACAATGGGATTAACGACGCAAATTCAGCTAATAGTTAATCTGTAACCATTGCGTAGTAACAGAGGCGTCGTTAGTCCGCCACGGTGCGCAAACAAGCAATCAGCGTGGAGAAATAAAACAAACAGATGCGGTCGTGTCGCGCCTATCAATGTGTTACCGTGATGGCGACTCGCTTTTATTTTTATGAGCGTTTTACGAGCCTCAAAAGGATTTGTTTTAGAGCCGTACGTGATAAATGCACCACTGGGATTGAATAACGTTTGGAACGGTTCCTACTTGTGACGTTTGCGAACATTGTCGATGAGTGGGGACTGGGACAGATGTTTATCGTGGCAATCTACTCGTATACGTTGGATGTTGGCTTCGCTGATTGATAGCTCGGATTTGAAGGGAGAGTTTTTAATCAAAGTTCTAGTTGTAGTTTTGAATGTTTGATGGATTAGGTTCGTAGATTGTATAGTTTTTAATTTGGTAAAGAAGAAAGTTTTAATTGCATTAATACACACATCTTAGATTAAGTTCTGATGCACTTGTCCAATGGAAACTCCTATTTTATACACTGGTGGATTGATGATTTCAGTCAGATGATGCTGCTATTCATTTTCCATCTCAGCCTTTATCAATCTTCTATTAGAAATCATGAATAGAAAAACAAATCCAATTAAAGTTGGTAGTATTTAATGTAGCACGTACTTGTGCGTTGCACCCATTTTCCTAGGAACGAATCTCACCGCTACAAATTAGCTAATCAAGATTGTAATTATCATAAGTCTAGCACTGATTACAGCACTATAGTTCGCACGTGCGAGTGGTAGCTGTAGCTGTCTGGGTCTATTAGACCACGTGCACCCGTCTGGTGGGCCCATTGGACCACGTGCGCCGCCGATCGACCGATAACACAACAAACACCAATAATCGCTAACTTGGTGTTAAGTTAATTAATTCAAAGTAATCGAACACTAGTCTACGCATAATTGAGTGGTTTACGTGGTTGTTTCAAAGGGAAACATAATATAAATCAATTTATTGTAAAGGCCCTAATTGTGGGGTACTGTAAGTTTTGATCAGAGAGAGATTCTTGCGGTTAGTGGTTAGACGTAGACACTGGTGCAATGTGGCTAAAATATTACTGTGTCCTAATGCATTCTAGTGTAAGAAGCAGACTTGGACGATTTTACAGACGTTAATATAATTACTTAGGTAACTGACTATTTTCGTTTACGAACTTAGCTTGAAACACTATCATGTGTCTAAAACAACTTTCAGTGAACAAAAAAAAAAAATATTGATGTATGTAGTCCACGAAGAAAGTAGAAAGTCTCGCAAATAAACTCCATAGCAGCCATAACAAACCGATGCGTGTACACCCAGTACACCTACCTCGGGACGTGTAAACGCGCGGCTATAAATATAAACGCGCCGTAACGCGCGATATCCGCGTCTATTACCAGCCAACAGCTTTCCGTTTAATTTCTAGCCAAACGGCTCAAAGTGCTTACACTAATACCACCATATAAAAAAAGTTCAGCAAGATCATTTCTTCTCAAAAAAAAGTATTTAAAGAAATACCATCTCAAATACACATAATTATGAGATGGTCTTTCCTTAGAAAGATTTTTCTGATAAATATAGGACAAACTACAGTGTTATTCTCTAAACCGTGGAGTTTCTTGCCGGCTCTTCTCCGTAGGAAACGACCATTTGGAACCGTGCACCTAGCTTCTGACGTTTCATAAGTGCCCTTGTTGGTTTATGTGAAATAAAATATTTTGAATTTGAATTTGAATTAAACATTAGTTCTTCAAACGCTCGGTATTGAGGTAATCCAAAATAGTTAAAAACAAGGATATAGAGTTTACCTTACAGAATAGCACCACTGCACTAATGAACAATGTGGATTAAGTGACTGATCTGCGATCAAGTTCGTTTAAGACTGTTTCCCTGTCCTGGTCCTAACATGAGCTACGTAGGTCAAAGACCTATCTTTGATCTGCATAGTTCATGTATTACGATTTATTCCAATTTCTATCAAGAATCAGATCAGAATCATAGGGATAACGACTCTATCCAAGACCACACCTTCCAACGCTTGCCAATCTCATTAGCAGCCGACTGCTGCTCACAAAAAATACGCAATGTACACATAACTTAAGTAGATAACAGAACGTGTGTTGTCCAGATTATCAGTGTTTACTCTTTTGTTTGGTGGATATGAGCTTAACGTTCATGATTGAAGATCGGGACGGGCAAATAGAAAAAAAAACCTCCATCATTTTCTAACTTGTTTTATTTTTTATTTTGTTCGAACTATGTCCTAGTTCAGCCTCTAATACGGGGGAAATTGTATGCAAATTGTGAGAGTCTTGTTCACACTGCGCGACTTCAAGCGGGCCACAGAATAATGTCGAAGTCAAATAATTTATTTCAAATAGGCTCATAACAGTCACTTTTGAACGACAATATTAACAAAAACCACCCAAGTGCATGTCGGACCACGCACAATAAAGGGTTCCGTACTTAGGATGAATTTTTATTCCAAGAACAAACTTAACATTGTAGTTGAAAAACATGTTCTCTTTTACATTCCAACTAGAAATGTAAGTTTGTACGCACAACAATGAGAGATTTACCATGTTTTTAAGACCATAGACTTTTTATACGTTTTCCCGTAATCTATGAGTAAAGAACCATTCTCTGTAAAAGTTTGTTTTTAATTTTAGGCTCGCTGAAAAATTCGCTGTGACAGACGGACAGCCAGCCATGAGTGATCCTATAACGGTTCCATTTCTTCGATTGAGGTACGGAGCAAAAACAAGCTTGACTGATTTCTGAGGTCAAAAGTAATTTCGTGCTTACCAACCGAAAAAGTAATTTACCATTTAGAACGAATAAGGACAAAGCAATCAAACAATCGAGCTTAGAATTTTAATTAAGGAAATTAAACAAAGAGACAATTTAATTGAAACGTATCAAGCAACAACTCAAGAGGCGCATCGAAAGCAATTTCCCTATTACCGAACAAAGTCAACAAAGACAGGAATTTTAAGTGAAGGAACGTATCGTATACGTAAGGCATTAATTAGGGGCTCATGAACGATAGAACTGATACAGCGGACAGGCGCAGAAGGTGTACAGGCAGCGGTACCTGAAGTATGGACAAGGACATGTACCAGGGGCTGCGAAACTAAGAAAAAACTGCCTGTTACTTTTTATTTGGCAATTAAAACCACACCGGTAGTCTTGAACGAACAGTAAATAGCACTGTTCTTTCTTGTGCGCTGAAACTGATTCTTCCAAATCGTTCTTCAGAACAACAGTTTGTTACACTTATGCTGTCAGAACCCGATAAGACATCGTTTCATGACTTGCCCTTCTGTATCTTCTTATACTACGTTTGAGATCTCAATTACTGAGGAACGAAACTTGAACCGTGCTCAATGCTTGCTGCTCAACAATTGATTGAGTCAACACCGCTTATGAGCATCACTGCCCTTTTTGTTTGAGTGTTTAACTATATTAGTAAGCAGGTCTCAGTTTACTTTACCTTTAGACCGAGATTGGGTATTTCATTTTTGAAGATGTATATTTGAGAAAGACGTTTAAGAAAATGATATGACAAAATATTCTAAAGTTCAAAAGACTTTAGCAAATGTAAAATATTAAAACTTCATTTTCAAATGAAAAGACGTGCGAGGCAACAGCAAACTCAATAAGGGCAAAATGGTGTGTAAAATATTTTAAAGAAAACGTTGAGCAAACAGGTTCGTTTTTAAAATTCAACGTCGAATCTTAAAATATTCGTAAATCTTTCACACTGTATTACCCTAAGCAATGCAGCTCGTTAACATTGCTCTAACGTGCGGCTACTTAGTAAGGCGAGCGCGTACGCACCTCGGACGAATCAATTAGTTTGTTCCCGCTCCGACATCAACATTACAACCGCTTTCCCTCACGTTGAGCTAAAGGTAAAGTTATTAATTTTACGTGGAGGTTGTACTTTCATACTACATTGCGGTAGGAGCAAGGTTATAAATTGTAAAACGTCATGTCTATTTGATCGGTCTACGAGAGCGCAAAATTTTGTACAAAACCAATTAGAATATAATGTATAGATGTATAATGTATAATGTATAGATGGCGCTGCCATCACGTAAACATTACGCTCCGCTTACTGTATTTTATTTTAATACTTAAAAATGTTTAAAACAGTTATTCCTTATTGATATTAGTATTAACATGAACGATAAAGTGTAATGAAGACGTGAAAGTGTTATCCAAACGAAACTAACACAGTGGACTAATCTACAGTGTTTTAATAAGTGAACATTATTTCCACCTCAAACTATATTTTGTGCTATTATAAAGTGTTAATAAAATAAGATCAAATATGAGTATTAACCTTCATATTCAATGAGCAATCACATTGCAATAGAACTGTGCCAATATTATAAATAATTATCCAGTACAAAAAAATTTTAACAGCGCGTCGATTTTTAAATTTAAATCTCAATAACAGTCATTCCAACGAATTTTTCAAAAACAAGACAAAACGGAACCGTCATTTTAATACATATTCTAATTGTCTGTATGGCTTAGTCCATACCCGTACTGGATGCAATTGTAAAGTGCGCGAGTTCGTATCTCACATACTGATTCTCTTTTTGTATGTTCTTACGGAATAATTCTATTACTAATTTATTATCTGGACTGTTAACGTGAAATTATAAAAATAGTTTCCACAATTTATTCAAAATGAGTAAATTCTTTGCAAACACGCTGCGTAGGTCAAGACGTAATCGGTCAGTGTTGGAAACATCGACGAATGAAAACAATTCAAATAATTCAAGCAGCATGACACTAGATGGCACCACCAACAGCATGCCTAATACCTCAGATTATGAGAACGATGAAATTCAAGAACTAAAATCGCAAATCGAGAAACTTAATTCGGATTTAAAGGATACCCATGCTAAAATAAATGAGCTGACAAAAGAAAATATGGATTTAAAGAAAACCATCTCAAATAGTAATATTATTATGTCAGCCAAATGTGACGTGATAGTAAGTACACCAAGTATAAGTCCCAAACAATGTACCCCGAAGAATTATAAACAATTTAAGAAATTAAATATACCCAAGTTTTCCGATGAAAGCCACACCATGGCTACGGAATGTACTACTCCTGTTAATTCGCCTCTAGCGAATCATCAAACTACACGAAATGTAGAATTATGCCCAAAGAAACGTAAACTCTGCATTATAAGCGGTAACAAGAATAACCCGTTACTATCAATAGCTGAGGAAAAGTTCCAGAGTTATCAATTATGCCATTATCTAACACCTTATTGTGGTATTCAGACACTTATCAAGAATTTAAATACAAAACTTACAGACTACTCAAAAGAAGATTACTGCATGATACTTATTGGTGATGAGGACTTTAAAAAATCTTCTACTAACTATTTTGATTTGATTGTAAATATTCGTGAAACTTTATTAACAGTACGACATACTAATGTTTTATTATGTTTACCTTCATATAGATGTAGCAGCTTTTCATCAGCATTTAATTACAGAGTTGAAACTTTCAATAATTTACTGTATTCAGATAATCACAGACATAGTTATGTAAAATTATTTGATACTAATTTAGATTTATCGGTTGATTATACTATGTTTTCACGACGCACTGGTTTACTTAATAACAATGGAATGCAAAATGTTTTTAAAAATTTGGAACAATTAGTTAATGAGCAAATATGCAAATACACTCAAAAAATATCTTCAAACTTAAGTACAGATACAAAGGAAAATATATCTGCTACCTGTCACATAAATAATAAGTTTTTTCGTCCATAACAAAATTAATATATTCCATCAAAACATTAACGGAATTATTGCAAAATCTGACCTTTTATCATTATCTTTAGCATCCTTTGAGGATGAAAAAAACGCATTAGATATCTTATGTTTCACAGAACATAATATGGCTCATACAGATACGCATTTACTTACAATATCTAACTTTACTCTTGCATCCTCCAATTTTCGAAAAAATAGACGAGGCGGTTCTTGTATACTTGTACGAAACACTCATAGTTTTAAACCAATTGAGGGTTTAAGAAAATATTGTTTTGAAAGTATCATAGAATGCTCTGGTATAGAACTTCTACGTCACAACATTATTGTGATCTGTATTTATCGTCCTCCAAAGTCAAAACATGAGGACATAGAAACCTTTCTAAACTCTTTTAATTCTTTACTTAATAAATATTGCTGTAATAAAAAGAAAATTATAATATGTGGTGATTTCAACATAAATATATTAAATAAAAATAACTTAACCAAAACATTCTTAGAAACAATAACTTGTAATAATCTTAAACTATCTATCAATGAGCCCACTAGATTAGCGAGCGGAACATGCATTGACAATATTTTAACAAATATCCGTGGATGTAATGGCAAAGTCCTGGAATTGGCATTATCTGACCACACAGCCCAATTGTTGGCATGCCCTGTACAAATAAGCAGTTCATTAAAATACTGGTATATTGAAAGACGTGATTATAGTCAAGAAAATATAGACAAATTTATTTATTACATTAATTCTCTCACATTCTCTGAAGTATTTGAGACTCAAAATACCAACGAAGCTTTTGACCTATTTTTTGACCTGTTTTCCTTATTTTACTACTTATGCTTTCCAGTAGTACTTACGAAAATAACCTCACATAGTCGACCGAGATGGATAAGCAATGGTTTAAAGAAATGTTGCATGCGTAAACGTCAACTACTATGGCGTTATCGTTTAAATCGTACAAAGGAAAATAAAAAAAGTTTCCAGTCTCTCTCAGGACGATTAAAACACATCATAAATTCCACAAAAAAAACCCAAAACAACCATTTTATACAGACAGCACACAATAAGTGCAAAGCAACGTGGACAGTTATTAAAAAATCTAAAGTAACACTACCTAAAAGTGAAATTCAAAAAATAAGCATCGATGGCAAAAATGATATTGATAATCCCTTATCTATTGCAAATTTATTTAATGATTTCTTTATTGATGGCCTGAAAGAAGATACTTTAAATAGCAATGCAAATATACAAATACCTCGCAATCAAAACTCTATGTTCATGAGTCCGACTAGTCCAAGTGAAATTCAAAGAATAATAAATAATATGAAAAATACTAGCAGCACTGGATTTGACCAGATTTCAACACAAATATTGAAGCTGGTTTCTCTTAAAATTTCTGACATACTGTGTCATATTATAAATTTGGCAATATTTAACGGAGTGTTTCCGGATAAACTAAAGACCACATTAATAAAACCACTTTTCAAAAAAGACAATAAACTTTCAATGTCCTGTTACCGTCCTATAGCTTTAGTTCCAATATTATCTAAAGTTTTTGAGAAAGTAATTCACAACAAATTATATAATTTCTTTGAATCGCAACATCTACTAGCCGAAGAGCAGACTGGATTCCGTAAAAATAAATCCATAAACACAACAGTTTATAATTTCCTCCAGAAAGTAATGACTAATATTGATAAAAAAACTCCAGTCTGTGCACTGTACATGGATCTCAGCAAAGCATTTGATTGTGTTAATCATAAAATACTTTTGCAAAAGTTAGCCATGTATGGAGTTCGTGGTAATGTACTTAAACTTATTGAATCATATCTTAGCAATAGAAAGCAGTTTACCCAAATCACTCGAATATGCCCAAATATAAAAAAAGAACTTCATTTTACATCCGAAAACAGGTATGTAAACTTAGGAGTCCCACAAGGAAGTGTACTGGGACCATTATTATTTATTATTTACATCAACGATCTACCAAAAATTATAAAACAACCAACATTTCTTTTTGCTGATGATTGTACCATTGTATTTAACGGTAAAGACAGAATGACACTTGAAAAAGATATTAATGACACCATCGAAAAAATTATAGAATGGACTACATCTAACAATTTAAAATTAAACTTCGATAAAACTAACATAATGATATTTCGCAATAGAGTTGCACAATTTAGTGACATTAATATAAAATATTCAAATAAAAAAGTCATTCATGTAGAAACTACAAAATTTTTGGGTCTAAATATTGACTGCAGTTTAAATTGGAAAACACACATTGAGAATTTATGCTTAAAATTAAATCAACAATCGTATGCTTTACATATGCTTTCCAAGATGGCTGATATATCGACTGTACTGTCTGCATACCATGGTTATGTGGGATCCATAATAAGGTATGGAATAATATTTTGGGGACATTCTATATATAAAGACGATGCTTTTAAGGCTCAGAAAAGATGTGTCCGATCAATATGTAAACTTAAACAAACAGATAGTTGCAAAGAGCATTTTAAACATCTCAAATTAATGACACTTCCATGCATATACATTTATGAAATTATTCATTTTGTCAGATCAAACATTATTTCCTTCGAAAATTATAAAAGTAAACGACACAGTAATAAAATTTGTTGTCCTAATAATAAAACAACTCTTTTAAATAACAGTATATTTTGCATGGCTCCCCGTGTATACAATCACCTACCTAAATATTTAATGGAGGCACCATCGCCTGTTATTTTCAAAAAAAAACTAAAAAGATTTTTGATAAATAAAGCATATTACAGTGTATCTGAATATTTGCAGGATAAATTATAGTAATTATAATTTTAAACTAGTTTGACTGATCTCATTCTTAATTTTATTCTGTTTAGTTTTTATTTATTCTGTGTTTTTCTTTTTACGTACCTTGCATGCCGAAAGGTAAAATATGGTGATACTAAGACTGTGATATACAATTATTACATGAATGTAAAACATCTGCACATTGTTTACCCATATTTGCAAATAAATAATTTTGAATTTGAATTTGAATTTGAGAATAACAGTATTTTAACTTATAGGTCCTTGTACTTGTAATTATAGGTAGGTAGGTACTAGTTACAGTACTTTTCCTGAACCATCATTTATTGTTCTTTTCATTACGCTATATTCAATTTCAATTTCTATTCATTATTCAATTTCATTGGTACCTACAACTAGTCTTTCACTTTGATCAATTTCTATCGCCAACCTCCAGGGTAATATGTGCTCCAGGGCTGCATCATCGTGTTAAGTATTGTTTATCATTATCATTTATCACACATGACATTTATATTCCAGTAATTGCTTTTTAAGAGCAGTGGTCGCCCAGTGGTAACGGCCCCGACTTACAAGTTGCAGAACGTGGGTTCGAACCCAGGCAGGCGCTTTACTTTGTGTAAATAATATAACCACTGTTCTCAAAACGGTGAAGGAAAACATCAACAAAAATTCGACAGCATGTGACATCTACCAACCCGCACTGGGCCCGCGTGGTAGATTACAGCCCACTCCCTCTCACAGAGAGGAACATTAATAGGCAGATTATGAATTGCTTTTGATCCGGCTACCTAGAATAATAAATTTTAATATTCAAGCTCTTATAATAGCTGTTTAGTTCATCAGCTTTATAACCGTTGGAAGTCTTCTATACGATATCGATAACTTCCAAACTAACTCAACTGTTATAAACTTTCTCGTCTTCTCATATTATGTAGTAATAAAGTAATCAATACCGTATAGACGGTGCATCACTCAGCCGAAGAACGTTCACATATATTTTACTTTAAAGTTCCATTAAATTTGCTTCTAGAAGAAATTGATTAGTTTTAACATGCTCTGCGGTTAGAGATGTTTTTAGTGAAATACAAAGTGGCAGGGACATCGACGCGCAATATGTCACCATGAATTCACGACATGATACTGGAGCGTTGAAATATTATTTAAAAAAAAATGCTATTACATTCATTTTGACCGAACCGTACTGAATCCATGGTAACAGGTTGTGCGTCGCTGTCCCTGCCACCCTGTATACAGATACTTCAACATTTTAGTGTAGCATCACTTAATAATTCATTATCATATTCTGTTGATTGCGAAAATTTAATAAGTTTACAAACTGTTTCAATCTTCCACTTGCACGTCCTAAACTATCTCCTGAAACTAATCAAAGCTCTATTAAATTCAAACTCTCAAAGGAATTGATTAGTTCTACCTAATCTACCACACTGCTGTTAGGTTGTCCTAAGTTACATGAAGTTATTAAATAATCAATTTCACATAGATCTTGAGACTTTCAGATCTGGAGCGGAACGTGTTAAATGTGTTAGTATCAGCTCTGAAGTTTCGTCTCGAAGGAATCAATTTACTAGAGTCTGTTACTATAAGCTTAGAAACTTTCCCTCTATGCGAGTTATTATTATAGAATTATCGGCGTATAATTAGCACGTTAGAGATAACAGCATCTGCTCCATTACTCGGCGGAAGGTAGTACTTCGCGTAGTAATCAATTAGCTTTGAACCACTTCTATTATAGGCTTTCCCTGACTTATATGACTACATTTTTTTAACAAAATCGACCTCTACACTCAGTTTTGCGGTTCATTTAATTTAGGATTTATCTATTTTTACAAGGTTACTTATTTTTGTATGAACTAAAGTTTTCGTAGTAACTTTTTCTCATGCCATTATTAAAACGATATTAAAATGCAGAGGTATTATAATGATGCTGCCGTGGAAGCTGTGTTTCCCGCATGTCAGTGCCTCGGGAGCTGGGAGTCGGTTCGTGCGGTGCCGGCGACGAATCAATTAGGTCGACACCGCGCCGCCATTACCGACGCCCGGAGACTCCGCCACCAAGTGATCCCAGTCACGAAAGCTGAGCGAAAGTAAATACTTAAATGCAAGTTACACGAAGGAAAACTTAAAAAAAAATTAATGGAATTCCTGCCAGGAACCAGTTGTCATCTCTTCAGTGTTGTTTCTAATGGGCAAGATAGGAACAATTTATCAATTCCAAATATAGATTGTTTTCAGGTCATGGATTGTGTAACTTCATCACATTTTCAAAGACAAAAATAATATTGAACGATCGTTTCGTTTCATCGCTACTGCTTATGATTTGCCACCTGCTATATTTTGTCGCGCATAACTCAGACTCCGGCGGGATTCGCGGTTCGATTCCATCCGACTCAGTATCTTCCTATACTTCCTGTACCTATATCTTCTCGCTCAGGTTCGTTCTACTTGTAATGAGAAGGTAGTACTGGTACATATTCTATATTAAACGCAACATTGTCGTGAATATTTGTACGCAATGATTAGTTATGAATATCCTAAGTAGTCCGAATTTAATTTAGGGGTTCTTTTTTATTAATACTTTAGTGAGCAAACCTAATATTAGGCTAAGACTTAGCCCACAGCTATTATAGTGTATTGAAGACCTTTACATCTCGCGCCAACAGCTGGTACGTCTTTAAATAGAAGTAATTTGAATTCTCCAGTAACAAATCTTAAGCTGTCAGCAGATGATATACGTAAGACACTGCGAGAATGGACACTTTCTGTAATAATAGTGCACACGGAACACAAACGGATCAGGTCACTATAACTGAGTTGTAGTGTAATATTAGTTTACCAGGAACTCGTGGATGACTGCCGCATATCATGTCACTTATTTTAGAGTGACGAAGTACACAGTGGACGTTAATCATTTCTCGAATAGTGCTGTTCAGTTTGACTAAGACTTGAGTAGGTAATAGTTGGACGATGAATTTCAAAGACCAATCTTTTGTAGTGTACCATTTTAGTAGGTACCTTATTGATATGGTGAGTGACTGCATTGCTATTTCGAAATATTCTGAAAAATAGAGAAGGAGGATAATCCAAGAGTGGGAATTTGGAATCGGGCCCTGCAAAGCTGTTTGAGTAGGTCTCAAATGGAGCCTCAAAAGTAACAATACTTTTATCTTCATCTTGAGCCCGTTCACTCACTACTATGGGTCTCATGTTGCAGGATCTGCATGATGTAGATAACTTTTTATAAAACGACTGCAATTACAAACATTGACAGAACAAATCAAATAGAAATGATTCTGATTACGTACAAACAAACGGCACAGATGTGAGGGTCGTAATTTCCTTGATGTCACTCGCGTGTAATGTACCCGCGAGTCTCGGTAAATATTCAATTAGGTTCGTTTGAACCGCGGCGCGTTGGGTGGAGGCACTGATATTAAAATTGCTATGCTGATCATATGTAGATTTTGAGGTACTCTGCATTATGATTGCGATGCATTTTGTTATTGGTTTTGTTACAATTTGGCGGGAAGACAGTCCGTAATAAAAAGATTTTCATCATTCTTATCAAGAATTTGTATGTGCTTGTTTAGGAAAGACCTTTCACGATATGCTCAAAGTAAAAGGTACTCACTGGCAAAATTTGTCTTCCTCAATGTATTGGAAATGGTCACACAAAATCACAGTAGCCGGTCTATGCACCAGACAATTACAGCAAGCTATCAATCGCCACGACTTCAACTAAGTGAAAGCCGGCGCGGCAGCCAAGACTCGGGGGATTTGCTGAAGATCTTGTAATCGAATTTAATGTATCAAGTCTTTATAATGTACGGTGATGTTGTTTTCCCTGTCTTTTCTATCGCGCAGTCGAGTAAAAAGATGAAGTTTAGTTTTTCAGTAGCTGGTAGGTAGGTAACAATAATACACTTATTTTTTATCTGACTTATCCGTCTTAGTTGACTATTACAGAGGACTTTTATTGAACTGATTTTAGGAGTACTTTGCTGATCGGACCTCTAGTGTTATTTTACGAGCATCTTCTACCAGAGAGTGAACACTGAAAAATCTATATACATTGAAACAATGTAGAATGTTAAAAGTAAACTATAACCACTTCAATATTCGTCCTATCTAGACAAGTTATATAAGAATTTAGACGTTAACAGAATGTCATTTTTAACATTCGCCGCTAGCTCTACTATCTTCTCTCTAAGTAGTGCTTATCTGAACATCTTCACAAAGCAGCCTGGTTAGCATGCATGTATGCAAAACGCATTCGACGGCGGGCGGTAGCGTTACCTCGCAACAACTTGACAACCAGTTGCACCGCGGTTATGCAACGAAAGCGCGGCGATTGTGTGATTATCGTAGATTTTAATTATCTAATAAGATTACTGCTAATTTGTTGGCTAGTCGGCAATTTTCTGTGGTCATGGCTGTAACGTGAAATCCAACGAGTATTAGAGTGGAGTGCCATGAAAAATAAACTAGAAAGTACCAGTTTTAGTTTTTTGAGTGATTGAATATTAGAATTAGTTACTCTTGGTTTAACTAATTATCAACTAAGAAACAAATGACTGATGTAGTATGGATGGACATGAGAGCATCTGAAAACGCAATTTATAATGAACGACAGAGATCATTGTTCACTATACATACTCGTACACTTCGTCAAGCTGGAATACTAATTTGTTAAGGCAATCATAATCATATTTGAGTTCGTTTGATGTCTTCATACCCGTATGTGACGGAATGACACTATTCCGAGGGGAGACCATAATTACCAATGAGATATCTCATTTTCTAATTCTGTCTCGTTTAGATAGAACTTATTAAACAATTTATAGCACTAACTGAAATACCAGTATTTCAACTGGTTTAGATAAACAAATAATCGCTTGTCTTGGTTTATCACTGTTTGTTATACTTAGTCAAACATGTTACTTATTTACGAGTTTTTGAATCAGACGTAGATCAAAGATCAGTCTGAACAATTTTTAACTTGAATGATAAGAATGTTACAGATTTAAATAATTAAATGAACTTAAATTAAGTGCCCCTGACTATTTATAAACTGCACAATATGTATTATAATTATGTAGATACAAACTGTCGACTGAGATATAAAAAATAATGCCGTTCCGATTGCATACAACCATAGACATAATATAATAAATACCGAACCAGTGAACACATACGTAGTGCTGCACGGCCGCTGCCCCATTCATTCATTCCAGTAGTGAGCTAACAATGGAGCTAGACTCAACGGATTAGTTATGCCTAAGTCGCGGAACAAAAAGCTGGATAATTGCACTGGCGAGTAGTCGCGCCAGTTACTCGCGCTAACTAGTGTAGATAGTGGCACGTGTGAACGGATGTACAGCTGTACGGTGGACATTATTGTTGGTGTTAATAACTGTGTGCTTTGTACAACTTAGTGCTTTTGTTAAGTTTAAAGTTACTTGTAAAAGCTTTACCTCGCATGAAATATTGCTATGAGGTTAAAAAATTAAAGTCCCAAAAATAACTGTCAAATTGTCAATACGCAACATGTTTTTAAAATCAGCATCACAAGAAAAATGCAAATAAAATAGACAACAGAGTAGTGAATCCTGGTTTCCATGTCATGGCTTAAGTCGCATAGCTTTGCAGCAGGCACACAAACTAGTTTTCTGAATATATGTATAGTATGCAAACCTAGGGTTTCTGAAAAAGTCTTATCAAATAGCTCTAGAAGTCCGTGAGCACCTATTTTCGTAAGCCGTGCAGGTCATAAACTACTCTCTATCGAACCAATTCCACTGAGTTACAATTTCTACGAATATAATACACTGTATTACCTCGGACTCTACTATTTATGTGCCAAAACACCTTATAAATCGCTGGCACAGATTAAAGTTTACAAGCCAATGTTGACATAGGCTTCTAAGGAGTTATTGAGAGAATAAGCAATCGCTATGTATTAACTCAAACTTAATGGGATATTGTTGATAGAGGATCATTTACATAATAGTAATTTGTTGGACACACAACAGTGCGGTGAAGATTGAGTAAAGTTTAGATGGAAGTGTGTCACGTGATCACGTCATGCTTCAGACTTTAATATGGTTTCGATAGGAATCTATTTGATGTCCTTAGCGGCTTAGCCTCCCACACGCACAAACCTCCTATTTAAGATTGTTCTACATCACCTATTTTGATTTTGAATGATTCCTGAATACATAATCTGATTCTAGATTTAGGAGCTTTTATGATTTAGGAGCGTGGGTATCGTCCCAATCACCGTCAGTATTAAGTCTCTCTATACTCTATAGTACTGAACCGAACACACTATCATTTCTACAAAATCTTCGTTCTGTGTATAGTGACGGTTGTGACATTTGCTCAGCCAATCAGTTTTGTCGATCGTTTGGCCCTTTATGACGCCAGTGACTCAGTATTGAATTTTGGTTTGCTCTGTCTGTATTCCGACATGTTGGTTCAAGTTAGGGACATTGTTCGTTGTACCGAATGATTGACGACAACATTGTTCTTATTGAAGTACACAAGTACTCAGAATGCTGATGACCCCCCATAAATTAACTTGAACGCACAATAAATATCAAGAGCTTACAATATCTCAATTTTCCATCCACTGCACATATTTAAACGAGTCCAATCGAATCAATTACGTATTTTCACAACGAATACATAAAGGGATCAGCACAATGAGTGGTCCACGCCTGGCGGCGGCCGTGGGGGGCGGCCGGCTATACAGCCGTCAATAGCGCGGCCGCCAATAGCCGGCCACTCTACAGCTCCACAGCACCCAATAATTGGGAATCAAACGAGCTTACCTGTTAAGCGAAGTCTTGATTCTAATTTTATGAGCGGCGAACTGAAATATAATTAATTAAACACAGTAGTATTTCTATACGCATCGTATAACATCGCGTTATTTTAGAGATAAAATATTGTGAATATTTTAATTTTTTGAATTTTTATAGAATTCTCCTCTGCTGGCAACATCACTTACTGTCACTTATTTTAGAGATCCTTAAGAGGAACTAGCTCTGTTTTCTGTACAGAGTAGTTCCGTATACTTACATTCACTAGGTTTTCCTGGAAGGATAAGTGAATTAGGTAGACTAATTATTGCAGCTTTGGGGCTGTTAGTGGTGGGTGGGTAATTATATTTCAGTTCGCCGCTCATAAAATTAGAATCAAGACTTCGCTTAACAGGTAAGCTCGTTTGATTCCCAATTTTACTTCGCGGCGAACTGAAATATAATTAATTAAACACAGTAGATGTTTAGAGTTGTCTGCAATAATTTAGTTAGTTAATAAATTACGGCATATTGTGATTTATTAAGTACTTTTGTTATTTTTAATAACATTGCTTAATTTGGAATATTTAACTAATATTGTTCATCAGTAATGATGAGGCATAATCAACACAATGTCGATTGACGTTGTGTCTAACTCAATAGATGCCAGCTCTAAGTTTGTTCTGTATTCGGAACAGGGGTATATTATGATATTGAGTACTTTAAAAGTCTCCATGATTGAGAATAGTAGTCACAGATCTTCCTGTAAATAATTAAATTATTTGAGATGGTGTTGCGCTTAATGTGTGTGAGTTTGCAATATGCTCATAAACTCAATAATTTTCTTGAATTGCAATTGCGCATTAAGTCCCAACAGAAGACGAGCTTGAAGAATCTTGAAGATTAATTGTAAAAAATATTATTATAGTATAATAAAGAGTCTTCTCTTAATATCAAGTCTCTTAGTTATCAAGTGATCTGACTAAGGGATACCATGTCTGTGAAGTCCTTAGAAGTAAAGCTTAAGTAATATGGCATAAGCGGTGAGGTCTTTGGTTATCATTTGTGGAATTGTATTGTTTTTTTTTTTTTTTTTTTTTTTTTTTTACCGAACCAATTACCTACCTAAACCATATTATTTCAGTGCAAACTATGCCATAGCTTTAGTTATTAAGGTGTTTTGGAAACTAGAATTGCGAGCACGGAATAAGCTTTTAACTTGCTTGAAGTTTTGTGAGCGTCAATTAGTAAGGGCAATAGATTGTTCCCTGGATAGAAGAGACATTTGAAATTAAAAGTGAAAGAGTCTATTTCAAATGAATAAGGATTTTCCCTCAATTATATTACTTTCCATAAGAATTTCGCACATTCTGTTAGCAATCATTACTTGACTAGTTGAGAATCGAAAGCCTAGATTCATTTTAGAAGTATTTAGAGGGGAGCGGTAAAAAAGATGTGGAAGACCAAGATATGAACTTCTTTTCCCTCAACATTGTAATATGTCCAAAATTGGAATTGTGTAATGTAATGAGTTACATTCTTTAGGTGAGGGAGTTGTATGATTAACCCTGTTATGATATGCACTTAGTGAGCAGATCGCAGGTTTTAAGGTAAAGCTATTTTGTAGGTGATTCATTCATAGTACCTGCATTTTGTATAGGTAGTACCCAAATCTTGTTCTAATCACAGTCTATTAATACCTACTTTGTTCTCGCAATGCTGCTCTCCCCCCCCTCTTATTTGTTTCCTTGATAACTTTACTTTAGTGTTGTAATTATCATTGAAATCTACTGCTAAATATTTAGGCTAGTAGTTGGTAATCAAATGTAGACATTTTGATTTTATAACCTTTGAATAAGATCACCCATCTCTGCCCAGCTCTACGGGAGATACGGGCGTAATTTTATGTAATGCGACTAAGTTCACTAGTACTTACTTTAATTTTGTTTTAATACAGGCATTTTAAGGTACATTTCAGGCCTAACAATTCGTTTTGTTGATTTTCCAGCTCAGACATTTAAATGTACTTATAGTAATGTTTATATGTACTTATAAATGTATTTATATTTATGTTTTATCATTGTTTTCATATTTTGCCCAAATAAATAGTCAGCTTGAGTTGGAAGAAGACCTTGTTTTCCGTAAGTGTCACTCACTACTGGTAATTTTGTAGGTACTGAGGGCTATAATTAGACTGTTGAAGTATGAAATTCCTAATATTGAAGGTATTGAAAGTAAGTATATTTATAATTAACCCTTTAGGTATTGATTATCTCGTAATGGTATCTTTTATATGGTCCAACTGATAGGAGTACCTATAGGATGTAAATAAATCATATTATGATTTCATAAAGGTAAGTACTGTGGTATATAATACTTATCTATTTTAGTATGTTAAACTATAGTTGATTAGTGTACAAAATTTGGGAAATTTCCCTTCAATATGGTATGGTGGAATTCTTACTGCTCTAGATGGGTTAGGTAGTCTCAACAGTTTTTGGTTCATAATGAAACTGAATTTAATATTTTGTTCGGGACTGAAATATATTTATCACATTAAGTTCTGTGATGATATTGAGAGTCTCTCTCTATAGTACTTTACTCTTTGATTGAGAGGTTGAAGTGGGTTGAAGTATTGAATTTGATAGGTACCTATCAAATATTTTCTTGTCTATGTCCACAACCAGTAACAGAATCAGAGGAATTAACTGTTTTATCAGCATTTATTCCATATCAGTCTTGTTGAATTGTTATTTTGGAGTGTAAAATGTAAGTCGGGTTATTGTTGAGATCCACCCAATGATTAATATCATTGGATTCACCATGATAATAATTCATTTATTTTACTGACATACTCCATTCCAACCAATTAGGTTAAATAAAACATAAAAATCATAAAATTTTCAATGGTGTGATTCCTGTTATTGACCTGGTAGTTGGATGTTTTATTTTGTTATTTACATAAGTAAATAAATGAGCTCTTATTGTGCTTGTTTTACTTTTTCTCAATAGAACTGTTAAGTTTCTCTATTATGATATTGTGGTATTTATTGATTAATTGTTATTGTTTGAAGCTATAAAATTGTGTAAGTACTAAAGTTTGTTATTGTATCTGTTTATCAAATAGGATAAATTAAAGTTCATGTCAATTAGAGATGATGTTACTTTTGTTCTGGTTTTAATTTAGTGGTAGTGGGCATTGCCAGGTGGTTTTGTTGTATCAGCCAAGTCAGTTCATAATTTGTATTTGCCTTATAAATGTTCTTCATAAGCATAGGGTCAGTCATTGCTTTCCCCATGATATGGGTAATATAGTAACCAGTCAGGATAAGTAAGCCACCTAGTGCTAGATAAGTCACCGAGTATCTGGTACACCGTGATTTCTTTTAATTAGGTATATTAGTCTGTTAAAAATGACAACTAAACAGCAGTCATGAATAGTAGTATAATGGCATTTTTATGGCTGGTGTTTTATATCAGTGATGGGCATGTGCAACATTAGTTGATAAAAGGAAATGAGTCAAGTTGAAATGTGCTTCCGTAATATCATTCTTGATGTGGAAGCTAGCTCACAATAGTATTGAGGTTTCATGCTATAAGCATCTCGTGCTAAGCCTGTGCACACCAAGCCGAATATGTACCAGGTAGTAACATAAAATCAATGTTGTTAAGAATAGCTCGTACTCATTGCTAACAATCCATATTCGCTATATGGAGTATAATGCTTTTGCAAGTTTATAACATAAGATCAATGTTGGTAGGAGTATCTCGTACTGCCAACAATCCAAATTTGGTATTCGCTATATGGAGTATAATGCTTTTGCAAGTTTGTAACATAAAATCAATGTTGTTAAGAGTATCTCGTACTGCTAACAATCCAAATTCCGTATTCACTAAATGGAGTATAGTGCTTTTGCAAGTTTATAACATAAAATCAATGTTGTTAAGAGTATCTCGTACTGCTAACAATCCAAATTCCATGTTCGCTATATGGAGTATAATGCTTTTGCAAGTTTGTAACACACGGACAATGTGCAGGGTTAAGTAAAGCTGTCTCGCAGCCTCCATGCTCGTAAATTAAAGGCATATAGAACTACCTTTTCCAATTTCTTAACTAAGATAAAGAAATGTTTCTTACCTCTTATGACGAATACATACCAGCGTTAGGCTATGTAGAATAACATTGTCAAGTGCATCACTTGCCACATTGGTAGTTTCTCATCCAGCTGGTAACGTGGAGTTAACGTTACCGAGAGTATCTCGTACTCACTGGAGAGTTAATGCTGACAATTGCATACCAGTTAGCTATGTACAGTTACATCACTAAGGGCATCACGTGCCACTCTGGCAGCTTCTCATCCAGCTAGCAACGTGGAGGTAACGTTACTAAGGACATCTCGTGTCGACTGGAGAGGTGCTATAACAAATTGAGTTAATGTCCACCATGGTGTTTGTAAAAACACTGTCAGTATCACGTACAAGGTGGTCAGTTAAAGTCAGGCATTCTCGCACATTAAAGTACATCGAATGTGGGTAAGGCAGGACCTCAGGACTAAGGGTGCTTCTGATTAGTTCCGATGTAGGTATTTATCGTCTTTCTTCGTTGATGACCGTCGTGGTCGTCTCAGGTTTCTACTAACGATACACTTATTGCACTTTCTATCACATATCACAATAAACACTCGTTATTTTGGTAAAGACTTCTGTAAACTTATTAAATATGAATAATTTGACGAGAGGAAACTTTTTCGTTGCGATGTCAAAGCGCGCGCGAAAGAAAAGTGACAGTAAGTGATGTTGCCAGCAGAGGAGAATTCTATAAAAATTCAAAAAATTAAAATATTCACAATATTTTATCTCTAAAATAACGCGATGTTATACGATGCGTATAGAAATACTACTGTGTTTAATTAATTATATTTCAGTTCGCCGCGAAGTAAAATCCAAATAAACACGACGCTGTCAACGACACGCGACACTTTTATCGCTCTAGTCACCACCCCGGACCCCCAGCCCACCACTATGTTTTATTGATTGAACATTGGTTCCCATAAATACTGCACATTACGCTGCTAACTCACCCAAATTATCGGTTGAACACGTAAGCCCAAATATTGTTGAAACACACCATTTAACTTTATCACATAAAGTAAGTGACTCCAACCAAATTGTACCCGCTTTACCAAACGTTTGCAATACTAACTTTTCTTATTATAAATTATGAGATATAAAAACAGAAACAAAAGATTCGTAATCATCAAAATAAACTGGCGGACCACGAACAGAATACTAACGACATAATTCAAATTCAACAGCAATATCGGGCCAAACAACAACTCGTAATAAAAGCTCAACTCCTTTATTATCCAGAGCCCCGAGCCGGCGGGTCCCGGGGACCCTCGAACTGAGCCGTCACCCCGACACGTATTCGCGCCATCCGGCGTTTATCATTTTTTCCATCTCGAGCCGCACCGCCTGATAACCATGGGGTTAGTGACAGCTTTCAACTTCGGATTAACTTCGTATTGCGGCTGAGAGGGAAAAAAATTAATAGCTCCGAAAAAGATTGGCTCGAACCCCTACCGTGAAGTGTTAGTTACTGTAAAGGAATCCTTTGGAGTGTTGGATCCTGCAATTTAAAAACTATACACCATAACTGGCAATCTGTGTTAAATACGATCGTTCGTTTAACGAAATTACAGCGATTTGAAAATTTGACTAACACCGGGCGCGTTGAATGCATTATAAATGATTACCAGTTTCATTTATCTCATGACTTCATGATGAGTGACCAGCTGGTTATTCAATATCGTCATTAATAGGTACCACAATCATTATCAATAATAATTGTGATGAATACGAGATAGGCTCACATGATGTACGAGTAACAAACGTAGTTGATTAATGTTCACAAATCGAGGACGATGCAAAATTTACACAGAATTGAGAGATGATTAAATCTGGGAATGTTTTGTTGAATAATGTTGATTAAGTCGATCAGTTGAATGTTGGCGTTGGTACAGATGGAGTAAATACAATCGGTGATGCTTGCCAAATAAACAGGTTTGTTATAAATGTTTGCCTAATATTTATACAAAATATTTGATGATTTCGAGAACCTTTTTCAACCGTAAGAACAACAAATATGGTGATGTTTCGGCCTTCATGCTTATTATCAAAATAAAAAAAAAATAACATTTAAAACGTTGTTACACATCACCGAACTCGACAATTTTGCACAAAGTGAATTCACACATAAGTGATTCAGTTTTGTATGTATAACAGTTCACTTGCCTGGTGGACAGACGCAGTCTCCGTAGTCACGGATGCTCCTCCTTGGGCGCCAGTACATGGGTGGCCTGGCCAGCACCTCGCGCCGCAGCCGCTCCACCAGCGGCTGCTGCGGCTCCAGCACCGCGCTGCGCAGCGCCAGATGCTGCTCCTCCAGCAGCGACAGCCGCCCCTGCAGCCCCTGTTGCTTGTACAGGCTGTACCCGCTCGAGATCAGGCTCATGGCACAAGCACACCATAACACCACACAGTAAGCCCACGGATCCCCCGGACATCTCTCTTCACATTTCTCCCATTTCTTTTTGATCGTCTCTTTCTTCTCTTCCTTCTTCCCCTCTTTCTCCATCGTCTTCACACCCGGAGGTGACTTTCCTCCCATTTTCAAAATCATTTTTTCTGAATTATATATCTCATGAATCGCATCTATTATACCAATGGAATGTCAGCCGCATCGTCTTCGATATTCTCATCGTAAATGTTCAACCTGATCTGCGTTAAGGCGATACATTGTACTCACAATAGAAGCGTCCGGCCCGAAGCTTTTCACGGTAACAACCTCCTCTATTCTTTAACGAAATCGAATCAAAGATCTCAGAAATACGAAACACAAATAAAAAAACACACTAAAGAATTTTTTTTGTGAAAATCAAAGGAACACGGAAAATATATTATGAATGTTGTGTAGAAGTCGTAGTTGTTGACGATGGGATCGTGTTTGAATTCGTTGCGATCGCGCGCGAGGAGCGTAGATGCGTACCGTCTGGTCGGCAGGCGGAGCGCCACTGACTGCGAGCACTCGAGCAGTGGATCGTGGATCAAGTCGCCGCAGCTCCGCAGACAAGCGGGCGTGCGCCGAGCGCCGCCACCGACCCGGCACGCGGGACACCGGCAGCGTTTGGGAATTCTCCTTGAATATGTTGTTACTATGTTCGTATTTTTTTCTTTTGAATGTATAATTTCGTAAAAGCTTGTATATTTCTTAATTTACCTCGCATTTCGAGTCTCATTTTCTGTATCGGATAGAACTGTATTTTGGATGCCTCTTTTCCTTAATAAATACGACGCTGTTAGTTTTGTTGGCACGAAAACAAGTAAAATAACTGAAAAACGAAGAAAATCCCACTTTGCATGCAAATTTAATTAACGGTACTGAAAAGACAACTGAACAGAAAGTTGTAGATCATTAACCTTTCCCATGCTTTGGAAACGATTTCGAGAATCGAACTGGCGCTTTTATTGGCGAAGTTTTTTTCATCGCAATCAGGTTACTCAGCGTGCCGGGGCATGTTTTATAGTCGGTAGTTGCGAGTTCGTCGGAAGGTCATATTAAGGGGATGCGTGCAAAAACGTGCAGGCCCGAGCAAGCCGCCAAATTGGGCGCTAGCTCGCGCGGAAGAACCGAGGGGGGACGCACATCCAGTTAGTCGCTCACCCCCGTACCCGGACCCGGTTCCCGGTCCCGGTCTACTCAGACACTGAATCGTAACACCGGTTTAACTCCAACTTACGCTGTCTCATCTTTTAATACGAATTGAAGCTAAAGCTAACGATGAATTTACATTCCTAGTACGGAGACAAAGTATTGTACTGCGTAATCCAAACTAAACAAATGTAAATTGATGCAAGAGAGCTTTCAATTTATAAACGTGATGCTGTTTGTTAATGTAATTTTGATAAAACGTGGAGCGTTGTTAATGATGAGAGATGAGTGCTTCAGATATATTCTGAATGGCTGAGTGTAATGTACTCGTAGTATGGACCAAGTCTCGTTTGTATTGAGTTTCGCATTATCACACCATAGGATATTAAATAAAAAGAGCTTTGAACACATACATCTCCGTTGTCTCATGTAATACGTAATTTTCCTAATCGAACAAGTCCTTTTAGGGCGATGAAGGCAATCAATTTTGATAAAATATGAAGCCAAAAAATAGTAGCCGTCATAATCCTTGCCGGCCTAAACACTGGTCCGGTTAAAAGATCCATATCGACATTAATTAAATTTGTAAAGAATGAAAAAAGTTCGGATGTTTTTTAAGCGATAGACGCTATTAATCTTTTTAATAGAGTCATTAAAAACGGAGTGGCGGCCGCAAGCGCCGACTGCCACAAAAAAAGCTACGCCACTTGAGCCTGACATGCGTTACGAGCCTTTGTAATAAAGCACTCATAATAAAATTAAAAGATAATCCTGATAAGGGCTCATCACGCGCATACCGATCTAATAAGCCACTGGTCCTCTAATGTCCATCCTTATCAATACTATACACATCTAAATGGTCATTTCAAAATTTTTATTATTGTTATTTACGATCACCATTACAATTCGGTTTAAAGTTACGACTCCATAATTGGATTTCATAAGATTTTAACACAATATTTACATGATTGAAAAGAGCGTTTTGAAGTTTAATGATGGTATTATTTTTGATGCGTTGTTCGAATGGTTTAAATGCTCGCTCTCAGCTCGCCTTTGTGAATATTTAAACACTACTCACAGAGGTGCAGGACACGTGACGATATTACTAAGTACAAGATTGTGTGGATCATTTAAAAACTCGGAGTATTGGTGTTCGCTTTTCGTAAGTGCTGTAATTAATACGTTAAGAGCATGCAAAATTGGTCTATCGGCGACGCAATCTGCAACATCTGAGCGGAGACAAATAGCTGCAATTAAAACTAGATTGTCGTTATTTAGCTCCGCGTTGCGTCGCTCGAGCCGCGCCGCCGCGCGCCGGACGTGTGCGGGGTGCGCACATCCATCTCCGCTCGCTTCTATAAATTTAATTTAAACTTTTGTACTTCGTCAAACGCTGAGTTTAAGACACCCTCGCGCTGACAGTTTATATTTTTTTAATTTAATCTCGTACTCTTTTGAATAATTGAGCAGCGCGATGGCCCCCTAGCAGCCCACTGTGTCCATAGAACATTCTTGTTTAACTTCAAGTTTGTCTAATCATTATAGAGGTCGACGAGTGTCGAGGGAAATCTTCGGAGTTGAATTAAAATAATTATGTTGGTCGCGACTTCGCTGAAAACCGCTAAAGTTAAGAAGTCTTTTTTATATTTAATAGAAAACTTATAAATAGGTAACGATAGAACAGAGTTATTCCAAAAACTTACAATAAACTAAGCTTAAGGTGAAACAATTTGATATTTTTTCCATACAAACTTCGGAGGGGTTTTACTCCACTGTTTGACATCGTACATTCAAAGTTTAACATGATATCGTTAGGTCTCATTATTAATTTTGTCTGTACGGAAGCAGAATAGTAAAATAAAAAGCCATTAAAAAGTTATGAGCCAACAAAGATTCGTTTTTCTTGCTAATTTTAACGCAACATTGGGCGTAAATACGTAAGTAATACAAGAAATCTCGAAAACAAAATCCGTACCGACATTTTATTTGTAATTGATTTATGCAGTGGTTTTTTCAGGAAAACCTTTATTCCAAAGGCCTTTTCGTAATTTTTGACGCGCTCGTTTTACTAAAATTGGTCGGTACGGTGTTTCTGTGCGTGCGAACTATACGTTGTCCATGTAGACCAGCTTCTAACTGCTCATCACTGATACCACGGTAGACGGTAGAATGACTAAGCCATATCTTAGAAATAAATGCCTACAGCCGCGCGGTACGTAAACATGCGATAGGGCTGCCCGCCTCCAGTATTTTAATTACATTTGCCTACTTTGTGTTTCCATTTAGTTTTGTGATTGTAAATATACTTTTTTTATCTACACAAATAAATAAAATACTTTGTGAATTGAATAACAAAACAAAACACAAATACCCGAGGTTTTAAAACAAGCGTACCTACCGTATTAATTCATGAACCTCCTATAACTACCTATTTCACTCGTGTTATCACTTTCCTTTACTCTATTCACTTTATTTATTAATCCAGACATCTTTTTTTCGGGAGATAAAAGGAAATACTTATCCATTAAAAATACACACAATATGTACCTACCTACCAGTAAGTAAAATTATTTTATAGTAAGACTATAAAATAATTTTGTTGTTGTTGTTTGTTAATAATAATAATACCTTTCAAAGTTTCCAGGTAATCTAAAAAAATTTATCTCTGGATGCGTTATTGCCAAATTCATGCAACCAAAAACAGCAACAATATATCCTACTCGTCATATTAAATATGTACAATTTATTTTTAGTGTAAAAATCGCGTGGTTATTGTTAAAAAACAACACACCGTTCGTTCGTCACTGCGGCACAGACGCGACTGTCTGCGTACCTCGCGCATACCTCGATCGAGGCGCGTAGGTATAGCTCGCGCTTCGTCCGTTTCTATGAAGTTGGCCTACCGTCTACCGTGCTGATACTATCTCTGTCGGACACGATGCCAGGTGAGACAGCGTGGTTTTTGGCCATGCCCACCATTGAGTTCAAGCCCGCGACTAGTTCTACCTTAAGTTCGCCGAGTTAACTTTTAGCGTTTCGTATTCTCGTTTGGCTCAATTCCATTTCGGCCACATAACATTTTTACTCTATATTTTTCGATTCAGCATTTTACCTAGTTTAAATAATCAAAAACAATATAATTCTGCAGAAATCTACGAATTGTTTCCTTTCACGTCTATATACATTTTACAATAGAAACGAAAACCTAAAAATAAAATGATGTTATCAAACTCACATGAACTCTAGACTGAATTCAATTGACTTTATTTTGAGTTCCGCTTCACGTGCTGGTGTGAATGAGAATAATGTTCACCAGTAAGTCACATTTCAATCTTTTCCTCCTAACTTAATTCGAAATCAATTCAAGTCAATTAATCAGAAGCGGCTACTCTCCAGAATTCTCATAATTGTTTGTAGAAACATTCAATTTCCTTCAAGCAATCAGAATCGGCGTGACCTTGTTAAATCCATTCCAATTTCAGTGGAATGAAGGCGTAAATATTACCAGCAGTGGCGCGAAATGTAAATAGCTTAGTATCGCCGAAACGAAAGTGAAATATCCCCTGGTCCGTGCACCAAATTGGAGCAGCCACGTTATCGGATCGTTTGCTTTATTTACAGTTTGTGGCAGAATTGGGAAAAGT
The DNA here is from genome assembly GCA_948150665.1 of Conistra vaccinii. Taxonomy (NCBI): domain Eukaryota; kingdom Metazoa; phylum Arthropoda; class Insecta; order Lepidoptera; family Noctuidae; genus Conistra; species Conistra vaccinii. Next base: position 475,413 of record OX411328.1, read on the forward strand.
TGCGGAGGGGAGAGACGAGGAAGTGGGGGCGAGGGTGTGAACTGAGGCACTTCCTCCTCTTTATGAATTGTCGGGAGCGGTCACCCACTTGCGAGTTGGCGACACCAATACCGAGTCCCGACTCCCGATGTTTCGAGCTCGTAAATATTGAACTCGGAAAAAAATTGCAGTCCGCACTGCGGTGCGCGATATTTACTGATATTACTTGTTTGTTCTGCGACACTGATTAAAACTCTCATTTGTATTTATTTGAAACAAGATTGTAATCGGAAAACTTCAAGAAATATTTCGTGCTTAAAGTGGTCCTGGCTTTTGGAATTGGGATCGCAAAACAAATAAGTTTAAACTCAGAAAGTGGTATTTCTGTAGAAACTGCTATCAATACAGAAACACAAACATGAACCAGTAAATGTAGTCGACAAAGGCACACGTAGTATATGAGGACCGACCACAGTCACAGATTAGTATGCGAAGAGCTGAACCGAAAGCAATTAGACGTTTCGATTCCATCTGAATTCCAAATGGGTTTCGATTGGGACAAATAGTTTGGACCCTTCAAATTGGAGTCGAGGTGACGCGTGATGTTCTAATGTAATCACTCCGAGCCGCGGGCTAGCTCCAATTTGCGGCCTTACGACCAAACTTCGATCAGTGTGATTTTGCGAATTGTAATTGTGAAGTATTAGGACGGCTGTTAGTTATACGAGTACCAGCCTCTGTTCCTGGATATGAAACTTGTTACTGTATGTGTATGGATGTTAGTCTTGCGAGTGGTGATTGGACTTTCGACTGGTGTCACAGCTCACACAGTCGCACTGACTTCAATAAGTACTACAATATGAACTGAAGGCACGACCAACAGTTCCGTATCGTAGATATTTTTCGAACATTGCTAAACCGATTCTGAACAACCATTACACTTAAAAGGTAACATAAAGTTGGAAGTTATCAAGAAAACTTAATCTTTATGGCGGCGATATGGAAGGGGATTGCTATCTGAGCAGTTCATAATTTTAAAATGGTACAATAGTTTGTAAACAGTGAAGATTAGAACAATAAAGATATAACGCGCCGGGGGCCAGCCGCAGACGAACGCTGAGCTATAAATCACAACGAGCAGCACGACGCAATGTTGAAGTTGCAAGCTACAGTTTCAGAATGTAGGACAAATTATATTTCGTCAAAAATAAGATAGCACAGATTAGGGACATTATTGTTATAAAGTCCACATAAATAATGTTTAAGTATGTATAAAATAATATTGGTATCTGTAGGTACCTGGCAATGGAAACTGGTAAAGCTCGTTCAGCAAATGTAAACGAAAAGGACATAAATTATGTCCTTTAATTGTGTTGCCATTTCCATCCCTAGGTACTTTGTTTGTTAATTACAGAAAAGGACCTACTTTACATAAAGTTAAAGTCGTCCGGCACACACTGAAAACTAAACAACGTGTAAATTCACAACAGATTACGAACTACACACAAAATAAGCGACAAACAACAAGTAACGCAATAAAATTATTCAGCGAAGAGGAGGTTAAACGGGTGAAACATAAAGAGTAACTTCGTTCTTGTGTCGATTCCAGCATTTCCCACCGAAATAGTGCGGCGAGCATAGTTCCCGCAGTTGTCGGGATCGTGACCGCGGACGGGCGGCGGGCGGCGGGACACACAGCCGTCCAAGTGTTTATTACTGCTCTTACTGACGCTGGTGACGCGCCAATGAGCTCGCTCTCTAATGCCCTCTCGTGATGGGAAACAACACATTGTTTCACCTTAATGATCACTCTATAAATGGCTTCCTTGATTGCCTGTTCTCTTAGTTGCCTGTTTTCTTTATCCAAATCTCGATCTGTGGTTTGACTAAAATAGAGCAACGTGTTTGGTCTAAAATGAGGATTTCCCTTTTAGGAATGATATGTTGCAAGAGATTTAAAGCGTGGGTTGTTACTTAATTTAAAATTAAGATTCAAAATAAAGACATTCGTCTCGGCTATATCTATAATTGCTAAAGTAAGCAGAACGGTTTCAATCACAATAGAAATCGAACAAACAATAACCCTGCGGTGACATCCCTCGGCTCGTCACACTAAACTTGGGGCGGGCTTGATGTAAACTGATAAAGAAACTATGCAAGCGGAAACTTTAACACCGCCGAAGTTTGGACAAATTATCTGTCCGCAGAAGGGTGTGTGTGTTTAGGACCGGCGTGTGGCACCGACTGGGCTGTTAAGAAAATTTACCGCGGCCAGTCTAATGAGACCCCCGACCGTTCATTAAGCTCCTTCGCTAATAGCTCACGCGGGTGACGTGTGGAGATGTGCGAGAGGTCGGGTCACGCTGGCCCCGTCAGCACTTGCACGCGACATTTGCGGCCCGGCCTTTAATTTTCCTGAGTCGCTTGTTGTCGTTTGTGAATTTATACACGCATATGTTTTGATGATTTTGTGTTTTAAGGATTGCGTCAGGTTTATTTTGGGAGCAGATTTCAAAAAGGTCTATCTGTCTGCCTCGTAATGTTTGCCGGTACTTTGCACATAAATGACGGTTGAGTTTGAAAGGCTCGAAGGGGTTTTTGAAAAGTTCCGAATAAGCATCACCCTCCATTTTGCTTATTTTGTCAGTCCAGATTTCATAATTTAATATTTAATTACAAGCACATTATCGTAGTTTAAATAAAATATTATCCACATATTTCATTTCATTACAAGAATCAGAAGCTCTTTTCAAATATTCTTTACATCCTGTGAATTTTACTGGTCAATTGATCTTATCCTTCCGAACATTTATCATTGGACCGAATCAAGCAATATCATCAGAACTCGGAATTCATGTTTAACGTGAATTATTTTATCAATTTATCAATCTCGATTCAAGTGAGATTCAAGCGAAGTCCTGAAATTCCTTGAGTTTATTGAAGCCCACGCTTCGTTGACTCATTTAGTTAAATTTATCATCAAGTCGAGTTATTACTGATTTGTGTAGCCGTCGCGATCGTAAACTGTCTCCTTTATTATAGTCGTGATATTATTTTGAGTTAATCTTATTTACTTTCATTGCCTTGAGAATTTATTACGTTTAGATGTAACGATTAGTATTTAGATGTATAAACAATATCTCTGGTACTATAAGATTAGAGATAATTATACTGTGATAAATTATATTAATAGGTGGTTACAAGTAAGCATTTTAATGGTTATCGATGGGCCGTCGGCACAGGCGCAACGCGATGGCCGACGACGCGGACGTTGCGACGCGATTCTGGTAGAACAATTTCCATGAAGTTTTTTATAGAAACTGTTCTACTAGAGTCGCGCCTCTCTGCGGGGTGAGCCTATATGGCGTTATCGGGTTCTATAAAATGTTGAGTCCCTTGAGAGAAAATTTTAATAAAATGGTTATTTCTAGTTGATATTGTATAGAATATAATAAGCTGAAATATTATTTGAAATAAATAGAGCTAGCAGTAATTAATGATAATAAAATACTGATCGTAATAAAACATAGTTTCACCATCCATTACACAGTTTCTAATTAACAATGCTTCAGAGGATATCTCGTAATTCAGTGACGTCACATGCCCAGTGTACTCGTCACAAAGTCACAACCACAGTGGTGAAAACCAGTGTACAGCAGCAGAGCAATAAATATTAGCAGAGAAAATGAATCGAGATAAGGAAGCAAAGGGGACTGGCCGGCGCGCGGCGGTCCGGTGCCGGCGGCCGCGGCTGTCCGGCGTGGCGGCGGGCGGGAGGCCACGCATATCGCCGACTTTGTTCGCACTCATTGAGCTGTGTAAAAAGATACAGCTCCCCTATTTCATTTATACCAGCCTGTTTATCTAGCCTTTATAAATTGCTTTCATTTGCCCAGTAATCTTCTTTTTCGCTTTGATCTTAGCTTGTTTATTCAAAAAGCGCTTTTTTATAAATTCAATTTATTTCAACGGGCCGCTCCGCTCTCTAACACTTGCACTCGTAAAACGCGTCTGATTTTACAATCAATAAAATGAAAAGTTGAATAAAATTGTTTCCTCGTTTCTAGTAAATTACGAGTACATTTATGAATGAAGGCGGTAATAAAATTACTCGGTTAGTTATCTCTACGGCGGCCATCTTGATATTATAATGGTGATTGTAAAACAGTAATAAACAGCCATTTAGATGGTTGTTGACGCTTAGGAATACACGTAAAGCGATATCTCCAGGTTGATTTAAAGACGTACAGAAGTTTCGTAAGTCAGTCATTAGTAAGCATTATGCAAGTTTAGTAATCATTAGTAAGAAATTGTTGCATTCCTACAAAGTTACAAAATTGAAGCAAGTAAAACAAGTGTTCAGTTCATATTGTGCTCACTGGCACATGACTTACCTAAGTGTCAAGTAACATATGGAACGTAATTCACAAAGCTCTAAAAGAAATGAGGAAAAAAGAAACTGTAAGAAAAACTGACGAAGCACAGAAACCGTACACCGTGACAATGACAAATAAAGTAGCGAAGGTAGCGAAGTAACGAATGTCATAGGAGAGCGACAAATCCTCGCCCGCACCGATCCGATTTACCGAACGATTCCTTGCTCCTCGCCAGCGCGCCATTCGCCTCCGACAACATTTATTTTCCACCGTTTGATTTCTACAGGTATTTTCCTTTATCAGGCAGACTCATTCATGATAGCGACGGCTACGGAACCATTCTTTAACCAACTGATGTCGGATCAGCAATCGATACTTATAATAAAACTTTACGGGACCTTTTGTCCGTGATTTCTTACGGTTACAATTCCAAAGTAATAGTTCGCGTAACTTACATTTAGCTCCAAGCAACTCATTGTTCCGGAACTTAAGATTAAAGATGCTTACGCAATATTCGGGAAGATTAATGCTTCCGAAAGCACATTTGGTCGACAAACTTCCCCAACATTATTCTATCAACGGTTCATGGGATGCCCTAAATTACAGCCATCAACGGGTCTATGACAAATTACGAGGGACAAACTAATAAACATGAGAACATCTAAATAGCATCTGGTGTTAAAACGGGACGTCTCAATAATTCAACAGAGTCGGTTCTGGAGGCAGCGGGTAATGTTTGGGCAAATGTTTGCGTATGACCCATCCCGGCCCCTAATACGGGGGAAATTGTATGCGAATTGCGAGAGTCTTGTTCACACTGCTCGACTTCAAGCGGGCCACAGAATAATGTCTAAGTCAAATAATTTATTTCAAATAACACAACAGGCACTTTTGAACGACAAAATTTACAAAAAACCACCCAAGTGCGTGTTAGACCAGCAACAATGAAGGGTAGTTGGGATTAAGTTATCCCAAGAACAAACTTAACATTGTAGTTGAAAAACACGTTCACCCATACATTCCAACTGCTAATGTAAGTTTGAACGCACAATATTGAGAGATTTACTGTGACTACTACTGTTACTGTTACCATAGACGTCTTATAGGTTTTCCTGTAATCTATGAGTAAAGAACCAATCTCCGTATATTTTTCAATATTGTAGGCTCAGTAGTTTCAGAGATAAGGGGTCCCGGAATAGTCAATTTTCATCTATTTTCATAAAAATCTATAAAATAATTTATTACAAAATAATAAAAAAAGACGTGTGGCACTCGGGGACTGCCCCGGCGAAGCTATTGCATAGCATTTTTTATCAACTTACGCAATTGTAAAATATTAACCCGAATACAAGAAATAGCAATGATGACATTGACAGGAACTGTTATTCACATTTATAGTTTTTAAAACTTGACACAACGTAATGGGAACATCAAACTAATAAAATAAAAAGGTTTTAATTTAACTATTAATAGTCAAGGATCATTCGTCTAAGTAAATTTGAACTTTATTGTCAAACAGTTAAACATAATTTTCAATACAACACTCTCGTATCATTCGTTTAAGTAAATTTGAACTTTGTTGTCAAGCAGTTAAACATAATTTTCAATACAACACTCTCGTATCATTCGTTTAAGTAAATTTGAACTTTGTTGTCAAGCAGTTAAACATAATTTTCAATACAAAACACTCTTTTCTTAGGTAGTATTTTCGTTACGAAATTTCTGGATTAGGTCTCCACGCTCAAGGCCCGCGATAGAAGCTATGCAATAGCTTAAATATGTATAATAATAAATGTTTGAGACCCTCATAGCTCGCTTACATTTGATATGTCTCAATCCTACGGTTTTCCAAAACAATTTTTTTTAATTTTCTTGTTTGACCCAGAGAACCTGTATTTAATTAAAATTTATTTATTTATTTATTTATTTAAAATAGGTACGCCAACAGCATATATATTATACATTAAACATTAAAATTAACAGGTATGGGCTCTTATATATATACCAATTACAGTGTACACGAAATTCATTTATTTACATAACACGTCCGTGTTTGGGTCATAGAAGTACATCTTAGTACCACAACTTAATCGGTCTATTAGATGATGACAGATAAATTAATGCGATAGATACATAGTGCTCACAACAAAATACTTATTACAAAAGAAAATTCAAATAAAATAGGCAGGTGTGATTGAGGTGAGTTTATAAAGTTTTTAGTCTATGCAAACACATTTCCCGGTAATCAAATAAAGGTTGGTATCAAAACACGGGGATTATGTGAAGCAGCAAATATAACGCTGGCCTTAACTTCTTTCAGCACGTAGCTGACGTAGCGCACTTCTGTCGGTATTGGTAGTGCACGCCCGGGTGGCACTAAATTGTAGGCTCAGCGTTCTCAGTGCCTGTAATTTGTTGAATGTGCGTTCAGGATTGATGTTATTACATTGAAGTTTAAATGTGTACTGCGTTATTTGTTGGCTTTATGAAAAACCAAAATTTACTGTCGGAAGGAGCAATATATAAAGGAGGCTTAGGAATTGTTGCAGAAGAATTGTTTAGGTCATTTCTTTTTTTTATCTTGTTATTAGTCATAAAAATAAGGAGGTAAGCAATCTTTGCAAATAATACTTTCACAAATGATCCCTAAACGTAAACAACGACCCAGGTTTGTGCCCAGTTTGAATTTTAAAACGAACTGTCCAAAGATACAGATTGGAATCCTGCTCGTGCCGTGACCAAAATATTATGAGACTTGCAAGATCGTAAATTATGTCTATTTTGGAGTTATAGCACCCAAATAGAGCAGCAAATATAGGAGAAAAGACAAGATAATTTATAAAATTATGATAGTTGTTCTATTTTTACAAACATAAAAAAAAACATTTTTGATGATTGCCTTTTATCTCTTTATTTCAACCCATCTAAGACATATTTTATTTAAATCAGAGTGACAAATTTTGTCACTCTGATAGATTAAATAAACAGAGCGAAACTTATAAATATCAATAGGACATGGTAGACTTCACTATAATAATTAGATATGTGGACAAAGCATGACATCATCCCGCATAACGAGTTACCCAGTGAGAAGCGAACAAAAACATTTGTCGCAGCACGTGAAATAATAGAATGTAAAATAGGAAGTATTTGTTGAGTTATGTTATTTTAAACTTTCTACAGCAACACAACCGATAGTGAGTACATTACTACCATTATTTGTGGGATAATAGAGGCAAATAGAAAAGAGGAAGACCGAGAAGTAAGTAGATAGATAACAAGCAAGAGTGGAGTGAAGGCTACACCGACAACCCGCATTTAAGTTTTGTAGGATCGTACACGAACGACACAAACTCCAAACTAAATCAAAATTAATAGTCGCCTTCAAAACAATAGGAGCAAACAAAAACTAGTAAGTTCTCTTCGATTGCCCAAACTGTACATTAGATAACCGATGGCTTCACCCACATCCCTCGTCAAACAAGTGGAGACAATGGCGCCGAGAAAACAGCGGGAAATAGACACGTTTGTCTTGGAATCTACATTACAACAAACATACACCCCTACTTAATAGCGTGGTAGCAGTAGACTTGTGGAAGTATCCCTTTATTCCAATATCGGGATTTGCTTAGGGTTGGCCAATAATAAAGTGGTGATGGCGCATTATAATGATTATAATGTGTATAGATTTATCGTGGCGAAAAGTTGACTAGTAAAAACTGAAATAAAACCTATTCCGCAAAGTGCAATTGCCACACGTTATTTGATCAAATAGAAAAGACGACGAGTGGATACACTGTGAAATGTTACCTACATTACAACTAATTGAAGCTGATAAGCCAGCCACAAGTCTTTCAAGCGATCTTCTGTTTGTATCCGAGTAGTTACATTGCCAGCCAAGTTAAGAATATGACTACTACTACAGTGAGCGTTGACGTCAATAATACTTGTTGGCATTTTGAAAACAAAGAAAATTGTTTAAGTAACTTAGTAACGTTTTAAAACAGTTTCTTTTGTTCAAAGGAAAAACAAAGGAAAACCGTACTGAACAGTTTTTAGGCGGTGTAACACAAGTTCAAATTCAAATTATTTTATTTCACATAAACCAACAAGGGCACTTATGAAACGTCAGAAGCTAGGTGCACGATTCCAAATGGGCGTTTCCTATGGAGAAGAGCCGGCAAGAAACTCCACGGTTACTCTTTTAAAAATAAATGGTTTTTACAAAGGATTTTTTTTAAATTACAGTAATAATAGGTATGAGAGGACAGTGTAGGCCTATCAAAAAGTACCAAACAAGAGCTACACAAATAAATAAAATTGAAGTGTCTGTTTGCAATGTCAAAATAACAGCTTTTTACTAAATGCCTAATATAAAAGTATTACTTACGAGTTACGATACATATTAAAAAAAAAGAAAAACTGTCTGTCTGTTTCGGGTAATCTCCGAAACGACTGGACCGATTTTGACGGGGCTTTCACCGGTAGATAGCTGATGTAATAAATAGTAACTAAGGCTTCCGTTTATTTTAGAAAAAGAATAAGGGTCCACGCGGGCGAAGCCGCGGATAGCAGCTATTGTTAAATAAATTTACATTTAAGTAAATGTAGGTAATGAACAAAACAACTGAAAATTAACAGAATTTAGTTGTTTAGCCGAGTGTCCCGAGAGACCTTTATACTAAAGCTGTGACAAGTCGTCACTAGGGCCTACTTTTCGTTTGTACACAAAGCTATTTTTGCACGGCAGGTAACTTACCTTTGACCTACGTACGAGGAAAACCATTATATTTTTCCTGGAAAACGTGATATGAGCTAAGCACTTACTTGTTTTTACATGAGTATTACAGTTTTGGTCTCATTAATTAATGGCAAATCCTGTTCTATCGCAGCAGTCAATACTTTTAGAGCTTTGTTAGGTAGATACCGTCAGTCCTTCGGTAGTTCGTAACTACGTACACGTATTACACATCAGTCTACTACCGAAGTGGTATACGTACGACAATCCTAAACGTTGACATACTATACAATATGTTGTGGTCTCGGACTCTCGACACAACTGAAGCGTCAACACATTCATTGCTAGCTGGTACTTTATATTTCAACTTCACAATTTATCACCATCAGACAAAGCTCGGGGCGATCACCATTGATTAATATCACCATTTCTGCATATTTTGTCTCCAAACACAATTGTTAAACGGGAAGCGTGCTCTAAAACAGCACAGCTCGTGTTTTGCAAGTGGCAAATTTATAGCTGGTCGGATCTTATCTGCAATCGTTTATCTATTCAATCTCGAATCATAAATCTGTATTGTATTGTAAATCTATTGGACTCTTGTCTGTATTATAATGTTTTACATATTAATATACAAAAATCACGAACTGGTCTTGCAAATTGGAACATGACAATGAACTAAGAAGATAATGGAATGAAGGCGATCGCTATTATACGTACAAAAACATTCTCGAGACACTCGAGTCAAAAGCTATTCGAATAACCATCGTAAGGGAAACTGTACATTTCAAATAACACAATACTGAGAGTAGAAAAGATAACATCGTTTTATACATTGGACATAAATTACGAACGAACAAACCTTAGCGGCACGGAAGGCGATGTATCCGAACGATACTAAATTCGTTTTAATACGAGCAATATTTGAACAAAGCTCATATCAAGAATTAATAACAATATAACGTAGTCAAATATGTACGTAGTTGGTAATGGAATGTACCGAAAGGAGCAATCTAATGGCGGGATCAGACGAGCGATGGTCGGCGACGATACGGCACGCGTTGCGACTGTTCCCGCGCTGTTGACGCGCCCGCCTCGATCGCAGATAAACGTTTAACGTACCTCCTTGTGCCGTTCCGATTGTTCAAATTGTTATAGGTATCATTGTGTCTTGAGAGATGTCTGGTTAGTGGACTGTTATTTATTAAGATTTATTTAAAGGTGAATCATTGACAGTTGACGACTCTTTGTTTTGGTTTGTTCTGCAGCTGAGGCTACAATGTTAGATTTTTATCCACTAATTGAAAGACTGCAATTGATTAATAGATACATCAGCTAGTTCAAAAATAAATTAATCTGGTTGTGTAGTTAGGGCAGTAACTGGTGAGCGTAGGTTTACATCCGCTGAAATATTTGATTTGTGTAACATTATGTTGGGTATGCAGCGATCTTCTGAATAAACATTAAATGAAATATCTGTAAATATTTATATCATACAGTACTGGAACTGAGACAGCAAATATCATTATATTTTTATCAAGAATTGCTTATTTATATATTGCGTTGGGAAAATGTTTGACTAAGATATAAACCTTCAAAATAAATAAGACTTAGTAGAAATATCGTATACCAATGTCTTATCTAGTGTAATGCAAACTCTGTGAGTAATTCCCTGTGAAAGCAACTTTGCACAAAGGTAGGTAAGTAGGTATGGGCAAGACGGCGGAAAGCAACCGACTCCCGAAATAATACACGGGAATGCATTCTGGTCTAGATTAGATCTAACAAAGACAGGTGAACAATATAGGAACACGTTTAAACTTAGGTGGGTAAAGGTAGAACACGGTTCGAAAAGGAGATACATAAGTTACTAAATGCTTTTGCAAATAGGAGAACGATGGAGAAATTTGTCAAGTCAATGCTTAGATAATATAAGACTGAGACGCCCACTGAAATACGCATACTGAAGTCCTGATAATCATTGCTTCGTATAATACCACAATACAAGTGATATAGATGAGTACCCACATGGAACATTATGCTCGCAATTATCTCCCACCGCGTCACACGTACACATGAAGCCCAATCAATCGAAAACCACGCGATTGTCAATCAATTAACTGTGTTGTGTGTTCCACTAAAAAGAGCTAATAAACCAGCTGCCAGATGAAAAGATTAACCAGCTTCCGATATCAATTGTGACCGAATTACGATCAGCAACGAATTGGGAACTAACGAGACAAAGACACGTAGTGCAATGTAAACAGTGAGTCAGCTTGTTGATATTTTTGAACATAGCCTTTTCCCTAAGTATTCAATATGTCTAGAATAATAGATGGCAACAATAAAAATAAATAATAATTATTTATTCATAATCAAGTAACAGTGGACATATACTTTATATTGAAGAAATCTCACAAAGTATGGGACGTGTTCTCGTGTCGGTGCTTTGTTCCTATTTCATTTGTCAACTCAACTCAGTAAAGCTGGAATCATCTACTTAGCATAAGTGAGTCGCTTATGCTCGTAAACTACGCGGCACTGAACAGACTACTCAAACTTTGTAATACAACAAACTTTGTGGATTATTTCGAGAACTGTTGTTCGTGTGACAACAATGATTTCAACCGCTAAAAGAACACGAAATTAAAAAGTTAAGGCCTTAGCTAAGTACTGAATTTGGTACATGTTTTGCTAGCATGCCTAAATAAGTAGATGACAAGTACTATAATAATAATAAACAGTAAATAATATCACATTTTACCGACTTATATTTTTTGTTCCCTGTAGACTTTTCAAAGGCAAAACCAAATTGATTCACTGCGTTTCACGGCACTATAGGCCGATTATCTGGTATCGGAACAGCCGTAAATAAATTCATGTAGATAAGTCCCGTAACACCCGCATCCAATCGAGATGTCACACGATCGCGATCGTTATCAATCGATTGTTGAGTAGATTATAAATTCGAATACAATAGAATCGATGTTTGTGTTGTAACAAATCGAATGGCTCGTTCTTGGAATACGTAATTGGTATTAGGCGATTGACTGAATCGAAATTATGGTAAATTATTTTTTTATGATATTTTGGGTATTGTGTTTAGAAAAAGTTGATTTGTAGCCGTTTGTCTAAATTGAAGTTTAGGGGTGAATTCTTCGACGTATTATTTAAAATACGTGTGGGTAAATTATAGGGTATGAATACACAATTTTGGTCACTTTATTACGGGAGCTTTTTTGGTGTGAACAATATTCAGAGCAATTTATTTAGAGCCGGTTGGTTTACGTCTCTTTTTCAGTAAATCATAAATGTGTTATTTTGTGATAGAGCACGTTTTGAATAATCTTCTTTTTTGTGCGCATATTGTTTAAAATTAATGCTTGAATATATTTGAGTCAAACTGGACTTTTTGTCCGTGCTACATATTACCTAGGAGCTGTTTTGTTATTTTTAACCGACTTCCAAAAATGAGGAGGTTCTATGTTCGACTTTATGTTTTTTTTTTTTATATATTATGTTAGTAGATAATCGATATTTTCGTCGTTTGAGTTATGGCTCCTACACCCAGTGCCGGCGGCATGGCCGCCAGCTCTTGCCGCGCGGCACTTGCCTTCGGCTTTTGCTCCTTCATTTTCTTTGCGTTTCTTTCTGCGGCTTTGTGCGGCATATGCCGCCGGCACTGAGTGTAGCAGCCATTAGCTTCAATAATACGTATTTTTCCCACATAGTCTATACGGATGCTATTATAAGAAGTTCCTGTTACTGTTATTTACATAGCAGGTAGTGTATTCGAATTTGTGTGGGATCTCACAACTAAAAAGTAAATAAAAATACATAGACTGCTAAAATCATAACCCTTCCTTTTGGCTTTGCCGTAGTCGGGGAAAAAACACTGCAAAGTGAAAAATAACTTTCCTTTCGGAAGTCGGTGTCTTTACTTATTTTCAATTGCACATGTCATGCTTTTTCCTAGCACGCAATTGATCATCATTGTAAATGTCTACAGAAAAACCAAATCGTTATGAACTCACTACCTACGCCACCCTATGTTCCAACACCAATATCTCTTAAACTAATTGTCATAGAATCTAGTTTTTGGTATCATTATTTAGGTAAACTAAACATCTGGTAGACGAGGAGATAAAAAAAGATAGTTCCCGGGGGTAAATTTTGTAATAACCTTGATAAACTAAAAAAACAATGTTAATTTTAAGGTGATATTGATCTTTTAGCATTTATTTCATTAAGCATCATATTGAAATAAATGCAGCATTTATTGTCAATATTTGAGTTATTTATCCTATTGCTAACACTTTTCACTTATAAAAAGTTTTTATTTTACGATAATTGGACATTAAATTCCAAAGTTAATGTACTTTTAGTATGCACGCTTCATAAAATGCGATCAAAATACAAAAATGGCTGCCATTCAGGGGGGGTTGGGTTCCGACCCCCCATGTAAAATAATTTTATTAATAAAATAGAGCAAACTATTGACCCCTTGAAGTTTGTACAGTCCGAGACCAAACACATTGTATACCTATTTGTTTTTATTTTTTAACATGTTTATCAAGGTTTTTATATGCTGCACTGGTCGATATCATCAATTAGTCTAACGCAAACATTATGCTGACCGATGGCCGTTTTGAGCCTATGTGACGCATATTTTCCCCATGTTACTTTTTTTTCTTTTTGTGCTTTATTTTTTATTTTATTTGCGCTCATAATAATACCATAAAGTTAATATTTTGACATCGAAAATTGTTCCTTATTGACAGACTGTTTCCACGTTAAATTGAAAAAATAATTATAAAACACTTTTTCTCTTGCAGTCTGTGGGCTGATTATACTCAGAAATCATACGGCGCCCTTCGCGTTCAATATAGTAACGCATACAGGGTGCTGATGGGGTTGCTTCGACACTGCAGCGCATCAGGGATATTTGCTGAAGCTCGCGTCGACTGCTTCTACTCTGTGATGCGGAAGCGGTGCGCATCCCTGGTTAGGAGGGTGCGGGGCAGCACCAACAGCATCCTGTCTATGGTAGCAAGCAGACTAGATTGTGCGTTTGTGAGCCACTGCTGTAAGGTATCGGCTGGGCCTGTCACCTTGCTGCAGTGACGTCACAAATTGTTTCTGTGTTAAATTGTTTCTGTGTGTAATGTTTTACTAACATATTTTGTAAGTTTTTTGTTACTAATCACAGTCTTGCTTGTCTGATTAAATAAATAATAATATTAAAACACTTTTTTAACCACCAAAACAGTGCTTTAAATTAAGTTTGATCTGTGGACCATTTTCTATTTTCCTAAGTAGCTGGTACCTGTTGATAGGCCTACACTGTCCTCTCATACCTATGACTGTAATCTTAAAACATTGTAAAATGGTAAAAACCATTTTATTTTTAAAAGAGTCACCGTGGAGTTTCTTGCCGGCTATTCTCCATAGGAAACGCCCAAATGGAACCGTGCACCTAGCTTCTGACATTTCATAAGTGCCCACGTAGCTTAATATAATATAAAAAAAAAAAATGTTCAGTTTTCATTAGCGTTACTGATTCATAACATTGTGGAGTATCAGGCTAAGCGTATGCTGAGACGCAGGTGACGCAGGTCCACGCAGCGCAGGGAAGAGCAAATTTTGTAATGCATGAACTTTGTGACATCTGTGTACGCTGCGGCCGGCGGCGTAGGCACTTGCGACGCAGACATGACATGTCTGTACTGCTATCATGCGTCTCGTAACTCGTTGTAGACCCGACACAGATGTCTGTGCGACGCGTGTAGATCACGTCACGTGACCGTCGTCACGTGTTTTTTATCACAAGTCTATTGTTTGTACTAGCTAGGACGCGAATGTATCTGTGTAGCTGCGTCGCTGTCGCTGCGTGCGCTCGCGGCCTATGTCTGCTTCGCCTGCCCTACCCTGCAAAACCTGTAAGTACTGTGCTGGCTATGCTGCGCCACCAGCATACATTTAGCCTTAATGTTTGTCTTTGTGCTACTGGGGTTTAGCTGACAGTCAATGACATAACCTCTACCAGGCGCCCATAAGCTCGGAAGTGATAGCCAAATTCGCATGATTATTGCGTCCCCATAAACAACGGCTCGTTAATAGTGTGTTATCCGCGGTATTGCACGGCGGCAGTTTGGCACGCGGCCGGCACATGGAACATCAAATGTGTACTATAAGCCTGGTTAGGCTGCGTTCATGGGGCGACTACATAATGGTAGGCGACAAAGGTTAGGAACACTCTTGGTGACTATTTACTTCAGAGATAATGCCGTACGGAAAGATAATTGAGAATTTCCTACTAAAGGTCGGAAAATTAGGTGTGTGGTACCCATCACACACCAAATTTTCAAACCTTTGCCGTAATTCCTTACGACCAATTGAATAAACCGCAAACAGGTTTTGTTATTTCATAGAATAAAGTTGAACAAGAAACATTAAAAGTAAAATCACTTACAATTTTTCCAAATTATAATATTAAGTACTTTGTAGAGGGGCTCGTGGCCAAATAATAACAGCTGCACGGGTCAACTTAAGGTTAAGCTACGCTTGCTGCGGTCGGTTCGTGGATGGGTGAACATCCATTATGCGTGCATGCTTTGGAAAGGAAGTTAAGCCTCTGGACTCGGATATCTTTCTTAGTTCTTTGACAGTTGTTACTGGTAGTCAGAAGTCCAAAAGTCTAACAAGCAGTCTTACGATAGGGTATCGTGTTACCAGTAGCTGGGTTATGAAGGTCAGATAGGAAGTCGCTCAATGTAAAATACTGGTCATCAGGCTGCATCCGTTTAGACTGTAAGCCGACCTCAACATAGTTGGGAAAAGGCTGGGCAGATTGATTTATTATGTAGGTACTCATTCTCGATCAGTATTTCGTTTCGTTAGGTACGGTCAGGAAAATTAATTGTTAAGCAAATTGACAATCTACGTCAATTTGCCGTTTTGTAACCACTTCATACAACTGTCAAATAATGACAGTAATTGAAATTGAATGAAACTAATTAATTTCTCTGACTGTACTATTTTCTGACAAAAAAGAAAAGTTTTCCAATGTTCAGTCTCATACAATGTGTTGCCCACCGCGCATGTGTCCGCCGCCTATCTGGTATCTGACGCCGGCTTCGCGTTTATTTACGCAGTAAACGTATGCTGGTTTATTGTCCACTAACGCTGTGGCCTGACTTTTTATCATCGACGGTAGACCTGCCAGTGTTTATAGACGGCGGAAAGAGTTGTACCTTCTAGCCAAAATGTTTGTTTATTGCCATTTTATAGCTTTGAGGAGGCAGTGTTTTATGACTGCTCGTTATAACTCTTTATTCTTAATTAGAAAAAAAAAATGATCCTGGTATGAGAAAAGATGAAGACAAAATTAAAATGTTTATAGGTCAAACAAATTGTAGAATACAAAAGGCTTAATAGACAAAATATCGCTGTCAATATCTCAGCACGCCCTCTAAACTATTCGCATCAAAGCCTTCAGCCGAACAAATTGTTGAAAAACGGCCTGTTTTATCTAAACCCTCAATCTCATTTCCTCGGTTCCGTGTACCACTTTAGTTGAAAATGGCGTCTATTCCAAACAACCGATACTACTACAAAGCCTGCTATTAACGTAATGCTCATATAATTAGTGTGATTTCCTACAAACCGTGTATCGTACGAGCGTTCCTTAAACTGAATCCTTCGGTGATGGGATCAATTTGTATAGCTTCCCTCGAAACCTCCGAACAACTCGCAATCGAACAAATTACGACCTTAATGGAACCATTTAGAGCTAAATTTCGCTCATAAAGTGTGTGATGGTGGTGTGCAGTCATAATAAACCGGCGGCGGATGGGTTTGCGAGCGACCATTACAGTTTGATGCTTAATTCGTCTGCGAGAGTCCCGCGCGGTCTGTTAAGGTGATGTGAATTTGGAAGGTAAGTGAGATTGCTAGATGACCAGACTTGGCTGGATAGTCCAGAATCTAGTCTAGATATTTAGTTCAACGTACAGGGTTTAGTCTCCAAGAATAATTCTACAATGGAACCCAAAGATATGGAAGCCATTTTTGATAAAATACGGTCCTGTGTGTGTTAGTTGATTTGGTAGATAACGGTGTTTTGTATAAGTACTCCTTCTCAAATGCGTCATGACTTATTATATTACTGTATGTTTCACGTGACAAAGAGTGTAAAAAAAAATTTGCATAATATTTATTCAACCAAACTTCAACGCTACTTCCCCCATAATTCCAACATTTAGGCTATCTATACCGAGTGGCCGTTATTTGAGCTCGTATAATTTGTGCGCATGAGTGGCGCTCGCTAGGGCTCGTTAGCATCGATATGCGAGCATGCTAATGGAGCAGCTGGCCGGCTAATAGGCGCGCCCTAATAAAGTAACGCAGGTTGTATAACAGCGTGTGAAGGACGGTGTTAGGCTTTGATAACACGCTCTTGTGTTAGATTTTAGAGAAATCTCGTGTAAGTACTGACATCCTTGTGGGAGAAAATAGGACAATGGTCCTCGAATAAATATTTATTTCCTGATTCATTTATTCAATGAGTCCTTAGTTTATTTACTTACACCGTAGTTCAATGTATGTATGAAAATGAAGTTGCGATCAAAAAAGTTCAGTCAAAACTCATAAAGTAAGTAGGTTTATAAAATGTATGAGTGCAAAAATAAAACATTTGAACATTGTCTTTAATTTCAGTGACATTAGGATAACACATAATTTTCTATTTAAATGACAAAAAAAATGTGAAACGGCTTAAATCAAAAGGTTAATCGCTCCATTTTTCATAATTTTATTAAGTTGACCTGAACATAATTCGCTGTTACCGATGACATGTTGAATTTGTTTATCACCCACGTAAGCTAACCTGTGCAGGTCAACATGTGTTATAAATTACTCATAAATTCCCCAAGTGGTCGCTAATTATATTGATTGCACCTTAATTTCTTCAGATAATAATGTACTTACCGGTGACAGGTCATTTGAGATGCTTTTGCTATCTTATAGAGTAGCAATTTTCTAATACCTTTTTAATACATAATGAAGAGGTAAATGATAAACTAAATTTTAACAATCGACTTTTCAGAATTAACAAACAGTTTGTATTTTTCAGGATCTCAAAATAAACATAATTAATTATAAACCAACCTATTGCTGTCCCACTGCATGGCAAGGGCACCTTCTCATACAGAGAAGGCAAAACAATTGATTCGCCACGCTTGCTCAAGACGGATTGGTTTAAAATAAATAAACGTGTTTTTATAACCAAAATACGTTCTTATGTTCAAAAATACTGAAATGAAATGAAACGAAATTGTTCATTCTGTAAATAATCCTATTTACAGAATGAACAATTTCATTTCATTATTTACAGTATTTTATTTTATATAATATGACGTGTAAAAGTGATTAAGATATCCATCTTAATCACTTTTACACGTCATATTATAAAAAATATAAAAAATTACCTAGATGAGTTCGCCGTTTCCTATCTGACTAGGTACTCTGAGAAGAAAGGCCGAAACAAACTCAGAGGTCACAGTCTCTTTTAAAGTCCAGACATAATCTTGGTCAGGCCAAATGAGGACCATGTAGATTAGTATCTTTGAGGAAAGAACCACACAGATCTGAGTGGACCTTTCCAGTCAGTGCAAACATTTGTCAGTAATCGTGCAGCTCAACTCAGAACTTAGGGACCTCCTACTTCAGTTCAAATATTCTAATTCCCAATCAAACCATTATTTCACTACGACGACGTCACTCGATACTTTGACAAAGTTCTATTAGCGAAACGACTTTATCTTTCGCGTGACTTTAACAAATTAGCTTCATTTAGCGAGCGGGCCCGCTTATCAACTCCCTCTGCATTCAACAACTTATTTCCTAGTCCTCTCCGCTTCACAATAAAAACTTTTCATAAAAGAAAATAATTGAAAAGAAAGGAAAGGATTATGGCTAGTTTGCGTCCAACCTCTTTGCTACTGACACTACAATGGTAGAATGTGTAAAAAAAAAATTTTTTTTTCATTAATCACAGTCTGACCAGAAATGTTTAACCCAACTCACTCGCTATATATTTTATACCATTCCCCCTCTAAAAAGCTTATTTTATTCACTGAAAACAGTGAATAAAAAGCTCTTTTAATCACTATTTTGGTATTTGAATTTAGAACACACCAATGTATTCGACCTCGTATCTCAATGCTATACAACCTCCTTAACACTTTCGACTACACCCATTTTCATAGAACTCATAAGTTCATAACTCATCATTCCGCCATAAAAGTCTATGACTTTTATTATTCGTAGTTGGAAGTGAAACCTCCGGGAGGTTTCACTTCCAACGTCCACGAGGGCTCCCGGCATCCCATACCCAAGTAGGTGAACCCTCCAGGAGGGCTCCCGACACTGAACGTCTACATTTAAAATGAGCCCTCCGCGAGGGTTCCCAGCATTCCATATCCAAGTAGGTGAACCCTCCAGGAGGGCTCCCGACACTGAACGTCTACATTTAAAATGAGCCCTCCGCGAGGGCTCTCGACATCCCATATCCAAGTAGGTGAACCCTCCAGGAGGGCTCCCGACACTGAATGTCTACATTTAAAATGAGCCCTCCGCGAGGGCTCCCGACATCCCATATCCAAGTAGGTGAACCCTCTAGGAGGGCTCCCGACCCTGAATGTCTACATTTAAAATGAGCCCACCGCGAGGGCTTCCGACATCCCATATCCATGTAGGTGAACCCTCCAGGAGGGCTCCCGACACTGAATGTCTACATTTTAAATGAGCCCTCCGCGACGGCTCCCGACATCCCATATCCAAGTAGGTGAACCCTCCAGGAGGGCTCCCGACACTGAACGTGTTAACCTTTTATTAAATGTTTATTTTCGCTTAAATCTTTCTTTTTCTCGTAGTCATGGTATAAAGTATTGTATGCAACTCTTGAATAAAACGGATTTATATCGAGGGCCATGAATCACTCGCGTCGCTCAGGATTCTAACACTTGAATCACTCGCTGCGCTCGTGATTCAATCATCATGAATCACTCCCTACGGTCGTGATTCAGTCGTTAGAATCCTTCACTTGATCGTGATTCATCTATGGCCCTCGCTTTAAATCCGTCCTTTATTCATTAGTTGCATAATATACTATTCTAACATACTTTTGATTTAAAATACTTTCATCCATTAAACAAATGGGTGAAGGTCGTTCCTAGGTGGGATCCTCTACTACCTATATCTTCAACTGTTTCCTGGTACATAATCTTTATTGCTTCAACTGTTTAGCACTGAAATTACGCTATCATAGAAGCCTTTTCCATCCAGAAAAACAGTAATTGATTACCCGTGTGTGTGATTTTAGACCAGTCCAGGTTTTCTCGTTTTCCTATTCGTACCCTAGAGACTAAAATGTGATGTATTTTGTATAAAGCGTTACCCCTTTTGCGCCATTGCAGATAAAGAAGTTGTACAATTTTAAATTCTTCACAACGAGCGGAGAAAACTTAAAGAAAATGAGCTCAAATATGTGTGCGAACTCGGGACTGTTGTAAAGTTATAGTTTTTACAAGCGGACCTGAACATTTTAACGTGGTCTGAATATGTAGTATGCGCATAATGTTCAACATTATTTTTACTGAATAGTTTTAGTGGTTAGTGTGGTTACAGATAGAATGTTTTTCCTGATGTCATTATATTATCTACGCGAGCAAGGTACGTTTATGACGGTTACGTGAAACGAACGGAAACGCCTGGAAGAGCTACTGGTCCATGAACGAACTATTCACGGGTGAGTTGCCTATGGCTCTGAAACGCAGGCTCATGGATATGTCATTGTGTATTCTTCCCGTCTTAACATATGGTGCACAGACTTGGTATTTGACTAACATCCAGAAGTCGAAACTCAAGGTCTGCCAACGAGCAATGGAGCGCAATATATTAAGTTGGCGTTAAATTAACGGATCGTGTTCGAAACACAATACTGCGCTCCAAAACAAAGATTGCTGACGTGGCTCAAAAGACTGCCCAACTTAAATAGAAACTGGGCAGGACATAATTATCT
Source organism: Conistra vaccinii (assembly GCA_948150665.1). NCBI lineage: Eukaryota > Metazoa > Arthropoda > Insecta > Lepidoptera > Noctuidae > Conistra > Conistra vaccinii. The sequence continues at coordinate 496,588 of OX411328.1, forward strand.
AGATATGACAATATACAAACTGTGATCACACAACTGGTGCCCAGAGACAGTGAGGCAGGGTCGCGGCAGGCCACGTAGGAGATAGCGGGACGAGCTGGAGCGGATCCATCAAAATTGAAAACAGGAAGCGCGGCCTCCAAGATGGAAGGAGTGGAGGGACGCCCAGAAGTGGGACAAAACAGGCTAGTAAAAAAAATTAATGAGAAAGATGCATTTTCATATTGGCCTCGGTTTTTTTGCTACACTGCAGGTTCAGGACCCTTCTAACCAAATAGTTTTCATCCTGGATCATACTACAAATGAAATATGATGCAGGTCTATTATTTGTTAGATACCGCAAGGCATATAGGTAGGAAGTACAAGGTTCTCGCCACTGCGCATGCTCAATTTGAATAGTTTGATTTCCCATTTTCTTTTTACTTGTTGAAGGTGGTCTTCAACTATAACCACAGCAGGCCACACGCGAAATCATTTTGAGCGCTCAATATTTATACACATCCTTCTTCCTATATACATAATACTATTGTTATTTATTCACAATCTCGAACATTTCGTCACGATCAGCAGCCATTCGGCCAGGTCATAAACGACGGTTTACAATCAACGCTTTCCAAAACTATCGACCATAGAGTTTTTATGTCTTTACTGTGATTACCATAAATGGTTTAACATTCATACGTGATGGCACCTTTATTATGTTTTACTACGTTAGCTTAATTTCCTGGATTTACTTGGAGAAATTATCAAAGAATCGGTTAATTTTACTTGGAATTAGTTTACTAAGAAAATGCTGTCTGAATTAACTATTCATAAGAGTTTTAAGTTTTCAAGATATTAGTTAATCAGATTTTCCTCTTGAAGCATTAATGAGCTTCTCAGAGCACCGTATCAAAGTTTATTATAAACTTAGTTAGTTTAAGTATCTAATATTGGATCTTTATTACAGGAACAGAGAGTTACGTAAAGTAAATAAGACAAGTGTTAGTAGTAAATTATACTTTACAAAGAGTTTCAATTCCAGGTAATATCTATTATATTTATATAACAGATTGAAATTATCAGATTAAATATCATACCAGATATACTTATTGGAAAGTACAGATTGACCGAAACACACAGACAAACACATTATATAAATGTTAATGTAATACATTAAAAAAACCGGCCAAGTACGTGTCGGCCCACGCACAATGAAGGGTTCCGTAGTGGAGATGAATTTATCCCAAGAACAAACTTAACATTGTAGTTAAAAACATGTTATCCCTTATTTTCCTACTGCAAATGTAAGTTTTTCTTATCTTGCAATCAATTTACAAAACTATTAGCAGATGAGTTGTAGGATAATCTGGTAGGAAAGAGTTATTCCTCATCAGGAGCATCTCTCATACTAGTCAAGCAAGCTCTACAAGTTGTCTAATTGTAGAATGTTGCGTCTTTTGAGTCTGCTGGCTTGAGCGGCCAATTGGTTAGGTTGTCTATCCAGTCTGGACTTGTATTTTTGCGCACATGAACTTATTTCTTCCTTAACTGTTTTCATGTTCAGGTGTTCGTAAACTTCGGCGTTCCTGATAAACTATGGTGTATTTGATATCTGTTGTAAAATATTGTTCTGAGTCTCACATGGAGCACATGCTTGAATGACGTCCAGATGAGTTTTAATATGGTTGTATATATCAAGGTCTTATTGTCCAAGGACAGCTTGGAATTTCTACCCAGGAGTCAGTACATGGGTTTGTACCGAATGTTAAGCTCTTTTCTTTTCGTTTTGTATTATGTTTCCTCCATATAGAAAGAAAGAAAGAAAGAAAGAAAAATTATTTATTGGGACAAGCACAGGAGATCACAAACTAAACTAAAACACATTGAAACATCAATAAGAAATAAAAAACAATAAAAATAAAACAAAGTAAAAAAGATGGAGTCCTGTGCGAGGCCAAAAGGCTCCTATCTCAGCACGATGCTGCGACATTTAATGCTAAAAGTCGCAGCGCTGGTATTCTGATAGGGCCCGCAGTGATGTCACGGATAGATAGGTACCTAAATAATAATAAATAAATTATTATGTATCAAATACATTAATAAAAAAATTAAAAATAAAATACGTAGTCCGTCTGTCTGCACCCGACGTAGCATCGATCACTTGTCTATGCCTTTAAGTATCTGTGGTATGATACTCTATGGCATCGATGTGACAAGTAAAGAGACGCAGGCGCCGACACCGGTAAACAAAATTTATAAATATTACGGCTGTCTAATGTTTAATAATACAATAATAAAGTGAATAATCGTAGGATGAAAAGTGTTTTGTGATAGTCAGTTACATGTCAGTTTTATATGGAGAAATACAGATACAAGAGTGGAATTTCCAAATTCACCAATGACAAACAATGGCAAAGAAAAAACAAAATGCAAAACAACTGCTGTGTCTCAGTGAATAATCGCTGCCAAACGCTCGTCACCGTGCCAGACGCGTGCAGATCAAGGGTAAGTTTAATCTGTGCTATCCTTTTGAAGTTGTAGTAAGTGCTGTTTAAATTTGAGTCTGAAAGTACCAACTGTCTTTATAGCACGAAAAGGAGGTGGCAGGTCGTTCCAACAACGAGAGGCAGCGAATTTGAAACAACCACGGAAAGCAGCGGTTCTGTGCGATGAGGCCAATAAGAGGTACGAAGATGCTCTAGTTTTAATCTTGTTGATATCGCGCGACCAAGACAGTTTCTTATATAGATAGTCTGGTTTCTTTGTGAGAATAGTGCCAAAGAGTAGGGTAGCCAGGTGAAGCTTTCTGCGTGCTGACATTCTCATCAAATTACCCTTATTTAAAAACGGAGTGATGTGGGATCGTGGAGGGACATTGTAGCAGAATCTTGCGCAGGCATTCTGCACTCGCTGGATAAGTTTTTCGCTTCTACCGAGAATGCACGCCCCATACACAGTGTCAGCGTAGTTCAGCTTGGATAGAACAAGCGACTCACACAGCATGACTCGCATATCCACACTTATGTAGGGACGAACACGATACAAGAGCTTGAGTCGGTAGAAGCAGTTGCGCACGGCCTCCAATATGTGAGTCTCAAAATGCAGCTGCCCGTCAAATACTACCCCAAGATTATGAGCCTCCAGAACCCTTTCCACACCACAACCATCAATCCTGAGGTCCAGGTTGCAAGCAAGCAATTTGTTTAGGAAATCCCTAGATCCCATCACAATATACTTCGACTTACTAGGATTCAGGACCAAAGAGTTTCTTCTGGACCATGCAGAGATCCTCTCTAAATCCTCATTTATTCTTCTTACAGTTTCAGCAGTATCCTGAGAGCGGAAGGAGAGGTACAACTGCAAATCATCAGCGTAAAGGTGGAACTTAGTGTTGATCAGACATTTGGCGATGTCAGCACTGTACAGGATGAAGAGAAGCGGGCCAAGGATCGATCCCTGCGGCACGCCCCTGTCCACGTGCTTCGGAACAGAAGACATGGTATCTCCGTTACTGTCGCATGACACCTGGACAAACTGTGATCGATTACTAAGGTAACTCTCAAACCATTTAACTACTCCGACATCACACCCATAGTAAGACAGCTTGGAAAGAAGAAGCGAAGTATTAATCGAATCAAAAGCACGTGAAAAATCTAGTAGGACAAGAAGGGTCCCCATGCCTTGGTCTCTGGCTTCCAGAATGTTACCGACTACATCCAAGAGTGCTGTCGCTGTGCTATGGCCCCTGCGAAAGCCGGACTGAGCCATCGGCAAAATACTATTGAGCTCAAGATATGCCCTAAACTGGTCAGAAACCACCCTTTCCAATATCTTGGACAGACATGGCAGTAGGCTAATTGGACGAAGGTCTTTCACGCTTGTGGGGTTAGATACTTTAGGGATTGGTCTAACTATTGCCATTTTCCACAGATCAGGGAAAGAAGATGTGACAATTGATCTGTTGATGATAGCTGTGATAACTGCAAGTGTACGAGGGAGTGTCAACATCAGCATCTCCAGAGATATATGGTCAGAGCCCTGTGCATTGGACTTAAGACTGCGCAAGATCCTCAGCACCGCATCCTGCTGGACCGGCTCAAGCTGGAAATGACCATTACCGTGTCTATGGTGTTCAAAATAACTTAAATCAGCAGTTGTGACCTTACCACTGCCGGGTACATCCAAAAAGTGTTGATTGATTGATTCTGGGTTATTACAGAAATGTGGCAGACTATGCTCTGGTTTTTTTGAGGTGGCTATAGTTGATTTAATGTGACTCCATAACTTTTTTGGTTGTTTAATATTGTTATTAATATATGTCCTAAAGTATGCACACTTCTCACTATCATATATATATACACTCTATATCATATCAGTCGTTGGTCCAGATGCATACCAAGGTATTTGACGCAGTCGTTGTGGGTGTTCGTTATGACCAAGTTTCACCGGTGGACATTGCTGGTGTCTAAGTGTAAAGATGACCTGAACTAATGTAGATGTGTTGGCTCGTATCCTCCATTTGGCAATCCAGTAGTAAATTTTTAAATAATAATAAATGTAAGTTTGTACGCACAATATTGTGATATTTACCATGTGATTTTAAGACCATAGACTTCTTATAGGTTTTCCTGTAATCTATGAGTAAAAAACCATTCCCTGCATTTTTTCAAAATTTTTGACTGTAATTCCGGAGATAAGGAGAGGCGATGGTTAATTTTCATCTATTTTCTTGAATATCTTTTAAAACATTTAACTTAAAACTATAAAAAAATATTTGAGATACAACAAGCCCTTTTAATCCTTTGATATGCACTTGGTTCAGTTAGCAAATCTTTTTTTTTTTAATTTTCCTATTTGGTCCCGAAAAGTTACCCCCATAATCAAATTTCATTTATTCACGTTACACGTTCGTGTTTAGGTCACAGAAAGTCTAATGTGTATCAAACAACTAAATTGGTCTAGTAGATTCGGAGCAAATTGGCAGTGACAGACGGACAGCCACCCAGTCACCCAGACAGACAGACACACGAGTGATCCTATAAGGGTTCCGTTTTTCATTTTGAGATACGGAACCCTAAAAACGAACGCATAACATTTTATATTACCTCATTACAAGCTTTACCGCTTCATTATATTTTATCTAACTGTAAAACACAGTTGTAACTCCCTTTTAATTCTGAGCTCGGCCGATAACGGGCTATCGTTGCTCTGCGGCGGAGTCACGCCGTCAACTGACGTTTATGACGTCCTCGGCGCCCGCGCAGCCGCTTATTAAATAAGAAAGCTAATTTATCGACAAATTATGAATTTCTTAAACGGAATATTAACGTCGGGGCTGTGACATTGTATTAGTGTTATTAGGGTCACGTTATTTAATGTGACATCGATGTACTGTGAAGGAATTCAACGATGTTTCTCGGGCCGTTTGTCGGGAAATTAGACGCTTTCTAGTCGGTGTTTATGATTTAATAAGCGTGGAATTATCTTCAATATTCATAAATCACACAGCAATGTAGTGGTAATGAGTATAGTTTTATCAGATAGACGTAAAGCAACCTAATTGCGTGAAATACTCGCAGTAGTCGTAGACGCAAGCAACAAAACGAAAGCTAAGAAGATTGTCAGTGGTTGCCATAAAGTTTTCTGAAATTATAATCTGATCGAACTAAAAATTAGTTTGAAATAACCAGCTAGTTTGATATACCTAAGCAGATAATGAGGTGGGCGAGGAAAAATAAAGTAGGGATTCCAATAATCGTAAATCTAATTGAAACTTTAACATTTCAATCATTGGAACCCTATAATTCATTCACAAGTACTAAATCAAGTTCTTACAGTAATCCAGCCGAAGCCGGCCTCAGCTTACTAATTGATAAATTTCCACAATATAACATTAACATAATAAAGACATAATCCTCTGATTTATGACCTCTTAGTACCTAGCGTTTGAACGTTTTCACTTGCCTCACTAATTAATATTACGATAATTGTAATTTATGTACACAATATTTATGCTTCGGTTTATTTGAAATGGTACTTAGTATAAAAATGTTTTGAAAATAATCCTGGGTTTCTCTTTCTATGTTGTGAGAGCTTGTAAGCAATAAATAGATTTTATATGTAAAGGTGCCATTTGACATAATTATGATTGATGAAACCGCCGGAAATGACGTAGATATACTGGACTATTTATGCTGGAGCTGGAGGTTGGGTTCATCCTATTCAAACATGCTATACAATTAGGATTCTATGGAACGTTAATAGTGGGTATCCCCTACGTTGGCGGATCGGCAACTATTCCAGTCGAGACGATTTTCGAAAGTAGGTCAAGAATGTACGTAGTATTTGTGGTTTGCATTAAGTGACCAAAATTTAAAAAGCAGCGAGACAGCACCATAATTATGTCTGATATAGGGGCACATAAATGAATACCTACAATGAAATAGATCTGAATAAAACAACACACCATATTCATTGATTTTTTTATTTAATCAGATATAGCAGTAGCTGTCCTGAGGACTTTATTTTTTTGAATAATAGTTCTATACATCGATCACTAATGAAGAACTAGATACACAATCAGCGGCAAAAAATGTCCTCACCAAATGAGCACCCACTTGAACATTTGGGTGCGCTTTTGATTTAGTAGCATTCGAACGCTCCGACGGTAAACATGCCACATAGTATCGGTCGTAAAAATTTATTGCTTTTTAAACATAGCTTTGTGAAATAAACTTTAAGCATTGCGTTTAAGGTTGAATTTACATTAATGTATATTTATTTCAACTATTATTACTTAAACACAATTTGGTGACAGTTTTAAGAAAACTTTTGTTTGCGATTGTGTATCTAGTTCTTTATTAGTGATCGATGGTTCTATAACAACGAAACGTTGTACACCTTGTAGACTCATAGATGTTTCGATTTGTTGGCCATTTCCTATTTTAACACACTCCTATATCTATGTATGTAACGGAATCTTTCAACTTAATTTTCACCAACTTCTAACTGTCGAATATCGTAATGAAACTTTGTATGTATAATGTAGTTTGCATCACAATACTATAATTTGGTATCTTGGAGTTGATCTGATGATGGAGCCAGGAGGTGGATAGTGGAACTCTTCAGTGGCTACTAGTAAACCCTCAAGTTTGGGCAAAAAAATCACCCTTCTAAACGCACTTTATACGTGCACGTGCATTATAAAATTATTAAATTGACCGGTATTAATTTAAGGAAAGTTTTGAGTATGAATGCTATAAGAGTAGGGAAAAACCAAAGAAACGATGGATGGACTGTGTGAAAAATGATATGGCTAGGAAGGGGATGACTATCGAGATGACGACTAATAGAGAAGTATGGAAGAAAGGGACATGTTGCGCCGACTGCCATTAAATTGTGATGATGACTTTATTAGTTACGATATAAGTATTTATTCAGCTTGCCACTTCTTTTATATCCAATGATTAATTCAAAAACCGTGAAGTGCTTATTGGTTGTCATCATATCAGCCGAAAGACGTCCACTGCTGGACATAGGCCTCCCCCAAGCACCGCCACTTCGACCGATTCTGTGCTTCCCGCATCCAGCGGATTCCTGCGGCCTTTACAAAGTCATCGGTCCATCTTGTGGGAGGCCTTCCTAAGCTACGTCTTCCGGTACAGTTATTGGTTGTGCGTACTTTTAATTCTTTTAAAAGTGCAAATCAAAGTACCCGGCGCAACATGTCTATTTATTCCATACTTCTCTTTGGAACCGTGCCTAGCTTCTGACTTGTCATGTAGGTTTATGTGAAATAAAATATAATTGAATTTGAATTTAAACTACTGGTAAAAACTGTGCTTTACTTTCAGTTATAAAAATGTTAAAACCATTTTCCTACAGCTTTACAAGAAAAATGATAGCCTCGCGAATCTCTTTTCACTGTTTTTTTCTTTCATTCCAACTTCAGCACTCGAAGCCTTAAGCAAGAAGTAGTCATACATAATAGACACGCGGGTGTAAAGCCATCCATTGTGAGGACCCTTGGCTTCATGGGTGTTGGCAGAAGTGCATTAATCATCGCGGAGGCGGATACAACGCTGAGTTTTTATTACCACTCCATGGCTCTGGGGATCAATGAGGTGGCGTTGTGGAGGGAACATGTAGAAGGTTCATAACTTACTGCTGTCAGCAGAGTTATCTCAAAAAAAAAATCCCTCCCCCCATACTATTCCGTTTGAATAGGTAAAGACAAAGGCGGATCAATGATGATTATCCCAATTTAAAACTTCTCTACGAACCAGCAAGGTAAGAATTACCTTTATTTTTTTTTAATCCAAAGATGATAAGCATAGTAATTGTTTATGTGTACAAACAATGATAAATATGAACAAAAACATACAGGATCACTATGAATGCTTCTCGTCCTGTGTGAAACTAGATAACTTAAGCGTTTTTCTCAATTAAATAAATATTTTCTCAAACCTGTAGATTCTACTTATTCGAGTCCGAACAGTTTTTTTTTAATAAAGAAAAACATGCAGTGACTTTAGAATAGTCACGGTAGACGGTAGAATAACTAAGCCATATCTTAGAAATAAGTGCCTACAGCCGCGCGGTACGTAAACATGCGATAGGGCTGCCCGCCTCCAGTATTTTAATTACATTTGCCTACTTTGTGTTTCCATTTAGTTTTGTGATTGTAAATATACTTTTTTTATCTACACAAATAAATAAAATACTTTGTGAATTGAATAACAAAACAAAACACAAATGCCCGAGGTTTTAAAACAAGCGTACCTACCGTATTAATTCATGAACCTCCTATAACTACCTATTTCACTCGTGTTATCACTTTCCTTTACTCTATTCACTTTATTTATTAATCCAGACATCTTTTTTTCGGGAGATAAAAGGAAATACTTATCCATTAAAAATACACACAATATGTACCTACCTACCAGTAAGTAAAATTATTTTATAGTAAGACTATAAAATAATTTTGTTGTTGTTGTTTGTTAATAATAATACCTTTCAAAGTTTCCAGGTAATCTAAAAAAAGTTATCTCTGGATGCGTTATTGCCAAATTCATGCAACCAAAAACAGCAACAATATATCCTACTCGTCATATTAAATATGTACTTGAATTTATTTTTAGTGTAAAAATCGCGCGGTTATTGTTAAAAAAACAACACACCGTTCGTTCGTCACTGCGGCACAGACGCGACTGTCTGCGTACCTCGCGCATACCTCGATCGAGGCGCGTAGGTATAGCTCGCGCTTCGTCCGTTTCTATGAAGTTGGCCTACCGTCTACCGTGGAATAGTGCTGCGACCGTGCATTGCATTACACATTATTTCGAGTCCACATAATAATTACTTTATAATTTACGGCGTGCACCCACCAGCCTCACACATTAAGTTCGACTCCTACCATTCGTAATTTAGTGCTTACTAGTAGTAGCAGGTAACACTTACCGAGATTTGCATGTTTGCATAATGTCAGCGCAATTATTGTAGGTGCCGCCGCGAAAGGTTCATTTACGTACCTGGAACAATATAAATGACTCATATCAGAGAATTGTTTTACAAATGCACAGCATAAGATTTTATTATCCCCGAATGGGATAGGTGATGCTCGTTGTGGCTTGCTTCATGCAGTATTATCAAAAATTGCAACTTCATGCAGTATTATCAAAAATTATGAAATAAAAAGCCTGAAGAATCCTTAATAATATCCTTTATTTGCATTAAAATACTTACGTACAATTATTATACAACTGAATAATTAACTAGTCAACTAAATACAAAAACAAAAGGACAGTTAGACGTCCTAGTACTCCACCAGTCTTCTGGGCACGTTTCCTGATGACAGCGATGTGGTCATCGCTGTCATCAGGAAACGTGCCCAGAAGACTGGCTGCCACGTTCAGTAGCAATGCTAATTCTTTGGCCAAAGAACGAGCTAGCCCTCTGATCACGTGAAGTGGCGACCAGACAGTATCCTTTATTTTGCTTTATAACATTTAATATTTTTACATTTCGTAAGCTAGAGTCTAAACATGCCAAGCAGCACTGGCAGCTAAGTTTCAGAAACTGAAAATCCAACTGGTATTTCTGTCGTTCCTCCTCGTAGCGTAAGGTCTAAGGGGTGTTATTCGGTCGAGTGAAGATAGCCGACGGCGCGGGATGATTTACTGACGAACACGACGTGTGATGAAACGCTCGGAGATCATCGGGTGCCGAGCAGAAACGGTAAAAAATGGCCGCGATAACGTGTATGAAAGGAAGCTGGCTTTCAATGGATGTAGTATAGTGATTGATAGTTGTGGAAAGTTTGATTGAAATTGTATGAAAATTGTGGTTATTTAAGTTGATTAATTGATTAAATTTTTGTTTGTGAGTAGTCAGTTATGGGTATATTTACCTCAAGATTTTAACTTAATGACTTCTATGTTAAACGTATTTTCTGTCTCTGTAAAGCAATTCAAGGTTCCAACTACAAGTCTAATATTGTCGCCACAATTCCCTCAAACGAATGATCTTCACCTAAATCGCGGGTAAAATTGCCTTACAAACCGCATCGCCTTAGGGTCGGGGCACACTTGCCGAACGTTCCGCGGCGCAACGTTCGGTTGATACGCTCTTAATGTTTTTCAAGTTACCTATGACACATCAGCCGAACGTTACGTCGGTTCATGAGCAAGCGTCACAAGACGCGACGGAACGCGACCGAAAGTTCGGCGACGGAAAGTTCCGCGGGCGTAGTGGAACGTTCGGTCGGTGGATCTCGGCCAGTGTTTCCACTATAAAGGAATTTTGACCCATTTTTTGAAAAAAATGGCAAACTATAAATATGGTTTAGGGATATTTTATTTTGACAGGGATTTTGGGAATTTTGGGGAAATATTGAACTTGAGTTGATAGCCCTTTGTTTATAGTAGCAACCAATATACCTACTACTTAACTCTATGGCTTCACCGATTGATTAAAGGGGATTCCCTCAAACTCGTAATGAATGTAATTCGTCTAATTTTAGTTTACCATGTCATCGTTAGTTGTACTTTTACCGTGGCTAAAAACGACATCGGAAATTAATGAATATTTTGTAATCTCGTCAATTAATGGAAGTTTTGTAGGTGTTTAAGTGCTATAAAATTGAAAAAAATCCATAAACCATTTTTTTTTGGGAATTTGAGGGATCTTTCATTAAGAAACTGGGGAAAAATTAAAAACTTAAGTGGAGACACTGATCTCGGCGGCGGCGCGGCGCAGCGTGGCAAGAGAAGAGCGGCAACATCGCGTTCCTGCCTACCTGCCTGCCCGGCGCCGCCGGCCCTACGCCCTGGCGTGGCCCTGCGCGCTAACGCAATTAAAAAGGAGTGGAATAAAGTTGGCATGAACTAAAATTCACACACTTCAGCTGCAAAAACAGTACTTTTTTTATTTTGCTTATATCTCGAAAACGGCCTCTACACATAAGTAATATTTTTTTATATTTTCCGTACAAAAAGTTAAAAATTCCATACAATTGCTTATATCTCGAAAACGGTGCGTCCTAGCGCAAAAATAATGGAAATTTCGACCCCCTTTGCAACACGTAAACCCATGTACCTCTACACATAGGTAATATTTTTTTATATTTTCCGTACAAAAAGTTAAAAATTCCATACAAAACACGTCAAGGCTGCCCCCCAGCGCGCCTCTGGCTCTATAAAAATTCACGGAGTAGAGCAAACAAGTACCATGTGGTGTCGCGACGCGATTGTCAAATTCGATTTTAGATGTGTCAATTTTTATTTTTTATTTAGAGATATTTTTCCGCAGAATAGCTTTTAGATTCTCATAGACAAAAGTAAGGAATTTTAGTGATAGTTTAGTTAGTTTAGTTCGGTGTACAAGAGAATCGGCACCACTGACCTGCAAATTGAATTTCGCGGGCTACCTTGGCGCATCCCCGTTGTGTCACTTTAGTCTATTTCAGAATGGGAAATCCTCGTTTGACAGGACTAAACTAAATTTTGGTTATTTTTAGTCTAGTTTAGCGGCATTTTTGACAAGAGAATCGGCACCAAATGTAAACTAAAATTAGACGAATTACATTCATTACGACTTTACGAGTTTTAAGGAATCCCTTTTAATCAATCGGTGGTGCCATACGCTTGAGTAGTACATTGGGTGCTACCTACTATAAACAAAGGGCTACCAACTCAAGTTCAATTTTTTAAAATAAAATATCCCTAAACCATGCTTATTATTGGCATTTTTCCCTAAAAAAGGGAGAAATCCCAAAAAGTGGAAACACTGTGACGACGACGGAACGTAATTTTCCGTCGCGTAACGCGCCGAACTAAACGCCGCCGACCGTTCGGCGCGTATAGTGTGTCATGCCAACCGAATCTACGACCGATAGTTCCGTCGCCGAACCTTCCGCGACGGAACGTTCGGCAGGTGTGGCGCCACCCTTATTATCTACGAGTGTGTATGTGTAATGGCGGAGACGCCGAAAACCACTGAATCTTAATTAATAACACCAGTATGAACTGTGTGTTTGTATGGAGTAGCTTAAACTTAACCCTCTGCTCAAAGAGTTTAGTAACTTAAGCTATCGGATTTGTGAGATTTGTTTGGGTGATCGTTTATGAGTTGTATTACTGCTAATTGTAATAATGGTTCTAATTATTATGTTTAGCTCTGATTTAACTGTATCGAGAAACATTTCAATATTTTGATAATCGGAAAAAGTACAGTTTATTTCGACTAGTCTTTTTTGTTTTAAAGACGCAAAGTTATATAAGCTCCAAATCTCGCTCGCGTATAATAGTAATCAGAGAGAATAGTCAACTATCAGATAACAACATATTTTGATTTAATTGAAAAAAAAGTCAAAACGAAAATTAAGCTTTGTCCTGGGTTACTCGACGTCACTATTACGACTACCTAATTAATACCAATACGGAACTTAATACCCCTCTCTAATAATCCTTGAACGAGCCCTCCCGTCGTACTACAGATAATCTAAATGAAACATATAAACCAGATTTTCCGTTACACTACCCGGTCATATATCAGGCGGTATGAGTTGAGTCGATAAGAGAATCCTCAAGGGATGAGAGGGATATAAATCGCCCTCCCTTGCCCTCCCTCCCTCCGGTACTGTTGACCGCAAAGCAGTTTTTGCGGGAAAACAGCGAAAAAGCCTAATGTACATTTTTAGTCCAATAGTCGGCAAGAAATACGGATAATTAGCGGTAACTTAGAAATTTGGGAGTTGGGTACAGACTGAGGGTAATTTATGATATTGCTTGTAAGGGAAATCTGAAAACAGTACCTAATGGGTATTTTATGGTGTTGTTTGTGATTTTTTTGTAAATTGGTAGATAATTCAAAGCGCTATAAGTACCTGTTAGACAATGAAAAGGAGGTGAGGATGTTGGTATCCCTAGTTGATAACGTAATAATATACTCGATCTCGTCAAAATGTATGCCTTACCTATAAAACGTATACGGTAACTAAACTTTGGCTACCTTTGGGACGTGAGATTCGTAATAGTTCCTAGAAATCAAATTCCACCAACCCTGCATACGCTGAATATTACGATTGGTCAGAAACTACAAACCATTAAGATACATACATGTATATATATCTGATTCCAAGGTAAATTCTCATCTACAGTTCTTTAATAACTCGAGTATAAAAGGACCACTTTTTTCCAACCTCATAACTAAGTCTATCTTAATTTAATCTTAATAAAAAGTACGAAGTTCGTTACAATGCACATTAGACAAAGCATGTCGAGACTAGCGAACAAGACGAACTTAAATGAAAGCTACGGTAACGAGATAACACCGGCTATTATAGACATTCGCCGACGTGCTCGGGGCTACTTGCGGGCAAACTTGCACAATGTGTAGGGTGGTGTACTGTGCGAGTATTTACTGTATCAGAGTTTGACGGTGGATTTAGTTATAGTTTGTGGTATTTTTGTTTAGTTAGAAACAGAATAGAATATAATCTATTATATTCTTCTACCCTTTCTTTGTTTAGTTGTAGGTAGTATAGCTAGAAATAGAAATAGCCTTTCTCCACCCGTGGTTAAAAGTGAATTTTAGCGTCTTCTTGTTTGGTATTAAATCAAACCAACATTTTCATTTAGACTGCCAATGTACCCAGTTTGGGATCTTGAAGCTAAATGTTTTACCAATAGCGAAGGAGGTCTGTGCCAATCAAGATAAAGACACATGGTTCTCAGAATACTGTAGTGAGAATCACCTTACCAATTCGTTGATTTTCTTTCTTACTTTCTTATCTAATCAAGAATCCAACTACTTAGGCTAAAATAATTAAGGTCTGTCGATGTAACAGCAGTATTCATAAATATACTCTGTTTTTCCACGGAACTGCCTTCGCAAACGGTGTGCTAAGAGTTTTCGCTTAAGCCAAATTGCGCGGCCTACGACATGCCTCCATTTGCAAATTAGACATTTGCAGAGTTTCTATATTCACCCAAGCAATATTCAACCTTGAGAACTTCAAAATAGGGTGCCTAATAGTGGTTTGTATGAATGAAAAGTTTTTGGCCTGCTCGCAAATGATATTAACGGACACTTAAGTTTTTTATTTGAAGGCTAAAAGAGTTATGAGTTTAAAGTTATTAAATTATTGGAACGAAGATCTCTTCGGAGTTGAATGTCTGCTGGGGAAGGTTAACCTTTACGCTAAATAATTAAATATGATGAGTTAGAAAGTTAAACTCGAGATATTTAGTGAGGACGACAGAGCTCTATTTGTAAGAAAGTAAACACGATTTGGTTAGGCTAATAAGTTGTATTTTCAATTGGAAGTCTAAAAATGTTCTCAAAGATAATCTTACTTATTGTAAGACAACCGTGAACTTGCTATTGGAAACACTGCCTGATAAAAAATTAGTAAAACAAGAACCCTAAGGAGCTGAAGTGCTTCCAGCTCCCACCGGAGGCTGCACCTTATCAAAGTTATCAGTCCAAATAATTTATAATTGAAAGCTATCACAAAAGCAACAGTGTTTGTGTAAGAAAGTCAGTAAGACGTCTTAGTTTAAACTGAGGGCAAATATTTATTTAGCCAATGCAAATGCTGGGACGTTGCAGCCGGCACTAGGAGGCAATAAATTCTAAAGACAAGATTAAACTTGTCATGGGACCCCATTTACTTAACGCAAATTTATGCAAATACCCTCTCGTCTCGTTGAGACCTCTGCAAATCGCTGAGATGTTTTTGTTTCGGTGCGATAAGGGCCCCTGAATAGTTCAGTAAATAGTTGATAAATTGTGCCATCGATCACAGTAGTGGCTCGCTTTGTCAATGCGCTTGTCGCCTCACGGATATATCGCCGTGCTTGTTCGCCGCGCACATAAGAACGCCTCGCTATGTACTGATACATTGGGATTGGGCTTTGATATCAAAGGAAATACGGTTAAGGCTCAGTAAACAAAGCCTACAATGTATGGAGGCGTTTGTTTATATTATTCGTAACGAGTTCTTGATGGTGTGTATTCAAATGATGAAATAAATTATACTCGAGAATAGCTTCAGTAGTTTTGCTTTGAGTATTGCATAGTCTCGTATTACACTGATCACAGAATTATTTTCAGTCAGACCCTCCGTGTTCAGGTTTAAACTAAGCTATTTCTTTGCTTAAGTTCAATTATATTATCAACATCACATAACAGCAGTTCTGAACGTTGCTAAGCACATTCAGTTATCTCGGCAAAAACCTCCCAGACATGCAGCAAGAAAACTCCAAACGGAATTTAAACTGAAATAAGAAAATAATTTCCGCGCAACGTCTGTGTATCGCCGTTTACGTAAAAACATAAAATGTCCGCCTCTGGATTATTAGCAGGAAACATTTGTTTGTAATGAGCATTACTTCTTATAACCTCGGAAAGAAGCTTTATTTCACATTTGTCTTATCACTGTTCCCGCGTTAGAACCTTGTTTTTCCTGCATTGTCTCACATAGATTTATGGTTCTCCGCAAAGATTAAAATGTTCCTCCTCCTGAAATTCTTTGTTAGAAACTCTTTTTTAAAGAGAGTGCCGCTATATTATTTGAACTAATACATCAATGTAACGATTAAACACCTCCTCGTGTACATTGAGATCTGTTTCATTAATCACGTCAATGTGGGTACTTAGCGCATGTTCCTATATCAAAGTAAATGTATCCTTAATTATTTCGACACAGGGTTCATTATCACTCATTCGTGTGGCCATGTACTACAGAATGCGGTGTTTAGCGGGATCAAGTTGATTGATTGGCACTGGTCAGGTCAGAGATCATTGCGCCTCCACTAATTCGTTTGTGTCGATTATTATGATGGATCGTTATGTTCACTCGTTTTGTTACCATTAGACTCTTATGTTTCTTTATGACTCGTAATACTAAAATCAGTTTACTGATGTTTGCCGACGGTAATCGTTCGAAGGCATTTGCATAACTGACACTCGTCATCTTCTCAAGTACCTAGAGAGGAAACTGTTCAAAGAACAAGCCGATATAGTGTTTACTTAAACAAAACAAACGATAAGTAAAGTTTAAATTACCCAAAACTTATAGCAAACTCTGAGGTTTAATGGAATTTACTGTAAGTAGGAAGTCTTTAAAATACACTGACCGCTAAGTTAAGAAAACTGAACAGCGCCAAGTTACAGGCGACGCGCGACGTGGTGTGCTTTCTATTGTTAAAGACATAGATTATTAATGTGTTTGAGAGAATAATTAATGAAGCAGTGGCTGTCCTCTAGTGCTAGGTAAACAGAAAGAAGATATAGTGAAATATAAAAGTAAAAAAGTAAAGTAAATAATAGACTACTAGAATAAAAGTCGTATTGAAATTGTGCTTTTTCCAAAAGATGCAAAAACAGAAACTGTACATGACATGGTATTAATATTTTCCAAAGAAGCATTCAGCCTGGGATAGTCTGATCAAAACTCAATCCCGAACCTCATGGGCTGCGCCAGCGACGCGACGTCCGTACAATCTCAATTGTATCCTAGCTTAACCCATGATCTCTAAACTGAAAACTAACAATGTCGAGCTCCGACCAACTTCGAGAGCTGCCGTATCTTTGGAAATGTGAAAACTTCACTAAACTAGCGATTTATTTTCGACTGACGATTGTTTTAGCGTTTCTTGAGAGGAAATGCTAAAGCACATTTTGATACTATGTTCAATATTTCAAAAACAAAAGTTTTAGGTTTGTGTTGTTCTAGTACACTTTTTAAATATATTGAGTAAACATCTACCTTATAAATCATGTCTGGTCTGGCTGTAATTACGGACGCTTCGGGCTATATTTCTGTAATTTAAGAGTGAAAGATTTCTTAGAAGATGTTTATTTACTTACTTAAATAATATTTTTAATACTGATATTTATAGTTATGTCATGAACCGAACTTCAAAGCTACCAAAAAAATCTACCAGACAGAAAATAATTGGTGAAACTTTTACCTCGCTTGGTCCTAGAGGTCAGGACGTAGGCGCGTGAGTGGTGCGCTCTCCCAGGAGTCCCAGGTCAATCAGCTGCTTACCGGCTAACAAAATAAACGGTCACTTCCACATTCGTTCACGTGCGGCATGATAGGGCTGCTGCATTTTCAACACCTATCGTTATTCTGTTGACCAATTTGTGTCTCCATTGACCTAGTTACATAGCAACTGCCTATGTATGTACATACGTTTTATGTCCCGCCAGAATACTTATAAAAATTTAAGAGTTTTCTTCTCATAGGTTCTCTTGGCTAATTATCACACTGTCCGAATATAATTGATATAAATGCAATCATGATGGTTCCCTATTTAAATAATAAGATGGTCATTAAATCATACGCTATGCTATTGTTTACACAATCTTCATTCAAAATCCGAACGCCAAGTAACCCCTGATGTAGAAGAAAATCCTCCCGAGGAAATCCAAACATTGCATTTCATTATGACTGCAAACACTGAAGTTACAGTTTACCGAGTCGAAAATACGAACGTCTGTAGTAATAGGGACCCTCATCGACTTTTTGCATAAAACCACGAGTCTTAGATTAGTCTAAGATATCCGAATGGGTTCGTTGATCTTCGTCTGTCTAAGTCGGATCCCTCATAATGGATCTTAATCCCTCGCGTCTAAGTTAAATGAGCCGGCGTTTACAAAAAATCCCACTTCTCCCTATTCGGATTAAGATAGCGAATGCAAAGTGTAACTGAAGAAGTTTGTGCGGAGAGATTCATTCAGTCGCGGAACTTGTTATAATCTTTGAAGAAAAGACGAATTCACTTGACTTTTTACAGCTTCGCATATTTGTAAATTAAAACGTTACCTACCTAAAAGTTTTCGATTTTTTATTAGTTTACTGGCTGCCTAAATAATGATTGTAGATATTACAAGAATGTCTCGGCCCATACTTGGATTAGTTTTGTCTGGAGAACTTAATTGATTAAACGATGCGTTAATAAGTTAAGCACTCAGATGCAACACCACAAAAAGATTAATTGTCGCGGTAAATACGTACAAAAGGTTGGTATTCTCGTTACACATATAGGATTAGATGCTAATAAGAAACTCTCCTATTCTTACTGTATTAATTTTCTTTCGCAACTTGTGCGGAATCACAAGCGTTTGATTAGATCTCCATGGTTTTCCTTATGTCTTTAGATTAATTCGTGAAAATTGCTTCCAATTTCCTCAGACAGGCAAGACATTGCTGGACATAATAATAAAGATCGATTCTAAAAGTACCCTTCTCTTCCCTATTAGTAATACTTTTGAAATCGCACAGGACATAAATTGCTTTACGCTATATCTCAATACTGCATTGTTAAGATCGTCGCGGCACCGGCCCGCGGCACACCGGCACGACATGGGGACGAGACGAGGCGGCCACAGGGAGTCGAGACGAAGTGGCCACAGAGAGGGACGCGACCTCCACGCCTTGCAAACGAATTAATATTATTTTAATGCCACTTCCTCTCTCATAATTTATTCTTATCTCAAGTTTTTAGCGATTTCATTCTTTAAAGAAACTGGAAGCAGTTTGAATGAATTTTTAACCGTGTTCTGTCGGAAAATTATGTACGTATGAATAATGTACACTGTATATGATTTATTGAGGAATAAATTCTCGTTATGGCGCCAAAAAGGTTTTTATTAAGAGAGAAAATAAATCTTCGGCGTATTGTTAATAAGATTCCAAAAATATTATCTTCTGATGTAATATTCCTTATCTAACGTACTTATCTTTTTCACGCTTTATTTTCTTATACAAAAATGTGAAAATAAGTAGACATTTTCGCCTAACGGCAACACAGAAGCCAATTTTCCTTATAACATGATTGTGTTAGATGATATTCTTTTGATAAATGCCTTATTCTTGTGTGCCATGTGGCACATAGCTATTAAGGCCAAGCCTATATTTCTCCGCAGTGACCGTGGCATTAGGGAAGTTTTGGTATCAATTATAATAATTGCACTTTTTTCTCTCCTAAACGTTCACATGGAAAAAACATGCAAATAAACTGAAATTAGACAGCCCTAGCAAATACTCAAGAGATGTTTCCAATGCCAAAACATTTTTCGTTCGGCGGGATTGTGGAAAGTAGGGAGGGGACTTGACTTCCAAGATCACCAAAGTCCAAAATACCTTGACTCTCTTCAATAGATTCTTCGTCACGAAAATAAAAGATAGGCTTTATGCCCTTACCACGTATGGCCCTTAAAGACTGTCAAAAATACTTCCATAATAGATGCAGTATAAATACCTATTCACTCAACAGGAACTCACTTCAAAACAATAGATACCTACTGGAAAGTTCAAAAGCTCTTTCTTGGATTTGAATACAGTGTACGCCATGTTCAATTAAGCAGAACTAAAACAAAATATTTTATATTTTATAATTTTCAAAGTCTTTGATGATGAATTAGTATGTAAAGCTGTGTGATTGTGTACTTAAGTTGGACAAATTGTATGCCATCTGAAGCCATGCGTGTGCGGCGTGTTTTCGCAAGGCGTCGAGAGACCCGGCTCATTAGGGAACGCTTTGACCGCGGCCCGCAGCGCGGTAATGCACTACTTGTGTTTTCTTCAAAACCACTTACACACACATTTATACGGTGCAATAGTCGACTTATTTTCATTTGGTCAAAGAGGTAAAATAAACGTTAGATTAATATAATTTAGTTTAATGTTATTTTGGGTCGGATTACAGTAAGGTACGTAAAGAAAATAGTTCAATGCCAGAATTGTTTTAATGCACTATACATTTACATAGACCTTCCATTTTGGATCATCGCATCCTCAGGATGACGATTGACTTGTTGCGAACCCGAACACGACGTGTTGCCACGCCAAGCGCCAAACGCAGTACGTGTCGATTTCTTACAGGGTTCTTTGTGACTCTTTAAGAGCAGTTAAGCGGATATGGTTACTAAATATACGTTGTCCATTGTATTAATAGTATCGTAGCTTATCCATGGTAGGCAAACCTTCTAAAGAAAAAATAGCCAAGCCATCACTGCGACACACTTGGACATCTTCAAGACACATTATGTGTGTGTGTGTGTGCAGTAGTAAGTCGTTAGTTAAGGATGTGAATTAAATTAAGTAATGAAATAGCTTTTAACTTTCTGCTTTAGAATTTTATCTTGAGTAGAAAGTTAAGTAGTAGTGCTGCTTCTATCCAATTGTCTGGCAAAGATTCAGGTTATCTGTGTAAGTACTAAGTTAACTTAAAAGAGAAAAAGAGTATTAACTTAGAAATAAAACGTTTCTAGCTAGTTAGTAGTAGAAGTATCTAGATTTTCATTTATTTGGATACTTCTGTCTAGCCGCAGAAAAAGTTGGCTGAAGTCAGAAAGAATATTACAACAGTGATTCTAAAGTGTAGTCTCATTGACGGGACGCCAGACGCGGCAATGTCACGCCAAATATTTGTGCAACCCGACAGCCGTGCAGGGTGCACTGTATGCTAAGCTAAGTGAATCAAGTCTGCGTAGGTCATTTGTACTTGGCTGGTTTTCGTGTTAAATATCAACCGAAAAATAAACAACGTTTTGCTTCTGAATAAAGTGATATTTTTTTAAATTAGCACTCAAAAACTTAGCATGGGTACAATTTTAGTATATTTTTTTTTTTTTTTAGTGTATTGTAATATAATACTTTTATTTGCACCAAAGACAGCCCCATTTTATGTCCAGAATATCACTGTCCATTCCATGGTTGCCTGGAAGAGATTGCAGTAAGCGATAAGGCCGCCCATTGCCAAAAAAGTAAGCTTGATCTCAATCCCAAAAAATGCTCAGTCGTATCGTAACGTATTCCCGTGGACGGTCAGTCCTAGCCACAACATATACTCTTGGTGGCCATGTATTACCTAGATGTAGTACTATTCGTGATCTGGGGGTTCATCACGACTCCAAACTTATATTTGATAAGCATGTTGATGCCATCGTCGCTAAAGCCTCAAAATCCCTTGGTTTCATAATGCGGTTATCCAGGTGCTTCTCGCAAGCTAAAACGTTAAAAATTCTATACTGCACTTAGAAGCCACCTGGAATACGCATCTGAAATATGGAGTCCATGCTATCACAAGTATATTGACCGCATTGAGCGCGTACAAAAAAGGTTTATAAAATTTTTATGCTTTCATCAGGGGGTACCGTATCAATCCGATAACTATCTCAGTCTCTGTAAAAAATATCATCTCTTACCTTTGATCAATCGTCGTGAGATCTCTGACTGTATTTTTGTTGAAGACTGTTCAAAGTGACATAAATTGTTCTGACATTTTGTCAAGTTTCTATTTTAACGTTCCAATCAAATCCAAATGGTTCAATCCACCATTACGGGAGCCATTTGCAACTACTAACTACAGACAAAATTCGTACGTTGTGCGTGTGAGTAGGTACTTTAATAAGGTGTGCAAACAGTTCGACTTGGATCTTTTTAAAACAAGTGTGACGTCGGCAAAAAAGTGTTTAGCAATGAACTTCTTCAAGGCTTGAATTCTTTAGACTTTTTATTTTTTATTGTATGTTCATATTCATATTCATATTCATATCTTTATTTGCATTCCATGTTATCATCTTGGTTCTCAAGGTAATTAACCTGCTG
The DNA here is from genome assembly GCA_948150665.1 of Conistra vaccinii. Classification (NCBI taxonomy): domain Eukaryota; kingdom Metazoa; phylum Arthropoda; class Insecta; order Lepidoptera; family Noctuidae; genus Conistra; species Conistra vaccinii. The sequence goes on from OX411328.1 coordinate 518,693, forward strand.
CCATTATTTGTAATTATTTTTTTGGTAAATATGGCAATGTGTATATTTGGTTCCACAGTACTTTTATATCAGACAAGCTCTAGACGTGAAGACCTGTAATTGGCTGTCCGATTATCATACTGTTATTTATCACCATTGTATTTAGCTGTAAGTCTTCCAAAGTCCTTAAATAAATAAATAAATTGTATATTTTGTAATGTATTACTTTTTCTTTTGTAATGTATTATCTGGTGTACAATAAAGTAAATATAAATAAATAAATAAATAAATTTTGTTGTAATAACAATTAATTTATTGCCGTATTTTTTCAGCACTTCCAAATATCGTTATTTTGTTGAAAGAGGATTAAAAGTAATATACTTACTGCGAACCAATAAAATTCGCCAAAAACCCGCTAAACATTTGTAAAACAATTCCTTTATGAATTCAGTCAACTCCAACCCTTTGAATTAGCTTCACGTGTGACTAAATCCAAACACGAGTCAACCTCCACAGGTATGGCAAAGTTTTATCTCGTCTGCCGTTAGTGAACAAGTATGTCTGTCATGTCAATTGAATGAGTGCAAACACGGCGCCACAGAATAGAAAGGTACAGAAGGTTAGCACCATACAGCGAGTGAAAACGAACGCAGTCATAGACACGCGTCTACGTACAGTGAGTGCAAGCGCACTCGCCGAGTCGCTACTGGTATAGTTCGATTTAAAGCTAATGGTGGCTCGGAAGTTAGCTGTTCGCTGCGCAGTACCTCACCCTTCACCCCCGCTGACCCATGATTTTTTTACTGCGCAGCGGCTCGCCTCATGTTCCAAGCCGCCATTGAGTTTGAATCGGGCTGTAATCCCTTGACTGATATCGTTAATTTACGTACACTTCTGTGTGCGTGCGCCTGTGTTATTTCGTTGTATAGAGGTGATCTTCTGTAGTTATGTAATTAGTGACGTTACGATCCAGACGCGTACATTCCGCAAACTCACGAGCCTTCATCAACTGCATCAACCCCCTAATTAACCCTCTCCCCTCCTTTCCCCTCACAACCCCATAGATCATTAACGATCTGTATATTTACACAATGTGGATGCTACAGTTTACACCTATCATCATAGATTTCGTGCTGAAATGTCGTATGTCTCGATACTTATGTTCTATAATTTTAACTCTTTTGGTGCAATATTTGCATTGAATGGTGATATGTAATCTGTTGATAAATTTTGCTTATAATTATACCATCATTTATGTTTGTGTGAAGAGTGACTTTGCAATTCTGTAATACGCTCTCAATTTACTTGCAAATGTATTCACAAATTCACTCAAGTTAGACTACAGAATTTTTCAAAGTCTAGTTATTTTCTTTTGCCACATCATTGTAATTGCAATTACTAGGACATCTTTGTCGATATCAAAATAAGGAACAGTATTGGCCTATCACGTTCTGGTTTAAACTCTTGTATAATGTCAGGTTACCATAACATTTAATTACAGCTCACAGTGAGTTGTAATTAAATGTTATGAACATGTCTTGAACAAGTTGCACGACACGATTACTACTTACAATTTCATCTTGACTATTGTTGTCTCTTATGTCATCATAGGTGCCGATTCTCTTGTCACAAATGCTTCTAAGCTAGACTAAAAATCACCAAAATTTTGTTTATTCCTGTCAAACGACGATTTCCCATTCTGAAATAGACTAAAGTGACACAACTTAACTATAATTTAGTTTGACAGCACTAAGATGGCACTGAGTTATTAGTTTAGTGAAAATGGCAATTTTGCTATTCAGAATAGGTCGTTTTTCACCTAAAAATTTGGTTTAAATAATCTAACTAAATCTAACTATTTTTAAAACGCGATTAAAAGGGAGTGGAATAAAATTAGTTGTCCTGAACTAAAATTCACACCAACACTTCGACTTCAGGTGCAAAAATAGTACCTACTGTATTTTTTTCTTTTGGTTATATCTCGAAAATGGTGCGTCCTATCGCAAAAATAATGAAAATTTCGACACCCTTTAAGGAACCCCTAAAAGTCAACATGTTGGTAATAATTTTTTATATTTTCCATACAAAAAGTGAAAAAATCCAAAAACACGTCGAGGCTGGAGAGCCTGCGCGCGCGCCTCTAATAAAATTCACGGGATATAGCAAACAATTACCATGTGGAGTCGCGTCACGATTGTCAAAATCGATTTTAGATGTGTCAAAATTATTATTTAATTTAGAGCAATTTTTTTACAGAATGGCTATTTATGATTCTCATAGCCAAAAGTAAGGAATTTTAGTGACAGTTTAGTTAGTTGAGTTCGATGTACAAGAGAATCGGCGCCAATGGCTCTTAAGCTAAAGTCTTTTGTTTGAAAGTTTAGTTCATCTTAGTCTAAAACGAGGCTAAGTATAATCTTAAATAATTCAAATTAAATGGCGCTGATCCTCGCCCTCTCTGGAACACTTGAAAGCCCTCTATTTCTGTCCCTCCCCGACCTGTCATTATTTACACGCCCAGATTAACTAGATTGATGGAATAGTTTAAAAAAACGTTTAATCTTTGACTTTTTTAACTAAATTCTGAGGGTTTTTACGGATTTACTTTGATTTGGTTTCAAAGGGACGTTAGTTAGAGCGTTTCGGAAATAGTGATCTGCTGCTTGAGTGTTGAAACTCTCTATAACGATGCTTTACAAAGGAGTTATGCGTTTGAATTTTTTTGTAAATATCTTTGGAATTTTGTTTATGCAGTCTGTGAGTATTTTTGTTATTATTAAAACTTGTAAATTTTTTACGTAATTATTTTGGTGCCCGCGCTTATGTATGGAAGTGAATGCTGGGTGTGGCAAAAGAAGCATGAAACTAGAATAAATGCTGTGGAAATGCGTTCCTTGCGAAGCATGTGTGGTCTGACTATGAATGATAGGCTGAGGAATGATGTGATAAGACAACGGTGTGAGTTAAAAGAAAATGTAATGACAAATTAAAACTTATCATCATATTTAATATGATCCACGTAGGCTAAGTGGAAACAATACGTATTATTGAAGCTAACTCAAAAACTAACCAAGCAAAGTTAATTCAATTTATATGGGATCACCTCTGAAGTATGACCTACCAAACAAGAAAGGAATCATCAAAATCAGTTAATAATTGGTGGAGTAATCACGTAACACAAATACAAAAAAAAAAAAAAACAACTGTATTGAGAACCACCTTTTTTTTAACCACAACGTGGAAGTTCTTGGCCTGCATCTCACCTGATGGTAAGTGATGATCAGGCCGAAGGTGGAGAGAAAGAGAGCTTCACCCGGAATCCTCAGCCACAGAGGAACTGACTATCATATCTCGAACTGCCGGAACACAACAATGCTGTTAAAATTGTTGTTAAGGCGACAGACTTAGATAAAATGATGGTAGCTAGCCAGGCGGACTTAGAACAAGCCCTACCACCAACCAAACCGAGCAGAAAATTTTGCTCTCACTGGAAATTGAACCCGGGACCTCTAGGTCTGAGACAGGTGGCTTAACCACCAGACCACAGAGGCGGTTTACCTCCTTTTTGAAGTCAGTTAAAACTTGAAAAGAGTACTTTTTATGCTGAGTTGGTTTGGTTATGTTGCGAGGATGAATGAAAGGTGACTAACAAAATGTATTTACAAGGCAGACGTGACTGGAAACGCCGGGAGGAGACGCCGTAGGAGGACATAATACTGACTTTATTGGTGATGTCCTTCAGAAAGGTCAGGTGCTTAGTACTCGCAACCGGCGAGCGAGTATGACCAGATGTATGAACGTAAACGAGGCAAAAGGAGTATGTAAGGATCGTAGCAGGTGGCGTTCTTTAGTTTCTGCCTACCCCCATGGGAAGAAGGCGTGAATTTATGTATGTGAAAATTATTTGAGACAGATTTCTCAACTATTCAGTGGCCTACTGATTGATATGCTCCTATTTCTATATTATAAGCTCAAAGAGAAAGTGAGAGCATATTATTTATTTATCAAAACATTTCTAAGAACACCAGAAGCGTAATTTCCTGTGCTGTTAATGGAAGAGCCTAAAATAAATTTCGGTTTAATTCGTTTGGGAGCGACACATACTACCGTCACAACATACAGAAGTGCAGAAGATCTATTCTCCGCAATCTGGGAAATCATTTTCACGTTATTAGATTAAGCTGAGAAAAGGCGCTTGATAGCTCATTATAAGGGTGTATGAGGAAAAGCCAGAAGACCGAACTCATTACGACAAAGTACACTATACCTACTAACGATGCTGGGGAATGTTGGCAGGCAGCGATATTAAAAGGGCTAATGCAAGAGAAAGAAGCAGTATTATGAATGTATTCGAGTGCAAGTTAAATTCTGCCACTCTTTTAACATCTACTTAGGAAAGTTGAAGTTCATTTATTTACTTATAGGATCGCCAACAAAAGACAGACAATATGATGGGCAACATTAGGTAGTAAGCAAGTGTACGCCTCCACCTTCAGGAGTACACAGCATTGAGGATTCAGCTCTTGTTGAAGCAATGGTTCTTCTGAACCTCTCTGCGACGTATTTCTATCGCAGTGCGGACGCAGCGACAATGAGTGTAGGTTGCACGGCTCCAATAATTCGGGTGCGACCGTTCTAACGGTCTACTACCGGCCTGACTCCCGGACGTCCGAGCGGACGACCGGTGGGCCAACCTCGTACACTCTCTACATTGATGAACGGAACCTGGATGAGATACTTTACGTTTATTATAGTGCCCAAAGCTTAAACTAAAATGACGTTTGATCTATTCATCTTGGAATGTAATAAGTAGGTAGTAGGTAGATACTGTAGAGATTGTAAAACCTATTTAGTTGTACTACGCAATAGCATCACTGCTGGGACACAGGCCCCCTCTTCATTCTTCAATCTTTTCTAGTTAATGACATACAATTATGAGATAAGTACTGATACGAATGTAGAAGGAAGATAGAAATCAGGACTGACATGGAGGTGTCAGAATAAAGAAAATTTTAAAAATTATTTTAAAATTTCACAATACACAATTACGATATAAATATAAAATAGTCTTTAATCGATTAACGTCGAATACATAAACTGCTGCATTGTAACGTGTTTTACAGTTCCTCATTGAGGTACTATGTAGGTACTAACGCACCTCAATGGTTCTACTATTGAAATTCAATCAATATGGACGTATTTTCACTAAACTTTCACTCCATACAACAATAAACAATAAATGCAAATATCTGTGCGAACTATTGTAATCACGATATTTTGAATGATATCTTTTAGTTTTCCTTGAATTAATAGTTGGTGGTATTGGTTCCCTGCTAGACGTAGTTTATTGGTTAGTTAGTTGGTTAGTTCATCGACCAACTTGTCCATCCATTTGTTGCCAAGAATTTATAAGTTTAGCAATAAATACTGAAAAAGTAACTTAGAGTTTTTGTCCGTTTGTTTGGATGTATTTTCCGGATTGCCGCAAAAACGGCTGAACGGATTTGGATAAAGGCACACAGGTAGTCTATATCCTGGATTAACACATTATGGTAATTTAATCCCAGACGTTCCCGTGGGATATTTTTTCCGTCAAGCACGCGGGCGAAGCCGCGGGCAAAATCTAGTTTTTTTTGCAATACATTTTCAAGGAATTAGGAGGATCTTGATCACTATGTAATGCACATGGTCAGCACTGAACGTTTACTACCAGTTTTGAATATGAACATAAGTATCCTTGGTTTCCACTGTCACATCTATTCATCCAACCTCTGGGACATCCTGTGCTGTACGCGAGAATATCTGACAAAAGGGCCCGAATTACCAACGGATTAAATTATCGTGAAAGGGTGTTGAGTTATGACCGGCTCCACGGAAACTCGTTTAGGGGGTGAATAGGATGTACTTGTAAATACACTGCCATGTATTATGTACTGTTATTACTTGTGCAAGAGGGTTTTATATTATGAGAGGAAGCTGGAGGTACAGTCTTCAAGATATTGTTTGGGGATTGAGAGGTAATAAAACTGATTCTGTTGTCTTTTTTAAGACAGGTCAAATGTAGATAGTACATTTTATGTTTCTCATTACATTGAATGTTCATAAATTTAGATTATTTTCCGATACATCAAAGATATGGTGCAAAAGCAGTGCAGACTAGTATTTGGTATTTTACCCCATTCAGTCCAGTCATTTCATTATTTCGTGTCACTTCAATATCAATCCTCATAAAATAGCACGTTATGCAATACAGCTGCCGGCTGCGAGATCACTTTCTAAGTCATCGCCAGTTGCAGTCGTAGATATAACACATCTTGCAGTTATAATTTCCCACAACTGTCAGCGCCGCGCAGGCATATAGTCGATTATGATATCGGTATCGATACGATAGGATACGCCACGACTGTCGCTGTGACTCACTCCATACATTTTGTACCCGCACGCTTCCTGTTCACGAGCCGTGTTCCGTGTTGGTTACATATTGAAGCTGTCGACCTGATGCTAATTTTACTACATTTTCTTAAATCCAAACAGCCGTCTGAATGTTGCTTCTTGTTTTCTAAGGATTGAATACACAACTTTTGACACATAATTATAAAGTTTTAGTACTTCATAACTACATTATAATAAGTCTACTCAGTTATTAACTATATGTTAGACAACTATGAGGACCTATAGAACAGCCAAGCTTAAAGTCGGATGACCTCAAGCACTGCAACATTATCGTACTTCGGCGAAGATTCGCATCGACTTGATAATTATAGCCAACGGATTTGTAAGAGGAAATACTGCATACATTTCTAATGTTAAACTTAGACATAAATATTTTCTTAAGCTCAATAATGTTTGACCTCACAATAATGAGATGATTACGCAAATACGAAGTCGTTTTCATAGGAGTAAATGCGGAAGTCCTCACGTCTAAACAGAATATTTACCTACGCCCACTTAATCATAACACCAATCTTCCCATATCAGACGAATTTCATCACCAGAATCAAGCAGTTAAATTGGTTAAACCCAATTGTGTCGGTCATTAAGCTAGTATGCCAGACGCGCACAATCGCCACAATAGTGGACTTCCTCCAACGCTGGTTCCCGGAAACCCGTCGACAGTTTACTCCACTATTTTTGTAATGGACTCTGTCCATTAGCAATAAATCGTAGGGACGCGTGTGTGGGTGCGTCTAGACATCTCATCCTTTGTTTGCGAGATGTCTTAGAACGTACCAGGGATAAATGAATGAGCAGAGTAAATATTGCGTTGATGCAAATGTATGGTCGTGCTGAGTTGTTTATAGAACTGTTGTCGTCAGTTTATGCTTTGGTTGAATGGATTGCCAAATGGGAGTAATTTATATTCTGGTTGAGGTTAATTTTTTTTCTGGCGATCTTTCTTTCTTCGTGAAAAGTTACTAACTTGCCCCGCAACATTATCATTTACCATTAAAGAGAGTAGAACGATTCTAGTTAAAAATATTAGATCCTAAATAAAATCAGTCTTAATAATTAAGTTACCTTTGTCTTCAGCATCTTGCATAGGTACCTAGAGAAAATCCACTACTTTCATTCATAGACATAATCATTGACAAATGTTTCTTATTATCTCCCTTATAAGCCTCATCTGTTACATTAGCCGCACTATTAGGCACTTGCCTCACGCCTATTAACTGAAAGGTGTTGATTGACAGCGCTTTTATTATGTATGTCTTTACGTCTTTGTATAGTCCTAATGTGACGCTTTATCTATCGTTAGACCGGTGATGATAATTACACTATGTTTGTGTAACATGTTGATGATTTCTATACATTTTCCCATCGCAGACATTAAATTATTGTGTAATCGGGTAGCTGTATGATCTGTAAGTATGTGCCAATCTATGGGATTAACGAAAATATGACTAATCTATTTACTTCTAATGTTGATTTTGCATCAACGATATCATTTTGAATAGAAATGTGCCCTAAAATTCTACGTTAGTTATCAACCTTATCTTTAGAACCATTCAATATGAATATTAATTTAATATCTTATCGTATCTCTGTAACATTACGAGTATTCCTAGCGTTAGCAAATAAATTCTATCCTATCTTAATGCTAGTAATACAGTTACATTTAATGCCAAGATATTCTCATTGTTGCTGAAACAACTACCTACAATAGCTAACATTTCATTAAATGTCTCCGCTATTCTACAGTTTATAATAACATCCCTTGCTATGAAGAAATAATGGAATCCGATACTCCTACGCTATAACCTTTGAAATGTCAATACGCAACAAAACTGTAAAGGCACAAAATATTTGAATACAGAAGGCCGGCTCCATACAACGAGCGAAAACAAGCGCTCGCACATAATATATAGACGCGTTCAGACAACCTTATTTCGTGGTGAAAAGTTGACATGGGCAACGCCTATTTATGTCGTACCAGCAAGGACAATTTTCGTTGTTCAAGTGGTAATACCACTGATGTGATAACTGTACGTAAGGTGATCTAAAACTATGTCAAACAACGAATGTCAGTTGCGAGTTGCGAGTATACCTGCACTCGCTGTACGTAGGTACACGTGTGTCTATATGCGAGCGTTCTTGCTCGTTGTATAGTGCCGACCTTCTGTTATACCAACCTATTTTGTGGCAAAGGTCCGCGCGCCCACATTTGAAGAATGCAGTAGTAATGAGGGGTTTTTAGCCCAGCTCACTTGTTCGGCTATCATCGGGTCTTGTCGTGACTTACTCGGCTTTCGAACGCGTTTCCGTCACGAATTGGAAATTGTCAGTGTCTTGTGCGAATTTGTGTGGTTGATTGTCTGTCATTAAAATGTCAGAGGCAAGAGATTTGTATTTTGATGCCTTCTTAATGATACGGTGGTTGATTTAATTAAAGATTGAATCTCCAAAATTATTACTATTTATTAGAAGGCACTGTGTTATTAGTTCAGGGGTTGCAGTCGTGTAGTTTTCCTAGAGAATCCGCGTGGTTCTTGTATCAATTTTAGAATTATTCGAGTAAACAAATCATCAATGATTTGTATAACTAACCTTTCAGAATTGTCCTACATGTCAGTACTTACATGTATTTGTTTCCTCGCAAGAGTTCCACGCACGTAAACGTCATACGACACCTCTCAATAATAACAAATAACTATGAATTGGCAACTGACAATTGGCCCCGATATGATCAGTACATTCAGTACTGAATACCTCTGCCGACAATGAGTGCTGAACAAAGAGATACACGGCGACACGTGTAGCTTGCATACTTGTGCCACAGACTAGATGGGAACAGAAGGGACAGACAGTTAAACAGTAAAAAGCACAGGTTTATAAAACGCCTCACACTGAGGAAGGTACTGAAGCCAAACTAAACTTTAATACGGATCTGGTTATTGTTTATGGAAACAATAATAAAATTAAAGAGAGACTGACAACGTTCAATCCAAGATGTACTCCACTAAAATGATCATCGATGCATCAATTGCTGGTGAGACCAGTAGTGGAGTGCCTTACGGCAGGTAAGACTGCCACCTATTAAAATAATTGCGTTAACTAATCTTAGCATTTCCGAATTCCTCGGGCCGGCCTAACCTTTCACCGAATTGAATCACTACAGTCACAAATTGTATTCGATTTAGCTATTCGTCGGTAGCACGTGATTATGTGCAGTCTACCTTCTGATGTTCCTTATGTCCTAGTGCCTCTGTGCCAGTATTTGTGCGATACGTGCTACTTTGATTGGCTGAATGCTGTTGTGTGATCTCGTTGAGTGACAATATAAATAGAGCTGGAAGGTCGATGGTATTGTGCGTAGTTTTGCGAGAGTCAAGCACAAAGGCATTTAGTAAATCTATTTTGAGGTGATGATGGGCAAAATCTGGGTCAGCACTAAGATGAAAATCTACTTAAATATTGAGTGCTACTAGCACTGGGTTTTTTAGTTGCATTTGGTGTTTGAAGTCGTGACTAATTAATAAAGAATACGTCAACCTATGCAAATTCTTTCCTTTCCATAAATCAGATTTATAGCAGATAACCTGGTAAAATTAGCCAACAGTTGCAAGTGCCTTTAAATAGTGGGTTTTAGAAAAATCTTTGTCGTGCCTGCCTAGCTGTCTTGTTCAGCAGTAAACGGTCTGAACACAAATGAGAATTGAACTGAATTGTGAGATGGCTCACATCTTATTTCCTGAAGTTCCTATTGGTGCCAACAAGCACAACCGTTATTTAGTACCTTTTGTGTATGATTCAACAGCTTAACAGGCTTAGTGTAACTCTCACTGAGTAATAAACTCAACACATTACTGTTACTTTCATTTTGACAATAATACGATACAATTTCTGTCGCATTGGAGCTATAAATGATAAATAATAGCACCATAAATTTTAAAAGCAAGATTATCAATGCTCAAAAATAGATTGACGACAAACAAACTAGCGCTTTCTAACGATTCTAAATATACACTCAACGTAAGTAATTGTCCTATGGTGAACTACAAAATAGCTAGCGAAGCTTAGCTATTTTTGCATCGCATCGCATTTGCTGCCCAAGTAGGCCGCCGGTACTCCTATATAATATGCACTGAATTTTACCAACAATATCTAAAACTGAAAGTTGAAAATTAAGTATCAGTTTGATTTCCTATAATTGTACCAGTTGCTTGAGACCCGTGCTAACACTAGTGTCCATTCAACAACACGTAATGAATGACACATAGACATTTCCACAAGATCTACTCCGTTGATAGTGTGACACCGGCTTTATTACTTGGTACAAGGGGAAGTAAATTGAATTAGTACAGTTTTGTTTTTACCCTTTCGCGTGTTATTGCAGAGGGGAAAGTGTTATCAACACTATACAAACATTGCTTGATGTTATAAGCGGGGAAAATGTAAAATTGTTGGCGATGATATTGTGTCCTAGTTTACTGTTTATTTTGTATGTTATGTTTCTCTATTGGTTTTGGCAGTGTCATGTTTTTGTACACCTACGCAACGCCTATGAAAGGATGAAGTACTAAGCGGCATGAATAATAATAAAACCAGACGGCTGTTTAGAATTCCTACACAACACAAGAGATTGCAGGAGACACAACACTCATTCATCGTCTTTTTGAGTCGATGATAAATAATGTATGTAAAATGAGTTAGGTCCGGCAGGTGGCCAAACCAATCGCAGCATCAGTAGCGTTGTATACGCCCTCAGAAAAACACTCTATTTTAGGTACTCATCAAAATCTGACTTTGAAAAGGTAAACCTCTAAAAGCGTCACCGAGCTGCGTAGTTACTTTCATTTGGCAAAACATTTAACCCTTTTTTCTTGACCTTGCGAAATATTAAGATATTTTGTACTATGCAAATAAACGCTTAAAATACAATTTTCTTTACTCTATTAATATGGATTTAATTTATTAAAAGCATTGCTGTATCCGCTCTCCGCTCCTAACTTAATTATTGTAATTGAAGTCGGAACTAAGTTATCAAATATCGGAGTACATTAAGTTTTATTGAAGTGTTACTAAGTAGGTCGGTTCTCATTAGTGCGTAGTATCAGAGATTTTGTTGACAGTGTTGTTCGAGTAGTGTAGCACTTGTCACTGTGATTACAGTGTCATTTAATTGTGAAGTGTACTTTAGTATAGTTAATTGACTCAGGCGTGACCTTGCGGAAATCCATCATAAAACACAATAGACGATGTATATCTAGTAACTTAATCCGCTTAACCGTTCTTAAAGAGTTAGAGAACCCTGTAAGAAATCGACACGTGTTTCGCCTCTCAACGAGGCATCCTCAGGACGACGATTGACCTGTTGCGAACTCGGACACGAAGTGTTATCAACGCGAGCCGAACGCAAAGTGAGCTTCAACCGCCCGTCACCCCCACTTATATAGGATCGCTTATCGGCCCACCTCGGCCGGGATCGTTATCAGTGCGATAAGCGAACAATCGCAACAATGGTGATCTCGGAATATTCGTATTTAATTCGTTCAACAGTGTAACGTTTCCTGTATTATTTTTTGCAATTTCTAAACTCTCTAATACTGACATTTTGAAACCTTTATCACATGTGTGTAAAATTTTGAAAGTGTTATTGTTATTTAACGAATGACCAGAATCTATTAAGTGTTGAGCAAAATGGGATCTTTCTGGACAATTATTCCTGTACGCTGCAATATGTTCTTTATATCTAGTTTGAAAATTACGACCAGTTTGACCTATGTAAATACCATTACAATCATCGCAATGTAACTTATAAACACCTGATTTTTTATGGTTTTCTAACTGATGATGAAGTGTACTTTAGTTGTGATTGCAAGTCTTTGAATAAATTGATTGCATGTTTTACAAGTTTCAACGATTTTCGCCCAGAGGTCTAGTTGAAATCTAGCGCAATTGTTCAGTATAAGGTTCAGAGGTTGACTTATAAGACAAGTAATACATACAAAAAAATGGCCTTCTAATTCAATCAAATCCCTTCCGACGATATGTCTTCGGTTTTCCAATATGTAACTCGCTTACCATTTCACTAATTTTCTCTATTTCATGTTATCAGATTTTGTCCACTCGTCTGTGTAGGTATATCTCAAGAACTCATTCTGTATTCGATTCGTAAATATTTGGATTTGTTAATGTGTGTGGTGCACACGATTTCAATAACTATTATAAGCTAACTGTGCTTCTACTGGGTTCGTGCCAAATGTTACCCAATTTAGGTTGTGTTACCTTATTAATATTAATCCAGTACACTCTTAGTTTAATATTATGGGGGTAACTGATGATTCTTGGTCAGTCAACCTATTAAGTATCAGATAGTTTGATAGTCAAACTTCATTAAATATGGTTTTGCTGGTAGCCAATAAGACTGTTTAATCTTCAGTGGGCCTATGTGGGTTTAGAGGTATGAGGTACAGGGTGCAAAGTTCACTCATCCTCTATGGAAAAGGGAGGATCCTCTGACTAGACGGGTGTTGTGTCTTGAGGGCAACTGCCAAACGATTGATGTCGGATAGTCTTATATTTTCGTTCACGCGGTAAACTTTAATTGCGCTATGCAGGATTTGTGAGACGTCAGGATTTTGTGTGACGTCAAGTCTTTGATGCGTAGTTCGCTTTTGGCGATGTAGATGCCGCCACAAGGGCATCATCGTCATCACTGCTGGATAAAGCCCTTGTTTCCTTCCTGCCATACTTTACAGTTCCGTGCATGCATCCCTTATTATAGATAGATAGATAGAATACTCTTTATTATGTACACCATAAAAATTACAGACATAGGTTATGTATTACATGGGGGCCATATGAACTACATCATTATTATTTCTTTAAAACTTTTAAAGTACCACTTACCCGTAACTACAGACGAGAAAAATGTCGCTGCGACGCTCATCCGTCCGGCATCAACATCCCGGACTAGTAGTAACCCAGATTGACTTTTCAAAAGCCTATATAAGTGCTTACCTGTAAAAGAGAAAAGCCCTGTTACTAAGAATTCACAATAGTGTGGTTATAGCAGTGGCGCGGAGGAAGTGGCTCGTATAACACAATCAGTTTGACAGCGTCGCGTAATGCCGCGCTTATTGGAGTGTGGGGGCACATCGCTACTGCCGCATAACGCACTACTTTAACTGCATTCCATTTTATTTAAAATCTTATAAGACCGGTTTTTGTTTGTCATCTCCAGTAATAACGCTTAATTTGCTAAAACAACAATGACAAAAGGGAGCCCTGACCCATACTACTGATATTTCTCTTAAACACCTCTGCGCACCGAGCATGGCCTACTGTGAGATAGCTTAAATCACACATTTTATCACAATTTGGGCGATAAAACAGTTTTGTCACAAATGCTAGCACGGCGGCGGCGTGATATAATCTCTTGACTTGTGACATAACTTCTTGACGTTTATTTGGGATTCTATGTCTTATTTGCTAATATGGGCGCACCAATGTTGTCACAAATGCCACATGACATAATGACTGTCGTCCATACGTCAAAAGTGAACTAGTTCACAACAAAATTAAAAAGTTGTAAAACTGTATGAACCTGCACTATAAAAACGTATTATTTTATTTGGTCGCATATTCACTGATCATAGACATTTTAATTTTTTAAATTTACTTTGTCACACTATGAAGTTAGCAACAAGAAAGGCATGTCGCGCCTCAGATTGTATCACATGGTTGAACCGTGCTAGCATTTAAGACAAATTATAAGACATGATAAAATTTATCATGTGTCATGTATCATGTGTGTTGTCACAAACGTCTTGGGTACGCCTGTGTTAGCCCCGCTGGGTAGAGCATAGATTTACTGTCGTCTGACAAGATCAGAAAGCGAAAAGTTTGATATTTCCTAACCAAAGAGCTTTCAAGGGAAGATCACACAGTAGGCTAACTAATAGGCCTCCAAAACAATGTGAATGCAGGGCCCAAATAAAACTATTCGGAAAACATCGGATTTATATGCTGTTTTTACCTTTATTTAGAGAATTTATTCCGGAAGGTTTATGTGTATAATATATTTTTGTTAAACTTATATAAAATAAAGAAATCTCGAATGTTTTGATAGGTCGCAAAACCCTGCGAAACAGGGGCGAGTCGCTAGTAGTTTAATAGATTAACAGCTTGACCAATTCATTGTGTTGTGTAACTTCTAAACGGTTAAGTTAAAAAACGTCTCGCCAAAGGTAATTGAACCACAAAAATCAAAGTAACAGCAGAAGCGACAGAACGTGTTAAATTATTCAAAGAAAAAAACCAAGAACCTAACATTTGCATACGAACACTTCATAAACTCGTTCGTTCTGGGTCCCGCCCACGCGGCAAACTCATAAGAATCATTATGGCTATATAAACAAAGCACATAATCCTTTGACAGCCTTTAAGAGTAAACTTGCGGAGTGGAACTCAAAAATACCACATTAATTGGTACCATTTTTAAAAAGGTCGCGACAGGAATTTAAATTCTATTCCGTTGTGATAAGGCCTAGTTGTAAGTGAATTTTGGAAATATAAAGGTAGTTTTAGACTGGCGGTTGTATATGAGTGAAATAGTTAGTGTTGCCGCGTGAGTGCAGTGTAAATTTGCCGATCTCGTTGTGTGGCAAACCGTTTATTTCGTCCCTACAGAGGGCTTTGTGATTTGTTTTATTGATATTGCCTTATGTTTGATGGCTGTGCGAGGAAAACTGGAGTATTCTCGTGTTGTATGTTTTATCTGGATAGGACGGGGAAGACGGGCTTGGGAAATCAAATGCGTATAATATTGTCATGGTTTACAAGAACTTAGGTGTATTTTATTAAAAAGGGAAAAAAATGTTACGTGAGAAGTTTAAACACCTCATGTCAAATGGATTTGGTTTACGGGTTAGGCAAAGTTACTAATTAAGTAGCGATAAAATATAAATACATATTTATATTTTTAACAGGAGCCTCCCGAAACAACCGTGTTCGGTGAGGACCTGTGTCAGGCGGAAGGTGAGGACGCCGGCGCCGTGGCGCCTTTCTAGCCACTCCTCAAAGAGGGGACTTATCGCCGCAATTGTGGCGTGCCCAGCGCTGGGTTGCGACAATCGCACTCTTCATGACGCCATGAGATCCCGCCGACGACGCTCTGTCTGCTGTGCCGTGATTTCTCGCGGCAGCGGAGTTACACCCCGGCGTTTTACCTCCTCGCGCCACTCCCAAATGTGGGCGAGAACTTTAGCCTCCACATCCCATGGCGGCAATCCGGCAAGGAGGCTCGCCGCCTCACAGGAGACCGTACGGTATCCCCGGACCATTCGGACATGTCGACTACATTGTGTGGTAAGATAGGTAAGTACTTGATGTTTTATTATTATCATATTTATTATAATTATATATTAAATTTTAATTTGTCTATCTAGGTACTTTATATGCTGCACTGGTCGACGTCCGAAAACCAGCGCTATGGCTTTGTTTCGCACATGAGTCGCAGCATTATGCTGAGCGATGGCCATTTTGCGCGGATGTGACTCTTAGCTTCCCCATGATTGTTTTATTTTTGCTGTTATGCGTCATATTAGGCACGATCCATATATGGCCAACCTTTTGTCGAAAACAAAACATAATTCACAAAATTTTCTTAACACTTCCGTCGACTTACTTAAGGTAACAGGCAAAGTAATTCGGAAAGTAATCGTTCTTTGAAACACTAACTAATTTAGTACACACAACTTGTAAATAAACTTTACCTCCGTAACTTCGAAATGAAAATGCTACAAAACAAATGTTAGTTTCAAGCCTCGCCTACAAAGTGGAGTAACCAAATAATGAAATAAGTGCCTGTTGTGGACTGGGAACTTATATTTTAGGTATGGTTGAGAAGTATTAGTTTGTTCTTTTCTTTACAATACTTTTACACAAACTAAAATGATGAATTGTAAAAAGTTATCAAGTTTTGCGGCAAAGGGATTTTTTATAATTTTAAATGTATGAAAGGAACGACTAGATTAAGATTAAGTTAGCATTTCGATTCGGTCACTGCAAACCAAGTTACAAAATATGTGCTTTTAAAAATATATATTTTGTAAGTTTCTTCTTCGTATCGATGGCACGATAGTGAATTAGATTTTGTTGGTCCTAAACATCGCCATTTCCACGTCACATCGTCGTCGGTGGCAGCGCGGAGGTCACTAGATACGGCTGCATTTTTTGGGTCACAGAGGGCAGGACAAGACTGATAAATATTGTTAGCTTAAAACATTCGAGTATAGAATAGAATACTCTATATATTATGTACACCACATGAATTTAGATATATGTAATGTAGAAATTTTGGTGAGCAGTGGTGGCCCAGTGGTTACGGCCCCGACTTACGAGTTGTAGGTCGTGGGTTCGAACCCAAGCAGGCGCTTTACTTTGTGTAAATAATTTCATCACCACTGCTCTCAAAACGGTGAAGGAAAACATCGTGAGGAAACCGGCATGTCTTAGAACCAAAAAATTCGAAGACATGTGACATCTACCAACCCGCACTGGGCCCTCGTGGTAGATTACAGCCCACTCCCTCTCACAGAGAGGAGGCCTGTGTCCCAGCAGTGGGAACATTAATAGGCTGATGATGATGATGTAATGTAGAAATTTTAGATAGGATGCGACAATGAGCGGTCTTTTGGCTAAAAGCGATCTTTTTAGAGACCTGACTTTGGATGGATTAAAGGAAGAGGGACAGACAGTACCGCAAGTAGTCTGTGGTGTACTATTTATATAATATGCATACATACATATAATGCATATACCTACTTATCTGTATAAATATAACAAAACACAGACATAACAACATTCAGATCAACAAAGGAAATGTGAAAGTATTAGCACGTTTCTATTGAAAACTCGTTCTATTTATTTGTTTCATTATTGATTGATCAAATAAAGGTCAATGAAGTCAGCTGTATTATTTCCCGTATACAGACGAAGGTAATCAAAGAAGGCACGCGGCTGCGCCCGAGGCGGGCGGGCGGTGGCGACACGCAGTCTGTCAATCGACTAGTAACGTGTATTTTTTACGCCAAGTTCACTACCACCGTGTACTTTTTGCAAGGGTTAGACACTCGGCGGAAACGATTCTAGTTTCTTGATTAGATATGTAAAATTCCCTGTATTTTTGTTATAATTGTTCAAACACGGGAAAATGGGTTCCATCGTGTACTTTTTAAAAGTGTGAAACGGTTTGAGACTTGGGGAAAACGAATCCAGCTACTCCTAGTTTAGGTATAACTATTAAATAGTAATTTTGTTAAAATAATTAATTACGGGTTGTGATAAAAAGGGATCGTTAGTTCTTCCTTGAAAACTTATTATTATTATACAATAGAGTTATTAAGCTATTGCATAGCTTCTATCGCGGGCCTTGAGCGTGGAGACCTAATCCAGAAATTCCGTAACGAAAATACCTAACGAGAGTGTTTTGTATTGAAAATTATGTTTAACTGTTTGACAACAAAGTTCAAATTTACTTAGACGAATGATACGAGAGTGTTGTATTGAAAATTATGTTTAACTGTTTGACAACAAAGTTAAAATTTACTTAGACGAATGATTCTTGACTATTAATAGTTAAATTAAAACCTTTTTATTAGTTTGATGTTCCCATTACGTTGTGTCAAGTTTTAAAAACTATAAATGTGAATAAGAGTTCCTGTCAATGTCACCATTGCTATTTCTTGTATTCGGGTTAATATTTTACAATGCCGAGAAATTTAAATATTCAAGAAAGAGCAGTTATTATTAATAATGAAGAAAGTCACGAAAAAATAGTGAAAGAAAATAAGTGAGTACTCTACATACATACATTTTATCTGGGGGCACGGGAGTGCCCCGCCAAGACAAGCCAAGCGAAGCGCAAGAGGGCACTACCTACCTTTTCTCGAAGCACTTCGTCGTTTTTTTGAACCCTCATAACTTGGGTTTGGATTATACCAGATAAACAAAATTGACAGGATATGATGTCAATAGCGGACTTATTAAATATATAAAGTCTCAATTGCATAGCTCTTATATTTTAGATTTTATTGATATCTAAAAAACCCCGATTTCGTCACTGATCTAACCGATGTAATCAAAACTAGAGGTTTGCACCGGAGCAGTTACTAACCGGAGAATAACCGGTGATTTACCGGTAAAAGTACTCGATTGAAATCGGTAATTAACCGATTGATCCGACGCATCTTATTTTTTTAATATAATAAACATTCATACAGCCTTTAGACGAAATAGCCTTTAAATACCTAGCTGTGCCTGCTACTTCTGTAAGGTCAGAGAGAGTATTTTCGGCGACAGGACAAATACTAAATGATAGAAGAAACATGTTACGCTATGACGCTGTTGACATGTTGTGTTTCTTAAATCAAAATCAGCATTTGTTGTTTTTATAAAACGTTTTTTTTTTTTTAATAAATGATTATACAACGTGCCGCTACAATGGCGACATTAATTTAACACACGGGTGCCGCTAGTGGCCAGTAATCATAAAAATGTAATAAGAAAAAAAAAATCGTTAAAAGAAAAATTAAAATTTTCAAACGCTCGCCGACATAGGGCTCTCCCATTCCTTCAATTCGCCTTCTCTTTGCATGTTATTTGTTTTATTTTCATTGATGCAATATAATGATCCGTGACCCCGGTAAATGACCTATGCGCTACAGTTGTTAAGTACAGGTTGCTTCAAGATCCTATTTTAGAAATTTTTAAATAAATCAATAAATTAAAACGTTTAATGAAATTAAAATATTTTCTTAAAAAGAAAACGCTATTCCGTATAAGTGTGTTAAATTAATGTCGCCATTAAAGCGCCACGCTGTATAAAGTATATCAATTGATTATTCTTATTTCTTTATTTTTAATGTTTAATAAAAAAAAAGAATCAAAATTTCTTTATTCTCCGGTTTTTCACCGGAGATTGCCCAATCACCGAATATGAATTCAATCGGTTGTAAAAATCTTGCGCCCCTCTAATGACAATGAACGATAGGGTAGTGTAGCGTTGACAAAAAAAGTTTAAAAGAATGCAGGAAGTATGGAGGTTACATTACAGGATTTTAAAATATTTGAGAAGACGGTTTTTTTATTGTGTTTTTTAAGATTGTCTTTTCATTGCAACTATATTTTCGAATACAAAATTATAGGTACATAAACAATTTAATAAAATGCGACGTGCTTCGAAAGCACACACAAACACACCCACAAGCGTGGGTCCTTCGCCTGATCGCCTCTCTGCTCGTGGTGGGTTGCCATCCCGTTGGACTATGAGAGTGAGGCAAAGGAGATTCTACCTGCTCAAGCACATCGAGGGAATGCAGGGGAAATAGCGCGAGTAAAGGCGCAGTGCAAAATTTCATCGTTCAGCCTTAAAGCGTCAAAAGGTAACAGACAGACAGATTTAAAATATTAAATAGATGTACTTAGTCACTATTTGTATTTAACTGTTAGGTACTCACAAGAACTGTGTGTTATAGAAAGAAATTTATTACAGTTATCATTTGTAGAACCCACACATGAAATCATGGGTTCACCAGTTGAGAATGTTTATGTTTCTGATAATGAATCTACACATATTTGATTCGTTGATTTTGCAGTTTGAGTAGTTGATGCGGCCTACCCAAATGTCCTTTCTTTGGTATTGTTCGTCGATTTGAGCTCCTTAAGTTCTGAGTTGAGCTCCACGATTACTGACAAATGCTTGCACTGACTGGACAGGTCCACTCAAATCTGTGTGGTTCTTTCCTCCAAAGACCATTTCAGACACTAATCTACATGGTTCTCATATGGCTTGACCAAGATTATGTCTGGACTTTAAAAGAGACTGTGACCTCTGAGTTTGTTTCGGCCTTTCTTCTCAGAGTAGTCAGTTAGGAAACGCCGACCTCATCTAGCTTATTTTAAACATTTTTTTTAATATGACGTGTAAAAGTGATTCCGATATCCTATTTACAGAATAAACAATTTCATTTCATTTCATTTCATTTCATTTCATTCGCTAAGAAAAATCCACTTAAAACACCAATTTAAAAAGGTGATTTTAAAGAAATATTTTTTATCGTAGACATTCGTAGACACATTTGCTTCCAATATTACTATAATTTAGAATATTTAATAAAGACTATAAAAACAAACATTTCATTATTTCAAAAGAACCTCCTTTTAAAATTAAGTACTCTTTTCGAAACGACTATGCTGACGGTACAGTGACAATTCTCTATGTCATTGTGTGACAGATGACAACTTATGCACAATTGCGGTCACCTTTTGACTCGTTATTGTAGATCTAGCGCCAATACAATGTGATAATTTTGAGTGTATGTCATTAGTTCGATCAACAGGTGTGCGACATGTCATAACCTCGACAAGTCGTTTGTTCGTCAGGTCGCTTGTGCGACAGGTCGTTACTTCGACAAGCAATGTACGTTAAACAAATATGGCTTCTAGATAATACGGTGCTCGATACCGATGGCGCTACTACTTTTTACTCGACTGCCCTGGGGCAGTCAAGCAGAAGAGCGCCAAAGAAATGTACCCTACTTCTGTGGTATCAAATACAAACTAGTAATGAGAAAATTCATGCATTGTTTTTTTAGTTTTCGTGACCACGTAATACCGACGCGGCTTGACCGCGGTAGGGTTGCCGATCGGCATTTTCTTGGTTTAAGTAAACCAGTGACTTCTAACCAGTGGTCCGCAGGAGTCAAAATATGGTCCGCAAACGATTACAAATTTCGCGGGCGATGCATCGCCTCGCGCCGATTATTGTGAGTGGCGAGACCGCGGGAGTCGCGAGGCCCGGAGGAGGGGTAATAGGGGTATCCCATAATCATTGTATTGTCGCTCGCATGAGCCGGTCAGTTGTAAGCGTGCGCAAGGATCGAGTGTTGATTGATAAATTTTATCGTTACGTCCCAGAATATTATGAAAAAGAAGCTAAAGTCGATCAAAAACTGAATCGCGACCTTTTTAGCACGGATGCTGGTGAAGTTACAGAAGAAATTCGGGAAGAACACTTGAGAAGTTTTGGCGTAAAAAAGCAATTTCTTACACCAAAATTCGAGAAATCGCCTTACGCTATCTTATGGTTTCCTCAACAACTTATTTATGTGAAAAAAGGGGTTTCTGCTTTGTTGGTAAATAAAAACAAGGCCATCAATCGATTGAAAATAAGTAAAAATTTGTACAGATGCAAGCTCAAAAATCACATTGATTCAAAATGTACCTATCTGTACGTTCTGAAAAATGTTTTCTTTTAACCGATAAAGGCCCCACCGTGTCCATTTACTAATAATGTTAATGCATGTTACTGAGTTGAGTTTTTAAATAAAGTTTATTTTCGGATTGATTCAGTTTATTTTTACATTATTACACATTATTTTAAGCCTATATTATGGTATATCAAAATGAAGAACGTTGTACAAAAATATAAAAAGTAGTAGCCCCATCGGTATTGAGCACCGTATTACATATATGTCATAATTTTGTTTAACGTACATTGCTTGTCGAAGTAACGACCTGTCGCACAAGCGACCTGTCGAACAAACGATTTGTCGACCTTATGACATGTCGCACACCTGTTGATCGAACTAATGACATACACTCGATAATTTTATAAAGATGGTCGATTGATAGAACCACCGAAAAGAAAAATACCCTAGGTCCTACTAGTATAACTACGCGGTCGAACCACGGGCAATAAACGTATCCTTCGATGTAAATCGATGGTATAGTTAGGTATATTTTCATCCTTACATATTATAGAACAAAGTCCCCCGTCGCGTCTGTCTGTCTGTCTGTCTGTCTGTCTGAACGCGATAAAATCAAAAACTACTGAACGGATTTTCAATCGGTTTTCACCATTGGACGGAGTAATTCATGCGGAAGGTTTTAGTGTATAATTTATTAAGGTTTTGTATAAATTGGCTGAAATATGACGATTATTGTTAAAGATGTCGGAAAAAATCATGCCGACTGGAGGACGTGGAGCTTTAGTGGCGTGCGCTGCGTAAGCCGTGTGAGAGATAAATCAAATTTATGATTTACAGTATTGTATATCTTAAGAAGTTCAATAAAAAGTCCACGATGTCATATAGATAGTAAACATTTTTATCTTTAAAAAATTGCTTCAATTTGAAGCTATTTTGACCGGTATCATATTAGTCCTTATCCAATAAAATATGTTATTTAAATTGGGCATTAAATTTCGATTAAAATATGCTTTTACATCATATAATTTAAATGAACACAGTTTTAAAATTACGCGTAACAAAATAATTATGGTTGACGGCAACGCGAGTGCATTAGCCGACCACTGCGCCCGCTGAAAGTTAGTCAACGAGCTTTTCCTCGGCTATTAGATATGTATTTCCGGTAGTATATTACCGTGGGATATTTTGCGACATGTACGCGGGCGAAGCCGCGGGTAAAAGCTAGTTAGTAATAATTTAAGAGGATTTTTTTATATATTCTCGACGACACAAACTGAAGACAGAAGCGCGTCAATAATTGTGGTATCTAGCCTACTATAAAGCTGTGAATATGACCCAAAAAAAGAAAGAAAAAATGAACAAAATAAAAAAAAAATTGTCATAAGCAACTTACAATACAAAAAGAAGTGAAATCCAACCAAAAACATTTTCATGTAAAATGTTGCCAAGACCATTTAAAGGCTCACACTGTCAAAAAGTTATCAGATCTCATGTAGAGCCAAGTTTCTAACTTTACACACCCTAACTCTACATGAACTAACTTCACAAATTCTACACCTTAGTCAAAATAATGTGGCTTGGCCGTTTCCGGCCCGATCGAACTAACAAAATGAATGAATAATTAACTATTGTATAACAGAAAAGTAATGAATAGGTAGTGAATACATTTTTCAACTTACGCCCATGTGACGTTAGCGAAACGGCCAAGCCACATATTTTGACTAAGGTGTAGAATTTGTGAAGTTAGTTCATGTAGAGTTAGGGTGTGTAAAGTTAGAAACTTGGCTCTACATGAGATCTGATAACTTTTTGACAGTGTGAGCCTTTAAATGGTCTTGGCAACATTTTACATGAAAATGTTTTTGGTTGGATTATTATTATCACAAATGCAGTATTATAATTGCATAAGTTGATAAAAAATGCAATAGCTTTACCGCGGTAGTCTCCGAGTGAGACACACATCTTTTTTTTTTTTTGTTTTCTTTCTTCAATCAGTTTAAAAAACTGAGCAGATGAGTTGTAGGATGATCTGGCAGGGAAGAGTTATTCCTCTTCAGGGGCAACTCTCATTTATTTGTCAATCAGCTCTTTACAAAGAAGAAACTTTTAGCATTTTTATTTCACATCCCAGCTATGATTTTTTATTTCCAACATTAAGACCACTGATATATTAAAAGGAGGCTTTTAATACATCAATGATTAAGACCATTATTTAACTTTTACGCCCTGCATTTATTCTTCTCAAAGTCATACAATTATTCATAATAGAATATTCATTGCAATTATTACCATACCAGAAATGAACAATCTATGGATATTCTCAAGGCACAAACAATTACAAAATCGAAAACACAAGTGATGTTCTCAGGTCAGGCAGCCGACGACGCCGACAGGGCGGCGACATACTTGACATGCGCCTACGCAGCCACCACAAACAGCCGCAAACAATCGCAACGCACATAAATTTCTTTACGAAACAAATACACCGCGTGCGCACGTGCCCAGTTTCCTAGATAAGGCGTTTTATTTGGAGCGATTGCAATGCTAATAAATGTGATGTCATTTCATGATTATGGTGGCAATTTTTTAATGGTAGGAGCAAACTTATCCAGGCAAACACAAAGTTATAAAAAGAAACGATAATCTTATTACACTGAAAACAGTATAATAAAACAACTAGATGTCATCGGGTGATCCTGTCTGACTGTATCTTACTTCAAAAAAACTCAGAGGCACTATCATAACTAGAGCCCGAATCCTTATTAGTTTAACCTTCCAGTCTCACCAGATACTTCTAATATAGACATCAGGGAGAGATAGCGAGTCTGAATGTAATAAAAAAACTACGTGAACTCTTTCGTTTGAGGAAAGACCTAAAGCAGCTGCAAATCTCTCGTCTGTCCTAATTGCCAGCTTGCATGCATCCGTCATGTATTAGCTCAACCACATCTCATACAGCTGAACGTCCACACCGTTCGTAGTTCTTCTGCCTTCACTGTTTAGTGTGAAGGTGATCTCCATTTCAGTGGATCATTATCAAGAGTCAACGGGGCGGCGACGTAGTTAACATGCGCCCACGTACCGCGGACAATGAGCACGCGCTCGTATTTCAACGTATGCACTGCTTTTGTTAGGATTACGGGGAGAATGAATTTTGGTGTCAACAGGATAAGAAATAACCATGGTTGTTGGTACTAATTTGAGAAAATATTCTGAACTTATACATGAAAACTAACATACCGTGTATGCATAATGATTTAAGACATTCTAAGCTATTCAATCTAAAAGAAAACCCACAATTTTCTGAATATGCAACACACAAAAATTATTTTCTTTTCTCAAAACATCTCTGTATGCAGTGCAGAACACCGCAAGATGTTAGGTATAATTATTTGCACTTTTGACTATATTTTTAATATTTAATCATCTTATATTACATAGCTAGTAGGATAACTATGCATCACAGGTATACAACACCTACACATTTGTATCTTACACCAACACAATACAATATCGATTACATAGGACTCGATTCTCAATTGCACAAACCCCCCATGACATCAATCATCGCGGTCCCCTTTCTATACTTACTCAATTTACTCAGAGCTGAGTCCAACTTGATTTAACTTTCTAGACAGTTATCCTAAGTGTTTCTCCGTGTTCGTAATATCAATGTTTACTTTAAAAGTTTCAATCCAAGGAAATATATATAGGTACTTATGAATCTGTGGTAGGTTATTACGATACCATAATATGCCAAAAACGTGACGTTAGTTGACTACTACTTTGAGAAAATGAGAGCAATCTTTAGTTACAGAATTTGCTCAGTCAAAAGAAAATAAAAGGTGTTTATTTTACCTTTACTTTCCCACTGCTGGGCAAAGGTTTCCCATAGTTTTCCATTCACCTTTATGTGCTACCTTTTCCGGCCAATATAATAAATAAATCCAACATAAATTATGATTTTACGGGACAAATAGGAATAAAATCTGGAGTAAACTAGGAAATGTTGTGTGGGGCGAACATTGGAGGTGAATGTTGTGTGGGGCGAACATTGGAGGTGAATGTTGTGTGGGGCGAACATTGGAGGTGAATGCGGAATAAACCGTTACATCTCATCATCATCTGCCTAACCTTTGCCAACTATGTTCGGGTTGGATGCCGGTTTAACCTGATGCAGTTGAATATCCGTGATTTACATGGTATAAATAAGTTAAATATACGCTTTGTCAATCCGTCCAGACTACATCACATTATAAACCTGTAGGTAAGTATATTATTCAATCCTGATCGCCCCTAACATGATGGTCCCCCCAGCGATAAATCAACGCCTGCGCATCCCCGCCGCACTAATTACTGAAACACCGCCGACAACGGACAATGCTAAATAATCAATGTATGTTCCTATGAATACCTACAGACAGATATGGACCCTTCTCTGAATCAGGACTTGTTAGGACTTAGTGCTTTATATTTGCTACATTCACGCAGTAGGGACTTGAAGTTATGATGCCAGTATGCATTGCATTGAAAACGTCTGTTCTTATCTCTCGTATGGTCATGTATTATGTACACACCTATTGGTATAAGATAGCTGATGCTGTGCTAAAATATAGCCAGCAAGATGGTAGTGGCGATTACTTTACTTATAAATTTGAAAATTTTGGTGATTATAATACTATCTGCGCCTCACGGTTTCACCCGCATAAGCCTCGTTCCCGTGGGAGTATCGGAATAAAAAGTATCCCATGTTCTAATCTAGGTCGTAGTCTACCCATGTTACAAATTTGATCCAAATCTCTTCAGCCGTTTTAGCGTGAAAGCGTAACAAAGAAACAATCAAACTCACTTTCGTATTTATATTATATAAAAGTAATAAATATAATATAGGATTTTAACTTCTATAGAGCAGGCTACAGTTCTAGATTCTTAAGGGCTTATAAAAATAATTGATGAAAATTATGTTCTTACAGCAGGTGCGGCGGCGGCGGTCTGTAATGTTTCAAGTTACATTAAACTATATTATTATACGTATTCTACATACAAGTTGCTGCACACCACTTGTTCGTGCAGGTACATTAAGTAACCGCTGTGTTTCCTAACTTCATCGTTATTATATTCTGAGAGAAAATAAACAGCGGTGTTATTCTTTAATTTTCACGACATCCGGGAACAAGACCTTGTTTATAATAATAATGTGGTAAGGAAGATGTTTTCTAATGAGCTTTAAGATGAGGTCGTATTATTAAACTGTCGGATAAGTGGAGACATAATTATTGTAGAGATAAGTTGCTATTTAGTTTCAATCGGCCTTTTCCTTTTATTGGGTTCGTCTTCCAGTCTAACCGGATGCAACTGAATACTTACCAGTATTTAACTTGGAGCTTCTCCCTATCTGACCCCCTTAATCCAGATACTAGGTAAGACTTTTGGGCTTCTGACAACCCGTAACGACTGTCAAAAATTTACGAATTACAGCCGAGAACGGCTTAGCATGCTTTCTGAGACAGGGAGGGTCTCGGTATGTAATGAATGGTCACCCATCCACGACCTGACCGCGACCACTGCGGCTGTTATCAATTAGACACGAGCCCGTCTTTTTCAGAACTGGTCAGTGTAAGTGAGTTATTTAATATGTATAATTTCTCAATAACAGCCCTGAGTCTGGATTTGTGCATACTTAGTTGTTTTGTGAGTGAAAAACTTTTTTGCAAAAAATTAAACCGAAGAACAAAAACTGAAAAGCGAAAAATAAAAAAAATAACTGTATTTAGTGACAAATTGATGAAATTCAAATAACAAATTTTGGCGCCTAACACACATTCAACGAAGATCTATCAAGCTAAAGCCGCCCTCCGACGGTGCGCCATATCGCGGACGCACGCGCACGACGCACCGTGGGAAACCTAGCGTGCGTGGTAGCGCAGACGCGCGTTGTACGCGTGCGTGGCGGTGCGTCCTCGTGCGGGCTGGTGCGCGTCCGCGATATGGCGCACCGTGGGAGTTGGCTTTAACATTTTACGCTTTATGTAGGTAATTATAATATGTTTGTTTGGCGCCGCCTCAAAATTTGTTATCTACTCCAAATTCAAACAATCTTTTATTTAACAGGAGCCAATAATGCTCGTTCCGTATTTTCCTAGTCATAAAAATAATAGCTAATGTCTATCGCAACATTCGCAACTGTAGCAAGTCGTGCGGTGCGGGAGGTAGCCCCAACTATTAGTTGACGAGGAGGTACTTCACTATAGCCGCGTAACGAGCCGACTTGAGAATCACTTGGGACGTGGCCAGCGAACAAGCGACCGTGCGACACTATTGGTATAGTAATTATCTAGTGGTGGCTTTGAATTTTTAAGATGATGAGAGATACTCTCTCTAGCAACCAAAAAGCCAAGACTAATATAAACCATTCTACCAACAGGCGCACCTACTGAAGAACTAGTTTTTGGTTCTCATGAGAATCGCAACATGATTCACTTGATTCATAAAATTGTAACTAGAACAAAAGCACTAGGTATTGAAGATATTTAATATAACCAACACAGCATGTCACAGACATATCCTACATTAGAAAGATTTTAAACAAAACAAAAAACAACAACTACATGCAAACAAGCCCACGTCGTCATATATCCACGGCAATATTTTGATACCCAATCAGACGAAATGCGCTGGTATTAAGTCAGCTACCAAGAAATCCTTCAGATAAGGATTATATTTAATATTAAAAAAACTTTTGAACACAGGCGGCACACAAATTACTTTTCCTGAAATATGTATTTTTCTAAAATGTTCCAAGAAATTTATTTAGAGAGACAATAATTAACCCGGAGGCACTGAGGAAACTGAAATTGGTTTTTAAACATTTTAATTTGAATAAGAAAATTAGAAATTAGTCATTGCGGGGGTGACTTTGTTTGTGAAAGATTGCAAACCGTGCCCCGAGGTCGTTGTGGATCATGGCACCCTACACTCTCGCAGTACTCTTTACCGAAATTAATGGAAGAGCTAGTGTGATGATAATAGTTATTTCTTCCCTGTATAGGTGGTCTTTTATATAAGATGGCTTTTGTAGTTAGAATAACAGGCTGATATTGTTACAACTACAAGTGCCAGTGCCTACTGAGCGTTCTTCCAGCGCACCTTGGGCAGTGAGCCGTGCTTCCAACTTGCTAACCGGCTATTTACCACGGCATGGGCCAAGATTTTGGCTTATCTCGTGTTCTTGAATCAGTACGACAGAAGAAGATGCTTTAATACTATCAAAAGCCAAAACTGTCTGTGCAAGCAAAACCAACAGGCAAATACAGCTCGAAGTGCCGGAAAAGAGCACTTACATCAGCAAGCACTCCCTATTTACAAGAGGGGTGTTCCTCTTAACCCTTCCGCGAGTTTCGTGGCTCCTCACCACGGGGAGGTTTCTCCGTAAGTCAATATTTGAAGTTACACACGACGATTGGAAATAAACTGTGTCTATACGAGGGTAGAAGACGTGCTATCGATCACTGCAGAGATGATAGTTTGCGTTACGTACCCATGTTGGTTTAGAATCGTGAGTGACAAGTGTGGCTTAAGGGATGCTGGGAAGGGTTTCTGGGTACTTCAAGATGGGTACTATTTAGACAAGTTGTGCTATTCCCTACGGCGGAATGGGAATGGTACGTTTATGCAACAATCAGTATGAATGTGTCTATACGTATAGATAGTATTCAATGGCTTGTAGATCGGATAGAACTTCAATTAACTGAAATAAATAATTAACCGGTGAAGCCCGGATGACCCGCTATTAAGCTAATAACTCTTAATTATATTATTTTAAGTAGCAATTTTGATTCTGATTCGCATGTTGCAAAACTTCAACATTGTCTTGACTCTATGCACCTTTAAATAATCTAAACATCGTCAGAAACATGACAGTAATTTGCAGATCAGCCGTGGATAAAGAACTCTGCGTCAGTTTTGGCACTTCACCTGGCTGCGCAGCGTGACTGCCTAATAACTACATAATAATCACTGTCAACCTCCATCTGATAACAGATATTATGGGATTTCGAAATCATTAGAATGACCCCCAACTGAGTCATGGGAATTATACATAGTGTCCGCAAGCGAGGCTGTTGAAGTCCAGCCGGTCTACTCTGTAGAAATCTCACCGTGAAAACTTTATAAGTGAACTGTAGGTTATTCCACCTCGGAGAGGGATAACAGTTCACTTCAAGCTCATTTCACCTAAGTTTTCACGGTGAGATTTTTCGAGAATACCTCGGCTGGATTTGAGGAGCTCGTAGCTAAGTAATAACCGCCGCACGGGTCGACCCATCAGGTTAAACTACGCTTTCCGGGGTTGGTCAGTGGATGGGTGACCAATTTTACATACCGAGACTCCTCCATGCCTCGGAAAGCACGTTAATGCCCACATTTTAGAAAATGATATGTGATAGAAATATTCTATTTATTCCACCCGTCATAACATAAGTCTTGTGTTGAAACTGAAATACATGGCTTTCTATCCTTTTAACACATAACTTATCGCCTAAGTATCAACTAACAGTAAACACCTATCGATTGATAACTTTATATCGATTTCCCGATCTCGTCTCTTAAAATAAATAAACCGTTAACACTCGCGCTTTCAATAAATAACTTCAAACAAACAGGAACCAACTGTTGTATCAATCAGATTGTCAATCACTCAGCACGTAATATTTTCTCTAGTTTCGTCACAATGCACATAAATGAGAAGGTTTATTGATTCTGCTAAGGCCTTACACTGGTAATTTCTCCTGTATGCACTTTCCCGTGTACACATAGGAAAAATGTTCTGGGCAAGTAATTTGGAGGTAGAGAAAACTGGTGTCAAGTCACTCTGTTAAATAAGGAGGACCTTCAGCTGGACAATGCAGCGCCGTCAAAATAAAAAATAATTGAGAAAGTGAATTACAGTTCGATACTTGATTATGGGTTAAATGGCAGACCATTGCTGATTTTAGCCTGCCTCTGAAAACACCACCATGTTTTCACCATGTTTTTGAGCTTTCAATTTTTTTGTTCCGGAAAGCCAAACTGCTACTGAAAATAAATCTAAAAATAAATCACTTCAATTATTTAAGCTAATCCGTTGAACATACGATATTGTCTCTCATCACTATCAATTAATTTCTTACCAAGATTTGTTACTTGTGGTTCTTCTGCCCCTTTCATTTCTTTGTTTAGCTGTTGACTCAGAATGAGTATCTAGGAGTGATTGACAAGAGTTTAAGATAAATAGCGAGTGTCGCAGCAGCTGGGATTTATTGTGTAGTTGTGTGCTTATACACTACTTGGTGACGCCTGTCCCGGTAGGAGAGATTTGAGAGGTTTAGTGTTGATTGATACGTAAATGTGCTTGAGAATATTTGATTGTTCAGCCGTTTTGGGAGTCGGTTAAGGGGTTGTTCCGCGAATAGCGGTTGTTCTAACTACACTAAAGTGAAGTGAGGATGATAACAATATGGCTGATAGAAACATAATAATTATTTAGGTGTCCCCTTGTTTCGCAGACAGAAATTTCATAGAATTTCGATTCGCAACAAATGTTTCATTTATAATATTTAGTCCTTATATTTTTATTTCGAATATTATTGTTTCAACGACTATTTACTTGAAAGAAACATTATTTCACAGAAACACAATTCAATGAATTTTTAATCACATTTTTTTATTTAACAAACTTATCAAACTGTAGAATTATTTATTAACGAATATTGTTTGTTTATTTCAACGACAATTTAAAAAAAGCCGTTATGCTATAAACAACAATAGTGTGTGTGTTTGTGTAGTGTAATGTCTAATAGTTTACCGCTCGCTTCGCTCCTCGGCTCGCGCGTAGTTGGTCACAGTTCTAACCTAAGCGGTGCCGCGGCAGCGGCCGGCGAGCGCTACATCGAAATTTGTCGCAGTATCAAAATTAGGGCATTGGGGATTTTCTTGATAATAAGTTTTATACTAACTAAACATTATGAGAATAAAGAATATTGATTTGTTATTCTATGATATGAGTATCCAAACTTTTAATTTTATTTGTAACAAAAATCAATTATTTAAGTTTTTTCAAAGTAAGTATTCTGCGTACTGATTATTCTATGAAATTATAATACATGTATATGAATATTTTTATGTGAAACGAAATTCTATGTAACTATTCTCTATAAAACTACTTGCAACCAATTATTTAATTTTGTATTAGTTATTAACTTAACCGGCTATAAATTAACTTTTGCTAACCGCCGATAAAATGCTGATTTTGACATATTTAATACCTAAGCATAAATTACTTTTGACTTGAATAGCGCTACGAGCCGGTTTTCTAATAAATATAATAACAATTCCATTCTGTTTTACACCGAGTCATTTACCGAAACGCCCATAAAGCACAAACAAACAAAAAACATTCACAAGTAATCTATGCAGATATAAATATCATTGTCTTGTCACCATACGCTAAAGTTAATTTAACTTGAACAATACCCACGCAGCAAACCACGGGAATTGAAATTACCAAACAGTGATTGCAATATGTTAGGTTGTCATTTCGCTATACATTGGTGGCTATGTGTGGAAGATACGTAGGCATACAGTGCGGAGTGCGCAATGTATTAGTCAACATGCAAGTAATTGGTTCGCAATTTGTACACGTGTGTTGTTAGAATTTGTTTTGGTGTGGCGCAAGTGGCGAGCTGAAGCGGAGCCCCAAATATAAAGCTAAACGCTACTTGCTGAGCATGAGGTCCTGGGTTCGATTCCCGGGTCGGGCAAAGTATTATTGGGTTTTTCCATCTGGAATTTCTCAGTAGCAGCCCAGAGTCTGGATTTGTGCCCGGTTGATGGCAATAGGTTCCCTATTACATGGGACTCAAACATAACTGGCGTTTAGCTGTAGATAGGTACTATAGGGACACCTCTGTCTAACCCTTCGAGGAATACAGGCGTGATGTTATGTTATGTAATGTTACATAGCTTGTTACACAGACGAACTTTAAAAGTTACACGTGCATATAAAATTACAGGCATATGAAATATTTTAATTTTTATGTCTAAGTGCGGATTTCACCAAAGAAATTGAACACTTTCATCACATCTAAACGCGTTCAAGAGCTGTCAGTGTACAATATTCCATAACATTTTTGACACTGACAGCAATTGAACGCGTTTTAAAAATGCTTATTGCGTTCAGTTTCATTGGTGAAATCAGCCAGTTTAACACCGTGTTCGCCGTGTTGTGTTAATCTTGGAGCAGTACCTAATAATTTTTTACCAATTGGACCCCTAAACTGTTGCTTATTTCACAATTATTGAAGTGAAAACTTCTTTAGCAGCGTTGTGCTCTTTTTTGGGATGGGTAAAAAATTTCAAACTCGCGTCAGGACACGGGACCTGATCGAAAATTAGTAAGACGGCTTGCACTGACAGCAAGCCACATAAATTCCTGACATTTTCGTTAGATGTTAAGTTTTCACTTCTATCGGCAGTAACCAAAGACTGCCCTTCTTTATTTTTTCTGTGAGAGTTTTGGTTGACCTACTGAGATTGGCCAAGTAGACTTATGACCTACGTGTTATCAAAGCTCTTCCGCTTACCTCGTGGCCCACACCCCAGCTCCTGATAAATGTGGGCACAACAGGCAATTAGGCGGAACACGAAAATAATAAAGGACACTCGCTCTGGACAGTGTCTACACGATTTATAAATGTGGTCACAGACTGCACAGTTATATTCGAAGCTAATTGTCTAACTGGCTTTAGTAACGATGATTAAGTAGACGTTTTCCTTTGTAGTAGCAGTGCATAAATATTGTAATCATTTTATATCGTTTGTAGTTTGGGATATACTCAGAGAAAATGTTTTTGTACAGGTTAAAAACACCCTGTATACGTATGCAGGTTGTTTTTACAACAAGAAAAGAAAAAAAAGAAAGAAAAAAAGAATCCCAAAACGGAAGTCGTAATCTGCCTTCCTGAATAGGACAGTATGAAATTCTACCTCACATTATTATATCGCATTCCACTAAATATAAACACATTCAGAATATCTCCATAATACAGAACCCCATAAAATAGGGTCATACAATAAATTCAAAGAAATTGAGACTTAACGCGCCGCGGTGGCGTATTTACAAACACCATTCTTCACGGACGCACAGTCGACTGGGTTTGCGCCGGGACGCAGTATACTTGTACAGCCGTACACTGCACAATTTATTCATTGCGCAGTCGAACGCCGGTAGATTTATGAGCGCGATATCGCTTCCGCGCCGCGTATGAAACATCGATTTCTGGAGACACGACTTGACGATCGTGCATGAACTGACTTGGTTAACGAAGCAGTAAAATCTCGGCTATCCTCTTAGGGTTTTCATTACAAAATGTCGGAGTTTTCTTCGAAACTGTCTTGTTGAAATCTTGGTTTAATTTATGATATCTTTACGAAAAAGATCTCAACTGTCCAGAGATTTTTAGAGTTTTTAAAAGCCTTTCAAACAAATAGGCGAATATTTTAACCACAATCTTTTGACTCATCAGATTTTACGAGACTTTCTGTTATCATGAGAACTCCTTTCAGGAAAATGTTCATTGGCCTGCCAGTCTTTTCAGCTGCTTGGAAATTACCTTTCCAGTAATAGTCTAATATCCTAACAGCGAGCTATCCAAGTGTCAGGAGGGCGTGGAACATTCAAATTCACAGAGTAAATAGCAAATGGATAAATACAGCGGGAATCCTCTTGAAATCCATCCCAAGTTTAAGAACAGCACCTGGTTTCTCCTCGCACCTGCCATTTTGTAGCACTCCATTTATTCATACTTCCGTGTCTGAACATGAACGCGGTTCGAAGGCGTGCCATAACCGATTTATGTGGGGGTCTTGAGAGCCCCCGGGGGCGCCACTAGTTACCACAGAAGCTTTGTTCCACTGCCACCCACTACCTAACTTATTGTCTGCTGATTTTTGAGATATTGCTCACTATATCAAATATATACGAGCAGATTCAGAAATGTGATTTGTCGCTTGTTTTCTGCGGCGAGAAACAGAATTCTACGCAATACAAAATAAATATAATTTATGACAACCTATTTTACCTGTTGTGTAAATTATTAGCACATTATAAATATCTACTATTACATGAGCAATATTTGTAATCACGTTCTCGAAAACGGCTCTAACGATTTCGATGAAAGTTGAAATATAGGGATTTATGGGGGCGAAAAGTCTATCTAGCTAGGTCACATAATATCTAGAAAAAATAATTTTCTCCGTATTTTCACCCGACCAGAGCTCGGTCGTCCAAGGATTAGAACTAGATGGCTGCCTTAGAATAATGACATGACAGCGTGCAATTAATAAGTATATAGTAAGTATCATATTACTTAATTGTTTTATTTCATAGAAATAATAAACATTTATCCCTTAGCCAAGCTTCTACTGCTGACTGTATCAAACATTCTCATGGACCCGTAGGGAAAGAAAATATTTTATATTTTGAAATGGCGTGGACCCGTAGGGAAGTAAAGTATGAATTCTCATTTTTCGAGAACAATAGACTCGTGGACCTCTGGGAACAACCCTCTAAAAGTAAGTATTAAATGAGCATTCTCTATTTTCACTAGAGCAGAGCTCGGTCGCCCAGCTACGTGTATGTAAACAGCATTGTTGTGGACCATTTACTGATTACGGAGACTTTAACTTAACCAGGAAGTACAGTTATATCCTCCCAATACGACCACGTCCATTAAAGCTCCGATGCATTAAATAAATCATGTACAGATCCATCTAAAATTTTAAGCAGAATTTCCGTTGGGAGCGAAAAAAGAGCAACATATCAGAGCAGCCGATGCATTTGTGCTAATGCAGTTGCCTAACAGCGTGCATATTTGATGCAGCCCACTCCGCTCATGTTTGAGGATAAACGAGAGGCGCTTAGAGCATAAAAATGTAGTGCATGTGATGCTCATATTACTAGCAATATCGGGGGAGATGGTACGAAGTATTTTAGAATATTTTAAGGATGGGAAAGAACAAAAATATTGAGTAACTAAACGGAAAAGGAACCACTAGTTGGGAGAAATGATTGAGTTTTAGGTGATCCGTTCAATAATGACGTCTTTAATCATTTACATGAAAATTTTAAAAATACAAACACTTGGAGAAGACGAGATAGACACAGACATAGCGAGAAAAACAAATAAAGAAGATAGAAGGTAACGAATGGGGAGGAGCTTGCGGCTAAGTAATAATAGCGGCAAGGGTCGATCCATCAGGTTAAGCTACGCTTACCGAGGTTGGTCAGTGGATGAGTGGTTCGGAGCAGTCTCGGTATGTAAAGATGACTATCTTTACATACCGAGACTCCTCCGTGCCTCGGAAAGCATGTTAAGCCGTTGGCTTGTCGGCCGTCGCCGGCTGTCATTCGTGGATCTTTGACAGTCGAGGAGGTGAAGAACAAAACCTCACTTTTCCATATAGTAAAAATATTTTTTTTTTTGTCTATTCGCAAAAAAAATGTTAAATTGAATAAAGCAAATAAATAAAACTATCAGAAACACCTCTTTTCTCATATAAATTTTCATTTGAAATAGAGAGTTTTGAACAAAACCACACTTTAGATTAAAAAAAAATCAGTCAGCCCTGATTATTTTCAAAAACTCACTTTATTGGAGTAAAATTCAATGGTAACATTGAGACTCATTAAAACCACATAAAAACATTGAGGTTAGTCTGAAGGTGATAAACTTTTAATTTTTTATTTATTTTTATTTATCTTTATTTTTCAAACTACAATCGTCTATTAGTGTTAGTAACAAAATGGCTTAACCTATGTTAGTACTTAATAATAATAATGCCTGGTCTTTTTGCTAAATAGTATAAGGTATTTTTATTTGTCTTTATCAAAACCACACTTTTCCAAAAATGTTTAATCAAAACCTCACATTTCCAAATTTCGTTTTAAAATATTAGCTAAGATTCTTATCATTTTTATCTGCCATTTGGTACAACAGATTGACTGAAACACTAGTTTAAATGACACAACTAAAATAAAATGCAGATATTGTAGTCAGTTAGTTATTTACATTTTACTGTTTTCTCAAAAATTTTAAAAAGTGGAAAAGTGAGGTTTTGTTCTTCACCTCCTCACGTTACGAGTAGTCAGAAGCCCGAAAGTCTGACACCAGTCTTACCAAGGGGTATCGTATTACCCAGTAACTGGGATGTGGAGGTCGGATAGGCAGTCGCTCCATGTAAAACACTGGTATTCAGCTGCATCCGGTTGGACTGGAAGCCGACCCTCACATAGTTGGGTAAAGGCTAGGTAGATTGAGAACAAAATTAATTAATTATCAACGGCATAAACTACCCGTTTATTAGTAACGAATGAAAACATAATTGTAAACAAAATTAATCAATTTAACGTAAGTACCTACTCTTTTTAATTTTGGTAAAATTAGTTCAATCAATTCGATCAACACAAAAGTGCCAATACTTCTAAACATCTTCTCACCCCAAAATAATTAATAGTCATGCTAAGCCAATAAACTCAGTTAAAGTATCAGCCGTTCCAATCGACGCTAACTCGAAATTGATTACTTGTGAAACTTTGTAATCAACAGAAGCTGGAGAAGAGGCTTTTATTAAAACGG
The DNA here is from genome assembly GCA_948150665.1 of Conistra vaccinii. Taxonomy (NCBI): domain Eukaryota; kingdom Metazoa; phylum Arthropoda; class Insecta; order Lepidoptera; family Noctuidae; genus Conistra; species Conistra vaccinii. Next base: position 556,056 of record OX411328.1, read on the forward strand.
TCTCGACACCCAGTACCTACCGGTACTAGGTACCTACTGCCCTTTGGTTATCGAATCGTGTCATTTCATTAATTTGGTTAGACCTTTGATCGCCTATAAAAGTGTCAGCAATGACAATTTTTGGTTTGAAAGTTTAATGTTTCTGATGGATCAAAAATTGTGATTTAAAGCTCTTTAAATTAAATTCTTACCGATGTGTGTGATTCTATCTTCTATACATATAATAAAATTGTAGAAAAGTGGTGTCTGTACAATGGAAATAAATGAAAAAAAAGTAGCAGGGGTTGTTATTATATCGATGCTGAACCCGAGATTGTAATTAAAATTTTTTTTGTCTGTTTGTCTGTTTGTCGGTTTGTCTGTTTGTCTGTTTGTCTGTGTGTTTGTGCACGCTAATATCAGAAACGGCTTATTCGATTTAGATGCGGTTTTCACTAATATATTGTAGTAAGCTTCACTTAACATTTAGTGTTTATTTCATGTCAATCGGTTCATAAATAAAAAAGTTATGTCAATTTAAAGAATCACGGCGAACATTTGTTATAGGTTAGGCATTTCTTTCCTTGATTTTCGGTATACTTATCTTAATTTTTATTTAGGGTTTGTATATAAATATTATAAGTATTTGGTATATGTTAGGCATTTCTTTTCTTGATTTTCTTTATTAAGTATAAGTTTATTAGCTCAGGTTAGTAATTAATTTTTCTAGCAATTCTTTTGTTTTATAAAGTTAGTACGTTTGGTTTACACGTCTTAACACTTATTACTTAAACTGTGACAATTTTAGACTGTATAATAATCTGTAAGTATTTATGATTTAATTGTTTACGATAGTACCGTGTTTACTAAATAACTGTGTGTTAAGTAGTAAGTACTATTTTATTGTAAGAATGCCTCGAAGAAGATCCAACCTCTCCCAATGTAGCAGAAATGCTAAAAGGATGAGATTAGTTCGATCACAGGAATCTGAGGAAGGTCGTGAGGCAAGGCTCTCTGCAACTCGGGAACATCAGGCTAGGTTTCGTGCTGCAGAAACTTCGACTCAGCGGGAATCTCGACTGAGTTCAAATCGTTCTCGAATGGTCGAGGTCGCGAAAATTTTTTTTCATACTAATGGGGTCATGAAAAAGGTTGAAAAACACTGCCCTACATTAATCCTACTAATATTATAAATGCGAAACTTTGTGAGGATGGATGGATGGATGGATGGATGTTTGTTACTCTTTCACACAAAAACTACTGAACGGATTTTGATGAAACTTTACAATAATGTAGCTTATACATTAGAATAACACATAGGCTACAATTAATAAAGATTTTATGTGATTTGGCCATAATATAACGATAAGTATCAAGTAAGTCGGAAAAATTCCTGCCCTCTGAGATCTATCTTTGCGTGCGCTGCCTTTTTTTTGGGCGGTTAATCATCCAATGACTTCTCCCGCTCTGGGCGGAGCGGAAGGGCGTGTCAGACTCTTACTGACTAAAACCCACACGTGTTCCTTCGATCCTTGATATCTCTTTGAGGCGCGCGTGGAACACGATGCGCCGTCGACCCGGGCCTGGTCCTTATCGGACGGCGAGCTGCCCGTTGCTCTCCGTCCGCAGGCCCGCGCCTACGGTGGCCGGAAATCGGCTATCAATTCCCGACGCCCGGGACGTCTCCTACGGCGGCGGCGGCTAGAGCTGGTAGGGCGCGGCCTTTGCCACTCCCTCGCGCGCTCCACCTTCTCCTTCGCGAGCATTACTGCTTTGCAGAAGGAGGTGACGGCTTGCCATGCCCTCTCGCTCCGGACCATGGCCTGAACCACGGCCGTACGCGAGAGGTCACCGCCGCCGATCGCCTCCACGAGGACACGGCGGTGGTCCACCCAAGCCGGGCAGACCTCCACCGTATGCTGCGTGCGCTGCCTAAACCGTTAGAGTTACATGAAGAAAATGTATTGTGGGATTGTTTGTCTTAAAGAGTTCTAAATAAAAGTCCGCGACAGCATATATCTACCTTTTATGTGGAAACCTTTATAACCAAAATAGTGAGCAATAAATACAGTTAAATTGAATACTTTTTTTACATTGCATATTTTAGAGTATTTAGTTAATTCTTATCAAAATAAATACCTTCATCGCTTTTGGTATTTAATGTAGATAAAGTTTGTCTTTTACACTAAGTAATTTGGACAAATAGTTTAAAAGTTAGAACGATAAGAATGACCTGCGATATTGAGTCGACGGCGCACAGAACGAGGGTGGAGGGGCGGGCCAGCCAGGGGATGACGCGCCAGAGCGCCAAGTAGAAGCTATTGCTTAATAATTATGTTCGAGAAATAACGTAAATAACGCAATTAATTGTTGAACTGTCAAAATGAAACCCATTGCTATTGTAAGTGCTACGCAATTACCCCGCTGATTTAGGACATGTTACACGTTCCTGTGGGATAATTTCCGACATCCACGCGGGCGAAGCCGCGGGCAGAAGCTAGTCATAAATAAAAGAGTATTGAGAATTTATCTAGCATAACAAAATTAAACTGGCGAAATGTGGGAGTACTTGGTACTTCTCTGCCTAACCTTTCTGGGAATATAGGCGTGACGTTATGTGTTTTATTAGGAATGTTTCGCAAAAAAAGCAGGACTATACAACAGCTGTGTGGTGAAAACGTTCGTTGTGCAGATCAAACAAAACGGTATCAAACGGAACGATAATCGGTTTCCTCAGAACTTCCCAGAACTCTATATTCTGAAGTAAAGTTTATCAACACGCATTAGATCCAAAAGCAAGCAAATCTATATTCCAAAGCACGTCTACAAACTATATCGCAGAATTACGAACTTTTCAAAGAAAATATTCTCCCATTCATTCAGTTTGCGAAACTTATCGACGTCAATACTGTTAACCTTCGGTTATTCAAGCAAATGTATCCCATAGCCGCATGAAACGAGTCAGTAAATCACACGGCGCATTCATTGCCGCTTGTGAATGGAGCCGGGAGGGAGACACAATAGCGGCCGCGCAGTGGACCTAGCAACATGATTTATGATCGCAGACATGCTTTGATACAGGCTTATCCTCTAATGGACTGAAACTGCGGGCATTCCTTTAACTATGATATTGGATGGGTATTTGGATGTTGCCATAGGTAAAATATTTTTTAAATGTATTGCAGTTTTATTTTGCAAGAATATTGTTAGCTTTAGTGCAACCAATTCTATTTTGAGTTTGTGTCGGTTTGAAAATTTAATCAACACCATGGAGGAAGAAAGCAAACAAAATTTAAATAAAAAACTGTACTATAGTTGGAAATGCATCTAGATGTTTGGACTTTAAATTGAACATATTCAAAAGTTGCGTAGTAGTCATGCAAAACAACAATATTTTGCACTGTGCAGCAGATGTTAACCAAAATACTCACCAAATTATTTAATTAAAAAGTACACGAAATGCTAAATAACTCAAAGTTATGAAAATTGCTCACAGTAGTTTGAGTTTATAGGTAGGTAATGTGACAACATTACCTATATAAACTCAAACTCAAATTCAAAGCATTTATTTCAAATAAACCAATTACAGGTACTTACTTTTGAATTGTCAAGGGGTCAGTCAGTCAGAAAAATGAAGCTCATTCCAAAGCATAGTAGTTTCCTATGGAGAAGAACGGGCAAGAAACTCCACGGACACTCTTTTAAATCAGAATATTGTTACAAAATATTGTTGAAATTAAACATGTAAGAACAATGTTTCAATCCAGAATGCCGAAATAACAATGTTTGCTGATGATACAGTGCTCCTGTTCCACAACACATCTTGGGAGGATTTGGCACGGGTAAGTGAACGAGGGCTTTCAAGAGTGACTGCTTGGCTTGAAGACAGCCTACTTTCCATAAACGCAAGTAAGACAAAATACCTTTGCTTCAGCATGTCAAAGTCAGGCAGGTCTAGTCCAGATTTGACTATGCCCATCCACACGTTCCCTTGTAATAGGGGGTCGTGTTTTAAACCTTCCTGTGCCTGCCCTAGGCTTGAGAGAGTCAGCAGCATAAAGTACCTCGGTGTTACAATCGATGACAAGTTGAAGTGGAGCCAACATATCTCAGTCACAGCAAAAAAAATGCGTAAACTTATATACATATTCAAAACCCTGAGATATGTTGCCAGCCATAAACTGCTTATACAAACATACAAAGCCTTGTGTCACTGCGTTCTGTGCTATGGCATCTGTGCATGGGGTGGTGCTGGAAAAACACATATGATCGAAATAGAGCGTTCACAGCGTGCAGTCTTGAAGGTACTGCTTTCCCTTAACTTCAGAACCTCTACCACTCTGGTATATGAACAGGCGCGAGTGCTCAGCGTCAGAAAAATGTTTGTATTTGAATGCCTGCGTAGATATCACCAGCACACAGTCCCCTACTTGCCAAAAACAAAAAAAAGAACCGATAGATATCCTGTACCATGTGCAAGGAGCAAGTTTGCCAGAAAGCACTACAACAGTATAGCGCCACGCCTCTACAGCAAACTTAGCCAGCTCAAATTAGTTAGAGACCTAAACAATTACAATATAAAAAAGAAAATCCTAGCTTGGCTTGATAGCTATACCTATGACGATACGGAAAACATGATCAGTAATCTAACTTAGTAGACAGACTCAGACAACACACACATTCTCACACCTACACACACACGACACATCCATCCAACATCTCACCACACACATACTACCCGAGAATACCTAAGTTTTGCCTTATTTTTTTTTTTTTTTTATTCTTTTTTCAATTTTCTTTTAATTATTATAAAAATAAGTATAAATTGATTGTATTTAGTCTAAGCCTTCTTATGTTGATCCATTTAACTGGAGAAACCTCGACCCCTGTCATACAGGATGTCCTAGTTCAGGGGTCGAGACCTCATTGATGTAACGTGTACTGAAGTTTGGAAATAAATTACTATTACTATTACTATTAATGTATACAGACGTGTCCGTTAAAAGCGTCCGTAATAAAAATATAAAAACAAAAACAACAACAAAATAAAAATAATAAGCCCCACGGCTTATTATTTTTATTTTGTTGAGCAGCTAAGAGATGATTCCCTACTGACGGCGCCCGTTCACGAACATGACGCATGTAAATAAAGTATTGCAAAGTAAGTTTAATAATAACGAAAAATAAACAGTGAATATAAATATTGACTATACTCAGTAGCAATAAAAAATCTCGAAGGATATTTGAAGCAATATAGCCAACGTTCAAATATGGAGGATCAACATAACTCCGCATAAACCGTGTCTGACTAAATTGAACGGCCACAAGCAAGATACGGCTACACCGGGCTATAGTGGGCTATAGTCATGCAAAACAACGAACGAAAGAGTGAATATTACAATATACCACTGGCCCGAACAATTTCAGCGAAATCAGAAAGGCGTATTGATCGTCAGGCGTAAAGAAAATTTAACTTTTCAAATTATATTACTTTTGACAATACATAGCATTCAAATAATATTGCACATTGGTTGTTGTTCCATCAATAATACATTCTGACATCTGTGTGAAAGTATGAATATCAACCAAATAGTATGTAGGAATATTATGTAGAAGCTTTTTATAATGTCAGGATTGAGGATAGTTATTGTAATAAATAAGCCCTTAACTATTATTGTTGACATTACGCGGGGTATATTGCCGTCTTTATACCTCTGTATGATATAGAAATATACTGGAGAAGGTTCACTCTGACACAATGGTAAGTCGCGTTTGTCACAACAGAATCTGATAGACCTAAGGACCGTACTCCATAATGCATGTTTGTTAAGGCATCGCGCGTTTCCGTACTTTTAATGAAACCTTTTAAAGGTTGGACCTACTGATTCTCTTCGTACTATAACAATGTAACGTTTTTATTTCTTTGCAAATAAGTATGGATGATATTGAATACTTGTGTGGGTACAACCATTCGCAATACTTGTGTGGGTACAACCATTCGCAATCCGATTTGACCTTTTAATAAAAAGGGTTTATTCCAACAATTTTGTGTCGCGTTGCTTTTAAGGCAACTATTATTTTATGCATTGAGCTGTTGACATTTAATGTTACAAGCTTTCCCCTGTAGTGTATGGTCAGTTAAGTAAATGGTACTGTTTATGATGTAAATGGTTTTGTTAGCGTGAAGTCATGAATGGAAATGATGTGGACGATTGTGTTTATTGCTTTATTTTCGAGGTATGGTCAGGTGATGATCACACTTTGAGACACAATATTGTTTTTATTTACGTAATAAAAAAATGTTTCTCTGCGTGGGTACACTTTAGAATTAGTTGTTCGATAATGGCCCAATTGACAAGCACGAAAATATCACGTGCTTATTAAACGTTTTTGAAAGTCTAGGGTCTATAAAGACTGCGACCGAATTCGGCCGAGAAGTGTTCGCTATCTAGGTATGTCGAGACTGCAACCCCTGTTGATTACTTGAAGATGCGATAATAATCAAGGAAGATCTTTAAATAACAGCAATATATTCCACAAATCTACAACAAACATCCAAGCTACCTGTATGCAACCCACCATGTTTACAAAACACAAATTGTTGAACATCTCAATGTTTACAGTTTACCCCGTGCCGTATTATGAGTATTATCCGAGACAACATTGGCTGTGCCCAAAGCGCCGCCGGATATTGGTAACTTGGTGCCGTCCGCGGACCGGTCAAATTAAAAATCATATTGAAATTGTGTCAATATTATTTTGAAAGGAATTTCGTGAAGCTTTATTGGGGTAAAAGATGAAAATGTGTTTGAATTGGTTTTTGGAGTTAAGCGATAAAGTTGTACTTAATTATTGTTTAAAGAACTTATGGCGAATGAACTAGATCAAAAGGTGTAAAAATATATACATGGTAGATATAGGTAGGTACTTATACATAGTTTTTTACACATTTGTATTTTTATCAAAAGCTTTAGAAAATCCATTTAAATCATTGTTTATTAAAAACACAACATTAAACAGAGAATTACTTTGCCTGCCTTTTACTCCATATTAACTTTCTGTGGGCACGTAGGAAAAATGCTACCGTAGGCGCTGATCGTACCAAACTAAATATAAGCAAAACGATATCCTTTACAAACAAAATACTTAAACATTATAAGAAAAATATTTACACAGTTTAATGAAAAACCTTGTGAATCCACTCACGTAGCCATATAAGGCAAATAAAAAGAAATATATGTATTTAATAACCTCCCCGTAAGTTTGTAGCTGGTCTAATGCGTAATATCCTGAACAAAGCGTAGTTGAGACCACCTGCTGGTGGGTTATGAAGTAACTTACTTCGGTACTGAATTCTTAAAATGATCACTATAATCATAAACCCGTTAGTATCATAAAGGCGACTAAGGGATTGTCGCAAGAGGGAAGGTAACAGTGTCTTTCTGTCTGCTAAACTAAGTATTATGTTCCTCACATGCTGTCTGGTGTCTGAAAGTCAAACCCAATGTTCGGGAAGAAGCTAGGCGTGTGATAGATTTAGATAAGCGTGGTGATTACGGCTTCATTATGACGTTAATATGAGCCCATTGTTCCGTACTTGACGTAAATAATACAGTCCATTAAAAAAGTATCTGAGAAAATCTATACAAATCTTGTTCAGGCTAAGTTCTTACGCAATCATTCACTGAAAGGAATTAGTACGACACATGCAGGTTTCAACTTTATATTTCACTACTTTTTCTAATAATTATTGTTTGAATAAGATTATTTTCTCAAACATTCTTAAGAATTCGAGCATTATTTTGACAACCTTCTTCGAGATAAATCGAAATTGTTGTACCTACTAGTCAAATACCTACATGAGAACTGGAGGCTCGCAATGTTAATATTTAAAAATCCATATTATCTGTCTTGTTTAGCGGCCAAATAAATTACTATGAATACTCATATATCTGTCATGTAATTTATTAAAAATTGAACGAACTTTTTACTTCGATACATGACAATCAAGAAGGTTACTAATTATCAATGATTTTATTTTCTCAAACATGCTTGGAAATTCGAACAAACATTATTTTTTACGCCATTGTTGCAGGCCGCGACAGTAATGTCAATTGATATGATAAAACCAACAACAATGATTTAGAAATATAATTTCGGGTTGAAGTATTCAAATAATCAAATCTAAGCACTCAATTTGTAAACTAGTTAGTAGTTAGGCACTACAAATTGAAATGAAAACAAATCTAATCAGAAAAAGATAAGATTTAAAAAAAATTGTAATAATAAAGATGAGATTAGATTTGTTTTAATTTTCTTCAGATATTTTTTAAACAGACCATAAATTGTATGTCTGTTATTAATGTACAGTTTACAGCTGGCAACTAACTTATTACTTGAAAGTTGATTCCGTGTGGAAGGTACGAGAAGAGGGGGATTCTAAATATAATAAATATATTAAGTATTAATAACTGCTGATTTTGATATAGAGTAATGACATAATCAAGTAAATCCGATGAAAAGTCTTGAATAATGTTAACGAAAATCCAAAATCTGAGCCCAAATGTAATAAAATAATTCGTAAAGACTGTGATTAACTGTAACTTTTCTGCAAGCGTTCATTTTTTACTTCAAACATTTAAAAAAATATGTTTGCGACGAGTTATTTCAAAGTTAAATTGGCCATATTTTATTTAAATTACTTTCTAATTTCGTTTCAAGTTTTTTCGACGTTGTCAATTTAGATTACAGTCTTCAACGTTACAACTTACATTTTTTAATCACTTTTTTGTTCATCTGGAAATGACAGCTGAGTTATCCGAAGATCTACGCAGGTATATAATATATTGTAGTTTATGATCTATTAGATGAATCCTAAAATGCTTAGTTTTCTCGGTGCTCAATCCGATTCACTACTACGACAAAAATACATGGAGCTGATAAATATTATTCAAATTCCCTTGTAATTCTTAAGCACCCATATCACAAGAAATCCTAATGTCAGTGGGGCTGTAAGAAGTATTTATATTTAGTCAAGTATGTGTCGCTTGTCGGAATATTAATATTGTTCTAGTGTGAGTGACGCACAGCAGCCATTTATCATATCCCCTCTTATTATTCTGTTAGAAAAAAGCCGGCCGTGAAGAGTGTCAGTCTAAACAAATAACCCTTTAGGCGGGAAAAAATGAGGAAAGAAAAAACAGGTACTTATAGCACGGTGTGTGGCTTGGATGTTTGTTTTTTGATTTTTAAATAAATAATGGAAGGTACTTTTCATTGATAATACCCAAACATATGAATAATTATTTTATAATAAGTGTTTGGCTGACGTTTTCGTTAGGAAACTGAAAGAACTTATAAGATTGATAGGTATTTGATTTCAATGAACTATAAAGCTCTGGACAAACTGAGGCGAAACTCGCGCGAGATGCGACATGTAGGTATTTCGCTCGCTTCGATTATATCAGCTTATGTTCAAACTGAAGCGAATAGTCGCATGACTTCCTAACCAAGTGATTCGCCTTGGTTTTAACAATTCTTTATAGGCACTCCTTCGTATATTTGCATCGATAACTTCGAAAACCATATCTTTTACTCGTACCTAACGAACTCAGACTTCAAGTCAGTCTTCCTGAGCAATATATTTCCATAGCTGTCCTTGGAGCACAGTTTATCACCACAAATGCGATGAACGGCACGTTGTGGGTATAAATCTACCTGCCAACAGTTACCGGCAGTGCGGTGAGACTTTGATCAATGCTCATTCACTTACATGATGCATTAATAGAAGATGAATACCACGTTAGACCCCAGTATGTCTTCATCTTCTCCGTGTTATTAAAAAAAGTTAAACAGCAAGGGGCTTACTGATCGAAGTGCGGCTGTCGTAATGAAGTAGGCAACTCCTGAAGCTCCTTGATTTTATTACAAGTTACATAACATAACATCACGACTTGCTTCTTCAAAGGGTTGGGCAGAGGTGTACATTTCGCCAGTTATGTTTGAATCCCAAGTAATATGAGGCGAGTTGAGCTCGCCTCAATATATTACTTGGGATAAGGGATCCAGACTTCGGGCTGCTACTGAGTAATTCTAGACAGAAAAACCCAATAACACTTTGCCCGATCTGGGAATCGAACCCAGGACCTCATGCTCATCAGTAGCGCTTGCCACCACTAGACCAACGAGACAATCTATCCGCTCTACCGCGATTTGCCTTAAGAAGTCGATAACAATAAAAATTCCATTGTGTGCCGTTAGTAAAAGTTATGCTCATAATATACATATTCTACGTAATGGCGTGGAAAAAGATTATATTTAGCTACGATGTTTTGCTACAGAATATGGGATTGAGCGTTTGGTCAACATCAGGGGCCTGAATACCATTGACAATGAGACATTATTTGTCAAAAAAATTCAAAATGTACACATTTTCATGACAGTTGCTGTTTGCATCCGTCACTTCACACTTCAGGTCCAGTTGAAAATCAGCGTCGGACACTATTTGTCTCGCATTTTTGCTGAACTCAAACTCTACTGTGAAAAAACTTGGAATGTGTCGAATTGTCGGATAATTGCTTAATTGCCTCTCACGTCTGGCCTGTCGGTTTTTATTAAATTAAATAAGCCCCTGATGTTTAATCCTTTAGAACCATATTACTCAAACTGCCCAGGAAAAATAAATCTGATACTTTCAACACTGTCACTTTTCAAATTTTCTTTAAAAGCCATGATATATTTCGTACATTAATTTGTCATGTTACCACATTTCTTGTACCTATAAGATATTGCTCCAGCGGGTGGAGGGAGGAGTTGGCTCTGTTTTTATGTTTAGTCTCGCGTCACTGACCCGCTACAAAAGGAGATGAGACGTTCTTAGGAACCTTACACATGAATCTTAACTGAAGTAAGGACAGGGCAGAGTTGAAATTTGACACAAATTACTAACACGAGCCACAACATCGTTGCAATAATAGCTAGTAGTAGCGAACACACCCAATGAATCTGATGAAATTAAGATCAGAAGTGAAGATAATTAATTATTTTCATACTAACCCATCATGATACTTGGGAATGAGCGAATTATTATAAATAACAATATAATAATTATGTTGTCAAAATATCGACCAGACCTTGAAAGGCTCAGACGTAGCCCCGAATGTTCACGCTATGCTAAGACACGCATTCAATTAATTTATAAACTCATCCTTGTGTACAATATCTTAAAGGACCCTACAGCTCTGCCTACCGCTTCTTCTACACAAAGCGATACACACATGTAGATAATGGGATTTTACATTTGGCCGAACATTGTTCACAATTACTCCACAGGGATTTGAGCGCTGCCGCTGTGAAAATAATTTAGCAATGAACACGAATATTTTATTTTAATGAACCGTTCAAACTCAGATGGGAGTGAGAATTAGGTACCTACGTACATAAATATCATTTGTCTACTGTATGTTCGGCTAAACTCAATTTGAATTCGCTCAATTTTGTAACGATAATTTAAAACAGAATGTTTGTATTTGTTATCTGAACAATCTAATTTCTTCTTTTTTATATAGATTGTTTTATCTAGCATTCCTAAAACTAACAGACTTAAAATAATAATAATAATATGTACAAGTATATAAAAGAGGTGGGGGGGGGGAACAATGATAAGGCATCAAAAAATTCGTCCCCATTTCTTCTTTAATGGCTCTTTCATAAAGAGATTTCAACTATCTTAAACACTTTCAGTACAAGACGTGTAATACCTATGAAGTGGGTATCCACACTATTGTTTGATATTGGTAACACTGCAATATTGTTCCGGAACATTCTACGGTTCCTGTCATCCTGTGTACGATGCGACACCATTCTGAATGCCACCGACCATTATGACCGCGACCGACCCAGCGAAGTACCTTGTTTTGTCACCTGACCTTACAATCTGGTTCCAGTATATTATCTCAATTTCAACAAATTTTTCTGAGTAGTTCATTCCGAAGAAAAAACAAAACAAAAAATACTGAGGTTTTTTTTCATTTATTGTACGCGTCTCGTACCAACATTTGACAAGCAAGTCGTGCATCGTGTAGTACGCCTTTACTATTTTGAATTGTTTCCAAAAGTGACACAAGAAAACTTACTTTCTAAGGCAACAGGTCTATAAACCTCCTAAAACAACAAAAATATAAACAGAAAACCCCGCAGAATAGGTTCACGAACAATTTGAGTGGCTTTAGATACGAGTCAGTGCGCGGTTGGCGACGCGGTAAATAACGTCAATATTATGGTCCGAATAACATCAATATTGTGTTTCCAATACTGCCACTAAGTTAAATTACTTGCAGGAGATGAATTTACGGTTCTATGGAACTTCATAGTTGAATGTGTTTCAAAGAGTGGCTCTGATGCTTGAACAAAGTTTGAATAGGTTAAATATACGTAGCTATTTCCGTGATAAATGATATTTATTTCTGTAAGTAGGAAACTACAATAACTTTTACACGTCAATAAAGTAAGTTCCGACAGATAATTCATCAACAAACTGCGTAATAGTGAAACATCAAAACCAAAAATAAACAAAATAAAAGATACATATATATTTGACATTCCCGAATTTATTATTACACCGGCCGTTAAGCAATAAAAAAATACATTGCAACACTTTCCGCGTTTCAAATGTAACAGCAGAATCAAAAATATCTGCATTTTAGTTGAAAATCCCGAATGGCTACAGTTATTCATTGGAGGCGAGAACCAAACGAGTGTCGAACAATATGGCAATTCATTTGTAAACTGACGCTTTGTTTAAAGCCATGTGCTAATGTGTGGACTACAATGGCCGACAATGGACAGATTTTACTGGATATCTGAATATCTGATAGTGATAATGGTTGGAAATAAGCACGGATTATGGAAAACGTAGTAACAATATTGGAACAGATTAATTTTTGCTTTGTTTGCCATTCGTATAGAAGATCCCTTATTGATAGCAAATGCAATGGAATGAATGCTCTTCGATCGAAAAATTTGCAGTATTGTATATTACTGCATCCAATGCAAGGTTAGCATTAATCGTAACCTTTTTGATTTAAGTCATATAATAAGCACTTACCTCAATAATCTGCTGTGTAGATGCTACTTTGCTATGTACGTTGTTCCTAGAAACTTGAACATACCTGAAAACAAAAGAAATAAAGAGTCAATAAGGTTTTTAATTTTTCAAGATACAAGATTACTATTAGTCCAGAACATAAGTTTACACAATAGCAGTATTTGTGTTACAAGGGGACAAAGTAATATTTTGTTCTTTCAGGGTTTTATTTTTAATTCAGAGCAAAGCGAAGGATTCTATAGTAGAATCCCGAGCATAGCAAGGGATTCTAAAGTAGAATCCTGAGCGTAGCGAGGAATTCAATATACGCTGCCCGAGAGCAAAATATTTTGTCCCCGAGTGATACACACTATTTTTCATCACTACCTATGAGAAAAATGAAAAGCTACGAGTACCTACTTACTCGGAACTTTTTTTTACATTATTCCTTCACGCGAGCGCCTCCAACCTAACTACGCAAATCTATCAGAAGCACGGAGCGGACTAATCAGAAGAGAGAAAACTCAAACTCCTATGGGAGCAAAACTGAATTTTGCTCCCGCTCTATCCTCTAGGAGTCTAGGCAATTATCATTTTTCGAATAGGTGTGATGAAAAAAATATGGCAAGGCATTTAACTTCTCATTCTCATATAATAGCCGTTTGGAAAATCTAAATGATTTAAGTACGCAAAATACTTAATAGCCGAAAAACTTATTTTCCACAAAATATATACCACAATAACACGTCATATCTGGCACGAAAATATGCCATACAAAAGTGTATGAATGGTCCCGTCTAACCTCACCCCCTCTACCGCCCTCCCCCCGAACCGAAGCATTTACGTGCACACGAGCGTAAACCACAAGCACGACTGATATTAATATAAATACATGACATCGGAAGGATGGGGTATTATCTGATCAAATATGAATCAATATAAGAATATCGTAAGTTGGCAGATAATTTGTGATCAATTTACCGTAGTTTCTGGCAAGGAAGAGGTCACACAAACTGTGGATATTAAGAGAATTACGAATTATAATGGTTGTTGTATGACCGGCAACTGCTACAGTAGAATATAATATGTAGCGGTTACACCGCTACATACGAACTACGCAGCAAAGACATGATGTCACACAATTCCTGCATCGCGCAGTTAGAGTTTACCGAGCGAAAAACATAGATAAGACTATCCGAAATCAACTTACGGGCAGTTGCCCGCCAGACATAACACCCATCTGGTCGGAGGATCCTCCCTTTTCTATGGTGGATGAGTGGACTTTACACCCTGTTCCTCATACCACTAAAAATATAATATAATAGAATAGAAAATGTAAATATTTGCATAGAATGCAGGAATACATATATAATATGTAATTGGTGACTAATTTGACAGTTTTCTGCAGTAGTCACCAATTCTTTGGCTGAATGATAATACAATGTTCAGCAGTTTACTTTAATGAACTTACTTCATGATGATGATTGTGCTGATGAACGATTTCCAGTAGGTCAAACAATGGAGTTGGAACAAGGATGTACAACAACTGAAATACAATGTGCTCATGTCTCAAGATGTAGCTTGTAATATTTAAGCTTTCCCGTATCTCGTGTCTCCTTAATATTATTTATTTCTTTAGAACCCAGTTATTTATACAGTTTAAAATGTACGTCGCAAGAATACAAAATGAGCGGTGCATGCTCTTTTAGGTTATCAAAAACGGGACGATGTATTATTTCAGAGGGAGCTTCTGAAATATTATGCACCAAAGTGGGGTATTATAACAATGAACAATGTTTATGGACGTAACTATGTGATCTTATTCTTTGTGCTTAAATTCTGGGACATTTTCCGGAGGGTATTCTTGACTAGAGTTATAAGAGAAGGCAATTTTTGGACCAGTATTCTAGAAATTTCCTTTTCAAAACACAAGGGTAATATTTTTCTTTTGTTCTCACTATCGCTGGTAAGCTTCATTTTAAATTCTTGTCATTGTTTAAAAGTTTAAATGGTTTTAAAGCATGCCCAATAGATATGAAATAAACTGCCCCACGAGCAAGTCTCGCGATGATAAATGAATCCAAGTTCCAAAACCATTCAAAGAGAAAGAAAGTTCCCACTAATGATACAGTAGGTACTATTTTAAACTCGATAAATCATGGCTGCATCCTATTCAAACGAACCAGAGTCTAATTGAGTGGGTATCGATCCAATACACTTTGAACGGAATCTTCATACACTTTTAAGCGAATGCAAAATAAATAGTTGGAAGACGGATGGCCCACGATCAGGTTACGACTAATGCATTGTGGACTCAAGTGGGAACGGTATTGTCATCAATTGAGGATGCATCGATCATGACGTCATCGTCTGGCAAACTGCCGTTGTAGTAGCGTTTGGAAATGTTGTCTAGAATCTTTTGTAGACCGATAAAATTATGGACAACGATTCAAAATCGATTGTATTTTTTTGCGTTGATTATTTTGTACAAAATAATTGTAATTGACGCAATAGTTTCAGAAAACACTAACACTTGATGTGTCTAACGAGCCTATTGGTTTTTTTTTTCGAAAATAAATATGCAATGTTAGAAAAGATTCCAATTATACCTTCTTTCTAATTCAAATATCCCTTCGATGCGTGTAACTATTCCAGTCCTCCAATCTTTCCAGTAGATCGCCAGTTCGCCACAACTGTTGGACTATTGCCACTGTATGATTGGCTTCTTTCTTGCTTTCTTTGCTTTTCAATATCTTCCTGAGCGATCTTAAGTTTATCTCGAAGATTCTCAGTTTTTGCTGATCTAAAATATGCCAAGTTGTTCATTTAGAGATTCAGACAAGGGTTTGATACAATCTGAACCGTTGGTTGTTAGGGTTCCAGAGTATGAAGAAGAATATTTTTAGGTTTAAAATATCCGTCCGTCTGTTTGAAACTTTTAAGTGTTAAGGAACTATTTTGATTGTGAATGAGGACTCGAGATGCTGGTCTTCAGCTAAAGTAGCATGAAATATTGTTTTTAGTATAAGTGACTTAAAAGACATAAAATCTTCGAAGCTTTGATTGCGAAATGTAACCGAAAAACAGTACAAATAACGTAGTTGTATAGCTTTTACAATCCTCAGGTGAATTCGAAAAAAATAGTACAAAACCCAACTCTATGTGTGGTCCTATACGCACTTGGTAGGTTTTTACACTTTGAACCCTTATTATAGGGCATTAATTCTTCCCATTTCGGTAATACGATCGCGATTGTGGCTCGTACGGGCCCAAATTGGCTGTAAGCGGCTTAGTGCAACTAATTCTGACGCGAACCGGCGCCCCAATTATTAGTAATGAGATTATCAGTTTAATGTCACTCGAATCAGATGCGTCAGATCGTATTCAATGGAGCTAACGCTGACATTGAAATATGAAGATGCAAATCTTCCTTTCAATGATTGTTAGCTTAGGGATTTGTAGGATCAAGCGGAATATAAATTTCTTTTAGGATTTATGTTTTAGAGACCTGAGGAGAAGTTTTCTACCATACCAACACCAACAATGAATGAATCAGAAACACAAATGAACCAAATAAAAACATTACAAAACACACAAATGTTTTATGTTCATGCGGGAACTAAATACTGAACATGGAGTACATACGCTTGGTTGCTAACCAACCTAACAAAACAAAGAAGTCCCAAAATGAGGTTAGAGGCTTTCCTTTGTCAAAAAAACGCGTCTTGCAATTCAAGATAATATGGCAGTAAAGCTGTACACAGGTGTAGGACTCCTATCAACTAGTATCACCTAGCAAGCGAGACATCTTTCCTTTGCAGTCTCTTACACTTCTTTGTAAGTAACATTACATTTATATAAATAAGCTAGTGAACCAAGTTACTTTATAAAGCATAAGGTCGGGGTTATTGTCTGTTTTATGAAAGAAAACATGTTTACGCAAGATATAGGATTTCATATTTCAGTACATAGCATAAAATAATAACAATGTTTCTTGACATACTACAACACATCTTGTAAAATGTTTCCCGAGATTTGTACCGAATTTTTCTTTGGTGTTAGTCAATGATTGCACTTTATTCTCTGGCGTTGTTTACCAAGTAAATAGTTGAACGAAATAATTTATTGCACGAATATAACAATGAGTCACATCACATATATAATTATGAGTAAATTTGTCTTAAGCCGTTCGTTACGTATCTTCACACCTCAGATTCTTTAATAAAACACAAATATATGCGAGTT
This sequence comes from Conistra vaccinii, assembly GCA_948150665.1. Lineage (NCBI taxonomy): Eukaryota > Metazoa > Arthropoda > Insecta > Lepidoptera > Noctuidae > Conistra > Conistra vaccinii. Next base: position 573,364 of record OX411328.1, read on the forward strand.
TCTCATCTGAGAGTAATATAAGAAAAGTATTTAGCATAGAAACGCGGGATATATTCACATTTCGGTGTAAGGGGCGGCCGTAACGAAGTAATCCTCTGACAAAGGTACAGATACCCGGACATTTCTTAGACTTGTTTACTCTTTGTGTGAGAGCTATGTGTGTATGTCATTTATACCACGGAAGGTATTTGAAGAAGGTCTACTTTCATTCAAAGCACTAGGCATTTAAAATGAGTTTTTACATATTGTTCATTGCTATGATGGTCAATATTTAGCAGTTTACCTGGTGTAACATGAGGGTGCAAGCAACCCGTCGAAATAATTCTGCCATTTGTTTAAATATTAATTTTTTTTTTTTTTTTTTACCTTCTACGGGGAAGCTCTTGGCCTGCATCTCACCTGATGGTAAGTGATGATCAGGGCGAAGGTGGAAGCGAACTTAACCCAGAATCCTCAGCCACAGAGGAACTGGCTATTTTATCTCTAACTGCCGAAACACAACAATGCTGTTAACATTATTGTTATGGCGACAGACTTAGATAAGATGGTGGTAGCTAGCCAGGCGGACTTAGAACAAGCCCTACCACCAACCAAACCGAGCAGAAAATTTTGCTCCCGCTGGGAATCGAACCCGGGACCTCTGGGTCTGAGACTGGTGGCTTAACCACTAGACCACAGAGGCGGTTAAAAAGCGGCGGCTTTTACATAAAAAGTCAGATTTTTCAGCTTAGCTTCATTTTTCATTATTTTTACCTACCTACCGAATGTACGAGTATACTAATGAATGTATACAAAATATTGTAAAACATTTTAAAAGAGTAACGGTGGAGTTTCTTGCCCATTCTTCTCCATATGAAAACTACCTTTTGGATGAGGCGACTAGATTCAATTTAATTTTTTTGTAAAATTTTGATGTTCAAAAGTACCTTTTATGTGCCTAATAAATTATTTGCTGACTTTGACTTCAGATCAAGCAAAAGCACATACTGTTTCAAGTATAAATAACCTATTTAATTAGAAATATAATTATATTAGAGGGTGTATTTTTTATTTGGTGCTTTAGTTAGTGATACTATTTTGTGTTGAATAATAGACCTTCTGAATCTACTAGATTGTATTTCATTTCACAGTCCGGGCATTCACGTTTCATGGCCGACATTTTTCTTTGAGGTTTGTTGTCCGGGTAACGTATGGATGTCTTTTTTTACTCGCCCTACTGTAGTAAATAACGTTTATCACTAGGTACATTAAAGTGAAGTGTCGTGTCTTCGTTTATTTTATTCAAGTTTTCACCAATAGTTAGAGTCTTTTGGAGAAGGTTTGTGTACATTACTTGAGCATTATGGCCTTATAAATATTATCATCTGAACCAATGACGTGTGAAGCCGGGGTGAGTTGGCTAGTGTTATCAAATTATTCTTCTGGATTTTTTTACATTGCTTCAACTGCACAATCCGCTGCGGATAATTAGCTTTGAAAAACAAAACTATAAGAATCGGTTTGGTCGGTACCTACTGACCTTAAATTCTTCACCTCCAAAAAATAAGACAATAAAACAATTCAGTTCAATGAGTCCATCGTCTCTACTTTAAAAAAGCTTCAACATTTCTAAAGTCTGTTCATTTATATCATGCTCCACAACAACAAGCTAAGCATTTTCTTTGAAATGACAACGAAAGAATTGCAATAGTGCACAAAAACACTATTGTTGGTCCTGAAACGTCAACCGTAGCCAAGTAAACTGTTTTCTCAGTCGCCGTCGACTTTTTCTATTTGCACAAGTAACTGATATGCTTTAGTTTTTCTTTCTTCTACTGAAATGAAAAAGTCAGTCACGACATTTGAAATTTTAATGAAGCATGAATTTTATGGTCAGATTTAAATTCATGTGACACGGTGATATTGCTTACGAAGGCAAATAAATAAACCCTAAACAAATATGTAAATTCATGACACGATTGTTGTAAACAAACGCCTATCCAGCACTCTTGACAGAATTGGGGACGTTCCGTCGTTCAAGTAATGTCGGGACCGCGACGCGTCCCTTTCTCGTCAACCATCGTTGCAACCGACGCGGTCGCTATTTTGTCCACTTCTTTTCAAAGACAAAATACCCCTCGCGTCCTCGCAACAATGCGTGTTACTGGTCCTCCGTTATCATTCCCTTCCTCACAAGAATATCTCCCGAAAATTTAATAAAAATCCTAGGGACCTAACCGAGCAAGAAAATTTTCGCTGAATCGCAGCCCTTTAAGACGAAATCGAGGTATTTGTCGGATCGGCGGGTCTAAGCCGGCGAGGGCGCGGGCCGCGGGGCGCGGGGCGGGATATTCGTCGCGAAACGAATTCAATTTGGATCATTCTTCTATACTATTATCCCGATTGAAGGTCTTTCCTCGCTGTCCCCCGCTCGAAATTGGATCGTCTTTTGCATAAAATGAAAATCGAATCGGAACTAACGAAATATCCTCGGAAAGGTTCCGTCACCCTGCGATTTGATGAACGGGACCTTTTATGGAATTATGAGCGGGGAGGGGTCCGAAGTAGTGGGAGACGTGGGACGGAAAATTTATATTGTTATGTGCGAGCCCGAGGATTTGGACGCGTGACAAGTTTGTCCGTCGTAATGATGTGAGCTACCGGACACGGATCATTTTTGGGACAGTTAACTTGATTATTTGGTACAGGTATATTGTTCCAGAGCCCGTCTGAAAATTGAGTCCAGATGTCGGGGATTTATTTGGTTTATCTTTTTCTATTGCACTATTTCATTCTAACTCGAAAACAGCAAGAATAATAAATACCAAAAAGGTAATTAGTTACTGCATGTTTTTCACCAATCAATTTTAAGTCGTATGCCCAACTACTACCATCTAAGTGTTTACAATATGCGTCATTAATGAAACATATATATTATTCCAAACCACTGCCCTGACAGCGGCTGTCTCGCTCAATAAACTAATTCGTTCATGGAGCGTTCCTTCCGATTCAGTACACGACACACGAATTCTTATCCGTTCAGTTTGGAGCTCGTAAAATGTAAAGACGTTTTGATAGAACGATACTCGTGTGTAGAAGCAACAGTTCGGGTGTAGAACGGGTCCCAATGAGGTGGGAACTCGATAACATGCGCCGTTTGTTTCACGAACATGAGACGAGAGCATTATGTTACGTGAAACGTTTGTGGCTGTAACGAAACGGTTGCTACAAAACTGATTTTTGTATGAAAGGAATTTGCAAACGATTTCAAATTTAAAATATGTATGTAATACTTTTGAAGCATTAGTAAAACAAACGAGTAAGGAAAAACGTATTGTTTCAATAGCTGTTGAAGAATTAAATCAAAGGTTATGTTTTATTTAAGACTTAGCCAATAAACATTTCTATCAATAATTTTATTGTAGTTGCTTCAAGAGGAAAAACGAAGGAAAGTCAAACAGAATTTCCCGAATCCATTCGGAAAATTCTGTTACGTTAGCATTTTATTTTTACGAGTTTGTTGCTCTCAAAGCTAGCATATTGTGGTTCAACGAATCATAGCTTCTGACCCGCAATACCTATGTATACGAAGCTACCCACAGTCAGTCCTCAAGGATACTTATTCAGAACAGTTAATTTTATTACTCCGTATTTCCGCAAACGAGATCCTCTGCCCATTTTTACGTAACATAAAACAGCAAAAGTAATTTAAGGAAAATAAAAATATTTATTGCATTGTTTAATTTACGATCCTTTATACCCAAGTCAGTTACGTTTCGTTCTAATTTCTCTGTTGGTTTTTTTTCTCTCGGGAAAACGGAACCGCTTTAGCTGTGGGCGTAACGGAATGGACAGTGATTGTTATGTGGAAATATTAGTGACGTGTCACAGTGGCATTGGCACATCAAGTTTTTGTGTTAATGTTTTTTGTTGTCAGTCAATATTCCTTTTCAAAATAAATGCTATTCAGATTTTATTTTCTACAAGCATTTTGGATGAAAAAATATAGATAGACTGAAAATTCATTTAGAAAATTTTTGCGTGAAAATAAAATAGTTGCTGAGGATATACATTTACAGTAGATACATTTATTGGAATTTCGTTCGTACGCGTAAATCAATGTAAAAATACGAATCAGCACCTCTTTGACAGCAGTTTGAAAATACCAGTTACAATGGCCTGTTTGGTATAATGTAGGTATTCACAGTTCCCACAATCCCGTTTTCGTGATTATCTCAAACGTTCGTGGGAACAAAAAGCGTAATTACGTGGTGTTATGTGTTTTCCTCTTTGGCAGGCGCACATCCCTACTCCCCGCGGTTCGTCGGCACATCTATACTCCCCGCGGTTTTCATTCAATCAGAAAACATTCGCTCGTCATGTTCAATGTTAGAATGGAATTCTTTTTACGATCTTTTGGGCTATTCATCTGAATTTTTCGCCTACACGTAGAAAATGAATTACACTGAAACTGTGGTGTCAGTGTGTTTGAGAAAGAATTTTTCGGCATTTGTAAGGGATCTGGATTCTGGGTCATAAGGATAATCGCTATTTTGTAGATGAAATAAAACTGTAGGAAATGAAAGTGTGAAGACTAATGAAAGTGTGAAGACTAATGCATACCATAACGTAACGCCTGTATTCTCTCGAGGGGTTAGGCAGAGGTGTACCTATAATACACCCAAAGACTAAAAGTCCAATATTTTACTCAATATTTACAATTAAAGAATTAATCAATTCCTAGTAGGTATATCGAAGGTTGTTCACAGGTCCGATGATCATCAAGGATTTAAAAAAAGCATTTCCACCACTACGATATTTACGCACTATATCCCTATTTCAACTGTTAATTCTCGTTATATTGAAAATGACACAGTCATTTATTTTACCCGGCTCATTTTTCATACAACTCTCTCGCAATTACACTCATAAGCAAATAAATCATGCACACGATAGCACAGTGATCATTACAGTGGCTCGTATTAACGGGGCTCGGGGGATCAATCCAAAGGATCCGGTGTGAACTGCCTTAATCAGTATACTTTATTAACACGCCCTTGCTCTTATGGTTAAACTTTCGATATAAAAATGATGATCTTAAATTGAAATGCACATAAACGTATTGTGTTAAAGTGCTTGTTTCTATTTTCCTGTAGTGAAAGAAGCATGAATTGATTGATTGTTTTTGATGGCACGGTTGATGCAGTGGTTAAGCGATTGACTGCTGCGCTTCGTTTCGCTAGTTCGATTCCCGCACGGAACAAATATTTGTATGACCTACAAGTAGTTGTTCCAGGTCTGCCTGTTTGTGTATGTAAGTTTAAATGTTTGTAAACGCACTCACAATACAGGATAAATTCCTAGTGTGGAGCAATGTTATTATTTTACAAAAAACTAAAAAATAAAGGAGTCATTAGTTAACAATTTATTATAATCTGTGTCTTGACTAGATTCTCTGTATCACTTGCACGTCGATTACCCAGTGTTTAGATTAGAATATTGCACCGGATTTTTTGTACCTTTGTGTGGTTATTTAAGTGATATTTTTACCTGCATATCTTAATTTTAGCATTAATCTCAGATTGTGACATATTTATGAAAGTTCATCTATTCGTATCATTCCTTATTTATAAGCTTCCAAAATTTTATCCTACACACTCATAATTTTCCAGAAACATACCCATAAACATACTCATACCATACTCCGTTTTCCTAACTTTTCAATATACCTATTGATAAGTCGGCGAGTGCGTCGTATCGACTTAATGTCCTGTGCGAACTGCTCGCAGATACCTCGAGCTCTGCTGAGTGACACGTGCCTAATGAGGCGTGAAGCTCGCGATACAAGCATATACCGAAGATTTTGTTACCGTGTTTGATTCGAGGTAAAAAAAGTTATAGGGTGGGGTTAAACGTTACTTTCGCAGCTCTTATGTGTAAAGTTGCTGTCGATACACAAATAAGAATTTGCTGAATTTTTGTCCATATATTTCTTTATCGAATCTTTCTTTCAGGAAAAGTTAAACTTAGTTAATGATTGCCAACTAACTGACCCAACAGACGTTGTCATATATATGTCTTCTGTTTTTCCAGAATTTTGCCATTTTCCGGGTAACTTCTTCGAGTTTTCTTTTCTTAGTAACTTTAATTGGATTATGAAGAACACAAAAAAATTACAAATCGGTCTATCTCAAGTTAGTGTTACTTTTATAGATTCCTATTCAAAAATATGTACCTACCTACAGATTTTTATTAGTTTTATTCCTTCATTCATGCTTAACGTGTAAAAAAAAGCAAGTTTAAAAACTAAAACCCGACTTCTGAAAAATCACGCTCTAAAAAGTATGAAACAAGACAATATTTCGGACAGAAATCAAGATATAGGTACAAAAATGGTCAAAGTAAAGCCGTAGTCGCATGCCATTATAATTTTGTAGCCGACAGGCAAGCGACTACGGCTTTACTTTGACCATTTTTGTACCTATGTCTTGATTTCTGTCCGAAATATTGTCTTGTTTCATACTTTTTAGAGCGTGATTTTTCAGAAGTCGGGTTTTAGTTTTTAAACTTGCTTTTTATTTCATTTGTTTTGGGGTTATAACTACTGGTCATCTCTTAGCTGCCGTGACTTATTTTAATTTATTTTAATCTTTGAATTGTTTTTATCTTTTTATTACGGACGCTTTTAACGTGCGCATCTTTTTACATTGTTCTCACATGTATAATTTAAACATTAATGATGTAACCACTATTTTGTAACAATTATTTATTTAAAAGAGTGTCCGTGGAGTTTCTGGCCCGTTCTTCTCCATAGGTACCTACTACGCTTTGGAATGGGCAACTAGCTTCATAAGTATTTCTGACTGACCGACTCCTTGACAATTCAAAAGTGCCTGTATATGGTTTATTTGAAATAAATGCTTTGAGTTAGAGTTTTGAGTTTGAGTAATAAAGTATTTGCAGAGTTTTTTTTTTGTATTGTTTTAATTGTATATCAGGTATTACTTTTACAGTTGCGCCGTACGTAGCAGTCTCATTTTTGCATGTTTTTAACAATTTAAATATATTTATTTACTTTGAAAATATGATATATATACATATTTGTAATGTGCTCGTCAAGCCCTTTCATTTGATACTAAACATGGTATGATTATAAAAAAAAAATTTTTTCGTTCGTCACTTTATGTCCTCTAGAGGGCGCCATATTGAATTCAATGTAACGTCTTATAGCCTATAACCAGCGGACGATCAGAACGCTTCCAACGATACCTCATTTGTCAAATTATGATGAGTGGTTTAGAAGTTATGAGGTTACAGATGAACATACATACATACATACATACATACATACATACATACATACATACATACATACATACATACCGGTCAAAATCATAACCCTCCTTTTGCTTCGCCGAAGTCGGGTAATTAAGTAAGTAGGTAATGCTGAAACATCGCTAAATCGAAGCTGACTCTAAACTAACTTAAAACAAAGAACACCCCCTAACAAAAGCGATATAATAAACTTTAGGACTATAAAATACACCTGATAAAGTCCAGAGCTCCCTAATTCGATACAAAGCAGACTTCATGATACAGTTTGAATGACCCAACCTTGCATAGGTTACTAACGACCCTATCGTACAAAAAACCATCTTAAAAAGAAACCAGAGCCAAGCCATTTCCACCATTATCTCCGTAGTAATAAATTTGAAATTAAATGTAAAAGATAACGTTGCGGAATGCACAGCTTATCTGCTTTAGGGTTCAAGCGTTCTCGCTAATTATCGAGTAGAAACACTTGGAAGACAATGATGGTGATTGCAGAAGGGACAGTAGGTACTTTATTCTGTTTTACACCAAAACTGAAAAAAAGTAAATTATATCTAAAAAACAAGCTTTTATAAGCATGTTAATATAAAATTATTAAAAAAAAACCGCGAAAAATGTTTTTTTATTAAGTTTTTTTTAATTTATTTTTTATTGGTCGTACCTACTATGTCTGAGAAATAAGCGTCGTCACTGAACCACAAATGCGTAAGATACGATGGATTTAATGAAATTATAATCATACACACAATTAAGTAAATTTTGCAAGTTTGTGATAAGTGGGTAAGAAGGTCTCCAGAATTGGGATTTTAAGATATTAGAAATTCTGTATCTAAATGACTTCAGCTAACTTGGAAGTGGTTTGGATTATGAAATTAGCCGTGTTTGAGCCCCGTCTTTTATTGAAAAAGGAGGTTCACTTTGTATTAAGGCGACGATAACCGACTTTTCATGATTTTATACTGAAGATCACGTCTAAACGAGCAGTGTTAATGATTTGGAAAAAATATATGTTAAATAAGAGCATTTTCTCAATAACTTATTTAAACTTTAAGTGTGTATATAAAGGAATATTTTAGATTATGTTTATATTAAATAGTGAAATTAATTTGTTAAGTTATGTCTAACGCGGATAAAAAACATCATGAGAATCACGCAAAATCTATCAAGCGTATTTTTCTGAAACCTCCATCATTTTAAAGATAATTAATAATTTAATTATTGATATTTTAGTAAGTATACATGTTTTATTAAAATACCTTTTGTTTTATATAATTATATTTAATTAATAATGCATCTAATTTGGGATAGCGCTCCTAGATTTGCGAGTCCTATTACTGGCTGGACATACGACGCGTTGCATGAGCTCAGTACAGAACACGCAAGCTAACCACTCAAAGTCACTGGCATATATCTGCGTCTTAACTGATTTGAGTATTATTATATTTTTTATTAATAAACTAGTTTGTGATTTGTTGCGTCGTGTACGGACCGCCATTAAAATACTAATGCTACACATTATAGCTATATGACATTCTGGCTACTTTTATAAGTAGCGCCGGTGACGACGGTCCTTGTTTTTCGCAAAGCAACTATAACCTTCATCTATGCGATTACTTCATCTTCGTCCAGTCTATGATTCCATTCCAATATTCAAGTATACTTAAATGAGCTGCGATTACTTTTACTTTCAATAGTTGTGTCCACTCTGTTCTCCACCTCATCTATTCTTTGTTCAGTGTAATGCAATCTTTGTCGTTATCCGTGCTAACGAAGCGACGCGAGTGTCTGCGGGGGTGAAGACGCTACCTCCGGGTGCGGAGGGGCCACGAGGGATGGAGGGGGGTCGTGAACAGAGGTAATTAAAGGCGTTTATCTGCTTCAGGAGGCGCTAATCCGCAAATATGATACTGAATGTAAAAACAATTCTTTTTTTGCAGGAATTTCTGTGAGAATTTTAAATAGGACTTTGGAGAGTTGAAAATATTCTCATTTTTGCTTATCTTAATTATTTAATTCTCTTGTGTGAGCAGGAATGTAACTAGATAGTAACATGATTTTTCTAATGTGTTGTCAAGTCAAGTTATTTAGCCAGTCGGCAGCTAGATAGCGCGGCTGAATGCCCAGGGTGCGTCAGGCAAACGCTTATACTGTCCGGTGGAATTTTTATTACACCTACGCAACTTCCTAATTACTACTATTCACTGCACAGTGCTCAGGGTGAATAATTTATCTCTTTTAACAGCTAACCTCTCTGTCATCTCGCAACAATTTAAAATCGCACAGGACGCGAAGCCGTGCTCACACCTATTATTCTCTTTAGCGCTCAGAAAATAATTAAATCAGGAAAAAAATCCTTAAAATTCCCGCCCGTACACGGCACTTAACCCTAGTACTAGCTAACAAATGTAATTAACGGCGTTTATCTGCTGGGAGGAGGTGGAAGAAAAAAGGACAGAAGGCCCACTTTTAACAACATTATGATGATAGATAGTCAATAGTCATAGTTCAATAGTCTTTAAACAGCTGAAGTTTTAGAAACTAGAACTAGAGTGCTCTCGAGCCCCACAAGAATAGCTCAATAATAAAAGAAAATATGGTTTATTGGGCGGCAAACAAGCAGATGGCAATGAAACGGGTAGGAAACAAGCGGCCGGCCCGCCTGATAGTGAGTAGCCACCGCCGCCTAAGGACATCTGCAACCAAACTCATTGCTGGCACGTGTTGTCCAGGAAACAAAGCTAAATTAAGGCTCTTGGGTTTGTTCTTACATCTTCACCATCGTGTAGTTGTCTTCCTTGGCTGACCTGAAGCCACAATGGAAGAGTCTGACCTTCTGGCTTGTCCATTTGGTGTCAAGCAGGTGTTGAACTAATTCCTGCGATGGCAACGTTCCAGCAAAAATATTGTCTACACCGAGCTTAAATTAAAACTACATATTTTATAAGGACTATTTCTCATTTTACTAGCTCGAAATGAATGATGATGCTAATTTTAAAATTAAATTAAAATCTAGCTTCAGTTTTGAAGAAAGTGAAGTAAAGCTTATAATTTTTAACGCGTCAATGTTAACTAGAACTGTGTGTAGATTCAGGTATTGCTGAATTGGGATGTCTAAGAATTGTCAATTTATTAAGAAAATCTCTGAAAATACTTCGATATCTAATACACATGAAAAAATTTAACAAAGAATACAGACAATAAGACATAAAATATTAAATAAGAGAATATTTTCAAGTATTGAATCATACATACAAAATGTTTTCAAGTAACTATAAATAAATTATGCTGCTGTAACAAGGTCGCTTGTAAATAAATTATTTGCTTATCTTTTGCTTGTCTGGCATACTCTATACTTCAACCAATTGTATATTTTAGGTAGTTATTTGTATGAACCAATTTGAATATTTAATCTGACTTTTATTATATATTATATGCGAACCTATTTTATTTGCTTCGGGGTAGGACCCGAATTTATGTCTTTGACGTCACACCGATTGAAGCATAATTTATTTTATTCAGAGTTGTTAAGAAATCTATAGATGTCGTCACACAAAGTCGTCGTCGTTTTTGAATTTGCTCGTTTTAATCCAAAAATCTTCTCAAAATTCCTACGCAGAAACAGTGATTAATAACAGTAGTAAAACAGTTATAAAGGCGGAACGTAGGGAACAGAGATTATAGCTGCTTTGAGGACATGAAACCGATCCTTTCAAGCACCGAGACCTTCCCTGAATACTAAGGAGCCGGGAGCCAGAGCCAACATCATCTGTATTCAAATAATAACATATTCGTTTCTTCATGCCGCACACGACATCCCAATATTGCTTTTTGATGACAGTAATTACCATAAAATTAGGTTTATGTACCATATAAGATGAAAATGATATTTTCTCTAAAATTTTCCAAGAGATAAGGCGTAATGGTGAATGGGGCAAATGTGCGTACTTAGATATCAATGATCGCTTTTATATTGCTTGATTTTGTTATCATTTTGGTGAGTAACTTTAGAATGATTGGCGTCGGGTGCGTGTAATATGTGATGGTTACAAAAAGCAGAAATTGTCTTGTAACTTAGAATTATAGGCTTTGTATGTGTATTTGTATAAGCTTTTTTTTAAATTAAACTAATGCAAAGATTGTAATAGAAAGTGAGCTGTAAACTACGCTGGTTTCAGTCATAAATCCACTGACATACTTCCACTCTTTTTTAAATCTTGCGCTTTAACATTTTTAACTTTACAGTTTTATAGTCAAGAATGGCCTGAAACTATTTCCCACACGTCCACTGCACTCATAGCTCCAGTGAGGTCAGGTGTCCTAGATCTAACTCAGGCTAAACGAACGCCCGACTTTTACCTTGTCCGCTTTTATAAGGCTTTTTACGTAAAAGGCTCGTGAGTTTTTTTGGGTATCGTTAGGTAAAGGCACGCTGTTCTCTGTTGAATTTTTAAACTGTTGAAACTAGATATGTTTCTGGGGTAGAGCGTTTTAAAATGTATTCTAGTTTTAAATAAACGACACAACATAATTATATAGAACACAGATAATATCATCATAGTTATTCTCGTCCAAAAAACTAAGCTTTTTTCTATAAAGAGGTGTTTGTTTGTTCGTGTATTTGTTTGTTACTTTGTATGTAGGGGTGATCTCCGAAATGACCAGTCGGATTTGAAAAAATCTTTTTGCATTGGATAGCCCAATTCTTGAGGAGAGGCAGAGGCAGAAGCTAGTCTTTAATATTTTAAATAGGTAACAGTATTTTACTATTGGGAAGAAATGTTGCTTTGCTTCGTTTTTCAATGTAAGAAGAATAATAAGCACTGTTACAAGTACGGTGATATATTGGAAAACCCGTCGATGGTGCAGGTACATAGGTACCGAAATCGGCATAGCGACTTTTAATCAAGCCTTCTGTCTTCTGTCTGTTTTCTGTGTCTTCTGACTGTTTGCAAAGATATTATTATGTATATCCACGTACGTCTGTAGGTCTGTTACTCTTATCTAACTTACCTTTTAATTCCCAATTCACTTATAACCACCCAGTATTCACTTATGTACATGCCAACTTATGTTTCAAAACCAAATACGATGAAGATCAAAGATTACCTCGTTATAACATGTCCCTTAACTCATACTTTATTCATAGTTCAATGATTGCTTCTCCCAAATGAAGTGCAGTCAAACAAAGAGATTGGTATACAGGCAAAAATATTCATCTTCCTATTACTCTGGACGCCGATTTCCTTGTTCACAAACTATACTAAATTTAGAGAATTGACTTTTCTTACATAGATAGCTCAAGAAAAGGACGGTGACGGATATGAACTAAGTTAGAGATGTTAAATTAGTTGCCTTGAACTTCGCGTTGTTTTTAGTCGATATTTTCTATCATGTCCACCATATTTTTATGGAAGTAAGTATTAGTGCAATTGATAGCTCTTATTTGTGTCCGTCCTTTTCTTGTTTTATTAGAGAAAAAAAGTAGAAAATAAGAAAATTTAAGTTTGGCTAGTGCACAACAGAATCGGAAGCTAAACCATTTTTTTAATTTTTTTATTGTGGGTAACGATTGCACCCTTAAGTTAGTGATTTAAAAGTACTGACTACTCAGTGCATTGAAAACGTTATCTAAAATTAGTTGAAAGTTAGCTGTCTGTTAACCAATCTCTTGGTTTGGCTGTACTTACACTCATTTGTACCCTTTAATATTCTAGTAGGTGGTATGTCACAGGAGAGTTGCGGCCAGGTTTCAATGGATTTATTGAATTTAGGGAATTCTTGTTAATTATAGGGAGCATTTATAATTAATAGGTTTGGTAAATAGATTTTAGATTTCATGGCTCTTGGGGAATAGGGGAATTAATAGTTTTAAGTGAGTAGTTTTGGCTGGAAAAGTGATTCTCTTACGGGGTCTCATACGTTGTTCGTTAAAACTAACCTAAAACTAACTTTTTGTTTTCGCCTCTATATAGTTTTTGTCTTTCAGAAGCCAATTATCCAAGGTACCCGTCGCAGTCTTTACAAAACAGTCAGTCAACTGCAAGGATTGTTAAGCAAAATAATCCTATTCTATTCTTAACCAATAATTTTTATCCATTGCATATCGAAGCTCTTAAAAGTTTGACTGCTTCTATAAAGAATGAAAATAAAGAAAGAACGAAATTTAAAAATCCTTCGAATTAAAAAGTATAAATTACAGTACCACTAAACTGAACTCTAAAATCCTAAGTTCCAAGTATTCATTAACCCGCACACGCCGACGTTACGTTATTAATCACCATCAGACAGACAGATCCCGCAGATATCGTTAAACCCCGATTTATTACCACCAGATACATAATTGTGTTTAACAGATAAGATACGAGCCAATCGAGCGATCGTAGAAAATACACACATCAAAAGTGTCTAGGGATCAACATATATTTTTGCAATAACTTTTCTCCTGATTGATATTAATTAAAATTTTCTTTAAGGATTCATCAAATAAAGTGTTTTTTCGTTTGTCACAGTAACGATAAACCAAGTCACCTTTGCATTAATAAAGAAATTTGCCATTTTCCTAATAAAGGGATTTTTGACATTTGAACCACTAACATTAAAGTTCGAAAAAAAGACTGAAATAACAGTTTTCTTTAAAATTTTATTGGGTAACTTAAACAATTAATAATCCGTGTTTCTACCGCGAACACTAACAACACAAGAACATCGGTTTGGCATACTCAAAATGAGTTCATCCAAATCACGCTGTGGAATGGCCGCCCATGTTCGTTGCAACAACAAAAAAAGGTCTTCTTGCGACTGGATACCCTCCATATTCGGCAGAGCTCTTCTCTGTAGCATATCCCATGCATGCTCAATCGGGTTCAAGTCTGGCGACTGAGCAGGCCAGGGCAGGACATTGATGTTAGCTGCGGCGAGAGTCTGTCTTACAACTCTTGCGGTGTGCGGTCGTGCATTATCATGCATTAACTGAAATAAGGGACCGATTTGCACTTGTAGAGGAACGATGACGTCTGATACAATCGTCTCAGCATAAATTTGAGCGTTGAGGTTGCCTCTAATCCAAATCAACTCAGTTCTTCCGCCGATCCAAATACCCGCCCATACCATGATGGTTCCACCACTATAAGGATGGACTTCCTGGCAGGATTTTAATCGCTGTTGGCGTCCAGGGGTTCTCCAGTGTCGTATACGTCTTGTATCCGGTCTCATACCAAAACGAGACTCATCAGAAAAGCACACGAAACGCCATTGTTCTTCTGCCCAATTTCTGTGTTCAAGAGCCCATTGATATCGAATCCTACGATTGTGCATTGCTATAGGTGGTACCCGTAGCGGTCTTCGGGAATGAAGGTTCACTTCATGCAAGCGGTTTCTGACTGTTTGGTCGCTAATTAAGTTCCCTGAAGAGTGATGAAGCCTCACGGCTAACATCATGGCGGTTATTGTTGGAGCTCTTCGAGCTAAGATTTGAATGTATCGGTCTTGTCTCCGTGTGGTGCAGCGATACCGTCCTCCATGGCGCTCAGCCACGGTACCAGTGCTTCGGTAACGTGTCCAAAGTCGACTGATAACACTCTGACTTGTATTCAGAGCTAAAGCCACAGTACGTTGCCGGGAACCAGCTTCTATCATTCCCACGGCTCTGAGCATTTCTTCCCTGCTTAAATGACGTCGCTGCTCCATAATAACGTTGGTTTTAATCAGTAGTAGGGAAACAGTAGCACTAATAATGTCTTCAATGCGTTGTATGTTTTTATAGGGAAAATATTGACAGCTGATTTTCATCTTTTACTCGAATTTGATTCACAGTTCCTGATTCAAATTATGAAATGCACCAAAAAGGATCCATATAAATTTATAAAATCATAAATTTATTACAAAGCCACATCTCAATCTCAAGAAATCCGCATAAAAATGCTTGATCCCTAGACACTTTTGATGTGTGTACATAGATATGGTAAACGATTATGAGTCACCTTAGCTTTAGTTTCCACATGCAAGTGACGGTAACCCACGGCTACTGAAAGCCTGATCAAGTCGCTTATTGGCTAATCTGTTGTTTAATCTCATGTTTGATTGGCTGAAATGACAGCAATCATTTAAGCTGACATAAGATTTGACAGTTGATTTAGTTGATTACAGTCCGGCCGCCCAGAGAATGCGTTGTTGACACCTGTCAGTTTCATAGTAACGAATATGTGTTTTGCGAATTTGATCCTTATTACAACTAGAAGTTGTCCAACTGACTGTTCAGGAGTAAGTAAAACTGTCTTATAATTTACGTGATGATTAATCTTTGTGGTTTCTTCAGAATAACAGCTTTGCTTGTTAAAGGAACTAATCTACTCAATAATGACATCAAGACGGGACAAAATTTTGACTTGTCAGCTAATATTATCAGCATTCGTCTTAGTGGTAGTGGCAATATTCTATTTGATTATTCATAGAAGCGGTCTTTAAAAGGCCTGTTTTCAGCAGCTGACATTTACTGGCTGATAAGAAGAAAATGATAATGTGTAGGCTGTGAAGTTCTGTCAAAATCTGTCGCAAAACGTTTAAAACATGATAAACGGCTTCTAAATCCTATTAAGTAGAAGGGATTTGCGTCACAAGCTATTTAACAGTGGCAACACTACTCTAGAAGTGACATGCTATATATCTCGTTTCTACAATATACAGCGGTGTTGCCACTACTATGTGTTATTGTTGGTACTTGCTGCTCCTGAGTGAGTTATAGTGAACATACTAAACGTTATTAGAAGTTATTTATTACGCAATAAAATAAGGTTGTCAAAGAGATTTATGAGGTGGTGGTATTTTATAATGTTGTTATTTGCGGTGTAGTGATGGGTTATTAAAGGTACTATAAAGTGCGTAATAGTGCGTCTTAGTTATACAAGAAGTAAGATAGTGGCACGAAGTGATAAGTAGTTCAAACAAGATGAATTTGTCTATTTGTTGATTTGCAACATGAATAGAGCAACGAGAAACACTTCGGTTGAAGAGGCAGCACAGTTAGAACTCACTTGCCTTATTATTGCCCTGTATGAAAAAAAGAAGGAAAACATATAGATGCTTTAAAAAGAAAACTGTTTTTGGCTACACTCCTACACCCAAAGATTCAAATCGTCGAATTCGCTCTTCCGCGTCAAAAGATGGTCGCGTTTATGTTTTATTTTGACTCATATTATATGACTTGACTTGACTGTCATATAAATGTAACTTTTATTTGAAATTATCAGGTTATTAAATTAATGTAATAATAATATTTATTTTCAAGTACTTACATATTTACACAAGAAAAGTCGCACTTTTGCTTTCACTACCTGAGAAGACACGAGAAGACATTTAAACAGCTGTTTGTGTTGGTTTCACCAAAAATAATGAAGTATCTATGGTGTGAGTCGCTCACTGGCTCCTATGACAGAATGATGCGGGATGTGTTAGCTCACTCAATTCAGTAAGCTGTTTTCAGACCAGCGCGATTTGTCGCGCGACGCGACAGCGGCTATTGTTATACCGTGAAGTTTTGTATTGTTCGTGTCGCGTCGCGCGACAAATCGCGCTGGTCTGAAAACAGCTTTACACTTCCCGCGCGATATTAGTCGGTGAGGGCAAATCTAATGGTTTAAATCTTTGCCTATATTCCTACGACCTACTACAGCCTACATGTCACATAAATTACTGGCTTTGACGTAGGTATGCTATTTATAAACATAGGGATTCTTATATTTCATGTCTATTAATAAAAAAATCTGTGAAAATTTCCATGAAACGAAATCTTTATTAGTAAAAAATTATCATTTATTTTTTGTATTTGATTTCAAAAATGTTAAGCTACCTTGATGTATTTCTCAAGGTAGCTTAGGTCAAGCTCCGCCCATTTTGCAACGTTATAACAGTCAAGCCCCGCAGTTTGACATTGACGCGCGCTTACGTCATTTTTGACATAAAAAAAAAACTATGCGAAATGTCGAAATGTGGGTGTACCTGCTACAGGTACACCTCTGGCCAACCCTTAAGCGAAACAAAGCGTGTAACAAAAACTATGTTACATACTAGATTTTGAATGATTTTGTTGATTAGTTGTCAGTGTATCAGTCAGACAATAAAATGAGCCGCGTAACTCACCTGACACACGCTCCCATACCATCAAGCCCGTTGACTCACATGTGAGTCAGGGGTGACTCTCATGAGAGTCATCCGGGCTTTATCCTTGTAAGCTGCTGAAAATCGCCTTCCAAAGAACGCTATAATCACGATGAAGAAAGCAGAATCGAAAGCAAAGCTAGTTAAAACAAGTTATTGGCAACATTACGTGAAGTTTCTATATAGAACAACACGATTTAACTAGTTAAGATAAACGGTATTCTATAACAATGATAACATAGTAGGAGCAGTTCGTGTTTCACACACCCACCAGCCATTACCAGCGTCTCGGAGTGCCATGAAATATTATATTAATACAAATCGAGGCCCAGACATTTGGAACAGCCTCATGCATATCTAACGAGGATATATTTGTCAATTCGTTATCTTACCAGATTTCTCAATCACATAAAATGATTTATTTTCACTTGAAATTACTATGGGGCCTGGTTTATAGACTTAGGCTGTAATTTATGAGGGTAATGTGTTTTAGTTCTAGTTCTGTCTGTGATTCTGCCTGGTCTTCTAATTTCCACTGTGTATGACTTTTAGCTGAAGATATTGATTTTCAGCTCACATTGGTTTTTCTTGAATACCGATTAGATATCTACAACAGTAGCCCAAACTTAAAATATATTAGTGATAGGGTACATATTTACAGATACTTTAAAACATACGCAATCAGCGCGAACGCGCATTGCAATATGCATGAACGTGAATAAAGTAAAGATCATAATGGTACTTTATACTTCAAGCCTGTTCTCATAAAAAATGGTGTCACTATTTAACCATAAACCAATGTACAGACAGAACAATCCAAACAGATTTACAGTTTGTGTGTTTGATAGATTAGTTATTATTTATAACAGCAATACATTTCGGATTTAACAGGAAATCACATTGATTGTAAACTTAGATAACAAGGACTTTATAGCCGTTGGGGTAAATAATATATTTTGTGATTTTCATGTTTGGATTAAATACATAAATGGTGTCTGTATTATCGAACTGTCGTAAACGTCAAATAAAACCGTGTATGGATATAGTGGTCATAGTGAATAGGGTTACTGTAAGTCTAGTACCGTTTTATATGCATAGAAAGCCCAACTATTTAAAGGACCCGCCGGTGGATGTTGCGAAGCTGGTTTACCCGCGTTTATCGGTAAATATTTCCCTCTGAATAAGTTCATTTTAATGTCACAACTTCACAACTAGAAGTAAAACGATCCGTTTTTTGAGCATAGGAACTAGTAGGTCTTTGACGTAGCTTATCCTTTCAAAGGAAAACGGTAGGTGTTTTCTAATTATTTTCCTCCAAGACATTTTCACTTTCAGTCAAATTACTTTGTAACTTCACTAACCAACCGTACTTTGTTAATTCCGCACATAAATTAGAGCTCGAATTAGTGTATCCCACGCAAATAATTATTTCTAACAAAACCAGCGCCGCTTTAGTTCATGTTAAATGGAATAATCCTTGATTACTACGTCTGCCAGACCTTGGGAACTAACAGAGTACATGTTGTGAAACAATATGAAACACGGATCGTTGAAAAACTTCTAACTACATAATATATTATTTAGAAAAGCTAGGAAAGTATAAATCACTTTCACTTAAACTATTTCTAAGATCATTGTAAAGCTTCTAATTGATTGTGTAGATAATGTAGTCCTGCGATCTAATAACGCAACAAAATTTGTTGCGTTATTTTCGTTGTTGAGCAGATTTTTTTATTTTATTTATGAATCAATGAATTAGCAATCTGTTTCAAAACGATTCAGATTCTGATTAATCGTTTATTACGTAATTAGGGTACTGATTACTCTACCGCAACACTGTTCTGGTTAATCCATCCTATATTTTTCTTCGACTAGCTTATTTTATATCTGTGGATATAAAATAAGCTAGTCGTACATTAGCTCGTTCTGACACGAGAGAAGAATCACCTGTAAACCTGTATCAGATTAGTGAGTACGTAAGAGGTCCAATGCAATCGTTCTAGGATTTTCGGAATACTCCCTTTCTTTTGATAACTCTGCGACGTATATCCAAAATGAAGATTAAGTGAACTTACGTAAACAAGTAAAGCTGTTTCATAATCCTCAACATTTTAAAGCCAGCTATTATCCTTGTTGTGCTAACAGAGCTCAATGTCCGTGAAAACGTATGGAACCCTTAGGACGAGGCTTAGGAGAGTGGTACGTTGCGAGTAGTAGCGGGTAGGTATCATGAGGTTTCATATCAGCAGCCTGTAGCCATCACATTAGTAAAGGAATCTTTTCACAGAGGTAATATGCAATCCTATGTCATAATGTCACCCACCCTTGTTCACAGCACATTGGTGATTGCTAATGAGTCTGGGTTTTCACACGATATTTTTAATCACCGTAAACAAGTCCACATATAGGTACTTAGTATTAGTAAAACGGTGTTTAATTCTCATATTAATTATCGATGAATTGGCCACACAAGACAGTATAGAGCAAACTATGGAAGACTATGAGGAGCTCTTTGTCTAGCAGTAACACATTGTGCATGCATTGCTGCTGTGTAACTCACAAAACCGAAAGTTGAGAATAATAACATTTCCTCTTCTTTCTCCTCCAAGGACATAAAACTCAACCAAACAATAGTCCAAGATGAGCCACTCATCATTCAGCCCATCCTGTACCAGAAGGAACGTAAACGTGCACACGCTATCACTTCCACTCCACGGCACTTGGCTCCGGAGTCACGGCGGTCATTAGGGCCAATCAAATAAAGTGGTCACCGTCCCGAGGGGCGAGGGGTGAGTCGCGGGGGAGGGGGGGGCGTATTGTTGCTTACTAGTCGACTAAAGTATCTGGAAAAGTGGACGTATCGAGGGGATTATATACATAGTAATAATTTGTGGTTTTTTTTCAGCGTAAATGCCCAGGTAAAGCAATTTTAAAATTATGGAAGAGAGCAACGATATAAAGGAGAGCAACGTTTTTTAGAATATTGGCAGCAGTTTTCTTCTGATTTACGTCGCGTGTTTCGCAATCACATTGATTATTAAGCTATTGCATAGCTTCTATCGCGGGCCTTGAGCGTGGAGACCTAATCCAGAAATTTCGTAACGAAAATGACTGAGAAACAAAACACTCTAAATGTGTTTTGTATTGAAAATTATGTTTTATTGTTTGACAACAAAGTTCAAATTTACTTAGACGAATGATCAACGAGAGTGTTGTATTGAAAATTATGTTTTACAGTTTGACAATAAAGTTCAAATTTACTTAGACGAATGATCCTTGACTATTAATAGTTAAATTAAAACCTTTTTATTAGTTTGATGTTCCCGGCCATTACGTTGTGTCAAGTTTTAAAAACTGTAAATGTGAATAACAGTTCCGGTCAATGTCACCATTGTCACTCTTGTATTCGGGTTAATATTTTACAATGCCGAGAAATTTAAATATTCAAGAAAGAGCAGCTATTATTAATGAAGAAAGTCACGAAAAAATATTGAAAGAAAATATAGATCTGTTATATTTAGAAGATATCAAGTCTCAAACTTATGTTTCTTATTTCAGTTACCATAAATCTATAGTTTCGTGAATAAAGAACGTGAATTAATTGATCATCGTCATAATTCTGGTCGCCGCCCCTTCCTTAGTGCTGCACAAAGAGCTGACATGAGACGATAATATGAAGATAACGATTTTGTGTCAACCAATTATTATGCTGAAATATATGAAGTTTGTCCAAGAGTAATAAGAAACGCCTTACACTCAATGGGATTGCATTATAGACAACACGCAAACGAAATTGACTGATGCTCATAAGCCAGCACGCTTGGAATATGCACGCATGCATTTGAACGACGATTGAAGTACAACAATATTTACCGACGAAAAATGCTTCAAATCGAGCCAACATGGGAGGCTACATATAAGGAGATATAACGGTACGAGGTATCTATACAGAAGACCCTGTAGTGCCCAATTTTAGTTCCGGACAAATTTCGGCTATATGGGGATAGATGTCAGCGGTGTATCAGTTACAACACTGCTTATTCAGTTAATCCTTATTTTCAGTTAAGATTGCAGGCTAATAGGTAATAAATCTCAATCGACATATTTTCACAGAAGTGATTGTTTGTTTTATTGAAATATATTTAACTCTAGCATTAAATTCGTTTGATTTCTGTGAACACAGGTATACACCAGTGATTTAAGTAGCACGGCGAGTTTTACTCTTTCCTAAGTCAAAAGTAAAACTAGTAGTTCTGCGAACAGTAGACCTCGCGAGCACAAACTTTTTGGGAAAAAGTAAACGCTTAGCTTGAGGCTTAAGTGCCTGCTACACGGTCGCAAACCGCGTCCCGACAGAGGTGACCTTAGGTTTACGACGAAACGTTGAAACAACTTTGCCGGTCTCCAACCAAGGCCATCTCGGTCGAGGACGCGGTTGGCAACCGTGTAGCAGGCACTTTATCTTAAAGTGAAAGAACGACGTTCACATTTCAAGCTTTTAAGAAAATATTAAAGTTCTATGTTTACCTGTGTTTACGTAGGTTTTATTTAGTACTTTTTAGTTCAATAAAAGCTTGTTTAAAAAATTATTTTACTTTATTTTATTCTAACATTAGAATTTGATAAAATATGTGTTCTATCCATTGAGGTATTATTGTACTAAGTTCTATCATCTTATCACCTCGAGATATCCAGTAGCCCCCTTTTTGCCCCATTTTGGAGGAAGTACCCCTCCAATCAAAAATCCCCGACGACAAAAAATTACAAAAAATTCATAATACCTGTATGCCAAGTTTCATCCAGATCGGTTGTAAAATACGACCTGTACACGAGTACGTACAAACTGACACACGAAAGAAAATTTTGCCAGTTGATGCAGAGACGCTTCGCTCGCTACGCTCGCTCGGTCAATTACAATATAAAAACTATGCAATAGCTTTACCGCGGCAGTCCCCGAGTGCCACAGGTCTTTTTTTTTTATGTTTCAAGAACCGACTGGACAGTTTAAATATCTGAATAGTATTTGAAACACACACATCAGCTAATTAGCTGCTAGTGTGTCTTGATTTCTTACAGAATTCTTTATAACTCTTTAAGAACAGTTAAGCGGATTAGGTTACTAAATAGTCGTCTATTGTTTTTTAGTGTGTCTTATCAAATAATAATAATTGTCTATAGGCACATGAAATTTTTTAAATGTTTCTTACTCCACAGGCCGAGCCAATTCATAGGGAACTATACAGCTTAGGAATCTTACAGATATATCTTTGTCTGTCTATGACTTTCATAACAAACATAACTGTTCTAAATATTCATTACAATCTGTCCCCAATAACCGGGGTCTTATTACCACAACGTCGTCAGGAGCGAGCGTATCTCGTGCCACGTCAGTTCTCGTAAAAATATCGCGTGCGGCTTAAATAAATCCTTCAAGCTGATCGTAAGGGGAAACCCAATTTGTGACATTAAATTAACTCGAGAATCTTCCCACGGGACATTTGCAATCTTCATTTTCATAAACGTATTTTTTTTAGTGCTTGATGTAAATGTAGAGCGTTTTCGTATTTAAAATAACATGTCAAATAAAAAAAAAACAACGGGTTGCACTGCGGGAGTGCCGGCAGAAGTGAAAACTTGAACATTAACGTTGTGCATTTTTGAATATTTTGGAATGCTCAGGGAATAATTTCGCAATTTCTTTATTTATCAGTATAAAAGTACTATAATTTATGTGTGTGTGTGTGTTATTTTTGTGTGTGTTCAATATTCATTAGTAGTAGTAGTATTTATTAGTAGTAGTAGTATATATAGTAGTAGTATTTATTTATTTTCAAAATATAGTCTAACAAAATAAACAATTTATTTAAACACTTTTCATGAAGTATGTTTCGATTGCTGTTTTTTACCCATCAATATGGGTAAAATTCTTCTTAATCTTACCTCACAATCTTTACGTAATGTCAAAGACTATTTCTTTTGATATTCACTTTGTCGGTTGCTAGGCAATGGATGTTACGGTCACGTCCTGACGCGAGTTTAACATTTTAACCCATCCCAAAAAAAGTGCACAACGCCGCTAAAGAAGTTTTCACTTCAAAAGCGCAAAACCATTTATATTTTTAAAGAGATATTTATTCAAGGAATGATATGTTTAGTAAACTGACTAAGTCATCATTATCATTATCTGTCTAGCCTTTTCCAAACTCTGTTGGGGTCGGCTTCCAGTCTGAATACCAATATTTTGCATGGAGCGACTGCCTATCTCACCTCAACCTGACTAATTAGAATCAATTTAATTTATTAGTACAGTAATTTGTTTGTAGTCTTTTATTCTTTATACGTCTAAGCAATGTAGTATGTCACTCTGATAAACAATCATTTCGCCGACCGTAAAGCGTTATAAGCTGCACATTCCTTGGTTTGCTTATTTCGTTTAATTTGTCAATCATCAAAGTATAACACTTCTTGCAATCGTTTATGGTATCACTAAATCACTATAATTTAATCTAAAGATCGTGAAAACCGGATAACTATGAGTTAAATTGAGTTATAAATCAAGTTTATTTTATTATGACATTTAGCCCACATCACAAATTATTTAAATTTAGGTGCAGCATTCAATTCAAGCGGATATAGTAAAATCCGCTTGAATTGGAAGACATAATTAGGGTTAGTGAACGTGGCCACTTTCTGGGTCCAAATAGCTAGCATTAAACATTAACAAAGCAAAAAGAAGAAAAAGAAATGCTCTAATTTTAAAACACTTGTAGAAAAAGTAGGCTAGGTAGGTAGTTCATCACGCACAATCATAACAAGTAGATCACATTGATTAATCTTATTTAATCTCAATAGTCAGATTAAAACTAACACAACTAAGAAATAGGTTCTTAAATAATTTACTTTAACGTTTTTGTGTTTCGTAATGTTAATTACTTTGCGTATAACGTATAGAATCAAGTTCTGCTAACTGAACAGACGGCTGTGCTGCTGGAGATTTTGTTGCACCACTTCTTCTTTCCTGCGAAAGCACTAGGAAGTGGTGAAGGGTGGGCGCTTTGGGGCACTGTCTTATGTGATTTTGACGTTCAAAAAGTGTTTCTTCTCAGCCTAGTTGAATAAATGGCTTTTGAGAATTTAATAGTAGTAAAATATCAAAATTAAATAGTAACAAAAAATAATCCTAAAATAAAATGATCACATAATAAAAACTTGGAAATAAACGAAAAAGAAGTCGAAACGAAGCAGAAATAACAAGCTCAAAGCTCCCTGAACATTTTGAACAAACAAAGGATTACTGTAACATGGCTGTATTATAATTAACGTAAAATAAAACAATATGATTTGATTAGCGTAAAGCATAATACGGTAAAGGTTCTGTAACGAAACGATACGCTGCGGTCCCTGGCGTATTGTGGTACAATAAAAATTATCCTATAGAAAATTCACACTATGTAGATTTTAGCAAAGGTGAAGTGGCTTGGTCATCCATCGGTGAAAAAGTTGTAAAAATTACAGTAATTTTAGTACAAACTGCTATTTTGGAATACTAGTGTCACTGAAAAGTTACTATGATCATGGTATTAGCATATGGTTGTAGCAATTTGTCTTTAGATTGTTTTGCGTTTGCCTATTCTGATTAAAGGCATTATCAAAATTTTTTTTTTTTGTATGAACCGTTTTTGTCTCTACATATCTACTGCGTATCGCGGTATTGTGTGCATGTACAACGATTCGGTGAATTCGAACGCAACGTTTTTAGCGTGACACGCCGCTGTGCGGCCTCGGACGTTTATCGGATTGACAGCGCTTTGTTCGCTCGAGCTCGGTAACTGAATAATTTGTGGGTAGTATTCGTAATTATTTTATGCGGTGTGACCTCTTCCTTGTCGCATTTTTTCATCTTAGTGTCAAGTTCGGTTTTACTGAGAGAACGTCTTGTCAGTTCATTGTTTCTATTCCGGGTATTTGCGAATGGATATTACAAGATTTATGTCTGTAAACAAAAAAAAGAAGACGTTTTAGGTGGGCAATGTTTTTAGGGTTCCGTAACTCAAAAGGAAAAAACGAAACCCTTATAGGATCACTTCGTTGTCCGTCTGTCTGTTTGTCTGTCTATTAAGAAGAAATTAATTTGGAGCTCTAAACAAATTAAACTTCTAAGTCATCGAAATAATAAAAAAATACGGTCATTTTATGCGACATATTTTAATACTCGAAACCTACAGGGTACTTTTTGTTGACCTAGAATCATGAAAAGCAAGGAAAAAGTCCGAAAATCGTTAATTTGTAGTTTTTGTCACATGAAAAAATTTTTTTTTGACAAACTTCTATTAGCAGTTGGAGAATTAACCGTTGTATATGTTGATATAATTATGGGAGAAGATGTTTTTCAACCACAATACTAAGTTTGTTTTTGGGATAAATTCATCCCAACTATGAAACCGTTCATTGTGCGTGGTCCGACACTGACTTGGCAGGTTTTTAATAATAATTAATATTCGCAAAAACGGGTTCGTCTTGAACACCATTCCTATAAAACCACCTGTATCTAATGACGTTCAATTTTCCAGTCATTGATAAATACTTTTTCCACAAACCCTAAATTAGTACCAATAATATAACACCAAAAACAGCCAGATACTGTATCCTTCCCCACAACAACCGCGTGCACCGTCGTTTTATAAATCAGCGTGTTTCGCAAATTTCGCCCAACACGTGCTGTTATTTATCGCGACAAATATTGTTCGTTAATGCGCTATTAATTGCTCCCCACTCACACAAATATCACTGGAATGTTTCACGCGGGACCAGACTTATATTTTTTGTAATTAATCATTAAATATTGTGTTTGCTGGTTCTTGTTTTATTTTATTTTTGCAATTGCGTTTAAACCTTTTTTGTGTCATATTGTTGGAGTTTTATTGCGTAATCTATAAATATGGTGATACGATTTTAAAGGGGAAAATACGTGATGTATGGGGAAGGTTGATATTTAACGATTTTATATGACATCAAAAGGTGGCAATAATTACCGCATTTTTTCAGTTTTTGATTTGCTGGCGTCGCGCATCGTTTAAGAACGAACGTTCATGTTGAAGAACGGTAACAATTCATTACGAGGTTGGGAAGTGACTAACCATGCAGAACAAAAACAAAAAATTGCGAAGAAGAGGACGCTGTGGTTCCACGAACAAGAAGCTTTAAGTAATATGCGTAATATCATATTATGCAAACCATTATTTTAAATATACGAATTAAGTGACTGTAAAATTATTTTAAGCATAATAATGTTATGTTATATCGCGCATGCGTGAGAAAAATAACACTAGCTCTTGCCTGATCCCAAACTACTACAGCTGAATTAGAATTTTCTTAATAGGCCCTTTAACTCAGGTAAGACGCCTCTAAGCCAAGGCCGGAGCCCTAAGCCACATAATCTGCAGCTGTCTTACTAAAACAATACAGATAGGCGTATTAATTGCTTAGAGCCTAGAGCGCTGTCTAAGCATTGCCACTGAAACTGCCTTTTAGTCTCACTTAAGCCATTTTTAACGTCTCTGTTATGTACTTGGAAGTGGGTGTACACGGGTGATTATTTGGAGCGGGTTCGCTTTATACTGTGTGCTGTGTACATGTGCCAAATTGATAAACAACAAGCACACGTCAGATCGTTCAATCTTACAATACTTATTTCAGGGTAATTCGAACATGAAATACGACTACTTTACCTACTAAAACTTGCAAACCTACTGATTAATAGAATTATAGTACTGAATAATCAAACCATACATCGAGTTATTGAAAGGCAAATGCCATAGGCATATTCTACCAATCCACCTTTGGGTGATGCAGAGACAAACAGTGGTAGGTGCGAAAAATAGAGGAACAAAACTATTACAAACTATATATATCATATTATACCTAGCTAATTATACCTTCAGCTGTTATTAACGAGACAATTGAATTGTAATTGTTATGCCTACCTGATGTCCACAGTGGACATCAGGTAGGCATAACGGTCAAGCGGATATAAATACATATAACCACAAATAAATACACGCATATGGCAAACAAGAGTAATAGCGTTTTTGGGGCACTGTCTTATGTCATTTTGACGTTCAAAAAGTGCTGATTATCAGCCTAGTTTGAATAAATGACTTTTGAATTTGAATAGGAAACCATTAACGTGCCATCCTGATTTTCAAGGAGAGCGCATTCCACAGAGAGATAGACTGAACGAAGAATGAATGAAGTCTGTGCGGAGAGTGACACATTGAAGAAGTGGAAGCACTTATTATTAAAATAAAGTGTCTACATTAACTAAATAATTTCACTACTAAGCTGTACTGATTATTCAATGGATACCGACCATTGAATAATCAGTACAGCTTGTATGTAGTGAAATTGTCTTGATGCAGTTAATTGAGCGAAAAGTAAACCACACCGTACCCGCACTTCTAATCTCTCCGTACGTTTTCTCAGCCATTCTCACACTAATACTAATTGAGTGTACGACTCTCGCCAAGGATTATGCAATAAAAGCGATAAGAAACGCCAATTGTCTGTGTTTAGCCGAACCAGCTAACTTTTATGTTTATAGAGCCATAAACTGCGCCCTCACTGATTGCGGGGATGTCATTAAAATTTCGTTTTATTACTAAACAATTGTGATGGAGCTGTAGTTATCTACTGCTTTATTATTATCTTAATTAAGCCTTTTACTTGAGAGCATAACTTCTAGTAGCAAGATCATTATTGTTACGTGGATCCCGGAAAAGAAAACGAAAAGGTCTAGAAAATAGACAGCTGGTTTAAGAATACAATAAAAAGGATTACGTTACTTGGCGCGTTAATCTTAATTGCTTTAGAGCCCTTAGCTCAAAATATATTGATAGTAATTTATTATCTAATAAGCTGACATTTAAAGTTAAAAAATCTATTATTAACACACGGTAGCAGATATATTTACTTTATATTAGCTTTTACCCGCGGCTTCACCCGCTTGGCGGTCGGCAATTATACCTAGGTATAATTCGTATCGATCGTACTACCGGTATAAAAATATTCTATGTTCTAAACCAGGTTATGGTCATCCAAATCTGTTCAGCTGTTTAGGCGTGAAATAGTAATAGACGTATATTATAGATTTTGCATTTATAATTTAGTATTAATTTTAAGAAACAGAAACTCTTTTTGAAACTCGATCTTTGAGTTTAATCTTGTGCCTCTACAAAGAATAACAATAATTTATTTAAGCAGCAAGAAAGGAAGGTGGTGACAGTTCTGTCAGTTCTTAATCCGAGGTTCTCATAAAGGTATAAAAACAAATTTCTTTATAAAAAACTCCGTCTGCAAGGGTTAGCCGATTCTTTTAAACTTGTTAAAACATCGCCTTTTCCTTTACAAGTATAACAAAATTGGATTTACAAAATATCCCAGAACTGGGACGTCTTAGACATTTTGACGAGAAATAAAATATAAGAGGCTGTTTTAAGTCCCAATCGTATTGCTACGCTGCCGCTGCTGGCCTTTTATGATGACAAGAAACGGATATGCTATAAAAAACGGATTTGTTATTATTGCAAGTTATTGTACTACCGAGAGTTGTAAACCTAGTCGGTTATTTATTTCACCAAAAAAGTAAAAATACCTGCCTATGTTTCAAATTCGTTACATATTTTATATTTAGGGAAGAAATATAACCGAGTTTATCAACAAGAAATCTTATATTCTTATAGAATATTTATGTTTCGATACCGACCCCCGACACTACATTCAGTTATTTATCTTTTTTTCACATACTGCAAACGGCTCCATCAAATCATACAGACGCTAGACGGGGTAAATCCCATGAATATCTCGACTACTGAGTTTTTCCTTCTCTCTACAATCCAAGATTTGTCCGAATCAATGATTCGGCCGACAGACTCCATAGAGGCCGATATCGCCGGAGGCACACCACAGCTCGTATAATCCGCACTATTTACTTGCGAATCGGGAAAAGGCGGGTCTGAAACAAATTTCCGCGGGGTCCTAACGACCCCGACCGTCATTTAATCAGGCTCAAGTGTTGATGCGATAGCCGCCACCAACGTTTTTCGACGTATCGAAATCTATCATGAAATAACCATTAGCTGTCCCTCTCCAACGCTCGAGTGTGCGGGCGCAGAGTGTGATAGAACGATACGGTCGGCCATCTTAATCTAAAGACAGGAAATAACCAGTTCCGAGCGGCTCGGGCCGGACGTATCAGGATTTTTCCGGATTTCAGCCGTTTTGTGAGCTCTGCTGCTACAAAGAGAGGTACAGAAGGCCTTCCAACTGCGTGGTAATTTATTCATTGATCAATGCCAAGGGATAGAAAACAAAGTGTTTTACACCACTGTTGGTCAGTAGTCAGTTTAAATAAAAGGGTACTCTCGGATCAGTTGTACCCAGTTTTGTCTAGCAAGGATAATAATCAATTGACTTGCAAGTTTTAATGTATTTGAGCTGAAAAATGAATCAACAACCTGTTTGTGGAATGTAACTCTGAAGGCTTTTTACAACATCCTATAAAACCCCAAAAACTCGAAGCACGTTAAGCCGTTGGCGCTGCGCCTGATCTCTCTCCGATCGTGGTCGATTGCCGTCCCATCGGACTATGAGAGTGAGGGAAGACAGAGTGCACCTGAGTCTGCGCACACACTTCTACACTTGTGTCCCGCACCGAAGACAGGTCTCCGCTGAGATTGGTCGCCACGGCCGAAATTAGGTCTGGCTGGAGGACTATTATTACAACACCATATAAGTACAATAATTTCACACTTGAGTAAAATGGTTCTTCTGAACATTTCTGTTGAGTGTTTCAGTTAATGTAAAGTGGGGCAGAAGCTCCGATGTTTTGCTGCGAGATGCTGCGACTTGAGTTAGGCTTATGTAGTGGAAGTCGGTAATCGTGATGGTCCAGCCTTTTTGCTGTAACTTCGCGTTTGAGGCGCAGTCACGTTGTCTGGGCAAGTTTGAGGATGTGACTGTAACTTTATGTGTTGAAGGAATGTAGGGTGGTAATCATGATCGGAACTTAATACGTGGTGGCTTTTGTTTATTATAACCTTTGTGATTGGCTATTCAGTTAGTTCTCGATGTTTTTGGTTGGTATATTGGCGTGTGCTAGCTGACTTATGGCTATTAATTTAAATAATGTTTCTGTTGCGTAGTCATTATTTTGCATACTATTATATAATATTCTCCACGGAAACTATCAAGAAATTGTTACAAAATATTGGTTACATCATTCATGTTGAAATTATACATGTGAGAACAATGTAGAAAGACGAATAAAAAGATTTAAAAAAAAAATATTCAAAAACTAAATAAACCATGGCAGCTAAGAGATAACCCAAGGTCCAACTGACGGCACCCATTCAAATTATCACGTGTCTTTAAACAAGTCCAATCTGAATCAAGATGTTCATACTTAGGTTTACAAATTCTGACCATTAACTACATAACTACCATGATCGCATAAATTCAGTTAGGTATAAGCTGCATACACCACCGTCATCATGCTGCTCGTGCATAGTGGCGCTGTGCGGTCACACGCGATTCACGGTTTTCATTCATTCACTCACTTACTCACTCGTATACCAATATTTAAATGAAGGAATCAGTACTCGTATAATTAGACGACAGGGGTACAGCGGTCAAATTTGGAACTAGAAGGACCTATATTTTGGTTCATTATTTGATTTTAAGTTTGTGTGAACGTGTTTTAGTCTGGATCCGGGTCCGTTTGTAAGCCGGAACGTAATAATAGTTATTATTGTATTCTGGTTTTAACAATGAACAGGCAAATGGGACAATTTAGCATTATCATTTAGTTCCGCGATCAATTGGCAAGTCTCTTTATTGTAACAGAGATCCTAGCAACAACACCTATACGGTTTGACGGTAGATTAACTCAAGAAGATCGAGAAGTTGCATCTTTTCCACCCTCGGACCGCTTCCCTATGATGTGACCCAAGTATAACATAATAACCAAAACTGCACTACTCTACTAGAAAAACCAGTAACTGTTCCCCCAATCCGGCACAACGCTGTCATCTTCAAACGTTTAACATGCTCCTCGTCACAAAATACAGAATGCCGTTCTTACCAATCAATAATACAATTTTAGAGCTTAGAACATTTTTAGTAGGTTATTAAAAAATACCGGCCAGGTGCGTGTCGGACCACGTACAATGAAGGTGCGTGTCGGACCACGTACAATGAAGGTGCGTGTCGGACCACGTACAATGAAGGCTTCCGTAGTTGGGATGAATTTATCCCAAGATAAAACTTAACTTTGTATGTCGTTGAAAAACTGTTCTCCTATAGGTACATCGACATACGTCACGGTTAATTGTCCAACTGCAAATGTAAGTTTCTAATCGGATAAAAAAAAAGACGTGTGGCACTCGGGGACTGCCCCGGCGAAGCTATTGCATAGCATTTTTTATCAACTTACGCAATTGTAAAATATTAACCCGAATACAAGAAATAGCAATGATGACATTGACAGGAACTGTTATTCACATTTATAGTTTTTAAAACTTGACACAACGTAATGGGAACATCAAACTAATAAAAAGGTTTTAATTTAACTATTAATAGTCAAGGATCATTCGTCTAAGTAAATTTGAACTTTATTGTCAAACAGTTAAACATAATTATCAATACAACACTCTCGTATCATTCGTCTAAGTAAATTTGAACTTTGTTGTCAAACAGTTAAACATAATTTTCAATACAACACTCTCGTATCATTCGTTTAAGTAAATTTGAACTTTGTTGTCAAGCAGTTAAACATAATTTTCAATACAAAACACAAAGAGTGTTTTGTTTCTTAGGTAGTATTTTCGTTACGAAATTTCTGGATTAGGTCTCCACGCTCTAGGCCCGCGATAGAAGCTATGCAATAGCTTAAAATGTAATAAAACTACAAACTAAGGATTTTCGTTCTTTTAAAGTCCGAAAATCTTTAAATATGGAAACAAGCAGACCTTGCCAAATTTCTTGACTGAATGTAGGTCAACGGAAGTACCTTAAAGGTTTTGATTTATTTGCGAGTATCAAAATATGTAGCATAGAAGGCCGTATTTTTTTATTGCGTTGACTTAGAAGCTTGATTTTTTGAGATTCAAGGAACCGTAGACCTACATTTAGGTATTAATTTCAACTTGATACTTCCACGCGTTCCTGAGCAAAAGCATCTTAACAGATACATATACTGCCGGCGATTGGACAATGAAGTGAAGGGTTCCATGTTTTCCTTTCTAGGTACTAAAACCAGTTTCATACAAAATGGCAATACCTACACGGTCAAAATGTATGGAATCGCTGATGTTCGTAGAACGATGTCAAACTATGCCAAATGCCAGTCGCGAGTGTCCATGTGTGCGTCCGATGTCGCTCGTTGTATTGAGCCTTCTGTACCCATCTATTCCATGTCCTCGTAACCGAGTGCAGCGGTCAGCCGATTAATTACACCACTCACTGTTTTTACCACAAGACACCCGACGGATATATTTGGCACATTGTTAGCGAGTGTGGACCATTCTTTTGTCTATTCTACGCTTCATCGCCAGATGTGAGCCGAATTAGTTGGTTTTTAGGGAGATGTGTTGGAAACAGACTGTCTTTGTTTTTGTTATGAAAATTGGATAGAATGGGAAACATCAGGGATAAAAAATATATCTTGGAATATTATGCTTAACATAACTTTAGGATGCATACAAAGAGTCTCCACAAAACGCACGTGAGGCGATACTTCACATCTGAACAGCTTTTAAGTCTATACAAAGCACAGATTCGGTCCTGTGTGAGTATTGCAGTCACTTGTGGGTTGGCTCAGCAAAATACCAACTTGCTGCACTTGACTCGGTGGAACGCAGAGCTGAAAGGCTTATAGGTGACGAAATGTTGGTGGCTCGGCTTCACAGCCTGGCTCAACGGCGTAACGTTGCTTGCCTGTCGGTCTTCTACAGACTGTACTTCGGAGAGTGTGCGCAGGAGCTCCACGATCTGATCCCACCATCGCCCTTTTATCACCGGAATACCAGGCGTACTGCAGGGTACCATCCGCACTTGGTTGATATCCCGTCCAGTCGTACTCAGCGCTTCTCCTCCACATTTATAATGCGCACAGCCAAAGTGTGGAACTCTCTGCCGGCGTCAATGTTCCCTACCACATATAACTCGTCTGCCTTCAAAGCAAGAGTGAACAGGCATCTTCTGGGCACGCTCGTTCCATCATAGACCTCATCCATCGTTTTCCATCAAGTGAGATCGAGGTCAAGAGCAGGACCATTCAACAATAAAAAAAAATAAAAAAAACGTCGGGTTCACTCTGGGGTGTCACCCTCGCTCTACCAAACTTGCTGACTTGCTAATCTATGTACTACCTACAGTATGAACGGACTATCCTTGAATATTTCGTGCTATCGTGAGAAGTGGAGAAAAGATCACCAATGAAGTGTTAGAAGACAAAGGTTGATATCCTACAATGACCACGTTGGTTAAAGTTTCAAAATATCCATGCAAAACGACCCTACATTCATCAAATTTAAAAATAAGTTAATTTCTTTTACGTTGTTTTGTGGAATTAATTTTGAAAATATATATTGTAAAAGGTATATGTGAGAGCTGTTAAATGGGATTATACCCACCTGTCAGTTTATTCAGCCCCGGAGACCAGCGGATATCAGTGACTCGGACGGGAATCTATAATAGGCTGGAGTATTTATAAATCTCGAGCTCCTTCAAGTCTCATCACTTCAAGATGTCGTAAAGGTTTACTGAAGGAGTCAGAAATAATGAAAAGTTTTAAGGCAACGACACGATATTATTTATAGGTACCGAAAATTGATATCCTGATGGTCCCACAAAAAAAAAAAACAATTTTATTATGTCAAAATCTATCAACCCATTTCACCCATTGATCTACGTAATAACGAAGTGATACAAAAAACTAAAGAAATAGTTTAAGTTGATTTTCATCATTATACAAGATTTTTACAACTGGAATCGAATTACAAATTAAATTACATGAAATCAAAATAAATAAATCATCAAAACAATTATATTAATACCTTCTCTCCTCCCACACTGGTACAGCTAGTACGTGCCTGCTGGAACAATGCCGTATCAAGGGCCAGTCCGGCCTTCCCGCAATCATCGCCAGCACTATGTTAGGGCTAACCCTTACCTGTACCGTATTAATGAGTTTTAGCACAACTGGATGCAATTGAGTTAAGTATTATAATTCACCACCTTTTCTCGACAATAGATTTAGTAGTCTCAATCCAGCGGTGAGTGTGCTAAGTGACCGCTTATTTTAAGGCCCGACTCTATCAGGTCAGTGTATTGAAAAATATCTGTTTTTACTAAATTAAATTCGAGTAAATCCTTGTTGCGTTACGGCGTCGGTCCGTATTAAAATGAATTAATTCCCAAGCTAACAGTCTGTCTGTCTGTAAGTCAATCAACCCTTTATCGTTTGATCAAAGGTTGGTTTACAAATTAAATCCAGATTGTCAGCAAAAGAGATGACAGGTTGAGATCGGTTGGATTCCACGCCGGAATACAATTATATAACTTATCAAAGGATGAGCATGAATTAAGCGGTAGAATTACTCCATTAGAAAATAACTTAGGGTACCTAGTCAAAGCACTGCTACGCAAATGCCTCAAATCTTGCTAAGTAATCAATCAATATACCTAAGTATTGCTGAGTGCAAGCAAGTCACGTAAAGTAATTAATAATCAACTTATACTTACAATGCAATCTTAAGTATGAAACACGCCAAAAGCTATCTGACCTACTAAGAACCAGCAGTGAGCCTTCAAAATCATCATTCATACTTAAACCCGTTGATAGGAAAATCCAACAGTGAAATATGAGCGGTTACTTCACAATCGCGTTGTAAAGTGTCGATCGATCACCCGACAGATCTGCTCTTCGCTTTATGTGTTCAACAAGATAAATGATATCTCCAGACCTGCTAACCCTGTGTGTTGGTGTAATAGTGCTTGCATACGAACTCTTAATCTAGTAGGTGTGAGACCTATCATACTTTTGGTTCTCAAGCATGGTAGGCATTTTGTTGAAGATTGGGAGGCTAGTTGGCCGTCCTTATAAAAAGTCTCATCATCATCATCAGCCTAATAATGTTCTCACTGCTGGGACACAGGCCACCTCTTGGTGAGAGGGAGTGCGCTGTAGTCTACCACGCGGGCCCAGTGCGGGTTGGTAGATGTCACATTGTCTTCGATTTTTTTGGTTCTAAGACATGCCGGTTTCCTCACGATGTCCTTCACCGTTTTGAGAGCAGTGGTGATGATATTATTTACACAAAGTTAAGCGCCTGCTTGGGTTCGAACCCACGACCTACAACTCGTAAGTCGGGGCCGTTACCACTGGGCCACCACTGCTCCACAAAAAGTCTACCACCTGCAAACACCGTATGCTCATGTTATCTGGGGTTTGCCAATCCGCAGGGAGAAAAAGTCAGATTGGTTCTTGTGCCAGCAAGTCCTGTGTCATTTTTATACCTTTTGAATCTATTAATAACTAATAAATTCCAGGGTACAAAATCGTACTAGACCGAAATAGGTACGAGGGTACGTTTTGCTGAACAGACCCTTTAATAAAAAGCTTTACTCCAATCATTTCTTTCACATTTTGTTAGTCTAGTACCTAAGCATTATTATACTAAAACTTTGCACAATATAGAGCAAGAATTGAGCTCACCTGTATAATCCAATGAATCTAAAGTGACTCCCACGCAGTCGGCTCGCTTTAATTAAAAATGTAAATTTCGATGTTAAACAGTGAAGTTAACGCGTAATAACCGCAGTATAGAACACCTAGAAGGATCATTTCTTACAGCACGTGAGAAAAAACAGAACTAAAAGCCTGCATAAATGCCGATACGATACTGAATGCACGTCTTCGGCACTCTACTACTTTCCTAACTGGCTAGTATTTAAAGGCAACTACCACGCTGTTTGAATAAAAAACGGATTGAATTTTTTCGACCACCGTCACCATCGTCTGACCTACACTAGTTGACTAGTCTATACAGAACAGAACTCACAACAAGCTGCTTTTTGGCACTATTTGTATCCATGCAAAGTATTCCATGTAAAAGTCATTAAATAAAATATAAAGACACTAAGATTTCTGTAACTATCCTGTAGTGAAATCAATGCGTATTCCGGTAGCTGTATCGATACATCTTGATTAAAGTTATCTGTGTTAAGCGTTGAATACATAAGTGGTTCTGTTGGCACGTGCATGTAAACTGAAAGTACCTAACTAACCCTTATCTAATACATACGAGACGACAAACTAGAGAAACGTGGAATATTGAACAGGTTCTTAGAAAGGATAACGAAGAACAATGATCGATTTTGTTAAGCAACTTAATTTGGCATGTTAGCTTACTATCTTAATTTTCGTTACCAAAACGAACTCTTGTTTCTAAAAACCTGATCGGTTTCTTTTTTTTTCATCAGTTCGACCACAAAGTACTGATAAGTAACTACTAAGTTCTGCCTTGGAGAAACTGGAGTGAAGAGCTTACCTAAACCAGGAAATGATCGTATATTAACTACTAAACCAATTAGTTTTCACAAAATAGTGTTAGCATACAAAACCAACACCCTATTAACATTAATTCCTTTAACAAAAACCGATCCAATAATTCTCTCAACAGCCGATCGAAGCTAATCGAGTGTTTACGTTCCATTCCCGCTTCAGTAAGGGGATGACATTAAGCGTGGCGACCAAAATAATCATTGGTTGATCCCCGCGGGCATTCGGTCGTAATGGCGTGCTGACAAACAGATTGGACAGCTGTTTACACGTCATAATTGAGTCGAGTTTCGATATGTGTGAGCTGAATGGGATGTATTGTGTTAAGGTATTGGATTGTGAGTTAAACGTTCAGAGTGAAAAGTTTCAGTATTATGTATGGTAAAGTTGATGGAGGTGACAGAACCGACCAGCACCTGGTACGAATCTTTAGTAGTTCGTAGAACGATTCCGTTCTACCTACGAACATTTTCAGATCTACTTGGATCAATAAATCTTCGGTGGTTTTACAATCGTGAGTTTAAATCAGTTTTCACACTTGTTTATTACCACGGATATCGATTACAGTTGGGAATCAGTACTACGTGCAGACAATATCTGGTGTATAATCTACATGCTTCAAAAAAGTTCTGACAATTTAGACTTCTGGCTAATCTGGGAACTGTCCGGGAAAAGCCAGAAGAATGCTCAACCTATTCCTGCTCAACGGAAACGAAAGATATCTATGAACCAAATGATAGTAGTATATTCAAATGAAATACGAGCTTATACTATGCACGACACCAAAGTAAATGTAATCCAGAAAAGCATCGTTGCGTGAAATCGACAAAATATTTAGTTACGAAAAAGATAATAAAAATCTGGCAACATCATACATTTGACGTTGTGAAACAACAAAAGCACAAGTAACTCGATACGTGTCATTGTTAACGCGAATGTGAACAAACATAACCTCGTTCGCGGCAGTCGGGATCGAGTTACCTTACGTTCTAGGGTCTTTCATGTTAATGGCATTAACATTTTACCTTTTTACGGTAATACAATTAATGTTATGGAGGCCACAAAATGGGTTGACCGCTTTATTCGAATAACAAATGTGTGAAAAGAAATTCCAACTCTTGGGTCAAGTGGTAGGTACCTAAACTTTAAAATGAAAATGTTTAAGTAAGCATGTTAAGTACTCCCCTGTACTAGTGTCTATAGTAGTGTGTAACCTATTTTGTTGTAGATACATAAATACCAATTATTTCACGGATTCAGTATTTCCCTATTGCTATTATTTAGGACTCTTTTCACGAGTAGATAAATTGATTGAGTAGGACATTCACGAGCACAATGATGTAAAAACAACTTAAAATGGCGTTAAACCAACCATCTAATCCCAATGGTGCGACATCAAATTTAGAATCCACTTACGGTTTTAAGGTATTGCAATGACTTACATTTGTGAGTGTTCTATTGGAGTAAAAGCGTTAATGGATTCAAAATTTGACGTCACGCCGTTCATTTTAGCTGGTTGGTTTTAGTTCATTCAAATTTGAGTAGCCCTCCATAATTGCCATAAGTTTACAACAATACATACTTTGATAAACAAACATAAACAAGAAAATCAAATCATAACCACACTCCCACGCGTTCACCACCATTATTATTCACAAAAAAAAACAGTTCAGAAATCCATCAAAGTGTCATCAACAAGGTTGTACGTGACACGTGTACAGAACATATTCGAAAAAAACTTTTAAATAGGTGTCGGCGAAGTTTGCATGAAGTTTGTATGAATTTGTATGGAGTTTGTATGAAGAAAGTTGGGATTGTTTGCCGGCGGCGTCGCAAATAGAACCAATAAATCGATTACCAATTTTATTACGAAACTTGATTCATGTCTGGGCAAGATTGAGACGAAGGGGTATCTCAACGTATAAGTCCGCGTCCTAACTAAAAGCGATCGTTGATCATTTAGAATAGGATACGGGGTAATTCGGTGCCGCCGTGTAATGAAAAAAGTCTGTATACAAACGCAAAAAAAGAATGCGTTTCTAAACGCATCGCACATACCTATCTACATGTGATCGGATTTTTTCAGCGCTGTGCGGCGCGGCGGGGTGCATATTAAAGAAAGAAAGAAAGAAAAATATTTTATTTGGGACACGCACAGGAAATACAAACAGTAATAAAAAAAATAAAACTAAAAGGAGCATCTAAAACTAACAATTAAACGAGTTCAAATTAACCAAAAATTTAAATTAAAAACGACCTGTGTGTGTGTGTAAAGCTGTTTTCAGACCAGCGCGATTTGTCGCGCGACGCGACACCGGTTATTGTTATACCGTGAACTTTTGTATTGTACGTGTCGCGTCGCGCCACAAATCGCTGGTCTGTAAACAGCTTAACGCGTGAATGAATACGCGGTGACATATTTGTCTGGCTTTACTGTATGTTGGCCTGATGTCTTCATTTTTGAATATACGTAATCTAAGATATGTTGGAGAACCAAAATATATAAATAAGTGTAAAAAAAATAAAAATAAGTTATCAAACAATCTCAATTGTAAAATTGTCAAATAGTGTCTGGCTCCAACGAATAATTACTGAAAATTAAGCCATGAATAAAAATGCAACTTATTGAAATTAACACGTACAAAACTTTAGCGTGACTTTAGTTTTAATATGTCTAAAGTACCTGGATACTTAGTTTAAAGTAGATGACGTACTAAAATAATTATTTTTACGTGCTTTGCAAGTCCCAACCCAGTTGCATAATATATTTTGTATTTTTATGCAGCCGAAAACCACATGAATTCCTCTCATTAACTCTGCAAGTTAGTTACATCTTAATGAAGTCACATACTCCACAAAAATTAAAAAAAACACGTCCTTCCGCTTAAACTTTGCAAGTTTACCCCCCTCCCTCGCGTTCCTAGTTCCCAGTTCCCAGATATTCATGAAGGGGCGTGCATTGGAGGGAAAAAATGTCAGTCTCGTCGCCACCATAAAGTGCACGTGTGACGGCACATCGGCGAGTTCGCGCCAACTTTCATATAACACAAGTTTTTCCCCCAAATGTTGGTGGGGATTGGTGATTGCGGTACCGTTGGGGGCTTTGGTACTATAATTTAGTTAACGTCAGTTTAACAAAAGCATTGGCAAGGTAATTAGGATTATCTGTATTGAATGGCGTGGATTACCTACCTAGGTAATACCTACAGAAGAAATAGAAAAAAAAAAAGCCAAGTGCGTGTCGGACCAAGCACAATGAAGGGTTCCGTAGTTGGGATGAATTTATCCCAAGAACAAACTTATTGAGAGATTTACCATGTTTTTAAAACCTTATACTTCTTAGGTTTTCCTGTAATCTATGAGTAAAGAACCATTCCCTGTATTTGTTTTCAAAATCTTGGGCTTAGTAGTTTCGGAGGTGGGTGGTAAAATGGTCAAATGGTAAATTTTCATAATTTTTTTAAAATACCTATATAAGATTTAATTTAAAAAAATATATTTGAGATCCTCACAACAAGCCCTTCCATTGGACATGTCACACGATACGATACAGTTTACAAAACTTTCTTTTTTTAATTATTTATAATATGCCTAGTTTCCCCCATATTCAAAATTCCGTATTTCAACTAAATTGGTCCAGTAGATTCGGCGCAAATTGGCTGTGACAGACAGACAGACCGCTAGCCAGCCACCCAGACAGACAGACAGACACGAGTGATCCTATGAGGGTTCCGTTTTATCATTCTGACGTGCCGAACTCTAAAAAAGGTTCAATTAATTAAATAGGTTTCCGCTTTTCAGCCACATCATTAGGTATTTTGGACAAGAAGCTACCAACCACCACGCAGATTGTCATTCGAAACAGACCTAGCTTTTCAAATTGTTAACCAAAACTCTATTAGACTCTACACAAACTTTTCCAAGCCAAATAAATTATTCAAAAAAATGAACAAAGGCTGATTTTCCGCACGAGCCACGCAATTTTACATGTAAAAGTAAAACGAAATAAAATTTTCCATTTGCAACAAATTCACAATAAAATACTACTCTTTTGAAACCCAAAATTCCCCAGACCAATTCAACAAACAGATTTTATCAGCATCCAATTCAAACATCCGTACCGTGAGTACCAGGATCGCATCTCCTAACATGTGTTGTGACAATTTGTCTCTGCAACAATATTGCGGCCATTAGCCGCCGCGCTGATTCCCCGCTGACGAGAGGAAAGAAAAGCATTATAACAAACATTCATCTTGGGCAAGTCGTAATGTAGGCCGCTGAAAAAGATCATTTGCAGCCTAGGTCGTCGGAAGAAAAAGTAGTTTTCTGATGATGTCGTAAAAACTACAAAAGGAATCTGGAGAATTCTAGTAATATTTCATGCTCCAGCTGCGATTAACAATGCGTCGACTAAATGCGGTAACTGAGTTGGTTTTCTGTGGCAAAATATTGACTTACGTGACACCGACGACGTGACGCGAAAACTAACAAGAAATAATAATCCAATTAAATGACATTGTACACAACTCAATCAGATAAATAAATAAAATAAATAACTTGTGAATTGTATCGTTTAAACAGTATACATATAGCTCATGGGAAGCGTGCGGTGACGATAGTGCGAGTTTCACGCTTTTTGTTCACCCAAAAAGTGCTCAACGCGCCTAAAGAACTTTTACCTTTTTAATATTTATGACAAATGATTCATTTTCATCATAAAACACTTCATTTTTAAGTAACTGCTAATGAAGTAGGCCATCTTTCGGCTCAATTAATGCCCGTAACTTCATTTGCAGTTAGAATTATAGGCGTTGGAGCTGTGCCCAAATATCGGCGTAGGCTTTGTGACCCGCGCCATATTGGAAACTAGTGTCAATTGGAAATTGTGGTTGGTTACCCTCGTGTATAATTTTGAAGTTATTTTTGATTAAGAGAAGGTACACTTTGTATAATTTGTAGTATTGGGTGTAAGCTATAATTAATGGTAGTCTTGATTTCAGGTGATATCAAATATCGAATATCGCGTAAGAATTACTCTCAAAAACCAATTACTCTGGAGGATGCCAAGCAATCAGTAAGTTATCGAGCAGAATATTTGAAGAGTTCTAGCAGAACTCTTCAAATTCTTTCACTCTTCTACTAGATCGATATGATTTTTTACGTTAAAACTATTACTATTTAACTTTTAGTAATTATATACTATTTATATATTATTTCTCTAGTTATTTTAAGATTTGTATTATTATTTTATCTCACCATTTTTCTATAGTAACTCAAGCTTTTGTCAGTTCGTGGCACTGAAAGTCAATAAACTACTTCATTTTATTACACTTATGTATATGGAAAAATTGAGTTGCTTATTGTATTTTATTTTTTGCTTTTAGTGCTCACAAATTTTCTCGGAATTCGTTCGTCACCCTCGAGAAATTGAGCGAAATAAATAGAGTATAACGATACGCGAGTTTTGAGAAAGATAAAACTATTTACAATGACAAAATGAGAATATTTTAAAGGAAATACTTCAAAAGCATAAGTTATTAAAGAAAATACATCCGCTTATTTAACCGCTCTGTAGGTACTTCTCTTTGCTATTCAGGTAAGCCTGAAAAAACGTTTGACTTCCAACAAAAACAGATACCGTCCAAAAACACAACCATTTCCACGAGAACTTTTAAAAACTCCACAATGTTTTAAAACACCAACCTAAATATTAATATTCCCAAAGTAGGCCTTCTAAAAACTCCTAAAAACAACGAAATTTTTATGAAAAAATAACAAGAGGCTTACACCAGTTTAAATAAGCACCGGACGGCTCCAACAATCCTTTAAATACAGTAACCCTTCGGCTGCGCCGTAAAAAGATTCCCTACTAAAAAGTACAACGGGGTTCGTTGGACCTCTGCCATGCCGCCCGCTGTCTGTTTAGAATGGAAACAGTGAAATGGCGCAGATTCAACCCTTTTTGTAGCTAAAAAGATTGGATTGCATTCGCCTGACGCTACATTTATGTGGGTAAGACAATGCTCTTTGTGTACGACGCACAGACAAGTTATTGAGGTATTCATTTGAATTTGTGTGCGATGTAGAGCTGAATACAAATGGGCGTGTTTACTTATAAACACAATAGTAAACTTACTTGTTCCGAATCGTACAGACAACAATACGTTGCTTAATGCAAGTAGTGCAACGCCTAGTCTA
Source organism: Conistra vaccinii (assembly GCA_948150665.1). Lineage (NCBI taxonomy): Eukaryota > Metazoa > Arthropoda > Insecta > Lepidoptera > Noctuidae > Conistra > Conistra vaccinii. The sequence goes on from OX411328.1 coordinate 616,643, forward strand.
TTAAAATGTGACTCAACAAACAAGAACACGAGTTTACACATTCATTCTAAGATCATATCGAGTATAAAATCTCGGTATTAACAGTACATAATTTGGAGTAAAGCTGACAGCGTGTCTAATGTGTGACAGTATCGCGGAGATCCGAGCCGAAGTTACGCCCGAACCGTGTCGGGATGAACCGGGACCCCGGGAGGTCGCACCGGCCGCGGCGGGGGGTTACACAAATTAAATTACGAAAAACGGTCGAATCAATGTCTGGCGCTTACGTAGCGTACCGACAGACCGACATACTGACAAATATACGAAATCAAATTGCTGTGAACGCGCGGTTTCGGGAAATTGCGTGTGTGTCGGTTTTGTCGTGATTTGTTAAAGTTATAAAAGAATGGACCCGACGATACGTGTTGCGAGATTGGATTTGTAAACACATTAGTTCAGTCAGTACATTTGGATGATTTTCATGGTACCCTAGTTTACAAGAAAACCCTTATAGTTTCGCCATGTACCTACGTCTGTCCGTGGCATAATGTAGAAAGAGTCTCTAATTAGCTCAGAGACTCTTTGTATTAGAAAGCTGTAATTTGGCTCATTTAAAATACGCCTACAAAGTGGTCAAATTAAATCTAGAATTACATTTTTTTTAGGGTACCTTGGGATAATGCACGTAAATTGGGAATGTTTTTTTTTCTCGTCTATCCCGTGGTATGGGGTACCGTTGGATAGGACGTTCAAAAATATTGCGGTTATGTGAAAACCATTTTTCGATTCAGGAGACAAATAAATGCACTTTGAAGCTCCGATTGCGAAATATTATTTCGCAATCGGGGCTTTAGAGTGCAAATTTTTGCTAGAGTGAAGTGTCCACCTGCCAGCTAATTTGTTGTTTTTGGATATGTGAAAAAAAATTAAGCAGTAGTAGGTATATATCGAAGTAAAAAAGAAAACTACCACTAGTAGGCTTTATAAGTTAACGAGTAATAGTCAACCAACTTAAGTTTGCAGTTGGAATGTATTGGAGAACATGTTTTTCAGCTGCAATGCTAAGTTTGTTCATAGGTTAAATAATTCATCTCAACTACTGAACCCGTCATTGTGAACATGCACTTGGCCGGTTTTTAGGCTGAAATATTTTGACAAGCGTTTATAATTTATAATTATAATATGGATAGATCATTGCAAAATATCTAAGTTGTCAAAAAATTTAAAAAAAAATGAATAAACAAGTGAATCATAATTATAAACACACTCACTATGTACGATTATTATGATACCCATCTAGTTAACGTATGCGAAATTTCCACTCGAGATACGAACGGATCCAATCTCTTACAAGCTTCCCATCGTTTGTGAAATATAGGGTGCAGGAGCCCTGGGGCTACGGTATAAAATAATATCGGATATGAAGGGAAAATGGCTGATAAAGGCGACGCGATCGACGATGCTATCGGGAACTGACAGTAGGCAGGGAGCTAGGGACTAGTTTTCTTTTGTTTCGTTATTATTATTTTCACTAATATATTAATATTGGAACAAAAAAAGAATGTAGTTATGTAGTATGAGAGTTTCTGTTTTTAAATAGACAAAGTTAGCACATGGGTAGACCACCTATAAAAGGAAATAGGATACCTTTTATTCCGATATTCCCACAGGATCGATACTTATGAAGGTGAACTCGCGGGGCACAGCTAGTAATATTATAAATGCGGAAGCGAATTTGTCTGTTTATTTATTATGCTTTCACGCTAAAATGGCTGAACGGATTTGGATGCAATTTGCCACATGGGTAGACCACCTGGAGAAGGACATAGGCTACTTTATATCCTGGAGCGTAGACGAAGTTGCGGGCATTACCTAGTTTAAAATATTAATTTGTTATAAATTATTAAATTATATGTATACAATATATATGTTGTTACTAATTATATTGTTGTAGGATTGTCAAATGAGAGAGTCAAAATTTTCTTCAAATATATTTTGCTGTGTACTTATTATCCCCGTCTTTTCCTTTTATCTTAACATTGGCTTCTACAACCCTATTTTGTCTTTTTTTGTTATGCTAACACGAAAGTACTAACTTCAGATGTAGCATTTTCATTTTACCTCGACGTACCAACCATTTTTCGCTATATCGTTAAAACTCACATAATTTATTATTGTAACAATAATGTGTCAGACTTGAAGGTGACTATAGAACAAAAGTGCTAGCTTGTGACCCAATTCTCAACACTTGACTTTTACAACTAAAAATAAGCATCTGAAGAACTATACATTTCCAACTCCAAGTGCTTATAAAACACGGTACGTGTTATATTTCTGGAATATTTTCAACATCAAGTTTTAACCAGGTGTCTAAAACTTTAAAAATAAATCTAAAAGTTACCCATATAAATCCAAGTTTGAGTTAAAACCTAGATACGATGTCTTAACTAGGCAAAAATAATTTTAAGAAAGCAATTTTGGAAGAAATTTTAAAAGTGCTATTTGGCTCTCGGCCTAAAACCGTTCTCCGTATGAGTAAGTTTTGTTCAAAACAAGGGGTGAAGCAGGGCGGCGCGCTATATCGCCGGAACATTCACTACTTGCCCCATTTATTTCGTTAAGATACAATAATTTTGCTTTTCTTTCGTATCTCCGGTCTGGTGTATTGCTTTTGTCTGTACAAGTTTTCTTGGACAAAGAAATAACTACGGTCCGCCATGTTATAGTTTGAACCTAACTTTACAATCTAGCGAAGAATGTAATTAAATTGGTTGCAATTTCATATTTAGTGAAACTCGTAAATGTCAACAACAGATAGGGTTTAATTTATTAATTATGCCTTTATTTACAACAAAAAGTGTAGAGTTTTCAAGGCTAGCCAAATTGGATCTCGCCACAATTTATGACGGACTCAACATTTTTCATTTTGTCGTCTAAAATGTTATGAGCGTAATAAATTAGTAGAAACATGAGCTTCGAAAGCCTTTACCAAATTGCAGCGATCTATATAAAAATATGACCTTTTCAACTCAAAATGGAGTTACGTATACGTATAGGGAATAAATTACTATTGATGAAAAAGGTATTATCTTTAACGTTTTCCATTTGGAGCAAATAATAATAATTATTATTTGAACGAACTGCTTTTGTCTGGAACTGGAAGTAGAACATAAATTATTGTAGATAACAGGAATTTATAATAACAGTCATAATCAGGAATACGGATAAAATCCTCTTTTCTAAGTAAATGTTAAAGTTATTTTCTTTTAGATTTAATTATTTGGGAAATAAATATAATCACAGTTTTATAATTTTCCGAAGAAGTAACCGAGAATACTCCATATACCCAAACATTATTCAGTTCACCCACTAAGCATAAAAATAATGACATAATTTAAACTAAATCGATCGCTACATTTGAATTTCAAATCTAGTTATGCAGGTAATAAAAAATACAACTATTTTTATGAAGTCGTAAAGTGCAGTCAGGGCTCCCACGCTACAATCCGTGATGTCATATTTCAAGGGAAATGAAATACTTTTTATTGCAGAATTTCACTGTAAAATGCTGGCAACACTGTACTGGCGAAATGTTACGGATGATTCATTATTTAATATGATTTTAAATAGAGTTATTAATTTCTGCACCTCTCTAGTGATGGTACCGGTACGCGGTTTCGGTACCTACACGATTGATTAATCGTAAATTAATCCGGTCGATGTGGTGACGCTTGGGGGAGGCCTATGTCCAGCAGTGGACGTAACTACACTTTACATTCAGTGCAAAAGAAGGCATAAAAAAAAAGACGTGTGGCACTCGGGGACTGCCGCGGCCAAGCTATTGCATAGCATTTTTTATCAACTTATGCAATTGTAAAATATTAACGCGAATACAAGAAATAGCAATGATGACATTGACAGGAACTGTTATTCACATTTATAGTTTTTAAAACTTGACACAACGTAATGGGAACATAAAACTAATAAAAAGGTTTTAATTTAACTATTAATAGTCAAGGATCATTCGTCTAAGTAAATTTGAACTTTATTGTCAAACAGTTAAACATAATTTTCAATACAACACTCTCGTATCATTCGTCTAAGTAAATTTGAACTTTGTTGTCAAGCAGTTAAACATAATTTTCAATACAAAACACTCTCCTTAGGTACTCGTATTTTCGTTACGGAATTTCTGGATTAGGTCTCCACGCTCAAGGCCCGCGATAGAAGCTATGGAATAGCTTAAAAATAAAGTACATAGGTATGTGGACAGCCCCTTAATTTGTATGCCTTCTGTTACCTTGCTTTATTATATTAAGCATTAGATATACACGGTCTAACTCAAGATCCTTACATCTACCACTACCTACATACTCGTAAATAACTTTTTCTAAGCAAAACTACTCGAGTTAACTTAACTGACCGCTTAGTCCCGAAACCCGTCCATCAGCCCCTTAAGGACCTTAAATATAAATATCCAAAACCGTTTCATAATACACACTATTAACGTGGTTTAGGGGAAAAATCTCAAGTTCCCCCTTTTCGCAATTTACCGTGAAGTTGGCCGATGGTGGCGGGGAGACGTTTATAGCCCGAGCCCTGCTTTATTGGACCATATATCCTGGGACCCTCAGCAAGCCCCTCGATTTTTACACCATATATAAAAAACATGTGTGATATTGGTTTAGTACCGTTTATACTCGTGCACGACGTCCTCGTAGACATTTCTTTTGGGTATTTTTTGATGATGAAGTTTTTAGGCTTGGAAATGGGAAAAATTTGCCCTGTTTATTGGTGCAAAAATAAACTTCGATAAAAAATGGCTAGTACCTACAGGAGGATAAACAGCTTTAATTTTCTTCGTAAAACGAAAGCAAGAAAAACTAACTTAAAAGTAAACTTTGAGAGATTTTGATTTGATTAATGGCACATTCGCAATATTTAAAAATATTGCGAAATTAAACATTGCATCGTTACTCCGTTATCTTTTTGGTCTACCCTTCCCACAGTTCCTACTCTGAAACAAGCAGAATTTCTCCGTTAAGTTCTATAAAGTTACCTTTCCTTCTAAAGTACAGACTAATATTGTATAATCGTCCTAATATTATAACATTTATAACTAATGCGAAAGGATCTAAGGTAAGTCTGAACCGAATGGGAGGACAGTGTAGCTCTTCCAACAAGAACAAGGTACTTAACAAATTAGAAAATGGTCATCAAATCTGAACCGAATGGGAGGACAGTGTAGCTCTTCCAACAAGAACAAGGTACTTAACAAATTAGAAAATGGTCATCAAATCTACCGATCTTAGCCTGGAACCTGGAGGAGGATATAGGCCACTTTTCATCCTGAGTATTAGAATTAAAATGATGAAATACATAATACACGTAGACGAAGTTGCGGGCAACAGCTAGTTCAGTATGATTCTACAGTTAAAGTGTGCCCCTACCCATACACTTGGCCACGGTAGACTTGGCCATACAGTGTAGACTGCAGACTTGTGCTCCATGCAGTCTGCGGTGTTAGGTTCGACTTTGGAAGCGGAGGAGGTTTCTTGTTCATTTTCCTGCTAATAATTAAGACAAGCTCATGGGATTCCATATTAGTTATGAACTTTGTTAATTATTGCTACATACTTCATGTTTTCAATACAGTAATCTCAAAGGATGGCTTATTGAATAGGATTTGTAAATATGGATAATATCAGTTTACAATTTTCCTAATATTGGTGTTCAATAAATTTTATGTAACTTAAAATATGTTTGAATTCTCAAGTTCTCAACTATAGATACCTACATAAAAATCCTTTCGAAATGGCGTAAAACTCAATCGTATCAAAAACTCTATTATATCCCTATTTCTATAGCTACTTACGTAAACTACTACCAAAAGTAATCTTCAAAATAAAATATTATCGAGCACATTCAGGAACCCTTCTCACATCGAAAAAATAGTTCCTCGGGCTAAACAAGCTTCAGAGAATAGGCTATTTTACAGAATAGATGTTTATAGCCAATCCGTGCTTGATTTATAGACTATTGGCCGTTGTTATTTGAGCGGTAAATGATGGTGCTACTTTACTACCTATGTAATATTCGTTGAAGTAATACTTCGAGGGTGTTGTGTTAAATGAGACTCCGGTTTCTTAGGATATATCTCATTTATTAGTTGATGGAGTTAGAGTTTAGTGTGATTAGTTCGTTTCTTGGAAAATTGTTATCGTGGTGTTGTCTGAACTCATTATGTTTTTGATTAAGTTACTAGGATCTTAAAATTTACTGAGAAAAGACAATAAAGGGATTTAAACGCAAACACTAATTCATCATTAGATATTCCTATTAGAAACTTTAGAACTTGTTGATGTGAGCGTAGTATCATGGTTTAGTGGTTTATTGTGATTACATGCAGATTAAAATAATCTTACCAAAACTAAGATACTTTTAAGGTGAATATCTGAAAAGCTGAGTGTTGCATTGAACATTCTAATGAAACCTATAATAAAGATGTCATTTAAAGCTTTAAAAGAAGACTCTAACACAACTTAAATACGTCATAAATGCTTCTGAATCTTCCATCACAATACATTAAAAGAGAGTCGTGTTAGTTACACCATTTATACTCGAGAACGGCTGAACCGATTTTAATGATTTACGATTTGTTGGATTTGTCTCCGCCCCGAATTAGGGCATGCAATTATCGAAATATTTCGATAATCGATAAAATGAAAAATATCGTTTTTTTTTTCGATAAAAACCGGTAATTACCGATAATTATCGTTTTTTATAAAAAAAATACAAAAACTTGTTTTTTACATGTAAATAAAGGGATAAACTGAAGCAATTACTTACCTAAAATGAAGGACAATATAATATACTGAAAAATAAATAAAACAAGGTTTTTTTTTAAATCAACGTTTGTATTTCTTAATAATTATGTAACATAACATTTTGGATTTACTCACTAAACTCTTCTTGAAGAGATCTTTTAAATAAAATCTTAGAAACCTCTTGCTTAATTATAATTATTAAAAAAGCAAAAACACTTTTTGTACACAGATACATAGTTAACTGTGTTTTTATTGGACATGCTTAATATACTTTACTGAACGAGCAGGTATAGTACGTAAAGTACCTAAAACAAAAACATACGAAAATTTTAATTTACTGAACTAAATATGTATAAAAATTATGATGTAGGTTAGTTCTGTATTGAATTTTACCTTCACAGTTCACATCAAGTAACCATATAAGTGGTAAATGACTGCGAAGAAAGTAAACAAGATTCTAAACTAAAAATGTACCTAAAACAATGTTTTATGTTCACTTTACAAGAAATTAATAGGTAGAAATTGACTGTATCTATGTCGTACTACAAACTATCATTTTTTTTTTTCATTTTTAAGGTAAAAGCCTTGTTTAGGTACTACTTTCTTTATTTAAATTTAAATGTTTAAATGGTGTAGTATTTTGAACGGAAACATTTCGAATTACAAAGCGAAATGTTTGCACCTAAGGAATATAAATCTGACTTACCAATAATATTATTATTGACGCAAAACTCTCGATTCAGTTCATCCGGGCGTCCTCACTCACATGGCAAGAGATCGACAGCGATCGACACGTTCACATTCACACACAAATTGCACAATGAACAAATGACAGGAGCGGGAAAGAAAACGCGCGCGGCGAGGGAACACGGACGCATCAAACGTTCGTTCAGAAATATGTTAGAATTCGTTATATAAAATTATCGATTGTCGGTATTTATCGTTTTTGTTTTCGATATTTATCGTTTTGTCAAAATGGACCGATAACCGATAAATTATCGATTATCGGTTATCGGTTTGCATGCCCTACCCCGAATACAGAATATACAATAGTTTTTATAAATTTTGCGTTTATGATATCCCGGTATAAATGCCATAAATCCTAACAAAAAGTACTAGGCTTGCATGAATTCACATAGTATTTCATTCATTACGTTATACTATTAATAGGATTTGGATGAGGCAATCAGATAGTTTAGAACCTGGATTAACACATAGGATACTTTTTACCTCGGTAGTACGTTTCCATGGGATAATTTCCGACTTCCACGCGAGCGAAGCCGCGGGAAAAAGCTAGTTAAGATATAAAAGCCAAGTTAAACAAACAGCATGTGTGGCTACAACTGGGTACAAGTGTACCACGGCAAGGGTATAAACATTCCGGCAATGTTCGGTTCGGTTGGGTTGGGCCGCAAGACTGTTGGGCACCATCGACCCGCGACACGTGCCGACAGCGTGACGGAAATTTAAACTGCTGTATTGACGACCATGTGGAGGTGGCGCAGAAGTATCGGGGGTTCGTTTTGATTCGTGATTCGTATTTTGTACAGTGAAATTAGAGTCGGTATAGGATGAGTTTAGGAGGTCTACTCTGATCGCTGATCTGAACATAATACCCTACTTCTACTCTTATAATACTAAGTGTCGTAGAATAGCTCCTGCCATGTTAATTATTGATTAAATGAACAGACTGAGTCATTTGGTGGAATTTAGGTCTTAAAAACTTATGACCTAACTCAATTAGACTCATATCTAGGGTATGTTTTTGACGTGTATCTATGGAGTATCTTTTTATGTGGGATTGTTTATACTGTCGAAGCACTTTAAATGGATGGATTTTAATATTTGAGGTGTCTCTCGACTCATCTAGGTCGAGCGATGGTTATAGGTTTGTTAAAATAAAACACGCAAAAATTTTGAATAAAATAATAAAAAATTAACAAAAACATAAAAACCCGACTGCAGACTGTTTGAAAATTGATCTGGTTTTGAATCTTTTTGTTGCAGTCGGGTTTTTTTTATATTTTCGCTATGAATCAATAACATTTGCCCAAAGTGAACCTACTGTTTAAAACCCCTCCTATGGCGTATGCGGCAGTCATAATCGTTAGTGGTCCCGCCACAGACCTGCAGCCCGCGATACGTCGAAGGGAAATCTTTTCCCTTTTAATATTTATCCCTGAAAACTTCTCTTGAATATTTATCCAGACTATATTATCCACTGTATATTATCCACTAGTATTTAATTTCAACTCTTTATTAGTGGCTTTTGAGGACATGATAATTATTCAAAGTTACAGTTGTAATATAAATAGCAATCATGTCATTTTGTTTGTTTTTTTTTTTTTAATTATTTAATTTGTCTTTTATTTAGATTATTTTCTATTTTGTGAATGTGAGAACGCTGTATTCACAAAAAAACGTCGACGTGGTCTTGAGAACACTTTAGTGGACTGTAGATTTGTTGACCATCTCCTATTTTGTTAATTGTTACTTGTTGAAAGACCTACACTGTCCTTCCATACATAATAATACTGTTATTTGAAAATATTGTAAAAGCCAATTATTTTTAAAAGAGTAACTGTGGAGTTTCTTGATGGTCTCTTCTCCATAGGAAACGACCAATTGGAACCGTGTACCTAGCTTCTGACGTTTTATAAGTGCCCATGTAGGTATATATGTCAAGTAAAATATTTTGAATTTTGAATTGACTGTTGCCATTATTATTTGGTATTCTTATAGTCATAATCGATCGTGGTAACTCGTGGCTTTTAAGAATGACAAAAAAAGTATTGCTTCCTGATACCATTAACGTTCATCATGAAATCTTTATTTTGATACCTATCTACCATCCTATCCCCGAACATTTTGTCTTCTTATTCTTAAGCAAAAACCATGAGATGTAATGAAGAGAGACCGTTTTGGGGGCGTTTTTCGTAAGTAACCTATAAAGTTCAAAAAGTGCTGATTCTTGATCTAATTATAACAATATTATTAATTTTCATTTTGTCTCATCTGAACCCACTGATTCCACTGCTTAGTGACGCAAGCGACACTCATAATCGTTAGTGGTCGTACCACTGCTGCAGCTCGCGATACGTAGGAAGGAAGTTTTTAATGACGTCTTCCGCTTGTGCCGAATGCTGCTACATCTCCGCCTCCCGTAGCAGCAGATAACCGCCTGTACGATGTTGCTAACATTTTATTTAATTGCTTTATTAGTCTAGTAGCAGAGCGGGAACTGTGGAGTTTCTTGATGGTCTCTTCTACAGAGGAAACGACAAGTGTTCTATGGAAATTGCATGTAAGAACTGTTTAGTCGCTCTTTTCATAAGTAAGTAGGAATTGTGTAAATCTGTGTAGGAATTAATGCTTAGGTAATTTAAACCTAAACCAAACAAAGTCCAAGTTTCGTGAAGATCACAGAAATATCCTGAAAATAGCTACTTCCATCAATGATATTATTTCTAACGATCCCTGTATACAGATTAAACCACGCGTACATATTCTGTCGACTGCCCCGAGTCCATCGCTAGTCGAGCATCCACGGAAATGTACGCGTGAATAAACTATTCCTACGAAAAGGAAATTAATTGAAATATCGATAAAAATATATGAAAAATAGAGGAAAACTCACGATTTGTTTATTTGTTAAAGTCTCTTGATGATGAAAATGATGGTGGATGCTCTTAATTTGGAATTAAATCACAGACAATTAGGAATTAAATCAGGGTTTAGAGAATTAAATAAGGGTTTCAGAAAATTATATAAATATCGTCAACTGTTTTGAAATGTATCTATAATGGCCCGTTAAGCAAATAAATGGTCACGTCAAGTACCAATAAAATCAAATGGGTAACTAACACCGATATAAGAATTAAAATAAAGACAAGAGTTCTAAGAACTCAAATACACACTTAAAAGAGTAATTGTCATAAAATTAACATTTGTTAAAATAAAACCCATTCCACTAACGTCCAGACAGCGTATAAACTAAAACTAATTAACATAAATATAGCAATAACCACGTAATAAACAAACACATAACTTGTGCTCTAATCTCCTAAACCGCTGCGACAATTTTGATAAACTCACCGCCAACTCACCACCGGCTCACCTGCTTCATTTGATATTCTAAACCGTTTAATGTACACTATAAACTTCTAGAGACAGGCCATATCAATAAGATATTCATACCGGTATATCAGTTATTTATGAAAACGATAATAACCTTAAAAGCAATATCGATTACGGTATCGGTTTTGAATATCGATTTAACTGTCATCAAGTCACCTACGCAAGAGTGATATTCTTGGAAACCCTTTGTTTATAGTGAATATCAAATTATCAATAATATACATATATTATAACGTGATCACTGTATTAAGTTTCGAAATTGTTGTGAAATACTTATTGTTACAAATAGAACTCAGTAAGATACAAAAGATAAAGTATACCGTGGAAAAAGTCCGAATCGACTTTAAATTTTTGTTTCTTTACGAGAAGAACTGGCAAGATAATTTACAATCAATGCTACAAATCTTTTTAAGTCTTGCAACTGAGACTACCATCCAGCTTCTTCTGGGAACTGGCTAAGGCTAAGATTCAACAGGGTGATAATCAATAATCATGACCGCTACGTCTTTCAGTGGGCTAAGCTCACACGGAGTACCTAGACGTAACGTAAATTCCAACGATTTTAAATTTAATAATACTCGTTTTACTCACACTAACATTTATTTCGTTTTAAGTCTATAATCAAATGAAAAAAAATTAAATGAAATTTATTTGCAAGAATTGTAGTACATTACAGTTGGTCGGGATTTTTTAAGTTTCTAAAACAATTCGTTAAAACTAACATGCGAAATTATAATAACTGAATGAAGCTAATAAAATTGAGACATACATCATAGAACTTATTTTAGTAGAATGCCAATCATTGTCAAATTATAATAGTAAAAAAGTCAGTGTGAATCCTTAAATGATATAGAATGATATTTCTTTATGCCATTTGAATAACGTGGCCATCGTGGCATTAATATCTATGGGTGATATTATTGTGGTTGCCGCATAAAAAACAAAAATCCTATTAGTTAGTTGTATTTGCGAATCAAAAATTGTTGGAATTTGCGCGATCGGATCGTGCTCCGGCACCAGCTAGTATAGCTGACATAGTTAATTTGTGTTGAAGATATTATATCACCTCCATGTACAGACGCCAGCAAGTCAAGTTACTACAATCTGTCAAAGAACCATGCCCAAAGTCCTATACATGCATACCCTAACTAAAACAATCATGTCCAAAAGCTACACATGGTGCATTTAAAAGCTCATGAGACCTAGATTTTGAAACAATTTCTATATGGTAAGTTTTTTGTATATTTCATAACAAAAAAAAATACTTATCCTGCCAAACAGCTCATTCAATAGACTTCAAAAAACGATTGATTGCTAATCATTTTCTGTCAGGCTTTTTCATAAACAATTAGTTCAATATCGTATTTCGATTTAAATAAGAATTGGTGTACATAATCTAGTAGTGCTTGACTAGATTTAGCAAGATAAATAACTAAATGTTGTAGCACAACTCGTCACTAGGTCCGGCAGCAGCTGGAGCCAGCTTAAAATGTACCAAGACTGTGGTAAGAACGATGTACATACCCATATTTTTAAAACCTCAGAATTAGGCAGTCTATCCATCACGAATGTGTGAGGTCGCTAAGCGGAGAAGCTAAGCTTCGAAACTATATGTAGGTAATTCGTTTCATTTAACCCTTTTCGAGCAGAATTAACCCATACTAGGCTATGAAAATCAAATAATCCTATTGGATCGATCGCTAAGCTGCTTAGCACATCTCTGGTGGAAAGGATTCTTTAGGATAGTTATAAATATCAGGAGTGGGCCTACCAGATGCTTATAACTTATGGGAGCATTCCACATACTAATAAAGCAGATCATACAGTGTAGAGGAAAATAAAACAAATCTCTCAGAAACAACGTAAGTACCCCTTTTTTATTCAATCTTAAGGCATTTATTTCAAAACTTAAATAAATATAAGCCAAGGCAGTGAAGAGTGAGCCAGTCCCAACAACCTAGTCCAACCACCATTTAGCTTAACCACACTTTGAAGGGAACTGAATTCTTTTCAACACGTCATGTTGTTTTGTCCTCTCTCAAGATGCTTTGCAGTTGCTGGCAGTTGCACGGATAATTCACTGACTGCACGTCTCTAAATACGTTCCACGCGCAAAACACATTTGATGTACCGAAACATTGATGCATGATTTCAATCAACTCAGCACTGCAATATCGTATTTCACCTATAAACTGACACGTATCGTAAGTCAAAACCGACAATGAGATATCGCTTTCAAGAATATGTATAACGAACTAAAATGTGCAAAAAACGTACGGGTAAGTGTTAAATAAACAATAAATTAACAAACAAACAATAACACACGCACAGAGCACCAGTTTGAATGTAACAGTAGGTTTCTATGGCGACGAGTGACAAGCGAGTGAATGTAAGAGAGTGACAACTAGAACCAGTGTTACCAGATAGTTGTATTTTTTTTACCCAAAACCTTTTCAAGAATCTGCTTCAGATAAAATACTATTTACACAAACCTACTACTATTTATTATCTACCTACAAAAGAACTTATAAATCAAAATAATTATAATAAATAAAATATCTTGGTAACATCATTCATATTGAAACTATATAGAATACATCCTATAAAGAATAAGTTCTCTGCCAGTGCTGTGCACTTCTGTTAGTGACGAATTCACAATACCTAACTAAAACTGTATGTGATTTTTGCATGTTACTTGTTGAAGTGCCTTAATATTAAATAAATAATATGGTGGCCTCCATGGTTATCTCCTGTACCTCAAAAATAAGGTATTCTCCTACCACTCATCTGATCACATTGGCCGAATGAACTGAATGAACCGAATGAACTGTAATCTTTCACCTATCGTCGGCATTAAACCGAAAATGTTACCGGAACTACAAATAATATTTATTTTTATTCAATCTTAAAAAATACCTTTGATTGACTCTAGACTATTATCTAAAATCTAGTTTGAATAAATGAAGGATACTTAAAAATATGAATTCGCTGGACATGGTTAGGGCATATGTGGTCATGGTCTTTTGTTTAATAGATTTCAACTTTATCGCTAAAGTAGGTATAAGGTTCAATTATATATTAAATTATAAGGTTTTCTGATTATATAAGTGTCCACATTAGTCATATTGTTAATTTGTGTATTACAACTGGTATTTTTCCACACCATCTTAAAACAGCTGTAGTCAAACCACTTTTAAAAAAAAACAATAGGGAAAACATGGAGTGCTATAGACCGATTGCGCTCATACCAATTTTTTCAAAAGTCTTTGAGAAATATATATACGAACAACTTCATAAGTTTTTTGAAAAATATAACATTTTAACTGAGGAACAAAAAGGTTTCAGAAAAAATAAAACCATTAACATGGCTGTTTACGATTGGTTGAATACAGTCATTACAAATGTTGACAGCAGAATACCCGTGTGTTCCGTATATTGCGATATGACCCAAGCCTTCGACTACGTGGACCATAAGATTTTGCTTAAGAAGTTAGAAGCTTATGGAATTCGAGGAACTATATTTAAACTGATAGAATCATATTTAATAAATAGGAATCAATACGTGGAAATTTCAAGAATAGATCCAAAAACTAAATCCGAATTAATATTTAGATCAAATAAACGAATAATTACGTATGGTGTACCACAGGGGAGCGTGCTAGGTCCCCCGTTATTTTTGATTTATATCAATGATTTACCAAAGGTAAGCATTCATCATATGTCACTATTTGCCGACGACAGCACCGTAACTATTAATAATACTAACGAGTTACAATTAGAAAATGAAATTAACAAAACCATCCAATCAATAATCACATGGCTAGATAATAATAACCTTAGGATAAATGTTTTGACAAAACTGATGTTGTTCAGTCAACGACCTAAGGCATCTAATATGATAATAGAACACGGTAGCAAAATTATTGAAAACGTAGGTACTACTAAATTTCTAGGTTTAAATATAGATCAAAGGCTGGATTGGAAAGTGCACACAGAGGAATTAAGCAAAAAAATAAGCAAATCTGGTTATGCTCTTCATAAACTGTCTTCGAGCTTAGGTACCGACGCTTTGCTCATTGCATATCATGGCATCGTTGGCTCAATCTTAAGATACGGGGTTATTTTTTGGGGCAACTCGTGTAATAGAGAATTAATCTTTAAGTTACAGAAAAGGTGTCTCAGAGCGATGTTTGGACTAATAAGTACTGATACGTGTAAGCCATATTTTATCAAAAATAAAATATTAACACTCCCGTCATTATACATTTATGAGGTTGCGGTCTTCGTTAAAACAAACCCTAAGCTTTTTAAGAAGCTATCCGATACTAATACCCGAAGTCGACGGGATTATAGTATATTATGCGGAAGACAGTCCAATATAACAGCACTGATGCATAAAAGTGTGTTTTGCATGGCGCCAAATATATTTAATCACATTCCGCCACACATTAAAGAATTAAATGTTAACCCATTTAAGAAAAAATTTAAGAACTTTCTAATTCAAAAAGCCTATTACAGTATTTCCGAGTTTTTAAAAGACAAAGTATTGATATAGTTTTATTTTTTATTTACATTGTATTATATCCATATTATCATTATTTGTTTTTCTTGTTTTTTGTGTTTTGTTATTGACATTGTGTATAATATTAAAATAAATTAATCTGACTTGTGTGTAATAATAATATGTGAATTTGTATGCTTAATTAATTTGACTTTTGACTTCCTAATTTTGTTTTATTACTTATACATTTCGATGACGAGTTTATGACACTATTCTGTAGTATATTTAAAATTTGATTGATGCAGTTTTAATTTGTTATGTTAATTTCTTTGAGTAACGGACAAAATAACTGATTATTTGAGATTTATATCCTATTAATAAAACCTATCTGTTTATATTTGTACGCCGTTAAGGCAAAACATGACTGTTCTGAAATTTTATTTAACATCTTACATGCAATATGTGTGTATACTTATGTTTTGAACAAATAAATTATCTTATCTTATCTTATCTTATCAATGTTGATTGCGAAAATTTGACAGATTGGAGTAGGTTGATGTGCTGGCGTCTACATGTACTAACAGTGGCTACTGGCTAGATAGAGAAACGCTAGTTTGAAATATTTTACACTTTTACTCTTATATCTTCCTAATAAAACATGCTTAGCAACATTTCATGTGTGTTTGCTCTATTAACCATCCCAACAATTTGAACCTAAAGCCTCCGTTTCAAATAAACTATGAGAAAGCAAAGTAAGAGGATGATACTTCAAGAAAACAAAGAAGAAACTGACACTAAGTGTGGGCACAGTTGTACTTTGAAGTATTGCAAGATAGGCATAAAAGCGACAAGTCAAGCGTCACTAAAGTTCATATCTTCTGCCCCAGTCTAATAAACACCCCATTATAACTATATCAGTCGCAGCTCAGCCCTGCTTTAGTTGCGGCTGTAAACTTTACGAGCGCTAGTGCTGCCCAAATAACGTTATTAATAATAACCATTATTTACCGGCGTTAACCGCTATTTAACGATAATAACTCAAACATGACAGTCAACTTTTGATGGACGTTTTATTAGTGGTTGGGGTTAATTGTTTTCGTTTAAACACTTTACTATAATAATATTATTTTCAGTAAACGTTTTAAATAATTGCGTTTGAAGTTAATTTGATTTAGTAGGTAAGTTTATTATGATTGGGATATAATTTTGCAAGTTTTCGTTTTGGTCCGTACTGGCGACTACGTTTTATGTCCGTTATGTGCGTTTATTAGTAAGAATTCGTTAGAATGAGGAAACTTCATCTCACTAAATAGAAAACCTATTTCTTTTTTAACAACGCAAGATAGTGTCTATCGTTTTAAAATCTTTGTAAGTTAAAACGTATATCAACTTACATTTTATCCTTTCAAATAACTCTTTTAGATTTTGGTGAAACGAAACATACCGATTCGTTCATTAGTACTCGTATAGGAACCGATAATTTACCGCATTCTCCCTATGACTTCCGACCATAACACGTCAAATGGCTACATGCCAATACGCGCAGTGTTTCGGAAGTCCATCTCTTCATCCATAACCATTTGGACACCGCACAGGTCCGGTATATCCATGGAATATTCCAGAAGACATATGGTGAGACTAGTTGGCGCGTATACAATTGTCGTTGATAGGATAGGATGGTCTTTGATTGAACTATTGGAAGTTGGAGCCAAGAATTTGAAGTAAAGCCAAGAGAATTTGTTTTGTTATAGCTATAAGGTTCTTAAGAGCTCAAACGTTCTTAGATGGGGGATATACGTCCGTCTGTCTGTATATTTAGCAAAAACCAGGACCTTACAGGAGTTTAGATACTTAGTACTTACTACGTTTAATTTAGAATTCAGTAGGTAGGTATCTACTTATTAAAATATGTTTTTTTTTTCTGTTTCATATTACTGTGAATGTGCACTGTACACTGGTTTGAATTCCTTAAGTTATAAAAGACACGCTCCTGTAATCTGAGAATAGTCTTTGAAAGTTACCTCGCTTCCTATTTATGGAATTCTTAGCTCTGAGGGATTTTCATGAACATGACCGAAGCAATATTGAATATTCAGTATCACAAAGTAACATCTATGGTGATTGGCTTTTCACCTCGGTATGATACCTTTGCATATAGGTAGCTCAAGACGAAAAGAAGTCTGGTGCGGAAGACATAATTAAGTTAATCATGAACCAATACATTGTGTGTAATACCTATCTTTCTTCTCTATAATGACAATTCTGCAATAAATTATATTATGTTCATTGTATCCCCGCTGTCACACAATTGGACAAAGGCGCTCGCCAACTAGTTGCGACAAGATATCACTAGTAGTAAGCCCGCGGTCGGTTATGTACACAATTTGTACATAGCTGCATAAGCACATACATAGATCCTCTCTAGGGTGAAAGCTCCGCAACAATATAGCTAACACTCGGATTAAACGCGCTGTCCCATGTAGGTGTCTGGATGCGAAGCTTTCTGAACAAGTTTAGATATTATAGCTACTGTTTTATAATAAAAAAGTATATTTGTAGTTTTTTTTTATATATGTTTTTTCCTATATGAAAAAAAAAAACAGTAATTCATAATTGAAGACTTTGTTATAGATTTGGAAGTTCCTATGCGAGAATTTGGTTCTAAACAATCAACGTGTAAGATTCTTCTGGCAAGAATTTATCCGTTCGTTGGTTCGTAGAATGATGCTCAGTGAGCAAAAGCTACATGAAAGGATCGGATCGATTTAATCGTATTATCGGCATCAGCTTTTGAGTGTAGCGTTACACTATGCTGCGTTCAGAACAGGGTGCTTAAAAAAGGCGCATCCATAAAAGCATTATAATTTATGGCAGAGTGTAATGAACTAACGGAATACTTCATATTTCTCTGTTTCTCATGAACATCAACACCACAGGAGCTCATCTTCCATTTGATAATATAGAAAAATACTAAAATCTTCAACCTTAGCTTCCCACCGCAGAGCATAGCATCCCCAGCCACTCTGCACAAATTAACTCACAAGTTAAAACAGCATAACTTTGTGGAATTAGTATGCATTGTGGAGCGTTTGCTTTATCTAGAGAACATTGCACTTGTAACACTGTTCATAGTATTTTGGGAGTTAGCTGCTGCGCCTGGGTCTGCTCGCGCAGTTTTGGTAACTATGTTTAGGAATAGAGCAGAAACGTCGCCATTGGCAAACAATGTTAATGTGTACCTACGAATTTTGTTGAGAACTGATACTTAACATTAGTATTACCTACTGTTACGAATATATTTTTTACAAAAATTGTTTGTTGTTTTAAGAACATGTTTTCCACGTTTCTTTCAATAGCGGATTTCTTTCGAATTTTTGCAAAATCTAGCATGTATTAAAATCATCATGGGTAATTTTAAGAGCATGGAATTCTATGAGCTTACAAAATTCAGCTGAAAAGGTTTTTCTCGTTAATAAATTAGAGAAATAGAGAATTTACAAATTGACCTCGACAGATATTTGTCATGACAAAACTATTCAATTTGTTTTCTCTGTCTTTTTAGAATCGAGGGTTTTTCAATTATTCAGTAAAAGAAAAACCAAAGTTTGCCGAATTTATATTTTTTATGAGTTGAGCACAAAAAGATGTTCCACCTCAGAAAATAAAGTTAGTACCTAAGCACTGAAAAAAGTGCTAACCCGCTGTTAGCACTTTTTTCAATGCTTAGGTCAATAAAACTTTACTTAGTCCTTGAAGAGTCTCTGAAGAGTGTTACTTGTGCAAGTAATCACCCCATTTGTGAGACTATTATAGTTTTATGATCGGCAATTGTTTCTAATGCTCTTCATAAAATTGTATGGAATGATGAATGGAGCGATCTGTCTCTGTGCAAATATTATCTTACGTCGTAGTTGTAAAGCTAAGTGTAGATGAATGGAAATTGAATTATAATCGAGAAGTGGATTTGTGCAAAAGTTATGTGACTCGTGCAGAATTGTTGTTTATCAAAGAAACGTACCTAATTTAGGTATAGAAATAACAATCATTTAGGTATTCGACTCGAAAATAAACAAGAAACAACCATCACATAGCAAGGTGAGATTATATGTAAGGTTCTCGCATAGCGCTATTGAAAATATGACTAATAACTTCAGGGCAACACAAAATAATGAACTCTCTCATTCTGCCTGCTTTAGTACTCTCGGTGTCCTCACATAACTCTTACGTCACAGTGTGATTTAAGCCCGGCTTATTTCATCCGAACTCATGACTACACCAACTTTTACGACTCACTTCCCGCTGCACCGCGATATTCTGATTTTTACAATTCATGTATCACAAGCTTTACAACCGAAACTCAGAATAGCGCAAAACTAAGCAACCTCTTAGAAACTTCACTGAACTAATTTTAAACCTAACATACTTCAGTATAAGGTGGATATTTGTATATTTTCTTGAAATTTAATTTAAAACTGCGGTGCACTTATATCTCGAGGGATTTAGCGTCAAATTGGATTGCTTTTCTACAAGTTGTGCATTTGCATAAGGACAAAAGATGTTAACGCCATTGGTCGGGTATATTTGTACATTCCAAAACAGACATTGGATATAATGTGAAGCTTTATCTTGAATATTTTGGTCATAAGAGAGTATGCAGTGTTTACTTAAGTAGCCAAATAACAACACTGTGCAATATCCTTTGTAATAAAAGCTCGACGATAAAGCTTGATATTTTTATCTCATGTGGTTAGTTCGAAATGTTTAACAGTAGTTATTTTAAACATTTTTAAAACTAAAGTAAAAATTACATTTCGTACGAGCACGTTCACAAAAACATTTGGAAAATGTTCCGCAAATTATCAAAGTGGAAAATCTGCATCTGCATTTTTATGGAGAAAATACTCTTAAAAGCGTTCAAAACATTTCGAAATTTTAAAACGGTTTAAGAGCTAAGCTTTAAATAATATCAGTCTGGTACTCCTGCAATGAAAATTAAATTATAATTGTGTGAAATTAGAGCTCATTTTGGTTTGGAAATAAAAATATTTACAAGGAAAGCAATGCATGTTGCGCTGAATGAAATATTGAAAATTCCGCGGGACGTGTGTGCAAAACCACTGAAATTCGTTTAACAGCTATTTTCGTCCTTATGCTTCACGATATAAGGACCATTTTTGTGATACTAAATGTATTATAAAATATGTTTTGTACGTGTTTCTGCGACTGGCTTTGACACTTGTCGCTATGTTATTCAGTCTTCGCTGTAAAAGACCTTCCACATACAATGTTTGTCGTGTCTCTATACAATTAAGGAATTTAAGCGCAGTTTATTATTTCTATCTAATCCTTTATATTAGGTACCTACCCAAAACAAGATTTTAGTTTTACTTGAAGATCAGAAAACTCTTCTTCAGGTATTTTTTTTACTTTTCTGAGTTCTATAAAGTTAAAGTAACTCCTATATGATCTACAAAATGACTTCTAGGTAGTCAAACCTATTAGTTATTTCTCTAATTGCCCATAAATAAAAAAACCTTCTTCTTTCTTTAACTTTCTATCTGGTTACTATTTCAAATTACTAAAACGAGTGAAGTTTCTTTTCTCTTAACTTATATTCACGCCTCGTAACTTCTACCATAAACCGCAGCGACTTCAACGTCTCGTGTGGCAGCGTCTTTAGATTGAAAAATATTAGAGTACGCCATGACACCCACTGTCATATTAGTGGCACGTTGGTAAACGTTAACAAATTGCATGTTTAATGTGATTTGTTAGCGACAGAAGCGCAGTGACGCGCATACATTGCTGCTTTTCGTTGATAAATGGTATTACACTGCGTTATTAATGTCGACGTGTAGCTGCGAATTGCGAATTTGTCGCGTGCGTTTGACTTAATTCTTCAATTATTTGGAATTCTTCAGTAATACCGTGTTTGGTATTTCTAAGAATTAATAAAATTAAGTACTTTGACATTTACCAAGGAATTTAATTCCTCATTTCAAATTAACGAGGTAGATACGAATTGGCAATTAGGTTAGATTTAAGTCGTGTAGGTACTCGAAAACCCCACTATTGGCGAGATGGTTAATGGAAGTTTTACCTATTATGGCTCCTACACACAGTGCCGGCGGCATAGCCGCCGGCTTTTGCCGCGCGGCACGTGCCTCCGGCTTTTGCTCCTACATTTTGTTTGCGTTTGTTTCTGCGGCTTTGTGCGGCATGGCCGCCTGTATGCCGCATGGCCGCATGTGTGTAGCCGCCATTACATACCTATTAAAATTAAAAAGTTGCTCGAAAATATTATAGTAGATGACCTAAAGCTGGAAGGAGCTGAATTTTCATCGGTGTTTTAAAAAAACTGAAAGACTTAACCAG
The DNA here is from genome assembly GCA_948150665.1 of Conistra vaccinii. NCBI lineage: Eukaryota > Metazoa > Arthropoda > Insecta > Lepidoptera > Noctuidae > Conistra > Conistra vaccinii. The sequence continues at coordinate 638,462 of OX411328.1, forward strand.
TCTTTCAGTTTTCTAAAAACACCGATAATCAAGATTATAAAATACATAAAAATATATATAACAAAGAAACAATTGCAAATCACGATCTTTCTAAAGAGAATACGTGTATATGTTAAATTTTTTCTACTGTCTGGAGAATAAAAGAAAGGTAAAGCCCAGTTAGTAACTCCCCTATCCTTCACACGAAATAACTTCTCTAAAAACCTAATCAAATAACATTTCAGTCATGTAGCGATAAATCTAAACATTTTCCAGAAAACTTTGTAGCGGAGAAATAGCAAGTGAACGTTTTCAAAGGCATCCCCCGCGAGCCGCGACTGTGTGTAGCGGAGTCAATTTATTTCTTAAATAAAACTTTCCACGCGGAATATCGGGACACAAGTTTAGTTGCGTGGGTTCATATACTTACTTTAGTATAAATATGTTGGGGTTCACACTGGGTGGAAAAGTCGTTGCGGTTAAGGATTTTCTTGATAGCTTGAAAGTTTTTGGAAAGTTCATTAGGAAAAATCATTCTTGTTCAGGTTCTTCGCGATCACCAGACAAAAAAAATACTTAAAAAAATTGTCTTTTACGAAATCATTTTCGAATGTGTCTAGGAGGAGAATATTTCTGTCTTTTGGGGTCTATTTTCAGGCAGAAACTACTACTTCGTTAAATGAAGTTTTCTGCGTTTTCATGAATCGTCGTAGTTCTCACGGCGTGGTCGTTTTTGGTCCTTAGATTTTCATAAAGAAAGGAAAGAAAAATATTTTATTTGTTGAAATACAAACAGAGAGAGAGAAAGAAGATCACAGAGAAGATCTAAACTGCCACTTACATCCTCTCAGGGCGTTCAATACATAAGGCTGGTCTCTTGCGAGTTAGAGCTAAGTGTATGGAGATTGTGTATCCAAAGCGGCCGCGGTCTGTAACGTTCACGTACTACACAACTGGACCTAATACAATACTGTGTTGTTTTGTTGTGTTCCAAGAATTATTAATCGAATACTATTTCACTTATGATAATAATTACCTTATGAACTACCAGAGGGACATATTCCGTATGTTTAAGAACATTCGCGTTCTTATCTCAGACCCAATCTGTCAGAAATACCTCTAATTTCTGTACATTTTTCTCGAGTTTTCAGTTTGTCGTTGAGATGAGAGACTAGATTTTCAACGTTTTTGTATGTGGCCTTTTGATAGTGCCATTTAAAACTTATTAGGTACTAGCTTCTGCCCACGACTTCGTCCGCCAGCCTCAAAATTCCTCAAAAATCGGGCTATCCAATGCAAAAAAAAAAAACGAATCCGACTGGTAGTATCGGAGAGAAACGTAGGAGGTCCTACGTACAAACTTACAAAAAAAAAAAACAAATACCTCTTCATAATATTAAATCTTAACTAGCTAACCAAGGCTCTCCGTAATTTCTATATAAATCAAGATATTTGTTAAGCATCGTTATAGAATACGGGCCAAATCTCTGAAGCAATGTAGTTTTGTAACATAATATCAAAATCGTGTACCACAAATATGAAGACAAACTTGTCGTGTACACGTATGATATCCAACTATCTTCATTAACCCTTACAAGGATAGAATAACATATTCATCACGAAACATATCTTCAACAACAAATCTACAATCCCTTACTATAATAAATCATGAAAAGGAACATATTTCATAGCACATCACATTAGCTACTGATGACTCATAATATCAAACATACTTATGTACCCTTTTAGCGAAAAAGCATCGTCTTTATCTATACATATTATTATATATTAATGTCACTTTTCGTGTCTGTCTCTGTGACTGCGTTGTTCCTCTATATTCGGGGAGTCAGGGACATCGACGCGAAGCCTGTTACCATGGATTCAGTACATGATTCTGAACCCCCCTGCGTCGAAAGTTTACGACAGTTATAAAAAAAAAAATTCTGTTAGCCATACATTTTGACCGCGTAGGTATTGCATTTTTCTATGAAACAGCGGATTTTTTTTTTAATAACCGACGTATAATTTCGGCGCAGGGGGGGAGTTCAGAATCATGTATTGAATCCATAGTAGCAGGCTTCGCGGCGATGTCCCTGACACCCTGTATGCTTTAAAGTGGTTTTCACTGATTTCGAATTTTTTTTCCATAAGGTTTAATTGTGTAACATTATATTAACATGAAACACAAATAATAAAGAAATCTCCATATTTGGCAAAGTCGTATAAACCGTGCGAAGCAGGGACAGGTCGCTAGTATATTCATATAAAATTGAGTCGTAAAAAGCAGTTCTCAGATCGACAAATCATTGGGCTACTGGCTCATTACTCTCAAGTTGACAGACGAATTTATAAGGGCGGCCATCTTGTGTACACATCTCATTTATCAGACAGTCTCGTAAATCCTTCCAGTGTATCGCTTGAGCCAACGCTGCTGTGCTGATGTTTTTGAAGTCTTTTTTGCTCTGTTAATGGATCATTAGGTTGATATTAAAATAGGATGGTGTTTCTTGAAGGCAACTGCATCATTCATGTAAAGAATAACTACTATCACCAAATTACATATATTCCAAGCCTATAGTTTTAGTTTCATGATAGGCTAAAATTATGAGCCCTGTGAGGTCTTGGGGCTCTCCTATGCAAAACCGGAAATGCTTAACATATATATTAAAGTTGAGCTAACAAATGCACCTGATGGGACGGTTCTGACTTGAAAATTGATTAGACTCATAAATTCGAACAGGAGAATAATTATAACTTTGTTCGTGAACAAACAATTTCTGATTAAAATCAATTCACGAGCTTGTTAACGTATAATTCAAACATCAAACATACGCACCCAAATATCAAACAAACAGTAATTAACATATTTTTACAAAATCAAACGTCGGGTTAAATAAATTATTCGCTCGTTTACTTTATAACTTGTCTGTACAAATAGCCCCGGGTTTACCCGAGCACACGGGTTGTACCCGGGTTGGGTTGCACCCGGTTAACCGTAACCGGACCCTAAACACGGTTCTTTGTTGGTATAAATTTATTGAGTACATAATTTTGTGCGCATTGGTTTCCGGGTTATTTTTTCGGGTTTTGTAAACCGGATATGAAATGAATTGAAATAAATTGAAACGTATTGCGTATTGCCGATAAAATACGCATAATCCAAACCAGTGTTTCAACGTAGTAGATGTATTTTGAAATAATAATATTAATTTAGAACCAGCATTCAATCTTCCTAGCCTTTTTCCCAACTATCTTGGGGTCGGCTTCCAGTCTAACCGGATGCAGCTGAATACCAGTATTTTACATGGAGCGACTGCCTATCTGACCTCCACAACCCAGTAACTGGGTAATACGGTACCCCTTGGTAAGACTGGTGTCAGACTTTCGGGCTTCTGACGACTCGTAACGACTGTCAAAGATCCACAAATGACAGCCGGGACCAACGGCTTAACGTGCTTTCCGAGGCACGGAGGAGTCTCGGTATGTAAAGATGGTCACCCATCCACTGACCAACCCCGGCAAGCGTAGCTTAACCTGATGGATCGACCCGTGCGGCTTGTTATAACTTAGCCACGAGCTCCTCCTCCAATTTAGAACCAGCATTACTGAAATGAAATGAACACACACATTGGACATTTACTGGCGCTTTATTTACGAAAATCGGAGAAAATGGAAGTTACTTAAGTAAATGAGAATACCTACCTACGATCAGATCATACAACAAAACTACAATTCATAAAACTAATCACTGGAGGAAAGACGTATTTGCTTCAAATTCTAGTTTGAACATCAAACCTTTCAACAACAATAAAATAGATTACCCAGAACTTAATAGTCAATAAAAACGCGAAAATATACTAGAAATAAATGTCCTCTCCAACGAGATTTGTTTAGACAAAACACTTAACTGATATTACGAAAGTAATGCAATAAAGAGACGCACCTATAACGCCCCATGTAACAATTATGGACGTCTCCCTCGCGTTGTGTATATTAGAAGGAATAACAGTTATGGAGAGAAGTGGAAGTTTCGATGCAAGTATTCCATGGAGTATGCTGGGTAAGGGATTGGGTAACAAGAGGACGCGGGTAGATAGGCAATCTGTCTGTCAAAATACCATTGGTAAAGTTATATTTGTCAGAGGAACTCTTTGAATCGCAAGAAAACTGACATTTAAAAAAAACCGCTTCCTGAAATCGAATAGTAACTTATATCAGTTGTTCATATATTAGGTACATGAACTCGATCTAAATAAAAATTAAGAACGAGTTTTAGAATGCATGACTGAAAAGTAACCTATAAATTAATTTAGGTTACGTAATATATAACGTATTAGTAATGTAGTTTTTTTATAGCTATTTAATATTTTATTTTACATATAGTTAGCACACCAAACAGCGGAGTGTTTGGTCTAAACATACTTAAATACATAATCAGCCTATGATGTGCCCACTGCTGGGACACACTGCCGTCCGCAAGCTATAATAAAACTGTAATTGTAGCCACACTATTGAATTAGGACAATCCTGTAATGATAGTGATGATGAGTTGGTAAATAAATAAATAAATAAATAATAAATAAATAAATAAATAATGCCGTTATCTTGCATCTGGTCGATTTTCGTTTTTTAATGGCACCATAATCAGAAAAAAATTCTCTATCTTTCTGTTTAAGCAGTATTTTTCTACGATGTATGGATCCAGAAATAAAAAGTTGCCGTTAAGTTGCCTTTTTAAATATATTTACTACGCTAAAACGCAGGTAAGCAACATTACTAAACTAAAAAGTCACTAAGGGCTTATAACTAACATTTTAACTAGCATTTTTACCATCAATTGCGTAACTAAATTGCCGTTAAAAGAATTTCCTACTCTATTCTGAGGTTAAAGTACTTTAACGGTTTTGTAGTTCTGCTTTCTTTCAAATTACAGTATTCTAAATCCAACGCTAAAAAGCCGTTAAATGAAAGTACTAGACAAAAATGTCGTTAAATAGCACTTAACGGCATTTTTTAAAAGGAAATATAAATATTTTGTTGAAGAGTTCCACTAGCACTTTCACCGTAGGATCTGGTCCTGAGAGAGAGCCTCAGGAGACTTATCTTTTTATCTTGCGTTTGAGTGCTCATTCCACCTCACGTAGGTAGAATGGCAGGCCAAAATCCTCGATATGACACTCGGTTGGTTCGACTCTTGGGTCTTCACTTGTGAGATTCGGTTGTGTTGCAGTTGATGAGTACAATTCTGTGTACAAGTCTTCCACAACGCTCAATATATATTGGTTTTTTACCCAATTTGTTACGGCGGTTTCTTCAGCATCCATTAGGCTAATTTGCTTCTAAGCGCTAAGTTTCTTCCGAATAATTTTTGTTCCTCAGTTATCGGTAATGTTTTCATTATGGTATTCGGGGTGTAAATTCGCAGATAATTTCGTAGTCGAAACTCAACGACGCTCTAACCAAGCGATGGTCACTTCCGGTTTTAAAATGACCTGACCAGATACGTCAGTTATTACCTACGTGTTTTTGGGAAGCAATCACATAGCTCATTTTTGGTCTTGCCATTAGGACTGGCCCAGGTCCACTTCCTTACTGGTAATTTTTTAAAGAATGTATTCATAACGTAGACCTTTTTTCATTTCTAGTAAGTCAACCAGAGTCTGACGTCTCTAATCGCGAGTGCCAAGACCAAAACTACTGACAGATCTCGCCTTACATAATTACGGGCCTACTTCAGCATTGAAGTCTCCTATTAAAGTGGTAATGTAACAGGGGTTTTCTATGAGAGCTTTGTTAAGTCTTCATAGAACTGCTCAACTTTATCATCATCGTAATTATAATTACGGGCATAAACTTGGATAACCTTTAGTGAGTAGCGCTTTTTAAGCTTTATTAATGCATATCAAACGCTTGTGGAAATACTCATAAGTCCTGGATAGTAAGTAGTAAGTGAGATTAAGGCGATCTCCGTCCGTAACGTCCTGGTCTTAAAGCATGCCAGAGTCAGGGTCATCGGTCGGTGGCCGGATCGCATCCAGGGATTCTTCGCACACTGCAAATATTTTTTATTGTTTATTTTGATCTCAACTCATCATTTACAAGATAAAAATTGTTTCTTTCTGTTATTTGCTAAGATCGCATTTTCAATTATTTTATGTAAGTTCTTATAAAGTGATTTTGTAAAAATTAAAGAAGACTGTGTCATTAAATGATTGATAATTTATATTTCTGTACATAAGCTCTTTTATTTCTGTAAGTACTACCTTTTTATTTGATTGTCGGTTCCGCCGTTACATTTTAATGTTTTGTATTTAGCGGCATTTTAGCTATGTAACCAAACTAAAAAAAGAATGCTGGAATAATATTCTTTTAAGTTACTATACTTAAGTGCGGCAAAGTGGCTTTAGCTGCATTAAGGTTTAGCATAGTGTTTGTTCTCGGAGTCATTATGCTTAGCTATAACAACGTTAAAGTATTTAGCGGCATTATAGTTTAGTAATTAAGCGCTTTTTTTTTAGTTTTATATAGATCAATAAAATTAAATGAAAATCAAACACTAAAATGCCGTTAAGGTATGCTTAGCGGCATTATAGTCGTGGTTTACCCAACCACGACTGCTGCTGCTGTAAATTGCAGTAAAGCTGTAAATTGTAAAAATACTAAACTATAACGCAAAATACCTATTTTTGTTAAGATTAAGTCATTGTTAAGAAGTGAAAGTATGACTATTTAAAAGAGCAAATCTAGATCTAATTTTTGATACTCTCGTATATGAAGAATAGTATCTCTCGTATATGAGTTATAGTTATGAAACGGCACCCATTTCTAATTTCTCCGCGCTTTTTGTCCATAACTCGAAATATGATTTTGTTGGATAACGGCTTTTTAGCTTTAGGACGGCAGCACAGACCTCCTCTCTTCAAGAGAGAGTGGGCTGTTATTACCACGCGGGCCCAGTGTGGGTTGAAAGATGGCGCGTCTTCGTATTTTTTGTTCTAAGATATGTCGATTTCCTCACGATTTTTTCCATCACCGTTTTGAGAGCAGTGGTGATGAAATTATTTACATAAAGTAAAGCGCCTGACTGAAATCGAATCCACGCCCTACAACTCTTAAGTTGGGGCCACCACTGCTCCGCTCTCAACCTCTTTCGTATTTCATCTCGCACTTTCGATTGATTTTTTCCAAGTCTTTTACAACGATATAAATGGTTTTCGCACAAGAAAGAATCACTATTTAACACAAAAAAAATTAAAACAATTAAGAGCGTTTATACAAAAAAACTTTTTACAAAAAAACAACAACCGACTTCCAAAAAAGACACTACAAAGTCAAAAATAACTTTAATTTCGGAAGTCGGTGTATTTGGTTTTGAACTTTCGTTTTTTGTCACCGACTTCCGAAATTAAAGTTATTTTTGACTTTGTAGTGTCTTTTTTGGAAGTCGGTTGTTGTTTTTTTGTAAAAAGTTTTTATTTTGCACTTTTTAGTTGTGGTACCTACCCCACACAAATTCGAATACCACTAACCCGTAAATAACAGTGATTGGAAGTTATCATCATTTATATTATAAACTAAGTGGGAAAAGTTCGTATTATTGTAGATAACTCAAAAACTATCCAAGTAAAGTTAATAAAATTTATATAAGACCACCTCGGGAGCATACCCGTTCAAACAAAAAAACAATTTTCAAAATCGGTCCACAATTGACGAAGAAATCGCGTAACAAATCTCCTCCTTTTGGAAGTCGGTTAAAAAGTGGACAACGTCGCAAATAGCTGTAAAAAATTTCGCTGTTTTGATGAATTTGCAATATTACTGTATGGAAATAAGAAATATGGCTAACTAGTGAACTAAAATATTGATTATGAAATGCAATAATTAATATCATAACACTGAATATTTAGTTATAGATGTGAAAAAATTGCCGTTTTTACACCTAAAAAGGTACCAACATCAGATTCAGTGTTGGGATTGCAATTAACAATTTTGTACTGTCGCCATGTCGTCGCCGCCCGCGCCGCCGCGCGCCGCCGCTCCGGCCATCGTTCCTCGCTGCTGTTTCGTGCACTTGGAGAATTCTTTTTTTTTTTTTTGTCGTGTTTAATGCCTAGTATATTTTTAACGACCACCACCAACATATTAAAAGTAGGCGCAAAAAAACAAAACTAATAAAGGTAAAACTACTGAAGTAATTTCTGTTAAAACATTTTAAAGTAAATGAACATGATTGTAAAATTTATTAGGATTAACAAACACAGATAATATCAGTACAACCGGAATCATTTAGTTCGGTAGCCATTCGTTTGCAATTTAATCGGTGTTGAAATAAAATGATCTTAACGTAAATTACTGTTGCGTTCCAAAACAGTTTAATGTTTGCAGTTGACACCTGTTCTGCTAATAAACTAGCTATATTAAATTCTATCTGTATTAATTATCAATTAAATGCTTTATTATTTCATAATATTGCCAACAACATATCATTTGAACGACTTACTGAAATGTTTTATCTAGTTGAAGACATTGATGTAAATAATTATTGGTATTTCAACACGAGAATTATTCAATTTATCTTAACATTTGTGAGTTCGCTTCAGTGCACTTTCTGAAGTCGCAGCCCTATTCTGTAGCTCGTCGGAACTCGCGAAGGCTTCTTTAATTCCAGTCCATGGCGCCTCAGATAAGAAGTAGATCGAAGTAACTTTCCGATGCGAGAACTTCAAACAATTAAGCCTTTATTTCGCGCTTCCAACAATGAGAAGTAATTAGCGGAGTGCTTGACGATTCCGGCATTTTTTACAAACGGAACTTTTCGAAATACCCTCCTATTGTTCGTAAATTTCCATCAAACTCCGCGCTGACCCCGGGGAATCTTATTAACGGAGCGACGCTTCAATGTTTTATTGAACCTATTGAATCTATCGCACGGAGGCTCGACGGAAACAACCAATATGCCGTAGATAACAAATCTTTGGAGCAATTTAAAGGGCCATTTTTAATATCCGCTCGAGGTCAACATCCTTCCCTTCGCACGGCCCTGCCAGTGCCCGCTGCTCTATGTATCATATTAAATTGAATAAAGGTTGATTTGTAGGCCTGAAAGAACGTTTTCAATACTCCTTATTGAACCATTATGTCTAATGGCTGTGACAATAGGGCATTACAAATTTGTCTCGTAGAGCTCAAGACGAGTGCCATAGGAGTACAAGAGGAGGATTTATGTTGGAAGACAATGTAGATCTTATCGTTATCATGTGAAGGTTCTTTTTCGGGTGGATGCGGGAGATGTCCCAATTGAGTTTATCACCGGATATTGTAAAATGGTCGTAGTTAGACGGCACAATGTGTCGGTAGGCATTGACGGCCTGCGGCACGCTTGTGGCCCCCGATTGTGTTTGGGACTATACTAAAATTAATTTGATGGGTACTCTCCACAGCTTATGGTATTACGTTGGAAGCGATTGAGGCGTAATTAAACCTCAAAATGAGGCAACCAAGCGAGCAAGTAAACCGGAACGCAAAGTAACTAAAAACTGGAGTTCCTCTGTAGCGTCAAATTTTAACGTTGGGTATTAAATTTTTAAGCAATTCCATTCGGCTAACTTTTGTTGTACACAAAACGTAGCCGCTTACTGTTAATACAAAATGATAGAATATTTAAGTTACAAAAAAAAAAGATTTTTAGAACGGATTTTGAAGCCACTAACCTGGTGGACAGATGCAGTCTCCTACATCTCGCTCCTTCCGTGACAGCTCCGGTCCTGCACTCAGAACCGGTTCCTCCGCCTTCGCTGTGGCTCCTCTGCTGAGCTCTTCAAACTGCTTCTCCAACACTACCACACGTTGCTCCAGGGTGTGCTGCCTATACAACCCGTAGCCACAAATGACAAAAAAGAATAAACAACAACACCACAACACTACAATGTTCAGGACATTTTTGTCACCGTCCTGTCTAAAATTTGGATTAGCCATTTTTGGATGAATGATTAATGATGGCTAAGGATCATTGTCAAGACCGGTATGGCCGTGAGGTCAGACGTGTGTGGATCAATTGACTCGTGTGGTCTGTTGCTCGGTAGGCCGGTGGGTTGGCACTGGGGCCTCCGCGCGCTCCCGCGGGAAAGGAAGTGGCCCGTCCATCGTTAACTGCCCTTCTAGTTGTGTCGATTACCGCTCGAGTACCCTAACAGCACCAACTACCGAACTTTGATGGACGTGTTACATTGTGTGTTCCGGATGCTGAGGTTTGTGATTGTTGAATTACTGTTCAATTACTTATGTATGTGTTGTTGGACAGATTATGCGCTGCATGTAGACATTGCTATAGAATGACGTGTGATATACGGTCAATAATGGTCTAGAAAGTTTAATAGATACCTCACGGTACTGTGTAGAGATAGCTAAGTATCAAACATGGTGGTTGACATAATTATCATTTAACTACGTAACGCCCAGGTTTTGAAAAGTATCTTGGAAAAAAATATTGGCCAACACCAATGAGAATTTTATTCTTTTACTGAAGTATTTACCTACGTGAAACGTTGACATTAATTCGTATCAAATTGTGCCAGCTTTTTCAACGAATGTGAATTATGAAGTAACGGTAACGGTTCATGCAATTCAGAACGGACGGTAAGGAACTATTATTGTAAACATAATTTTATTTAAATCATAATTCATAAACACAGAACACCCCAGGAATTACAAAAATTAATGCCAATCTGGGAAACAAACAAATAAATACTAATGATCCTTTTCATCGGAAAACTTTCCTTGTATTCTTAGCAGTAATTCCGCACTCGAGTTCAAGGTTCGCGGCCGTTGTAATATCTTCAGAGTACTAAACAAACCGCACCCAACCACCCTTTATGATGGCAGTAAACATTAATGTCATATAAAATCAGAAATCTTCGGCTCGATTACCATGACAATAAGCAGTAACTAAACGATTTGCATATATATTGCATATAAATTGTTCTTCAGTCGCGTCGCTAGCAATTAAGGGTATTTTCTGGGTCCTGTTTTACATGGCGGCTAATGTAGTAATGTCCCGGGGTGACGCTGATAAAAATGTAAATGTCCAAGTTAACCTACGGGTCCTATTAGTCCTGCCAACTGTCAGGGGACTAGGTAGGAATGTTTCATCTCCCCCGCTGTGAATAAATCTTTCGAATCTAGAAGACGGTGTAAGGATCCCCCTTTCTGTCCTGATACTGTTTGCAAGTGATAAATGGTACGGCGACAGGTGAATCTCTGTGCGTTTAGGATGGGCCAATCTTGGATTGTGGATTTGGGCGTGAAATATGGAAGTGGAGATGATAAAACGTTCTTGAGATGGCCGCGATTTTGGGGTATTGACTGATATTGATGGTGTTTTTTAGGGCAGTGGCTAGGATAATATTATTACATATTTTTGCTGTGACCACATTTTATACTACACAACTACTAATGGTAATTTCAATGGCGAAATACTTAATGATGAAGCTTTTTTTAAATCGAGCCTTAATGAAAAGCTGTGCTTCGTTTTTAGCATTTCTAACATGGAATCAACACATTTGAGCAATGTAATAACATTAGATTTGTTACCTAGAAACGCAAACATTCCTCACAATCCCTCGTCACTCTGTTATTCATTACTTAAAAAGCGCATTCAAAAGCAGTCCACATTTAAAACGAAACAAAGTAAAAGAATTCCTCGGATCCACTAACAACAGGCCGTCAGCGATCCAGACATTATTGTAGCACATTACACCGGTAGAAACGCGACACGCAGTGCAGGGTGTCTCCAAACATGCCTCTAACAAGGGTAAATTAAAATTCCTTCCCCGTTTTATACGCAGTGGGGTCACCCTTGTTCTGAAGCAAATATCTCCGCAGAAAACTTTGGTGAAACGGCCTTTTCACGAATTGCTACATCCAATGCTCGTTTCGTGCACGATAATACGTTGACTACACATGTAAAAGCAGCAATCTATGTGGAACAAGCGATGTAGTAGGCATTAAAAAATCACCTGCGTTGACAACGCGTGAGGTGTACATGTAATGTATGGGTTACCTGGGACGCGGCGGGAAACAAGATTTTATTACACACTTGTTTAATTTCCTAAACATCTCCGAAGGTTTATGTTTATAATTAAGTATGGTGTTAATTAAGGGGCAGAAACTCAAACGGGGTGGTTGACCGGGGATTCCGCAAATCTTAAAGTTAAAGAGTTAAGTTTAATTGCGCAAGTCTTGAAGTTCGTTTTAAGCAGAGGTTGTAACTTCATTGACAATTAAACGGAAACCAGCTAAATGAGAATGAGGTTTTTGCTTGAAGTTGTATGAATTTGATGGCCACTTAATTTGCCGCTTATGTACTTATTATCTTAAAGAATATGATAATTTCCTTCACAGCTTTATTTTACACTCAGTTTATCGTTATTATTCTTTAGACGTTTTTATAGTGCAAAAGATAAATTGTTGATAAATTGCACTTGTTTAAGAATCTTTTAGATTTGTTTCTATTTGTGTAAACAGCACTTATTTATTTGAAAATCTTTTGTGTTAGCTGCTAGTTTTTCACAAGAAAAGTTAAGACAACTTGCAAAATTTTAATGCAGTGTTTTTAATCTTTTTAATTCAATAGGTACAGTCGATCTGACCGGCTGGTCTTTGGAAACTCCCAGCTCCATTGGCGAGAAACTCCCACAGCTTGAATTAAGTAGCGTTCTCTAGAATTGAAAATAAAGTCAGTTTATTGGTCACTGATCCAACAGAGTTGGTATAAGCAATCTAGTTTATGACTTCAGAAAGTGACCAAACTCAAGGACCTATTATGAACCAACGATTCAAGCCCAATATCCAAGCATGCAATGTAAATCTAAAATAATATGAACATAAAAATGCAACAGATTTAATTAAAAATAATCTTCAAAGGAATTTTCAAAATCACTCAAAAACCAACACGAACACGTAAAGGCCAAAAAGGCACAGAATCTAACAAGCTTAATTCTAAAATTCAATTAAGCACTTTTAGGGGAGGGACAGGAGACACGGATAATGAGTTACAAACGCCAGAGAGCAAGCTCGAACCGATCCGATTTAAAACGACAAAAAACGGATCCCGGTTAATCGGCATTAGACGGTCTGGTGAGCACGGCCGACACCTGTAGTACTGTATACATTTGTGATTGCTAGCTGTGCATGTGAGGCTGAAATAGCTGATTGTTCGTTTTGGTGAAATGTGTCTGTGATTTGGGTGATAGTGAAAAGTTGGCAGAATTTGCTGCGCATGGTAGAATTGGATTTATAAAGACCTTGATTAAATTATTATGTGAAATGGATTCTATGTTTGGGATTGAAAATATTGTAGGTAATTGGATTTTCCTTAACTAAAATTCAGCAGCATGAGTTGTTGTTTTTTTTTTAATTTTCTAATCTTACGATTGTAAATCTGATTAATGTGTTTTTGGAAATCATTCTTAGTTATGAATTAGAAAAAGCTTTCAAGCTCTTCATAACAATAATCGTTAATAATATGAAACTGATTATTTTTGATACTAATTTGTTTTATATCTAATGACCATCAAGAAACCAACACAAAATAACGAGTCCAACCAATATTTACATCAGAATCTTATCCCAGTTCCACCCACGCGAATTTCGGTCGTTGCAAAACTACATGTAAATCAAAATGTACGTTGTTTTAATATGAATTTATGGCATGTTAATGGCGCTTGTAATTCCTGTAACGACAGCCTGAGTGCTGGCATTAATCTAGTCCAATTGTGAGTTATTGTGGACCTGGACTAGCTGCTAATTGACTAGGTACCTCGATACCTAGGTGTAGGTGGTGCATTGTGTCTCTGTACTGGAATTTTGTTTTTTGTCTATTATGACGATTTCTTGATAGTTAGGCTTAAAATCATTTTAATTTTAGAAACTGACTCTTTGCATTATAATAAAAAAATACTTTTGATGCCAGGGGTCTGACTAAAATTTACTTTTAATTTAGCTATCACATAACGCTAGATTTCAAATTAGGAGTTCTTAAATGATTTCACATGTTCATTGACAAATTTTCTTATTTTCAGATTCTCCAGTAATGAAACTATCCCTGTCCAGAATGACCCATTCTTGGCTGCGACTGTGGAGCACATATTTGATAAATCTTAATTCAAATTCCTGTCAGCTAAAAACTTACTGACTAATCTTTGTTGCTGTCTTTATATTACAAGAATGAATGTATTTTATCAATTCGGTAGCAGATTCAAATGCCAGTTACTACATCACAATGCTTCAGTGTACCGATTTATTGTGACGTCAGAATCTCCCAATGCTCTAAGTGCTTCCCGTACAATTAGGAACAGTTATCTGGCGGAAACTAGTTGCTTCATAGCTTCTAGCCAATTCTCTGTCAATATAATTGCCTTTAGCAGTAATGTCTCAATCATTTGAAAGATTTATTAGAAATTGTATCAATCTATTCCTTCTATTCGACACGAGAGCGTGTAATTAAATTTAAATGTGATTTTAACTAGAGATTTATTGGTAGTATTTATTCCAGTATTGCGAGCAAACTGGTCTTCGTTGGAGGAGATGGATTGGACAATAGCATTTGTCTGTGATACGACGAGACAGAGATTCGTCTTAATTACACGGCTGGAAAACCATTTATAGAGGTATAACCCTGCTAAAGCTGCAAATACCTCTGAAGAATTCAAGCAAGCTAAGCTGTACTGACAATATTATGATATTATAACCGTTACATCGAAATCGATACTGACAACATCGATGGTTCAGTTACAGGTACATCACATGTACATGGTGGTAGGTGCCTGAGAGATATTTCTCGACGACATGTGAAGCTAAGTCAGAGGACTATGGGCGGCTTTAAAACTGACACCAGGTTAGTTAGTAACCACACGAAAAAGAAGAAGATTACAGTTACGGGGTTTGGACAGATGTTTGTAGTCAAAAGTAGTATTGACTGGTTATGAGTGTTGCCTGTGACGGTACGAGTATTCACGGTTTTATTGCTCTTCTTGGGTAGCGACCATAATATGACCAAATGTCCTTTCTTTGGTATTGTCCGTCGAGTTGAGCTCCATGATTACTGACAAATGCTTGCACTGACTGGATAGGTCCACTCAAATCTGTGTGGTTCTTTCCTCAAAAGACCATTTCAGACACTTATCTACATGGTTCTCATATATGGCTTGACCAAGATTATGTCTGGAATTTAAAAGAGACTGCGACCTCTGAGTTTGTTTCGGCCTTTCTTTTCAGAATAGTCAGTTAGGAAACGCCAACCTCATCTAGCTTATTATTAATATTTTTTAATATGACGTGTAAGGCTGATTTTAGAGTCACGCTGACCGCACCCTGACCGTCGGCGCTGACAGCCGAAACGTATGAACTTCAGATGTCAGCGCTGAGCGGTTGGCGTAATTTCATAGAATACTAAACTTTATATACATTGTCTTGTCAGCACCGACGACGGTCAGCGTGAGACTAAAATCAGCCTAAAAGTGATTCCGAGTATTTATTTACAGAATAAACATTTCATATGAGACCCAATCCTTTTTGATAAAAAATAGGCTTTGGAAGGGGTTTTGTAAATTTTGACGTGTTAAGAGTAGTACAATTAATTATTGCAGTGGATTTGCACATCTGTACTTATGCAGCATGATTATACATTTTCTACAAATGCTGCTTCAAAAGGATAATGAATTCTCTTTAACACTTGTTTAATCTACAGCAACGCGCAGTGAAGTGAACCGTCAAGATAATGAAAACAGTTGGAATATTCAGTTTTTCTGTTAATCCGGTAGGATTTATTCCATTTTCATTTTTTTTACCACTTTTGATATCCTCTATGGTCTAGTGACTGCCTCGTTGGTTTAGTGTTGGTCAAACGCTACTACTGAGCATGGGTCCTGGGTTTGATTCCCGGGTCGGGCAAAGTGTTATTGGGTTTTTCCATCTGGAATTTCTCAGTAGCAGCCTGGAGTCTGGATTTATGCCCGATTGATGGCAAAAGATTCGCCCCCTGTTACATGGAACTTAAACATAACTGGCGAAATGTGGGTGTAAGTACCTACATACACCTCTGTCTAACCCACCGGGGAATACATGCGTTATGTTATGTAAGGATTTGTGTTTAAACAACATTTTCACTATTGTGGAGAAGAAAAGAGACCTATGTCGACACAGGCCAGGCAGGACCACAATTTTTTTTTGTATGACCAGTAAGGTGGGGTAATTGCACCATTCTTCTTTGAAGAGGCTACAGGCCTACAGGGCAGGTGCTGCTGGTACTGCGACTGGCAATCGCAAAAGTATTAAGATAAAAAAAAACATCAAATTAATCAGTTAGACCTAAAAACACGTGGTCCCGATAAGGTGGAGCCAGAAACCATGCAGCACGAAACGTTATTGAAACTTTCAGAGGAATGTTTCCGAAACAATAAATTTCAAGAAATGTTGACATTAAATTAATTGACCTCCAAATTCATGAGGTCCTGGTTTTTTTCTGTAGAGTTTTCTAAAGGGACGTGTCATGGTCAATTTTAAACACTAAGAGCAGAATAGTTGTTACTCTGATAGTGGCATATGCGAAAGTTCAAAAACAAATTTTAAACGCGAAAATCAAAAAGGTGACAGGCATTTGGGGAATTTTATTTTTCATCCTGTTCTAAATAAAATAAAAATCATAATAAAATGGAAAATATCTAGTTAGTCATTTCGTTTGTAAAAAAAAATATCTTAATTTAAAGTTGTATACTTTCGAATTGGCCAAAAAGAGTGTGACTATAAATATATGGAAGAAGACATGCTGCGTTAAGTACAGGAGGATAGGGATGATTATGACAGCAGTACATTGTCTAACATCAATGAATATTTATTTCACATATTTATTTATTGCAGCAGCTTCTATAACTTTTATGATGATGGATGTGGAACAGAAAAGTACACGAGAGTGTGTGAGGTCAACGAACACTAATTACTTATTATTGATTCTTGGATCCAACGAATATTCTCAGCAGAAAAGACGAAGAAATATATTTCGTAAGTAAAGCACTTCTAAGTTACAGGTTTTGAATGTCTTTTTGTGCTAAACATACTGTTATTTTTGGGCATAATAATTAGATTTAATAATTCGTAACTATGCTTTGTTTTTATAGTCCTATTCACATGTACGTGGAAACTATTGTTTTAGGTAACCATACTAAAAGCATCTCTTAGTACCTAACGAAATGCTACTAAAACTAACCTAAGAGGAAATAACCATTATAGTTTTAACAGCCACCGAATGGCGTTGAAGCATTTTGCATCCTCGGAGGTAGTTGTCAGAAGCAGGCCAGAGTCACCTCAGAGTAATCCGAAGCACTTTAGCAAATGGATCTCATTTAGAAGCTGCCGTTACCAGCTAATATCTGTCGCCTTAGTAATTAATTTACTAATTAGTCGATTGAGTGCGAACCAGCCGGCTCGGTAATGGCATCTCGGCATCAGATGACATTATCTTAACTTACTTAGACTGCTACTTCTGCTTTATTAAGTCAATAAGTATATTAGGGAGTCTGTAGTGGAGGAAACTTGTGAGTAACTGAGTTAAACTTGTAACTTGGGATAATAGTTCAGTTTCGTTGTCGGCTCTTTGCGAATTTTAAATTAGTTTTTCTTTAAATTGATGGTTATGATCATCAAATTGAGTGGTTTTAATTAAGAATACTTTACAAGTTTTGGTTGCAGCATTTTAATTTAAGGGTTTAAATATCTCATTCATGATAAGTTATCTTAAGAAATTACAAGTTCCAGTACAAGTACAAGTTAGAAGTTCTATCTTGTTAATTCTAAAACTTACACGAATAATTTTAATCAAGATACTTAACAATTCTAAGAAAGTACCAGCCATCATCTACTCAACAATCTTCAAAAAATATTGTCTTTCACAAATCCTTATAAATAATTTCACCAACTGCACAGGAGGTCATAAAAAAGTGAAGAACACACTTTATTTAGTGTATAAAATAAATCTGTTTAGAGTTAGATCGTTAAGAGCCGCGGAGGGTAGTCGCGCATAATCCGAGGCACTCTCACAAATGTCACTTGAGGGAGAGCAACAATAAAGTAACCAGTGAATACTCAACGATTATTGTTATAGTGCCTGAAAGGCTTTTGTTTTGGTACTTCTTCTTAACTTTTTCGCTTTCCTCTTAAATCAGCTTTGAATTGTCTGGGGTTGTCTTGAATTGTTTGTTTTTGTTTTGAATTTGATGCAAACATTGTGCTTAAAACATAAAGATTTAATCAATACGCTGTAGTTATAGTAACAGCTGGTACCTAAGACCAATTAACCAATTTCTGTCTTAAATATGTATTAACACAATATTAATATTGGTATAGTGCTATTGACAGACTATCCCAGGTGGTATTATTTCATCGTCATCGTTCAGTCGTAGAAAAACCTACAATAATTGTCAGTGTTAGAACTTACTTCAAAATGATGTTTACTGATGGATACTGGGCCATGATAATAAAACTCGTGAAATAAAAAAGAAATGAGAATTTAAAAAAATTACAACAACCAGCCGGAAGTCCTAAATTATGCATTGCCCAATGTTTACGATGAGAAAAAAGTCCAAATAAGAAAAGTATTAGCGTTAAATTTAAATTTTATGAGTGAACTTAGCCGACCCTCTGAGAGAGGTCTCTCGACCCTCCTCTCTAAATAATAATCCTGGCTAATGATACAAAAAAATCTTAATGAAAAATCCCCATTGAATATTTATTAGGGAAATATTGAAGTTGGGTAGATGTTGAACACGAAGGTACAAGAGATTAGGTAAGGCTTGTAAGAAATAGAAAGAGGCAGCTTTGAATAAAAAAGTAATTCTAAATGTTAGCTTTGATCATTAAAAAATAGGGTGCAACTTTAAGTTATCTTAAAACGCCAACACGATTGTTGTAGGTAGCTGCTACAAATAATTTTGTAGCAGATGTTCCTAGCTACTGATTTAATCTAAACAATAAACTCTTAACAAATTATTGTACGTTACTTACTGAGCTGATGAAGTCACTATCACAAAGCCAAGACAAAGAAGCTAGAGCAAACATAGACGACTCATAAAAGTATGGTACGAGTACCTAAGTATCATAGTATTGAACAGACTTATTTAAGGCCTCTCAATTATTAACAATCAAGGCTAATCAAATTGACACTCGGGCAGAATGTGGTCATCCATTTTACACTAAAATTGTGATTTTTATCGTAGATGGCATCACTCCAAACCATCGCTTGTTGTGCTCAGCTCGGGAGCGAAAAAAGCACAAAAAGCAAACTAAATTTTCCGGACCGCCGCGCTCGGGACACGCGGTTCAAGTTGCAGTCCTGTACTACAAGTGTATGTTAACTTGTATCTAGTATTAAATATTAGCCATAAAAAAAAAACTGTAGCGTAAAACGGAAATGGTTATTTTATAAGGAGATACTACTTTATAAGGAGCTTTATATATTCGTCTAACGATATACAGTCTGCAGACCAATAGTAAAAGCACAAAAAGACTCGGTCACGGCAAATCATTACAGCTCGATTTTCTACGGATTTCTTTCTTAGCACGCTATAAACTTCTTTTTCTTCTTAGCGTGTCGATGGCAATCTATACATATAGAGTCAGCCTAGAATTTGGCTACGAGTTTGGCACCTTCAGTAGCGTCCATCAGCTCTTGCATCAGGTTCCTGCTCCGACAATAGGACACGCTGAACACGATATTTAGCGCCAAATGGTTTGTGGAACAGCACCACATTCTAGGGCGGAGTCATCTGTGAATCTCCACCTGAGCAGGTTTTCCTGGGTCCGGAGTTAATCGATACTATAAACAGCTGAGAGTAGATAATATTACATACTACGCGAACTATATTTTCACCTAAGCTGTAGATAAAACTGATACATTTCTTTCCCACAGCCATGAATAGTAAACGTAACGTAATACCAGTCTGCCGTCTGATACGTACTTAACTTAAACTTATGTTAAACACATATGATATGCTCCCTAAATGCCAACATTACGCTTGACAAATGGTAGGACTTGCTGAATGTAAGCTACGTGGTCTGCATACAGAATCACAATAATATAACATTCACGGGATTATGACGAACTGTTGCTAGACTATTTATTGTCTTTTGTCTTTTTATTCTTTGAATAAACTTTGATACGACCTCATAACTTCTAATACTGCAATGCACTCTTTAAAACATGATCGTATTTTAGCAACATTTTGATGTCGTGATAGCCTCGCCTCTTTATGCTCGAGGTTGTGGTTCAAATCCGGGTACGACCAATGTGACGTTTTCAATTTTAAGTAGTTTCTGAGTTTATCTTGGACATTACTGACATCGGTGATGGAAAAACATCGTGAGCCAACACTTGTAGTTAATGTAAGTCTGAAGTCGTCAACTCGTCTTGAGCAAGCGTGGTGATCAATGCTCGAGCCTTCTCTGTATGAGAAGAGGTCTTTGCCTGGCAGTGGGACAATAAGAGCCTGTTTTTTTTTAAGTGAAAACTTCTTTAGCGGGTTTGTGTACTTTTTTTGGGATGGGTGAAAAATCTTAAACTCGCGTCAGGACGTGACCGTAAGATCCGTTGCCTAGCAATCGACAAAGTTAATATGAAAATAAACAGTCTTTGACATTACGTAAAGATTGCGATGTAAGAAATTTTACCGAGTTTGATGGGTAAAAAAAAGCAGTCAAAACATACTTCATAAAAATTGTTTCAGTGTTTAAATAAATTGTTTATTTTAATTAGAATATATTTTGAAAATAAATAATTATAATACTACTACTAATGAATATTGTATTTAACCACGTAAATTATAGTAGATTAATACTGATAAATAAAGCAATTCGTGCGAAATTATTCCCTAACCATTCCAAAATATTCAAAAATGCACAACGTTAATTTTCAAGTTTTCACTTCTGCCGGCACTCCCGGAGTGCAACCCGTTGTTTTTTTTCATTGTCTAATGCGGTCCCTGTCATAGAGCTCGGGGACTAGAATTTAAGTAGATAATGACTCTTAACTATAAAATATTTCAAGAAGAAACATCAGCATTTTACTGATATTAAATCTCTCTAAATTATATCTGATAAGAAAATGAACACTACAAAAATAATTATACATCCATAGATGACTTTTTCGTTTACATGAAAACAGAAAGTTCAAGTAAACGTGCGTCCTGCAAACGAGTATTGATTAAGTTGAGTAGTTCCACTAAGTAATACTAAGTATAAACGATTCATCAGGCTCATTAAAGTCGGTAAACCAAGTTGGCCGCAAAATAAAAAGAAGTAAATCTGAAGTTTTCACATCGGGAGAAGCAATAAGTTTGTTATAGCGGTGCAAGTTACAATATACTAGCGATTTAATGTGTGACTAAGATTTGTCTTACTTAATGTTATCTTACTTAGATAACAAAATACCACCCACGCCTATATTCCGAAGGGTTAGGCAGAGACCTATCTTACTTTAGTACAAAAACCAAAAAAAAAAAAAACATTTAAGTACCAATATTTATTTCGCAGTTTTCATCACTTTAGTTATTAGAATTGAATATAATATAATTATGCATTTGTTGAAATGATCAAATAGTATTGTATTTTTTTCTTTAGTTTCACATATTTTTTGTACATAATAGGTATATTAAAACGTAAAATAAGTAAATAACACGTTAACATTTTCTTTCATTATGTAGGTTTCCGTTTCATCACTATCCCGACTAATGGTAAGCGATGATGTGGTTATCAATAGTGCCCGCTTGTCTAGAAGTATTTTATTCACACACTCAGGTTCTTACTTACCTATCGGGACGTACAGGCAAGGCATTCCTTACCTAGTCGTACTACGAATGTATTCCAGTTTACAAAATTATCACACCTAGTCTGTAACTTCCACCAGCCCTGGGTTTTATAGAACAAAGTGTGGTTGGTCCACTTGGAGTTTTATCAGCAGTTTATTGGGCGCGTTTCCAACGGAGCTCTAATGAATAAACCACTACGTATTGGAGACAAACATTTCTTCTTGGAATTACGCGCGACCAACACAATACAGTTACAAGTTGTATGAAGACCACAGAGATGTAGAACAAGGAGTTTATGTAACCTATGTGTAGGTGTGTGTGTGGGTTTGTGAAGGTAGTTCTGTAGTATGTTTGGATACAACAATTGTTTTGTGTTTATGGATAAGTTTAAAAAATATTTCTGTTGAAAATAAATATTATCGCAGACCTTAACCTTAATCTGTATATGGACCTGAACATCACAAAATCATCGTCAAAATTAGGCAGACCGATGTAACTGATTATGTAAGTAAGTGTCGTTCACTAACACTAGGCGTCATCTAATTTAGTGCCTAAATAAAAGCGTACTGTTAGAATTTTAAACAAAATGAAAACAGATAATATAATCAAGACGTCTGATGAAAATACACATAACAGCTTTTTTATAAATAAAAGCCTTTCCAATATAACTTATGTCGTAAACAGTATCTCCGGCAACAGTGTGGGCTCGGAAATGAAACACATTCGCAGCTTTGTCCGCAGCGGGCGGACGGGCGGAAAATCTCACACTTTTCCGGTCACTACGCACCATAACTACGTGCTGCTTTTGTGGTAAACTAGTTAAATATAAACTGATCAGCTTGTATGGTTGAATTTTCCTTAATATCAAATAGATGTTTGTGATATGTAGGTTTCAACAAGCTAACTATTTCAATGTGATTTTTATAATGATCTGAGACCTATTTCGGTCTTGATTCACCATGACTTTTAAAGAGGTACACTACTCTTTCATCTAAGAAAAATTATCAGAATCTACCAACATTTTATGAATAACTTTAAAGCAAAATTATAAAACAAGAGCACTGAAAACCAAATAACATTGTTTGTACCAAGCTATTACCGGTATCTCGCATAAACTTGCAAACAAAGAATACGGAGCCACGCCACGCATACGAACTATACTAAAAGTGTGCAGTGCCCGCCTACATAATATATGAAAATAACAAATCAAGCTATACGCCATTTTATTGGCTTGGAGTGTTACCAACGCTGCTTCTGTACAGTCAACCGCACGTCCATGCTTATAATTCGACATTGACAGGGCTTTTATGTCGTAACAGTAAGGACGGTTTTCGTAGTTCAAGTGTTACAACTGACGTGCGGTTGACTGTACTAGGGGTAAGAGAGTATCTTACCCTACGTCAAACACACCAATATTCGTAAGTCCTGAGTCCTAAGACATGAACGATAGACGAAACTGCGTCTATGTAGCCTTTAAATTTAGAGCAACAAAATTATTCCCGATTCGCATATTTAGAATTAAAATGTAGCAGACAAAACTAAATAAATCTAAAAGCAGAACAAAGATAGAACGCGAAATATATTTGCGTGTAAAATTGCAAACCAATTTCAATGTATCCGACATGTTTCATGTAAAATTTAACGAAATGCAGTCACAGTCTGTTGTATCCAATTCCCAAATATGAACAACACTGACATGTCCGAAGTATAACTTAGGTACATGTTCGAAAATTGTACGGATTCAACAAAACTATAAGGAATATATCCATATATTAAATACAATAGCGGATTATCATGTAAAAAATGTATACTAATAGTAATAAGAAATAAAATAAACTATTATTTACTATTTATTAACTATTATTTAGAATAATTCATTTTTTTTTTTAGGGCTACGCAGATTTTTGTGTCTTTGAAGTGAAAATAAAAATTACTGAATAATATATTACTATTTAAATGTTTACATATCTCGGAACCATGGGGTCCCGGTCCTTTGGAGCCTCGTACGAGGGGCCGAAGCCAACTCGCAGAGGCCCCTTAGACAATTTTAAATGGAATGAGGCACCAACCGACGATTATCCCTGTATGCACTATGCAAGTGCACCCAAGGACAACCCCCGGTTGGTGCAGGACTATTGCAGAAAATGAAAATAAAAAATATTGGGCTATGGGTTTTAGTGGCTATAGTTTATTGGTTACTTAGAACTATGGAAAGACTATGGCCCCTGCCTGACCAATATTTTATATAAAAAAACACAGGTAAAATAGCAGGGGGTGACTTGCACACTCAATAATGGGCCCCCGGAAACGGTCGCTAGCACAAAGTGTCGAAGCGACTAGGGGGCAACATGTCCTGAGGTGCTTATGAGGAGTGGAGCGGTATTCCACGGCTATCAGGACAATCCCGGAAGTACGGTCAAGATCCCTACCAGCATCTTACTGGAATACTTCCTTCCTCCGAGCACGTTTGCTCTTGCGAATCTCCACTCAAGCCGGCCAATTAAGGCAAGAATGAGGTGGGAGCTTTGTTCCTCGTCAGTGTTCACTCTAGCCGGCCAATAAAGGCAAGCCAGAGGTGAGGAACAAGACTTCTCCCGGGAGATAGCGTCCGTGGGGTCGCTACTGCCCAACAGCTCGCCACATGCTGCCCTGTGGGTTTTTGTATCTCTCTTGGTCTGGCTCCTCATTCTAGACCCGTTCCGGCAAAGTAAACTCTACCGGCACAGACCTAGAGTTCAGAGCACGCAAGCCCCACCACGACGTCAACGTAGAGATACGGCGGTGGGGATTATATATATATTACTATATAATAATATATTACTATTACTATTTAGATTATCTATGAGCTCACATTTTATATATAATTTTATTGATGCTCAATTCGAAGCTTCCATGCGGAAAATATGTATGTATGTTTATAAGAATGTATGAGAACTGATTGCGAAAAACGATCGGCGTGGGCTGATGAAGTCTTGTTCCGTTTTTCTCGTGAGGAGTTGATGGCGAAGATACATAATGTGGCGTGATGAGATGTTTCTTTAGTGTAAATTGGTTTAAAGAGGAAGTGTTTATATGAGTAATTAAATAAAAATAATGTGCCTAATAAAATACAAATACAAAAACTTTGAAAGGGCAAATAGAATTGCTAGGTCGTCGTAAAATTGAATAGTTTTCATTGTTATTTTACAATTAGTGTCGAATTGTACATTTACATGACAAAGAAGACAATTCAAATTCAAGAATACGATAATTACAACAAAGATTATGCTGCAGTAGCGAATGAAAAATATGCCATAATTTAACTAAACTATAGTGTGCGCATTATATAAACTTTACCAACAATCCAAAATTAACAAGATTTAAAGTCTCAGAACCAAAATCCGGGACGTTTAACGAGTAAAAAGCATTATAAAAAGTAGTGCAAACTGGCTCCGGTACAAAGGCAACTTTTCACAACGCGCTATGAAACTGTCACGCCTGTGGCTGTTGGAACAACTCCAAGCTTCAAGCCTTTATTTAACGAAACCCCAATCTAATTACTATCTTAAGATTTTGTACATAAAGTTCATTGTCGACTGGACGATCCTTATGCAGTTGATGCGGTACTTCGTTTGCTTTAAAAAAATGTCCTTTTGCCAATTTTTTGTTGTTCATGAATGGTGAAGGGTTTTAAAGGCTTTTGCTGCTAGGTTAGTTGTCCTTAGTGATTAAAAAGTCTTTAAAGGATAACTTCTGGTTTTTTTTATACATTAACTGAGTTAACCCAACTATAGCCTTCCAAATTCAAATAAGATATTCTCAAATTATCTGATCGATAAGTAAAGAATTTAAATAATAATTGATTGAGTAGCTAGTTTAGTTGCATATTAAATGAAACTATAGGCAAAATAGGTAGAGGTTTAGTAATTCCTGGAATTTAAAATACGATAAAATGTTTACATTACGAAACACATCCTAAACTTACCATGCCTAACTGTAATTGAAACCACACAAACATCACAACTAATTTTAACAATATCGGAACTAATTATAATAATTCAAATATCAAAGAAAAACATGTAGTATCTCTAATTCCATGAATCAGTATCAGAGAAAACTTTGTACAAACCAAAGGGTTTATTGTTATGAATGTTATTAGAGGCAAGGTAACCGTACAAATTATTGTAATTAGCCTTGATCCCGTACAAACTTGGCAAATAGAACCCATAGTTTGATAGGAAAACAGCGAGCAATGGGTCTACGGGTAAATGATTCAAATTATTATATCCGTATGGCAACGGAATCCGGTAGGCACTGGATGTTGGATTTTGAATTTTACGCTGAAGAGACAAGTCATAATTTTGCAGTTTATCTTCACTTTTGATATTGTATTTGGACAGGATTTTGTAGAATGTAGATGTTAGATTTTGGTTTTCGTCAGTTGGTGGGTTATAATGATATCCCACATTTTCTGTAGTATAATCATCTTCTGTTGCTGTTGATATATCACTATCTTCAGTAACTTTGTATGCTTTTGGTGTAGCTCCAGCTATTCTTACATTATCAATAGTATTTTCTTCATTTGCCAAACTGGTTTTAGAATCAATTTCATGTAGGTGCAGAATATTATCGTCACTAATATCAATATCATGGTTCCACACTTTTTTTGCCTTTCTTGCATTTTCTTTACTGTTCACTATTGTTCGATCGCTGGTGTCTGTTTTATTTGCGACTATGACAGTTTCAACGGACCTTTCATTTATTTCTCCAAAATTTTCCTTGAAATCTCTAAAGTCTTTATTGTTATTAGTTTGTCTTTGCTGTAAATCATTATCAGAAACCGTGTGAGGATTCATAGTCAGATAAACAGGATATTCTGGTAATTTGATTGTATGAAGAGTGTTTCTTCTTATTTGATTGTAAATATCATTGCGTGACATTGGTATCCAGCCATTGGTATTAATTATTTGTTCTGTTGATATTTGATAGACGAAATTGAAGATCTGTAAATAAAATAAATAAATAAGAAAATTGTTTATTTAATATTAAATCACCCCGATGAAATACCTTAAATTTTAAATCAAATTGCAACTGATTGACGGAAGTATACTTAAAAAAAACTAATGTAATGCCAATCAACACGTCACTCATCAATTAATAAGCATTCTAAATAAATCATTTAAAAAATAAACCCGTTTTTAAAAATAGCTCAATTTTGCACCATTACCATTAAAGACGAGTAACCTCACAACAAAGAAAACTGTTCCAAACAAAACTTGAGCTTTCCACCAAAGAAAACACTTTTGAAACAATAAAAAAGCGACTCACAGTAAGTAAGACGAGGCCCCGGCTCCTCAGCATGTCACCACTTAGGACGAGTGGTCGCAGCCAGCTCTCACGAAGGTATGACATCTTTGTGCAGCATAGTGGATGCACGCATTTACGTAAAGCTGAGTTACACGTGAAAGTCAGGATTTTATGGGCCATTGTCGCGAGTTTTGGAATGTAAGGGATAGTTCCCATGTTAGGAGATTGAAAATAAAATACAACGACCAGTTAATGATTAATAGGTTTAATGAAATTAATAAGCTTGGGTCTGAACAAGTGGATTTATTTATTTATTTATCAGATACCAACTTATACTAACAGTTTGCACCACACATACAACTTATCGGTTAATGAGATGAGTAATAAAATGAGATTAAATTACATAAAACTTAATGTAAAAAAATGAGAATAAATTACATAAAATTTAATGTAAAAAAAATGAGAATAAATTACATAAAACTAGACATTTGCAAATAAAATAAAATTAAACAAAATTAGGTAAAATTGGACAAAATAAAATAGAATTAGATACAATTGAGATAAAAATTGGAATAAAATTATCAATACCTAACACGATACTTACTCTAATGAGATTGTACTGGGAGTGGCAATGGACTCCTGGTATCGGGTAGCAGTGTTCAAAGTCAAAGTTATTTATTTGCTTTAAATGCGGTAATACAAGGGTGTTAAATGAATATTCTTGAGCGATGACACATTTCGTCATATTTTGGCATGCAAATATTAAAGTAAGGCACATTTGTAATTATCTATACATAGGGTTGAAAATATTGACTAAATATGAAATTATTTAAATCAATCTTCAATTTACACAACACAACTAATTATATAAACATTTGGCACTACATAAAATTTAACAGAACAAAATTAAATCTACAATCACAGATTATATATAACTATCATTCCTTCAATTTGAATTTACCCGCGCTCATTCAAACGCGAATGAGAATGACCTCTATGATAGATCGTATGATTCAGGAATCTCAGTTCAGAATTCGCGAAGACGTCCGAGGATTGGATTGTACTTTCAAGAATAAAATATTATCATTATTTTGGCAACTTCACTACTGCAAGATTTCGTTATCTTTCAAAACGTGGACAATTAATGGAATCCCACGATATTGAACTTAAAACACTTAAATTTTTCGAAATGTGTGCAGTTCAAAGGTGACATGAATTAACAAATCATGATCTATTCTCAACTTCCCCCTATCTTTGTCAAAGAAAGTATTTATAAAAGCACATGCACTCTTTCCCAAGAACGCCACCATGGCCGCAGCTTAAGGCGAGGAGCGCAGGGCGTGTACAAGCGTTTTCTCATCTTAATTGCTTCTTTGCGCCACTCAGTGGGACAAGGAATTGCTTTCAAGCGCGAGCCGCAATCGCACCTACGTTTACATTGTCTGTCTGTTTGTTTTACTTTATTAACTCTAAAGGGTTTTTTACTTTCTTATTGATAAAATGGTTAGCATTATTTTCGTCTAAGTAGGTTGGTGCACTTGGTGCAGATTTGGGATAGATGCGATTTTTTGTTTTGTCTTGTGAATGTGTCGCTGTGGAAGTGATGCTAATCTGTCGTTAAAGATTCAATATCTTATAACTTCTCTCAACTGTTAGCTTTTATACGATAATGAAAAGTACGTAATGCAAAATTGGTCTTGCTGAAAATAAATATGCCAAAGTTATTTCCTCATTTTTATAGACTAACTAACTACAACTGCTAGCAACAGCACTGAGCAACAGTATCCTTATAATCATCGCATTTTAATTGAATGCTCTTTTCCCAGCACATTGCTAGGAAACCGAATTTTGATGATGTAATTATCGAGATCATGTCCGATGCCTTAACAAGTCATGGGAAACAGAGGCTACGTACGATGGCTCCTAACTAAGGTTCACTTCGCTTCACAACTCTTCGCAAACCACTGAAATACCGAAAACCGTCCAGACCAATTAACATGCAGATAAAATTCGGAACGCTCCGTAAATTTTTGTTAGCTGCGGTCGACGACAGAGGGCGTGCGAATACACAAATTTATCTAATTACCGACCGTTAAAACTCTCCTGCAGACTTCAATTATGCGTTCAACAGATCTAAGTGAAATCTCTTAATTTGAACAAGTTATTAGTACCTGTTTTAAGTGTGAAACTTGGAGAATTGGGCTTTTGAAGTTTCTCGTCTTTTATGTGTTTCGTTGGAGTAAAAGTAAGTAATGACTGTGTTGCGTTTTGGAAAATGTATGAGGCTTAATAAGGCAGCGTTTTATTAGGAGTTTCTTATTACTACGATTGATGAGCTCGAGGCTAACTAGAGGAGCTCGTGGCTAAGTAATAACAGCCGCACGGGTCGATCCTTCAGGTTAAGCTACGCTTGCCGAGGTTGAGCGGTGGATGGGTGACCATCTTTACATAACGAGAGTATTCCGTGACTTGGAATTCCGGCTGTCATTCGTGAATCTTTGACAGTCGTTACGGGGTCGCGGTCAGAAGCCCGAAAGTCTGACAACCAGTCTTACCAAGGGGTAGGTATCGTATTATCCAGTCACTGGGTTTTGGTGGTCAGATAGGCAGTCGCTCCATGTAAAATATTGGTATTCAGCTGATTCCGACCCCAACATAGTTGGGAAAAGGCTAGACAGATGTATTTTTTCTTATTACTACGATAGAAATCGACCTTATAGCTAATGACTCGACCTATTCTGTGGTTCTCTGAGTGTCACAAAAAATGCACTATTTGTAATAAGTTACAAAATTTAATTATAAGTAAAAAATAAATTACGATATGAGTTAGATAAGTACACTATCGCTTATACTATGATTGTGTGCATTTATTGAAACTTATATGGATTTTATATCTGGCTTTGATTTGACTTTGGCAATAAAAGATTTCATTCAAAGTCAAAGTCAAATCATTTATTTCAAATAGGCCCTTGAAGGCACTTTTGAACGTCAAAATTTACAAAATAAAGTATTGATTCTACCGCCCCTTCCAAAAGGTAGTTTTCGTATGGAGAAGAATGGGCAAGAAACTCCACCGTTACTCTTTTTAAAATGTTTTACAATATTTTGTATAGGTACATTATTTATATAATTATATGTGAAGACGATGCACCTAGAATAAAATTACTGTATAAAGTAAAAAGAATTTAAAGTGGAGCAAACGACAGATAAATTAATTATGTGGTAGATACATGGTGTTCACAATCATATTCTCAAACATTGTAAAAATAGACGAATCTACTAAAAAATTACAATTAATAAGTCAGTGTGTGAGGAAGTAATCACAGGATGTACTCGTAAAATCAAAACACAAATACAATAAAAAACAAATACAATTAATTAAGCAACCAGTTTGATTTTGTCTAGACTCTAAATTGTCCTATGGAGCAGGACCAGCATGTTTCCAAGCATTCTTATCTTGGATATAATCCTCTAATCTGTAATATGCTTGTTTACAAAGTGTACTTTTTACATGAGTTTTAAATTTTCTTTCATTTAATTGTAATATATCACAAGGTATTTTGTTGTAACATTTAACACAGTACCCCATAAAAGATGTATGTACTTTAGATAATCTGAAAAATGGTTGATCTAGCTTATCTTTATTTCTAGTATTAAAATTATGTCTATCACTTATTTTATTAAAAAGATGTAGATTTTTCCTTACATACATAATATTTTCATAAATGAATTGGCAAGGAACGGTCATAATATTAATCCTTTTAAATAGTTCCCTGAGAGATTCGCGACGACGGAGATCATAAATGGCTCTGACAGCTCTCTTTTGCAAAATAAAGATAGATTCAATGTCAGCAGCCCGACCCCACAGTAAAATGCCATACGACATAATGCTGTGGAAGTAGCTAAAATAGACCAAACGCGCGGTTTCTACATCTGTTAACTGTCTGATCTTTCTAACAGCATAAGCGGCCGAGCTTAGCCGCCCCGCAAGAGATGTTATATGAGGTCCCCATTGTAATTTCTCGTCTAGCGTGATTCATTTCATTTCATTAGGTTACTCTGTAATGAATTAATGATAGAATATGTAAGTTGGAAATAAATAAATATTTTCCAATGCAATTAATGAGTTAGCTCTATAAATAACAACATTAAACATCTTGATTACAGACAAACTTCAATTATGTATTGTAGAGTCATGGAAATTAATTGTAAAGTAAATTGACACCCTGCGTCAATTTGCAGTGTTATAGTCATTTCATACAACTGTCTGAGATTGACAGACGTGATTTGAATAAACGGACAATAGTCAATTTGCTTAATCGGTTGAAGGACAGTGGTATTCAACTGCATCCGGTAAGACTGGAAGCCGACCGCAACATAGTTGGGAAAAGGCAATGCAGATTCATTGGCTGAAGGACACTGAACAAGACACAATAGAAGTTTTATTTGTATTACATCTGGGGGCGTTTAGTGTCGCGCAAAGGAATAGAATAGAAGAATAGAATAGAATAATCTTTATTGTCTCCAGTATTACAGCTAGTAGAAGTAGTACATACACATAACTATAATACCGGAAGCAAAAGGTTTAGGCGTCAGCATTATGCTTAGGTCCCCTAGTGGGTTGCTAAGCGCTGGTTTTCAGCTTAAACCCTTGACTCCTGTTTACAAAAAAAAAGAGGTGCGATTAGCAACAACGGATTAAAGAAAAAAGAAAATACAAGTAAAAAAATGATAAGTAATTATAAATTATGATGATCACACACTATCAAAATTGAAAGAGGAAAAAAAATATTTTTATTTTTTAGTAGTTTGTGGACACGACTGGCTATTTTATTATTTATAAAAATAAAAAAACGGAACCAAATAAAATATATGTAGGATCAGGAGTGCCGAGAGGTATATCGTCAGGGTTTGGAGTTCCCATTTTACTGGGATAAACAAGACGGTATAAACAATTACAAAGTTTTTATTATAATAGGTACAGGTACAGGTAAAACAAGTAAACCAAGACACAACTCGGTTAAACGAACAGACTTTTAGAGGTCTCTAAGCTCGTATAGTGGCCAAGCCACCCAACGACAAAGTGTATCGCTATCAGCAAGACAATACAGCTATGTCAATATACAGCAGCGCTGTACCAGGTAAACCGACAGTTTTGTCGGGAGCAGGGGCTCTTTATTGAGTCGAATCCGAAGACCGACTGACGAACAAACCGAGTGCTCGCTCTTTTATAAGACGATGCCCCCACCGTACAATCCCTCCACAACAACTCTGTCCGATGACGTACCGAAGTACGACATCGTGTTTACTTGATACAAAACACTAAAATGTACTAAATCTAATAAGACTTACATTATAAAGTAATCAAATAATACAAGAATAATTGTCGTAAATAAACAATAGTGAATTCACAGAGTAAATCATTTTAAAATTAAAATAACATGTCATCAATTGTTTTGAACAAAACCAACGGTTACAAATAACGAAATAAGTTGCCAAAAATCAATTAGTGCGTACTCTGAGTACTTAATAAATTATGTTTTGATTTATTAGACAATAATTTGATAGTGAAAAATCACTTAACTTTATAATAAGATAAACAAATCATACCAAACTCTGTTAACTACCCACAATTGTTGTTGACAACCAACTCCGACACGGCCAGAACTGACGTTCTACACGACCTCGTGTGATCCTGAAAAAAACATTCTCTTTGTGAATATCGATCGGCCTTTCTGACAAACAATAACAAAAGGTAACAAAAGGTAAAAAAAGGTAACAAAAGGTAACAAAAGTTAAAAAAGGTAACAATAGGTAACAAAAGTTATGTTGAAAAGAAAAATCCTGAATTAGTCAAACAAAATTATTATCAATAGCAGTTGCATTGCAACCATTCAAAATGACCATACTGCAGACAATACATAGCTCAACTAAAGTAGAGACATAGTCTCCCAGCCGAAATCACACCATGGGATTCGACAAGTAATCTGGAGTCGAATAGACAACCCGCATAGGCGTCAACATAGACAACCCGCATAAGCGTCAAGTTCAACGTCCAAATCCAGGAGTCAACATAGACATCCGATTAAGAGTCAAGATAAACAAGAGTCAACATAAACATCTTGTCAATTCAGCTATACTATGTCAGCAGCAGAGGAATCATCATCAGAGTCAACATTGACATCATCACTAACATTAACTGGACATTCAGGCATTTTTCGTACACGATCATGGGCATATTTGTAAATTCTATTGGAACTTAAAGATTTTAACAAATATCTATCACCATCCAATAGTTCTAAAATTCTATAGGGACCTTTAAATTTAGGATCTAATTTAGTTTGGTTTCGTTCCTCATTAGCAATAAGTACAAAGTCTCCAACTTGAAACTTTTTCAAAATAGCTTTAGTCTTATCATATCGGGCTTTATCGTATTCAGCATTTCTAGTTATACCCAAGGCTGCTTGTTCTCTTACACGGGACAGATTTACTTCTATTTCATCACTGTCAACAGTCATCAAACCTAGAGGTCTGGCAACTCGTCCAATCAATAAGTCTAAAGGACTCGATTTAGTAACCCGATTAATTGTGCAATTAAGAGCAATTTGAACGTCTTCAATGGCATCTTGCCATGATCGCTCACTAGTTTCAACGGCGGTAAGCATACTTTTTAATGTTCTCATTATGCGTTCCACCTGCCCATTAGCCCTACATGCACCGGTAGCTATTAAATGCAAAGCAATATTATGGGAATCACAAAAATCTTTAAAGTTTTTGCTAGCAAAACAACGACCTTGGTCAGCTATTACCCGAGATGGTGCTCCAAATAAAGATACACTGGACTTAAGAGCTTTAATGCAATTTGATGCGTCAATCTGGGTAGTGTGATACAGTAAAACATACTTTGTAAAGGAATCAATCATAACGATGATGTATTCCTTGAGATCACTCTTTCCACTAAGTTTTCCCGTAACATCTATATGCACTGTATGCCAAGGTATACTGACTTTAGGTATAGGGTGTAACTCTGCTTGAATTTTACCCGAGTTAGATTTCGAGATTTTACACGTGATACAGCTATCTACAAATTTTCTAACATATCTAGCCATTTTATCAAACCAGTAATGCTCATAAACCTTTTCAAGCGTTTTATCCCAACCTAAATGCATGATTGCTTCATGGATGTGGTTTATAACAGACCATCTAAAGGCTCTTGGGACAATAGGTAAACAACGAGTTTGTCCATTGCGTTGTATTTTACGGTACAAGGTTCCCGATCGTAATTCATAACTTTGGGCAACATTAGGGGGTAGAGAATTATTTTTTAGATTACAAACGATTGCTAAAATCTCAGAATCACGCTGTTGTTCAGCTAAAAGCCAACTACTAGACAGAGTTGTGATATCAACACGTTTCTGTTCTACTTTGTCGATTGATTGTGGAAGGGGGTTTCTTGAAAGAAAGTCTACGTGGTTCATATATCTGCCTTCTCTATACATAATGTCAAAATCATAAGCCTGCAGAAAAGCCCACCATCTATGTACTCGGGGAGTTAAATCAGCCTTACTGCGCGAGGCTTTAAGGGAATTGCAGTCAGTTACAACGGTAAATTTATGTCCTTGCAGATAATGGTGAAAATGTTTAACTGCGTTAACAACGGCCAAAGTTTCCAATTCATAGGAATGATATTTACTTTCAGTTGCAGTCGTTCTTTTACTATAATATTCTACAACATGCATTTTTTTTTCAACCTTTTGAAAAAGAATGGCACCGTAACCATCAGCACTAGCGTCAGTATGTAATTCGATGGGATATTCAGGGTTATAAATCATTAAAACTGGCTCATTAGTAAGAATTGAAATTACTTTTTGCCTAATTTTCTCATGTTCATCAGTCCACTTAAAACTCGGTTTACTAGTAGTTAAAAAGAACAAAGGTTTCATAATCTTCGAAAAGTTCTCCACAAATTTTCTAAAATATGACGCAAGTCCAATGAACTGTCTTAATTGGTGAATTGTTTTGGGAGACTTTAAGTTAATTAAGGCTTCTATTTTTCGAGGATTAGGGCGAAGTTCCCCAGAAGTGATTTCGTACCCAAGATATTCTACTCTACGCTTTAGAAAAGAACACTTGCTAAGATTTAAAGAAAATCCGGCTTTGGACAATGATTCAAGGACTTCTTGTAGTCGATGTAAACCTTCACAGGGGTCTCTACTGGGTACCATGATGTCATCGATGTAGATAATCACGTAAGAATAGACTAACTTGCCTAATGCATTAGTTACAGCACGTTGGAAAACACTAGGAGCATTTCGTAAGCCGAATGGCATAGCCAAATATTCAAATTGGCCATCGGGTGTTACAAAGGCAGTGGCCTCAATACTATCAGGATGAATAGGTATCTGATGGAACCCAGAAGTACAGTCTAGGCAAGTGTAAAAGTTAGCACCGCATAATCTTGCGATTTGGTCAGCTATAAGGGGTAGTGGAAACCTATCTGCTACAGTATTACTATTGAGCTCACGGTAGTCTACGCACATTCGATCAGATCCATCGCGCTTCTTTATCAATAAAATAGGACTTGCAAACGGAGAGCAACTAGGTCTAACTATTTGAGCGTCTATCAGATCATTAATTTTGGAACGAACTAACTGCCTTTCGTCTGGAGTAAGTCTATATGGCCGGCGATGGACCGTCTTATGTGGATCAATGAGGCGTATTTTAAGTTCACCCGATGTGACTCGAGTACATGGCAATCCCTTAACA
The DNA here is from genome assembly GCA_948150665.1 of Conistra vaccinii. Taxonomy (NCBI): domain Eukaryota; kingdom Metazoa; phylum Arthropoda; class Insecta; order Lepidoptera; family Noctuidae; genus Conistra; species Conistra vaccinii. Next base: position 674,344 of record OX411328.1, read on the forward strand.
AAAGCATGAGAATATTTTTGAAGAAGTTCAATCAACTGTGGTTTATATTCGGATGGAATATCAGTATCAATATCGTGAAAGTTCGGAATCTCAGGAATAGAGCACTGATCAATAATCTTAACTTTTGTAATGGTAAGACTTTTTTCGGTCATATTAACAGCAAAACCTAATTTCAATATCTCACGGCCTATCATGATACTATGACTTATGTAGGCATCTGGTATCACATGAAAGAGTATCTCTAAATGGTAACCATCTATTTCTACTTCACTTAGAATTTTTTCGGTACATATTATGTTAGAATTTCCTATTCCCATTATATTGACCACACAAGAAATACGTTTGCCAGACAACTTTTCAGCAAATGTTTCGGCAATAAGAGAACATTCAGCCCCAGAGTCATAACAAAATGCAAGCGACTCACCAGATTGCTGTAGAACTCCAGTGACAGGTCGTACATCACAAGCTTCAACTCGTTTCACGGATGGTTGGCTGCTCAAAGGCCGACTCCCGGCATCTTCACTGGAACCTCCCGGCCGCCTTCCGGTCGCGTTTGGGCAGCGAGGAGCGACGTGTCCCGACTCCCCACAGCGGTAACAAACGATCTTCTTTTGTGTCGCCTTATGTGACGAGCTGGCTGGTCCAGGATGTTTGGATTTCTCGGCCTTCTTGCGACAGTTTGTAGATTTATGCCCCAATATACCACAAAAGTGACATACTATTGTACCTGGTTTGAATCTCTTAGGTTGAGAAGAATCGGGCTGGTCAGTGGAAATCTGGGACTTTCTCTTAAGATGAGACAAGACACTCAGTTCTTGCTGAAGTTTATTCCTAGTATGTACTTCGGTAGTAAATGCTAGTCGATGAGCACGGGAATCAAATTTGGAGACATGGGCCAGTACAGTAGAAACAGCAATGTGTTCGACACTCAGGCTATTCCATTTAGATGTCAGTGAAGTGATCTGTCGACTGGCATATGCGGCTAAAGATTCTCCTTCTTTTGGTTGAGTATTATGAAGGTTAATGAGGGTAGCGGCAACAGTTTCCGAAACGTCATAACGAGAGAGGAATAGACTCTTAAAGTCTGTCCAGGTCATGCCTGCATACGAGACTTGGGAAAGCCATGCGTTAGCACTGCCCTTTAAGGCTTTAGTGAGGGCAATAATAAGACTGCCACCTTGAAGAGGCTTTTCCGATAGGCAAATATCAACGGTTGTACTCCAAGATTGAGCATTGGAATCAGGTAGGTCTGGGTCAAAATCTGGCAAGCGAATTACTGTAGACGGAGCGGATTGCGTCTTAATCGCTTCAATTAACTGAGCCATATTTTGGTTTTGAAGCTCTAACATAACTCGCCATGGATCACCAACACCTTGCGATTCCTGGGCTAAACCTAATCCCACTTCTGATGTAGGATCAGGAGTGCCGAGAGGTATATCGTCAGGGTTTGGAGTTCCCATTTTACTGGGATAAACAAGACGGTATAAACAATTACAAAGTTTTTATTATAATAGGTACAGGTACAGGTAAAACAAGTAAACCAAGACACAACTCGGTTAAACGAACAGACTTTTAGAGGTCTCTAAGCTCGTATAGTGGCCAAGCCACCCAACGACAAAGTGTATCGCTATCAGCAAGACAATACAGCTATGTCAATATACAGCAGCGCTGTACCAGGTAAACCGACAGTTTTGTCGGGAGCAGGGGCTCTTTATTGAGTCGAATCCGAAGACCGACTGACGAACAAACCGAGTGCTCGCTCTTTTATAAGACGATGCCCCCACCGTACAATCCCTCCACAACAACTCTGTCCGATGACGTACCGAAGTACGACATCGTGTTTACTTGATACAAAACACTAAAATGTACTAAATCTAATAAGACTTACATTATAAAGTAATCAAATAATACAAGAATAATTGTCGTAAATAAACAATAGTGAATTCACAGAGTAAATCATTTTAAAATTAAAATAACATGTCATCAATTGTTTTGAACAAAACCAACGGTTACAAATAACGAAATAAGTTGCCAAAAATCAATTAGTGCGTACTCTGAGTACTTAATAAATTATGTTTTGATTTATTAGACAATAATTGATAGTGAAAAATCACTTAACTTTATAATAAGATAAACAAATCATACCAAACTCTGTTAACTACCCACAATTGTTGTTGACAACCAACTCCGACATATATATATAGGGCCACCCACTGAGCAACGTTGGGCATGTTTTATAGTAGTTTCGTGTTATTTTTTTGGTAATTAAAGACAAATATTTTACTTTTTTGTTTGAAAGTGTTTATGCTTCTAATGTTTCGAAAAGGGGGTGGTATATTGTTCCAGATCTTAGATGCTGCATACTTGAAACTGCCCTTATACCCTTTGTTTCTGTCAAAGTGATAACAATTAATTTTCCTAACTTTACATATTAAGTTGAATAAGTTTATGTACAGGACCTACAGTTCATTTGTTACAAAGATCATTATTCCATCTAGCACACGGGCTACGTGTACTTGTCCTAAATTCATTAATTGTAGCCGTACCCCGGCCATGTTTCTTGCACAATCTACGATGATATCTTCTCCAACACGACACCTGCCAGGTTCGTCTCATAAACACTCGTCATTCAGAGCACCCCGTGCCGCGTCATTATCATTAATCACTTGACTAAGATTGATGGCTCAAATATATTCACTTTTCATATTTTTCTCGTTATCTCGGTTAGATTTTGACTGTTTGCGGTTTAAGAATGAAAATGTTTTCGCTAAATGCCATTATTTCTGAACCTTGTTATTTATCTTCTTATCCATAATTTACGTTATTTCGTTCTAAGAATTTACATTCAATAGTTTTTTTTTAAATATATTAATAGTCATACTCCCAGAGGTTTTTTCTCTGAAAATATGAATGCTATTTATTCTTGAAATTGGATACGAGTCGTCTAGAGTTCTACACTAACTAATCAGTACTCAAGAGGGGATACATGGGTATATTTTATTATAATATTCCAAGAGCAAAGTCATGATATTTTAACGAAGATTCATTTATTTTCTCGATAATTCTAGTCTAAACGTGAAGTCATTATTCAGTCTTTAGTTAAATCTATAACGACATCCTTATTTTTGGCATCTAATATTTCCAAACACTTGAACTTCCTGCGTTTTGGTATTTCTTCTGAAGGATCATCATCAGTTAAAGGCAGCTGACTATTGTTGGCTGGAACTGGATCCGAGGTATTATTGACAGGATTATAGGTTTTAACTCTGCAAAACAAAACATGATCTTGTATTACTATTTCGTTCTTACCTACAGTAATACTGCAATAACTCTACCATAACTTCTACAACTTATCAAAGATGTTCAAACTATAATTTTATTATTATTTAATAACTAATAAGTAATTCTGACGCCTTCATGGATAAGATTTCCTAATTGAGGCCTTTTAAATCTAGAAGAAAGTTGTAGGTATTCCTTATTTATAATCTCTATAATTTTTTTTACCTTCTGAAACTATCATCTATTAATTTACCAAGTTCTTGCATATCACATCTCCTTAAAGACATGATAATGTACCATTGAATGTACCTGTCCGTTGACCGATTCATTCAACATTAAATCTCAATTGACCGGACGCATGATAATATGCTTTTGCAGTGAAGACAATGATATCGCGATTCAGAAAAGTACACTCTCAGCACAGTGACATCTATGCACTATGTAGTGAACTATGAGGAATTATTGAAATCAACGCCATCTATCGTGAGAACTGTGAACAAGTAAATCCGCTTGTATCTCTCTTCAACACGCTGTGTCATAGTTTTAGAGAGTAATAACAGGTAGCGCTGTGTTCTGCTAAAAATACACCGCGTTGAAGTTGACGACACACAAAACAGTTATCACCAAAAAGATTAAAATTGTGCAAGATGGCTAACAAATAACAACAACAGGCTATGGATGCTGAAAGGTTGCAGTCCTGAATTGAATTAAAATAAAACGAAATTGTTTATTGTCTAAATAGGATATTGGAATCACTTTAACAAGTCAAATAAAAAAAATAAGTTCACAGTCTCTTTTAAAGTCCAGATAAGAATCGTATTCAGATCGTCGGAAGACCATGTATCTGAAATGGTCTTTTAAGGAAAGAACCACACAGATTTGAGTGGACCTGTCCAGTCAATGCAAGCATTTGTCATTAATCGTGGAGTTCAACTCAGATCTTAAGGAACTCAACGATTTGACGAACAATATCAAAGAAAGGACACTTGGGTAGGCCGCATAAATGCGTACCTACTCAAACTACCAGACACTCATGAAAACTAACTGAAAATGAGAAAAAAAACATAAAAGAGAAAGAATGATCCACATAGTCCTCACATTCACAATAATTAAAGTAATATAATAATGCTATACAAAGTAGAGTAATATAATACATTACTGAGTAGTGGGGATCGGCAGACAGACAAGGATCTAACAACACAAATGCCGTAAGTATTAAATAAGCTTTACAATATTCCTGAGATGATTAAAAATGAGTAGATACCAGCTGTGCATGTGTAAACAAGATTATGAGTTATATTTGCACCGGGAGTGACCACCAACTCGTTTGAACTATAACATTACGTTTTTTTTACTTCTGGTAAAAAAGTCCAACAGTCGAAAACTATCAAATCATTTAAAGTTGGTGTGTCTAATAGTAAATCTTTTTTTTAAATAATAAAGACTCATAATGTTATACTTCAATAGAAAGGAGTCTTTCAAAGTCTAATTTTTGCATAAATATATTTTAATGATTGCAAATCAGTAAATTAGACAGTTTTTATTTTTTGGTCAATTAATTTTGAAACGGAATCGTCCAAGACATAAACTTCCTCTTACATCATAATCGTCGACTCATAAGGATCCAAAACATCCAATTCGAAATACCAAAGAACTTTACATTTTAGAAATTCACATTTCCATATTGGAGAAGACCATAAGTTATAACTATTCACTAACAATGTGAGAAAGTGATTTTATATGAATTGGTAATGGAGGAATTATAATAAATGGTGAGTTTGAATATTTGCCGGACGTCGTCGGTGGACATGGTCATGGACGAAGTTATTTGGATGCGGCGGTTTAATCTTTATATTCTGAATTTATTTAGTCAAACAAAAACACGGTACATGATGTTCATACATAAAAAAAATACATTACATTCACATTACATTGTGATTCATTTCAGAGGTGACCAAATAAACTGTTTTGAACAATAATAAACTGAACTTTAACCGGATTTTCTTTCTCGTGTTTATTTCAGTTATTAAATAAATCTTATCGAAACTAGTCTTGTACTTATCACAGACTAACTATTTCACCAACATGATGATCAAAATAAGCATCAGTAGAATTATTATTTTTGTGAGCCAGAAGGTCTTTCGATTCTATCACTATTATTTATATTCCATAATTCATAATTATCTGTTTACAAATCACACAGGATATTGCACAAAATACTTTTCGTTTCGAAGGTTGACCTTTCCTAACATTATTGCCACATCCATTCTGAAAGCTGCTCTAATCTCTTGGCCAGTGAAAGTAAAAACTGTGTGAGTGTATAACACGTGCAAATGAACTCGGAACCGGTCGCGGTCACTGTTATCTGACCACTTTGCAACCTTATATCTTATATATAATCTTTCTATGGTAACATACTCGTAATACTTCATTAGTCTTCATAACAGCTATTAGTATAGTAATTGTCTTACTTGTGTCTTTGTTGGTTCTTGTTTTATTTAGTATTGGGTATAAATTCCCTGCAGAAGTTACCAAGAACATTTCACACTCAAAAAAGGTACAACGGCGGACTTAATTCCTTAGGCATTCTCTACCAGTCAACCAAGGGTGGTGAAGAGATTTGATGGCAGGTGCTCTGTTTAAGAGGAACAAAGAAAAAAAATATCATAACGCATTATAATTAAAATAGGTACAAAACTACATAAATAGGTTACAAACTACATAAGATACATACATATTTACTATAATATATACCTAAATTATGTATTTATACATATATACGAATTCAAGGGAGAGAAGTATGTGTGTGAATTATGAACATTCACTGAAATAAAATCACTAAAATTATATCAGACTTACAGGATGATTGAATGAAGTATTAAATTGAGTGCTAGCTTATAGCAAGACAAGACATTATAAAGAGGCACAAGAATTTAAAAAAATTAAGGCGATTCTAAGCAAAACCTTCGATTTTGTCCCCCAAGTTTTACTACCAAGTAAAACTTACATTGATATCGCCGTCATATCCGCGGCCACAAAGTACTGATTATGTCATTAGAGTGTACCAATAAACTGAACTGTACAATTTCTAACAAATTGCTATTTACTTGTCAGAGTTGTGGTGCTCCGGTACGCTTCCTGACCTTCAACCGGTTTGGGGTTCCGTAGATGAATGGTTCTGTCAATGATTTGAATGTGACTAGAATTTTAAGCTGAATTTTCGTAAGGTTTAGAAAAATCCGTCCAAAAAACCAATAAAAAATCCTTAAGAAGAAGAAGTTACATAAAAAAGTAAAAAAAAAGTCAAAAGTCTTCAATACAAAATGAAAAGAATCTCAGAGTTAGTAAAAAATTGTTTCTTATTTCTAATATGACAGCAATATTCAAATAGTGCTGATTGGTGCTGATGCACAAAACACATTTAAAATACATAAGTAATTACTTAGATACGGAACCCATCACTTCGCACATACATTGTCCAGCGCAACTTGTATCTCAGGAAGTGTTCGTCGGTTTGCAAACGGTGGAAATGGATATGTCGGAATATCCGGGAAAACCGTCTGATAACACGCCCGGAACGACAAACTGACTCCCTTTTATTATATAGAAATACTTTGGGCTTGGAAGCAATTTGAAGGCAGATTTTTCGCGCTCGATTCAAACTTAAAACGAACTGAACAAGACGTTCTGTTTGACAACATAATGTTGTCTTATGAAAGTGTGAAATTGGAAAAATGCCCGACAATTATAGGGAGTGGCGATATACATGCCGCCAGAATGTCTTATTTGGCAAGATATAAGAATTGGTAAACCTCAACAGGGTGTGGCTATAATGTCAAACGATTGCCTTTGTCAAAACTAGTTCATTAATATTTAGCACGTCATGTAACTTTACAAAATAGTACTATAAGATTGAAAAAAAATAAATTAAGCAAGCGACGTCTGCTGAACAAGCTATCAATATAACAGGCAGCGACGGTAGTCACGAAATCTTGCTGTATCATCATACAAACAAGCAGTAGTAGTATATGCATAATTTATTTAATTATACCATCACAGAAAAGGATTCAGCAGCTGAATGACCGTCTCTTTAATAGATAGATAGAAAACTCTTTATTATGTACACCATAAAAACAAATAATATATAATCCCTAGGACCTTTGGTAGCAAAGTCTACCCAGAGCTGAACACCAGTCCGTGAAGAATGACGACAAAATTCTTCTTGAACCATAGAGACGTGATCTATGGGGTAATTATGATGATGCCAACAAATAACCAGTGCCGCCCAGATTGGACAACGGTAGTTACAAATCATGCTATTGTTGCATAATTCGTAATATTCACGGCTTTAACACAATAATTGAGGATACGGTGTATAATTATAATATTGCACCATGACGCTACTGCTCAATAGGTGCTCCTCGGGCGTGGAAATCGTATCTTCTTTCGTATGACAAGGAGGGCTGTACATTTATAATACGCATAACTGGATTTTGGTTTTTATTGCCTTCTCTGTGTAAGAAGAGACTGTTGAGATGCAATCTACGAGTATTGTGAAAGTAATCGGCTGGTATTGCTTTATTACAGAAAGGTAAGATGTAAAAGAATCAGAAACGTTGATGGGACATGCTGAAATAACACAGAAAATGTATCGATCTATCTGAATTATAACCTGTTTAGGCAAAACGATTCGATAATTAAAATTTACAAATGGTATACTAAAGTATTATGTTAATCTAAGATTACTAGCCAGCTTGTTGGATCTTAAACTTAATTGCGTTTTACCTCTAGGCGAACTCTTAAAGTTCATATGATAAAGTTGCCCGCCCACTAGAAAACATTATGAATCCTGTTGATCAAGTAGTCTTACTAAATGTCTGGCTTGCTTGCCCTTCTCACGATTGTGAAATAACGTGATTGACTAATTGGGTCCTAATACACTTTTCATAATTCAAATTGGGTGTTTTGTATGGACACCGGCTGCATCCTTTCACATTCCTCCATCGCTGACTGTCCTTAGTCCTTTACTATGTGCAAGTTATCTGCATGTAGAATTAAGCAACTTTCATCATCCTCCGACCCTATACCAAATCATTTGAGGTCGGCGTAGCACGAATTTTCTTCCATAGATCTTTATCAGGCGTCATCTCAATGTTTCCTATTTAGTCATATCATCGTTCACACAATCTATCTGCTTTTCTTTGGTCATTATTACTTTTATTACTTTAAGTGTAAGTGCTAAAATACATAAGATTTGAAAAATCATGAATATTAATCTAAACGCGCCACCGAAAGTGAAATTGTTTTTACATAAATGACTGAATGTCTAGAAGCTCTAACAAACAAAAAGGATTAATAATTCATAAGCTATAGAAAGCATTACTAAATATATTATGTTTATGTCACTCACTGTAACACCACTATCGTGTTTAACATTTGAAGAGTCAATGTCTCCGGAACCATCTGTCAAGTGAACAAGGGTCTCAATGAAACACAGTTTGTGATCAGTTCCGCGTTCCTAAACTATTCCATGTAACAATAGTACTTTTGAAAGCATTACTAAATTGTTATATAACCCATTAATTACTGAGTCTGTTCACTAGAAAGAACTAATACTCGGAAAAAGAAACAAATGCAGTTGATTTGCATGTAATGAGAAGCAACGCCGTTTTGAATCTTGGAAGACATTTACAAACAAAGCTTGAACAACTTCGTTTTCTGTATAATACGGTATTAATGAAAAGCTGTGGTATTAGAACACTTATATCTATTACAGCATAGAAGAGCATATTATTCTACATTTCTCAATGACGAACCTTTTAGAAACACAACTCATCAGAATAGCTTTGGCCAGCATCAAACTCTGGTTTAACCAGAATCATCATTAGCTGCCTAAGCTTTTCCCAACTATGTTGAGATCAGCTTTCAGTCTAACCAGATGCAGCGGAATGCCAGAATTTTACATGGAACGACTGTCTATCTGACCTCCGCAACCCAGTTACTGAGTAACAGGATACGCCTTAGCAAGCCTGGTTGTTCGACTTTTTGGTACAACCAGAACCACGGTATTCAAACTACTTAGTAGTAAACTTACAGCAGCAGTAATGCAATAAAAGAAAGGCATTCCTACTGTATATTTATGTTATAACCAATGGGTTATACTGGCCCATATTTTATTGCATCATAGTGATGTTCATGTCAAACGCAAACCAAATCTAAAGTTGCGGATTGCTTCTGAGTTCCGCACGCATCAGTCACGGTACCGTGCAACACTGGGTGCCGTAGAAAGCATCACTAATGGTTGCGCAACCCACCACCGTGCTATGGGACCTTAATATGCGTAAATAGTGAAGGGTGATGATCATCACCGAACAGCGATAATTATATATTTTGCAATTACGTGGGCTATTGGCTAATATCTAGGTAATATCCTGGTGTGGATTTTGGCCAAGAAAAGCATGCATGGAGGCTTTTAGAACCGCGGCTTGAGGATCGTGAAATATTGTCAACTTTGTAAAAACTCTGGATGCAAACAATCAACTCCGTATTCGAACTATTAGGATAGTTATAGAAAAATCCGGCCAAGTGCCTTTCGAACCACGCATGAAGGGTTTCGGAGTTGGGATGAATTCATCTCAAGAACAAACTTATCCTTATAGTTAAAAAACATGTTCTCATATACATTCCAACTGCCAATGTCAGTTTGTAAGCACAATATTGGGAGATTTACCATGTTATTTTGAGAGCAGAGACTTCGTAAGTTTCTCGTTTTCCTGTAATCTTTAAGCATAGAACTATTTTCTGTATTTTTTCAAAATTATAGGCTTACGTTTTTCGGAGATAATAGGTGGAGAATGGTGAATTTAAATATATTTCCTCAAATAACTTTAAAACTATTTATTGTTAAACAATTTAAAGATTTACTTGAGACCATCACAGTAAGCCCACAGTTAGTTCATTAGATAATTATATCACACGATACAAGGTGCAAAACTTTTTTTTAATTTTCTTAATTGCCGCCTAAAACCGCCTATACTAAATTCATTCATTTATGTAACACTGTCCTGTTTGGGTCACAGAAATTGATATGAGTATCAAACAACTAACCAATAGATTCGGAGCAAATTGGCACAAATAGACACACCAGTGATCCCATAAGGGTTCCGTTTTTTCATTGGGAACATGGAACCCTAAAAATTGTTTAATTTAAAGAGCCAATTAACAATTTATTTTACGGTAGGTACGTAACCTATCTACAATTCATCGTTGCTTATACTACTACAAAATGAAGTTTGCCTTTAAAATAGTTATCTTTGCTTTTGCCATTTATTTTTGGCGGACTTAATGCCTTAGGCATTCTCTACCAGTCAACTAAGGGTGGTTGAGGGATAACATGGCAGGTGCATATTTGTGAGTAAAAAAGAAAGAATATTAAAAAGGTATCATAAATTATAAATAAAATGTGTGTCATATTATAACGGTATGCTGCATAATTAGCTCAAAGTAAATTCGTCGGTCCCGGAAACCTGGACTTTTCCCGTACTGCAGCGCACTTCATATAAAATCAATCAGTGGTTATAAATGTTATAGTACATTACATTGTTTACTTAAATCGTGCGATAAAACTACGACATCAGTAATTCCTTTCAATCAAAGGCCGATGAACTGCAGAAGCAGATTGAACAAGTTCCATCAAATTACAACTTTCTTCGCGTCTCAGAGATATTGAATAATTTTCACATAAACTTTTGCATACAGAATGTATAAATAATACATTAGGCAGATGCATTTCCATCGTCTATCTGACGTCAAAATTTTGGGTTATGCAATGCAAAACTTACAATTTTGAATTAATTGAAAATGACAAACAATAGAAGATTTACTGTATACGTTTAAAGATAATGAGTGCAATTAATGTGTGTGGAAAATGTCGTGAGGAAAGTTTTGAGTATGAATGTCGATGGCTATAAGAGTAGGGCAAGACCAAAGAAACGATGGATGGACTGTGTGAAAGATGACACTCGTATGTGTGATGGACTGTGTGAAGAAAGGGACATTTTGCGCCGACCCCAGATAAATTGGCTTATGGCAGGAGAATGATGATGATCATGGTGTACGATTACTAAGTTTACTGGTAAAACATCGGCCTATTGAGACCTGGCTTTTGTAACTTTTGGTTTTCAGTTTTGGTTGCCAGCATCATCATCATCATCATCAACATCATCATATCAGCCGAAAGACGTCCACTGCTGAACATAGGACTCCCCCAAGCACCGCCACTTCGACCGATTCTGTGCTTCCCGCATCCAGCGGATTCCTGCGGTCTAAGGTCTTTATAATTTATAACTATACCATTAGGCATTATTTTAAAACGATAATATTAGTATAGAAAACATCTAAACATAATTTTAAATGTAAAATGCTGTAATTATTGTTTTTTTTATGCAATGGCTCTTGGACGAGGTCTACGAAGAATCGAGCGTCCCCAAAACATGCCTATGCACTTTTGCTTTGAAGTCAGCCTTCAAAGCGGATTATAAATAAATAAATAAACTCTCTTGGCACTGTAGTCTTTCTAACCAAAGTAAAGACTGCAGGAACTTACAAATTCATAGTGGAAAATAATGCCAGACGTATTGAACCGGCACTACTTATTAACAAGTTGTTACAATTACCTGAAGGAAATGGGCTGTTACGGCTGTTGGTCAGCAACCTGTTGATAATTGACTGGTATCAGTTTTTGTATGAATATGTTTAGTAGAAGATATGAGACCCGATAAAAATCCAGGCAAATGAGATGTTTTAACTTAGATTCTAAGGTCGATAAGGCATCGGTAGTCTGCTTGAAGTATTGCAAACATCGTAGGTGGTCGTCACCGTTTGGAAACCTGTGACATAAAAAAAATCAAGGTAAAATTTCACCGCATGATAACTGCTACTTCTGTGTAAAAATTTTGACTACCCTTATGCGTGATTTTGCAGATTTGGCAAACGAATTGAATATCACAGTTATAATATAATCATGCCAGTAATCAATTCTTTAAAAAAATGCTTTTTTCAATTCAGTAAGTTTTATAATATTTCCTCAGTTTTATATAACATTGTAATCTGATCCGATTTATACATAAATGTAAATATTTTGCACTATTTTCTAAAGAGCAAAGGTTATATCTGCTATATATTGCAGTGGTGACGAAACACAATAATACTTGAATAAGTTGATATTATGTTATAATAAGCACTTAACCTGCTGATCTTTTTGATAGAAAGTGTTGCATAGTAGATTTCGTTGAATTTGTCAATTTCTGAACAACTAAGCACGTTTTAGATATTGATTAACTATTTACACTGCAAAATTTACATAAAATATCAATCCCGGATTTTAATTTCGTATTTTAATTTCAATGCTACCAGGAATGTGATGTTGTGTAAAAACAATTTATTGAATGTCAGTAAATCACTGCCACTATACGGGGTGGCAGGGACATCAACGTAGGGGGGTTCAGAATCATGTACTGAATCCATGGTAACCGGCTTCGCGTCGATGTCCCTGCCAGCCTGTATTGCATTTTTCTTTTATTAATATCTATATGAATAGGTATGTTATTCTTTCTATCGTAGCATATAATTATCTGGGAGATTCCCAAAAAGTAGGATCACAATATAATATTTCTCTATGATCAATCAACTCAGCTCATCGCAGTTCACTGTTGGACAAAGACCTTTACCTTTACCAGGTTGCGCCACAACAACCTATCCGCCGACTTCCGTATCCAGTCTGTCCCAGCCACCTTTTCGAAGTCGTCAGTTCATCTAGCTGGCGGGCGTCTAACATTACGCTTGTCGTTACACGGTCTCCACTCACGGTCAGGACTCGTCTGCTCGCTCTGAGCGAACTTCACTTAATCTTAATATCTTTATTCAATAATTAATTACAAGGTATACAAATTGTACAGTTTTGCTTAAATGTAAATTATATTCCTAAGACTTACGTGCCTGAACTGGGTAATCCTGTATTTCAGGCGAGAAGAGCTAAAATAAACTTATAAAATAAAATAAATAAATAGAAAACAGGTTGACAATAGATAACTAATTAATGTTGAGTAGCTTAACTCTTCGTTTCTTTTAATTACTATTCCTACTTCCACTAGTAACTATTCCACTATTCCCGTTGAGCTTTCTCATTGACAGTACTACTATTACTACTTGTATCACTATTCCCGTTGCGTTTCTATACCGCAATTCAATAATTCTCGACTCGATATTATGACCTTTTTATCGATCTGACCACTACATATTGTTTTTGATAATTTATCTATTGACAAAATGTATTTATATATATTATAAAAATGTCTACGATGATGATATATACTATTTGTTACACCCTGATTTGACAATTATTTGTTATTAGCCATGAGAATTAGTCCATTATAGCGTCAGTTGCCATTTTGAGAAATGGGCATTCTGCGCCTAAACCTGTTTTCAGATAAAGTTTCATTATGTCTTGTTGTGACCATTTTCTGAAATATATCGTAGATTTTGATTTTTCAGGCGTTTAAATAAATGCTCTTAATCGGAATAGGGAGACATTTTGTAGGAGGACACGAGTCTCACTATTTCCATTAGTCGTTTCTTAAGTCAATGGGTATAGTGAGACTGGTTTGAAAAACGTGCAGTTTTCGTACTACTATTGCAATGGGTAATGAATGGGAGTAGTGAGATCCACCCATAACGGGCAGGATGCACTAGGTTTTTTTTTTGTGTTAATTAATAGAAACAGAATTCTTTCTTAAGTTTTCAAGACCTTAGTCGCCCAACATTGTGGGATAGGCGACGAGAACTTGACAAGGTTTTTCAAACGCTGCTCAAACCAACTGGATTATTCTGTCGGCTTTCTTCTGTCTGCTCTACAATGAACATAATAAACATAGCCAAACTGCTCGATGGACTATTTTTAATAAATCAACAAAAAGTAGAATCACCATACTACTCTGCAATAAACCTCATTAATAACATTGAAAATAATATTTCAGATTAAATCTTATCTATGTTTGATATCGCAAACTCATCAATCTATTGCACTACATCGGGTGTGGTCACTTGACCAGCTACTGCTATAAAACACACTAATACATCAAATTCGACATAAATCTTTTAGCACGTATATATTAAACTGACACCATGCAACATGTATTTTGCAATATCTTAGAACAGTAGTTGCAAAAGATGCGCTCCAATTTGGTGAGGTGACTCTCGCAATAGGCGATATTATTTGGTAAGAAATTCGGAATTGCATTAATTGCAGGGTTGTCTGAGCACATTTTGTTTGATACCTAAAGCTGTTGTTTCATAGATAGACGGTTTTAGGTCTTCGTTCGTCGTTTTTGAGGTCTACGCTGATAACCCTGTAGACCTCAAAATCGACGAATGAAGAGACTGATGAAGGGAAGCAATTTTGACCTTTGAAGTCTTGCGTGGTTCTTTCTAAACAATGACCTTGTCCAAAGTGACACAATACTGAAGAGACAAATTTCGTTGTTAAATCTAGACTAGGCTTAGGTTTGTCCTGAAACTTGATTTGTTCATATTATTGGTTACAGGAAAATCAAGTTAAACTTTCAGTCATGCTGACACCGGAAAAAGATTTTTTTTCCTTCCAAGAATTCAAAAATTTACTCTGTCATCGCCCTGTAACCTACAAGTTCTTAGAAACTTTTTTGATAATGTGAATGTTAAGCAACTTTTCAATTAATGTTAAAAACCTCTCGCTATTGCTCCTACACCACAAGTTGCACTCATTTTGGTATCGAAACATACACATTACTTAAAATGGTAAAGTCTAGGCTTCTCACGTTAGCTATTACATTTTATAGTTCAAAATTAGAAAGAAATAAATACCTATCGAGATTAGATTTCTTCTACAAGGTCACATAGTAATTGCCTGTTAAGCAAAGACTTGATTAAAACGATCTATTTGATAACAATTTTGACTATCTCTTCAATCGAAAAAATACCAACGAAGTCAATGTGTGGGCGCTTTTTTAACGAAAATTAATTAATATTATTAATTAATATTATTTAATTAATTTTGACGTTCGAAAAGTGCTGATTCTCAGCCTAATTTGAATAAATGACTTTTGAATTTGAATTTGAATAAAACTCGTAAAGACGTGGATATATAATATTTTATGAATATTACATCTTCTTTTCGTGTGGTTACTGACTAACCTTTTAACCATTGCCTTCACATGCCGTCGAGAAATATCTCTCAAACGAAATATCTATCGTTTTTGATGCAAGTGATATTATTATGCAATACGCACATGATTCCGAAAAGTCAGTAGTGCGTGTCTTGGGATCAAACTCGAAACCTATGACTTGGCAGTCTGACGTCACACCAATATGCGATCACTGCCTTTATGATGTCTGTCTTATTGAATATTACATGTTTACAACTCAATAAATAAAGTAAAATATGATACGTGACATTAGCCACGCATTCGAATCACGCAATTTTATGCAAGTTAATCATCACCTATCTGTGGAAAATTCATTGTATGGGCGATGGTAAAGCAACTGTTGCTGGCTCGAATCGACCTACAAGTGGCAGATAACATGCCAATTATTTGACGTTTGTTACATTTACAAGTGAATCCAGGCGTTAAACACTGCAATTTCTCTCGGATAGAGCACAGCATCAGTACCGCTAATCCCTGCAGCTATAGCGGGCACGTAATACAATAATTTCACCCGACGTGGCTTGTGGTCGCGCGTCGCATCCCGCGGTTTATCTTACAAAGCAACGGGGATTTACTGTTCGAACATTTTCGTTTTGTTTTCAGCGATTTTGTGGGGAAAACTATTATGTTTGGTGAAGATTGAAATGTGAGGTGCTGTTGTTGTTGTAGTCTATACCTTTACCTACTTTAGTGTACCTAATGCTGTGGTTGATTTGATATACAATTGATTTTATTGCTGTGAGATGAAGTCTACGAAGAAATTCTCTGGACACCGCTAGTGACGATAAAGATAACTGATTGGTTAGCAAAGATTCATCTCTATCAACAATAGGAACTATCGAACAAATTCTCCTCCCGCATTGTTCTCGACAGCAAAATATTTGCAGCAACTTGAAATGTCTTTCTCAACGGCCATTAGACACAATATTCAACTACTCAATTATGTTCGACATATTTAATAATAATATATATTATATATATTTTATAACTGTCTAAAATTAAATAAAGATAAAATTAAACTGATAGAGAGATCCCTCCTTAGTAAACAGGCCTTACCATTACATTATGAATGACTATGTATGTCATTGAACAACGCGACTTAACACCTTTTACGAATTGTATAACAGTATAACAACGATGGCTAATCTTATGAAGCTACCAGGCTATCAGACATTACAGGCAGGCTTGACTCAACGCAGCACTATCTACCATACATTATGATTACACCGATGCTATCTTCCAAAGTGTTAAGTGTGAAATATGCCATTACGCCTCTTCGAACAACGAGGGGGTATATTTTTGCAACCGAAGATGCTTATAAGTTATAACTGTTTTTGCTAGATAATAACTTTATCTGATGTTGTGCGAAGACTTAGTCTTCTCAAAATCAGATAAAGTTTGTTGGTTGCTTAAATCATGCGTTGTGTATTGGTTTTTATTGCGGTTTGGTATTTATGGTAGATTTTTTTTGCAGTTTGAATGTGCGTTTACTACGAGGTAGATAAAATAAATCCCATAGCTTTTTTAACGTTTTTCAGATATAATAGGACTTGATCATCTGAAATTGACAACCCCATAAACTCAAACTCGTTTATGACTCTAAGGCATTTATTTCAACCAATCAACCATAAGCACTTTTGAATTATCAAGGACTCGTTCAGTCAGCCCATTTCAAAGCCTATAGAGAAGAACAGGCAAGAAACTCCATAAGGATACTCTTTTAAATTATATGGTTACAAATAAAAGCTAGAAACTAATATGCTCGTTTCTTCTTTAATCAGGCACTGTGGTGCATAGGCTGGTGAGCTCAAAATTTCCGAGTTCCGTGATGCATAAAATCATCTCACTAACGTCGAAAAATCGCAACGTCACCTTATCTAACTCACAGAACAGTTACGTCATTGACTCACAAATGGTTACTATGAAAAATGGTCTTAGATTGAGTGTACAAATATAGGAAAAGCAGATACGATTGAGCATAATGCTAGTTTGCAATTCTTGTGACCACCTAACATGTACGAACAGAAGTCACACTTGAATTACCATCGTAATACATGAAGCTTTCTAGGTATTTGGTAATTTTTTGCAGCATAAGCACATAATTATGCGAAAAATTACATTTGTTGTACAACTTGATTCTTCTTTTCTCCCTTTTGCACCAGCTATTATTATATTTTAGTTTTTAACACTGTAGTCAGCAGTCTTTAACAAAATAATTATAAGTTTCACGCATAAAAAGCCTTGAAGTGTCTTGAACGAGTATTAAATATTTTTTTATTGCTAGTCTACATTGTGTCCCACTGCTGGGCAAAGGCCTCCTTTTGTCTTTTTAAACTTCTCTATTCTGCACGATCTCTGGCCATGTTGAATTTGGCATAATTATATTTTATTTCGCTTGTGGCTGTATTGTGAACCTTCTTCAAATATTTATTTGGTCGTAGAATGAAATGCGTGTTACGCATGCGCGGTGTACGCGTGAGTTAGCGAGCTTGTGTATTTGTATAGAGGTGTTAGTACAAGAGTATAATATTTGTGAACAAATATTTGAAATAAAGATTATTTTGTCGTGAATGAATGAGTTTGTTTGATGAAAGTGATAAGGCTTATTTGCTGTTCAAATAATATTAAAAATTCTATTTTAAATGGTTTGGCTGGTGGCAATAAAGTATGGAAACGTTTCTCTTATTTTGGTGCTACATCTGAGTTATTGTAAAAACATTTTTTTTTTCATCCATAAGTCCAATAATCAACAATTTCTTTTTTATCTGTCAGTTTTCCAAGTATTTAGAACATAAAATTCTATTAGAACTGTCTTTTCAAAGTCCTAATATTACGATAAGTGCTAATATTACGATAAAGTGCTAGTATTACTAATATTACGACAATGCATAATTGAAGCATGCTAGTTGCGATACATCCTGCCTAAAGCATTGTTAAGAAATAGTTGTAAAAATCCAAAAAAATATTAATACGAAATGCTCATCCCATTCCATCACTGTTCATTCAGGTATATTTATTTAGATTCTACAGCTCTATACATTCCGTGCCCGCCCGGTATGCACAATAAGTCCCTATCGTTAAGAATATTATGTAGTGACACAACATTACATCGAGGATGTCGCCGGCGCATGAAATTGTCCGCTGTGCCACCCGCTTCCTAGTTTATAACTCAATCTACAAACAACTGGGTGTGTCGGTTTATTTGCTTTGATGTAAGTAGGTCTTATTCAATAGGGGGAAGGCCTATCCAGAGGACCTCAACTCGTATATGAAAAAAAAGATGAAAGCTAAGTCGTGGATGACAATTCAATTCAAAAGTGCCTGTAAGTATATGGTTTAATTGACATAAATGCTTTGAGTTGGAGTTTTTGATAAGAACCATACAAATAATATTATGCTAGGTCATCATCATCATTCTCCTGCCCTTATCCCAATTTATTTGTGATCGGCGCAACATGTCCCTTTCTTTCATACTTCTCTATTAGGTTGTCATCTTGGTGTTCACCCCCTTTCTAGCCATATCATCTTTCACACAGTCCATCCATCATTTTTTTGGTCTTCCCCTACTCTTATAGCCATCGACATTCATACTCAAAACTTTCCTCACGACATGTCAACACAACACGTCAACGTCAAAATTTTTAGGCTATCTATAATCAGGCAATTTCAAACTACCTCGCATCTGAACTGAAAGATGAACGAAAATAACTATGATGGACTGATCTTTCAGATTGTGATTTATCCCTAAAGCACAATCAAGCATACGGCATATTGCAGATGATTTAACATAATTATTCTAAGTGACATCGTATCCTATGCCATCGGAGAGCAGTGGTTGCTCAGTGGTAACGACCCCGACTTACAAGTTGTAGGTTATGGGTTCGTATCCAGCCTACCATCATGAGGAAACCAGCATATCCTAGAACCAACATGTAATAATCTTTATTTCTCTCTTCACAAGGGTTCACGTAGTCATAAAACATAGAACAAATAATTATAGCTTTTGACAAAAATACATGGAATATGATCCTTTGTGACAGACTGGTGTCCATACTAGGATACCCTGTGTCACGGATCACCAGGCTCTCACCCCGAATTTAATATAATTAATCTTACAACAATGGTTAGTTTTAAACTCTAGTCAAATTATCTATTTATGAAGGAAAAAAAACAACAAAAATAAAATTAAACAGAAGAAAAAGAATTATTTTTTTGAATAATATAAAAAAAAAATGGTATAGTGTAATGCGTGTGTAGTGTGCAGGTAGAGTGTGAGCATAAGAGTAGAATGATGGTGTGATGTGGGTGTGGGTGTGTAGGGTGTTTGTTACAGTCAAGAATCCAAAATTAATAAGAATATTACGCTGCTCCGTGGCATCATAGCAACATAACATGTGACATCTACCAACCCGTGTCCATGGTGATGAAAACCCGCTCCCTCACATACAGAGGACGCCTGTGTCCCAGCGGTGGGAACGTTATAGGCTACTTATGCTATGATTTGCCTTAGCTCAATATGCGTTTTAACTGAGAAACAGTTTGATAATCCAATTCTCCAAAAAGTAAAACAAAATTGGTATAGTTACTGGTCTTTCGCTAGCGTTATTTATTTCGTACAAAATTATAGTTCATTAGGTTGAATGTCCAACTAGCTGTGACTAAAAACCTGCTGGTTCACTTGTAGCTGGTAGGCGATAGTTTGATTAATTTGTACGTTTTTGTTCACTCGAGAAACCTTATTGTTTTGGAGTTCGTTGCGTGACCTGTAACGTGTAATTAATTGTTACGACTTCTTTTGTTTCTAGATTTATTGGCTGTTTCATGTCGTGTGGGTATGGAAAGTATGCGCAGTTTTTTTTTTTTTTTTTAAAAAGGTTTCATTTTATGAACTTTGCAATGTATCTAATATGATGTTTGATTACTTATTTTGTTGGAAACCCTTATTTTGTTGGAATACATGTTTCACAGCCAGCCCAATTAATCAATGGCTTATGAGTTATGTTTCAAGATAACTAGACCACAGTTTTGTGAAAACCCTATTTTTACAAGTTACTACCTACACCTCTGAATTTAAAAACTTTTTACAAAAAAATCATAAAAATTCAAATACAAATTGTAAAAAGTTTTTATTTTTCACTTTTTAGTTGTGATACTTACCCCACAAAAAGTTGAATACCACTACCTACTATGCAAATAACAGTGACAGGAAGTTATCATCATATCATCCACATAGACTAAATCGGAAAAAAATACGTATTATTGAAGCTAACTCTAAAACTATCCAAGCAATAATTTATATGGAATCTCCTCGAGAGCATACCCTTTTAAACAAAAAAAGAATTTTCGAAATCGGTCCACAATTGACTATTGAGATATCGATGGACAATTGGATATACATAAAAATAAAAAACAAACATACGCTCCGAACATAGAACCCCTTTTTGGAAATCGGTTAAAAATCAGATAAAAAATCAGGTATGAAAGTGAAAATATCGAAGTTGATAGTCACAAAAACAAGTTTACATTGATTATTTTTAGCTACAGAAGCAGTAACTTACTCAAATATAATCAAATATTATGCAAGCTAATGCATAAACATATTGCACTGCAAACTTTTTACTTTAATTTAATACACATATTTTTCTTATGTTATGTAAGAGGTTGTGACTGTCTTTTATTTTCACTTATTTCATGCAAATTGGCACTACGTATGCATTTTAAACATTAACTTTGTATTTTAGAATAATTTTAAAATCCGATTTTTTAAAGAATTTATTGAAGAAGAAGAAATAAGAATAGTATTATTAGTAATAATACTATTCTACAATAACTACAGTAATATACTATACTGTAATACATAGATCGGTATTCAATTAATGCTTGGGTGTTTAAATAATCAAATGCAAGAAGGATCCGGGTTTGAAATTATGAATAAACTCTTAGAAATAATTCGGAAGAAAAAGCTGGAACTCTCTCTTATTTAAATTCATGAAAAAATAATGGTTATTCGATAAGAATTTATATTAAGATTTTTTTTCAATTAGTTCCTTGGTGTGCGTCGGCAATTTATAAAACATAGTATTTTAACTCTTCAATGATCCCAATAAGGCATTATAAAGGCTGATAGGTGATAAATTAAAAGGCTGCTTCCACCTGCTAAACTCGGTAAGTAATCATTCAAATAATACTGCACTCTTTGCATTATTATGAAACAAATCCTCCGCAGCGTCTGTCTGTCTAAACGCAATTAACTTAAAAACTGCTAAACGGATTTTGAAACGGTTTTCATCAGTGGACGGAATGATTCATGAGAAAGGTTTAGCTGTACAAACTTATTAAGGTTTTGTGTAAATTGGCCGAAATATGATGATTGTTGAAGATATCGGAAAAAAATCATGCCAACTGGCAGCTTTACTAGCGTTCACCGCGTAAACCGTAAGAGATACCTAAAATTAAGGTTCTGCAGGATCGGACAGCAAAAAATTCCACGATTTCTTATGTCTGAATGACCCACAGTAAACATTTTTATCCTATAGAATTCGATAAAAAACAATTATTATGTATAAGTTATTTTCGAAGCTATTTTGACCGGTATTATGTCAATCCTTATCCAATAAAATAATTATGTTATTCATTTATACATTTCAATCTAAAATAAATTAGGAATTTAATTTTCATATATTTGTCGACATCCACGCGGGCAAAGCCGCGGGCGTAAGCTATAAAAATGAAATGCTGTTCGTTGGTAAGCTCATTACTTGAAAATGGCGGACCAATTTGGCTATTTATTGTTTTAAAATGTTCGTCATAGCCCGAATCAGGTTTTTACGACAAGAAAAAATTAAAAAGTTGCTGGGAAAGTTGGTGCATTTTCTATGGGTTTGTATGAATTATTGAAATTTGGTCAGGACAACGTCTGTCGGGTCAGGTAGTAGGTACTACAACTTGGTCAGCGAATCTCATTATTAGAAAAAAATACATTAATAAGATAAGTTTTCGCATACTTAAACGAAAGGAGGCAGAGAAACATTTCGTCTTACAATATGTAAGGATTTCAGTTTTTTGGTTTCTCATGCCCATAATTTATATTCCATAAGTCTTTTGTGTACATGTGTAGGTATCTAGTACCGTAAGCTCATAAAATGTGAAATCCTTCAAAACCGCACGACCGCGCATGTATCGCACGCGCATTAATAGTAATAAAACGCATTATCGTGACTTTACTCCGCAAAGTTGGGCAAACGCCAAACATGAGCGCTTTCTAATGAGCGCACGGTACCAAAGGGTGAGAGAAAGTCAGGTTTAATGAAGAATTTAATTAGTTTGTCATGTTTATGTAATTGGTAAGACCAGCAGGTGTCGCATTAAAAAAAATGCATTGTAAAGTGAGAACTTTACTTTTCCTTCATCGCAGGTGCATTCACATTTAACATGCTCAAAAACACAAGACACGAAACAACGATTTTATGTGCCAAATATTTTGTTACATATCGAACCCACGACTTCTGAATGTGAAACAGAAGCAAATCGCTGAACAATGACTGTGCAGAGTGTGCAAAGCGAGTCGTCAAAAATTTTGTCGTATTTTCTTCATCAATTATTATACGTCATTGTTAACAATGATTTCTCTGTAGTTCACATGTAGTATTTTTGCATGCACTCGTTAACACAGTCTACAGGCAAACTGTCTCGTTTTATTTAAAAATAAACGACAGCATCATGACTGTGAGACTTACAGGGTTCTTGAATGACAAGTTTTTGTGAAAAGAGAGTTTACATGCACGAGTTAGCGCAAATAAGGTGTAGTTTTAAATAAAATGAAGTGCGCTCCAAAACAAAGATAGCAGACATGGTTCAAAAGGTTGCCCAATTTAAATGGAACTGTGCAAGACAAATGCCGCATGCTGGAAAAACTGTGGGCCCAAATAGTACAGAACTGGTGCCCTGAGAGAGTGCGGCGGGGTCGCTGCAGGTCACGAAGGAGATGGCGGGGAGAACTGGAAAGGTTCCGCAAAAACTGGAAGGAGGACGCGCGGGCTCGTGAGCGAGTGAGTTTTCCCAGGAGTGGGACAGAACAGGCTTATAACTAAAAAAACCGGTCAAGTGCGCGACCACACACAAAGAAAGGTTCCGTAGTTGGGTTGGGATAATTTTATCCTAAAAACAGCCTTAACTTTGTAGTTGAAAAACTTGTTCTCCCGTACATCGATATACGTCACGGTCAATTCTCCAACTGCAAAAGTAAGATTGCAATAGCAGTTTTTATTTTATTTTGATAAAACTACAAATTAACGATTTCGGACTTTTTCCTTTACTTCTGCTATGAGACCTTAACGGGCAGTAGGTTGGCCTGTAGGTTTTACTTTATTTGCGAGTATCAAAATATATGACATTTTTTATTGCGTTGACCACGCACCATATAAATCTACGTATTTGATATTAATTCGAACTTGATACCTCCACGCGTTCCTGAGAAAATGGGTCTTGCCAGATTGATAGACAGACGTACGAACACCGATGTGATCCTATAAGGGATCCGTTTTTTCCTTTTGAGGTACGGAACCGTAAAAAGAAGTTAAATTGAGGTAGAAGAGTAATCCCAGTTACTGAAAGGCTATTTAATTTAATCTGTTATCAAATTGAAATGATTAGTCAATTTAAATTTGATCAACCAATCATTAGTCTGTTCATCTGTCACTTTATTGTACAGGTTTAGTATTGAGACTTGTGGTAGGTTTAGTATTGACGCTTTCAAAACCGTCAGAAATAAAACAAACATTAGAAATAGCAATCTTTATGTTTCCTGTCTATTTCAATTATCATAATTTTGAAATCGTTTCACAATTTTGTTAGTATTACATAGTATTAAATTTCACAAGTCACATTATGAAATTGCCTAGGTTTTTTGAATAATAGCACTTTTGGTTTAATGATTTCACTGAAATTTAAAAATATAATAGTTAGATAAAAGCTGAAGACAATTAATTTCAAATCAAATCAAATCAAATCAAATCATTTATTTTTTGCAAACATGGGTAATTTTTACATTGGTGTTTATTATTAAGAAGTCCTCCACGTTCTACCGTCCGTTCCGTCGTCCGTTCTATTTAAAATTCATGATAATGCATAATAGCTCTTTAGCCATACGTTTGAAAATCATACACTAAAAGACAAAACGATATGGTTTACTAAACTTTCCCTGTTACCTAAGAAGAAAAAATTCGAATTAACGACGGTAACTAATTATAAATGAATACAAACATAATATTAAAACAACTGTAATTTTCAGAGATGCAGTTAAAAGTGTCAAATCAAAATTTCCTAACACAAAGCGCATTCGCGAATTCTAACCTCATACATTCCTCACTCATCTTTACCTTTCATCCATTACATAAAAATCGCGCTAATATGACATTCAAAAGTTACATCAGATGTATTGGTTGTGTTGCGCGGGAGTTCTCCTATCCAGTCGCGTTCCGTTCAACGTCGGCGAATGACGTGCCGCGTTCCAAATACAAACGATTTGACGCTTTCTGTCGCGCGGAAATTTTATGTCAAATATTTTGATTTTTGTTTATAATTTTGGAAGTGTGTAACGTGATTGTGTTATATGCTGTTTTTATTTGGATGCTTTTTCGGAATACCGGTGAGGTTTTCTTTTATGTTAGTTTAGTAAAATAAGCTTTAAGTTTTGTTGATTTTAGCGGTATTTCAATTATTATAAAATCACTTACAAAAATATATTTCTGATAATTTAAAGCACAGAAACATTTCTACTACTATATAAATAAGTTTCATACCTCATAATTTTCAATTCTTCGCTATTGTTACAGTCATAAAACTTATGTTTTCTTCCTTTTCCATATTTAATTATAGCTTTTCCCAACACAGACAGAAGCTCTTAAAACTGTCTTCTGAGAATTACTATAGTGGTACTAGTGGTGGTAGAAATGTGCATACAGCTACCAGCCGAGCTAGTAATGTGTTATAACTGTACGAAGAGATCGTATCTGTAATTAAAATGTTAGAACCAACGACTGCAATGTGTACAAATATGCAATAACAGAGATTTGCTCGATGTTAACCGCGGTTCAACAAGTTTGTAGGTCAATATTTAATTTTGATGATGATTTTAACTGTTTTTCGTAATAGCCCTTTATGGCTTAATTCAAGAGAAGGTACAGGCATCATATTCCTCCTGTCTGCTAATGATAAAAATCTTCACAATCACGCATTCTTCGCAAAGAGGGATGCTTTTGAAAAGTACCATGCTTTTGACCGGTGCATGCAGTTATTACTGAACTCTTTTTCTTTTTTTCATTGTATATTAAAAATATTTCTAGGTTTTTGATTTCATGTAGAGTTTTTATAAGCTAAGTATTATTTATAAATGAAGCTTTCCTACTGATATTAGCAAGGTTGTTGACTTGTCAGTTACTGGTCAGGTAGAAAATAAACTGCTGCGCGTTTATCATTTTCTTCTATATTATAATGCATTAGAGTTAACGATATCCATAATTATAGCAATAAGTAATCATATTAATTTCATATAGAGAAAAGTTTTGTATCGCGATGTGAAAGCTTGTCTATTAACAATATTGTTTATAATATTAAGCAAGTGATAGAGAAGAAATTTTAAAAAAATACTGTAAATAGTACCCAACCATCATCAGCTGTTACTGTTACTCTGTAATGTTCACTTCAAAGTACCGGCAAATGACAGCACGCACCGCACATTAGAATTACGCTACCGAAAACTAAAACCCCTTATAAACGGTCAAATGAAGTATCCTAGTAATTATTACGCTTCGAAGAAGGGTTGGTAACCATAGTTTGATAATAACAGTATTTAGTCATAGACAGGAAGCTGCTGGTGCTCATAATTTTTACTTAAGGCCAGCGAAAATCAAATTTTCCTAGGTTTTTGAAATATGTAGAGCAGTATCAGGTTGCATTTTGATGAAAATATGTTTTTACAACCGTAACATATTATGTTTTTACAAAATTACCCTATTGAATGGCTAAATCATGAAATGGTGGAATTTTAGGTTAATTCTAACTAAGGGAGTTGTATTGATGATTTTATTTCTGTAAATACATGTATACCTATAACAGTCACTAATCATATTTTGATCAACATACAACTTTACACTGACCTGCAAATTAAAAAAACGTAAAAATATTAAATTTCACGGGCTACCCTTATCGCATCTAACCCATTGATGTTGCGGCCTTCTTCACAATAAATCTGAATAAACTACAACAGTTTACTAATAAAATTAATGCATTTATAATGATCAACATCATATTTATTCAACAAAATAACTAATGATGCTGATAATTAAAGTTCATGTGACTTGCATATAAGTTATTTAATGTGTCAATAAGGTTACATAATTTGTATTTAAAGGTATTGAGGTCATTTCAATCATTCATCGTTTTATAGTATTCGATAAAGATCTTTTTATGTGAAAGTTAATAATAATTGATCATGTAATTTGCTGTAGCGTTGGACTTTATTTGTACCTTTAACTTTGTACAACATTAAACACAATATAGAACATGTTCTTGTACATAGAAACTTTTGCGGTGTGCATTAGACGTCATTGCATAAATTGCTGCAATTAATATATAATTTACACATTTCTCTACTAATCGATTCTGATATAAGTTAATAACAAGATTATTATTTATTAATTACTTTAGTTTGAGAGAGTGTTAGACGTATCCTCTTATAAATAAACTAGATTAAAAAGCTCATTTGCACGTTCTTGTCATTAGTAGAATTTTACTCAAATAAAGTGTTAGTTACTAATCACTTTATTTGAGTACCGACATTTTAAATCTGTCACGTGATACTAAACTTTAGTATCACGTGTCAGATTTAAAATGTCGGTAGCCAAGTGTTTAGGTATTCAAATGTTAGTAGCCAAATGCACTTTTGTAGGTACTTGTGTAAGACTACCATTATGATGTCGCATGTATTTTCTTATTAGCGAAATGAAAATGAAATGAATATTTTTTTTTTTTCGAGTATTCTATATTTTTATTTTCACAAAACCTTCATATACAATGAATTGTGTTGGGAGCCTCCTTTCAGGAAACCAATGCCTGTGTTAGGAGACTCCATGTCGGTATTTATAAATCGATGGTAGGTTCGAGTGTAATGACTATTCAAAGGTCGTTTCAGTGCCTATCACGCAGTTTCTCCAGCTTTTCTTTTAGTGCTATTAACATTTGATCTTTCCAGGTATTCCGATAAGTCTAGGCAATGTCTGTTTATCTCAAGAAGTGTTGTTAGCAGCGCCCTAGAGCAAGGGAAAGTGTGTTTCTAAGACTAAAGAAAGTGCAGTTGCAATAAATATTGTAAAATAATAAATAGATACAGAAAGTGATTGTTAAGGTTTTAAATAAAACCACTACGTGTTGAGGAGCTATTATTTCTTGCTCATAGTCTTTCTTAGCTCTTACTATATAATAGGTATGGTTCATATACAGTTATATTTTTGTAGTCATTCAAAACTGTGAAAAGAACAACCTATTTAGAAAATAAGACTTTGTAATGATGTCAAATCCATTCGGATTGTTTGAAAAAGTTTAATTCGTTCCTACATGATTCTCATCAGTAGGTTGGTTAAAACAATGACAGATATAGCTCCTTATAGTAACTCAACAACTTAGAACGTCTACTTAAAATACAGTTCCATTCCAACTTAGTCAACATCAAAGTTTGAAACGTCGTCGCTTAGAATTCAATTTATTCAATAAATTACATTTATTCATACAAAATTAACATATGAATACTTTGAATAGCCATACATTATGTTACGGAGAAAATATAGTTATGAAACAGTTACGAGAAAAAGGAAATTTCTTAATATATTCGTCGTTATTTATACAATTGAAGTCTAATAGATTGCATAGTTTCGCGTATAAATAGGGTTTGCATAGTGATTAGTGAACAGTTATTGTTCGTGCATTATTCATGTTTCTTTGCTCGACTTGCGCAACAGTAACTATTTGTTATTAAAATTACGTACTTTTTGCGGAACGCTGAATGTTTTACGTGTGTGGTTCCGTAGTGGTTTTTAAATCACTAGCTTTTGGATGTGGACTGTAGATTGAGATATTTTTACTACGTCGTTTAGAGAGGAGCGTAGAGATTTAGGTAATTTGCACTACCTATTCTCAGTTCACAACATATGGCATATTTTATGTAAAAGCTCTGTATAAAGTACCTATTATAGAAAGGAGAGGAAGACCTCATCTTAAGAAATGATGCTGTATATATAAGTTCAGTACACGAGACGAGTATTTTTTGTACTAGTACCTTAACTGAACTCTATACTGGATAGTTACAGAACCCTAATAATCTAAAATTAAATAAGTGACTGATGTCCATTGTCTGTCCATCGCAGCGGAGGTACATTTTTGTGAAACAAATGAACAGCGCAATCATTTCCGCTAACATTACTGAGAACAAGCATACTCATAAGTCGTAATGTAATAGAGTAACATTAGATTTACAATTTCTGCAATGAAAACTAGTTGTATTTGTTGGCACCAAGATGGTACTTTAGTACATTTTTTTTCTTGTCTACAAAGAAAATCGTCTAACTGACGTCTGACGTCTGACAAAAGACTAAAAAATTTCGTCAAAACATTGAAGAGAATATTCTAATCTAACTAGCCTGTAGTGTCCCTCTGCATGGCAAAGGACTCCTTCTCTCTTCCTCTCTCCCTTTTCGACACAGTTCTCTCTTTTATTAGTCTCTAGTGTCGGAATATTGTTTTAATTTAGTTACTGTTTTTCGACGTGCTTTAGAAGATGCGAACACTATTACGTAGTGCTAGAGACTACAATTATCTTAAGAAAAATCTACTTTTTCTTTACAAAACAAAGTCGAACTGTATAACTTGAAAATTAAAACATAAACTCAATGCATTTATTACCTAACACGATTCCTATAATAATAATAATTATTATTATTCTAAGACATAATTATAAGAAGTACAAGATCGTAATACAAATCAATAAAACTTCACCTAACTAGTTATCAACTGGGTGAAGTGAATCAAGTTCTTGCACGATAACATTAATAAGCAGAGAGTGGCTCAGATTAAACTGCAGTTAGTTCTACTAACTTGTAAAGCTATTTATAAAACCTAGTTTTTGGTGACAATTTATAGCGGTGAACGAACTGCTCCGTCTTAGCAGTTCTCTACATATAGTGGACTGTCACTAACGTGGCAGCCTGACAGATTGATACTTATGACAGGAGCCAGCCAAGAGGCCTGACATGGGCACGTTATGTTTTAAAATAGGAAGTATATACAGTGCCGTTAGCGGCACTTTATCCCTGTCGGATAAATGCCGTTTTTTGGGGCATAATAGTGGCGCTACCTCGGCCCAGCTAAAGTGCGGTAAGCATTGCATTGTCACTGTCACTTGTTATTTTGTTTGATTGTTGAGGTTAGTTCGCTGCCCTTTGTTTTGATTGATCGTATTTTTTTTTGATAATTATATCAAAAGACGAGTTGACAAAGTTGAATTACGTAGCTAACACAGTGTATATTATTTTATTAGTAGTGGAACTACCTTATTGCCTTACCTAATCATGTATTTGGACCTATTAATAAGAGTAAAAAACGGGCCGACTCGTCGGCTGGTCTAGCTGACTAGTCGGAGGTTTTAGCCGACTAGTCGCCGACTACAAATATGGCCGACTAGTCGCCGACTACAAATATGGCCGACTAGTCGGCTTTCCCTACTAGTCGGCCCATCTCTAATAACGGAATATCCAATAGTCCATAAAATTATAACTATGCGAAAAATCATAAAATAAAGAATTACTTTGATACTAAAGATATCGTATTAGAGTGTTCAAGACCACAATGATTACAAACCTGAAGATGCACTTATAATTCCTCAAATGTTCCAGTAATAGATCCTATAAAATACGCCATAATTATTGCCTATACAGAAACTTCTCAATAACATCCCATATATTTCTAACAAGCGATATTTTCACAAATCGTAATTAATCCTCAATGAACCGCGTCGTAGTACCGTATGCGCGTGCGCCGTTACAGCCTCCCTCCTACTTCTACCTCCCTCGGGCATTCCCGCCTGCATACAGACTAGCGAGACGTTCGAACAGATGGCTTTGAAATAAATAACACACGTTATGTTTATTATCGCATAAATTTTATCACTATGATTGTTTGCTATGCCTTCATCGTAATTTTTGCTAAATCTGCTCCCAAGGAATAATTAAACCCGTGAAACTTTTTTCGTCTTTTCTGTAAAAAAAACGCTGTAATTATTATAGTTAAAAAAAAATATTAAAAGGCTAGGTAGAATGATAAATGGTGTTTATTTCTGTAAGTAGGTTTACACGTTTATACGTCAATAATATTT
Source organism: Conistra vaccinii (assembly GCA_948150665.1). Lineage (NCBI taxonomy): Eukaryota > Metazoa > Arthropoda > Insecta > Lepidoptera > Noctuidae > Conistra > Conistra vaccinii. Next base: position 705,283 of record OX411328.1, read on the forward strand.
ATTATTATTACTGAGCTAGAAGCGGGCTATGCTTGGAGTTTCTTTGAAGGATAAAATCAGAAATGAAATTATCCGGAAAAGAACCGGAGTTACCGACATAGCTTGCAGAGTAAGCAACCTGAAGTGGCAGTGGACTGGCCATGTTTGTGGAAGGACTGATGACCGGTGGAGCAGACGAGTCCTCGAGTGGAGACCGCGTATCGGCAAGCGTAGTATGGGTCGCCCCCCAGCTAGATGGACCGATGACCTTAAGAAAGTGGCCGGGACAGACTGGATGCGGAAGGCGGAGGACAGGGTGTTGTGGCGCAGCTTGGGAGAGGCCTATGTCCAGCAGTGGACTGCGATAGGCTGAGTTGATTACTACTGAACTAACGAACTAGCTGACGTCAGTGTTTTCAGAAGGAAACAAACAAACAACCTCAGGCTAGGTCCAGGAAGGTGTCCTAATAACTTCGGCAATAACTGAGTACATCTTACTTGAAATCTATTTGGTGGATATTTTGTGACCTATTAGGTTGTGACTGTTGAATTTGTTTGTCCATTATACAAAAATAAAACTTCTTTAGTTAAAGCCGCTAGCTAATTATTTGTTTATTTCTTTTCATAAAACGTTCCTACAGCTCCACTTTTAGATAACCTCACCGACTTTTGATGTTAATAGAGCCTGATAAGATCTCCCCATCTGTGAAGGTTCCCCTCGCATCTGTGAAGGTTCCCCTCGCATCTGGAGCCACGTACAGTTGGTAACGGTACGGTGCATTTGTTATAACTTACCTGCCTCCTGCAGCCGGAGGCTTCGCTGCTAACTTTCTCAGTTCTACATTTATACTTCTCCAATGGTTATGAACCTAGAGGTTAAAGTACGTAGTTTATATTATATTCCGTTAAAGAGGATAAAGTTAGGTAAACTGAAAGTCTATGAAAAGGTACTCTTAATGAAGGTCCCTAGAGAAAATTGAAATAATTAAGTGTTTATTGTTATGATCATAATTTTATTTTACGTATTAGTAATCGATTTAATTAGACTAGAGCAATTTGAGAATATGTTTCACTACTTTGTAGTTTTTAGAGTAAAAGACATCAACGCGTTATGTATGAGTCAACAAAGTGTAAAAAGTTATCACAAAGTGTGCCGCTGTTCTAGACAATACTCTGATTTGACTTATGATAAGAAAATCTTTACCAGGCAAACCTGGGAAATTAAATATAACCCCTATGACTAAAAAATTATCCACATCGTAGATAAACCAAGACCAAAAATTCTTGTGTCGCCATCAAAACTATTTATCTTCTTTCCGCTTAACGCAATTTTATTTGTTTCCAGGTGGACAATGAGGCGGTGAGGGTGTTTCAGTGCGTGCATGTGACGATGCTAGGCAGTGTGTGATCAGTGAGCATCATGTATACCAAGACCTATCTGTTTGTGGTGGTCGTCGCCGTAGTAGCCCGGCAGACTTTATGTAAGTATTACGTTACGTTTACTGACAATATTTACATTATTACGAACTAAGTTTGTCCCTTACCCTGTAAGGGAACTTTTACCATGGATTCGCACGCTTTTATTATTAAAATTATTTTAACAGTTTAGTTATACTTGACTTGAGTTCCGTCAACTTCCGTGTTACAATATCAGGAGTCGAAATATTATTTACTGTAATATTTTATTATTTGTTTCGTCTGGTGATTATATATATACATAATTATTATTAACATCACTGTTTTTATTCCTAATAATGGGTGAGAAATCTTCAATATAAAAAGAACTGAATACTCTTCATTATGTACACCATAATTAATTTACGTATTGTTTATAAAATATAACGCTCTTCTTTGTAACCGTACCCACTGGAACAAATACAAAGAAAAATGTAATCTAACAACAGATACAATGAACTTGCACCATAAATCATAACACAAATACAGCCATAACTTTAATGGTAAATAATACAAAATCATAATTCCATAAAGCACGTAACTAAATCTAAATAGTTATTTTTATGACAGAATTATTCGCTTAATTACAAACAAACTTAGTTCGGCCGCTTTCCAACTTTCTCTTCGCGGCGATTTTGTTTTAAAACGATTTGCTTTGCGATAAAACTGAAGCCTTTGTGAGATCGTCTGATATATAAACAGGAGTTGGTTTATTGTTCGAAACGTTATCTTTGTTGTGTGTTATTATAATATTTTGAATTGAGGAAGAGATTAGTAGGTAATCAAGTTTAGCTTCTGTTTAAAAAAACTGCTTACATCCACTTTCATTTAAAAGAAGATGCCTAATGATTGTGACTGAATTTCGGTATATAAAATCTACATAAATGTAAAGTAATCTCTCTAGTTGGGTGTTTGGTAGAATTTAATAATGTTATCAATAAGTTTACGTACTAGTTAAGTCGTGAAGCGTAGCGGTAATGCTCCAAATAAAAATAGGAACTTACTAAATTGTAATCGTGTAGTTTGCACTTGTAGCGGTTAGACCGCCGCATACAAAAACTACGAAACAAAAAGACATGACGTCACACAATTCCTACATCTCGCAGTTAGAGTTTACTGAGCGAATAACATAGATAAGACTATCCGAAATCAACATATGGGCAGTTGCCCGCCAGACATAATACCCGTCTGGTTGGAGGATCCTCCCTTTTCTATGGGGGATGAGTGAACTTTACACCCTGTTCCTCATACTCCTAAATTGGTGACCCCGAGTATGAACGTCAACGCAGCCTTCGTGCAACAACTTCAGCGTGACGTCATCATCATCACTCCCGCAAGCTTTCGTGAGGCAAGTCACACAGCCAGCCAGCACCCACGGCTTTAAACGGGTATCCTGACCACCAGCATGCAGCGAACGCGCATTCCTGGTCATCACCCTCAACCACAACCCGGCGCTGTACCACATCCGACTCACTGGATGACGACGCAGCACCACCCCGACTCACTGGGGAATCACCGCAGACAGTTCCGACTCACCGTGAACTATGCGGCACCCGGTTCCGACTCACTGGAACCACAGCTGGCACTGTGAAGCATCGCAAGATCCAAGACTCAGCCCACTATCGACCTCCGGTCTCCGGAGGGGAGTGATGTAGCGGTTAGACCGCCGCATACAAAAACTACGAAACAAAAAGACATGACGTCACACAATTCCTACATCTCGCAGTTAGAGTTTACTGAGCGAATAACATAGATAAGACTATCCGAAATCAACATATGGGCAGTTGCCCGCCAGACATAATACCCGTCTGGTTGGAGGATCCTCCCTTTTCTATGGGGGATGAGTGAACTTTACACCCTGTTCCTCATTCTCCTAAACACTTATTAGTTGCTTGGCGTAATTGTACAGGTTTAATTCGATTCAGATACGATAGAGTTACAATATTTATTTGATGCTTTCCAAGCTTTACATACGGTTCTGTGAAAAAAAATACTTCACATAGCCTAGTTTCTCATCTAAAATGCCTGTCGGAGATTCATCTCTAAAGAAATAAAAAAGATAATAAATATATTGCGTAACGATGTTTTACTGGACAGTTATTAGACACAGGTCTGAGTCACACAACTTTCAAGCTTTGTATCTCGTATGGTAACGAACCTTACATGCGCTTTGTAATCCAGATGTTCCAAAACGGCTACTTGATTGTGATCAAATAACATCTTTGTCTGCCTGACCCAGAAGGTTCTTCTCTTCCTTCAGATTAAAATTCCCCTGTTAATCATCATCACCATTCATCGAAATATTTATGTGACTGACTACACATAAGCCACACACATGATCCACTTCCATATCTCAATGATCACACGTCCAACATAATTCCTCTGCCCGTCATTCCCAGTCAAAACTGATTGAAAGTAAATTGCACACATTACCCTCATACACACACTACACGCTGCTTACTCTGGTTATCAGTAATATGTGGAGCGGATAGATCTCATCTCAGATGCACTGCATCTGGGTCAGCTTGTCAAGGTGAAAACGAAAGTTGACGGAGTGGGCAACTTACTATTGTTTTTTTTTAGAATTCGTGGGTAGTATGGAATAGTTGTGTGAATAATTTGATACAAGTGAATGATGTAAAAGTGTGGAATTTTATTTTGGATTGTTTATGTTTTTATGAATAGGGATATTTGTAAATATTTTATTCCATAGGGTTTTATTTATAAACGTTGCTTAAAGTTAAGTAATGATTTGATTAGCGACTGTTTAACCATACATTTTTGACATTTAAAAGTTACACGTTTAGATAAACCCCAATATGGTAAGTATTTTTGTTTGTCGTTGCAATATGGGATGATATGTTCAACTGAAAAAGAATAAAAACTTCTTTTGTTTAAAAGAAGTTTAAGAAGAAACTAGGTCAATAATTATACGCTAGTCTGGATAACTTAAAAAAAAATGTTTTAGTTTTATAAACAAATCAATCAGTATGACCCTGCGTAATTAACTTTATGTGCAGATTTTGTATTTCAATTAAATAAGTCACTCTAAGAAAAAAGAAAGCCTACTTATATGACAGTATTTACATTACAGCATTCAAATTACTTTACGCATAATTTTATGGCACTATAATTAATATTAGGACGATAAATAGACCGCTTTATATGCTAATAAATCATTTAAAACAAACACAGTCTATAAAAAGACCATTATTTAGTTTACAGTAAGCATAATGCTGCCATTAATTTACTGCGAGAAGCAAATTATGTTATGTCGACGAGACATCAGTCTCAAGAGAGAAATAAATAACGATTACGTTACATAAAACACTTTTATTGTTATTTTATTGTACTTAGTGGTGATGTGTAGCTACATTTTAATTGGTTTTAATAAAGGGAACAAACTCAAAGAAAGTTCAAAAATATTTGCCACCTAACATACTAGCAATTTTTTTTTTGTAATGCTGTTCTCAAAGTTCCAGTCCACGAGCTACAACTCGTAAGTCGCTGCCAGTCGATACCACTGGTCCACGACTGCTCTGTAATTTATTTCATCACCACTGCTCTCAAAACGGTGAAGGAAAACATCGCGAGGGAACCGGAATGTGCTAGAACCAAAAATTCGAAGGCATACATGTGACATCTACAAAATCGCACTGGGCCCGCGTGGTAGATTACGGCCCACTTCCTCTCACAGAGAGGAGGCCTATGTCCCAGCAGTGGGAACACTATAGGCTGATTATTGATTATTTATTTGGTTGAACGAACTGGACATAGCCAAGCTAGCCTAAAAAAACTGTTCACGTATTATGTTTTTATGGGTCAAACTCATACCATAGTAGAATGATAAACCTGTCAGTAGGTTAGTAGCCTGGCTGACTATCCAAGCTACGTCAGGCGAATGTTTTAGCTTCACTCGTAGAGACTCTTTACTAAAGTCTGATTTACATCATTATCATCATCATCAGCCTATTAATGTTCCCACTGCTGGGACACAGGCCTCCTCTCTGTGAGAGGGAGTGGGCCGTAATCCACCACGCGGGCCCAGTGCGGGTTGGTAGATGTCACATGTCTTCGAATTTTTGGTTCTAAGACATGCCGGTTTCCTCACGATGTTTTCCTTCACCGTTTTGAGAGCAGTGGTGATGAAATTATTTACACAAAGTAAAGCGCCTGCTTGGGTTCGAACCCACGACCTACAACTCGTAAGTCGGGGCCGTTACCACTGGGCCACCACTGCTCTATTACACTGCTCTATTACACACTGATTTACATGGTGTGATTTAATTGTTTGTGGTAGGTATCCCAAAAGTTGATGCAACAATAAAAGTTGCACGATTTAGACGATGCAAGTTATTTGTTGCTTCAATTTTATTGTATGCCACGGGCAAGAAACTTGCATCGTGTAAAAAGGGTTTAAATCTTTTTAACCAGTCATCACACTTTGACATTTCTGTGTATCCACTTAAATTCGACGACTCGTCAACGGTAGTGCTTTTGCACAACATTTAAAATGCTACTGGTTTTATTGGTTTAACATGTTATTGAACATTGAGCAATGTTGTTAGTGTCGTGATGTATTATAGGCCATCTGACATTCATTTGATTGTTTTACGATCTTTGACGTTAAATCGACGGACAGTTTTGTTCGAACGTGTAATTAGTGTACATAACAATAAATAATACCATATTGTTGTAATAACATGGAGAACGTGTTTTCACGTATTATTTCGATTGTGGTTTAGTGGATTTGAGGCAAGTAATTATACCAAGAGCCTTTCTACCCTTCTCTGTTATGTGTCTTTTGAGGCTTTGCTCGATTGCATCGATTTCAATAGGCGCCATTTATAATAAATTATAATATTAACGTAACATCACGACTGTAAACTCCGAAGAGTAAGGCAGAGGTGTACCTATGGCACGCCCACATTTTGCCAGTTATATTTAAGTCTCATGTAATAGGGGGCGAGTCTATATTGTCATCTACCGGGCACGTATCCAGACTCCGAGCTGCTACTGAGAAATTCCTAATGAAATATATTTTTTCCGACCTGAGAATCGAACCCAGAGCCTCATGCTCAGCTGTAGCGCTGACGACCACTAGACCAACGAGGCAGTTAAAATAAAACTATTAAAGTAATATTAAAGTAGTAACTAGTAAATTAAAATAATATAAACCATTGAAATAGAAATTGGTCGATTTCCAGGGAGTAAACATTGAAAATAATTAGCCAAATCAAAATAAAAATCATGTATTTATCCTGCATCTTAAGTGAGCTAATGTGGGCAAATCGTAAACCCAGTCTAATAATCTTGCGTTCAATTCTCGAACCACACCTAGTTCCTGCATTGCTAATAACCCACCGATTATCTTATATTCAGAGAAAACCCAGCTCGATACATTTCAAGAATGTCGACAAGACGTGCAATACAGGAAATTCACTGACACCATGCAATCAGATACTTACCCTTACTTGAATCAGACCATATGGCTCAACTGAGATTACAGAGCTTCAAGCCACATTCCATGACAACACCATAACAGAGATGTCTCTTAATAACTTGGGGTTTCATCATAGGCGAACGACTCTCGTGTGAAACACTTTCATTTCTATAAACCTGTGTTGATAGCAGAGTGTCCATTTACATTGATGGTATCGGTTAAATCATCCTTATTTTTAAACTGAAAACATCAACAGCTAAGGGTCTAAATTGACGGACTGCATTTGAACTGCACGCCAGCTGTTTGATTGCTTGTGAGCATATTATTTTCGATGCATAACTGCATCGAAACCGCCAACTGACTGCGCAGTCCTGTCGAAATGCAGTCCGTCTGTTTAGACACTAAACACAAGAAAACAAAAACTGGATAACTATTGAAACAAACAGTTATGTTTTCCTTGCCACCAACCACAGAACATAATAATATAGGTACCCTGAATGAACCACCAACTAAGCATTTTCAGCACGCATCCGAAACTAATGGCAGTCACGCCCGGTACATGATGTTACGCAAAGAATAATTTCCCTATTAATGTTTATGCACTGACACTTGAACCTAAATGATAGCTTTTGCGACACCTAATGAGACATAAAATGGATACTTCTATTTATTTTCCTACCTATTGCTTTTAAATAGTTGATTATAATATGTAAGTAGTTTTCCTCACTCTTACCTACGGATATAAATGTCCATTTCAGGATTGACATTTATCTCTGTACAAATATCTTAGCCTGGGAATCAAACAGCATTTAGTCTAGACAGACTTATTGACTCAAAACTAAATTATTCACGCTTCAAATATCTCTAATAAAACTTCAATTAACCGGTCATTCATAGAACACCAAGGTCTAAGTTAAGCTAAGTTTAATCCCTTTTTGCGGTTATTATGAAAGTTAATCTTCGTTTCTTCATCATGTAATTATTTTTACCTTAGACTGTCGACAGTAGCCCTTGTGTAACTTAGTGATGAAACTGTAGATCTCTAAAAATGCAATGAGGAATATTTAGGGCAGTTATTGCTTCAAAGCGTTGATCATCGTAATCTTTGATCGATAGAATTTGATAGGCTATTGATCAATAATGATCATCATATCTGCCAATAAATGTCATCTGTGGAGAATATAACATCACGACGGTTTTCCCGGAAAAGGTAGGCAGAGTTATATCTACTTCCACATTTTGACACTTGGGGATTAGTCCTATGAAATAGGGGGAGAGTCTAGTAGAGCGAGAGGGCAGCTATTCAGAAATTCCTAATAGAAAACTCAGTTTGCCCGACATATGAATCGAACCCAGGACCCCAAGCTTAACACTAGTGAACCAAGTGGTCTACCGCTCCTCCAGCCTAAGTCCTAAAATCACCGCGATTGATAATCACATCAGTTATCAATTTATCATAGGTACATTCATACCGTTGCTAAACGCTAGAAGGAAGCGGACATATAATATCCCCTTGACATAATTACTTTATAAATTACACAAAATAATGAGTAGTTGTCGGTCAAAGGAAGGAACTCGCTGAAGAGAAAGCTAATCCAAGCGATAAACATAATATATTAACTGACATTTACCTGTAATCTTTTAACTAAATCGTGATCGTTACTACCGTGGTATTTTTACATAAGAAGAAACATTTTTAAGTATTTCCCGTGGATATTACTATTTACACTTACAAATAATTTTGCTATCAGAAGAAGTTATTTGGTCACATTGGAAAATATAGTATCTGAAGCCGTTCACTGAAAGCTGGTCTATTTAAAATCGAATCCTATTTAATCTTATGTCAAAAAATCTGCCCAGCCTTTTCCCTTCTATGTTGGGGTCAACTTCCAGTCTAACCGGATGCAGCTGAATACCAGTATTTTACATGGAGCGACTGCCTATTTGACCTCCACAATCCAGTAACTGGATAATACGATACCCCTTGGTAAGACTGGTGTCTGACTTTCGGGCTTCTGGCGACTCGTATCGACTGTCTAAGATCCACGAATGACAGCCAGGACTAACGGCTTAACGTGTTTTCCGAGGTAAGGAGGAGTCTTGGTATGTAAAGATATTCACCCATGAACTGACCATCCCCGGCAAGCGTAGCTTAACGTGATGGATCAACCCGTGCGGCTATGATTACTTAGCTTTGAGCTCCTCAATCAATTTAATCTTATGTGAAAAGCTTACTCTTGGACTGGACCACGAGTCTTAATATTATGCTCTTGACATAAGCTCTCGTTCTAAGCCATTTTAATCGCAAGACCAAAAACAAAAAGTCGTCTGGAATTATCTCACTTAAGCTACTCTTCAAGGTCCAATTACCCCACCATGATAATCTTCGGACCATAACCAGATCATTTACAGATTATTCCAAAACGACGAAACCCGTGCGAAAATCTGTTACATAAGACCTTGTGAAACGTTCCATAGCCCTTGACGATACCATAGACGCAGCCATAACTCAAAGAAAAAAATAACCCAGACTACTCCCATGGATTTCTCTAAGCCGAGCAAATTAATTAACGAAGAAAGGAGGCGGCGTGTCATCGCCATTATGGCATAAGCTAAACAAAAGTGGGCTATGACTTTACAACGTTACACTTACCAAACACACAGACTGTATTCAACCTTACACCTCCGAGATAAGAACGTCATTGACCGCTAATTAGGTTGTCAAACATGAGCAAGATTTAACACAGCTGATCATAATGATTTTGAATCTTATATGTATGGTAGAAAGGTTGTGTTGATAGCAATATTAAACTAGTTTCATACTCGTGGGACACGGCTTACTTAGCGTATAACAATAAAGAAATGGCGTCTAGTTATTGTTCCGTTTTCATTGAATTACTTTACGTTTGTTTTGTAAAGTCATTTCCTACGGGAAGTGGGGAAGTGCGATCTTTCTGATAATTCTTTGTAATTATGAATGGGTAAGAGTTTTGATTGTGTCTTCTACACACTGTTTAAACAGATGATTACAAGCTGTACTACCTATTACAACACAAAAAATTGATCGTGGGTGAACATAAATAATACAATTTCAACTTTTTTGAAGCGAAAATTTCTTTAGGTTCGTTCAGCACTTTTTGGGTGAACAAATATCATGGAACTCGCGTCATCGTCACCGAAGGCGCATTGAGCACTTTTTTATTGACAGCGCACTCTGTTTTATTTTGTTGGAAGGTTATTTAATGGAGCTATAGGTTTCGTTCTTGTACTGACAACAAGCCACATGAATTCCTGACATTTTCTAGATGGCGTTACTTAGTTTTGACCTGTATCGGCAGTCCCAAAGACTGCCTCGTTTTTTTTAGTACCAAACATCGGGATTAACGTCTGTCTAAGCATACACAATCTTGTTCCTTTTCAATGCGTTAATTACAGATTTACATAAGTTAGCCCATAAGATATTTGAAATTGTATAAGCTACCATCTCAACTTAGGTCAATTAAACAGCATAGTAGAAAGCTAGTGATTGAAAGATTTACAATTTATTATGTTTGTAAGTAGAAATTCTATGTACTTGTACATAATGTACTGTATACCTATTCATAAATATGATAGAAAGCTCATTTATTGATACGTGTAAGAAACAGCCTGTGCATTAGACAAATAAAAAAGCTTTAAGTCATGTTGATGATGTACGTACGTCTGCTAATAGTAGGTAATAACTATGCTCCATCTCCTATCCTGCTCTCTGTGACCCAAAATTCTTATTCAAAGTAGAAGTCACTTTGACTTCTTGCGCTGCCACCGACGACGTCGTGGAAGTGACAAAGTTTTGGGCCAACAAGATTGGAAATAGCGTCGTGCGCGAGACACGGTGAAGAAGAAGAAAATAGTATCCGATTAAATATTTTTTTTAAGGTTATCAGGAATTTTTCAGTACCAGACAAGAGTCTAGATTTGAACCCGGTTAACGACAATAGGTTTGCATCCTATTAGGTATATTATACATGTTGAAACCAAAACATTAGATACTGGTGAAATTAAGAGGTACTAGCCTCCTCTCCATGCCTGAGCCTGAGGATATCAGAATCACTTTGACCATGTGTAGATTAGTGTTTGAAATGGTCTTTCTAGAAAAGAACCACACTGATTTGAGTGGACCTGTCCAGTCAGTGCATGCATTTGTCAGTAATCGTGTAGCTCAACTCAGAACTTAATGAGCTCACTCAATGAACAATACCAAAGAAAGGACATTTGGTTAGGCCGCATCAACTACTCAAACTGCCAGACCGTCATTAAAACTAAGTGAGAAACAAATAAAGGGATAGAAAAATAAAGTGAACTGAACATGAGTGATCAAATATCAAAAGGAAGTTAGACCCTGTGTTGTACCGCTTTAGACTATTAGCTTGTTTTAAGTTTTATCTTTTAGGCTTAGCCATTGCGACATAGTTGCTAGGTATTTAAAGTTTCACAAGTACTTAACATATCCCACATACGCCACTCATTAACCAACTTACAACCATTTAAAAGCCCTGTTACTAAACGTGGCATACAGCTTTAATAAGCGCCGCCGTCGTTCGCAAAAAGCGTTTACTTGCAATCTTTAATGTTAGCTTAGATGTGGTGTTGCAATGGCTTACTTATAGCATATTAAATGTTACACGGTAGCATAGAGACCTGTTCTGAATTTACGGTTAAAGGATAGTGCATTAGTGTGTTTATTAACTTGTCATGTAATAACTAGGGTGTGCTTGAATGTTAGACGTTAGATGAATATCAGTGGGGAGAGCAAATGCAGTGCAATATGAAGAGCAGTAGTGGCAGAGTAGGTCGTAAGTTCGAAGCCAGACAGGCGCTTTGCTATGTGTAAATTATTTCATCACCACTGCTCTCAAAACGGTGAAGGAAAACATTGTGAGGAAACCGGCATGTCTTAGAACCAAAAATTCGGGGACATGTGACATCTACCCGCACTGGACCCGCACGGTGAATTTTGGCCCACTCCCTCTCACAGAGAGGAGGCCTGTGTCCCAGCAGTGGGAACATTATTGGCTGATTATGGTATGGTTTATGGTAGATAAATATCTTGAGAAACTTGGTAGTCCGAAATGGCCACACAAAGTATGCAAGTGTGGTGATCAATGCTTGTTAATTTGCAGTTCGAAAAACACCATTGTGTCTTGCATTACGATAATTTTATTACTAGTTAATTTTAGACTATGCTAAGTTTCGGGCTACTGTTATTTTGCTTTCTAGACAATGCTGAATGCGTTGACTCCGTATCTTTATAGCAGTCAAATTTAGACCACGATGAGCAAAAAGTTAGTTTGGGTCCTCTAGATAGAATACTAACAGCCTTTAATGTTCCCTCTGCTGGGAAACAAGCTTGCGCCTTGTGAGAAGAGCATTAATGCATGGTAATTTTTGATAAGAATTATTTAGCCGAAAGAAATGTAGTCAACAAAATAACATAATGATTTGATTTCAGTTCATGTAGGTACTTATTCAATTTTCTTGCCGAAATACAACCTCCGAACAGGTAGTTAGCCAACCAGCTTTACTTGAAGTAATTTACTCGACATAATGATTGAACTACGGGTTTTATACGTTCCAGTTTACAAAGTCGTATTTGGTACACATACTACGACAATATATTGAGCTTAATTAAGTTTAATTCCTAAACCACTTAATGTTAACTAGGCCATCAAGACCACTTAGTAAACCCTTGTAAGATTTGAAATAAACCTTTATTTCTCACCATAACAATGAAGAATGAAATGAGTTATTGTACTTACAATATTCTTTAGAGCCTTGACTGTCGTGAAATAGTAATTTTCAATAAATAGCCGATGATTTTAAACGGTTGTTAAGCGATAAATTGTGATTAACAATAAAATTGAAATAGAAGTGTATCAGAGTGAACTTGAGTAATATTCTTTTTCATTTTATCTTTTTCATTTATTTATTGATCTCATTGAGGAATGATTGTAAAACACAATCATTGATGACAGTTTCGTAAAAGCATGAGGCTTTCAGAAAAAAAAAATACGCTAGTGTTCGACATAATAACTAAGATTCATAGTTAGAAAATCAAAAGATAAGAAAAAGAAACAAAGAAGATTGAAATTCGAGATTGCTGCTTTAGTCTATATTCTGTTGGTTTAGGTAATTAATTAAAGGTTAACAAATCGTCAAAAGGGTTTTTATAGATGACAATTTTCTTGTTTATAAATACTTTGTAACTCATAAACTCATAATTTACGATAGTTCCCTCTTTTGCTATTGTATAAGACAATAAGTTTCTGAGATCAAAATAATAGTTGATCAAAAAATTCATTAGACTTTTTCTCAACAGCAAGTTGTTTTGTTATTGTATTCGATCAATTAATTAATAGGCTTAGGTCACAATAATAATTTCAATAAAAAATCCCTCCTCTATATTTTATCACAAATCATCTTGAAACCTCGCCTTATAAACTACACCGAGCATGTAGATACAGGAATCCTCTTACGCCACTTCCTCACATCTCTGCACTCCTAGTAGCGTCGTGTCAATTGATCCATCAATCTTCCTGACAGGCGATCATTATCGTAACTCTACTTTTACCTTCGCCGTCGATTCCAGTTTGTCAATACATTTCCTGTATTCAAGGTAGTTAGAGTAAGGGCTGTCGCTCATTGAATGGTTCACAATGTTTTAAATAACAATTGGTAAAGTTCTTTATCTGGAAGTCAAAAGTCAGTAGATCGAGAAGTAGGAGATAGTAAGAGAGTAGTCAGATAGATGAAGACAGTTAGAACTTGGTTCTCACTTGTTCGTGTTTCATTGCTTTGTACACAATGCAAAACCTACTTTCTTATTACTGGCTTATTGGTAATATAATGACTTGAATGAATTAACAAGCCATAAATGGTAGTTATGAAGCCATATCATTGATGAATTTTCTTCCAAAGCACTGCAGCTTAATGTGCTGATGCACATTAAGCTGCAGTGCTTTGACATCATTCATCATTTTACATTGAATTAGACATCTATCTCCAATATTTCCCAAGTGCAGTAGTGTACATAAACTAAAGCTCAGCGTCGCAGTCGATCGATCGGGTCGTTGGCATCGACAGTGCGTCGCAAAAACTGAGGAAACGCACCTGCGCCTGCGCAGCGTCGACGTCGTCGGCGTGTGTACGTAATAACATGAGAACAGCTGATTGTGCAGAAAAAGTACAACACGTCCGCATTCCCTCCGCGATTGGATGCGTGCTGTACTTTTAAAGGGCAATATTTTCTTTTTAAAGCTTGGAATTTAAATGGAAAGTGGGTATTAAAGGAAGTTGCGATGTGTAAGGAAATAACCACAAAGTACTTTTTTGCAATAAACTTTGGTGCCGTATTCATAGTCAAGATCTGTTTGGCTTTGAATAAGGCAACTGCTCTTTGATCTTGTTTCAATAGCATACAACTATTTACTGATTATAAATAAACTGTAATTACCAATCCGTCTGCTAGATGTGTTAAGTACTAATATCCCTCTGGCATTTTTATGGTATTTATTGTAGCGGTAATTGAGATTACCTGTGTTCGCTGTTAATAGTTGACGTTTTTAAAAGCTTTTATTCAACTTGCAATGTTTGTTTGTTTGTATGTAAGTTAGTATGTTTGTTTAGGTGGATTCTTGCAAGCTGAATTAAGACCACTTCCTCTAACTCCACGGAGTTGATATTTTACATATTGATTCGATTCCGATGACAATACATTTTTATGACAAACATAACCTGATTAGCTACCCAGGATTGGCTCCAGACGAGGAAACTCCTCAAAGGTCAATAGTACAGACACGAAATTTTATATACGCTTTCATTATAATGGTCTGTTTTAAATTCCACCACGATCTGGCTACTGCATTCAGGATTGGCTTCAGACGAGGGAACTCCTCAACGGTTAACAGTACAAACAGGAAATTTTATATGCGATTTAATTATCACGGTCCGATCTGAATTCCACCATGATTTGGCTGTTGTACCCAGGATTGGCTTCAGGTGAGGGAACTCCTCAACGATCAACAGCGCAGACACAAAATTTTATATATCCTTCAATTATGATAGTCCGTTCTAAATTACACCATGATCTGGCTGCTGCACCCAGGACTGGCTTCAGACGAGGGAACTCCTCAACGGCCAATAGTACAGACACGAAATATTATATACGCTTTAATTATGATAGACTTTTCTAAAGTCCACCATGATCTGACTGCTGCACCCAGGATTGGCTCCTGACTAGGGAAGTCCTCAACGGTTAACAGTACAAACAGGAAATTTTATATACGATTTAATTATCACGGTCCGATCTGAATTCCACCATGATTTGGCTGTTGTACCCAGGATTGGCTTCAGGTGAGGGAACTCCTCAACGATCAACAGCGCAGACACAAAATTTTATATATCCTTCAATTATGATAGTCCGTTCTAAATTACACCATGATCTGGCTGCTGCACCCAGGACTGGCTTCAGACGAGGGAACTCCTCAACGGCCAATAGTACAGACACGAAATATTATATACGCTTTAATTATGATAGACTGTTCTAAAGTCCACCATGATCTGACTGCTGCACCCAGGATTGGCTCCTGAGTCCTGACTAGGGAAGTCCTCAACGGTTAACAGTACAAACAGGAAATTTTATATACGATTTAATTATCACGGTCCGATCTGAATTCCAACATGATTTGGCTGCTGCACCCAGGACTGACTTCAGACGAGGGAACTCCTCAACGGGCAACAGTAGAGACACGAAATATTACATACGCTTTAATTATGGTAGACCGTTCTAAAGTCCACCATGATCTGACTGCTGCACCCAGGATTGGCTTCTGACGAGGAAAGTCCTGAACGGTCAACTGTACAGATACGAAATTTAATATACGATTGAATTATGATAGTGTGTTCTTACACGAAATTTAATATACGCTATAATTATGATAGACCATTCTAAAGTCCACCATGATCTGACTGCTGCACCCAGGATTGGCTCCAGACGAGGTAACTCCTCAACGGTCAACAGTACAACCAGGACATTTTATATACGCATTTAATTATGATATTCCGTTCTAAATTCCAACATGAACTGGCTGCTGCACCCGGGATTGGCTCCAGACGACGAGATTCCTCAATAATCAACAGGATAAACACGATATTTTGTACATGGATATGTATTGTGCTATTATACTTCAATGGAATTCAGGGTCTGGTGATGGAGCCGAAAGATTAACATAGGAACTTCTAAAAAAAACTAGACTACCATCGAGTTTGAACTGGTTGGTTTTGTCTTGACTAGAACTATAGCCCAAAGTAGTATCCAGGGTCTGATAATAGAGCTGAAAAGAGATGACACATAGAAAGTGGTCATAGAAAATCCTGAAGTAAATAAGATCTTTTGACAAAAACTATTTCCCGAGGTGTAGTCTAGGGTCTGATGATAGTGCCGGAAGGTAGTAACAGGAAAACCTCAACTTTACAAGGTAGCCCTGTTGTGTTGAACTCGTTGGATTTGTTTAGACAAGTGAAAGTGATAGAACAGATATTTTATCAAAATACTAATGCTAAAAAACACAAAATAAAATATTAGTAAAAATCTTTTTAAAACAAGCTTTTATTGAACTAAAAAGTACAAAATAAAACTTACGTAAACAGATAACTTTAATGTTTTCTTAAAAGCTTGAGGCGTGAACGTCCTTCTTAAACATAAAGATAAGCCTCAAGCTTTTAAGAAAACATTAAAGTTATCTGTTTACGTAAGTTTTATTTTGTACTTTTTAGTTCAATAAAAGCTTGTTTTAAAAAGATTTTTACTAATATTTTATTTGTATACAAAGATTCTTGTTGAATTAGAAGAGTATAGTTTTAACGAAGACGATTAATGTTTAATTTGTAAGCAAAAAAGACTATTTAATCGAACCCCAAATAATTCCTATTTTGATTTCATACAAATACTATGTAAATACATAGTTACTTGGCGTAACTGCGACCAAATTGGATCATGGGGCCACTTAGGTTAGTCACTGGGACATTTATAACCTGCGAGAAAAGGCTAGAACGTTAAAATATAATTTAATAGAAAAAAGAAAGCCGATTATCGTCGAGAAACCAATAGATTTTTAGAGGAATCATTCAATATGATGGCACGGTTGGCGCAGTGGTTAAGCGATTTACTGCTGCGCTGGGTATCGCGGGTTCTATTCCCGCACGGAACAAATATTTGTATGACCAAGTAGTTGTGCCGGTTCTGGCTGTGTGTGAGTTTAAATGGCTGTAACAGCACCCACAATACAGGACAAATTACTAGTGTAGAAAAAAAAATGTTCCTTAAAAAATACAACATCTTCGTCACATCGACAAAGATTATCTACATCGCCTCAAGTAAAAATAATATCAATTAAAAGTGTCCAATAAACTACATAATCATACGAGAGGTCATTTACTATTCTTGGTCGTGTAGTACAGGTACTTGCCTAGTTTGCACCTCTGTATGGTGTTATCAGTGAACCATGAACGTACGATTATAAATTCTTGGACGATCGCGGGCGTGACGATATTGCTTCTTCTCACGTGAGTGTGTTGTAATACTGGTAATAGCTACGAATGATCGGAACTTCGATCTGCCTGTTACAAATGAATATTATTATTATAAACACTTTAATTTATGTGCATCTTTGGGAAAATGACGATAAACCTTTATTGCCTATTTACATATTTTATGTAAGTTTTTTAGATAGTCAAAGGTCATTAATTTTCTGACAAACAATCAAATAGCTTGACATGGAAAGTAAGGGCTTAAGAAAGTTTAATAAGAAAAAAGTGCGTGTAAATTCACGGATACATAATATGGCTACTTGGGTAGATTAGAGAAATAAAACAAAATTGTATTCAAAATAAATAATTCACCGCTCAATTATGATAATTTATCACACCTTGCATAATAAAATATAAATATTATAAATAAACAAACATTTTCCCTTAGATATTATCTTAATACGGTGATTTCCAAAGAAAGCGGTAACCGCGTGCGCATCAAACTGGTTGAAAGTTCAAGATCTCTTGCGTAAGACAACTATTAGCATAATAACTTGTGCAGATTCGCGGCTCAACCTAGATAGGAATCTCCATTAAGGTCTTTAAGAAATTATATTATTTGATAGGTGTTATGCCATAAATCAAGAAGCTGAAAATTTCGACAACCGAAATGTATAGTTTTCTTTAATAGTTATTGTTTAAATGTCTAACCTACTATAAACGCTTCTAAATAATACTAAACTATGTAACGCTTCTAAATATTCTAAATAATATTAAAGGATGTTCAATATCGTCTTTATAAAATTAAAATAGGATGATACACTTCATGAAGCTCTACCTATGCCACAGGCCCAATTTTAAAGGACGAGGATAACCTTTTATACATTCGCTTTGCGCCGATTTCATTAGAAAAAATATTATTTTTCCCTAAAATGAACATGTTTCTTCTTTCATCTTTAGCTTAATATCCGGAACAAAACGTTTTATTAATTCAAAATTCAAAAGTCATTTATTCAAACGATAATAACTATCTTCCAAATTGACGCTACCTTATGCCTACAGAAATCAAATTAATTACATAAATATGCAAACGAAAGCCTAGAGAAAGCGTGTGAAACTTTGACGTCTAGCAAAATGAATCTCGATAAAAAATATTTTGCGATAGTAATAATATTATTGTTAGTTACGAACTAAAAAAAACTAATACTTACGCATAATATTCACCAATTCTGCTTCTTCTCGTGTCGAGGGCTCATATTTTATCCGACCTACGTAGTGACCTGGACCATCTCTGTCGTTTGCATCAATATCGTTGTATCATCCATAATTATCATTCATTCTAAAGACGCCTACTTGGACAAAGGCCTTCCCCCGGCATCGCCACAACCATCGTCCTAGTGGTTCCTGCATTTTGTGGATTTCTATATCAAAGCATAAAAAGTGAAATAGGCAAAGACTCGAAGTAGAGAGACAAAACTAAACCTAGAAATAGAATGGAAGCCACAGAGAGAACCAAGAGTTATAACCGGTACGATAAGAGCGCGTCTGATCGTGTGCGAAAACTCCTAGTTTTATCATCTGCCTAGTTTGAGGTTTGCTTCCAGCCTAACCGGTTGTAGTTCAATGCGGAGCGACAGCGTCGTGACGCCACAACCCAGTAACGGGGTAGTCCGATACCCCTTGGTAAGACTTGTTCTAATATTTATGTAATTAATTTCGTGTTACTATTGTAAACATGCCATAACTATTACAAAGTAATGCTAAAATCTGCGTTGGAAGTGTTACTTGTGTCTTCTTCAAAGTAAACACGGAGGAAGTAATAAAAGCATGGCGTGGAACAACTACAGGTTGTAGGCACCTTGTTTTTATGTCCAGGCACTAGTATGGAGGTAACAGCTTCATCCTAAGCGAGGCGTGTACTATAGTGTTTATTATAACTTATTAACGAACAGGTGCTAACATTTTCTTTCACATTGTTGCTATTTTCTACAGAAATGTCGTAAAAATCACTGCTTTATCATGAATTTCCTCTTTAAGTACATAATTACTACAACAAATCTTTACTATTTCTCTATTGTCCTCATAATCAAAGGCCTTGCTGATAGGCAATTTATTATTTTTACACCCTACTTATGGTATTTTCTTTTACCTTTTTCTGCAATGAATGAAGAAAAACTAAACGTTTAAAAAGCCAAACATTTAGACGGAATTATATGGATTTCTGGAAAGGCTTCCAGGATTCCAGAAATCCTCCTAAACAAGAAACTAACTTGCTATTATACATTATAGCCTCAAAAAACATAAGTACCAAAGAATTCTTGAATTAAATTCCCACTACAGTATAACAGGTATGCAAATCAGAACCAAAAAAGTAAAAGTACGGTTAGTATATCTTTTCCTGATGGCTTCTCAAGTACCCACAAGGTCAAAAGCCTCATGATGATATAATAACGGGCCTGACCTCCGATTTCCATTTCTACCGGAACCCGTTAGACCAATGTCTTGATTACTACCTTGATTACTTTTCATTTCAAACGCTTTTATATTATTTCTTTGGTATCATTAGGGTAATACATAAGTTATTATTATTGGAACCGGGGAAGTTGATGAAATGACTAGATCTGCGCAGATAGCGGAAATATGTGATTTTGCAAATGAGATAGATATTAGTTGGAATCTAGTGGAACCACCGGTTGGGACATTTTACCGGATTCCAAATAACTTACGAATTATTACTGGTTGAAAAATACTGTTATATGATGAATATTTAAAAGCTTCTAACTTTATGTACTAAACAATAAAGAGAATCTAAAATGTTCTTTTGAACCTAGTGCAAATGCTACTGGTGAACTAGACGACTGCAAATAAATGAATTAGGTATTTGCCAGAATATGGGTACATCATAATATGATATGGTATTAATAGCAGATAGTTTTTGAGGATACATAAAATCACATAAGAAACGGACGAAGTCAGATATCAAAATTCCAAGCTGCAAGTAACAGCAGAGTTGACTGATTGTGCAAGAGAGTAGTTCCACTACAAATTATTTTATTTAACTGTTCATCATAGACCACACTAAGACGCCATCGGTGACGGACAACCAGACCGTAATCTTAGTTATTTGAAGTCATTTCGCGGTTGTCGCAGATCGATGAGTGTTGGAAATAAAATGCTGTTGAAAATTTAAAAAAATCTAATTTATTAAATTAGTAAGAGCACATTGTACTCGTTCCAAAAGAGAAAACCAAATCGAACACAAATAAAAAGTAAACTAATTAAAGACCACAGACAATGAAGTGGCCAGTACCAAATAAATTAAATAGTTTAAGTATTAGATCATAATGTTCATGTTTGTACTGAACATAGTTCCGCCGGCAAGAGGTTAAACCTCTAGAAATAATTATACTTCCCTAAGTACTTACTGTACTTACTGAACATCATAAGTACTTACTATAAAATAAAATGAATTAAAACCTTAAAAGTAAAAATAATATTTTTACAGAAACTATAGACTACATATTATGCTAGACCTTACCCTATCTAGATACCTACATACAAATTTACACATTAGGTAGGCAAATGAACATAAAATTGTTACCCATTAATTAACTGTATATTATACTGTTATGAAACAGCCTCTAGTTTGTGAGTGTAGTTACAGACTCAGGAATACTTTTAGAAAATCAAAACATTTCCCTAACATTTTCTAATTTTGTGTCATCACATATGACCATATTTGACACTACATTACAGTAAGAACTTAGATTATTGACACCCACCTTGCCAGCAACTACATAGCCAAATACTGTATTCTGTATTACAGGTCCGTTTGATATCTTAATACAGCCATCCAACAAGGAATCAAAATAAATGTCTGCCCCTAACAATATTGAAATTTCTAAAGGGGTGTTAAAATTCTTATCTGAAAGTTGAATATTATTAGGGAAATTTAATTGTGAAATATTAATAAATTTCTGTGGTAAAGGTGTGGTAATGGAATCAACAACATAACATTTCATATCATATTTGATATTCTCATGTTGACAAGACCTTAAGCTAAAACGAACAGCTTTATTAATTTTAGTGGGCTTGTTGCCTATTCCAATAACATTGGTATCCTGCAAAGTGGGTTTCAATCCTACTTTTTGTACCAAAGACGTGGTTACAAAGGAGGTTTGGCTTCCACTGTCAAGTAATGCACGTACATGAATGTCACGACCCCACTTGTCAGTGACCTTTACCATGACAGTAGGCAATAAGACATTGCACTGTGAAGTATTATGATCATTGGAAAATAATGAGACTGGAGTTTCATCTAGTTTTTCTTCACTGTGCAACAATGTATTATGGGAGCTTTTACAAAGCTTACATTTAAAAAAATTGCATACATTGTCAGCATGTGCTCGCAAACAAGTGGAGCATAATTTATTATTCCTAACAAAGGACAGACGAGTCTCTATAGGGACCATTTTAAATTTAAAATGGTCCCTATAGAGACTCGTCTGTGGACGATGCGTTAAAACGTCCCCCCAAACCTTACACCGACCAACAGATTTAAAATGTATCTCAGTCCAACCATCTTGGTAAGGTGATAAATTTTTACTATGACGACATCTGTCAAAAATATGGGATATCCCAGAAAAATCATGTTTTAATGTTATTATTTTTGGCACAAAATAACATGTTGTAAACCATATCTTTGATTTTTAATCACTATTTTTACTGCTAAATAATGGCTAGTATCGTCTGTGAGCTGTTTCACTCTATGGCCTGACGGATGTTCTCGTCAATTGTTAGGTTAGGTTAGGTTAGCCTAACCTAACCTGCTGTTTTCTTTAATATTTTGTACAATTACGCAATCACAAGGATACGGTGATGCTGTTCATCTTTGAGTAGTTCCATGTAGCTAACTTGAAAATCCAAGATCAGTAAGTTGATCACTGTACTGTACTGTCACTAACCTAACCTAACCTAGGTTAGGTTAGCTTAGGTTAGGTTAGGTTTTGGCGAAAAGGCGTGTCACCTACAGGGGACGTGACGGCGGGTGTTGGCACGATATATTATGTCGTGCGGTATTCCACAGTGCTCGGTCCTGGGCCCACTTCTGTGGAACATCAATTGTCAAAACGTCCCCCCAAACCTTACACCGACCAACAAATTTAAAATGTATCTCAGTCCAACCATCTTGGTAAGGTGATCAATTTTTACTATGACGACATCTGTCAAAAATATGGGATATCCCAGAAAAAACATGTTTTAATGTTATTATTTTTGGCACAAAATAACATGTTGTAAACCATATCTTTGATTTTTAATCACTATTTTTACTGCTAAATAATGGCTAGTATCGTCTGTGAGCTGTTTCACTCTATGGCCTGACGGATATTCTCGTCAATTCTTAGGTTAGGTTAGGTTAGCCTAACCTAACTCACTTTTTTCTTTTAATCTTTTGTACAATTACCCAATCACAAGAATACACAAATGCTGTTCATTATTCAGGAGTGCCATGTGACCTTCAAAATTCAAGATCAGTTTATCACTGTTAGGTTAGGTTAGGTTATGTTCACTGCGTCCATTGTCGGGAGGACACGGCGCGGCATACATTGGCAGAGTGTGCCGCGTGGGAGGAGCCGCGCCGTGCCCTCGTTCCAGAAGTTGGAGCCGACTTGTCACTGCCGGCCGTCGTTCGTTCGATGGTCGGGAGTGCCGAGTCGTGGGCCGCGGTGGTTTCCTTCTGCGAGACAGTCATCTCGCAGAAGGAGGCTGCGGAAAGGGAGAGGGAGATCTCGTCCACTCACCCGGCCCGCAGCAGGCGCACCGGGCGAAGGCGGAGGGCGGATAACGCCCTCTTCCAGCCCCCCTAAATGGGTCCAGGGGCGACGGATTCGGGGACATCCGTCGCCCCCCATCACACAGGACCCGAGATGGCGGCGCGTAGTGTTCCACGCGCGCCACTCTAAGACGTAACGGGGGGAGTTTGCACACCTCACTCCCCCTACGGGACGGGGCCCGCAGAGTGCGGGCCGTCACCAGTCCGGGGCAGCGGAAGTTGCAATTTGCTCCCGCAGCCCCCCGACGCAAGTGTGCGAGGGAACACCGGGGTGGTTTTAGTCAGTAAGAGTCTGACAGACCCCTTCGCCCACCCCAGGGCGGAGGACATCCATGAGGATTTCCACCCCGAGAAAAAAAAAAAAAAAAAAGGTAAGGATGGGTAAGGTTAGGTTAGGTTAGGTTAGCCAACCAAAATGTTTTTTGTTATTACAAAAAATCCCATTGATTTTGCAATTGAACAAGACAGTAAGTTTTTTTCTGGATCCTTATAAACATATTGACATGTATCACATAACTGTTGGAGGGGGGGGACGGGGTCCGACCCACAATGCGGGCCACCACATGCCCGTGAGTCTCGCACCTCACTCCTGCTGCGACGTCAAAAAGGGGCGCGCTTGGAACACTACGTGCCGCCACTACGGGTCCTTCTGGAAGGGAGGCGGTGGACCTCCCCGAGTCCGCTGTCCCTATAGACCTGTTTACGGGGGCTGGTAGAGGGCGAGGTTAGGTTAGCCTAACCTAACCCACTTTTTTCTTTTAATCTTTTGTACAATTACCCAATCACAAGAATACACAAATGCTGTTCATCATTCAGGAGTGCCTTGTGACCTTCAAAATTCAAGATCAGTTTATCACTGTTAGGTTAGGTTAGGTTAGGTTATGTTAGGTTAGGTTAGGTAAGGATGGGTAAGGTTAGGTTAGGTTAGGTTAGCCAACCAAAATGTTTTTTGTTATTACAAAAAAATCCCATTGATTTTGCAATTGAACAAGACAGTAAGTCTTTTTCTGGATCCTTATAAACATATTGGCATGTATCACATGGCTGTTGGAGGGGGGGGACGGGGTCCATACAAAATTGGTCATGGTCCTTTGGGGCAATTAAAAATTGCATGATCTTTTTTATCACAAAATTTATACGTATCATGGGATTGTGTAGAAATATTTGTAACCCATATTGCAGGTTTTGACTTATATTCAAATAAGTTATTTTTATTTGGAATAGTATCCTCTAGCGCCATTGCACGCCTTTCTAAATATGTGAGAAACTCAAAAATTGTTGGTAATTTATCTTGATCCCGATCAAGTTGGAATGCTCTATATGTGTATGAATCCAACTTTCTATAGAGTACACAAATCAAGAGCCGATCCCAGTTATCAACTGGTTCATCCAAATTTTTTAAAGCATTTAAATGTTGCTTCACTTGTGAAACAAAGGTCCGTATAGCGGCTCCTGTACCATTTTTCATTGTTGGAATGTCCAAAAGTAGGTTTATATAATTACAAATCACTCGGATTTTATTGTCATATCGCTTCTTGAGCAACTCTAAAGCTTCCTGATAAGACTTGTTTACAAGTGGCAAGTTCACAATAACAGACAAAGCTTCATCTAACAGATATTTCCGCAAATAAAACAACTTTTGAACATCCGTCAATGATCCATTTTGATCAATAACAGCCGTGAATAATTCATAGAATGGTTTAAAGGAGAATGCTCAAGCTCCATAGAAAAAAAACCCAGCTACGGGGGAAAAGCGATGTATCTCAAATCGTCAATAATAATAAGTACTAAAATAATAACCGGTCATGATCGTGATCCTTACTGGCAAACATATAAAAATTGCCAGTTTTATTATGCAGATTATGCAGTCGTCTATATAAACAATAGATAATTAGTTTTAATTACTTACATTCAAAAATATTATGTTAAAATGCGAGCTTGGCTCATTTTATATTTTTTTACAATGCTTAAAGTCGTTGAAAGTACTACGGATATATTTATTGTAAGTAACAGAAACTTACGAACAGAACTTTACTACAGAACTTTACTACGGTAGCGGTCAAGGTCACGGTGAGGCAAGGGGTGCGAAGAATCCCCGGAAGAGATCCGGCTACCACAACCACCGGAAACTGGACCTGGCAACTTATAACACGCGTACACTCCGGACCGACGAGAAGATCATCGAACTCGAGGAAGAATTGAGCAGGTTACGATGGGGTATAATAGGATTATCCGAAGTCCGAAGAGAGGGGGAGGACTCGATAATCCTTAAATCCGGAAACTTGCTCTATTTCCGGGAGGGCGACCAGCAGTCCCAGGGTGGTGTCGGGTTTATCGTCCACAAGTCCCTTGTGAGCAACGTAGTGAAGATCGAGAGTGTGTCGACCAGGGTGGCGTACCTTATACTCAGAATATCCGCAAGATATTCGCTGAAGGTCGTACAGGTTTACGCCCCGACCTCGTCACACCCCGACGATGAGGTGGAGACCATGTATGAGGATATTTCTAGAGCCATGCATGCCTCTAAAACTCACTTCACCGTTGTCATGGGGGACTTCAACGCGAAACTGGGCAAACGAAATGATGATGAGCTGCGAGTGGGGCAATTTGGAGTTGGACGTCGGAACCACCGGGGTCACCTACTGGCCAGTTTTATGGAGAAGGAAGGCCTCTTTATGATGAACTCCTTCTTCAGAAAACGTGAGCACAGAAAGTGGACCTGGCAGAGCCCTGATGGTGCAACAAAAAATGAGATTGACTTCATTATGTCGACGAAGAAGCAAGTATTCAATGATGTCTCTGTGATCAACGCGGTGAAAACCGGAAGCGATCACCGCATGGTAAGAGGCACATTGAACTTAAATATTAAGCTGGAAAGATCTCGACTGGTGAAGTCTACGCTCCGTCCAGCACCGATCCAAGTCCAAAACCCCGAGAGCTTTCAGCTCGAACTTCAGAATCGTTTCGAGTGCCTAGGGAGCTCCGTGGACGATTTTAACGATGGGTTCGTGGAAACTGTCCATACGGTCGGGTCCAAGATCTTTAAGACCCGTCGTACAAATAGAAACAAGAGGCTCTCTGATCCTACTATACAGCTCATGAAGGAGAGGCGCGAGATGATCCTCCAGTCTTCAGACGATGCGTTCAAGTACCGGCAGCTCAATAGACGGATCTCTAAGTCCTTAAAAAGCGACCTTCGTCGCTTTAGTACGGACCGCATTAAGGACGCGATAGAGCGGAATAAGGGCTCCAAGGTCTTTGCAAGAGATCTGTCTATTGGGCAGAGCCAGCTTGCAAAGCTGAAGACCGATGATGGCAGGATCGTATCCGCCAAACCTGAAGTATTGAGAGAGATCGAGAGGTTCTATGGACAGTTATACACGTCATCCAGTAACCCCGTTACGAATCTGGCAAACGACCCAAGAGCTAGATTAACCCGACATTATACCGAAGATATCCCGGACGTCAGCTTGTACGAGATTAGGATGGCTCTAAAGCAACTTAAAAACAACAAGGCGCCGGGTGATGACGGAATTACGGCCGAACTCTTAAAGGCCGGTGGGAAACCCGTTCTAAAGGCCCTCCAGAAGCTGTTCAATTCCGTCATACTCGAGGGTAAAACGCCACAGGCATGGAGCAGAGGTGTGGTGGTACTCTTTTTTAAAAAGGGCGACAATGCCCTGCTTAAGAACTATAGGCCCATCACACTTCTGACCCATGTCTACAAGCTGTTTTCAAGAGTCATCACGAACCGTCTCGCGCGCAGGTTTGACGACTTCCAGCCTCCCGAACAAGCCGGATTCCGTAAAGGCTTTAGCACCGTGGACGACATACATACGCTGCGGCAGGTTATACAGAAGACCGAAGAGTATAACCTGCCTCTCTGCTTAGCGTTCGTGGATTACGAGAAAGCCTTCGATTCGATCGAGACATGGGCTGTACTGCAGTCTCTTCAACGGTGCCAGATCGACTATCGGTACATCGAGGTGTTAAAGTGCCTATACAAAGACGCCACTATGTCAGTCCGACTCCACGACCAGACCTCGAAACCTATCCTTCTGCAGCGAGGTGTGAGACAAGGAGACGTTATCTCTCCGAAACTGTTCACCGCTGCACTGGAGGATGTCTTCAAGATTCTGGACTGGAAAGGGCTAGGCATCAACATCAATGGCGATTATATCACTGACCTTCGGTTTGCCGACGATATAGTTATCATGGCTGAGACCATGGAGGACCTCAGTATAATGCTCGATGACCTCAGTAGAGCCTCCAAAAGAGTGGGTCTTAAAATGAACATGGACAAGACAAAGGTCATGTCAAATGCCCATGTAACACCCGCCCTCATAAAGATCGGAGACGCTACGCTCGAAGTTGTAGACGAGTATGTTTACCTAGGACAAACTGTTCAGCTAGGTAGGTCCAACTTCGAGAAAGAGGTCAATCGTCGAATCCGACTCGGTTGGGCAGCGTTCGGGAAGCTACGCAATATCTTCTCGTCCCACATACCACAGTGTCTCAAGACGAAAGTCTTTGACCAGTGCGTGTTGCCAGTGATGACTTATGGCACTGAAACGTGGTCGCTCACAATGGGCCTAATTAGAAGGCTAAAAGTCACCCAAAGAGCAATGGAGAGGGCTATGCTTGGAGTTTCCCTACGTGATCGAATCAGAAATGAAGAGATCCGCAGGAGAACCAAGGTAACCGACATAGCCCGAAGAATTGCCAAACTTAAGTGGCAATGGGCAGGACATATTGCTCGCAGAACAGATGGCCGATGGGGCCGAAAGGTTCTGGAGTGGCGACCACGTACCGGAAGACGTAGCGTTGGAAGGCCTCCCACAAGATGGACCGATGACCTAGTAAAGGCCGCAGGAATTCGCTGGATGCGGGAAGCACAGAATCGGTCGAAGTGGCGGTGCTTGGGGGAGGCCTATGTCCAGCAGTGGACGTCTTTCGGCTGATATGATGATGATGATGATGAACAGAAACTTCGAGAAATCCACATCAAAATAGTCAGGATTTAACAGCGTCGTCACGTGAAAATACTATTGTTAACAGCGATACTATGATATTGATTCGATAGTTTGGAGTCCTATATTATCGCTATCAGCGCCATCTAAACTATCAATAATTATATAATCACGTGAGGACACTTGGAAGTTTTTGGAGTACAGGTGAAATCAAACCAGAGTGTATAAATATAACATTTTTTATTTACTGTTTTAGAGGTATGAGGAACA
This sequence comes from Conistra vaccinii, assembly GCA_948150665.1. Classification (NCBI taxonomy): domain Eukaryota; kingdom Metazoa; phylum Arthropoda; class Insecta; order Lepidoptera; family Noctuidae; genus Conistra; species Conistra vaccinii. The sequence continues at coordinate 733,799 of OX411328.1, forward strand.
GGGTGTAAAGTTCACTCATTCTCTATAGAAAAGGGAGAATCCTCCGACCAGATGGGTGTCGTGTATGACGGGCAACTGCCCAATGATAGATGTCAGGATCGAGTATAAATGTTGAACTTTGCTTGCGCGATGCAGGATTTTGATGCCTAGTTTGCATATGGCTTCACAGAGCCGGTTGAGGTTCCAGTGAGTCGGAACCGGGTGCCGCATAGTTCGTGGTGAGTCGGAACTGGGTGGCGCTGCGTCATGATCCAGTGAGTCGAATGTGGTACAGCGCCGGGTTGTGGCTGACTGCTGGCGTCGGAGAGGGTAGAAAGGGCTCTGTTGTGGACGAGCCGAAAGTGCAATGTACTGTTTCAGCATGCAGCGGACGACCAGGAATGCTCGTCCGCTGCATGCTGGTGGTCAGGATACCCTTTGAAACCGTGGATGGCCGGATGGCTGTGTGCCTCAATAATGGATGTCGCGATCTTGTAGGTATTTATGTTGAACTATACTTGCGCGATGTAGGATTTTTGTGACGTCATGTTTTTGATGCGTAATTCGCATGTGGCTTCACAGTGCCAGCGGACGAGCATTCCTGGTCATCACCATGAGCCTCAGCAGCAACTTTGAAACAGCACACTGCACTTACGGCCCGTAAGTGCAGTTTCTGAAGTTTCTGTTACAATAAATATATCCATAGTACTTTCAACGACTTTAAGCATTGTAAAAAAATATAAAATGAGCCAAGTTCGCATTTTAACATAATATTTTTGAATGAAGTAATTAAAACTAATTATCATTTTTTTATATAGACGACTGCATAATCTGCATAATAAAACTGGCAATTTTTATATGTTTGCCAGTAAGGATCATGATCATGACCGGTTATTATTTTAGTACTTATTATTATGGATGATTTGAGATATCGCTTTTCCCCCGGAGCTGGGTTTTTTTTAAGCATCCTCCTTTAGTCAAATCTTTACCATCAAATGGTGGAATTTCCACATTTGGTAATTTTGAAGTAGAAGTATAACTAATATTAGACTGTAAGGTATTTGAATTAGATATTACCTTAATTTTCTCATTTAACGTAGCCAGTACATATAAATATCTGTCCTCAAACATACCAACATCTTCGGCATCTTCTTCGTCCAGAACTAATATGTCCAAATGCACACTTTCATATTGTTTAAAGGCAGACACCAGCTTATCCTTTCGTGCTTCGAGAAGGTCTAAGGTGGCAGACGCTAAAGCCGTAGGATCATTAACGAAATTTTCGAACCTAGTCAGTGTAGCTTTGCACTGTGAACGACACAGCTTCAGTTTTTTAATTTCTGCCATTATGGAGCACTGTTATATAAAATATATACCGCATAAAACACTAAACCGCACTTTTTTAGAAATATTTACTCACAACAAAACTTTTAAAATTTGTTTACGTTAAAATGTCAAACTCAATTGGCGGGTTCAATGACTGTCAAAGTCAAATGACAGTTCGATGGTTGTCAAAATCAAATGACAGAGATGCAGTAGTGCCAACGTAATCTCGTTCGGCGTCGTTTTTTCCTTTTGGGTTGGTAGAACTGTAGAATAAAATCACATACCAGGGAAGCGCGGCAAAATTCCAAATTTCCAAAACCTTTTCTAGCAACTTCTTCAATATACACCACTTGGTAATGTTCGATGGCGCAAACTTTGCACCCTCCTTCGATTATAAATGTTGAAACTGTAATCACCCAATTTGGGTGAGAGATTCCGCCGCACCGCGCCGTCGACACTGTCGATGGAATACCGCAGGCAAACTCGACGAAAAAATCCAAAACTCACTGAATTTCACTGAGATGGCTTTAGAAGGACCACAAACAGCATGTTGGAAATAAAATGCTGTTGAAAATTGTAAAAAATCTAATTTATTAAATTAGTAAGAGTACATTGTACTCGTTCCAAAAGAGAAAAACAAATCGAACACAAATAAAAAGTAAACTAATTAAAGACCACAGACAATGAAGTGGCCAGTACCAAATAAATTAAATAGTTTAAGTATTAGATCATATATTATGTTCATGTTTGTACTGAACAATGAGTAATTTGCTCATCATTTTTAAAACCGATGACTTGCCTGATCCTTCTGTGCTGAAGTTACAAGTTGATTATTTGGCATGAAGAATTAGGTATCTATTTGATATCGAAAGCTAAAGATAATTTAGAGGTCTACTGTACAAGTAGGTACGTTAACGAAGATACGGCCCCATCCGAAAGTAGTTGATCCGTTAAAACAAGTTACAAATTCTATTTTTCAGACAGGAAAATACATCGTGATAAGGGACAACTGTCAAATCGTGTTGTATTCGGGCCCCAAAGTAACCTTATGTCGTAAAGTGATAAAGAGTAAGAAACTTCCGTAACTTCCACGAAAACTACGGATTTCGAGAGAAATAACAAGACTACGAAAAGCTTCTTTAAAACTTCGTCACTCTTTAACCTACTTGTTTTATAAACCGTGTTTTCACATAAGATTCACACCTAAACAGTTGAACAATAAAATAAAGACAATTTCAAACTTAATTCACAATCCAAGAAGCAAGAACCTATCTTACTAGATCTTGTTCGATCGGAAACACGTGTATTACCGTATCAGTCATATCTTGTCGTTCTTCTAGCAAGTTTAGTCCGGACTAAAAAAAGACACACATCTGTGACATAATAACGGATATTAGCTGAACAGTGTATCGCTAATTACGTCGTGGAGTCGGAGAAAAAAACGAAAGTGACCGGACTGGACCGCACCGGCTACTCACTGGCAATCATGCAAATATATATGTTTTATACCGTTGATGTTATAGAAATTATGTTCAGTTAATTTGTTGTTTAATTATGATAATTATGTAGGTGTTTATTTTTTAAATGTTGAAAAAAAAAAACAACAAATGGTTTGTTGTTGGTCTAGTGGTCGCAAGCGCTACTGCTGAGCATGAGGTCCTGGGTTCGATTCCCGGGTCGGGCAAAGTGTTATTGGGATTTTATATCTGGAATTTCTCAGTAGCAACCTGGAGTCTGGATATGTGCCCGGTTGATGGCATTCGGCTTGACACCTACTACATGGGACTTAAACATAACTGGCGAAATGTTTGTGTACCTACTGCAGGTTCACCTCTGCCCAACCCTTATGTTTGTGTAAAAAGAAGTAAGAGCAGTGTTTTATTAATGAGTTCGCCTGACAAAACGTTTCAATGTCAGTTAAACCATCATAGTGAAACAATATTGAACAATACGCGGTTCCTACAGTAGAATAGAATAGGTATGTTGGTTTGTTTTGGAAACGATGTTTCTTATGTATATTACTGTACCAACTTATAACACTTGCAAAACGCGAGATTAAACTAATAATTATGAATAATGAACAACTCAGATTCAGTTTGAGCGGTCAAGATTATAATTATAACCCAGTTTACCATGTCAAATATGCTCCCTTTAAAGATTTTAATAAAGATTTTACAGAAATAGAATCGCACGCAGCTATCGTTAATCTTAACCCTGACAGACAAATCCGACGCAACATTGACACAGCTATGGGCATTAATAACGGATCTATGTTGGAAAGGATATGAAAGCAACAAATAGAGAGATTGTCATCTATAATGACGAGAGAAAGCTACCCTTTACCGCCCGTTAGACCTGGAGCGCAGTCTGTTATGAAGACAAGGCTTTATTCCTCTGATTGCATAGCACAACGTGGTGATTTGGAATATGGAACAGAAACAGCTGAGCATCGCGGTACTGGAAATTATATATCTATCTATAGTCTTCCAATGGTGTGACTTAGAATGTATTGACATTTGTATATGAAACCGAATTAATAATATTTAATTTTATGTTTTTTAAACGAAAGCTATTGACAGAGTATCAATACGAAAGCTATTGACAGAGTATCGAAATTACCAGCACTTTTACACGACAAGAGAAAACATACAGTCTAAATATACATTACGCCATAAAAATAGGTTAAACTTACCAGGCTCTAAGTTGAAAATGCACTCAACGAGTACACTAGTCATGTCAATTAAAATATATAATAAATTACCAGAATTAATCAAAAATGAACAAAAATTGAATACATTTATAAATAAATTAAAACTATTCCTATTATCTAAATGCTATTATGATATTAATGATTATTTAAATGACAAATTTTAACTTACAAGTTTTATAAAATAATTACAATAAATAGGTACTAATTAAGTAAACCAAATGAAAAGCCCTCTTCCTCTCTCCTACTTTTGCTGTGCCCGACAGGGTCCACAATGATCATATTTTGTTAAACCTACCACCTAAGTTCACATGTGGAAGCAATAAATATATTGAGTATTGAGTATTGAGTATGCTAAATCAATGAATCAGTGATACAATTTATCATTTTTCAATATTTTTTATCAATAATAAATTTTATGGATAAAATCACGTTTGTTTTTACACACAATCATGTTTTGCAAAAGAAAATATCGTGTGTAATTCCCTGAGAACGGCCATAGTTAGTAGCTTCAGTAAAGTTAAGTCACGTCAAACTCTTTCGGAGGTGGTTGACATTTAAAGAAGCATTTGTGGTCGCTTCATCAACCGATGAAGCGATTATCTTAATTTGAAGGTTCACGAAATAACTAATGTTTTTTTGGAGTCATCATTTTCGCAATAAATACCTTTACTTTATGATTTGTTATTTCTTCAATCTTGAAACTCTATCATCCAATGGCCATTCCTCCAGCCCAAATAATTTCCTTATGTTTTTTTTACATCTTTATATTGCTTTTAGCGATGAGTTCAGTAATTTTACCGTTCTAATGTAGTTGTGTCCCGTTGCTCATCCTCTCAGTATATAAGAAAGAATATCTATGTTGATATCCATCCTTTCTATCTTTTGTCGGTGCCTGCCTTTTCAATAAGAGCATCAGCATTCTGCGATGCCTTGGGAATTAATAGCTCAATATTTAGTCCGTCACTTCCAACAAAAAACAATCGTGATCATCTTTTTATGACTAATCAAACTGAATTACAGAGCTTTGAATCGCATTGACACAAATCGAGACAATTGTCAGACGTATTATTTTGCAATCTAACACTAGTACACTAGGTACTTATGCTCGAATTCAATGTTTAATTTGAATGCGAAGTTACAACATTATGCACTGGAATATCAAGTGTTTACATAGCAGAAGAAACAGGTAACTAAGAGTACAATATTCTGTAACATAATATTTAATCTGGGCAATACGTTACATTACAAACAGATACATTCTCAGACGGTTGCATTGTTGTTAATAAGTTTTTTCTTTTTATCAGTTGAAATAAATTGCATTACAGTTTTGTAAAACTTAAGTTATCCAACGTAAGGTCCATCAATGGAATCATCAGGTCAGAAGCAATGGATTTAGTTGTCAAGCGAGAAGCAGAAAACTTTACAGAAAGATAAAATTTCAACGTTAATTAACTGCATTATTACCGATTTCAGGTCATTTTTCAAAGCTTACCATGGAGCTTTTAAGACAAACACCTCTCTGTAAAGGTATTGAATTAGTCACCAGAGCAACTGATTAAATCTTCAAGACCACCAGACGGCCACCCAAGCTACTTCACTACCCAACCGCATCCGTCACAAGCAGATCATTCACTCCGCGATCACTATCTTATTTTAATACGGCTATTTTATAACGAACCATGTAGTATTTTACAAAATGTAGCTGATGGTATCTTTAACAAGAATAGCTCCATTATGTTGTAACGCGTTAAGAATGTTAACTGTCGTAAGTAAGTCACGCAATGGTGAGGTATGTGGAATTGTTTTGATAACCCCTAATTTTGACGTGGATTGAGGATCTGAAGTTATTATATGGATCCGTATCCATTTTACATCTAATCAATATTACCGGTCGGTGGTCCCATCCCGTGAACAAAAATGACCTTGCGAAGACCGCCAGAATCCGCTGGATGCGTGTAGCATAGAACCATAGTGACGATGTTTGGGGGAGGCCTATGACCAGCAGTGGACGTCGTATGGCTGAAATGATGATGATGATGATTATCAAATATTAAAAAATGTTTGTATTTTTTGCTTTTCTCATATTAAAAAATTAAAAAAGTTTTTGACCATGTTGTCAATAATAAAAATTGAGTCAGGGGTCAATTTTTTTGTGATGCCAACGCAAACGTCTTTTATGCGATATGAACACAAGTCTATTTTTACAATGTTTGTGAATATGTGAACACCATGTATCTACCACATAATTAATTTATCTGTCGTTTGCTCGACTTTAAATTCTTTTTACTTTATACAGTAATTTTATTCTAGGTGCATCGTCTTCACATATAATTATATAAATAATGTACCTATACAAAATATTGTAAAACATTTTAAAAAGAGTAACGGTGGAGTTTCTTGCCCATTCTTCTCCATACGAAAACTACCTTTTGGAAGGGGCGGTAGAATCAATACTTTATTTTGTAAATTTTGACGTTCAAAAGTGCCTTCAAGGGCCTATTTGAAATAAATGATTTGACTTTTGACTTTGACTTTGACTTTGAATCCAATCAGAGTTATTAAAAATTTTGTTTCATTCGTGTCTACGTTGCCTAGCTTCAAGATAGCCAAGATAAATATGCTAAGAGTAATCCATCAGATTTCAGACAGAGATAATCTTATCATAAAAAATAACGGGCGTTAATATACTTAAGAAAAAGATTAAGTAGTTTATAATTTTTTTTTCTCAAAGAAAAACATGGAATCTAACTTACCCAACTGCTAAAATTAGCGTTTATTTGTCTAAATTGCACTTAAAATCATGTATCATCCCACCTACATCTTTCAAAGGATCATTGTACATCATTTTAACAAGAGTTCCCAAGCCAATTTGGTTTGGAATAAAAATGGCGCTGTTAATAGGAACTTTAACACTAAAACCCGCTATTTCAACCCATAAAGAAACAATAGGTAAGGAAGTGAGATGTTCCGCCACCTTGAGACTTGAGATTGACTATACAGTATAGCCAGTGGGCAACTAGGGGCAGAAGGCGTAGGGACACATCAAAAAACATTTTATCACTAATAGCTCTGAGGTTTTGAGAAATTCCAACACTTTGAATTGCAGAAACATTTTGGTTAATTTGATATCGATGAAATAAAATTTGGGCTTGCTTTGCGTGTATTATTTTGTTATTATATGCAAAATGCCAATAAACTAAAACATACTGTGGATATAACAACACATTATGTTATAACACAATGTTGCTAAAAAAAACGATACACCGATTGAGAACTTCGATTGTTCTGTTTGATTTGTCCCTTAGAATTGTACAAAAAATAATGCGCAAAATCGGAGTTTGTCTGGCCACTGTATAAGCACGTTAACAAGTCAGACTTCTGTAATCTGCTTTATGTTATAGCAGTGACTATTCAGTCATAACTGGGTTCCCACAGTGCATATTTAGATCAGAATCGATTCAAATTGCATATTATTGTTTGATTTTTTGCGTGAGTTAAGAGGGTAAAGACTGTATCTTTGATTGCTGTAAATGACTGCCTCGGACAAGTTTAACGACTCTTTGAGAAAGGTTTAATCATACAATCTTGTATTATGCTAATTTTATTTGCATTTCCTTCTGTGAAAATACCCGATAATCATTGACTTGCCTAGTCTTTTCCAAAACTATGTTGGATCGGCTGCAAGATACAAGGCACCGCTAGTTCTAAGGTTCTCCACTATTGTTAGCCTTCTCCATGAAGAGAAATGTACGAAGTTTTATTACTATCACAGTTACTCGTATTTAGCTTGGCACTAAAGAACTCTTTAGTACCAAGCTAAATACGACAAAATATATTTCAAAATATTTAATTCAGTGTTGCCATTACGTTGCTGTTATAAAACAATATTTTGCCTCACTAACCTCAAATAAAATAAAGAGACAACAAAATCTTTGATGCCTACTAAGTACTACAAGGATTTTGGCGCTTGGATGATAGGGCGCTGTTGGGAAACATTTGTGTATTTTTAAATGAAATGTATTGAAAAAAAAAAAACAAAATGTTGCCCTTAGTTCCTATTTTGAGCCACGCGCCAAAAGTTCCATATACAGCTTTATACGTCATGTTTGATCAAAACAGTCGGGATCTTCAACAGAACACACATTGTTAGGGACTCAATTGCATCCCGCTAGCCGTCCCATAGTTTACGGTATTTTATCCGAACATCGGCACGTCTGAGAACCTGCCATGTTATGGCGATCACACGCTTCATTGACGAAGCTGCCTTGATTGTGGATTGTGAATGAACTACAATGTAGGATGTTTGTTGTGCCTCAAACTCATGATTCTGGAGAGTATTGTGCCGTGTCTTTATTATGTTTGTTGATATTATTAAGCTTGGATATTTCTGTAGTTCTTTTCGAATTACTGTTTAACAGAAAAGCTATGAACAATTTTTACCAAATAATTCCATAGTTTTTAAGTTCACCAACAGTTATACAATGCAAGGAAACATTGACCAGAAAGTATCTTGCTTTAGAATCAGCCTTGCCTGTCAAAATTCTTGCAGTCTCCGTAACAAAAACAAAGTCGGTGTCTTTGGTTATGAACTTCAGTTTTTTGCCACCGACCTCCGAAATTAAAGTACCTAGTTTTTCACTTTATAGTGTTTTTTTTTTCTTCAAGGAAGTCGGTAGTTTTTTTTGTAAAAAGTTTTAATTTTCCACTTTTTAGTTGTGGTACCTACCCCACACAAATTCGAATACCATTACCTGCTATGTAAATAACAGTGACAGGAACTTATCATCATATCATCCATATAAACTAAGTGGGAAAAAATACGTATTATTTAAGGTAAGTCAAAAACTATCTAAGCTAAGTTAATAAAAATTTTATGAGACCACCTCGGGACCAGGACCATACCTTTTCAAACAAAAAATCAATTTTCAAAATCGGTCCACAATTGAAGGAGAAATCGGTAAACTACATAAAAAAAAAAAGTTAAGTCGAACATATAACCGGAGCAGGTTATGTGTTTTTTGGAAGTCGATTAAAAAGAGCGTGAATGAAAAGAATTGAGTTCACGTTCATATTGAAAGTCATTGTTATTATTTTCCTCGTTTCAGTGTGATACTTGTCAAATTGCTTTAATGGATTAACAGGTGTTATGTAAGTTATCAGTTAATGCTTTTTCATTAGCCGTGAGATTGTTATTTTTTGTTTTGTTGACTGACACACAGTCGCCTTTCACGTTAATTGAGTGAATTTGAAGACCCAGACATACATCAGAAACTATTGTTGTGTGCACATACGTGATTTATGTAGTACAGTCAAAATGCACTAAGTGAACGTCGTTTAATTAGCCAACACTACACATTAAGCATAACCGGGTTTTGGGTTAAACGATGAGAGCGTAAATAATGAATAGGAACTGTCTAGGATTGAAGTATTAAAAAAAAATATAGTTTTTATGATATGCGATATTTTGCATTCATAATTAAATACGAGTACTTAACAAAATAATGTCAATTTTATTCTTTCTCGTGGTGTGGATGACAATTATTATCAACACTCTGATACCTTACCACCGATCATATAAAAAAAGTTATTTAGCAAGGTTTTGGTAAGATTTAGAGTTATTTTCTCCATAGGTACATCTTTATTCGATTATAACCATAGAAAATGTTAAATCTTTTTATTTTAACATATAATAACTATATTGTACACAACCGAATAATTATTAATACATAAAATGTATGTCACAAAAAAAGTAAGCAAGATGCAAGACTAATCATATAAAAAGGTATGTAGTGATAATATCATTACTTACGCCATACATTTGAATACACCAGCAGACTCACCACAAAAAATAATTCTCAAATCACATGCGACAAAAGATTGCGGATTTCACGGCTGGATTAGAAGCCATCAGTTTCTACTCAAGCGTCGCCATTGTGAAACTGTCGATCTATGGGAAAATACTCCATGACAGCTGCAAGACGCGATTTGTCGCGCAATCGCAACTTCATTGTCGATCTGATGGAAATCAATGAGGAAGTTTTTGGATCATTTTGTTATGGCTTGGGTAATGTCTAGATGGTCTCTGAGAACCTATGCAATGTTTTGGACGTTTTCTTCAACGATATTTAACTTTATTGATGGGCTGTTCGTAGTCTCCATTTGGGTTGCATTTACGCGTATTGGTATTTGCGCTTTTTAATTCCGTGCCTACTCATAATTAAATTATGAGTAGGCACAAATTTTATGGTGCTCTGTTACTTGTGTAACACTGATAAGAATATTCTCTCAAATAAAATGATACTGTTTGGGGATTATAAAATTAATAATAATATTTGAATAATATAATTAAAATAAAATAAGAACATAATTGTTATACTAGGCCCAGTTTCTCTTAAAAGAGTTATTAATAAATGTCCTGCAATTATACGGACAGCTAAAGTTCCTGGTCGAATAATAAATAAATAAATAAATAAATAATAACTTTATTTCACAAAAATACAGATTTAACGTTTTATATAAACACAATTTAAATGAGCTTTGGTAGTAACACAATGCAATACAATCTAAGAACTGAAATCTGTACACAAAATGGAAAACCCTGCCTCTCAAACTAGGAAACCTGTATCTTGAGAGACAGTGATTCAGCTTAAAAGTGATGCTATAGGTATAAAAGTAGACTGTGTCGATCTACCTGAGCGAGTATGAATATATTACGTACTTAATACATAGTTTAATTTTATATAATTTTCTATAATTTACGCGTTGTGTGTGTCTGTTTATCTGTGTGTGTGTGTGTGTGTGTGTGAGTGTGTTGTGTGTGATTGGGGATAATAGGTAGTTAGGAGACGAACTTAAGTAAGGATTCTGTTCGTACATAGTCCTGTATAATGTTTCGAAACTATTTTCCTCGAAGATTTCTTCAATTTGTACTCAGTATTTAAAAGACTTTTGCGTATTACAAACCTTCACTTTGTCTGAAAAATACTGTGTTAATGATGACACACAGTTTGTTAGAAATCTCTGTACCCAAAACGATTCCATTTATGTTTCTTAATAACTACGATTGCAAACAGTTATTAGCAAATACTATTAAACGATCACCTATCACTGACAGTTTTTCCCTTCCCAACAATGGGTCGCCATATTGAATGGGGTCCAGTTGTGGGACAGTGTCGTAAGTGGAATAATTAGTTTTACCACTAGCCTGATTGTCTTCGGAAGGCAGCTCCGTTTTTGCTTTATTGTATTCGGAACTGTGTCAATATATTTGCGCATAATACAAATTGTTACTTACTTGTAGTTATTCTAATTAACTTTCTGAATATGTTTGATTTTTGTCCGCATATCTTACGAATTTTAATCATTACCAATGTAAGATGCACAAAAAATGTTTGCGTCAAATGCATTTTGCAGACTCTAACTACCTAGTTAACATAAAATGTAGAACTTAACAAAACACAATCCTCATTACATTTTCATCATGTTGTCGTTTCGACCATGAGTTTCAATTGCTGTTCTTTTGTTGTTACAGGTTGTAATTTCTACCCAGTCGGTGAATACCTGAAGTTCGTGAGGATACCAGAGAACCTGAAAGTTGGCGATGAAGTCCTCAGGGTAGAAGTGCATCCAAGGTATGTTATAGTTTTTTTTTGTTGTAAATCTTATTATAATGAAAAAAATCGAGTATCAAAATTAATATGCTCAAGTCAAACCTAGATTCATGTCAAAATAATCTAACGTAGAATTTCTTAAGTACGTACCTAAATATTTACAACACAATCTAGTTATTGGTAAAGGATGAAACATTTGTTTTTCTTGAGAAACACCCATACATTGTATTGGGTTCAGTATAGTTTTATTAATTGTTTGCTATTGTTAAAAAAAATCTATAACACTTACACGACTTAACACAATATCAAAGATACGTGCAATATCACTTCGGAGCAATATATATTTGGACAATACCATTATTACAAAATATCCTATAATCCAAAGCATCTTATTAAACTTATCTCTATCATTGCTGAGAACCTTATTGCTTTGCAAAAGGAATTATTTTTAATTGTTGTGTTGTGAGATCTCTGTATTATCTTATCCTGGTTTAGAGACAGATATAGCAAGTGTGTGAGACTTTTAGACTGAGTATTGAATGACGACCACATCAAGTTTTTTAAATATCTATTAATGAAGTGTAAAAGTGTTTGTGCAAAATAAATAAATCAATCTGCCTTGTCTTGTTCCAATTATGTTGGGTTCGGCTTCCAGTCTAACCGGATGCAGCTGAATACCAGTATTTTACATGGAGCGACTTTTTGAAAAATAATGGATATAAAATCATTTATCAGTGAAGAGGAGAATTTTTCTCTTTTGTTAGATTGTAATAATTTTTATAGTATTTTTTTTATTAAGTAATTTATTCTTTATAGTTTTCTTTCTTTTCTTTCCGCAAACTTTTGAGGAACACAGGCGTGATGTTATGGTAATGTTATAACTTGTATGTGGAAATCGTCGGTTACGTAGCGTTCAGTATATTAAATAATTATGATCCCTTTACGTCAGTTACTTGCATTTAAATATTGTGCTAAATCAATCAATTTACAAAGAGAACTTGCTCATAGAATTATGTTATGTTAATTAGTTATGTATTGCACTTATGAATAATGATACAGTATTTTTTATTTTTATTGTAATGAATAGTTGTAATCTGTCTGTCATAATTTACATATGTTAACTATTCGCTGAAATAGATTTTTGATAACCAGCTGTTAAGTACCTATCTACATAATCAATTAACTGTCAGTATTGATTAGGACTTTAATTAATAACTTGTTATAATCAACCCGTTAGGATTTTATACTCTACGTTATTGTATGCTAGTGGATCAAGGTTTCTTTCTCATGTTCTAAAGTCGAAAAGGTTTATGGGAACTTATTCTTAAGAGTAGTGCCTAACTAGGGACGTCACTCAAGCAGCATCATCATTATTTATCAATCTGTTGCGTTTATACCAATTTGTTTGGGGTTTTATTGTGGACCCTTCCTTACAGTTCCATTAAATCTCTTTTTACATACACTAGCTTCTGCCTGCGGCTTCGCCCCAGTGGTATGTCGTAAAAAAGTAGCCATGGTTCAAACTGTTCCATACCAAATTTCATCAAAATCTGTTCAGCCGTTTAACCGTGAAAGCGTAACAAACAAACTCACATTCGCATTTAAAATATTATTTATAGTAAGGATTATTTAACTTATTATCGTTAACAATGTCTAGAGATTTAGCCCGAGGGCCTAGACAAGTGCAGTCGTAATTCTACAACAACTAGCAACATGATTGACATATTTAAGCTTTTTGGTAGCTTATGTCAATTCAATAAATTTTTGGCTTTAAAGGGGATGCGCCAAGGTAACACACGAAATTAAAATTTCCTTACGTTTTTTGCAATTTACAGGTCAGTGTCAGGTTGTATCTTGATTAAAATATGATTCGCGACCGTAACAAACATGGCTTTACAGAATTATTATAATCACTAGCTTCTGCCCGCGACTTCGTCCGCGTGGAATAGTGACTTTGGGCTAACGCTAACTTTAACCCGCGACTGAATTACCCTAAAATACTACAAAATCAAATTAGTATCTATTTAGATATGGAAATTAACAAAAACAACTAAATTAAAACAAAACTTATTATTACTAACTTATTCATCTAAAAAGTATATAGGTATACGATGATATTTTGGAAAAACAAATTTAAAAAGTAGCGTGAGAGGAAAACCGGCCTAAGGAGCCGACTCAGCCAACCACGCGTCTGAGCTACGCGGCATGGTATTTCGCAGAGCTAATTGGGGCCACAGCCCTTCCCCCTCATGACTGCCTTACATAACATACATAATCAGCCTATTACCTACTGTTCCCACTGCTGGGACACAGGGCTTCTCTCTATGAGAGGGAGTGGGCTGTAATCCACCACGCGGGCCCAGTGCACGCCGGTTTCCTCACGATGTTTTCCTTCACCGTTTTGAGAGCAGTGGTGATGAAATTATTTACACATAGTAAAGCGCCTGCTGGGGTTCAAACCCACGACCTACAACTCGTAAGTCGGGGCCGATACCACTGAGCCACCACTGCTCCTGTTGCCATCATAAATGCGCGCGTAGTACTTGATCATTATTTTGCTGCGATGTTTCTTTCATTGAAATCGAATGATGTAAAGTGCAATTTTGTTTTAAACTAAATACTTGTCATGAATAACGTATTTATTTGGTATCATGTTTATAAAAACACTTTTGCAAATAATGCATTATTTTAGAACAAATTTGGTTAGCATAAAAACGGTTATAGTGAGCCAACCTTAAAAGATAGACATATGCTGTCGCGGACTTTTTTTGAGAACTTTTAAAGGGGAACAATTCTGTCATACATGATTTTTGCGAAACTTTAACCGTTTACGCAGCGCACGCAGCGGAAGCTCTCAAAGTGAAAACAAAAACCCCGATTTTTAAACATTCTTCATTGGTGCTCCGCTCCTATTGGTCTTAGCGTGATGATATATAGCCTATAGCCTTCCTCGATAAATGGACTAACTAACACTGAAATAATTTTTCAAATCGGACCAGAAGTTCCTGAGATTAGCGCGTTCAAGTAAACAAACAAACAAACTCTTCAGCTTTATAATATTAGTATAGACTAGCTTCTGCCCGCGGCTTCGCCCGCGTGGATGTCGGAAATTATCCCACAGGAACGTGTAACATGTCCTAAATCAGCGGGGTAATTGCGTAGCACTTACAATAGCAATGGGTTTCATTTTGACAGTTCAACAATTAATTGCGTTATTTACGTTATTTCTCGAACATAATTATTAAGCAATAGCTTCTACTTGGCGCTCTGGCGCGTCATCCCCTGGCTGGCCCGCCCCTCCACCCTCGTTCTGTGCGCCGTCGACTCAATATCGCAGGTCATTCTTATCGTTCTAACTTTTAAACTATTTGTCCAAATTACTTAGAGTAAAAGACAAACTTTATCTACATTAAATACCAAAAGCGATGAAAGTATTTATTTTGATAAGAATTAACTAAATACTCTAAAATATGCAATGTAAAAAAAGTATTCAATTTAACTGTATTTATTGCTCACTATTTTGGTTATAAAGGCTTTTATTTAGAACTCTTTAAGACAAACAATCCCACAATACATTTTCTTCATGTAACTCTAACGGTTTAGGCAGCGCACGCAGCATACGGTGGAGGTCTGCCTGGCTTGGGTGGACCACCGCCGTGTCCTCGTGGAGGCGATCGGCGGCGGTGACCTCTCGCGTACGGCCCTGGTTCAGGCCATGGTGCGGAGCGAGAGGGCATGGCAAGCCGTCACCTCCTTCTGCAAAGCAGTAATGCTCGCGAAGGAGAAGGTGGAGCGCGCGAGGGAGTGGCAAAGGCCGCGCCCTACCAGCCCTAGCCGCCGCCGCCGTAGGAGACGTCCCGGGCGTCGGGAGTTGATAGCCGATTTCCGGCCACCGCAGGCGCGGGCCTGCGGACGGAGAGCAACGGGCAGCTCGCCGTCCGATAAGGACCAGGCCCGGGTCGACGGCGCATCGTGTTCCACGCGCGCCTCAAAGAGATATCAAGGATCGAAGGAACACGTGTGGGTTTTAGTCAGTAAGAGTCTGACACGCCCTTCCGCTCCGCCCAGAGCGGGAGAAGTCATTGGATGATTAACCGCCCAAAAAAAAAAAAGGCAGCGCACGCAAAGATAGATCTCAGAGGGCAGGAATTTTTCCGACTTACTTGATACTTATCGTTATATTATGGCCTAATCACATAAAATCTTTATAAATTGTAGCCTATGTGTTATTCTAATGTATAAGCTACATTATTGTAAAGTTTCATCAAAATCCGTTCTGTAGTTTTTGTGTGAAAGAGTAACAAACATCCATCCATCCATCCATCCATCCATCCATCCTCACAAACTTTCGCATTTATAATATTAGTAGGATTAATGTAGGGCAGTGTTTTTCAACCTTTTTCATGACTTGACCCATTAGTATGAAAAAAATTTTTCGCGACCTCGACCATTCGAGAACGATTTGAACTCAGTCGAGATTCCCGTGAGTCGAAGTTTCTGCAGCACGAAACCTAGCCTGATGTTCCCGAGTTGCAGAGAGCCTTGCCTCACGACCTTCCTCAGATTCCTGTGATCGAACTAATCTCATCCTTTTAGCATTTCTGCTACATTGGGAGAGGTTGGATCTTCTTCGAGGCATTCTTACAATAAAATAGTACTTACTACTTAACACACAGTTATTTAGTAAACACGTACTATCGTAAACAAAAATTATAAATACTTACAGATTATTATACAGTCTAAAATTGTCACAGTTTAAGTAATAAGTGTTAAGACGTGTAAACCAAACGTACTAACTTTATAAAACAAAAGAATTGCTAGAAAAATTAATTACTAACCTGAGCTAATAAACTTATACTTAATAAAGAAAATCAAGAAAAGAAATGCCTAACCTATACCAAATACTTATAATATTTATATACAAACCCTAAATAAAAATTAAGATAAGTATACCGAAAATCAAGGAAAGAAATGCCTAACCTATAACAAATGTTCGATGTGATTCTTTAAATTGACATAACTTTTTTATTTATGAACCGATTGACATGAAATAAACACTAAATGTTAAGTGAAGCTTACTACAATATATTAGTGAAAACCGCATCTAAATCGAATAAGCCGTTTCTGATATTAGCGTGCACAAACACACAGACAAACAGACAAACCGACAAACAGACAAACAGACAAACAGACAAACAGACAAACAGACAAACAGACAAAAAAAAATTTAATTACAATCTCGGGTTCAGCATCGATATAATAACAACCCCTGCTATTTTTTTTTCATATATTTCCATTGTACAGACACCACTTTTCTACAATTTTATTATATGTATAGATTAGAATCAGCAATACAACTCTTTATGTAATAAATTAATGATAATCCTAAAAGGTCATGATTTCATGAAATAGTCGTTCAAAAGGATTATATGAACTTAGAGAGTTGTATTTTTATGATAATAATTCTATACATACTCGTACATATTTAATACGGCCGTAAATCATATTTAGATCAACATACATCCTGACACTGACCTGCAAATTGCAAAAAATGTAAGAAAATTTGAATTTCGCGAACTACCCTGACGCTTGTGCCTTATCATCGTTATCGCTGACAGACTGTAAGTTTGTCTCGGCCCTAAGGGTCGGGCCACACCTGCCGAACGATCCGCGGCGGAACGTTCGGTTGAATACGCTCCTAATGTTTTTCAAGTTACCTATGACACATCAGCCGAACGTTACGTCCATAGAAATATGACGCGACGGAGCGTTCCGCCGCGGAACGTTCGGCAGGTGTGGCCCGACCCTTAGAACTTTGAAGTGACATTCAAAGTTCTGAGGGCTTTATAATATATGATAAATTATCTCGATCGCCTTCTTCTGGGATTTCCCGTCTGTCTGTGGGTTACACCGGCACAATCCTATTACATTCTCATCCATACATTGTAACCGTCTACGAAAATATTACTCATACTCATTCCCCACATTCGTGACTAAAGTATCGTGTATCGGTTAAATAGCGCGAATCGATCGATTGATAATAACCGAGTAATGTAATATTGTATAACCGACCGGTATTATCGATTAATTTTTTGTACTAACTTGAAGTAATAAAAAGTAGTACATTAGGTGCGACGCTTAAAAGTAATTTTTGAATTAATGCCACCTTTTGACGTGAACTTGGGGAAAATAAAAAACTGTTGACAGTTATGTAATTATGATTAATATGATGTGTCAAGTGAAATAACTTTTCCCTACAATGTACCCCAGTACTACACTAGAAATTGCATGTGGTGACGTGGTAACGTTTTAGAGTATAGATTATTTAGGGTTTACTTTTATTTATTTTCACGACATTTTTTTTTTTTTTATATTTGTGAGAATGTAGTTTTGCATATTATAGTGTTAATATTAATTTTCAACTATTGTTAATGTCTCCCTTAATCTTTCACACAAGCCGCGGTCTGCAGTGCTATTCTGTAAAAATCTCACCGTGAAAACTTAGGCGAAGTGATGGTGGAGTGAGCTGTCAATGTCTTCTCACTGGTGCTAGGGATGACCAAGCATTACAACAACATTACAAATTACCAACCTGTGTCGACACCCTCGCGCCATCCCATCTTCTCAGCACGGCGGGCTGTGCTGGGGCGGCTGCTGCAGGTGCAGAAAGCCTCACGGCGCAAATATAATAACCTTATTGGTGGCCGATGTTTGAGCCGTTTGGGGTTGAAACATTAGGGACGTGGGGTACTCCGAATGCTTATCGAGTAGTTCGGGACATCGCCAAGCGGTTGGTCGACTGTTGCCTTTTGGGCACTTTTCACGTTGACAGCGATGCGGATGAATTTTTTGATGCCGTATGATCGTTTCCCCCACTTTTTTATATAGGTACTTGTACTGTATATTATTATTATTTTAATGCTGTTAGTTTTTAAATAAAGTAAATACGCGTGTACGTACCTACAAATAAAAAATCCTTAGCCCTACCTTAGAAATTTTTTGTTGAAAACAAAATGTAGGCAATAAACTGACTTTTTAATCATATAAAAGCGTTTGTAGAAATAGATACTAATTATGTCTTAATTATGTTTCGTTCGTATTTGTTTTGATTCTAATTATTGTCTGTGAATACGAATGGGCATAATAAGGAAATGGCCCCCGATGATGGGAAAAAAACCTTAGTGTGATATCTATGCAGCGCCTGGCGCGCAAGCGCGCTGAAGATATCAGAGCAAGTGAACTGAGTGAATTGCGTGATCTTTATCACGCGTACCGGAGTGGGTACGCGTGACGTGAACTTTCTCACGCCGCGCATGCGCGCTGAAAATATCAGAGCAAGTGAAGTGAGTGAATCGCGTGATCTTTATCACGCGTACCGGAGTAGGTACGCGTGACGTGAACTTTCTCACGCCGCGCATGCGCGTTGAAGATATCAGAGCAAGTGAAGTGAGTGAATCGCGTGATCTTTATCACGCGTACCGGAGTACGCGTGACGTGAACTTTCTCACGCCGCGCATGCGCGCTGAAGATATCAGAGCAAGTGAAGTGAGTGAATCGCGTTATCACGCGTACTAGGTAGTAGGTAGTAGGTACCTATGTTTTATTTTATTTATTGTAGGCACCTGGGCCTCAGACTATTTATATGTATTATGGACTAGTCTAGGAACAAAATAGAATAAAACAAAATTGAGTTTCTGACTGAATATCTGTTTTGCTAGTATTTTATTTAAAACCCCCTAAATAGTAATGTTTAGACACTTAAATACTAGCTTTGAAATAATATAAAATGATCAATTGAATTAGCATAAAAAAATGTTATTAAAATCTCGATTATGATTGTAAATGTAATGCTTGGTCATCCCTAGCACCAGTGAGATGACATTGACAGCTCACTCCACGTTCACTTCGCCTAAGTTTTCACGGTGAGATTTTTGGTACAGAATCGACTTGCTGTTCTATCAAAATCTCTCCACTAAAATGTAGGTGAAGTGAACTTGAAGTGAGCTGTCATTTCACCTGTTGCTAGGGGTTGACATTAATATACCATTAATGAGCCATTTCAATTTCTCATCACATACTCTTTGCCACAAACCACCAACTCCGGTAATGACTCAACGAAGCATTAATCGACATTAAGTGAGAAATCGAAAACCCATAAAACATCTCCTCTTCAGCCAACACCATAACTTACATAATATTGAAGCAAAGAATTTATTGGCTGCGTTATATTATAACAAATACTGACCCATGCGCGTTGCGCAATCATGTAAGAGTGCGGTTACAGGCTTAGTACCGTTACAGACGAGCGGTTATGATGCGCGGCGTTTATGTCTGCTGTCTGTACCTAGAAAAAAGGTTAATACATGATTGAGTTTTACCGTGATAGTTGATAGCACTGGGTCCTAGCTTCTGTTGTATGTATCACCTCATGTACCTACCCATATTCAAGCAAATGAATGATATGATTTGAATTTGAAAAGCTCTAAAAAACCTTAACAATACGCCATTTTTTCTAGATCTACTTTTTATATACTTACGTATAGTAGTACCTATTTATTGGACACGTTACAGTAAATAATAATTATGTTAAACACTCTTGCATTGTAGTGACTAGTGCAACATAACCTTATTAATTCGCCATTGTCATTGGTCTTTAATTTTGTCTCAGACATAAATGCAGTAGAGAATGAAATAATTATGTAGTATCTGTTTGCGTGTGCGATCTCGAACTTAGAAGTTGATTGTAGGTTTCACCAATCGTGGCTCGAAAAGGAGTAGACTTTCACTAATTATCTATCATGAAACTACTGACCTGGTTTGGGTTAAGTCATATTCCAAGGTCATAGTGATGATATCGTATATTAATGATATCATCACAGCACGGCCTAACTTTGACTTTTATCGAAAAATTATTCATACATTTTTAATTAGGTCTAATTGAGGTTAATGCTAAATGTCAGGTTTTATTGAACTTATAGAAGAATATTTTAGCTAATTAATTACAAAAATATTGAAAAATCTAGCATCTATTAGTTAATAAATTACGAAATAACGTCAAAAATATTATTTATTCACCAAAATGTCAAACTTGCATTCGTAACACTCTGAAAGTTTAGAAATTATTACAAAATCGAAACTTAAACTTTTACATAGAAAGTGTTTGTGAATTCTATTTGATAATATCGATGCATAATAATTTGAATACTTCCACTTTATTAGAATTTTATTAACAAGATGTGTTGCAAAATGTACAACTTTTACTTAGTAATGAAAATGAACGTATTTTCTATCGAAAGCTAGCAGCTAATACACCGGATCTAGATGTTACTAAGTAGATTATCGTCGGTAAGGTATTTACATAAATAGTAATGTTTCTAGTTCTCAGAACTTAGCCAGCGTAAGTTCAATGACCTTACAGATACTGACACACATGCTCATTAGTAGCACGAAAGCATGCCATTATTGGTCAATTGCTACTTAGTAGCATGTGAGTCATTGTTAGTTATGAGCATTCTTATTTCGAGTATGCTTCCTGAGGTAAGGGTGAAAGGTAGCGTGGTCCGAGCGCGTCTGAACTGGTTTGATCTAGTCTGCGACAGGTGTATATGCTTAAAATGAGCATGTTTAATGCTAGAAAATGTGAACAGCTGCAGAGCAAGTTAGTTATGAGCATGCGTACAAGCATGCTGTTTTATAAACATATTGTGTGTCACCTTTACAGAAAATAGTCAATGCGTGTATGAATATCTAACTCATACTTTTTCCCAAGAGATACTTTTTTTTTCTGTGTGGGAAATCATCATATGACTTCCCCCGCTCTGGGTGGAGCGGAAGGGTGTTGTTCCTTCCCTTGCCTGTGTAGCTGGTACCTATACAGAACGCCTCAACTAATTTATTTAAGAGGCGAATCGGTAAATTAATTGTTGATGAAGATACTTACTACCATTTTGATAAAACACATTCCGAAACAAAAAACATCAGGATCGACCACTGGTCATAGGTCAGCGTTTCGGACGCCACGTCTCAACCGCTCGTGTACTTAAAATAAATAACAACGCAGTGCACACTCATTACTTATATTAAGAGGATGACTCGGCTATCACAACGACTACAATAGTCAAAGTGATAATGAAATAATGTTAAACTGTTACTTACGTAAACAATTTAGTGGGTATTTCTCACATGGATTGTGTACCTATTAAAAGAAAAAGATAAAAACACAAAGACGTAAAACATAAATGAGTATTATAGAAGCTAGGGATGGAAAGTATGGTGACGTGACCTTTCCTGTTCTATACAGTTCAGTTGAATTCGTATCATAAACTAAAGTACGATGAATTAAAGATTCAATCAGTTGTGCATTAAATTAGGCTAGGTTGACTCGGTAGGCTAGGTAGACTCTAATATTACTTTCCTAGTGCTTCTCGCACTAGGAAAGTAATGTTAGAGTCTTCCTTAGCATATAAAGATAGAACA
Organism: Conistra vaccinii; assembly: GCA_948150665.1. Taxonomy (NCBI): domain Eukaryota; kingdom Metazoa; phylum Arthropoda; class Insecta; order Lepidoptera; family Noctuidae; genus Conistra; species Conistra vaccinii. The sequence goes on from OX411328.1 coordinate 755,900, forward strand.
CTTTCACAAGGGAAATATAAAATTATCCTAAGCCAATGAAACGTTCTTCGAATCTCTTTGACTGATATTTAGCTTAGATTATAGAATGTATTTATATTATCATCAAAATTTCATACTTGATTACTTACCTAGATATTTCTTTGTTTGTTGACCTGTCCTGCTCTTCGTTGGCTCAAAAGGTTACGATCATTACATAAAAATCTAAAGATTCTAAATCTATCCAACTTCTTCCAATTCATAGACACAATAGCTACAATTTCAGTCTTTATTATTACGTGATTAATCATTATTACGTAATTTGATCTCAGTACCTAATATAACAGATATTTTCTAGATTATTATACATAATTATTATTTCCATTCTTTTGTGCTATTTTAAAGATCGTCAAGATTGGATTCTAAGTTTTATCATGACATTATCAAAATAATAAATTATAATATTAATAATTATTATTATTTTATTGGCAAATTAAACTGACGTATTGTTAAACTGCATGTCGTATAATGTTATAACTTATCAAAGAGGTTTCGAGGCCTTTATAATATTGAATTACTTATTCTGTTTCGAGCAGAAGGAGTTCTTTCCACTTATTGTATTAACATACTTAATACCTTTAGCTTACTTTAGTCACTTAAACAAAGCACTAAGTTTTATTGTTTTATCATTGAAATTATCAACTTTTCTTTTCAAGTCTAAGCTAGGATTTAACACCAGAGGCTGCGGTTTCACTTTTAAATAATTTTCTGAGGGAAATCTATTCTGTAGGTAATAATAGCTAATTCTAATAACTTAGGTATTACTTTCTATCCAATAATCTTACATAAGTTTCGAGGTTTGTTATGTAAAGTTGTTTATTTTCTTAGGGATGATTGTTTATTAAATTCGTCGTTTATGTTATTATCAATAAGTTTTGCATCATTAGGAGTAATTGCTTCCGCATTTAGTTTCGGATACATCCATCGGTTTTATCGCGTGATGAACTTTGCATGTGAATTTGCGTACCTATGTTTTTGTCAAAGATTACCTAATGCTTTCAGCTGTGGTGGGATCGTTTCTGTTTTCTGCTTAATAATGCGGTGGCTAATGTTTTTCAATAATTTGTTGTTTATGTTTTACTAGCTTCGCCACGCGGGTTCACCCGCATAAGTCTCGATCCCGTAGGAATATTGGGAGAAAATGTATTCTGTGTTCTAGTCCAGGTCATAGTCTACACTTTAGGCAAATTTCATACAAATCCGATAAGCCATTTTAGCGTGCAAGCGTAACAGACAAACTAACAAACTCACTTTCGCATTTATAATATTAGTTAGGACTAGGATTTTCCATATTTTGGCAAAGAAAGCATGTGAAAACGTGGATGAGCGTTACTTTTAAGGGAGCTTCGGGGAAAAACGATTTAATTAACACCAGACCAAAATTTTTGCGTATTATAATAATATGCTATCTTTAAATCTGTCCTCTGTTTTTTAACCGACTTCCAAAAAGGAGGAGGTTCTATGTTCGACTTTATGTATGTTTTTTTTTTTTTTTTATGTATGTTCACCGATATCTCCGCCAATTGTGGACCGATTTTGAAAATAATTTTTTTGTTTGAAAGGGTAAACTCCCGAGGTAGTCCTATATAAATTTTATTAACTTTGCTTAGATAGTTTTTGAGTTAGCTTCAATAATACATATTTTTCCCACTTAGTTTATATGGACGATATGATGATAACTTCCTGTCACTGTTATTTATTGCAGTTAGTGATATTGGATATTGTGTGGGGTAGGTACCACAACTAAAAAGTGAAAAATAAAAACTTTTTACAAAAAAAAATTAAACCGACTTCCAAAAAAAACCACTACTAAGTGAAAAATAACTTTAATTTCGGAAGTCGGTGGCAAAAAACGAAAATTAAAAAACAAAGACACCGACTTCCGAAATTAAAGTTATTTTTCACTTAGTAGTGGTTTTTTTTGGAAGTCGGTTTAATTTTTTTTTGTAAAAAGTTTTTTTATCAGCTGACTTTGTACGTACCTACGCTTGCTATTTTAGCGAATGCCTTTATTTTAACACAGCAATGCTAAAGTATCGAGCCAAAATTAATTAGAGTAGATCAACATGATTTTCTAATGAAGAAGACTATAATATTATAATACTCCCATAGTATACTAATGATATAATTATAACTGCTGTCGACAGCTATAATTTGCATATCATAATGACATAATGAAGACGGATGAGCAGTAAGCGTAGCAAGGACACCACATTCTAATATTTGTATCAGTTTAGTAGCAATGTTATAGCAATCGACTGCAGATGAGCTAATGGTAACTTGATTTGTTAATGTTATTCTGATTGGCATAATTTGTGTAGCTTTTTCATTGGTCAGGTGGTCACTAGTGCGAAAAAAAAAAGAACTAGGTATAACTTTATACCCAACCCAGTAACCGTAACGCATACTTGGCATTTCGATTCCAGGGTTGGGTGTTATCTTTCTTTTATTGTTTAGAAATTCTCAGTTACAGAATGCCGTATAGTTTTGTCGTAGGAATATTGTCTGGAATGAATCTTTCCTTTTGTATGTCACAAGAATAGTCTTTTCTCTATAAATTGTATCAATAGGGAAATACCTGTAAGTACGCATAGACTCATTTGTGTATAATTTCACACACGACCTACTACTTCTTTGTAGAAAAAGAAAGAAAGAAGAAAGTAAGATTTTTTTTTTGCATTTAGCACAGACAAAAAGGCACACAACACAACTAATACTACAAGTAAAAAAAAAAAAAAAAGAAACAAATAAAAAATGTAAGATATGAATTTAACAGGAAAGCCCGCCTCGCAGCTGCAGCAAATGAGCCCAGTTTAGTCCAAATTGATGACGCTGGTTTTCAACGGAACCTGAAATATCATGTGTGTGTCATTACCATCTCCTAATCGAGTACAAACAAAATGTTGAACAAATTGTCTCCATTAGGGAATTAACCAGTTGGCTCTTATAACTAACAGAGCGTGGTTGTAGGAGGCAAATGATCTGCTTTTGTATTATCTTGGTAATCAGCCTGTCTGGGCTTTTATAGAGTCATCGTAAATATATCTAAAGCCACGACCATGACCATAGCAGCAGCAGCAGCGAGGCGGCGAGATTGAAACATTGCTATAAGTTTGGCCCCGCTCTTTTCAACCGGGGAGCGATAAACTCGCCTATTTAACTTTTTCGACCACTACCTCCACTCTGGTGTCCCTCGTCAGTAAGTGGTAAAACCTACCGAGATTTTTGGTCACAGAGTTGGTTACAACTATGTTTTTGACATAAAACGTGACCAAAGTCGACTGTGTGGCTTTCATAACATTTAGAACCATAATCAATCATGCCGATTATAATTTATCAGGTCTTGCACTAATTCATAACGAGAGTTACAAGTGAAGCTAAGCAATAAACCGTAAAAGGATAAAGATCACAGTGATACTAAGTAATGACAGATTGGCAACATGTATGAATGGCTACGATACAGTTCCCTCGCTCGACTTTTACTACGGTGGCGGTGGGACAGCTGGGGACAACAATGAGAGTTTCATTCGTTACCAGGTCGATATGGAGGTAAATGACTTGATCTGATTTGAAAATGACCCCAATTTTTCCGACAAATGTTTGGCAATAATAATTATAATAAAATTGGCATTTACATTCCCGGTAGCGTCATAAATCCTAACTCAATCTGTCTGAAATGGATTTGCTTCAATATACACAAACTCATCGTTTAGATGTAGCGACTCCAGAACCTAAATAGTTTTATAAACAGTTAGTGTTTCACAAAGTTTTGCAAATAGTTATCAGAGCGCTTTTAACAAGGTTTTGTTGTGAAATTCCATTAATAGCATAATATTTTGTTGGCTTCAATAGATTTAAAAAGCCCATCTTATTTAAATGTAGTCATTAAGAAACAAATAGCCATTTTATTCCGTTAACATTTCGCTAATTTCGTAAGCGTTGCATGTTCGTCTAATATGAAACATTATGTTATGATCTACTCAAATGCTGGTCTCATTTACGTTATTCTGTCATCGTTGGAGACCTCATCTTTGTAGTTATACTGGTTGTTATTGGGTCGGCCATGAATGCAATTGCCCCTAATTTTTTCACGTGGAAATTCTTTTCCTGCTTCGTTAAGTCTAGTGTTCGCAAGCATGACTGCACACTGACCGACCTCTGACTGACTGACCTCACCGAGCGTGAGGTCCTGTCTTCGATTCTTAGATATTAACACGGGCTAAGTGTTAGTTCGTTTTTCTGGGAGGAATTTTTCAGTAGCAGCCTGGAATCTGGATTTTTACCATGTTGATGAACCCGGTCACATGGGACTTAAAACGTAACTGGCGAAATGTGGGTGTAGGTACTATAAGTATATCTCTGCCTAACCCTTCGGGGAAAAACGGGCGTGATATTATGTTATGAAATTCTTTGGACTTTTCGGCAAGCTAAGCTAAATGTATTGGTGGACGTTTCCAGGATCCCTGGCAGTACGCTCCAATTGGCCTTCTTGAAGTTTTATTTGCTTTTGGCCCTTAAACACCCAAAATCAGATCACAGATCAGAACATCTGTAATTTTAAGTTTCATCCAAAATGTCTCACTTGTAGTACAGGCTTTGGTATATTGTTTATCACCTGATTTGGCTGAAACCAAGCTTTGAATATACGATAGACTGAACTAATAATTCTAACCATCGTTCCTAAAATTATGGTATGACTAAGTTTATTGAGATTACAAACTGATCTAATTCGTTTACCGTTGCATATCTTCTTGCAAGTGGTCGCCGTTGGAGACGAGTTCTGAAGCCGGTCAGAAATAAACACAGGTTAAAACTATAAATTATACGTAAGCTAGATTGTACTACTGGGTCTAAGGCCAAGATCTATATACGTTACTTAGCCCGTACTTTGGCTAACCGTCCTGTCACTGTCGCACAACTGTCAAACTGTAACTGTAAGATAGAACTAGAACTGAAACAAGTCTAAGTCAAAACATGAGCTAGCTAAGTAACGTTTATAAATAGATTTCGGCCTTAGAAACAACTACGCTTTGGAATGGGCAATTAGCTTCGACTTTCTGACTGACCGACCCCTCGAGAATTCAAAAGTGCCTGGTTTATTTGAGTTAAATGCTTTTGAGTTTTGAGTTTGAGTGAGATGTTAAAAATTGTTAGAGGATTAAAAGCTGGTCTTTAATAATCAGAGATGTTTCAGAAAATGCTTATGCTCATAGAATCTGCACTTTTCTGGTGCCCATCTTGTTTCAAAGCTTAACTACAAAGACCCAATTTTACATTATTCATGGAATTAGTTATTCATAAGATCCTTCTTCCAGGCTGCAAGAAGGATCACATTTCCCAAAGACAAGCCTATTTACAATGAGTTCATTTTATCAAACAGCAAACTTAAAGTCAGAAATTGATTGGTGATTATGTAGGTTATCAATTTTGACAGAAAACAATTCAATGAATATCTGATGAGTTGTTGATTGCTCCAAATTCGTCATTTTGACTTATTTATAAGCAGATAAATTAATTGAAATACTTTATTAATCATTTAGATGTCAAGGTATAGATGTAAAATCATGGGAATCTAGTGATTTATAATTATTATACGTATAAAAAGTTTGAACACGGATTTCCTTATTTTTGAGCTGTGGGAAAAAATGTGATCCTCCATTTTCTCTGTCACGAATCTGATATCTTTTGTAGGTCTACATATTTGCTGAAAGTGGCCCTTACGAATGCCCATTCAAATAAAATGAAGGTCAAAGAGGAGTACTTTACAGTTCCAGTACTACGCTAACGTCTGAAACAATTGATATTTACCAAAGTTAAAGATGTCAGTTATTAACTTATTACCTACGTCGATTAATAATTACATCAGTGATTCATTACAATCACAATAAGTAATGCATATAAAGTTACATGAGTCAGTTGATGATAGTTGCACAAAAAATAAAACACGGAATTTCAGTTATTTAAATGATTTAAATACATACATACAATGCGTAAATAAAAAAATTCTACCCGATCAGTGAGAGTGTTCTTGGGTATCGTACTGAGAGTGTATTTATGTGGTCATTTTCAGGAATAAACTAAAAAAAATAAAAAACCCCGGACACAAACAAAATCTTTTAAAAAGTTATAAAATGCAATGTAGGTACTGGCCCTTTAATTTTAATATAAGTCGTATACTTCAAAAATAATGTAAAAGGAAAATTATTAGATACAAATATCATTATCTATCTTTTTTAATACACTATGTACTTATTTATATTATGGTCAAAATAATGACACTATCCAAGAAGAAAATACAGAAACATGTCGTTTTATCGAATCAAAGATCTGTGATAATACCTACTTTAGGTCGGGTTCAACCATCGAAGCAGTGATTAATAAGAGATCAATTTGAATGAAGCGATAATATCGGTTATAAACCACTGAACCCAGACGGGTTATCTGGATTGTCCGCCATGAGTTATTTATTCATAGAAATACGATGGAATCAAAATAAGAACGATTATTTATAAAATATAATCATTTCAAATGAAACCGGATTGCTAAAGTTCCAGTTAAGCAAAATAGTTTAGCATTGTTTTAAACTCGGATGTAGAAATAGCTCAAGAATTTGAAAACTTTTTTGCTAATATTCCCCTTAAAACGACTGAAGCTTTAAATTCCTCACCCGCGCTTTCTGCTGCCTTACTTAGAAAGAATGTAAAGTCGTGCCCTTTAGAGTTTAAGTTTCAGCATACAAACCCCCAGGCTGTTACGAAAGCTTTTAAAGATCTTAAAATTAAACCAACAGAAGATCTATGGGGAATGTCTGTAAAAGTCTGTAGATCTATCATCGAGACCATTGCGCCCTATTTAGCTTTCATATTTAATACTAGTGTAGACCAAGGAGTCTTTCCGGATCTCATGAAACACAGTAAAGTAGTCCCATTATTTAAATCCGGTGATAGTAAAGAACCCAACAATTATAGGCCTGTGTCAATACTGCCTGTTCTCAGTAAGGTGTTTGAAAAGTTGATGCTCAATCAAATGTTACGTCACTTTAATAAAAATTCCATCTTTCACGAACACCAATACGGTTTCACCAAAGGGCGTTGCACCACTGACGCCGGTGTCACCCTAATAAAGAACATTTTTAACGCTTGGGAAGAAGCACAAGATGCCATTGGAATCTTTTGCGACCTCTCGAAGGCGTTCGATTGCGTAGACCATGAAACACTTCTGCTGAAACTGGAGCATTATGGGATTAGGAACACAGCCCTTGATTTACTAAAATCTTACCTGAAAGATAGAAAGGTTAAAGTTCAAGTAAACGGCATAAACTCATTAGGGTCTGAAATGGCAATGGGCGTTCCTCAAGGTTCGATATTGGGTCCATTCCTCTTTTTAGTTTATATTAATGATTTACCCCAATTACTTCAAAATCAACCGAAGATGGTGTTATTTGCAGATGACACATCATTGATCTTTAAACTCAACCGACGATCGCAAAATCTTGACGACGTGAATAGCTCTATTCTTCAGGTCCAAGATTGGTTTACGGTAAATAATTTGGTACTGAATAAAAATAAAACCAAATGCATTAGATTTAAATTACCTAATGTTAGAAGTAGCGAATGTGACATCATATTGAATGGAGAAAAACTGGAATTTATTAATCAAACGGTTTTCCTGGGAATCACGCTAGACGAGAAATTACAATGGGGACCTCATATAACATCTCTTGCGGGGCGGCTAAGCTCGGCCGCTTATGCTGTTAGAAAGATCAGACAGTTAACAGATGTAGAAACCGCGCGTTTGGTCTATTTTAGCTACTTCCACAGCATTATGTCGTATGGCATTTTACTGTGGGGTCGGGCTGCTGACATTGAATCTATCTTTATTTTGCAAAAGAGAGCTGTCAGAGCCATTTATGATCTCCGTCGTCGCGAATCTCTCAGGGAACTATTTAAAAGGATTAATATTATGACCGTTCCTTGCCAATTCATTTATGAAAATATTATGTATGTAAGGAAAAATCTACATCTTTTTAATAAAATAAGTGATAGACATAATTTTAATACTAGAAATAAAGATAAACTAGATCAACCATTTTTCAGATTATCTAAAGTACATACATCTTTTATGGGGTACTGTGTTAAATGTTACAACAAAATACCTTGTGATATATTACAATTAAATGAAAGAAAATTTAAAACTCATGTAAAAAGTACACTTTGTAAACAAGCATATTACAGATTAGAGGATTATATCCAAGATAAGAATGCTTGGAAACATGCTGGTCCTGCTCCATAGGACAATTTAGAGTCTAGACAAAATCAAACTGGTTGCTTACTTAATTGTATTTGTTTTTTATTATATGACATTGATTTTACGAGTACATCCTGTGATTACTTCCTCACACACTGACTTATTAATTGTAATTTTTTAGTAGATTCGTCTATTTTTACAATGTTTGTGAATATGTGAACACCATGTATCTACCACATAAATAATTTATCTGTCGTTTGCTCGACTTTAAATTCTGTTTACTTTATACAGTAATTTTATTCTAGGTGCATCGTCTTCACATATAATTATATAAATAATGTACCTATACAAAATATTGTAAAACATTTTAAAAAGAGTAACGGTGGAGTTTCTTGCCCATTCTTCTCCATACGAAAACTACCTTTTGGAAGGGGCGGTAGAATCAATACTTTATTTTGTAAATTTTGACGTTCAAAAGTGCCTTCAAGGGCCTATTTGAAATAAATGATTTGACTTTGACTTTAATATTTAACAACCTCGAGCTTCTATATTCTCATTTTGATAGTAACATGGAGTTGCAGAATGAAAATATTATTTATTTTGATTTTCTGCAAGTCGTCTAAATGGGCCGTAGGCATGTAGGACGAGTTGATGAATTTTAAGTTGGTTCGTGGATGAATCCATTACATAACGAGCTTTCCGAGGCACGGAGAGGTTCGTGCCTTGGAAAGCACGTTAAGCCGTTGGTCCCGGCTGTCATTCGTTACGACTAGTCAGAAAGCCAAAAGTATGACAACCATTCTTACGGGGGTATCTTGTTACCCAGCAACTGGGTTTTTGGAGGCCAGATAGGCAGTCGCTCCGTGTTAAATAGCTGCATCCGGTTAGACTGGAAGCCGAACCCAACATAGTTGGGAAAGGCTAGTCAAATTGATTTTAGTGTTTAGTGCTAAGATAGTTTAGGCAACACGCACAATCATTCGTTTTCATGTTATTCAGAATCATGTCACAGATCAAATACTTAATTAACAATGACAACAAAACAAAAGAATGCGTGTTTAATTAACTCCAATATCTCAATCATCTCGTAGTACTTACTATCAACCTACCATATTCGTATAAGATGACTTCTCACGATCAAAAGCTTTTAAACAAACATGAATATCGATTGCATCACTAATTATACCGAATAACATTTTAACACAATGGGTGGCACAGTTTAAATAAGATTCATATCTATACATCCGCCATACTTAGCTTCCGGACGAACGCCGTGAGAATTTCCACTAATTTACTCATAGTAACACAAATTAAAGTTATTTTCTCAGTTATTATGTCATTATAACACTTTTCGGGTTGTTATTAGACGATTACTAACTATTATATGGTGCGACTTGCGGAAATGTGGAATTAGCAGACATTACCGTTTTTATTACGATATTAACTAAGATATTTGGCTAGATTATGTTAAATTGTGTTAGAGTTGGAATGTATTTGGTGCAAACATGTTAAGTGTCTAGACGTCATTAATATGTTGCAAAATTATGATGTTATTTGTTATTTAGTAAAATGCCATCTAGTGCCAGCATTATGAAACAGTTAGTATGAAACCTGGGCAGATTTTGAAGCAATGCAGAAGTGGCACAATTTTGAGTTAGTTTGACCGTGACAACACAGATGCCACGCTTACCAATATTAGCAAAATCAAAGTAATTAATATTTGACCCAAATGTTAATAGACCATTAAGGTGATGATAGAGCTACAGAAAGCGTTCTTATGGGTTGATGCAATGATTTAAAATTAATTTAATTTTTTAACATTTTAAGTAAGAGTCGTAAGAGACCACGCGCGGTTCCATCTATGTAATGAACTAATGCTCGAAATAAATTATATTCAAAAATGTTACTGATCTTTTTTTAAATTCGATACACATATAACATTACCTAACCTACTCGTATAATCCTCGAAGGGCTAGGCACAGGTGAACTTGTAGTACCTACACCTATATTTCGCCAGTTAGGTATGTTCCAAGTCCCAGGTAATGGGGTATGAGCTTATTGCCATGAACCAGCCACAAATCCAGACTGCCATTTTCAGAATTCCCATTTACAAAACTGGAATTCTGCAAAACTTTTTCAAAGACTTTTAAATTCAGACCTCAACTGAATCATACTCATAATTATCAACTTTTCCCATCTTTTCAGAAAGAACCTAAGCCTGCAGCCAGTAGACCGAGAAGAAGACGCGCACCTGTTCACCTACCGCGATGTCAACCGAACCCACGTGTCTGTAGTATTGGCGCAGAGTGTGGACGACCTGGTCGACAGCGACTCCCCTCAGAACGTCGTCAAGTTCCGACTGGGCTGCGACTTCGACGCCGGGGATGACCTTGTAAGTATTACTTTTACTGACATTTCATGGATAATAATACAATAATACTCATCACTTCCTCCAACCATCGATTGGCGGCAAGAGCAGAGTGAACTAAGCAGAAAAGAACTTTTCATTTTGAAAACTTCAAACTCGCTTTTGGTCAAAATTAATCTTCAATCTTCCTAGCCTTTTCCCAACTATCTTGGGGTCGGCTTCCAGTCTAACCGGATGCAGCTGAATACCAGTATTTTACATGGAGCGACTGCCTATCGGATCTCCACAACCCAGTAACTGGGTAATACGATACCCCTTGGTAAGACTGGTGTCAGACTTTCGGGCTTCTGACGACTCGTAACGACTGTCCACGTCTCAAACTGACAGCCGGGACCAACGGCTTAATGTGCTTTCCGAGGCACGGAGGAGTCTCGGTATGTAAAGATGGTCACCCATCCGCTGACCAACCCCGGCAAGCGTAGCTTAACCTGATGGATCGACCCGTGCGGCTTGTTATTACTTAGCCACGAGCTCCTCCTCTTGGTCAAAATAAGGGTGCTAAATAAAGTTATTAGTGGTACGCTATCGAATGGCATCAAAATTGGAGCAATATAAAAAACTTTTTTGCAAAAAATAAAACCGACGAAAAAAAACTGAAAAGCGAAAAATAAAAACATTTATGCAAATATAAAAACATTTTTGCAAACTATGTATTTAGTGACTAATTGATGACCTTCAAATAACAAATTTTGAGACGGCGCCAAACAAACATAATTATTATAATTACATAAAGCGTAAAATGTTAGCTTGATAGATCTTCGTTGAATGTGTTTTAGGCGCCGCCTCAAAATTTGTTATTTGAAGGTCATCAATTTGTCACTAAATACATACGTTTGCAAAAATGTTTTTATATTTGCAAAAATGTTTTTATTTTTCGCTTTTCAGTTTTTTTTCGTCGGTTTTATTTTTTGCAAAAAAGTTTTTTATTTTTAGCTTTTGAGTTACCATTTTAATCGCCTGACCACGGGACATTCGCTACAGCGAAAATTCGCGCGGTGCGAACGGCGAAGCGTCTTGCGACTAAAACAAATGTATAGAATTTCGCCCCGCAAGACGCACCGCCGCGCCGTTCGCGCCGCCCGTTCCGTGGCCAGGCGGTTTTAATGTTTGCCTCAACTTCTGACCGTCGATGACAGTCATACCCCAGCTAGGTGTAAAGTTCTCATCATGGGGAATGAAATAAGCCCAAACACGATGTAGCTGCTGTAAACTGGTCAGGAGCTCTCGCGACTGTCTTCTGACTCCATCATCAGATCAACTCCAGGTCTTTATTGTGTAGTTGTGTCATCAGAACTACATATGTGTGCGAAATTACAACAGAATCGGTTCACAGTTGAAAATTCAGTACGTGAAACATCAATCAACCCCAATTTTTTTACACTTAGGGGTGGGTTTCAATTTTTTTTTTCTTATGGGACCAACTTCGAGGTATACCCTTCCCAATAAAAAAAGAATCGTTCTAATCGGACCACTCAGTAAAAAGTTATGCGTGGTCATACATAAAAAAAAAATAAAAAAATATACGTGTCGAATTGAGAACCTCCTCCTTTTTTTTTCGTCGGTTAAAAATAGTTTACATGTTCAATTCTTCAAGGCTATAAGTCATTTCTCTCTTCCTTTGCCCACAAAATACCGTCACTCATCGCAAAAGGGCATTCGCAACACATCATATCCCAACAATAATATCTGAAGTAGGTCAACAGGAGCCACATGTGCGAGTGTTTGACAATACAGAAGCAAAATTTAATATCTGCCTTGTTCGTCACTCAGTTTAAATGTCAAGACGGTGATTTGGAAGAATATTTCATAGAAGCTCTAACATTAATGTTATTGCACGAATTATTTGTAAAGAAAAATACTGATGAAGACTATAAAATTGAGTTTTATGATTGTTCAATTAAAAATAAATCATTCTTCGGGATTGAAAATGAAAGTTGAAATGCTAAAGGTTCATTGTAGAAAAGATTGCCTTTATCTAAAGAAATGACAGCACATTTTAAAGTACTCAACACTGAACAAAACAAAAATAATTGAGCATAAACAATTTCATAACAGTTCAAAAACACAGGAAGGGTATTAAAACTTTCATGGTCCAAAAATAATAACATTTCTTGACAGAACAAGGTCTTTAATAGCAAAGTTGAAGAAGTAACTTCTTTCCAGTTTGTAAAAGTCAATTTTAATGAGACGTTAAAAGCGAAATTAATGGTGACTTACCCCGCTTTGAATACAAATCCAACCTTGCAACGATTTTGAAAAGATTTGCAGTTCGGTTGCCAAGTTTAAGCAACAGTAACAACAAAGGAATTCCGTCTTTATGTTGAGAACTGTAAGGGTTATTTGGAAGGCATATTAAAAATGCCTCAGAAACAATGCGGCTGAAAGTTCTCAGGGTTGATCCAGTCACCTCTGATAGCCATTCGTCCTTCACCCAGTTGCCTTCAGGCCGTCAGATCATTCCCCATACTTCGGTATCCTACCCTCGGGATCGCTATCCGTCCTTAATTTAGCCATAGAGATAAAATAACATTTTTAATCTTATTCCTCCATTTTAGGAATTCATCTGGGAGTGTTTAGGCCTGTTTGTTTAACTGTCTCGAGTTATATCGTGGTCATTGTCTGACTCTGATGGTTGTTCTACGTTGCTGGTGTAAACATTTATTGGGTTGACTTCATGACAGAAAATACTACACTGCTTAATTAACAACATGGGAACTTTTTATTTCTTCAGACAAAAACATAACAAAAATTAAAACTGTTTAAATTAGTTTATTTAAAAAAACTTTTTTACAAAAACATACAATCGACTTCCAAAAAAAATAACTTTATTTCGTAAGTCGGTGTCTTTGGTTTTGAATTTTCGTTTTTTGCCACCGACTTCGGAAATAAAGTTATTTTTCACCTTTTAGTGTTTGTTTTAGAAGTCGGTTGTTTTTTTTTGTAAAAAGTTTCACAGCTTCACCTAATTGCATTCCAGTCATAAAGCAACCACGGCTATCATCTCATAATCACATCATGATATTTCCTATAATTCCCGTGAACAGTATCTCCAAATCTTCCCTCGTACATTTCCCTGTCGCCTGTATAGTTCATTGACACTTTGAGACGTATTTTCACGTTTAACGACGTCACATTGTAAAAGTAAACGTAAAAATGTTCCTACCGTCGAATATGTACCATTTGTGTCGACTCGAGATGTTGTAGTCGTTCTAGAAAACTTTTTATACAGAATATTGTTGTTCGATGTAGCGATATTTTGATAGCCTGGATTTTTTATGAGCCATTAGCCGTGAGTGGAATGGACGGTAGTTTTTTTACAGGTTTTTGCCAGAACTTTGAAAAATATCAGGTTTGGGGTAGTTTTCAACATGAATGGTACAAATACTTCCATAGTTGTTTTCGTGAATATTGAAATTCTTATTAAGAATATTAATGAATCCTCTAAAATAATGATGGCACCTCTTATTATGAACCTAAAATAATTCCTATTTTATGGGATCATAAAATACTAAAAAGCAAAGTAACGACCAACTTGGATGTAGCGATTGGTTACAGTTCTAAACAAACCTAACTTAGTATCCTAGCTTAGTTTCTGCAACCAATTCGGCTCGTGCGTGTGTCGTTACAGTTCTACCAACCTAACTCGTCCGGTCGGGGAAACCTACCTAGTTATTGCGACCAACTGTGAGAAAAGGCCAGAAAGTAAAAAGAGAGAAACAAAGTGTGCATACTAGAAGCCCAAAAATTTGGAGAGGTTCATTAATTTAACAAAAGCGTACTTTATTTTAGGTCATTAAGTCTTTAGAGGATCAGTTAAACATCTCATTGTGTTTGGATATAATTATGTACTTGAGCTGATAAGCATTTAAACATACTCTAGTTCAAAATATAAAATAGACTGAAGTAATAATAATTAACCGTTGTACATTGAAGAAAACTCATATCGACTGAAATGATTATGATCTATATTGAGGCTCAAAATGTATCTACAAACGTAAGTCTCCTTACATGACTAGTCATAAAGGTAAATGACACACTCGTAGGCTTTCTGAATGATAAATGTACCTACGTTTATGTACGTTTACAAATTGATACTAGCACTCAAGATCTAATAAAATATATAGGTTTTGTTACAACAACATTTTCTTTACACGTGTAATGCCTTAAAGTAAATACATAAATAATGTTATTGATGATACTTGAACGTTAGTTGAATATAGAAGACATGAGCTTTATTTAAAAAAAAGTTGGTCCTATCCAAACATAAAAATAAAAAAACACGTCATCGGGAGGACATCTGCGTCATCCCACTATCTTCTACTCGGTTTGCGATCCCGTTTAGGTATTTCAGGGCTTTAATCCTTTTGCTGTACGGGTCCTACTCCTCATTCAAGCCGGCAGTTGGCAGGAACACTACCTTATACTCTTAATTTCGTAATGATTGATAAGTATAAAGTTATTAGCATTAACATCTTTCAGAATATCGTCTGCTGCAGGCTGCAGTTTCGTTATAATTCTAATTTACTTTCATCTACTACAAAACATTATTATTAGTAAACATTGTAATCACCTACGGCATAAATTAACAATATTTTATTGTAAAGTTAATATCAGATAATTTAAATCCATATTTCTACTTCCAGATATCAGCCTACCTATCAGTGACGGTGTACATCGAGGATGTGAACGACAATGTGCCCAAGTTCCTCGACACGCCGTACCATGTCTCCGTGGATGAATTGACTCCAACAGGTGGGTACTTTGAGGGGGAAGGTGGAAGATAGTCAAGTGTTTGGCACTTGAGTGGCTTGTTTGTGTTGGAGTAGCTTATGCTTTGACAAAGGAGACAGGTTGTAAATATTCAAACAAGACGAGGGGCGGAATACTAAGGTCAAAAACGATAAGTGACGTTTATAGGTTTTGACCTTAGTATTCCGCCCCTCCACTATCACGTGCTTCGGCTTAGACATGTGCCCGTCATTATCTTGCACTTGTACTTTGACAGTTGTGCGACGGTGACAGGAATAATACGTAGATAAAAAACATCGTTTATAGATATTGGCCTTTGACAGATCTTTCGAAAAGATTTGGTCGGTTTGTTCTCAATTAACGAATCAAAAACTTCTTACAAAAGTTTTTGGAAGGATTCTTGCAGTTTTTAGTTCTTTGCAAAAAAGAAGGTGTTAAAAGTTTGTGTTAGTTCGACAATCATATCATTTATAGCATGTCAAAAGAAAAATATAATAGGTATGTATTGGTGTTCTTAATATTAATGACGCTTCGTTATTATGAATTATACCAATATAGAGAATTATACCACTCTAGAGACCAATAAAATAGCAGCTTTGTATAAATAAAAATCTTTGGGAAATATTTTTCAAAGGAACTTTACGCGTCTTTCGCAATATTAATAAAGTTCAAATACATTCTCTGTGGACGTCGTCCACCAAAATATTTCATTTTCTCATTGATCTTTAAGAGACAACAATTTTTTCAGACTCACATTCTTTAATATAGTTTTTGCAATGGCTCCGTTTTTGTTTTTATAAAATGTTCAAAGGGAAATTGGAAAATATTTGGGATATAAAATTAATATTTACTCAAGATTTTCGGACCTTCTATAAAATAAAAAGATATTTGGAACTTTATTATTCTAGTCACAGCTGGTAAAGTCAAACAAGAATGCTCAAACAGAATACAAAACTTGTAAAAAACATTAATTACTCGTTCTTTTCTGAAAATTTAATTTTGAACCAAAATGCAATCTAAGTTAGAAGATATCTTCCAGTAAACCGTAAATAATTTTATTCAAATAAAAACATCAACTTCATGTAAATATTTAAATTGTGCTTGTTATTGATAGGGTTCAGATAAATGATATGCAAGTTTGGTTTATACTGAATATTATAAATGATTTAATTAAGGTTCACAAAAACTCGGTTACAGTTAGGACGTGGCAGGGCGAAGGTATGCGACTAGCGTGCCCGGCGCTGGCGTTTCCTTCCATGACAATAATGCAATTCAGCAAATCGCAACGAAACTTTAATTATGCCAAAACGCAATAAATATTAAAAATAAAACAGAAAAAAACTGACGCGGAAAATATTTGGCGAATCCGCGCTAATCGACCATCGCTTAGCACAATGCTGTGATTGAGTAAATTTATGCACGAAACAGAGCCACCGCTAGCATCCGCATTAATTCACCTAGAATTGATCTGTATTTTCCAGGCCTCACAATTTTCAAAGGGATCCACGCGTTCGACCGCGACAAGCCAAACACCCCCAACTCGGATGTCCAGTACACCATCATCTCAGGAGACACCGACGGTCACTTCGGACTAGAAAGTTCTCACAAGCCAGTCCTGGTGCTCAAGAAACCGTTAGACTATGATGCAGGGGATAAAGAGTTTTCGCTAGTTGTTACTGCTTCGGTAAGTGAAAACTAAACTGCCGATCTAATGAAATCTAAGATGATAGAGCTTTCAATAGTTTCAATCCCTATCCATCCATCAGATGGAATGACAGTTCTGAAGGGAGGTGTCATTCCATCTCACTTGACCTAAGTGTTCACGGTGATATTTTTACAAAATAGACCCGCTGATGTGAAAGGAAAATGCGTAGCAGATAAAAGCTTACAAAACCTATGGTATAGGACTATCTCATTGCTTGCCAAAAATACAATTACGTACTTACTTGAGATTGCATAATGTTCTTTCAGGTATTGACTACCTGACTACCGAAACTCAACTGTCGAACTGTCAAATACCACAATTATCTTTTTGGTAACGAACTTATGTATAGCACTTTCCTACCGTGAAGGCAGAAAGCGGCGGCGGCGTGAGGTTCCTTTGACAATACAAATGAAGAAATTATCAATTTATTTACTATTACATGTTGCTGTTTCAGGACCGCGGCTCTCCACCTCGCAGTTCCAACGCCACAGTACACATTGTGGTGCAAGACAATGATGACCTGCCTCCCAAGTTCACTGCAGACCTCTACAGGACACAAATACCAGAGTTCTACCCGTTACTTGTGAGTATCATTATCAAATTATACCATAATTACTGTTGTTAATGTTACCTTTATCTTTATTTTTATAGCTATCCAGACCTCTTAATCTAGCTTTGTTTCTGTTTCATTTCTAATATATTGGCATTCGTATACTTTAGTTTTTCTTTATACGAAGGTTTTGTGATATTGCTTCAGATAATTATTTTATTTATATAAATGCTTCATGCAAAAACTAAAATACTGCAGAAAGGTGGACAAATGCCTTAGGCATTTTCTGCCAGTCTATCTTACAGCATTTATTTGTTATGTAAAGTGTATTTTTATTGTACAAAAGTGTTTTTAAATTTTTATCGCCTTTATCAATAAAACTTTTGTTCAGATGCAATCGAAAGAACTTGACTCCCGACCCATGAACTTTTGCTCAATGTCTTACTTTCTAGCAATTTTATGATATTATGTAATTTATTAAATCTGCAATTATTACAACGTTTGTCTCGAACATCCAACATTTACCTGTGGACTGAAATGATTAAGTCAAGTCAATAATCCGACTCTGGACCCGAACGATAAAAGGGATGACCTTAATTGAGTCTCTCATCCTTGATTGACAGACATAGGTACCAGATATTGCGGTTAATGATTATAAAACGTTAAACGACCAAGTACAATAAAGGGTTCCATAGTTGGGATGGATTTATTCCAAAAACAAACTTAACATTGTATTTGAAAAACATCTTTCCTTTACATCAATATACGTCAGGGTAAATTCTCCAACTGCAAATATGATTCTAGGTCAACGGGAAGTACCTACTCTATAGGTTTTGATTAATTTGCAAGTATCAAAATATGTCGTATTAATGGCCGTATTTTGTTATTGCGTTGACTTAGAAGTATGATTTTTTTAGGGCTCCAAGGAACCGTAGATCTATGTAGTTGATATTAATTTCAACTTGATACCACCACGCGTTCCTGAGAAAAAGGGTCTTGACAGACTGCACGTTCACCAAAGTGATTCTAAATGGGTTCTGTTTTTTTCTTTTGTGATACGGAACCCTAAAAATGAGCCAAATACATAATAATTGTTTCGTTAAAATTATTTAAATGCCAGAGTGGTCACATTCGCATCACAGTCGCAAGCGCGACTGCTGATTGTTGGGGCCAGGGTTCGATCCCCGAGGCGTGCAGTGTTATTGGGTTTCTAAATGGAATTTCTCAGTAGCCACCAGGAGATTAGTGCTCGTTTGGTGGTTCGTCTCTTATTACACGGGATACTTGTGCCGTTCCTTCGAAAAACTATGGCTTGATGTTATGTTATGTGTTTAATAATTTTTCAGGGAAAGAAAATCCACCAAGAGTTGTTATTCCCGAAGCCCATCAAGGCGTTTGATCAAGATCTTGGAGTAAATGCAGCACTACGATACGAGCTGGTGGCTGGTAATGAAAGGAAACTCTTCTCTCTGGACACCCGAAATGGCACCTTGTTCCTTGATAAAGAAATCGATTTGGATGCTGAAGCTAATTTACCAGGTATATATTTTTACTTTTAGATAACTTAACTACTCATCTCACCCTGTATAATAAGAGAATGCGATCAGTTTAAAAAAATATCTACAAAACCAGTAACATTCTACTCGCACAAATAATATAATTTATTTTCATAATTTTACATAAATTATATAAATCAGAGGTAAAACTTATCTCCGGTCCCAACAAAGTTTCATGTCATAATCGTAATTATTTGTTTTTTTTTTCAGGGAACACGTTTGTGCTACAAGTTCAGGCGTCGCAGTTGGACAACCCACTGAAGACAGCGCAGGCGAGGGTTGAGATAGAACTGCTAGACCTGAATGATAACCTTCCAGAGTTTGAAGTGGACTTCTATAACATCAGCATTGTCGAGAACTTGCCCAACGGTATGTATTTGATAATGTCTATATTATTACATACTTATGGTCATCATATAAAAAGATATCATCATGCTCTCAAATATGGGTGATGGCTGATCTTTGCGTTATGCTCGTGAACGGGTGCTGACTGCTGCTTGTGGTGATTGGTCGTCTTGCTGATCATGGTTTATTGTTATTATTAATTAACTGTTTATTTATTTTATCTCGATGGTCCTAGTTTATCATTTATAATTTCCAGTTACATACAATATCTAAATAAAAGCCTCTCTTGTATATAGTACAAGAGAGGCTTTTATTTAGATATTGTTTAAGTTTCGTTTTTATTTTTTTTATGTCTGCCTGAGTATAGTTCTCGATATTTTTGGTTGGTATATTGGCGTGTGCTGGCTGACATAAGGTTATTAATTTAAATAATATTTTGTGTTGCGTAATGTGAATTATTTTGCATACTATTATAATATAGGTATTATCTTTTTTATAAAACTAGTAATTTAGTTGGGCATTTTGGGGGACTGTCTTATGTAATTTTGACTTTCGAAAAGTGCTGATTCTCAGCCTAGTTTGAATAAATGACATTTGAATTTTAAGGAAAGTCTCAAGATAACTTAATCAACCCTATTACAGTAACAAGTTGTTAATATAGCACATCGAGTTAAAAAAGAGACTAATGCCTGTTTTCACCTTTACTAAGTGACACTTAGATGAATCCCTAAATAAAAGTGGACTGTTGAATTTTCAACTCTCACCGCTCTGAGCCTAGCGTTGAAAATCCAACAGTGCACTTTTATTTAGGGATTCATTTAAGTGTCACTTAGTGAAGGTTAAAACGGGCATTAGTCTAGCATACATGAGTGACAAAGACGAGGAAGAATGAAGCCGAAGTTTGGCTAATACTCCATCTGCCATAATAATAATTATGAACGGCCCCGTACTGCACTTGTGCAGCATATTAGTCTTTGTTTATCTTGGTTTCTACCAGATCAGAAATTGTTACGAAACCTTTACATTAATCATTTCTTCCTTCAGGTTTCAGTGTACTTCAAGTGATGGGAACAGATAAAGACCAGGGAGATAACGGAGAGTTTACTTATCAACTCAATGATCCTGAAGGTGCCTTCACTATTGACCCTCGATCTGGCTGGCTCACTGTTAGAAATCAGGTATGTCTTTTAACTCTTATCCCATTTTTTTATGAATGTTAGTTAACTTGGTTTTAAAAAGCTTGATGATTATTTAGTAAAGTAAATCTATTATTGTATGAATAATTCATAGTAATATTATATAAGCGAAAGTAACTCGTTCTACATCTCTGTTACCTTTATACACATTAACTGCTTTGGAGGAAATTTGGCTCATGAATAGACCATAACCTGGGTTATGGACATAATAAAGTATACCTTTTGTCCCGGGAGTATGTTCCCGTGGGATAATTTTCAACCTCCACGCTTGTAAAGCCGTGGGCAAAAGCTAGTATATAATAACAAGCAGGGTTGCTACTGTTTTTGGTATTTTATGCACAAAAATTATGTTCATTCTCATTAACAACAGCTCAGTAGCGTCTTCCTTTTGGATAACATGTCTATTGATGTAATCCAGAGATAATAAGTGTATGTTTGATCTATAATGGTATCAGAAAAATGTTATGTTTTCGTCTTTCCTTGTAGCTCGCGTAAATAATACGTATGTATTTTATTACGGTATAACCTTTGGATAAACTTGATATTGTATCGTTGAAATTTGTAACATAGGCAACTCAATTAACTATAAACAAAGAAGTTTACTTATTTCTGAATATTAACACTTAGAAATATCAATAAAAAGGCTATGAATGAATTGCGCAGGCCTTATAATACACTAACACTTAATTATTTTCCAGACTGTTCTTGACAGAGAACAACACGCATCACTGAAAATGAAGGTATACGCCAAAGAGAAAAACCCCAGTGTAGTTGGAACTTTTCTGGACAAGAACCGTATTTCTAAATGGCGAAGAACTCCCACCACTCCTAGAACACCTCTAAAAGACAGAACCACTTATGTCTTCCCAGATAAGTTAGGAAACAAAAATGAGAATATGGAGTATGTTGATGAACAACTCATGTCATACGTCAACGTAGAAGTCACACTACTAGATGCTAACGACAATAACCCAGTCTTTGTTCCAAGTAATTTATACGAATTTGCAATTAAGTCCAATGCTAAGGTCGGTACATCTATTGGTAAAGTGAAGGCTGTGGATCCTGACTTAGGAAGAAATGGGATTGTCTTGTACGATTTGCAAAGAACAAGTAATTTGACTATTACTTCACCTTTCCAAATTGATGCTAAGACTGGAGCCGTGAGTGTGGCTGAGTCACCGATAGTTGAAGGAAGACATGCTTTGTTTATTGAAGCTTCGGATCAACCGGCGAATCCTAGTGAGAGAAGATACTCGTTAGCTGTTGTTACTATTGATGTTACAAGTGCTACTAAAGGTGAGTTGGGAAGGTCCAGTGACAAGTTAGGAATTAACACTAATGAACTCCCCATCTATGTTTGAAAGATAACTATTACAATTTAGTTTGTTTGACAAATTATTAACAACTCTACTACAATTTCATTTTCATGTAACTCCAGTAATGTAAAAGTACCAATCCAATAAATTGTGTTGTATGTGTTTTTCTCAGGTCCCAAATCAGACAGGCCAGGTTTCATAGGAGCACCATATGAATTTTGGGTTGGAGCCAATGTTGGTATTGGAACGAGTGTCGGCCAAATACGTATCAATGACGCAATGGAAAAGAATGACGTATCTTATGATCTATTACATAGTTATGAAGAAGGAGGTGCGTATTTTTTAAAATGTAGGTATTTGTTTATATTTTTAGTTTAACATGTTGTTATATTTGTTTTTTATACATTTGCAGTGCCATTCGCAGTAGAAGAGAGGTCTGGGGTTATAACGGTGGTAGATGAGCTGACGAAATATAATAGACCCATGTACGACTTCGAAGCGGTAGCAATCCAAGAAAACGCTAATTTAAGTATAACCACAAACGCAACGGTTCACGTAGTCGATGTGAATGACGAGAGAGGAGTGTTGTTGAGGTAATTTTATATATACACGGGCTGATTTCCGCAACTTCACGTCAAAACGCGTATTTTGCATAATAGTGGATAAATCGATTATTCGATCCACCCTAATTTCTCAAGAAAGGCCATCATCGCCTTTGTATTAGTGGCAATCTCACGGAGAGTACCTGGGGTTACGAAGTACTTATCTCTGTAAGTGGCGGCCGCCGGGCACACGAGCTGCTCCCTCGCCCCCATGCAGGCTCCGCCCAGCCGACCGTCTGCGACTCCTATGACAAAGAGGTGTTTATTAAATGTCCCATGACCAGTTATAAGTGTAACTGTACGCAGCTGTTGTTTAGTTAGTCGGAGAATCTGTTTCGTGATGCAGGCATCAATTGTAGGGAGTGCTTCCTGAGCCTGCTTTCACTCACCTTGTTCCAAACATAGGTTGCGATGTTGGTCCCTGGTTCGTTTCCTTACCAGAGTGTATACCTACACACTCATGTAAGGAAACGAAACCCATGGCGCCATGCTCGACTGTCTTCTGGCAAGTTCGTCGGCTGCATTGTTGCCTAGTGAAGCGCTGTGTCCTTTGATCCATTGAATGGTTATATTATTGAGACTACCTGGCTGAGGCGGGTGGCACTCATAATATATTAGCCCAGAGTCAACCGTGTGATTGTGTAGCGCTTGCATAGTACGCGGATCGAGTAGTCCTTACCTTTCTTGGCCATGATGACTGAAGTGGCAAGAGTAATACTCATGCATTGGGCCTGGAACACTGTGTTATGGACCCCAATAGGTTACAAGCTATGTGTATGTTGAAGTCCTCCGAGAAGATTCTCCATCACCTGTGCCTACCTGTTTTTTAAATACCCATTCAAATTTATCGTTATGAAAAAGACTATTAATAACAAGAACCAACAAATCCTTCCTTCAATCCTTGGTTTATTAGAATACCATATATTTTAAATCATTCTTTTCACTACGATAAATTATCCACGTAGCATGAGCTTTGCTTTGTTTTGTTGCCGCTTTAAAAAAGTATAATATAATATTTTACTAGAATAGGCTAATCTTATTTCAGAGGTGCACATTCACCGCTGGTATTCCACGTAAAAGAAAACATAGCTGGTGCAACAGTAGGCCAAATTTTCCCTGTAAATGTAAGCTCATTGCAAGCCAACAACACTGGTAACATAAGGTTCATAATCGCCAATCAGCAAGATGTTACTGACGATATTGCGATAGGTAAGATTCAAATCTTAATTTTGCCTTAACATTTTAAATTAAATGAATTTATCATAAATGTAACACATTCTAAAACCTAATTATTATTTTCCAGGACAAGATGGTACAATCTTTGCTCAGAAACCTTTAGATAGAGAAAAACGAGAAACGTACAGAATGACAGTGATCGCTGAATTCACTAAAGGTATGATATCTGGAGCTGGCATATACCAAGTTACGATACACGTTGACGACGAAAATGATAACCCACCGGTATTTGAACTTTCAACGTATGATGGTTTTATTGCTGAAAACTCGCCAAAAAACACTGAAGTTAAAATGACAAATAAGATAGTAGCTAAAGACGCTGACATAGGACCAAATGCTTCGTTTATGTACACTCTCTTTGGTGATGGACGTGAAATGTTCCACGTTCATGAAAACACTGGAGTAGTAACGTTTATAGGAAACAAATTAGACAGAGAAGAAAAAAGTTCGTATGTACTAAAAATTGTTGCAAGGGATAGAGGTGGACTGAGTTCTGAAACTAAATTGACAATATTAGTATCAGATGAAAACGATAATCTTCCTAAATTCAATCAAATAATCATACCATTGGGAGAAAATATAGAACTCCTCGAGTCAGATGACAAGTCTTCTGTGAAAGTATATCGCGAACGGAAAAATAACTCTACTACAGGTATATCAAATTCGGAGGCTAAGCCTAAAAATAAGTTTGCTTTGAATTCAGAGTCTTCAGGACCGTTATTTATGGTACCAGAAAACGTTGCTATTGGTTCAACGATATTAAAACTTAATGCGATAGACATGGACAGCGGAATCAATGGTCAAGTTAGATACGAGTTCGTTTCAGAAGTTTTTATACCTCCTCATAGTATGACTGCTAAAGATATGCAAGTAAAAAGATATTTCGTCATCAATGAAAGACATGGCCACATAATTGTTGCAAGAACATTACCCCCTGAAGCAGAATTTAGATTAAATATAACAGCACTAGATGGTGGCGACTTGAGTGATCACATATCAATTAGATTCTTCATCAAAGATATCAATGACCATTTCCCAATGTTCAAAAAATCCTGGTACAGTTTCAATGTAGAGGAAGCTCAGTATACTAGAAGAGTGTTAGGTAAAGTAGATGCCACTGATGCCGATTTTGGACAGAACGCTAACTTGACATACTTCATTCAACCTAAACCTAAAGACTTACCTTTCGAGATATCACCATTGACTGGAGTATTTAGTGTTAATGGCGAATTAGATAGAGAAAATGAAGATAAATACGTTATCACAGTGGTAGCACAAGACAATGGCTATGATAAGAAACTTTCATCTTCCGTCAGCGTTGAAGTACAAGTATTAGATGTGAATGATAACGCACCTAAATTCTACGCATACGATGAATTGCTAGAATGGAAACACCCAGAAGCTGATGAAATCTCAAATCACAACTTTGAATCGGTTATGATGATGCCAATTTACAAAGCAACGTTAAAAGAAAATGCCCCTATTGGAACAGTTGTCACAAAGGTTTACGCAAATGATACTGATTTTATAGGAAATGGAAATGGTCTTATCTTATACAGTCTACCACAAAAAAAGAATCAACTGAATATTTTTGCTATCGACTCGAAGGAAGGTATAATCACAACAACGGGGAGACTTGATTATGAAAGCCAAACTGTTCATAATGTGACCATTGTAGCTTCGGACTTAGGTTCACCAAGTTTGAGTTCCACGGCTATTTTGATGTTGACAGTTACTGATGTTCCTGATGAAGTAGAAATTTCAGATAAACCAGTTTTTATTTCAAGATATTACGAATTAGAAATAGAAGAAAACGTGCATACACCAGTTGAATTAGTAACTTTGAATTTAACTGAGCATTATGAGAATTTCAAAATGAAGTATTTTATACTAAATGAAAATGAAGTGGATGTGAAGAAGACATTTGTGATTGATCCAAGAAATGGAACTTTGTATTTAGTGAGGAGTCCAGACAGAGAAGTGAAGGATGTTTATGAGATTGTAGTAAGAGCTGAAAGACAAAAAATAAGCAGAGAGTTACCACACATGATATATCCTGTAGCCGATGATGTAATGGAGGGCCTAACTAAATATGATGTTAAAGTAATTGTTAGAATAAAGGATGTCAATGATAATGCTCCAAAATTCACCAATGGCGGACGGCCTTTAGTCACAGCAATTCCAACTACAGCACCGTTTGGCTACCAAGTTATACAATTGAAGGTATGTGACTGAAAATTAATTAAATTTAGTCGACGATTAATTAATTAAATAAATAAGTTAGTAATGGTAAACAAAATTCTTTGAAACTAATTTTATTTTACAAATAACTGAGCCCATAGCTTCGTTTACGTGACTGTGTATTTCATCTGGCATTATGGGTTCATAGAAATGTTAAGTCATAGTTTATTCGTAAGGAAATTAATTAAATGTGGGTGTACTTTAATATAATCTGCCTTTAGCGCAGGCCACACTGGGAACGAAGTCAAGTTCATATTAAGCTTTGCTCATGTAGCTACTGCTACGTGACGTGACGTGACGTGGCGTGGCGTGAGGCGGTGTGGCCAGCACTTTAACGTTTGAAAATATCCACTGACTGTCAACTGACTGTTGATTTTGTTATCTTGAAAAAATAAAAATACGCTAGAGAACAATGAATACGGGTCATTTACAAACCTTTATTTTACAATGTTGTTAAAATACCACAAATTACGTCTCACAATAAAATTCTACTGCATTGATATTTTTTTAGGAAATACTGATACAAAATTCGCAGTTTCACAGTTTTTATTAACGCCTCCTAAAATTAATAAGCAAAATTAATTCGTGCCCAGGCGACGGATGCCGACGTCGGGATCAACGCAGACATCCGGTACCAGATTATCAACGAGCAAGCACCACGCTTCGCCATCGACCCGGTGTCGGGTCGTGTGCGTGTCGTGTCGGCGCTCACTCGTGACGCGGGGCGTGTGTTCGGGTTTGATGTTAAGGCGACAGACAAGCGTGGCGCTGATGATGGGAAGTCGGCGATTGCTAACGTTTTTGTGAGTATCTGGAGTAAACCATACTTCAACATTTACGCCAGTAGCACACCTACGCCGCAAAACCGTAGCAGCGAAACCGCAGTAGTTCAATTCTACTGGCTCGCGTCATGTTCCGCTACTCGAGTTCCTCTACTCGAATTTCGAGTAGCGGAACATGACGCGAGCCTATTGAGAGGTCTGCTACCGGCCGGCGCTTTTCAAATATTATAAGAATTTATAAGACACTTTAAACGAGAATAGATCTGTATGGTAGATTAATATCATACCTACTCATTCTTTTACATTTTTTAAAGTTAATTCTATTTGGACATTGAAACTAACCCAAAATCCTTTGCAACTTATGAGACATTAAGCAATAAATTGTAATTTTGCAGGTATATGTTCTCGATGAAAACAAACAACTGGTGCTGGTAGTAGGAGCGAAGCCGATGGAAGTAGAAAAAGGAATCGAGAACATCACCAGATCATTAACGTCCATGACAGGATACGACATAAGAGTCAGAAGACTGGAGGCGCACAATAAGGCTTCCATGGATGGATATGCGTGAGTTTGGCAGTCTTTTCTGTTTCTTTAATTTTTATAAAAATTCAAAATTCAAAAAAAAATTCAAAATTCAAAATATTTTATTTCACATAAACCTACATGGGCACTTATGAAACGTCAGAAGCTACGCACGGTTCCAATTGGTCGTTTCCTATGGAGAAGAGCCGGCAAGAAACTCCACGGTTACTCTTTTAAAAATAATTGGGTTTTACAATATTTACAACAAAAAAATATATAAAAAATACAGTATTATTAGGTATGCGAGGACAGTGTAGGTCTTTCAACAAGTACCAAGTAGTATAGTCATCAAAGGTCAGTATTCAATAATATTTCTATCTGTTTTCAGGACCGATTTGTATATCTACGGAGTGGATCCGCTGTCGAATGCCATCATTGACATGGATGTCCTTCAGAAGTAAGTTTTACTACTAGAAGTAATTTTTATATTTTGAGTTTTATCATATCGTAAATTATAATCCTATCGAAAATATAGAATTCCATAAAAAAGTTAATGTACTTTTATCTGCCGTCCACGCAATACGCACGCACAAAGTTAACTACCTATGGTAACATTAATCATTATCGAAATGATGATGATTAAAATAATTTATCTTGATGATTCTCGATTGTGTCAAGAATCATCAAGTTAGAAAGTTCACCAAATATTTTCTTCTCCTCTAGATCCCTAATGAAACGCGAGACGAAACTTCGCCACAACCTGGCCGGGTTCCGCGTGCTCGAAGTGGGTGACACGACCATGGTGCAGGCCAGGAGCGGCAGACTCCTCAGCACGATGGAGATCAGTGTCGTGGCTCTCGGGTGTATCGTCTTCGTTGGCGCTTGTACCACTGCTGTCTGTATACTGTGCGTCAGGAGGAGTCGAAGGTGAGGATTTACTTGAATTTTATAAAGTATGTATAACATTCTATATGATTTGAAAGATCCAATGACTCCAATAAGAATGATTAACTTTTTTCAAACTGGGAATCATCATTAGCATTCCTACTTTTTGTTGTTGATGCAAATAAACATCGATAACAACTCATCGTAGATTTTCAAGCTGATTTGGCACTTCTTTTAAATACAGAACGTTAGGTTTTACGCCTAATTTGAGTAAGAACTTTACCTTAACTTTACTATTGCTTAATTTTTACCTTCCTTATTATTTAGTATTAGCAATTTTGAAGTTTTGATTGCATTGTTTTTTAAATGGATCTGCTTAATATTTGCAAGTAAGTCCTTGTCTTGTTTAAGTTGTTAATAACGGATGGTAAGCAAAATGTTTTCGCTTATCATTTTCAGAAAACACCACCACCACAGGCGAAAGCATGTGACCCACTACTTCATATGAAACTACCCTCTTGTTGCATGTGTTGTAGAATTATTGTTCTAAGCCTATTTCGTTAGTAAAAATAAAGAAATCTTTAAAAATGTAGCGTTTCCTGGCACTTAACTTAGAATTCTTCATTTATAGGTATTATTATAATTTTAATACCGTAGTAAGTATTTATGTTTAAAACTTGATTTACCGCTGTTTCTGGTATTTTTTGTAAAAATTATGGCTACAATATTCCTAAAGACATTCATTTCGTACAAGTCTTGTTTTTTTTTTACGTTGTTTTTTATTGTTTATTTATGCTGTTGTTGAAAATAGCGCATTGGTCTACTAC
The DNA here is from genome assembly GCA_948150665.1 of Conistra vaccinii. Lineage (NCBI taxonomy): Eukaryota > Metazoa > Arthropoda > Insecta > Lepidoptera > Noctuidae > Conistra > Conistra vaccinii. Next base: position 785,124 of record OX411328.1, read on the forward strand.
GATACATTGCGTGTGGAAAGCCGCGCTTGATGTTTATTATCATATAATATATGATGGTGTGTAGGCTAATTTCATGTTTTTGAATCAATACGAGCCAACTACTGCTAATTAAAACTTTAGGTGGTTGAAACTCGAATGGCTTTACTCTACGTAAAATTTAAATGATTTATAATTTTACTTTTGTTCGATATGTTAGCAAGGAGCTTCATATTATTTAAATGGAAGAAAAATACCAACTCAGCGGCTCCACTCACTTTTAACCCACCACTCACTTCAAACTTTTGCCCTAACAGAAGGAACAACAACAGGTAGAATGTATACGGATCTCTAATTATTATAAAACATCTGATTTTTTTTTTTTTTGTACCTACATTCTATGCAAATAAATAATTATTCTATTCTATTCTATTCTAACAGACGACACCAAAAACCATATTCCCAGCAACGACTTAACGCTTTCTCAACTGAGCACCTAACCAAATTCGGAGGCCTCTTCCCGTCTGGCGCCAACCAGTGCCAAGAGCTGAACCAGAGCTACAGCGAGGCGGACTCGTACATCGACGTCATCAACCATAATGTGAAGAAGATATGTCCTCACGGGAACACGGTGGAGGAGTTCGGGAAGGCACACCAGAAGTGTGTGAAGACACAGAACCAGTTTGGGGAGGACCAGTTCAAGCATGAGAGGATGTGCATCAAATTCAACCAGCGGCCATTGCAGAAGAGGTATGAATGTTATCGTGTTTTTGTTCAGATAAGTTCTAACATTCCTGCCCTTACCTTTATAAGATATTGACAAGAATGGAGGACTTGTTTGATTACACTTTATGATTATCCTAAAATATGTCGCAAATGAAAAATATCTGGGAATATTGTGATGAGATGTGCGAAAAATATATTTTTGCACAGTCCTATAACTGCTTTTGGTAGTAGAACAAATTGGTGCAGTTTTTAAATTATTATGCATTTAGCAGTTGAATTTCATTAATAGGCATAGGGCTTGCTTGAATTAGGTACCTACCTAATAAACTACGTTACTAAACATATAAATACGCACACATAATATTGAAACAATACATCCACGACTCTTTAGAGCAATGTAAGTGGGAATCTTGTTAGAAATTGGCAAATGAAAATTTTTTTACAGTACCAGATAGTTTATAAAGATGCAATAGACTCTATTTTGAATGTCAAATATAAATAAGATTGATTGTCAATTTTCTGTGTTTAACCTGAAAATGGCATCATCATTTTTAGTCCTTGCCTTTATCGAGTGAAAGGTTAAAGGCATTTACGCTCGAATAGGTTCAAATTAAGATGATGGTTCCAACGTCCTGACCTGACCTTCTCGCTTGTTTTATAATAATATTTAGATACTTTACAGGAAATCATATTAATTGGTACGTGTTTAGGACAGGACCTCATTATGCAGTGACGTTTAGTGCCACGGGCGATGTTTTTAATCTCCTAAAAGGTCGGAAATACCTACATAAAAAGATCTAACGGGTCTCATTAACATCTTTATATTTGCGAGTCGACTCGCACATTTTATTTTACACAATTTTTTTTTTTTTTTTTTATTATAAAAGTCACGTTTCCTATAATACGGAGACCCCCCTTTAATATTTAGCTTTATTTAATTTTTGTTATTATAGCGGCAATAAAAATACACAATCTGTGAATTTTTTCAACTGTCTACCTATTACGGTTCATGAGATACAGCCCGCTGACAGACAGACGTATAGCGGAGTCCCTAAAAATATCCTTACAGAAATATTTCAGATCAGCTTCAAAAGCTTTTTTGTATACCTGCAGGAAAACTTTGAACACAACAAAACCTTCAAAGCAAAACAAATAAAATATTCTGAATTTAGGATCTACAACATATACCTTGGTACCTTGAAACACTCCTTGTATTACGAAACTTTTCAGAATAATGTTTAAATAAAATAAATAAATTAATTATCGTTTATTTGCAGGTATTAAACCCAATAGGAATATTACAATGTATTGTTATTAAAATATTACATCACAATAGGTAAATTAAATTAACTTACATGATTAAAAATTAAAATTAAATAACATTCAATTAAATTTAAATTAAAATACATATATTTCATTCATGTTTAATGATTTTTACTTAGATTAGCCATGGAGAATTTTCCGGAAGCTTCCCCAGAATTACTTCTCAACTGAAATTTTCGAGTGTAATGTATTATGTAAATAGCTAATGAATATTACACGGGTTTTCCTTGTTAACGATACTTTTGAAACAGAATGTCTAATTAAAGGCCAATGTTTTATTAGAAACTAGTTTGTTCCTCATTTCCACATACTGGAAATACTACATAATATTTTGGTTATTCATCACTGATCGTTATATTTTTGGTATTAATCGAACAATGCCAAAATCTAGAGACTGAGGGCAATAATGAACGCGATCAACCCTTCTAAACCGGGTTCAAAAGCTCTGTCAGTGTCATCGTTGCTTTTGAAATATTGACATTGACAGCTCTTAAACACGGTTCAGATAGCATTGGTGAAATTCGCCCTGAATGTCAAAAGTCTTGTTTATAAACCTAGCCTTAAGGATGTTGGCTCATAAACCAAGGCTAGTCTATTTCTTCTCATTATTAAAGATTTCCCTTCACAACAGATTCGCTGTTTACATCAAGTTACCAACTCCCTAAATAATATATAGGTACCTATCATACGTACTTCAACTTGGGAAATCAAGTTTTATCAAACAAGGTAGCTCGACATTAAGTTATTACCAAATGAGCGGAACAAATTCTTTAAGAAAAATTACGTTTGAATTCCCTTTTGACATAGGGGCATTGGCCTCTTAACATAATAACATTTTAGTCGAAAGGACCAAGTGCCTAGGATCTGTCTTCACATAACCATATTATTGTCTAAAACTGATGTAGTGGATGTCTGAAACACTACCTCACTTCTTCAATATAAATTCCATTATTTTCTCTTTTTACTTTTGAAAATATCCGTCCATATCGGTCGGCTGACCATCAATCACTAGTAGAAAGATCGTTATTTTTAATGTTTTCTTCAAATAAAACTTTTTTATAAGATAAGATTGCTTCGGTAGACTGACATGAGAAGGTCCTTCTAAAGATAGGTGCTTACAGACTATATTTATTGGAAAGATAAATGTGATGTTATGTGGTTTTTATTATAGTTTTTATGTTCCATTATGTAACATTTGAAGAAGAATATTATTCCTTGCCTGAACCATAACCCTTAGTCCACGACACTACTCCAAATTAACATGTTACAAACTCCTATCACCAATGACCCAGAATGCACACCACTTGCATTTCAATGGTGGTCGTATCGTATGCGGACCGCTATTGGAATACCTACTAGTACTGTGCACATTCTGGCTAACCATGATTGATTCTTATGTTATGAATCGGTTCATACATAGTCTAGTCGCTAGCCAGGCCATAAGTACAGAAATCAAGTGACAGAAACTTTTAATGTCGTGTAATCATACGTGCATAACACGCCTCAACATAATTATTATAATGCCATATTTCGAAGGAACCAGGCCGAGCCATACTCGTACAAAATACATTGCCACTATATAGAGCGTTATCGCCGTTCTAATTCTCCGTAACTGTGTTACCATAAAATTCTACATAGTAAGGGTACAGTACGACACAACTTAGATGTAGCATAGATTTATTCGAAAGATCATTTTCACCTAAAGCAGTGATAAAGAATGGTGATTTTGAAGGCGCACTCAGTTCGGATGGTGATCGGTTTTACGAATTTTGCCGATGCTACATCTAAGTTGTGTCGTACGGACTGTACGGATTTATTTGGAATACCTGGAAAGTTTTCAATAAGTAGGTACTAGCTTATTAGTAGTTTCTTATTTTCTACCGTCTGTTTATTTTATTCAGCCCAGAAAACACTCCTGCTCGATAAACACAATATTTCTGATCAACAACATTTTTGAATCCAGAAATACTACCATCAAAACTATTCTAAGACTCACTTTACAAAACTGTACTTGTGTAATTTAGACTTAATTTTAATCTAAAAGCATTTTGCCTTAAACCTGAACCCTTAACGCAGGTCAAGGCGTATCCAGCTCCGTTCGCATCCGTACTAACACTCCACCGACATACTAACACCAACAGCACATGACCAACAGATCTAAAACACTTTACCTATAGGAAGGGGCAGGATACATCGATAACGTCCGTGAATTCCAGTGGACAAGACTCCGGCATCGCGGAGGCTACGCGGTGTCCGTGCGGCCAGTCCAGTCTGCACACTTCTGAGGAAAGCAGCGGGTGGGTGGCTTTTTTTCCAATTAAATAGTACTGGTTTTTTGGCAAGGGTTTCAATTGTAAAGGTTAGGCAATTTGACATACTTATAAAAAGAGAGGCTTTAATGCCTAGTTCCCACTGTCTAGGTATATATTCAAACAATTCAATCATAAAAAATATCAATGACCCACAATAAAATATTCGTGGAACATGGTAACAACTATCATGCTAGCATTTCATCCAACAACGTTAACAAAACTTCATCACTACATCATTCATTTTTAACCACCAGCAACAATTCTACTAACCATACAATCCAAAGGCATTTCAAACTCATTTCCAATTCCTAGGTGCAGTTACGAAGATTCTTTGAAGTCCACTCGCAACGCTGAGGCTCGGGGGAAGCCTTACCTGGTGGAGCACGAGCCTCGGTTCCTGAGACGAGCATCCTTCACCCACCAGCCCCTGGACTCAAGACAGTTCAACTACAGACGCCAGTCCTTCTCAGAGAATATGCAGAGACACTTCCCACCTTTCGAGAGAATTGGCTCAGGAGGTTTGATGACCAGACAGATCTCAACTCCTAACGTCTCAAATCTAACTCAATCATACTTCTTAAATGGAAAAAAGAGACCTGAAAATAGAAGAAAAGAGGTTCTTAACGAGCCTATGGTGGATTACGACCATAGTGAGGGAGAAGACGTATTCGATACGACGCACAGGATGGAGAGGAGAGCGAGTGGGAGGAATCACAAAAGAGGGAAGTTCATGGAACTGGGAGGACAGGCTGCCGTGTTTGTAGCCACCCCTGCAGCTGCTGAGATCATGAGGAGGCAAGGCAGTGAGAGACTCATGTTTGCTAGACCGTTATAGTAAGAGCCAACGACGCCATTTTAAAATAAACTAAGTTCGTTCGTGTTTAACGTCAGATTGTTCAGACAATTTAAGTTAGAAGGTTTTGCACCTGAAGTTGACAACATTCTGTGACTATGAAACAAAATGATTTATGAAATAACATTTTAGTCAAAACTACTACAATTTTGGATGAACTGTGTTGGACTTTTCTAAGCTATTGAAATCCTTTGATTGAGATCAATATTATACTCAACTTTACTCATTACTCCTTTAACTGTGTAAAATAAATAATAATACACAAAAACAAGTAAACAATGAGATTATAAACATCCTATAGGTAAAATATTTTGATAGTGATATAAAAACGTTATGCAAATGTGTAAATTTTTGATTGAGTGATAAAATGTTAAAAACAATATTGTTAACTTATGAATTATTGTGCAATTTGTATTTATAAATATGTAATTAAGTGTATATTCTATGTAAATAATGTAGAGTTTAGATAAATTTTGGACATTTTGTATTAATTTCTTGCCTTCGTCAGCTTTACTATTTGGTGTGTCCAAAGAATTCATAGATTGATATTAAGTGCCATTTGGATAATGTCTCTACATTTGTAGAGTTCTGTGAATGTAGAGTTTGTTACTGTCTGATAAGATTAATGTTTAACCACCTAATAATGATGTTATGTGTTGCGAAAGTGACGATTTGTATTTTTGTAAATAGTTTTAGATGTTAAGAAATAAATAAGTTAAAATATACCTTACTATTTTAATTCTTGTTTCTTTTTTCTGATAGTAGTCTGGAAACTAAAAATAGCACCTAATTTAATGATAAGACTAATATACCTAGTCCTTTTTATACTTCAGAAGATACCTACTCATTCTCCACCACTTTCTAATGTCAGAGCTGCAAAAAATCACAAACATTTCAACATTTCTGTCAATCCCAAATCAGTACAACGATCATTATTTATTCTTACTTTGACAAAAATACCACGTTTTTTCACTACTGAGACCTATAAAACGGATGTTAACCCTCAAACAAAATGTCAAAGTCCCAAGTATGTACACTAGTAAGCAATATGTCAATACTTATACAAATAATAAAAGGTCCTCACTTTGTAAGCGTATCCCTTTGAAAAACATCCCGAATATGTTGCCACATAAATAAAAACTGAGAAAACAAAAGGGAAACGTATTGCTTAAATGTGTTATTGTAGTACTTTGAGTAGGGTGACCAAGTATTTGAGAAAAAGTACGCTAAGTAATACTGCCGTGCTCCCTCAGATACATGCGAGATCTATAATTATGTCAGACTTTAGTTGGTAAGCCTTTATAAATATATAAAAAAAACCTAGGCAGGACAAAAGCATCTTTGCATACAGAGACGGAAAGTAGGTATGTTGTGTTTACCAGGCGACTTTCGAGCTTCATGGTCCATAATTAGCAGATTTACTCTCTGAATCAGATCTTAATATCACTTGTGGATAAGACTTATCCGAATGTAATGGTAAACCCTGGCAAAATCTATAAAATAGCCAAATAAAAGCGAAAAGGCGGCTAGATTTTATTTGTAAAATAAATGATTAGGTATATGTAGTCAGGAAAATTAATGGTTAAGCAATTTACAGTACCATAGCCATTTCATATAACTATCAAAGAATGGCAGTTGTGCTGTGAATATACGGACAATTTAAGTTGGTTATCAATTTATTTCTGAGTTTACCAGTTGTTCAGGCAACGGTACCCACCAGCCTATCCTCAAGCAAGCAAGCCTAATTCTTGATGCACTTACATTTTATTGTTTTTAGTCAACTGAGCAAACAAAACTAGGCAAATAAAATTAATATTGCCCCCTATAACAATCCCGCAAGTTACCAAAGTTATGCACTTAAATGATTTACACCATCAAGAACGAATCGAGTTATAATATAATAATTCATTGAAAGTCAAACGATTTCCAAAGTCTACGCTTTGAATATAATAATGCTTTTAAGAAGATATTATTTTGATGGAATCTATTATGGAATGGTAAAGTTTGTGATGCATATTACATTGGAAAACTTGGCAAGGCCTTAACATTTATTTAAGAATTTGTCTCAGGTGAAATCGTTTTTTCTTAACAGAAATCATTTTTGTAAAAAGCAAATCAAATTCAAATTCAAAAGTCATTTATTCAAACTAGGCTGAGAATCAGCACATTTGCACGTCAAAATAACATAAGACAGTCCCCCAAAAATGCCCGCCCTTCACCACTTCCTTATAGTGCTTTAGCTGAGAAGAAAAAGTGGCGCAACAAACTCCCCAGCAGCAGAGCTGTCTGTTCAGTTAGAAAAATAAATGATTTTATATAATAGTATGCAAAATAATAACTACACAACACAAACATTATTTAAATGAATAGTCATAAATCAGCTAGCACACGCCAATATACCAACCAAAAACAACGAGAACTATAACTCAGGCAGAAATAAAAAATAAAAAGTAGACGTAAACAATATCTAAATAAAAGCCTCCAGGCATTAAGGGAGTGCCCGCTGACATATAGCTGTAACTAGAAGTTATAATGATACACTAGGACCATCGAAGTATAAAATAAACAAACAGTTAATCGAATTGCACTGTTTCTAAAAAAGGTATAAGTACTTAGTAGTAGGTTCGATACGTAGCTCTAGGTTTGAAATAAATGTGTTTTCCTCAGGGGAATAATTTTGTTTCTGGTCAATACCATCCTTAGTATAAAGATGGTAAGATCATAAAAAAAAAAACAAAAATTACTCATCCAAAAAATCAAGATTTTAACAATGTTTTCCCCGAAAAATTATAATTAGCCCACTCAACCCGAATTTAAACTCTTATCTCAAAAGTTTCACATTTAAAATAGGTGACGTAGAAAGTAATTAATCTATGTCCCGAAGTTAATCCGGGGTTAACTTGGGCCGGAACATCCCGCCGTGTGGTCACCCCAGTCCATTCATACTTGCGCCCAGATGGGGCATTGACCTTGCTATTTTATTTTGGTGTTAGGGTCGTAAGGACTTGTGACTTTAATGTGAATTTTTAGTTCAGTTTCTTAGGATTTTTAGATTGGCGGATTCCAAGTTACGATTTTCTTTTTTAACGGTAATAAAGAGAATTAAACTTAAAGGTAGATCAGATTTTACATTTTCGTTGTGGCTCCAGAACTTTATTTTTCTAAAACGACGAACTATCTAGATAACAAGCACCAATTAACAAGAATTTGTTATTTTCATACCATTTCGTTAAACGACTGAAAATATTACGTTGCAGGAATGTGATACCGTCCTTTCAAAAGTTTGTGATAAAATTCTCCATAAACTTTGGATCTGACGTCATTTACTTTGAAAGTTCTTTAAATAAACTAGGTACTTGAACTATTCCTGTTTAGTGGGCTATCTGCATGATAATCAGAATTAGGTAAGTATGATGGTAATATTTCCCCGAACGAATTCTTTCACATAACTAGAACAGTCATACTAAATTTTAAATGGTATTATATAGGTACCCACTATACGATTAAAAGTAGGTACCTAAATACTTATAACTGAAGGCTGATTTGAATTTGTATTAGATAAAGCTACTGTTTCATAGAAAAGTGGTGACCGCACTTGACGGCCGCAATGACGGCTGTCATGAAAATGATGACAGCGGCAAATATTTAAATCGTTGGATTCACCTTACTGCGTCAAAAGATAGTCGCGACACCTCTGACACACAAAGGCGCAGTGACTACACGTTTGTCATGAAAACCCTATTTAATAATGCGTGGCACTCTTTTCAGTATTGACACTTTTTCTTGGGACTGACTATGGTGAGGGCAAATCTAGATATTTACATCTTTGGGAGACGAGGTTTGTTTTACGGTTTCAACAACGGTTAGGAAACCACACCAACTAAGGGCCGGACCACACGACGGCGGCGCGGCACCGGAGCGGTGTCGCTGCGGCGTCCTACATACAAAAATGTATGGTACGCCATGCTATATGACCTGCGGTGCGGCGCCGCACCGCACCGTGTGGGTTGGCCCTTACTTTCATAGTCAATCTTTAATAATCAAATTTCAGTGACGTCATTCACCTTAAATTGCGGACGCTACGTGAGCGGTCACCACTCTTCTAGAAAACCGAGTAACTTGACGTCAACAAGTGAGAGTGACACTTCACAATGAAAAACTGTCAGTTTTGGACGACACTAGCTACTGGAACTAAACATCACACTCGAGCTGCTATTCGGCGCGCTGAGCTGAATGGCTATTCACAGCGAGTATCAATACTCAATACTCAATACTCAATATCTTTATTGCTTTACCATAATGTGTACTTAGGTGGTAACTATATAATTTAGATCATTATGGACCCTGTAGGGCACAGCAAAAGGGTAGGAGAGAGGAAGCCCTGTTTTAGGAGATCATTGTGGGAGCAAGTTTGATCTTACATAATATAATCAAAGTCAGGAGATCGCGAATAAGATACTAACATTTCACTTGTCAATTAATTTTATTATGTGTTATGTTATCTGCAAAAATATTTTAGATTATTATTATATACCTATACATATTGTGTATTATAATTCTGTTTATTTATTTATATATATTTTTTTTTTTTTTTCTTTGAATAATTATTATTGCTATAATATTAATGCTATTTAATTTAATTATTTGTTTGTTATATTATTTATTATTATTATATTCCTTTATTTCATTTATAGCATATCAAATTATGTAATTTTTTTTTTTAAATTATTATATTATTATTAATTTATTCATAATTACCGTATTATTAACATATTATAAACATACATATAAATTTCGTGATCATTATTAGCAAATATTATTATTGTTTGTTAGTAAGTTCCTTAAACATATCTTACTATACAAATTACATTATTATGTTGTCTTATTATTTATGTTTGTCATTAAAATATTCATCTAAGGAGTAATAGCATTTGTTTATCAGTAATTTTTTAAGTTTTGTTATAAATAGATTTAACTTTTCTTCTTTCTTTATTATGTCAGGTAGTTTATTATATATTTTAATAGACATAACGTACGGACCTGTGGAATGCATTTTTAGCTTGGATGTTGGTATGTTTAGCCTAGATCTGTGCCTAAGTGTGTACTGTGATTGAATGTCTTCGCGTTTTGTGTAGAACTCTTGATGCTTGCGGACAAATTTACATATTTCTAGAATGTAAATACTGGGGAGGGTAAGAATGTTATGTTTTAGAAAATAGGGTTTACAGCTGTCGGTTTGGTCAATGTTTACTAAGATTCTTACTAGCTTCTTTTGTAGGGTAAAGAGTGTCAGTGCATCTGTACTATTTCCCCAGAGAATTACGCCGTAGCTAAGCCATGCATTGGCATACGCGTAATAGGTGGTGAGGGCAGTTTGTAGATTGGTTGTCTTTTTTATTTCGCGGAGGGCGTATGTGAATTTAGACATTTTTGAACGGGTTTTTTGTATTTGTGCTTTCCAGTTAATATGTTTATCAATTGTAAGTCCAAGTAATGTAAATTCATCGACGGTTTCCAATTTAGAGCCGTTAAAGTTGAAATTTAAGTGTAGAGGAGCTTTTTGATAGGGGTGGAAAGTCATTAATTTCGTTTTTGTATAATTAATTTCTAAATTATGTGAGGTCATCCAGTTACATGTTTTTGTGAGTGTGGAACTGAGTTTTTCTTCTATGTTTGTATTGTTTTGACATGAGACTAATAAAGATACGTCATCCGCGAACAAAACACATGGCCCCTCTATGGTTTCCGGTAAGTCGTTGATGTAAACGAGGAATAATAGGCAACCTATGACACCGGTCACCCACAGCGAACTCTCGTAGCGAGTGCGCATTCGCAGAGAGTAAAATTGGACAAGCTCAATTAAATTCGTGGTAAATTAATCTATTTGTAGTGAATACCCTGTCACACACAGCGAGTTTTCTCTGAGCACTGGCAGCAAGAACTCGCCGAGTGTGACTGAGGCTTTAGTTAAGTAGCCGTAGTATTATGCAATTGTAAATCTAGCATAAAAGCTAAAACCGCAACCGCTATTTATCGTCTTACGAGCTCAAATGTCCAAAAGACTGATGTAGCTCGATAACAATTAAATTGTGTCTCAATAATGATAGTCAAGCGGATATAAACGATAAATTATTCTTAAAATAGAAGCGTTTCAATACTTCCAACTTTTATCTAAATGTGATAGGTACTTTATGATGTTAAAAAACTTCGCTCAAGTTTAGTAAACGCATTAGTAAAAGGAAGAAAACTCGCTTTTAGATAGCAAATGGCCTACTTAGATACAAAGTTCACTCAATGCCGATGTTATTACGTGGTCATGGTCATTTTGTGTGTGATTTAAGTTGGCAAAATATTGACATGTGTCCTTCCGTTATAAAAATACTGGCGTTTTTTCAGTGGAAATAAACAAATGAAAAACCTAATAATACAGTTGGGGAAATTAAAGGAATGGAAATTAAACAAAGGGACACCTAATGTCAATAATTAGCTGTGATAGCATACTTAACATTATGAAAAACTTTTATTATGGGACCTATCTCGAAATCGTGCAAAAAAGTCAGCTGCTCCATATATTTTGTACGCATGGCATACATAATTATGCAGCAGCTGAATTTTTTCGTGATTTTATTATGGGTCTCATAGTAAAAAAAAAAAAAAACTAAAAATGAATAATAGGTTTTCAGTTATTTTAATTACACCTTGTATGAGAGCTCGGTATTATTAATAAGCAACCCATTTTTTTACTCACGGAAATATCTATAAAATATATTAGAAAGGAGATTCTATTTCTAAGTTGTTTTGTTATTTATTGTTATCCTCCTTCCTCCAACATGTTTAAAGGCGTTTATTTGGTTAAAGCGTATATAATTGACATGTGGATTTATCCGTTGTCTCATTTGCACGGCTTTATTGCCCTAGAAACGGTAGAAAATAAGGCGAAATACATCCTAAATCTGGACGATAACATGTTCATAATAAGGATAATATGTTTTTTTTTGTATAAACGTTCGGATGATTTGTTTTTTTTTTCAGATTCAATATATTATATTATAATTAGTTATAACCTGAAGTGGCAGTGGGCTGGCCATGTTTGTCCAGGGATCAATGACCTGTGGAGCAAACGAGTCCTGGAGTGGAGACCGCGTATCGGCAAGCGTACTGTGAGACCTCCGCCAGCTGGATAAATCGACAATCTTAAAAAGGTGACTGGGACAGACTGGATGCGGAAGGCGGAGGATAGGGTGTTGTGGCGCAGCTTCGGAGAGGCCTATGTCCAGCAGTGGACCACGATAGGCTGAGTTGATTGAATTAATTATAATATTCTAAACATAATCAGCCTATTAATGTTCCCACTGCTGGGACACAGGCCTCCTCTCTGTGAGAGGGAGTGGGCCGTAATCTACCACGCGGGCCCAGTGCGGGTTGGTAGATATCACATGTCTTCGAATTTTTGGTTCTAAGACATGCCGGTTTCCTCACGATGTTTTCCTTCACCGTTTTGAGAGCAGTGGTGATGAAATTATTTACACAAAGTAAAGCGCCTGCTTGGGTTCGAACCCACGACCTACAACTCGTAAGTCGGGGCCTTTACCACTGGGCCACCACTGATCCTAATATTCTAGTTTAGTAAAAAATATTGTTTAGTAAAGGTGATTGTAGAAAAAAAAAACTTGTTTTTTAAAACAGCAGTTCTATCTTAACAGGATAATTCCTTTCAGCGTGGGATGCATCCTTGAAAGTGTACCATTGTGTTAAACACCTACAGGTTTCACGTGGTAGGGGACGGAATACCGGCATTTATCTGACATTTAGAAAATGTTACCAGTGCAGATTTAGTGATCATCTTCATTGATCAAGCAAGGTTGCTTTAGCTTAGATAACTGTAGTATTATATTGCTTGTCTATTGTGGGATGGCGCACCTACGATCTATTATAAAGGGCAGCTGATTTACTGGGGAACCAGATTTATTTATACTAGATTTATTTATAATCTTTGATGAAGACTTGATAAATTCAAATTAGGCTGAGAATCAGCACTTTTTGAACGTTACATAAGACAGCACACTAAAACGGCCGCCCCTCGCCACTTCTTCTTGCTTTAGCTCGGAAGAAGTGGCACAACAAGCTCCCGAGCAGCACAACTGTCTGTTAAGTTAGAAGAACTTGATTATATACAAAGAGTAGTATGCAAAGTAATTAATATTGCAATACAAAGAGTCACAAAACGTGAAATTAAATTATTTACCATAATTATGTCAGCTAGCGCACAGTTATAAAAGCAAAAACATACGTCTTTTTATTACCACACCAGCCTAGTCCCCCAATGCCAGTGTGCTCTGACGTCACGTCACGGCGTCAGGGGTCGTCAACCGCCCCGTATTTTGTCGGACACCATCTGTTTGTCACGTCCTTGTCCCGCCGTGTCCTACAACGTGTCACGGCACGTACTTTAAAGTCAACTTTTTCCTCTGGTTTTTTGGGTGGCATTTTACTACTTGAATGTTCACGTATTGGTATTCTTCACTCAGATTGCGCTAAGTTACATATACTACCCGTGTTTATTTAGAAATACAATTCGTTGTTTTAAGGCAGCGGTGATGAAATTTTAATATAATTTGGACAAAGTCACTATTGCAAGCCTGACTGAAATGAAATGATCAAATGATTTTATTTACTTTAAACTGGTTTGTACAAACACTTTTACACGACAATAATATTGCAAACACTAGATGAGATCGGCGTTTGACTACTCTGAGAAGAAAGGCTGAAACAAACTCAGAAGGCACAGTCTTAAAGTCCAGACATAATCTCGGTCAGATCATGTGAAGACCATGTAGATTGGTTCGAACCCAAGACCAAGACTGAAGTCCTTTTCCATCAGGCCACCGCGCCTCCATCGGCAACCATACTGAACACTGAATAAAAATATTATAGTAACCCTACTACACACAATTGTAGTAAAAATACCTCACGTAAATATATATATAGGCAGGCAGACAAACACTTGTGGAGGTCAGGGGGAGTAATAAACTGTCGCAAAGGTTCGACGTCTCACTCTCAAACATCCGTTCGGTGAGGATTACGGGTTATCCTTGAGGACTTATTGTCGATATATGACAGGGGAAGTCTTTTTCAGACGAGTATATCGTACTTATGAGCTTAAAGGGCTACCTTTGTTTGATTAATTTTCCGTTGAATTCAAAAAGCAACTGTTAAGCCAAAATTATACACGGTATGCAAGTATCTTGGACGCCTGTAACAATTCCCAATCAGAAGTTGTAATAGCATGCAAATTAATTGCATACTTTTGTGCAATTTACGTGTAATAATCGTCCTCAAGGCAGAATTTTGGCCTTGGCAGCCAATCTCAAGAAGTGGGCGGTGTGATACCCCCGTGATTCGGAAAGCACGTTAAGCCGTTTTTTCTGCGCCTGATCTCTCTGCGGTCGTGTCTGTCGATGTCATAGAAATCGTTTCTATAAATAAAGGTTTCCATGAGTACAAAAAATGTTATTAACCATAGAGTTTGGCAAACAGAACGTACATTTCGTTTATAAGTGACTTAGAAAATCATTGAAAAAGTTGGCCGAAAAAGTTAGCCAAAAAATTTCCTATCCTTTCGGTTTTAGATGAACATAAAACAAGGGGGAACTTGTGAAAGCTACCAACGACTCGTAGATCCACCCTCCTAATCTGAACATAAGTATAATTGGAAACAACAGGGCTACGGCAGACTATTCTTGGAATATTATTTTCCGTACGCGACGAACTTATTTTATGAGTGCGGAAACACGTTCGTACTACGTCACAAGTCGGAAGACGCAGAGTAAAAGTTTTAGATTTTTTTTTCATTTGATAAAGTTTATTTTTTTAATGTTGCCTTTTTATGGTTATTACTTATTATTTTATAGCAGTTTCACCTAGGTTGATTTATTCGATTTTTTTTTGTTTGTAATTTTTCATAAGTCTTCCCCATGCAAAAGAGATATTATTTTTTATACCTAGATCATCATAATATCATAGCACTTTCACTTGGTTCTTGCAAAATAACATTATTTTCTAGACTGTGCCGTTCTACGTCATTGCTTCCTACGTTCCATATTTTACGATTACGTCATTTTTCTCAATAATTGACGTGTTTTCAAGTATATCTCACCAATCGCAACGTACAATACCTTATTTCTGACAGTTTTGAAGCTTGAATTGCTAAATTATTTAATGCCAGTTACTTAAATTATTCGTTAATTTCTATATAATTGCCTCGTCGGTCTAGTGGTCGTAAGCGCTACTGGAGCATGAGGTCCTGGGTTCGATTCCCAGGTCGGGCAGTGTTATTTGGTTTTTCCAGCAGGAATTACTAAATAGTAGTCCGGAGTTGGGATTTGTGCCCTGTAGATGGCAATAGGCTCACCCCCTGTTACGTGGGAAAACATAACGGGCCATTTAAGACACCCAAATTCATTTATATGTGGGTTTACTATAGGTACACCTCTACCATATAGTTCAGGAATTACATGCGTGATGTAATTTTTTTTCTGTATCAATCGCCACTTTGATGTTTTTTTATTCACGCTCTTTTTCACACAGTGCAGTCAACAGTGTAAAAATGCTGTGAAGCATCACCTCACAAGGTGTGAAAATATGCATTTTTTTCCTATGGTAAGGTGGATCACATGATGTTGATTAACTTCAAATGAATGCCTTTCTATGTCACTAGTTAAATACATTAGACCTAGTTACTTTATTGAGCTACTTTCACAACATCATCATCATCTGCCTATCCTCTTTTATATTGGGGTCGATTTCCAGTCTAACCGGACGCAGCTGAATACCAGTATTTTACATGGAGTTACAGTGATGACCTATGGCACTGAAACGTTGTCTCTCACAATGGGCCTCATTAGAAGGCTGAAAGTCACCCAAAGGGCAATGGAGAGGACTATGCTTGCAGTTACCCTATGTGATTGAATCAGAAAGGGGGAGATCCGTAGGGGAATCTCGATAACCGACATAGCGCGTACCGGAAGACGTAGCGTTAGAAGCCCCCCTCCCCCACAAGGTGGACCGATGACCTGGCAAAGGCCGCACGAAACCGCTGAATGCGAGAAGTACAAAACTGGTCGTGCTTGGGGGAGGCCTGTGTCCAGCAGTGGACATCTTTCGGCTGAAATGATGAATGATGATGACTGCCTATCTGACCTCTACAACGCAGTTACTGGGTAACACGATACCCCTTGGCAAGATTGGTTGTCAGGTACGACATAATTTACTTTACAAGATATAAGAATAAAGTCCCGATTGCAACCCTTCGAGAATTATCTAAAATTGCGTCACATAAAGTTTCCTTGGCATGAATGCAATAATTTTCACGAAAACTTACGCCAAGTAATGCACTGAAACAATTAGCTAATCGAAGCTAACCACTATTTATTTGTTATTGAACAGTGGATAGTCTTGTGGTGTGACCGTCGGACTACCAAGTCATAGGTCTTGAGTTCAAACCCAACGCACGCACCTCTGACATTTCGGATTCATGTGCGAATTGTATAATTATCACTTGCTTCAAAAACGGTGCAGGAAAACATCGTGAGGAAACCGGCATGCCTGAGATATGTTTCTCGACGGTATGTGAAGCCAAGTCAGAGGCCCATAGACCATAGGGCGGCTTTAAAAAACTCGAATGCCAAGTTAGTTACAAATCACACTAAAAGAAGAAGAAGACCACTATTTATTGCTTCCATGAATTAAGTTGAGAAAGTAAAACTTGCTCCCTTTAGTATTTTCTAAATAAATATGGCAGTGGAACTTGAGCTTCGACTACACTATTGCAGTACCTACGAGTACATACATTTCGTTCTTGAAACTGTTTCCCTAGTGCGAACAAACCTTTAGCCTTTTTTACTAAAATCATCGTTCATAAGATCGGCATTTGTCAACGACAACCACAATCCCAGTCAACACACGACATTCATAACAAAATATTTCGTTACAGTCTCTTTGAGAACTTTGACATTCGGTGAAATGACTGCTTTTGGGGAACAGGACGTGACTATAATAATTTGTATTATTTGTCTTTTTGGTTGAATACAACTCCTTTTCCCAGTTTGTATCTATTTTCATTCATTCAAATGTGATGAATGGAACCAGCTGAGACTTTAAGTTTATTTATATTAATTGACTTAGAGTCTGAAACAAATCCAATTATAACTTCTGGAAATGCTTAATTATTGCTCCTTTGAAAAGTTGATGGATGTAATTTAGGTACTTGTCACGATTCTCTGAAGGTCTAAAATGTCAACTATTTTTATTAACTATGAAAACTAGACTAGGTTAAAAACGAACAACGGACGGTCATTATTCAGTCTTCGAAAATAATGAAAAGTTAATCTATCTATACATATTTATTATAATAAAATCGTAGCGAAGTCAAAACTGTACATTGAATATTTTTGAAAAAAAGTAATTGCTACGAGGTCTGGGATCGATTCTTATGCCGAAAATATAGTTTTTAGAATTTTTGTCTGTTTGTCTGTATGTATGTTCCAGCATCACGCAAATACTACTGGACAGATTCTGTTGAAATTTTGCATAGATATTTCCTATAAGTCTGGTCAAATGGTAGGGTATAAACTATCACGCTATTTGCTAAGGGGGGTGAGCAATATTACATTATGTTCGTATTTGTTTCCGCAAATTGTAAAAAGATGCGCCAAAAGGTTTGCATATTGTAGATCGTTTAGTTACCGATTTAACTTTTTAAATGATTATCATCACGCTATACCTTTATGGAACTAAGCAGTCAATCATTAAATATATAGGAACGGCTATTTTAACTAACTTTCAAGTAAGCAAATAGCTAAGCGGTTAGACGGTTGCTTTGCAATCCCGAGTTTGTTAGTTCGAATCCCATCTGTTGTTTATTTTTTTTGTGATTCTCTTTTTTACATTTTGTAATACGATTTTTATTTTTTATGTGTTTTTTTAATTTTTTTATGTTTGTAATAGTTCGTAGAATGTATTAAATTCACTAAAAAAGGAAAACTTCGTAATCTATGGGAAACTGCTACGTCACTAGCACTTTACAGTCACAAAACATTCAAGGTTGTCTTCTGATCATTTTAGTGCCAAAAACTATAAGAATAAAATGATTTTTTACGGATTATAGAATAAACCGAATGTAAAAAAACAATATTTTTAGCGCCATTTACTTTTAAAAGCATATTGTAAAGTAGTTCAATATGGCAAAATATGCATCTTTTGGTATCAAGGATAACATTAAGCCGAAAAATATTGAAAAAAGCCGAAAAACGTTCGCCTTTTACAGTTTGCTTAAACCATTTCACGAAGTCCTGTTAGTTATTGCAATTTAAACCTAATGATTAACGTCTTATCGGCGACAAGACAGGACTTTTGCGAAATAAATTAACTATACCTGGTGTTTATATTTATATGTATAGTACATAGGTATTAATTCCTTGCTTGGTCTGCTGTGACAGCGTAGCTTAAGATTCTTTATTGAGACGGCCCATGGCCCATGTGAAAAGAGTAGGTACCTACCTGGAAAGACTTCGAGGAGGCCTTGACCAGCACAAAAAAAACCTAGCTTAATTTTTGACTTTACACACAGATTTTGACAGCAGATGTGTCCTAGCGATTTTAAAATCTGTGTGTAATCGCCAATATGTTCTGGAATCGCTGCCACACTGCTTTCTGGTGAGAAAACAGCGTGCGCCATTCATGTTTAAGATTCCCATCTATTTAGAGAACAACGAAACGCTGTTTGTGAGGTGTCACGCAACAGTAACAAGGGATGCGTGCTTAGGGTTAACGCTTCATCGTATGGGATGAAAGCATTATGGCAAATAAGACAGCAGTGGAAGCTATAAACAGAACCCTGCAGGAAATCCGCAGGAAGCAAGCCATTATGGGTGGTGCCACAGTTCTGTTTGACCAGGTGAATGCTTTGTTGAAAAGGTCAACTCTATGGTCAAGAGTTCTAACACTGCGCTTGACCATCAACATGCGAGCTCGGCTTGGCGGGAATCCAAATGCTCCAGAATTCTCCTATGTTCTTCTAAAAGTTGGTGAAGGCACTATAACAGAGGAGTGTGGCTAGGTGGCCCTACCAGAGACTCTTGGTAGAGTAGAGTAGTTCCCACTTTAGAAGATTCGATTCGTCTGGTGTACGAAGACATCAGTCGAATTTCGTACCAAGAGAATTCTTGGGCGTGTTCCATTTTATCGTCAAAAATGATCAAGCAGCAGCGATCAACCACGGTATTCTCTCGCAAATTGTAGGGAGCGAAGTGATATAAACCTCCATTTATGCTGATGTGGAGGAAGACGATGCCACACATTACCCCGTAGAATTTCTGAATTCGCTCATGGCAACTGGACTTCCGGCGCAGTAAATCCAGCTGAAGGTCGGTGACCGGTTATGCTCTTTCGGAACTTAACTCCGCCAAAGCTTTGTAACAGAATTCGGCTCAAAGTCGTGTCTTTGCAAGGAAACGACATCAAGGCGGAAATTCTAATAGGTTGTGGCATTGGCGAGACAGTGTATATACCGCGTATACCACTAATTCCCCACAATTACCAGTTTAAGCGCGTGCAGTTCCCTGTGAGCGTATGCTTTGCGATGATTAATTATCAATAAGTCACAAGGACCGTCACTGAAGGCTGAAGGCTCCACTGCCGCGAGAAATCACGGTACAGCGAACAGAGCTCCGACGGGATCTCATGGCGGCTTGGAGTGTGTGATTGTCGTAACCCAGATTTGGGCACGCCACAATTGTGACGATAAGTCTCCTCTTTGAAGAGTGGCTAGATAGGTGCCACGGCGTCCTCTTCTTCCGCCTGACGCAGGTCTTCACCGGACACGGTTGTTTCGGGAGGTTCCTGTTTCGCATAAGGCGGGAGGAAACGCCCGGGTGTCACCACTGTGTGGACCGCCCGGAGGACACGGTGGAGCATACGGTGGATGTCTGCCCGGCTTGGGCGAAGCACCGCCGTGTCCTCGTGGAGGCGCTCGGCGGCAGCGACCTCTCGCGTCCGACCCTGGTAAAGGCCATGGTGCGGAGCGAGAGGGCAAGGCAAGCCGAAACCTCCTTCTACGAAGCAGTAATGCTCGCGAAGGAGGAGGCGGGGCGCGCGAGGGACAGACAAATGTCGCGCCCTTACGCCCCAAGCCGCCGCCGTAGGAACGCCCCGGGCGTCGGGAATTGGTAGCCGATTTCCGGCCACCGTAGGCGCGGGCCTGCGGACGGAGAGCAATGGGTAGCTCGCCGTCCGATAAGGACCAGGCCCGGGTCGACGGCGCGTCGTGTTCCACGTGCGCCTCAAAGAGATGTCAGCAAAACTGAAAGGGCCCGCTAAGGCCGGTGCCTTCTGGGCTTGCAAAAGGGAAACCGTAGCCCCTGGCACAGGCAAGGGAAGTAACACGGGTGGGTTTTAGTCAGTAAGAGTCTGACACGCCCTTTCGCTCCGCCCAGAGCGGGAAAAGTCATTTGATGATACCCCACGCAAAAGAAAAAAAAAATGCTGAAGGCTGCGGGTGTCGACCTCAGGACGAGCTGCTTCTCGTACGGACACTGTACGTCGCTAGCTCCCGAGTCACCTATCTGTGTATTTTAACTGCTGACAACAATATTACAAACGTAGTATACATGAAAGTTTTATAAACTGTAGTATATTGTGGTGTCAACTGGTGTCTTATGACTTCCACGCGTACGAAGTCGCGGGCAGAAGCTAGTTACTACTATAGTTATATCTGGCCTCTTCATGATAAAAATCTTAATAGTGTTTTTTCGTGAGCTGATTTTTTTCTTGTAAGTATATGCGTTTATAAATTTTTTTTTACCATTAGCCTTGTTTGATGGTCTGAATGATTTCTAAAAGTTTGTCCATCTATTTTAATGGGACCTTATATATTCCCTGACAACGCACTGCCTAACCACTGGCTCTACAAGTATGAAGTTTTGCACAAGAATTCTTTTTATAACGAAGGTGAGCATGAAATAAGGTATTTTGAAAATTCGTCCTGTAAATGGGTTATTTGGGGATGAAAGTTTGTTCGAAACGTGGAAGTTGGTACTTAGACTTCCATTTTTAAGTTTAGTAAAAGTTTGTTATAAGTTATTATCGTTTTTGGAAACCCATCCTTAAAGCTCCTAAAAAGTTTTCGGTGGAATTGGGTACCAGGTATGGTGAAATAAATTCGATAGGAAGCTCCATTACAAAAATAACAAGTTTTGATTACAGAGTAACAATTAATCATTTATAATCAGTTGTTAATGAAGAGACTTATGCCAAACTATAGTACCATCTAAGAACTTCATCAAGATTTATCAACACCGTAAGGACTATTTCTGCTTGCAGCGCTCGGCGGTTATAGAACCGGGGCGGTAACAGATGAGGTCAACGTGTTCACGGGATTATGTTTTCAAACTGCTTAAAAATTAAGTTCTTCCATAGTACATTGTGTGTGGCTGTGGCTAAACTAACAAAATACCTACATATTACATAGGTAGTAATAATTTTCTAGCCTCCGGCTAGTAGATATCCACACGAGTTGTGTTGACTTAGGACATGGTTAAGGTTGATATGAGGTTACGGGTCAGCGGTTAACTAATACTAAACCAACTGACCTTTAAACTTACGAAACGTTTTTGTTTTCGTTATTATTAGGTACTAATACTATAATATACGCATAGTTGACTCGACCTAGTATGGAAATTGTTTAGCCTAGAAATTAAAATAACTATTGATTATAGTTTGGTACACAGCGTGGCAACGATATACGAGTACAGTACAGCGGCTAATACAAGCTGATAAAATAGGTCTGAATATAATAAAATAAACAATTAAACTGTAGCGGCATCAACATTGCCACCAATCACCATCCTGCATCGCGCAAGCAGGGTTTACCGAGCGATCAGCATAATATACAGGGTGTCAGGGACATTGACGCGAAGCCTGTTATCATGGATTCAGTACATGATTCTGAACCCCCCTGTGTCGAAATTTTTCGTCGGCTATAAAAAAATATATCAACTGTTTCATAGAAAAGTGCAATATCTACGCGGTCAAAATGTATGGAGCAGCTGTTTTTTTTTTAATAACCGACGAAAAATTTCAACGCATGGGGGTTCAGAATCATGTAGTACGTACTGAATCCATAGTAACTGACTTCGCGTCGATGTCCCCGACACCTTGTATAATATAACTAGTGTGACCACACATACTGTGTGTGACCATACATATTGACACCGATGAATTAATCAGAACAATACAACTAAAGATAATAATAGTAATATGTACAAGTATATAAAAAGGGGGGGGAAACGGTCATAGGGCATCAAAAAATTCGTCCGCATCGCTGTCAACAGGAAAAGTGCCCAAAAGGCTGGCAGCATTGCCACGTTGTATGGCAATGCTGATTCTTTGGCCGAAGAATAGGCCAGCCCTCGGGTCACGTGAGGAGTCGACCAGCCGCTTGGCGATGTCCCGAAATACTCGATGAGCACTCGGACCCCACGGCCCCAGTGTTTCAACCCCAAACGGCTCAAAAATATAGCTACCAATAAGGTTGCTATATTTCCGCCGCTTGAGGTTTTCTGCACCAGAAGCAGCCGCCCCGGCACAGCCCGCCGTGCTGAGAAGATGGGATGGCGCGAGGGTGTCGACACAGGTTGCATCCCACACCAAAGGCCTACCCATCTTCCAAGGCATTATGGTCATTCCGTCTGGCCTCTTCCCATCGTCGATAATAAAGATATGAATCAATGTTAAAAGTTCGCACATAGTTTAAGTTCAATTTAAGATACTACACAAATGTTTTCAACTTTGAGGGACACTAAATGCCCATAGGCGTTATAATAATAAAACTTCTATTGTGTTCAGTGTCTTTAAATGCGTTAATCATGTTTTTAGTAAAACTTAAAATTGTCTAACCTAGTACCTATTTAAAATTAGGTTTCTCCACTATCTGAACAAACAAAACGGGTTTTTATTCATGCTATGATTATTATAGTGTCTACCTCTCAGGCCGCGCGGCGCGGTTTCGCGACAACCCGTTAAGCCGCGCGGCACGCCCGCGGCGCGTCAGAGATAAGAGCTCGCTAATATAAACAAAAACTGAGAGCTTTCTGTTACGTAAATAGTCTTATCGTTAATGGTTTTGGGTTCCTGATTAGACAAAGGATTTTTTATAATACTTTTTTTTTTTTTTTTTTTTTGTTTTTTTTTTTTTTGGGTGATACTTAGAATCTTTGTAAGCGAACGCTAGTATTGATAAATAAACATTCTTATAAGATTCTTATAAGAAATTCCGATGTTCATTGTTTTGATTATTTATAATAAAACTACTGGTTCGATTCACATGAAATTTCGCAGGATACATTATGAATACATATACTATCGGTCAAAACCATTATTTACGCATAAACACAATAAATAAAAACACATATAATCAAAAAAGTTCAATAAATAGATAACCGTATCATTACGTAACATTATTTAGTTGACAAAAAAATATTGAACTCTTTTTTTGTCTGTATTATGCATTTTTATTATTAATTAGTTATTCAAGAATATAAAATAAATGACTTACCAGCGATTACATGCACAAAACACACACAAAACAACAAATATCACATCAACACGTTTTTTCACAAACGAGTTTGTTTACATTTTTTGATGGGTCCGTAATAGGTAATTACGATGTTATTTAGTGCAAGTATTAACTATATACGATGACGACACTACTTAATTATTGAATTATCACCATTTCCCGTCGATTTACACTTAAAAAACAATAGAAAACAAATAAATACGACGCGTAGTGCAGCGCGCTGAACGCATGCGCGGTCGCCATTTTGCCGTGCCAAAATGTTCAATTTTTACTTTTTTCTAGAATTGTTTCTGCATATTTTGACGTTTTAGTCGATGTATTTGACAAGTATATTACCAAATCCATAGAATAAAATTAACTGTAGACCATATTAGCCCCTATGCATAGTACAAATACAGTTTGAATCAGCGTGAACGTACTGTCGCTAATCGTCGACAGCCCGGCTTGACGGTATTGGCAATTATTGTCCCTAATTTTCGACGGCCCGGACTTAGAGGTTCATTATAATAACAATACTTAGTAAAACGTCATTAGACTTATCCAAAACCAACGCATTTTACTACGACAAAAACGTATAAAAAAAATTAATCCATCTTTGGGTTGACGACCCCAAAAAACAGCCCAAGATTTTGACGGCGACGTGGAATCTTTTTCGGGAATAACGTTCATTTTGTGTTATAATTGTAGCGAAGCGTGTCATCTCTACCGAAAGGCAAACACTGCATAATCCTGGGTAAGCACCCAATTATGTCCCTTTGTTACATTTCTGGTTGAGATTTGGCGAGAAATTAGAATCTGGCCATCTTTTCCGAGTAATTACTTAATTTATTCATTTACCAGCTTCTGTCCGCGACTTCGCGTGAAATTTCTGGCGATCCACCGCGTCGCCCGCCCGCTTTTTCGCTTAGCGGTATTTGAGACTATTATTTTATTTTTGGTCAGCTCCTAAGGGTCATAGCGTTGAGCTTCTTCAAGAATTGAGCTATCAAATGCATTGTAAAACTAAAAACCATTTATTTTAAAAAAATGCTCACACTCTTCTCCATAGAAAACGACCATTTGGAAACGTGCACCTAGCTTCTGACGTTTCATAAGAGCCCTTGTTGGTTTATGTGAAATAAAATATTTTGAATTTGAATTTTTAATAAAAAAATTAAATCCGACAGGTAGCTTCAGAGATTCAATAAACAAATAATTATTATTTTATTTTAGAATAAATGAAAAACTAGCGCGTTACGAAATAATATTTGGTAACTTTTTTTCTTTAATAAAATTGCTAAAACTTCAATTTTTTTTGCATTTTCATACGACCTGCACTACACTAGGCTTGTCAGATTGCTTGTAAGATTTTCCCATGAAGTAAAAATTCAAGATTTAAATTAAATTATAATGAGTAGTGATAGTCAAATTGTTATAATATAAGTTTACGTGTGTTCTATAGATAAGTATAGTAACTTAGATAATATAGGTCTACTCATACTTAGAACATTTAATAGTGTACTTGTTTTTATTTTTTTTAAATATTAGATCAAAATACAATAACTGTCTTTAAAAAAATGTCCGTAATATCGTACGTCTAATATATTAATTTTTTGGCAAATGATTCAGATTATTCCTAAATAAACTGTTTATTTAACAATCCTGCTGTTTCAAGTGTGGTTGCCACAACAGTATATGCTGAACTAGGCCTATTTGGCACAGCCATCGATTGAAACGAATATATCAAATTAACTTATTCTAAAATATCTAGTCATAAAAATAGAAGATATAATATTTTAACGTTAAAATTAAAATATTTCGACCGTCTTGTAATAATATTGGAGAGACTTCACAAAATAAAAAAAGAATTCTGAAATATGCGTAGATTTAATAAGAAGCTGTGTACATAGAGTAAATACTGCGTCTTTGTAGGACAGTTTTCAATAGGATGTTGTTTGGGGTAGGCTTTCAGTGCGGTTCGGGCTGGGATAAGGCACAAGCGACAGAGAGTATGGCAAAGTTCGTTGTTAGATAATTTACCCTTTGAAGAAAATTCTCCGAGTCTAGTGTTTTACTTTGCAGAAAGGATATATTTGATCTACACACTTTGCACTGTGTGTTACTTTGTCACTACCTGGCTAAAATCCATCCATTCATCCACCATTCAACCATTCGTCCATCTGGCTGCTGCTAAGAATTTCGTAACAATAAAATCCCATAACAAAATGCTCGTTTCAAGAATCGAAACTCAGTTAAACAGTCACGCTGGGAACAACTAGAACGAAGGTCTACCTAAAAAAAAAAAACTCCCTCATGTATCAAAATAAAAACTTGTGTCTTACACCATATTCTGTATTGACAGATGCTGTCGACAGCAAAATGAAATTTGGCGGGGATTTACCAAAATTGTACTTTATTTACCCAGGGCTTGCATCCGACCTACCTATAAGAGGTTTGGCTAGCCAAGAGCGATGACCGCCGTTCTTGTTTAAATTATAACTTTTGCTCATCATTTTGTTATATTGAGTTTCTTTCAGCATCTTAAAAACGGTTTTCTTTTGTACTAAAAGTGTCTGAATTATATTATTTTTTGCAGTTTTGAAAAGCGAGACACCTGTAGACAATCGTGAAAAAAATATTTTATCTTCAGGTTAAAACAGAACTTTGTTTTATCACTATGTCTGCATTTAAAGATGGTTGTGAAGAACTGAATAATTATATTCTGTTCACGATGATGCGCCACCAAGCAATGTAATTCATAGGCTATATTATAGTAATAGTACTAGTTAGCATCAAAATTGTACTCAAATGATAATTTTGTATAAAAGTCGTAAATACGTCCATTTATTCATTGTCTCAATTAGTTAACCATCATTTTATATTCTAGTGAGTCCAGGTCATCTAGACCGAGGCCTATCTCTGTGCCTTCTAGAAATCTAGCCCTTCAAGAAAACCTACTTAATTGAGTTTGTGTTATAAAACTTTAGTTCGTCATTTTTGTAAATGGGTGGCTGAAAAATCTAGATGAAATAATTAAAATACTATATTTCTCTTGGGCAATAGACTAGCTTGAGGTTTCTATGTGTAACTTGGAAATTGGTTCAGTACTATTCCGAGCAGTGGTGGCCCAGTGGTAACGGCCCCGACTTACGAGTTGTAGGTCGTGGGTTCGAACCCAAGCAGGCGCTTTACTTTGTGTAAATAATTTCATCACCACTGCTCTCAAAACGGTGAAGGAAAACATCGTGAGGAAACCGGCATGTCTTAGAACCAAAAATTCGAAGACATGTGACATCTACCAACACGCACTGGGCCCGCGTGGTGGATTACGGCCCACTCCCTCTCACAGAGAGGAGGCCTGTGTCCCAGCAGTGGGAACATTAATAGGCTGATGATGATGATGGCACATATTATACCGCAAAACATATCCTACTGCACACGGGTTTTTCTTCGTGTCAGTGACTAACCTATTGTCAGAGTTTTTATGCCACCATGGGCCTCTGACTTGGCTTCAAATGCCGTTGAGAAATATCTCCGGGACATGCCGGTTTCCTCATGATGAACATTTTTGAAGCAAGTGATAATTATACAATTGATTAAATTTGGGGTGAGAGCCTGATGATCCGTCACACAGGGTATTCTAGTATGGACACAAGTCTGTCACACTTTTTTGTCAAAAAGTTATAATTATTTCCTCTATGTTTATAACTATTTGAACCTTTGCGAAGAGAGAAATAAAGATTATTACTATTACCTACTAAGATACAATACGCACATGAATCGGAAAAGTCAGAGGTGCGTGCCTTGGATTCGAACTTGAGACCTACGACTTAGTAATCCGACGGTCACACCACTAGGCTATCACTGCTGCCCTTTGTCTGTGAAGCGACCCCCTGGGGGCCGTGCAAAATAAAAAGTGTTATCTGTGTCGTGTACGGCGCATTTACAGCACGTTTCGTCGCGTGTGATTAAAACGACGATATCTCTAAAGTTACGTTGGTTATGTTGTTGGAATTGTTATTAAATAAGCTAACTCATTTTGAATGACTAGTCCAGTTTTGTTTTCTAATATGTTATCAATTCTAGTTTGAAATCAGGGTTAGGGGGTTTTCCCAGTTTTTTGTACAAAACTCATTAAAAATAAAAATAAAATACCAATATTTCGAAAAGTTTTGTTTTATTTACATAAATATACATAATTTTTTCGAAAAAGTAATTTTCAACGGCCGAGGCGTGAAGGCCGACTGCCACACAACATGGCATCAACAGGTTTCTTCCCGCTTTTTTACCACTTTGTTCCTTCCCATAATTATTGTATGGATGTTTCGTTCCCGGCGTTCGATTTAGAACACACCACCCCATACATTTTTTTCACACCGCAAGTGTTTACAAAAGCATGACTCATCACAGTCATCACACTCGACCGCGCGCCCAACGATAGGTATTTTTCATTTCGAAATGTTTATCGGCCGCCGCGCCATGACGTCACGACGGCCCCGCGGGCCGCGCTGACGGTGTTTGTTGAAATAACTATTTCTGTCCGGAATCTTTAAGATGGTCTAAAAGCAATAAAAACTGTTTATTACTTACCCAGTTATGTTGTACAGGTAGTAAAATAC
The DNA here is from genome assembly GCA_948150665.1 of Conistra vaccinii. NCBI lineage: Eukaryota > Metazoa > Arthropoda > Insecta > Lepidoptera > Noctuidae > Conistra > Conistra vaccinii. The sequence goes on from OX411328.1 coordinate 813,543, forward strand.
ACAAAATATTCACGACACTCAATATGTGATACTAAATAAATCCGGCGACGCGCCTGAACGGTCGACTGGTCGACTGGCAACTTGGTGGCGATATTACGCGTAACTTGTTTATTTTAAAGACTGTGTCTGTGTCAATATATCTTTCTCATTTTGTTTCCTAGACTCTGTGCAAGTTGGATAATGAATGATACAGTCTTTAAAGGCAAATTTACGTTAAAACCGTCTTGGCGTCGACACAGACGACTGTTTTTTGACAGCGATTAGACAGCGACCACATTGTGGCGTGTACACAGACAATTTACATGGCAATAGTATACTATTGCCAAAGCTATAGCTTCCATCAGTGAAATTATTTTTGTAAACGGATCAGTAGATACTTCCACAGATTACCAAAGAATTTTACCTCTTTATAATATTTTGTTGAGACGTTTTGATAGGTCAGAGATAGGTACGAAGAAAGAAGTCTCAATGACCAATTCATTATACAACGGTGTTACAGTTCACAGACTAGCATTAATAAAACCAGCTGATTATTGTCTTACTGCAAGGTAAAGGCCTCTCAGACCTGGCATGTTTTCCTTAATTTTCACATCGAATTCTCCAATGCTTAATAACCTACACGTTTTCTAGCAATTTTTTTTATCAAAAATTGAATATGTAATTGACTCTCGCGAGTTACGTCTGATACAAATCATCTATTTATACTTAAAACACCCACGTATAATGTGTTGGTTTAATTCCACAACCTTTTTTACGTGGGAGTGAGTGATGGCAAGATAAGGAAGGTGTGCGGTAGACGTACCATATAGTACCTACTTGCAGCGATCCCGAAAAGCCTTTAAAAATAAAGTACAGACGCCAGCACATCAACCTACTCCAATCTGTCAAATTTTCCCAATCAACATTGAACCTTATTCTTTAGCGATAAAGTTGAAAATCCATTAAAGAAATTTGACTGATTGTGGTAACTTGATTTGCTGGCGTCTGTACAAATATTATTATTATAACATTATTAATTTCACCTTTTTCTCAGTATAAAAATCCATCCACATGATACCTACTAATGTAAAAAATATGTCCGCACTTCATCTCGGCCATTAAAGGTTCTATATCATTTTGTTTGTCGAAGAAGTTGGTCAGGCGCAAAATGTGGGTATTTTGGGCCCGGTGTCAGGGCAATAGCCTCTGAGTTTGTTTCCAGGACATTTGTCATCATGCTCCGTTGATCGAGATGTTTCTTTTACCTTTCTCGAAAGTTTTGTTTCAAACAAATGAGGAACGTTTGTGTTTTGTTTTGGATAAATTCCTATAATGTTGATTTGTCAAAATGGTTTGTACATGGCCCGGTAAGTAAGGCGTATAAACCGTGCCGTAGAAAAAACGTGTCTGTCACAAGTTTTCATAGTGACCCATACAATGACCGTGCCTGCCTACACACGGCGTTTAAACCGCGCATAAGAATGAGTATGTCAGGTGAAGATTTCATATCATCAGTAACAGGGTTATGTCGACCGGTTATGTTGAGGTGCAGAGATTAGTTGGTGTGAACTGCACTTTTGGAAGTAGGACCTATTAATAAAACATTGATTTAGCCTAAATCCTAGATTTACTATTATTTTATTAAAACCATTCAAAGTCGCGTTAATCATCGGAAAATTCCACCCACCCGGGTGGACTAAGAACTCAGAGAGCGGCTTTCACCCGCGCCCTCCGCGTTTGCGGGCCCTCAGCTTCTGTAGGATGTAGATTTATATGCAAAAAGTAAGAGCACATTTCACGACGCATTTTACACCCGCGGTACGCGCGATTGTTTGCGGGTCCCGCGGCACCGGCGGGCAACTTGTAGAATCGCGCGGGCGGCAGTAACCTGCCGCCTCGGCGGGTTGCGCCCGCGCGCTCTTCGGTCGCTTGGCGGGCGACCGCAGTAGCCGGCGGGGCGGGGGTACAGAAATGCAACGCAACCACCCGTCTTGCGATCATAGCTTCATGGCTCATCAAGCTTGCGGGCGATGATCTCAACCGCGACGGCTGCGTGACCGCGCAAATCACCGGTCTTGTGAGTTTAGAAATAAAACCGCAGCTCCAGCACCGCGGCGGACGCGGGCGAAAACCGCTCCGTGAGTTCTTAGCCTTAAATTCTACTACGAGCAACTTGACTTGAATTATAATACGTATGATATATAATGATGTAGATGCCGTCTAATTATGCCAAATAGATACAGATGTAAACTTGTATGCTATACTTTTAAAAGTTACTATTTAAAAACCAGTTTAACTACACTGAACCATGTTAAATAAACAATGAAATAAAACATTCATTGCTACCAAATACCATTATCATTAAACAAATTACGCGAAAAAAATACCTATTAGATTATTAAATGGTTGAAATAAAATAAAGGAGGGCGTGACGAGAAATAAGCTCCTATTTCTCGTCACGCCCGCCTTTTTTTTATTTCAACCATTTAATAATCTAATAGGTATTTTTTTCGCGTAATTCGCGTGGCTAAGTAAAAACAGCCGCATGGGTCGATCCATCAGGTTAAGCTACGCTTGCCGAGGTCGATAAGTGGATAGGTGACCATATTTACATACTGAGACTACTCCGTGCCTCGGAAAGCACGTTAAGCCGTTGGTCCCGGCTGTCATTCGTGGATCTTTGACAGTCGTTACAAGTCGTCAGAAGCCCGAAAGTCTGGGTATTGTATTACCCAGTTACTGGGTTGTAGAGGTCAGATAGGCAGTCGATCCATGTAAAATACTGGTATTCAGCTGCATCTGGTTAGACTGGAAGCCAACACCAACAAGGCTAGGCAGATTGATTGAAATAAAAAAAAATATCGAAACTACAAGATCATTGCAAAAACGCACCATACGCTTTACAACTGATTCAATTAATGTTTTTATACCGGACGGGCGTGATCGCTGGATACGGGTTCAGGTAGGTTGTAAGGCTATCCTGGTCCAAGCGGCGCTGACGTCCTGTACCGAAGTTTTTGCTAGCTATTTTCGAATACTCACATGGATATGCACTCGACCTTTTGAAGGAAAACGGGCTCGGCAGGAATGATTACACTGTTTATTGATAAGTCTTCATAACTATTCAGGACACGATTTCAGGACTCCTCAGGACTACTGCTTTACTTGTTAGGTGGAACTAGTTTCCATGTTGATGACTACAATTTCTAGAGATGGCGTGTTAGCTTAGCTGGTAGCGCCCTTTACCCTATAGAGACCCATGAATCGCCTCCTGTTTTCGTAACTTTATTATTTTCAAAATTCTTATAAAATTACATTTCTTATAGCTAAACACACTTATTTCAATAGCTATATACATCATGTTATACATCATGAGATTCACAAAATTGCCCCCTTTCTAATGAGGGTTCTTCCAGGATTCTGACTATTCCTGTTGAAAAGATATTTCAGGATTATCGGTATTAAAATGATTAAATAAATATTTAATTATTTGCAAGTGACTTTTCAGACAAAGTTCTGATCCGATTTCCACCATACCAAAAGAACACTCGGGCTAGTCTATTCCCCTAGAGAAATCTAGTATTTTATTTATTGTATCTAGATTTTTCAGCCAGTTATAGGCCTCTGAATACAGGTAGGGTAGCCTTTATTTTTACAAATCCGCTTTGCGGCATTCTAACTCGATTAAGTAGGTATCCTGAAGGGCTAGATTTCTAGAAGTTAGGTCCAGGGCTAGGTCTCGGTCTAGGTGACCTGGATGCCATAAATGATTTTACGTTATATCTGTCTAACCTACCTAATCAAGGAGTGCAAGGGCTTTGTTTACCTTTTTTAGTCAAATTTTGATATTTGGATGGTGTCTAGCTGCTAGATAGCATTACTAATACCTATACTATTTTCATATTTGAGTTAGTATAGGCGTTGCCTACAACTTGTATTATTTTGTTTTGCGTTATTGCAACTTTAGTTTTTCTTTTATAGGTGTGCAGATTTTTGGTATTTCAACATCCGGATAAATAGAAAGGTCTTTTCTAACAAAATATTTTGATGACGCATTATTGCGTATAACAAGGAATCTACATACTACATGCTATTATTACGCATATTGCGAAGAAATACTTATCCTATACATACAAGTTTTTAAGCTAAGTTAAAATTAATGATTTTAAACAAGCTAAAATTGACGGTGACGCCTCGTCGCGAACATCTCTCCCGCCATGCAGTGCAGTGGCGACTAGTAGCGACGTCGGCACGGCGCTGCATCACACCGGTGAGCGACGACCGTAGTCGCGACGCTCGCCGCCGCGACGCTCGCCGTCTCGACGCCTCGTTACTTCGGTAAGGGGACGAGTTTCTTCACCGGACGCTTCAGGGTGCCGCCGGCAGTGCGCACCTCAGCAGTCCGGACTTCACCATCAGCCCCGGGGAACACGGCGATTATGCGGCCTCGCGGCCATGTGTTGCGAGGCAGCTGGCCGTCAGCAATGAGAACAGGGTCACCCACCTGCAGGTCTGGTCCGCGGCTATGCGGCTCCCGCCGGTTTTGTAACTCCGGCAGGTACTCCCGGACCCAGCGGCGCCAGAACATATCGGCTAGTATCTGTGAGCGCCGCCATAGTTTCTTGCTGTCTATGTCTTGATCGGTGAATACCCCGGGTGTTGGGAGTCTGGCCGACCCACCAAGTAGGAAGTGGTTCGGTGTTATCGACTCGTCGTCTTCACTGTCCACTGAAACGTGTGTCAGTGGACGGCTATTCACTGTGTACTCTGCCTCACACAATAGTGTGGACAACACCTCTTCACTCTTCATGTGGGTGTTTCTCAAGTAACACAGTGTACAATGCGGACTTCACGCAGCGTACGAGACGCTCCCAGGCGCCTCCCATGAATGGCGCCGATGGCGTTATAAAGCGCCACACGATGCCTCTTCGACTTGCCTCTTTTTGAAACGCGTCTCGGAGCTCCTTGTCGGCACCGTGCATGTTGGTGCCGTTGTCGGAGTGCAGCTCGGTCGGGCAACCTCGGCGAGAAGCGAATCGTCGCAGCGCCAGTATGGCGGAGTCTGCGCTGAGGCTGGCGGCGATCTCAAGGTGGACGGCTCTGGTGGTTAGACAAGTGAATAGTGCTACGTACCTTTTTTGATGCTGGCGTCCGACAGTAACGGACAGCGGGCCGAAATAGTCAAGCCCCGTATAGGTAAACGGCCTCTGGTGATGCGCGAGGCGCGTCTTCGGATGGTCGCCGGTCGCAGGCACGGGTGGTTGTGCCTTGCGAATGCGACATTGTAGGCATCTGGCTAGCACCATTTTCGTGGTCGGCCGCATCTTGACAACCCAATAGTGTTGTCTCACCTCGTTGATAGTGAGTTCTACTCCACTATGTTGTAGGCTGCGGTGTGTCCAGTCTATATATAACTGGGTGATGTGATGGTCGCCGTGTAATATCGGCGGATGTCTCACGTCATCTGATATTTCGTCTGTTGCGGCTATCCGGCTTCTTAGCCGTAGGATATTGTCCACTACTTCGATCTGCAGTGGCCGCAAACGACTATCTTTCTCCAACTTTTTCTCTTCTCGCAGTTTCGCTATCTCATGAGCGAAAGACTGCTGTTGCACGACTTGAATGAGTATTTTCTCCGCTTCGTGGAGATACTCTGCTTCTAAGGTTTGCTTCACGATTTGAATTTCAGACGTCTTTGCTGTCTGTTTCGGAGGACTTGGGGTCGTCTTCTTTTTCCGCCAATCTGGATCTTTCTCTGCGTTTTTCCTCGTTCTTTTGTAGAACGTTTTCTCTGTTCTTCCTCGGCAGAGAGCAATGAAGCGAAGAACACTCGCTGTCGCACGGAGTAACCGTTCCCATCTCGAGAATCTGGCCGGATCTGGTATGGCTTCTGCTAGCTTTCGCGTGTTAGCTTCTTCGACGGCAACGAGGGTCCTTTCTTCCCCTGTCTCCTCTTTGATGGGAGGTTTTTCTGCAGGCCATGACGACGGTTCTTCGTATAGGAAGCTAGGGCCGGAATACCACGCATGCTGTGAGTCAAAGTCACGCGGTACATCACGGGTAGCGATGTCCGCGATATTCAATTTGGTGGGTACCCAACGCCAATCTTCTACTTTGCTGTTTTCCTCTATGGCGGCTATGCGATGAGCAACAAATGGTTTGTATACCCGTGCTCCTCTCCTGATCCATGTCAAGACGGTCTTACTGTCTGACCAGTATGTCACCGATGCGGGTTTGATGTCGTGCTCACGTATCACGGCTGCAGCCACGCGGGTTCCCATCACCGCGGCTTGCAGTTCGAGGCGTGGTATAGATTGCAGCTTCAGTGGTGCCACCTTCGCCTTTGCCATGACGAGGCTGACTTGCTGCTTGCCTTCCATCGATGTGGCCCGCCAATATACTGCTGTTGCGTATGCCATCTCGCTTGCGTCGGTGAACACATGGATTTGTGTCTCCACAGCATCACTATATCCAGGGTAACATCTTGGTATGCTGATATTCTTGAGTTGCTGCAGGTGCTGTATCCAACTTCTCCACTGAGTTGCCAGGTCCTTATCTAGTGGATGATCCCAATCGACTCCTCGCCTCCATGCCTCTTGCAGTATTTGCTTGGCTCTAATTGTGACTGGTGAGGCGAGTCCGAGCGGGTCGTACAGCGACATCACAATTTTCAGTGCCTCTCTCTTTGTGGGCGCTTCCTTCTCTAGAACACCTTTCGGTAGGCGCGCGAGCGTTAGATTGAAGCCCAGCGCGTCTTCACCCGGTCTCCATATTAGACCAAGTATCTTTTCGGTGTTTTCTGCATCTCCGATACTGATAACTTCGGTTCGGATCTGTGACGGATCTATATTTTGTATGACTTGCGCACTGTTCGATACCCATTTCCTGAGCTCGAACTTCGCTTTCAGGTGTATGTCCTTCACCGTTGTTGCGATGCGCGTTGCGTCTTCGACCGTCTTGTAGCTATCGAGGTAGTCGTCCATGTAATGGTTATGGATGATAGCTTTCACTGCCTCGGGTTGCTCCTCGAAGTGCCTTTTCGCATTCCAATTCTTTGCGAATATGGCTGTGCACGGCGAACTTGCCGCACCGAATATGATGGACGTCATACGGTATTCTTCCGGCGCTCCCTCTCTCTTGTTGCCTCTCCATAGGTACCGGAGTGCGTCTCGGTCCTGAGCTCGCACCTTTACCTGCATAAACATCTCCTTTATGTCACCGGAAATGGCTATGCAGTGTCGGCGAAATCTCATCATGACGCCGGGCAGTGACTGCAGCAGGTCTGGTCCTGTGAGAAGGAAGTCGTTGAGCGACAGTCCTCTCGACTTAGCGGCAGCGTCATGTACTATACGGAGCTTGTCTGGCTTCATGGGGTTGAATACGTCGAAGTGTGGTAGGTACCATGTTCTACCTGGTGTGCTCGTGGTGGGGGCTTTCTCTGCGTATCCCTTCTGCATGAGCGAGTCCATCTGTTCTGTATATCTGTCTCGAAGAGCAGGGTTGCTGTCGAGCTTCTTCTCGATTGAGACTAGCCGCTTGAGCGCTGTCCCGTAACTATCGGGCATCTCTATGCTTTCATTATTCCAAAGCATAGCGGTTTCTATATGTCCATCTTCTAGCTGCTGAGTGTGACGATTTAAAATGTCTTCCGCTCTTTTCTCGGGATCTGAGCTTGGTCGCTTCGGATTGATAGTTAGCGATTCTAAGGCGAAGAACTCACGAAGTCGCTCGTTCAGCTCTTCATCACTCGTTGTCAGTCGGTTGACGTAGTGTACCTGTTGACCTAAGATTCTGGTGTGCGCGCCATGCAGGGTCCAGCCCATTGCGGTAAGTGATGCGATAGGCTGGTGCCTCGGACCTCTGCGTATCTCACTGGCCAACAGCAGATGCCAGTTGTCTTGGCCAATGAGGATCTTCGGTGCGCCAACGTCGTACGTCAGCTGTTCCTTCAGATCGCTCAGGTGTTTGCACTGGGCGATGTCTTCTTCGCTGACTGACTGCGGTGCTAGGTTGAGCTTCGGTATCGTGCGCGCTCTGAAGGGCACTTTGCTTCTCAGCTGGCTTGCAAGGTCGACTGTTACTCGACGCGAACAAGGAGTGTCAATCGTAGTGTTGCCAATCGCACCTATCTTCAGAGGGTCGATGCGGCCCTCTGCCCCGATTTCCTTTGCGATGTCTTCGTCTATCAGCGAAACGGTTGACCCATCGTCGAGCAGCGCAAATGTTGCTGCTTCTCCCGCCGGTCCGATTACCCGGACCGGTACTATTTTCAAGTACGTCTGGTCTGACGTTGATCTCGAGCTGGCTACCGTTTCCTGAGGCTCCTTCTTTACTGGGGCATCAGGCTTCTCGGTACTTTCTGCAGCAGGCTTCTTCTTTTCTTTATGAAGAAGCTGATGGTGAGTGCCTATACACTCCTTGATCCCACACATTTTCTTTTTGCATGGTTTATCCGACCGATGGACTCGCAAACAACGGAAACACAGTCTCAGTTTCCTTGCAAGTTCCCATCTTTCATCTGTGGATGCTTCTTTGAACTTCTTGCAGTCATAAGCATCGTGCCCTTCTTTCTGGCAGACACGGCATTTCCAAGCCGTCTTGTCTGTTGCTGTGTGTGTCCTTTGAGTGACACGCCTAGTCGCTGTCGCTTCGCCGGGATTTATATTTTCGGGCGGAGCGAAAGCACTGCAGAAACGGGCTTGTTCGGTGATGAAGTCGCTGAGCAGAGATAAATCTGGCAGCGATTGGTACTTCTCGGTATAGGTTCTATACCACTGTACCCTTAGGGAGTTTGGCAACTTCTCAGTCAACAATCGCATTAACTCGGCGTTGATTAAGTAATGTTCTTTTTTCAACGCACGTAGCGTGACTATACCACTCCTTACTCGGCTGGCGAACGTGCAGATATCCTTCGGAGATTCACTGCAGCGCGGCAGCCCACGGAGCCTGTCCGTTTCAGCTTGAGCTATCGAGTCTGGACGGCCGAACTGCAGCTCGAGTTCTCTCATGATGTCATCTGGTTTGGCATTTCCGATGAGTTCTGAACTCACTGTTTCCAGTGCTCGTCCGCGCAGGCTCCTTCTCAGCCTAGCTGCATTCTCAACATCGTTGAAGTATCGACGAGTTGTTTCATAGATGGCACGGAACGATAACCATTCCGTGTGAGCCCCACTGTAATTTGGCAGGGTCATGATGACCTTCGACGCCGAGGGATTATTTACTGTCCACTGATCTGTTTTCTTGTCGGCTAGCGACGCTATAGCAGACGTCAAGTCCGTTATAAATGAACGGAGTTGACCTTCCCCCGAATCCTTCGATGGTACTACATTTTTCACTTCTTTTTCTATAGGATGATGTAACACGGGTACTTGCTTTTGATGGAAGTCTACTATAGGTTCAACATCCTTGGAGGGGCGTGGAGCAGCAACGGCGTCCCGTCTTCTATTGCTCCCGTTCTCTTCAGCGGCGTTGTCTACAGAAAGTGCTTGATCGCTTATCTCGCAATCATGGTTCTCCACCTCTGCAGAAGGGACTTCCTTCAATGGCTCAGGCGCTGGTGCGTCTTCTAGCCACGATCTCACGTACTCGTCGTTGGAATCTCTGTCATCCATGTATCCGTCGGAATTTTCTTCCTCGGCATTCTGAAGTGCTATCTCAGCAAGTTCTAACCTAATTTTCAATAGGTCTTCACGAGCTTTCATTACTTTTAGATGGGACCGCGTCGTCTTAATTGTCGACGGCGGTCTACGTGGGTAACGGGCGTCTCCCCGGCTAGTCATCGGAATAATTCCTCTATAAGTTCCATCCCGTTTGTCAGCTGATGGCTTCACTATTTTGTTCGGATTCACTGATTTATTTGAAGGTTTTAATGTTCTATCTGAAGTTCCTTCCAGTCTGGTTTCCTTCCTGGAAGTCGTTGGTTGTTCGATTTGTTCTGTTTCCTTCGTTTGTGTTGGTATAGGTACGTCTTCACCCCCGGTTAGGGCTTGTGGTGGTGGTGGCACTTGCTCAGTCCCTTCCGTAGTGGACGGCGAACGTGGAGGTAACTCATGACGTATAGCTGTAGAGGTACGCGTTCTGTCCAGCTCCACCGTCCATGCTTCAGGCGCTTTGCCTTGTGACCTTGTGATCGGCATGTTGGTTTAGATTCGGGGACGTCACTTCACTATAAACGCACTATACTGTAATCCTCAACACAAATCTTCAAAGTTCCAAGTTGTTTCTTCTATCTTCAAAACAAATCTTCAAACGTCAAACTATTTTCTCTATGTTAAATGTTAATTCTTCAAAGTTCAAAAATAATCCTTCAGGAAATAAGTCTTCAGGATCCAAAAATAATTCTTCAGGAAAAAAGTTTTCAGGATCCGAAATTAATCCTTCAGGAAAAAATTTCAGGAAAAAAGTTTTCAGGAACCGAAAATAATCCTTCAGGAAAAAATTTCAGGAAATAAGTTTTCAGGATCCAAAAATAGTTCTTCAGTCTTCAAAACAATCCTTCAGGAAAAATAACCCTTCAGTTATAAGTCTTCAGGATTCGAAAATAATTCTTCAGTCTTCAAAATAATCCTTCAGGAAAAAATAACTCTTCAGTCTTCAAAATAATCCTTCAGGAAAAAATAACTCTTCAGTTATAAGTCTTCAGGTTTCAAAATAATCCTTCAGCCGTAAGTCTTCAGGTTCCAAAAATAATTCTTCAGGAACCGATTTTCTTATTCCAGGAATCTTCCTTCTTCGGTAATCCTTCAGTCTTCAATTGAGCTCTCCAGGATTTCGAAAATAATCCGGCTTTCGAAGGACCAGCAGATATACCGGACGGGCGTGATCGCTGGATACGGGTTCAGGTAGGTTGTAAGGCTATCCTGGTCCAAGCGGCGCTGACGTCCTGTACCGAAGTTTTTGCTAGCTATTTTCGAATACTCACATGGATATGCACTCGACCTTTTGAAGGAAAACGGGCTCGGCAGGAATGATTACATACACTGTTTATTGATAAGTCTTCATAACTATTCAGGACACGATTTCAGGACTCCTCAGGACTACTGCTTTACTTGTTAGGTGGAACTAGTTTCCATGTTGATGACTACAATTTCTAGAGATGGCGTGTTAGCTTAGCTGGTAGCGCCCTTTACCCTATAGAGACCCATGAATCGCCTCCTGTTTTCGTAACTTTATTATTTTCAAAATTCTTATAAAATTACATTTCTTATAGCTAAACACACTTATTTCAATAGCTATATACATCATGTTATACATCATGAGATTCACAAAATTGCCCCCTTTCTAATGAGGGTTCTTCCAGGATTCTGACTATTCCTGTTGAAAAGATATTTCAGGATTATCGGTATTAAAATGATTAAATAAATATTTAATTATTTGCAAGTGACTTTTCAGACAAAGTTCTGATCCGATTTCCACCATACCAAAAGAACACTCGGGCTAGTCTATTCCCCTAGAGAAATCTAGTATTTTATTTATTGTATCTAGATTTTTCAGCCAGTTATAGGCCTCTGAATACAGGTAGGGTAGCCTTTATTTTTACAAATCCGCTTTGCGGCATTCTAACTCGATTAAGTAGGTATCCTGAAGGGCTAGATTTCTAGAAGTTAGGTCCAGGGCTAGGTCTCGGTCTAGGTGACCTGGATGCCATAAATGATTTTACGTTATATCTGTCTAACCTACCTAATCAAGGAGTGCAAGGGCTTTGTTTACCTTTTTTAGTCAAATTTTGATATTTGGATGGTGTCTAGCTGCTAGATAGCATTACTAATACCTATACTATTTTCATATTTGAGTTAGTATAGGCGTTGCCTACAACTTGTATTATTTTGTTTTGCGTTATTGCAACTTTAGTTTTTCTTTTATAGGTGTGCAGATTTTTGGTATTTCAACATCCGGATAAATAGAAAGGTCTTTTCTAACAAAATATTTTGATGACGCATTATTGCGTATAACAAGGAATCTACATACTACATGCTATTATTACGCATATTGCGAAGAAATACTTATCCTATACATACAAGTTTTTAAGCTAAGTTAAAATTAATGATTTTAAACAAGCTAAAATTGACGGTGACGCCTCGTCGCGAACAGTTTTTTTACTATCGAAACTATTAAAACATTCGGTTAGAAATGAAAAAGCAACTCCATCCTATTGCATTCACCCCTTTAACAGGCCAATTCTGTCAGAAATCTATTATCAAAATAATGGTTTTAGGTCCTCCTAAAACCATTAGTTTGGTAATAGATTTCAACTAAATTGTTATTGAATCGAAAATATAAACCTGTCTACTGTGGGTGTTATAATATTCAACTAGCCTAGCTAATGATCTTTAAATGTAGATAAAAATAGTTTTGTATTCATTTAATTAGAGTATTCTCAACACAAAGTTTATTATAAATGTAAAGGTCAAAGTAATATTGAGTTTTCGTAGTAATACGGCTGTGCCTTTGTTTGTTTGTTTTGCTCGACTTGACTTAAAAATTCTCAAAAAATACCCTTCCTTAAAATTATTGTTAATAGAACTGTCGATCTCTTGTCAGTAATCTGTCGGTTGGGTGAAGTTATTAAAGGTATATCCTTTAGGAGAAAACCAATGGATTAAAATGATTCATTCCACTCTGTCAATTTTCTCCAATATTCTACTTCAAAGGAAATTCCAACGCTTCATTTTCTCTATTACGTTCCCAACATAATCAAAATGACATGATCAGGTGCTAGACCCATGATATAAAACCTTTGCCTTTTGATTTATGTGCGGTTTTCCCGACAGGTGGCGTACCTTTCCTATCCTAGGCCTTCGTACTTGCGCAGAATGTATAATTAACTTGTAGACATTTATAAGTAGATGCTACGACACTCTAAATTATCGTAGGTATTTCTTTTTATCAGAAAAGTCGCTATTTCAACTTGTTTAATTGAACGCTTTGATTAGGATTTAATTTTACAGCAGAATTGGCAAAAACCTTAAAAACTTAAAGATTTAGCATATAAAACTTACGTTCCAAAAGGTCAACGAGCATCCACACCAAAGCCATGTCAAAGTAACGCAAACCTAACAAGGCGCGTAAACTGAAAAGTCTAAGTTTCAGTCAAACATCGGCTTGCATATCAATACGAGATTATTATCATAAGGTCGACACTCCCACTTGATCCACAGAATAGATAGAGGTACAGAAGGTCAGCTACATACAACTAGCAAAAAATCACGCACACAAAATGTAGGCACAGTGCCTTATTATTTCTTCCTCTTTCCTTCTTCACCTCAACACTACTCATGTGATGGGTCAAAGAAGCATACACACGTAACTTATATTTACAATTTATCTACCCAAAAGCTTCTTTAGCACAACTTGTGTAAATTTTGGCTTGAATTCATTGCCTTTTCGTCTCAACACAACTCATGTATTGGGTTAAAGAGCATAAGTAACTCGTATTTAAAATCTAACATCTTAACATCATCATGCCTTGTTTCCCTGAAGGGCTGGGCAGAGGTGCACTTATAGAACAGCCATATTTCGCCTGTTATGTATAGGGGGCGAGCCTATTGCGCCTATTGATCAACCGGTGCACGAATCCAGACTCCGAGCTGCTACTAAAAAACTAAAAACCGAGTTTGCCCGACCCGGGGATCTAACTCAGGAGAGTTAGATCCCCGGGTCGGGCAAACTCGGTTTTTCTATCTGGAATTTTTTCTGGTCAGTCGAGTTCAAAGTCAAAGTCAAATAATTTATTTCAAATATGCACATAAAAGGCACTAAAGAAAAAAGAGAAAGAGAGGAGAGAGAGAGAGGAGTTAAACGAGCTTTTGGGCAGACAAATTTTAAATACCTGCCTCGTTGGTCTAGTGGTCGCAAGTGTTAATGCTGAGCATGAGGTCCTCCTCGATTTGAAATAAATTATTTGACTTTGACTTTGAACTCGAACACATGTGACATCTACCAATCCATACTGGGCCCGCGTGGTGGATTACGGCCCACTCCCTCTCCCGTAGAGGAGGCCTGTGTCCCAGCAGTGGGAACATTAATAGGCTGATTATGTTATTTTATGTTATTTGACTTTGACCTCGTACAAATGTTGGTATGAAGAGCGTTATTTTGTAAACACGTATCTACACACATCAAAAAAAGTTTGCGATTAGTTTGAAAAAAAATGAAATCAATTTTTTACGGTAGACTATATTATAAATTTTTCTTCTTTTTAGATTCTTTCAGACAGTGTATTTCTATTTAATAAAAGATGTAACGTAAACACTTTTTCTTGATAAAGTTAAATTTATATTAGCTTTATAATGTATAATATATTAATATATTAGCTTTATAATATATTAGCTTTTGCTAGTGATCACAAACTTTTTTTGATGTGTGTATATGCACGTGTCCCTGTTTTCGCTCGTTGATCGAGCTCGCCTTCTGTTTCTACGTATTCTGCGTTTGAGGCCGGGAACTGGGATTTGTTTTTGTTGAGGGTGATAAACTCCGGACAGTTCAATGTGTCTCATTGAATTACTTCTGAGACTTTTTATTTTGAATGTCGAGCGTGAACTTGTTGTAATCTACTAAGGATTTTATCAGCTTTAATTTGTTGATATTTAATTTTTATTAAAAATTGTTTAAAATAAAAACTTTGCTGCTTTCTAATATCTACGAATTTAACTAAAATTTTATCAATACTCCTATCTTTAGCATAATTAATGGTAGAATGTAAAGGGGCCATTATTGTTTAAGATTATACACATACAGTGTAAGCCGACATTCTCGCAAATAAATGGATTTAATTTGATTGCAATTCTTGGATTCATAAGATATTTAAACGTTGATATTACAAGCTAGAATAAGTACCTATTCTTCATTTACAACATTAGGACAAACTGAGCAGGACAAGAGTAAGTATACAGTACGTAACTACCTATACATATTCATATCTTTATTTGCATTCCATAGTGTAGGTATAAATGTGTTACAATGGCATAAAGCTAAGGAACAATTACGGACCCTGACTATACAACGTTATTTTTTTAAACCAAAGCTGAAATCGTGAAAAAAATATCAGCGGTTCCATGTACATGTGTGTGTGTATGTGTACATAATATGTTCGCATATCTCGTCAAAATGTAGGGAACAGCAGATTTTTTTTTTCGCGATTTCAACTTTTGGTCCCATAGTAAAAGTTGTTCATAATGATGAGAACAATGACCCCTTAAGAGGTTTGTAATGAATAAAAAATAACGTTGTATAGTACAGCAAAAAGTATAAATTTATTCATAAAACTAAATAAAAAAATAGAAATTAAATTATACAGTTGCATAGATTGCAATCGATCGCAATATCTTTCATTTTGACATCCATTGCTTCACATATTTGAAATATGCGTCTGCTCAACAACCTAAGTAACGCAATGAACGTTTTGGACCTGTGAAATTGAAAAGCATTGCGATCGATTGCTGTTTTATGTGTGTTACGCAATTACTCCGCTGGCTTTATAGCGAAATCCAAATCAGCATGTTTATTTAGCTATCGATTTCTTCCTTAAACAAAAACCAAAACAGGCCAAATCATAACTCACTCCGGAAACAATAAATAAACTTGGATTCAAAGCTAACACGTTTTTGCTAATCCATTATCATCAATTTAAAATGCAAACGGCCTGAACTCCGGCAGTTATTAGGAGTACTTGTAGAAACAAAGATGGCGGTATGCTGGATTGCTGGCCCTTGTTTAAACTTGTAGGTACCAGAGGTTAACGACTGAACTCAGTTTATTAAAATCGCCGATGGCCTATTTGTGGGACGGATTTAGAGTGAATTTTTGGATGCAAAGATTTTGGTGCTATTTAACCCTTTCAGACCGCGCATAGGAGCGATTGTCAAAAAGCACAATGAGACAATGCAATTAAAGATTGAAGCAATTAATCATATTCAATGTTTCATAAATTACTGTATTTGTTTGCCTAGAGGTCAACATACCTGCCACTAAACATAGGAGGAGGCCTATAACATTAATATATCATACAGAAAAATAAATAAAGAAAAACCTACAATATTTATCACTTGCCTGACCTGGGTATCGAAGCCAGGGCCTCATGGTCAGTAATCGTTTTTTGCACTTTGCAAAACCAACTACATAATATATAACCCATTTAAAACATTATAAATAAAATAAAAATATTTTATTTTCAGACAACGAAGGCCCAAAATGTTAGTTACAAAAAGCTTAAAAAGTATGTTAGTATTATATCTACCTACCAATACCTTAACTATTACACCCAAGAATGCATCCTATAATCCAAATCCATCCCTGCCTTCAACTGATACGCGAATATCCCACAGAGGACGTTGACCCCAGTGACGTCGCCCTAAAAAGATATGATGGATGGCTTAGGGCCAACTCTGACTTTGTGAATCCAATCGGAAACAGACAACGAAAGGGTCATAAGTATCTAGACGAGACAATTAACTTTTTCTAGTATATTTCTTTGTCACGAGACGGTTTATGATAACTTTAACAATTTTTATTGAATTTTCTGCAGGTTTGGTTCTTAAAAGGAAATCTGGGTGAAATAAACTTGACTTTGATGTTATGTTCTCGTATGGTTAAGTTCTATGTGAAGTCCCATTCCTCTCCATACGAAACCTGCCTTTTGGAAGGGGCGACTAGAATAAATTCTATTTTTTTGTAGAAAGTGCCTTAGAAGGACCTATTTAAAAAAATATATATATATATTTATACCTAGAAATTATTTGACTTTGAGTTTTCTTGTTATAGTATTCGTTTTATGACATCTTAATTAACAATTTAAATTAGAACTTTCAGTGTCTGTAATTTTTTTATGCGGCTTGTAACACGTAGGACAAACTCATATCGATATCAAAACAAAGACACCGACTTCCCAAAAAAAAGATATTTTTGACCATGTAGTGTCTTTTTTGGAAGCCGGTAATTTTTTTTTTGAGAAGGTGAAAAAAAAAAAAAAACATTCGCTAGAAGGTGAATACTCAAGTAGATCAGCACCTTCAGGCACGTCGCAGACGGCGCGGCGAGCGGCGCGGCGGCGGTCAGTCGGGCCGCGACCGACCACGAGCGACATCACCCGGCAAGCATCGGTGGCGCGCTCGTGTTGTCCTCCGTGTGCGTTATTGCTTATATTTCCAAAAATTCTATCGTCACGGACAAAGTGTCCATCGTCTGCTCAGTGCTTTAACTGGTCGCTGCAACCGAAAGTACCGTGAGGTACTTTGGCCATACTTACTGCATATTACCTTTTCCTACTTACCCTATTATAATGTTATAATCGTCGAAATCTCCAAAATTATGGGCACTAATCAAATTATTTAAATGTTCAATAGTTCCAACCAATTACGGCCCTCAGTTAATTACTGGTTCGACTTACATTATGACCTTTAGAACGTTGATAATGAACGCTGGTATCTTAGCCGGGGTTAATGAACGGCAATGTTAAGTTTTGCCTGCCTTGTGAGTTGTGGTGCAGTGGTCGCACGCGCGACTGCTAAGCGGAGGGTCCTTGGTTCCCAGGTATCTTGAAAATCTCACATACAGGCGAAACATTAAATACAATCAATCTAGTGGTCGCCAGCGTTACTGCTGAGGTTCGATTCCCGGGTCAGGCAAAGTGTTTGTGGGTTTTTCCATCTAAAATTTTTCATTAGCAACCCGGAATCTAGATTTGTGCTTGGTTGATGGCAATAGGCTCGCCCCTATAACATGGGACCACTTGGGAATACATGGGCCTGTAAATGTGAGTCTACTTGGCGTATTGATGATAATGATGATTAGTACTGTGTAGTACTAATCATCATCATCATCATTTCAGCCAAAAGACGTCCACTGCTGAACATAGGCCTCCCCCGCACTACTAATGCATATGAATATTTTGAAACTGTCAAATAAATCATAGCTTCGAAGTTAAAAAAATAGTTTTTCAAACAAATTAAATGTAGAGTTCCACCATAAGCCTATAAATTCCGTTGATCCAACTAGGCCTAGGGTAGATTCTCGGGCATACGTTTCCGAATATCCACCTTAGGGTGCATTTTTGGGGTGGATAAACAGAATAACCCGAGCCGACTATGGATTTTGCCGAGCTATATTGACTAAACTATTGATTATATTTATGTATAATTCAATTGAATTTTTGTATGCAGAATGGGAACGTCATTAGGGACATGCCGTTAAAGTTTTTGTTGTATTTTCGTCTCCGCCTTATATACACCTCTGCCTAAGGATAGGAACTCACGGAGCGGTTTTCACCCGCGCCCGCCGCGGTTGCGGGCCCGCAGCTTCTGTAGGATGTAGATTTATATGCAAAAAGTAAGAGCACATTTCACGACGCGTTTTACACCCGCAGCGCGCCCGCGCAAATCACCGGTCTCGTGAGTTTTGAAATAAAACCGCAGATCCACGGCCGCGGCGGGCGCGGGTGAAAACCGCGCCGTGAGTTCTTAGCCTAACAGTTCGCGGAATGCAGACATGATGTTCTGATAAGTTAATAAATAAATAAAATTATTGCCAAATTTTTCTTTTCAGAAACAATAACAGTTATATGACCAAATAACTAATTCCATAGACAGAACCGTCCGAGCTAAACGCATGCCAGCACCGCCATTCAAGATGGCGTCGCGTCCGGTACCCGATAGCGGTTGGGCTCGCGCCGGTATCACCGGACTATTTCCTTTCGGGTCTCGGCAGGCGCCAGGCTGACCTGAGGCCGACCTGGTTATTGCTGTCTTAATATTGAATACGTTGGCCTAGGTTAGTTAAATGTCGGTGTTCCAGTTATAACTTGCTCGTGGCTCACGCGTGGTTCTACTCTTTCTCGGCCCACATTTTCACAATCGTCCAGCAATGCCCTTGTTGCAGGCCACGACAGTAATGTACTATTTATAGTACCTATCTTTTTTGTCATTGTCTTAATCGTGATCAGAAGATCAACGAAAAAAAATTGCAACTAAAAAAAACACATTTTTTTTAATTTTTTAGTTTCAATCACGTGTCGCCATATTTTTCTAAAGTAATCTGACGATTGAAAAATCGGCCTTTACTCAAATTAGTTCTACCTAATAACATAATCATTTTAAAACACATTTTTTTTTGACTCTGACTTAAAACTAGACACTCAGAAAAAACTTTTGAATAGGTAAGAAAAAATTCTAGTAGGTATTTCGACTATTTCAAAATTAGTCGGGCAATTTTTTCTATTTTAATTTCAATGCATACAAATCTCTTGAGAATTAGGCTATTGTAGACAAAGATCAGCATTATAGCTGCTACGTGCGGCCATGCCGAACAAAGCCGCAGAAAGAAACGCAAAGAAAATGAAGGAGCAAAAGCCGGAGACACGTGCCGCGCGGCAAAAGCCGGCGGCCATGCCGCCGGCACTGTGTGTAGGAGCCATTAAAGTTATTAATGAATCATTTAATATTCATCAGTTTGAAGGCCAAAATTATAATTTCTTATAATTTTTAACTTTGAAATGGAAGGTGAAGGTCATTCAAAATAATAATCTAAGTATTCAGAATACATTTTATTTCCTTAAGAATGAAGTGTACTTACCTACGTGATCAAACAAATCTCAAAAGTAAAAAATATGTTTGCATTTAAAATTTTACTAAAATTAAACAAAACAAAAAAAGAAAGTGTTAAATAACTTTCTTTTCAACACAGTTGCTCGTAAAGTGGCTCTTATTTAACCGCTTTTAGGTTCATAATGCAGTGTATTATAGACACGTGCTTTTTTCTTTACATAATCGCACTAGTGCGGTAATGTGCGCGATAGATAACTATTTACTAGTCGGAGTAATGACATGGCAGTCTGGCAGTATGGAATTAGTAAGTACTATCAAGGCACGACATGTCTTTCTTATTGCGACTTAATATAGTGTGACAAAGTAAACAGGTTTTTGGAACGAAGTTCTTTAACGCGGCTTCATTCTTGCGTCTGTCTTTTTCTAATTCGATAGAGAGAGAAAGAGAAAGTGTGAATTTCGTCAAAATGGAAATCTAAGATGGCGGCTGCGAAAATTTTCTCATTTTTCGTCATGGGTATCGTTTTCGTAGTTGTCGATGGTTCTAAAGCCGATAGTGAGGTCAAAATGGAAATCCAAGATGGCGGCTCCGAAATTTTTCTAATTTTTCGTCATGGGTGTCGTTTTCGTAGGTTTCGATGGTTCTAAAGCCGATAGTGAGGTCAAAATGGAAATCCAAGATGGCGGCTCCGAAAATTTTCTCATTTTTCGTCATGGGTATCGTTTTCGTAGCTTTCAATGGTTCTAAGGCTGATAGTGAGGTCAAAATGGAAATCCAAGATGGCGGCTGCAAAAATTTTCTCATTTTCGTCATGGGTGTCGTTTTCGTAGTTTTCGATGGTTCTTAAGCCGATAGTGATGTCAAAATGTAAATCAAAGATGGCGGCTGTGAAAATTTTCTCATATTTCGTCATGGGTGTCGTTATCGTAGGTTTCGATGGTTCTAAAGCCGATAGTGGTGTCAAAATGTAAATCCAAGATGGTGGCTGTAATTTTTTTTTCATTTCTCGTCATGGGTGTCGTTTTCGTAGTTTTCGATGGTTCTAAAGCCGATAGTGGGGTCAAATGTAAATCCAAGATGGCGACTGTACAAAAATGAAACATGACAAAACTTTCGCAGCCGCCATCTTAGATTTTGATTTTGACCTCACTATCAGCTTTAGAACCATCGAAAACTACGAAAACGAGACCAATGACGAAAATTTTCACAGCCGCCATCTTGGATTAACATTTTGACCTCACTATCGGTTTTAGCATGATCGAAAATTACGAAAACGCCACCCATGACGAAAAATGAGAAAATTTTCACAATCGCCATACTGTATTTTCCATTTGACCAAATTCGCACTTTCTCTCTCACTCTCTCTCGATAGAGAATAATTAGTAATAATTAGCAGAGAAATCTAATTTTTTCAAGTTTAAAATTTTGTCTCCACCTCCGACCGAACGTGATGGTAGGCTGTTCAGCGGTTTTGTCAGTGCCTTGCGCGCGCATCGCTACCCGAAAAAAAATCCAGCGCGCCATTTTTCATAAATATTTGTTATCGTATATGTTGTGTGGTTACTGCAGGTTACATATTTAGAAAAATACGAACCGACGCCGACGTAGAAACGTTTTTACAGGAAGTGGATAGTCAGTACCTGGCAACAAAGGTCAGTTGAACTTTATAAATCTAAATGTATCATTTCTCTAAAGTTACGTTATTGTAGCATAAGTTCTTACAACAAGACGGTTTCTTTCCTCGCAAATGTGTTGAAAAACGTCGTATGAAACGCGTGCGCATTGTTCATTACCCACTCGGCTAAATTATCGCGCTCGCCTTTGGCTCGCGCGAATAATACCGCCTCATGGGTAATGACCAATACAGCACACTCGTATCATAATGTACTATTTCGGAAGTCAGTGGCTTTGTCTTTAGTTCAGTTTAATTTTTTGACAAAGTCTTCCTAAAGTTATTTTTCACTTTTTGTGGTTTTTTTATGGTATGTGGTGTGGTATGTAAAGATGGTCACCCATCCACTGACCAACCCCGGCAAGCGTAGCTTAACCTGATGGATCGACCCGTGCGGCTTGTTATTACTTGTTGATTGCATCATACTATCCAAGTTAAACTACTGTGACACAGTTTATGGACCTTGCCTACTTTCAAGAACGGAGCGTGTAATCCAACGAATCCAGAATGCTTGTGTTCGTTTTTGCATTAACATCCCACGGAGAAGTCATGTTACTCCATATATTAACCAACTAAAACTATTAAAGATGGCTGCCAGGAGGAAGCTTCATTTAGCCAACCTGATGTTTGGTATCGTTTCAACCCATAAACCGTGCTATCTATATGAAAAGCTTACTTGGAAACAAAACTACCTAAAGTATAGTCTTCGCTCCATGGTAAGTCCATTGTCGGTACCAATGCACAGAACTATAGCATTCAGGGGGTGTTTCAAGTTTGCAGCCACACGCTGTTGGAATGATCTTCCACCACCAATGCGACGCCTGGAAAAAAAGTTACTATTACAAGAACACCATTCAATCTTAAGCAAGTACTTTTGTGATGGTTCACTGTACCGTAGGGGTCATGGCATTCAGGCATTGGTGGTTGGCATCTCCTGGGGTTGGGCGTGGGCTGCTTGGAACTCCCTCTTCCGTCTGTGGGGCTATATAGTAGTCTGTTTTTCGCTACCTGATCCATCCCATAAGCTTGGAAACGCCAGCGTTTTTCTGTAAATTACGGTTAAACCTAATTAATTTTGTTTTATCGCGTCATGTTTATTGTGTACATGTTAATTTGCCAACAGGCACACTACGGCTTGTCAAGTTGGCTTAATTCCTTGATAACTTTAACCTAATCTATATAACTTCAATCTAATTACATCTTATTTAATTCAAAGCTCATTTATTCTTTTACTAATGAAATCGAATATAATTTCGTTAATGAATATAATTAATCTGCACTTATCTTACTCTCATACAAGTCGCCGCGATTGTCATCAACTCATCATCTACACCTTCTAACAGTTTCTCAAACACTGTCTACAAAAACCATAGCTACACAGTCACCCAATGCACTATTGCACTCAATTCATCCAGTGTTAGCATTGCACCATACATAACACAACATTCGTTTCATAATTGCCATTGCGCCATGATGTAATTATTACGTAACCAAACAATACCTTCGTCCAATGAAATAGTTTTATATGACAGCTACGCACACAGACTGCATATGTCTTCGGCGCTTGAGTCGCTGACGGAACAAAATGTTGCCATTTTATATTGTATTTATACTTTTAGTACTAAGTATTATATTTTATTTAATTTTTGATTTGATAATAATATGTTATTTCACTATATTATATCCTGCACCGGTTGACGTCATCACGTCAACGCCGGCTGTCGCTGAAAACCAGCGCTGGGGCTCTGTCTCGCATAGGGTCGCAGCATTATGCTGAGCGATGGCCGTTTTGCGTTGATGTGACGCATATTTTTCCCCCAATTTGTTATTTATCGTGTTCTTTTTTATTCTTTTCTTGCGTCATGTTTACCGCAAATAAACGTATTTTCTTTCTTTATTTCTTTCTATTACTTAGCCACGAGCTCCTCAAGAAGAAAGTTTATCGTTTCTGGAATATTACCAGAGCGAATCGTCTATCTGGAACCCCATAGACGTTAATCAACGACACAAAGTTCGATGTCCGCCATGCCCCAAGCATGGCGCACACCGAACTTGTGTCGTAGCATACTGTCGCATTCACAAGCATGAAAACGACTTCCAAATGCTAAGCGAGTTTTGTGAACGCTTGGGGCTTGAAGACGTTTGCCAAGGCTTGGCAAGCATGTAAAAGCCGGCATAATAAATAAATAAATGTTTGAAGAAAAGAGCATTATTGTAAAAGCTATTTATTTTTAAAAGAGTAACCGTGGAGTATTTGCCGGCTGTTTTCAATATAAACCGTACAAAGCAAGTGTATGTGAAATAAAACATTTTGTTTTTTTATTTTTATGGTCAGACATAAAAGATTACAATTACAAAGATCTTTTCGTGTTCAGCCTCCGAGTTGACTAATATACTAGATGACTTTAGCATGGCAAGCCTAGAATCCGAACTTCAGATGAATAATTATGTCAAATACCAAGTTGATGGCGAACAGCTTTCATCGTAGGGTCACAGTGAGGGGTGGTGTGAAGTTTGTCGATGAGTACCTCTATTTTGGTCTAATAATTTCTTCTCAGACAAGACAATACAAAGAAGTTGCAAGACGCCCTGAAAATGCCTGGAAGAGCTATTGGGCCATGAAGGATCTACTGAACGGTGAACTTCCTCTTAAGGGATAAGAAAAAATTGAGATCCTTACTTATGGTTCTCAATTCACTCGATCGCCCGATTCATTTTAACGTGGCAAACCACGTTAAAATGAATCGGGCTGGAAGACACAGGTGAAGATGGCAGGGATGAGCTAGACTTCTTTAACAAAGACTGGTTTTTAGTCGCTTTACATCGAGAAAAATGTAAAGAGAGTAGAGAACAGGGATGTTGCGAATGCTGATTTTTAACATCCACGGATACGGATGCGGATGCGGAGCTCAAGATTGTTTAGTGGATCCGTCAAGGCGGCAAGGCGAAATTAATTTCTTATGTGTTTAGCAAATTGCAGGGTTGTTTCGTTGTATGTTGATCATAATCCAATTCGCAGTACCTAATTATAATAAAATATTTTTTTTTACGAAATTAGAATCATTAAAAAGTCAAACTTAACTCTCGAAATGTGTGTTTGATGGTGTCCCCTTGTTTCGCAGACAAAAATTTCATAGAATTTAGTTTCGCAACAAATATTTCATATAATATTTAGTGCTTATTTTTATTTCGAATATTATTGTTTCAACGACTATTGACTTAAATGAAACATTATTTCACAGAAACACAATAAAATTATTTTTTTATCACTTTTTTAATTCTTATCATCATCATTCTCCTGCCCTTATGCCAATTTTAATTGCGGTCGGCGCAACATGTCCCTTTTTAGGGTTCCGTACCCGAAGGGTGACAAACGGAACCCTATTCATAAGCCTCCGCTGTCCGTCTGTCTGTCAGCGAGCTCTACCTCATGAACCGTAATAAGTAGGCAGTTGAAAATTTCACAGATTGAGCATTTCTATTGCCGCAAGAGCAACAAATAATAAAATTAAAAATTAATGGGGGGTCGCCATACAATAAAATTAAATTTTGAAAAAAAAAAAATCTGACCCTGGCATGTGCGGTATCATTTTTTAGAGCTCATCGAGTAGAGAATAAATATAATTTTTATTTGTTTTTATCTTCAAAAATGATGAATTAGGGGGCCGTAGAAGTTGTCTGTTTTAGACCATTTTTGTACGAGCTCTATCTCAACAACTAAACAAATTAGGAATTTGAAACTTGTGTGTATCATGTAACATATACTGTTTATAATCATCAAATACTAAAAACGCCGATTCATAACGTATTTTATATAATATGGGCGATTTTCTGCAACTTAAAGTAATCATTTTGTATTTCATGCTAATATTATGCGATATAAATTCCACAGATAACTATTTAGTCGGAGTAATGACATGGAATTAGTAAGTACCTACTATCATGGCAGCATATACTATTTCGATCATTTAAATTTCGATCATCCAAAAAGGTCTACAAAATAAACTTTCTTCACAAGATTTTAAAACCGGCCAGTATTTTTTGAGTTTAAGAACTTTATCGACTTTTTTCAAAGTATCCCTAGACGGTGTTGATGTGTGTACCTCATGTTAAAACTACACTCCAATAGACAATATATTCAGTAACATTGAAATGAATGCTGGCACATACAGTGTACTATTCAGTTACCTTATACCGTTGTGGATACAATTTCATATTGAGAAAAATTATTGGTGTAAAAATATTCGGTCTCAATCTCAACGGAGACTGGCCTTCGGCGCGGGAGATATTATAGTGCACAAGTGTGTGCGCAGACACGAGTGCACTCTCTCTTCCCTCACTCTCATAGTCCGATGGGATGTGTACAAATAATAAGTAAGAAATAATAGATTTCTGTATGACTATCAAAAATAACGTAAATAAAACCTGTATTGAACCGTGCGTTTGCACTGGCGAAACATCACGACAAAACATGTTGAAATCTCTAGTTCCTGTCAAACATTGTATGAAAAATTGACAGAAAATAGAGATTCCAACATGTTTTGTTGTGAATGTTTCGCCAGTGCAAACGCACAGTTATAATTAAAATTTGGCGTACTACTTACATTCTATTTTGTACAATATAGTCTGATGTAGCAAGAGAAATCCTTTTATTTATAAGTAACTAGCTTTACCCGGCCTGGCTTCGCACGGTTAGCACTAAGTACTTATCTACGGCGCATCTACCTTTCCTAATTACCTATTTCTACCTAATTACCTAACCTACCTACCTACCCTACATATCTACTTGCTTACCTACCATATATACCTATTTATACCTACTAATACTATGTCAGTAGCAAATAAATAACTTTGACTTTAGTTAATGAATGTTACTGGATAAAGTTAACTTAATATTTTTCTCTTAAAATAAATGAAATATACTCCTACACCTATATTTTAACACAACAACATTTTTTCATTAAAATTAGACAATTTCTTTACAAATCTTTGTTTTTTTATAGCGCCTCTGTTGTTACCTTTACGAAAGTATTACAAAAACTCGACTCCGTATCAAAGTTGCGACAAACAAAGGTGCGACAAATGCAAGGGCGACAGTACGATAGGTCGACCATCAGCGGTGCGACAGAACATCAGCTCGACGAACGTTAGTGCGACAGATTGTTTTCGCGACAAACGATGGCACGACGAAACTTTTGATCGACGAACGTTAGTGCGACTGATTATTGTCACGACCATCGATGGGGCGACGAAACTTTTGATCGACAAACGATAGCGCGACACAATGTTCGCTCGACAAACTAAAGCACGACAAACATTTCTATAATATTTTGTTGCTAATAGCAGATAAGAAAAAAAATTTAAAGTTTTAGGTTCTTTATACATGGTTTTCGCCTACCTTGCTCGTAACTGCACTCGCGCACTGCAGTCATTTAACATTGACAATAAAGAATGAAAACATTTATTAAAAAAAAAAATCTTATCTGCTATTACAACAAAATATTATAGAAATGTTTGTCGTGCTTTAGTTTGTCGAGCGAACATTGTGTCGCGCTATCGTTTGTCGATCAAAAGTTTCGTCGCTCCATCGATGGTCGTGACAATAATCAGTCGCACTAACGTTCGTCGATCAAAAGTTTCGTCGTGCCATCGTTTGTCGCGAAAACAATCTGTCGCACTAACGTTCGTCGAGCTGATGTTCTGTCGCACCGCTGATGGTCGACCTATCGTACTGTCGCCCTTGCATTTGTCGCACCTTTGTTTGTCGCAACTTTGATACGGAGTCCAAAAACTCATAGTGTTAAATCTTGTACGACATGGTATGGAACACTTCGTGTGCGAGTCCGACTCGCACTTGACAGATTTTATTTCCATACTTCTCTATTAGTCGTCATCTCAGTAGTCACCCCTTTTCTAGCCATATCATCTTTCACACAGTCCATCCATAGCTTCTTTGGTCGTCCCCTACTCTTATAGCTATTCCACATTCATATTCAAAACTTTCTTCAAGACATTTTCCTCATTCCTCCGCATCATTTTATTCTTATCAAACAGTAGAATATTTTTTTAACGAATATTGTTTGTTCAGTGTATTTTTCCATGGTATTTTATTTCAAGTGAAAATGTAAAGAAAAACAACAATAGTGTGTGTGTGTGTGTAGTGTCTAGTAATTAGGGCACTCCGATACCCAACCAACTGTGACCAACTACACGCGAGTCACGCGAGCGAAGCGAGCGGTGCCGCGGCAGCGGCCGGCGAGCGCTACATCGAAATTGGTCGCAGTATCAAAATTAGGGCATTGGGAATTTTCTTGTTATACTAACTAAACAGTATGAGAATAAAGAATATTTGATTTGTTATTCTATGATATAAATATCGACACTTTTAATTTTATTTGTAACAAAAATCAATTATTTCAGTTTTTTCAAAGTAAGTATTCTGCGTATTGATTATTCTATGAAATGATAATTTAGGAAATGTTTTATGTGAAACGAAATTCTCTAAACGTACGTAATAAAACAACGTACAACCGTGTTTGATGGACACCAGACGTGAAAATGTGACAATTCAGAACTGTAATGATGATTCGCTTGATTGCGTGCACCATGACACGCTTTTGCGTAAACTGCGTCATTACGGTGTGCAAAACGAAGCTCTCGATGTTATAAGTTCGTATTTACATAACAGGTCCCAATGTGTAGATGTTAATGGTGTGAAATCTTCCGGGTTACCAGTTCAATTAGGTGTACCTCAAGGCTCAATACTGGGTCCATTCTTGTTCTTAGTGTATATAAATGACTTACCATTCTTTTTAAAGGTTATCTGTGAAGTTGTACTGTTTGCAGATGATACCTCTCTTATTTTTAAAGTAGACAGGAATAGACAAGATTTTGACGATAAAAACCGTGCTCTCTCAATGGTTACGGTTTGGTTTACGGCAAATAACCTAGTTCTCAATGCCAAGAAAACGAAATGTGTATGGTTCGCCCTACCAAATGTTAGAAATCTAGGACCAAACATCATCTTAGATAAAGAAGTACTTGAAACTGTAAACTCGGCAGTTTTTCTGGGCATAACAGTAGATGCCAAACTTCAGTGGGGCCCACATATATCGAGCTTAGCGGGAAGGCTCAGTTCGGCCGCATAAGGCCGAAAGTAAGACAATACACTGACGTGGATACAGCTCGGTTAGTCTATTTCAGTTATTTTCATAGCGTTATGTCCTACGGTATTCTGCTGTGGGGCAAAGCTGCTGATATTCAAAATATATTTGTCCTTCAAAAACGAGTTGTTCGAGCAATTTACCAGCTAGGTGCCCGAGTTTCCCTGAGAGATTTTTTCAAAGATATTGGTATCCTCACAGCGGCATCGCAATTCATCTTTGCCAACATCCATACTAATATTATAAATTCGAAAGTAACTCTGTCTGTCTGTCTGTCTGTCTGTATGTTACCTTTTCACGGCTAAACCACTGAACGGATTTCGATGAAATTTGGCAAGGAGATAGATGGCATCCTAGAGAAGGACATAGGGTACTTTTTGTCTCAAAAATAACCCCCAAGGGGGTGATATAAGGGATGAAAGTTTGTATGGGAAACTCAATATTTCTAAGTTGGGGATATGGAAATTAAAATTTATGCTTTTGGTAAGAAATAAAGAATTACGCCAGCGTTTTTGTAAAATCATCCCCCAAAGGGGTAAAATAGGGGTTGATTTTAAAATTCACATGCATTATTGATTATTTTTGTTGTCTCTTATTTTTAAGAGATTTAAGGTGTGGTTCCAGTGAGTCGGAACCGGGTGCGGCACAGTTCACGGTGAGTCGGAACTGCCTGCGGTGATTGTGGCGATTGTGGTGATTGTGGTTCCAGTGAGTCGGAACCGAGTGCCGCACAGTTCACAGTGAGTTGGAACTGTCTGCAGTGATTGCGGCGATTGTGGTGATTGTGTTGATTGTGGTGATTGCGGTGATTGAGCTGATTGAGGTGATTGTGGTGATTGTGGTGATTGAGGTGATTGTGGTGATTTCGGTGTTTTCGGTGATTGAGGTGATTGCGGTGATTTCGGTGATATCGGTGATTATTTTTGTTGTATCTTATTTTTAAGAGATTTAAGGTGTGGTTCCAGTGAGTCGGAACCGGGTGCGGCACAGTTCACGGTGAGTCGGAACTGTCTGCGGTGATTGTGGCGATTGTGGTGATCGTGGTTCCAGTAAGTCGGAACCGGGTGCCGCACAGTTCACAGTGAGTTGGAACTGTCTGCGGTGATTGCGGCGATTTTGGTGATTGTGGTGATTGCGGTGATTGAGCTGATTGAGGTGATTTCGGTGATTTCGGTGATTGCGGTGATTTCGGTGTTTTCGGTGATTGAGGTGATTGCGATGATTTCGGTGATTATTTTTGTTGTCTCTTATTTTTAAGAGATTTAAGGTGTGGTTCCAGTGAGTCGGAACCGGGTGCGGCACAGTTCACGGTGAGTCGGAACTGTCTGCGGTGATTGTGGCGATTGTGGTGATTGTGGTTCCAGTGAGTCGGAACCGAGTGCCGCACAGTTCACAGTGAGTTGGAACTGTCTGCAGTGATTGCGGCGATTGTGGTGATTGTGTTGATTGTGGTGATTGCGGTGATTGAGCTGATTGAGGTGATTGCGGTGATTGAGCTGATTGCGGTGATTGAGGTGATTGTGGTGATTTCGGTGTTTTCGGTGATTGAGGTGATTGCGGTGATTTCGGTGATATCGGTGATTATTTTTGTTGTCTCTTATTTTTAAGAGATTTAAGGTGTGGTTCCAGTGAGTCGGAACCGGGTGCGGCACAGTTCACGGTGAGTCGGAACTGTCTGCGGTGATTGTGGCGATTGTGGTGATTGTGGTTCCAGTAAGTCGGAACCGGGTGCCACACAGTTCACAGTGAGTTGGAACTGTCTGCGGTGATTGCGGCGATTTTGGTGATTGTGGTGATTGCGGTGATTGAGCTGATTGAGGTGATTTCGGTGATTTCGGTGATTGCGGTGATTTCGGTGTTTTCGGTGATTGAGGTGATTGCGATGATTTCGGTGATTATTTTTGTTGTCTCTTATTTTTAAGAGATTTAAGGTGTGGTTCCAGTGAGTCGGAACCGGGTGCGGCACAGTTCACGGTGAGTCGGAACTGTCTGCGGTGATTGTGGCGATTGTGGTGATTGTGCTACCAGTGAATCGGAACCGGGTGCCGCACAGTTCACAGTGAGTTGGAACTGTCTGTGGTGATTGAGGTGATTGCGGTGATTGCGGTGATTGAGGTGATTTCGGTGATTCCCCAGTGAGTCGGGGTGATGAGTCTAAGGGTGTTGACCAGGAATGCGCGTTCGCTGCATGCTGGTGGTCAGGATACCCGCTGAGCCGTGGGTGCTGGCTGGCTGTGTAACTCGCCTCACGAAAGCTTGCGGGATTGATGATGATGACGTCACGCTGAAGTAGTTGCACGAAGGCTGCGTTGACGTTCAGTCTCAGGGTCACCAATTTAGTGGTATGAGGAACAGGGTGTAAAGTTCACTCATCTACCATAGAAAAGGGAGGATCCTCCGACAAGACGGGTGTTATGTCGGGCGGGCAACTGCTCATAAGTTGATTTCGGATAATCTTATCTATGTCGTTCGCGTGGTAAATTCTAACTGCGCGATGCAGGATTTGTGTGACATCATGTCTTTCATGCGTAGTTCGTATGTGGCGGTGTAACCGCTACAAACATTACCTCCTTACTAATAAACGTTGTATAGCGTCTGTATAGTTAAACATATAGTATAGTTACAAAGCTTTGTCTTCTTCTTTCGAATGTCAAATTACTGACGACTGAAAGAGATCATTTTTAGGGTTCCGTACCCGAAGGGTGACAAACGGAACCCTATTCATAAGCCTCTGCTGTCCGTCTGTCTGTCAGCGAGCTCTATCTCATGAACCGTAATAGGTAGGCAGTTGAAAATTTCACAGATTGAGCATTTCTATTGCCGCAAGAGCAACAAATAATAAAATTAAAAATTAAAGGGGGGTCGCCATACAATAAAATTAAATTTTGAAAAAAAAATAATCTGACCCTGGCATGTGGGGTATCATTGTCCAGAGCTCATCAAGTAGAAAATAAATATAATTTTTATTTGTTTTTATCTTCAAAAATGATGAATTAGGGGGCCGTAGAAGTTGTCTGTTTTAGACCATTTTTGTACGAGCTCTATCTCAACAACTAAACAAATTAGGAATTTGAAACTTGTGTGTATCATGTACCATATACTGTTTATAATCAACAAATACTGAAAACGCCGATTAATAACGTATTTTATAAAATATGGGCGATTTACTGCAACTTAAAAATAATATTTGGTATTTCATGCTAATATTATGCGATATAAATTCCACAGATAACTATTTACTAGTCGGAGTAATGACATGGAATTAGTAAGTACCTACTATCATGGCAGCATATACTATTTCGATCATCCAAAAAGGTCTACAAAATAAGCTCTCTTCAAAAGATTTTAAAACCGGCCAGTATTTTTTGAGTTTAAGAACTTTATCGACTCGGGTACTATTCAGTTACCTTAAACTGTTGTGGATACAATTTCATATTGAGAAAACTTATTTGTGTAAAAATATTCAGCCACGGCGGCCAATCTCAATGGAGACTAGCCTTCGGCGTGGGAGATATTATAGTGCACAAGTGTATGCGCAGACACGAGTGCACTCTCTCTTCCCTCACTCTCATAGTCCGATGGGATGTGTAAAAATAATAAGTAAGAAATAATAGATTTCTGTATGCTGTATGTATATAATGTAAGCGGGCACGCCCTTTATGCCAGGACAGGAGGCTTTATAATTCGGGTATTAAGTTCTGTTTACGTTTTTAGTTTTTATTTTCGCTTGAGTTTAGATTTCGATATTTTTTTTCGTTGGTACATTGGCGTGTGCTAGCTGTCATTATGGCAAATATATTTTATTTAATGTTTTGTGTTGAGTAATGTAAAATATTTGCATACTATTGTATAGAATCAAGTTTTTTTTCGTAACTGAACAGACAGCTGCGCTGCTGGGGAGTTTGTTGCGCCACTTCTTCTTTCCAGCAAAAGCACTAGGAAGTGGTGAAGGGCGCCCGTTTTTGGGGGACTGTCTTATGTAATTTTGACGTTCGAAAAGTGCTGATTCTCAGCCTAGTTTGAATAAATGACTTTTGAATTTGAATTTGAATTATGACTATCAAAAATAACGTAAATAAATACCTGTATTGACGGAATGTTGTAATTAAAATTTGGGGTACTACTTACATTCTATTTTGTACAATATAGTCTGATGTAGCAAGAGAAATCCTTTTATTTATAAGTAACTAGCTTTACCCGGCCCGGCTTCGCACGGTTAGCACTAAGTACTTATTTACGGCGCACCTACCTTTCCTAATTACCTATTTCTACCTAATTACCTACCCTACCTACCTACCCTAACTGCTACCTAACCTAACCTACCTACCCTACATATCTACCTGCTTACCTACCACATATACCTATTTATACCTACTAATACTATGTTAGTAGCAAATAAATAACTTTGACTTCAAATAAATAACTTTGACTTTAGTTAATGCATGTTACTAATATAAATGAAATCAACTTCTACACCTATATTTAACACAACTACATTTTTTCATTAAAATTAGACAATTTCTTTACAAATCTTTATGTTTTTTTATAGCGCCTCTGTTGTTACCTTTACGAAAGTATTACAAAAATGCATAGTGTTAAATCTTGTACGACATGGTATGGAACCCTTTGTGTGCGAGTCCGACTCGCACTTGACCGATTTATTTCATTTTGAGATACGCAACCCTAAAATGTGCCTGTTACTTTTTCATGCCGTAAGGGCTGAACGGATTTAGTTGAAAGGCGTATGGTCTTTTAACTAAATCCGTATAGGCCATGATCTGGGTTAGGATAGAGGATAATCTGAATCCCGGTAGTACGGTCCTGTGGGATATTTTCCGACCTTTACGCGGGCGAAGCCGCGGGTAAAAGCTAGTATTATATAAAATCATTTTTTTTTTCTATCTGAACATACAGCTGTGCTGCTGGGGAGTTTGTTGCGCCACTTCTTCTTCCCAGCTAAAAGCGCTAGGAAGTGGTGAAGGGCGGGCGTTTTTGGGGGACTGTCTCATGTAATTTTGACGTTCGAAAAGTGCTGATTCTCAGCCTAGTTTGAATAAATGACTTTTGAATTTTGAATTCAAATGATAATCATTTCGATTTTGCAAATTATTATTTTACTTCTATTCACCCTTTTTCGCCCACATCTGTATCCGCATGAGCTCCGCATTAATTCATGCGGATGCGGATACACATGCGGAGTTCTAAATAAATGCGGAAGCTCCGCAATTGCAGATGCAGATGCAAATATCCGCAACATCCCTGGTAGAAACCATACCTGCGATACCAAAATTCTATAGATTATAATGCTTGTTTTTCTCTTTTCAGTTATGTGTTTTTGCAGTCGGGTTTTTTGTTTTTTGAATAATTTTCTTTTTCCAAAAATGAAATCAATCAATGAACCCAATTAATAAAATTATTTTATTATCGATTTGCCGTGATACACTCTTGCGCAGGATTGAATGTGTCGCCTTGTAAACCAGATGTGAATCTTTGCAAACAATGTTCACCTGAGGTGACACTGATTTACTGACCGTTTTTAGAACAGAACAGAACCTGTTATTATTATTGATTGTCTTAGTGCGTCCTGACTTCATGTAATTGCGATGTCAGTATTGAATTATGTAATCGAAAGATCTTGCAATTTAATTAAACTTTAAAAATGTGATACCGGCGATTAAAAACTAGTTTCACATTTAATTAATTACTTTTCACATTTAGGAATTCGATTCTCACATTTAGTTCCCACTTTGAGTACAGTGAGTCTTAAAATTCTTTCCTTTATCAAGTCAAGACACATAATACATTTTAAAGCTACGGCACTGAGCAGACTATTGCATGGAAAACCGCGATTAACACAAATAAATGTATAAAACACGTAAAGGATTTAAAAAAAAATTCATGGCGGATGTAATTCATCAGTACGGTGGGCCGCTGTGTAGTTTTAATTTTTTTAAGGCCTTGGTAATTTCGGGATTTAATATAAACCAGACAATTCCAATAATATTACGTATTCACTAAAAGGTTAAATAAACCTGAAACCAATAAACAACACACTACAGGTCGACAGTGATCTTCTTTTTCTGACTGTTTGTTGCAGTCGGTTTATTCTAGTTTTATTCATTTGTTACGTTAAGATAATATTATGGTTTTTCATTATGGACCCTTTTAGTTGACTCTGTTTAAGAATATGGGTAATTATCTTTTATACCTATAATATATTTTTTTTTTTTTATTGTCAGGCAACTAAGGCCCATAGTTAAAATACACAAAATATTCTTAATAATAATATATAAACTATTATATAATTATTAAAAACCGGCACTATCGTTTATTAATATCTAAATATTACGTTGGGTCGGCGATGTATTGCGCTGAGTCCAGGTGTTATGTATTCTCACGACACCCTTCGGCCAATGTTCTTCCTTCATGAAGGTATCCAGGTGATGAGTCGGCCTTAATCACCAAACTTACTCAACGCGAATTGGTGATCCCAGACTTATATTTATTAAGACACAACAAAAAGAAAGCTTTGCAGAAAAGTCGCATAGCTTAAAAAAAAAAGTACCAAGCAGGTTCAAGAGAAAACTCATGCAAGTAGTTTTATTTATTTATGTGGATAAATCGGTTATACCACCGACGAAATACCTACAGGTAATGAAATATAACGCCGCCGTAGGTCTAGAAATCAAAAAGATAAAGATATATAATATATAACATGAGGTCAATCAACAAGCCCATACAATAGCATGACGTCATTAGTTTTCATGTATAACATATTTCACGGTGGGGCAAACGTCTGTAGTAAAATTGGCCACCTGGTAAACTGAAGCAATGAGTTCTATACGTCTTTATTACAAACTAATAACTTCGATGTCACCTCACATTTATTTGGTTTCATACTATCTGCTATTTCTTGCAAAGTTTTGTCTTTCGTTTCCGGTAAATATTTGTTCAAAATAATTAAAGTTATTACTGAAACAATACCAAATGCAAGACATGTCCCATGCAATCCAAAATTTCTAATCAATGAAGGAGCCAGTTTTAAAAACAGACCAGTTAATAGTTTTGCAGTTAATGCGATACAACATACTGATAAATTTCTTGACCTTAACGGAATTAACTCACCAAAAACTGAAACAGACACTGACAAAGGTCCACAACTTACAGCTATTGAGAAAGCAACAAATAATGAAATTGTAACATATTTGTTTTCCATAATAACATTGAAACTAATTAAATATAAGTATATAGATAAAATAAACAAAAACATGGCACCTACACTCGACGCTGCTAACAGCAATGTGCGTCTTTTTAAAAGTTTCGATAAAGCGCAACCTCCGTACATACTCAATACTGTGAATCCATCTATTATTAACATTGCGATGTACGCAGTTGATTCACTATTTGTTATTTTCTTTAATACGTCTATAGCATACAGAGCGAAAACTAACTTTCCTGAGCAGACCCCCAAAAAACCAGTTAAAATGGCTATTAATGTTGGTTTATAAAATTCTTTAGATTTAATCGTAATAAAGAAATCAATCACGCGTTCTCTTGCAGATAGATTTTTACTTCCGCAGCTAGCAATATATTCCTTTTGAGAATTTATCAATGCTTCTAATTCTTTCTCAGAATCTTCATCACAACCTCTCAAGGAGCGATGTGATGCTGCACATTCTTCAAACCTTCCTTTGCTAGCCAACCAGTACGGAGATTCGGGCCAAATAAAAACAGTCAGTAAGGTATATATTGAACACACTATACCGAAGAGTGGAATATTCTTCCAGTGGAAGAAAGTGCCTATCGCATTAGATGCCCAAATGCCCCAGTAAAACGTAGCTGTTTTAACTGTTAGAAATATTCCTCTATATTTTGGTGAAATATACTCAGTTAAGATCATAATAGTAATTGTAGTTTGTGATGCACTAAATAATCCCTGAATTATTTCACTTATCAATATGTGAGTTATGTTTGAACTACAATATAAAACTATGAACGCGGCCAATGTATCCAAGACCGCGATGATGAAAGGTATCCTCCTGCCGATGAATCTTGTGACGATCGAGAGGATGATCACGAAGGGAAACCCACTGAAACTGTACACCGAGCCTGGAAAATACAATATCAAAATAAATAAGTTAGTACTAAAACCCGCCCGTACACGGACGCTGGAAAGTACAATAGTTTCAATATAGAGTATTATATTTAATAACATTTTATTCGTTTTTTATTTTAGAAAATAATCGAAAATTGCTACGAGGTGACGGTCTTTAAATGCCAATGTTCTCGCCCGATAAACACGTGATTCATGCTCTTAAAAGGGTTTTACTGCGTAAACGTTTAAAATACTAGAAATTGTTGTTGAATGTCATAATCATTGCTCAGATACTTTTTTTTTTGTAGGTCCCCCCGGTTACCTAGGTTGCCCCGGTCGTGTCGGATTACAGTCCTATCGGCTTAAGAGTTAAGGAATTGAAAGTGCATCTGTGTTGCCGTACACACTTGTGTACTAAACTTAAATATCTCCTGCGTGGCTAGTCTCCCTTGAGATTGGTCGCCGTGATTAATATTTGGTCGAAAGGAATATTATTAATATTATATTGGATAAGGTATTGTATTTTGATTCAAACATATTCATAAGAGGATGTATTAAAATTGACAACGAGGCATTGCCTTTAACGTGTTCAATCGAAACTGACTTTTCAAGAAAAAATATGTGAAGGAAACATTTTAGATATCGTTGAGAGCTGTGATAGAAAACTACGATATTTACAGAGTGACACAAGATACTTTTCATGCCAGAAAATATCCTCAATTACTGAGGGAAATAAATCCCCCTGCGGATGGAATAAATATTCACAGAAATATTATAAGTAAACATCCTCAACTTACTGAGCCAAGAAGCCATGTCATCTGTGATTATTTCAGTATTGTTCGCTTCCCGCCTTATCTGCGGGATGAACATGGTAGGTGCGCCGACGCACAGTCCATATATGAACACAGACGTCCATACTCCGCTGCTGATCAGCAACTGGACATAAAATACCGATATAAATTAAAATGAGTCCTGTCATCAGGAGTCAGAACCCGAAGGATAATGAGCCAGAGACGTAACAGAATGGTATCCCAGACTTTCCAGAGAAGAAAAGAGGAAAATAGTAAGACCATTTCAAAGATGATAGGAATACGACTTGAAATCTACTGCGGAGGAGAAAAACGTCGCGACGTTGAGCTATGGTACAGCCTGGGGGAGGCCTTTACTAAAAAACTAAACAATCTGGAGGTTTTCGATATCCTTTAATTTAAATAAATTGTAAAACTATTTTTAGGTTGCTTAAAGGCTATTTTTGAAATTGGCATTGAAATGAAAATAGCTCATACCATTCAACCATTTTTACATAAAATATGACATTAGTCAAAAGAATGATGGCCACTATTTATAGAATATGAAAATATGCACACAACCAGTTTTCATAGTGGAAGATAATGTACGGAAAGAATATCAATACGATACAGTATCTCAATGTTGTTCTTAAAACGGCTGATTAAGTTTTAAAAGAAGTAGGTTTAAAACTATTTACGTTTTCTTGAATTTGAACGATTTAATCTTTTGGAACGCAGGGAAGATCATGAATGAAAATTATTTTCTTTGGTTTAAAGGTACCTACATAAACTACATCAACAACTTTACATCAACATTTTTCCCAACTTTGAGTTTAAATTAAGAAAATCAACGGATGTTATTGTCTTTACGTTCCAAATAATGCTAAATAGAATACACAGTCACGTGCCCGAAACCGCGGGCAAGCTAGATAAGGTAATAATCCATAATTATGTTAATAATTAGAGACTTTATGTAAACAAAGTTGACAGTCTGTTATGTAACTTATGGCATTATACCTATCGCTAAAATAGAAGTGATATTGTAGAGGTTACAAATCAATAACAAGAAACCCTTAATAATTTGACTTAAATAACATATTTATGGGTTATTCCTGTCTAATCCACCGCTAACTACACATAATAGATTTCTATCTCTTACATATAGGACTGTACAATTGTACATAGACAGGTACTATTATGGAATGCCTTGCCCGAAGGCTGGCTGCTCAATCTTTGTCCACTTTTAAAAAGAAAATCACTTCCTTCCCTCTTCAACCTTTATCATTATATATAGTTGTCTCTTGTGTCTATATAATATTATATTTTATATGAGTTTAATATTTATGTTTGTTCGTATTGCACGACTCTTAATGCGAAGCATTAGAGTGTGCTCTACGATCGAAAAATTTTTTTTGCCCCATTTCTGTAACTGTTTTTATTGTTACACTCCTGCTAGTACTCAGAACCTACTTAATTTATATACCATTGTATAGATGATTAAATGGAGATTAATACTGTACTTTTTAACAATTGATTTAATGCAGCAGAAATGGAAAAAGCATCAAAATAGTTGAAAAAAAAATCCTGTCCGTCAATTTATGAACCCTGAAAACATTGTAGCTTGCGATAAAATCAATTAATTGAGTCAATTTTTTTTTTTATACATTTGTTTCAGCCGTAGAAGGAACCCTATTGAAAATGGCTCTTTTATTCAAAGTAGTTTAATTATAATTAATAAAATACTAACTAAAATATAATATCTTTATCTAAATATTTTCAACCTTGGTCTTGATGTTGCCTAGCAACCGCCAAGTAAATATCTTTGTCAGTCTTTGACATTACGACTTCATGAAAAGTTATAAATTGTTAATTTTTGTTAGAAACTATGTTTTGAAATTCTTTTTCGTTTATGAATGAGTGTTATGTATGAGGCGTGCACTTTTGGATTTTCCAAACTATTTGTTTTTTTAATATGTTAATGGTACACCACAGACTACCTGCAGTATTGTCTCTCCTTCTCCCTTTAAATCCATCCAACGGGTGTCTTTAAAATATCGCTTTTAACGTTATAACCGCCCACTGTGGCACCCTATGCAAAATTTCTACATTTGTATCTGTAATTCGTATGGTGTAAATAATAAAGAGTATTCTATTCTGTTCTAACTATTATCTTGAGAAGGATCGGATAGGGAAACGGGTCGAAAAAGTTCGAATAATCTATCGCCTTATCTAGGTCGTCGAAGATTACAGGCTAGGTTTCGTTTTGAAATAGTTTAGTTTCGAATGAAAATGCCGGTTTTTAGAAGTCAATACCTAAGTAACGTCATGGAAAAAAAGTACTGTGGGGTATCAAAATAAAGGGCTTGAGGAGAAAATTCAAAAAACATAACGCTAAAGGGAGGTACCTAATTAAAAAAACCAGACTGCATAACTAAACTGTTCAAAACAAGCTCACACACAGCACAAGCTCGCAGTCTGATGCAGTTGGTGGCATCAAATCTGAAATTCACATAATTATAATAACTGCATCAGAATGATTGAATTGATCTTGTTTTGAGCTTTTTAGTTGATGTTTGCTGTAGCAGTCGGGTTTATCGATTCTTTCAATTTTTCATATGTTATTTTTGGTACTTAAATACTTTTATAAATGCTCATTAAAAAGTACCAAACGACTGGTACACAGGGAAACACGCGACACTTGTTTCGCTGTTTACCAGTACTTTGTAAAAACGCCTTCAAAATAAATTGAAAAGCAAGACAATGTCGCTTCAGCACTGAATTTCAAATCTGTCTAACTATTACTTACCTGTTTCAGAAACGGTTTCCAATCTATGTTTTTTTTAAGTTTCGCGTACTGTTCACTGTTTTGCGGAATATCTTTATATTGACACTTATCCATCGCGTAAAAAAATTAATTAATGCTTAAGCTTACACAATGTTTTTAGATATCATAATATATTTAATTCACCCCGGATTATTTATAGCTTATTTTTCATCGCGAATTTAAACAAAAAATATGTAATTGTTTTATGGTGAATTTCCTATAATCCACTCACGCACTATTCAATCGGTCGCTTTGGTAAATCTGATGTGTATCTTTGTAAATTAATAATGGTACCCTATAGCTAAGGTGAAACTTACTGACCAGTTAAGATACTAATACAACCTGTTATATCAAACGATAAAAAACATGTGATTTGGGCTTATAATAAATGTAAATCATAGTGGTCTTTACGCATAAACATCTTTGAGTTATAGGCTATAAACGTGCATAACAGAACCAAAATGTTCGTCTAAAATCGCCATTAGTCAAAGTCAAGACTTTGACTTGACTTTGACTTTGCATTCTACGTGAATCTAGAACCAAAATGTTCGTCTAAAATCACCATTAGTTAGCTGGCGGTGGGGGGTTTTTGCTCCGTAGTGAATACAACGCCTTTGCCCTGCAGGGAAATACAACGCTGTTTAGCAGCCTTTTGGTAAGAACAAAATGATTTCTTCCTTTGATTCTTACTGACAGAGAAGCAGAGTAAAGTCAATCTTTATGGTTTTTGACTGCACACTGTTGTTTATACTTTTCCAGAGTAAGTTCGCACTGTATAATTATGCTTTCTGAACAATGAGAGGTCAGCTTATACTAGAAATGTATAGCGTGATGTGTGTTTGTGCGAGCCCGAATCGGTTGTCACTTCTTTTATTCGAAGTACAAATGTTGACAAAAATAAACAAACTCTTTAAAGCAAGTCCCACCGGGAAGCGAGTAGAGCTGAGCTAATCGGATACAGCTGAATACCAGTATTTTACGTGTAGCGTCTGCCTATTAAACCTCCACAACCCAGTTACTGAGGATCTATAATTTTAGCTGGTATTATATTAAAATTTAGTACGATACGTTGTTTTATGAAATGCATAAACATAATTTAATGGATACAAACCGATTTGAAAGATGTTTTAGCGAATTTATTAAAAAAAGATTTGGCACACTTCAACTATTACTATAGCACTGCTACAATAATTTTTGGCGCACGAATGAGGTTTATACGGGACTGTTGGTATGCTTATGTACTCTATAGTAGTTTCAGTTTTATGAAATGTATTGAAAAACGAAGTCCCAAGGTGGACCGATCACCCTGTCTGTGGCTACAGAATCCCCGGATGCGAGAAGCTCAGAACCGATCGATGTGGTGACGCTTAGGGAATGCCTAAAACCAACAGTGGATGTCTTCCGTCTGAAATGATGATGATTGAAAAAACATAATGGTAACGCGCCAAATGAAAATTGTACCTAAATCAGGTATACCTAAATCAGCCAACATATAAAATATTTTCAAGATTGCCAAGAGTTTCAATTCATCTTTCTCTACAACACTCACAAAAATATTTAGCTTAAGAACTTTATGGATTCAGGGTAAACACTTAATGTTTTAATATTCATAGATTACATGTGCTTTGAAATATAATGTAGGTGTTGTCAGCAATGAATTAGCAAGCAAATATTGTCTGGGGGATTGACCTGCTCGTCATAAATATTGTTAGCTTGCCCGCAGACAACCGACACGAAATAAGGTAATAATAACAATATTAAATGACATTTTAGGCTTGCATAATATTTTATAGGACCAATGGACAAAGAAATTGCACACGTGATAGTTCAGGGCATTGTTAATTTGAGTCTAGCTTAAACTGTTGGATTGGTTTTCAGAGCGAAATAATCTCCAATCTTGTCTTAAAAACCTAGTACTTTGCATAAGTGATATTTTTTCTGTAACTTACATGAGTATGACTAACAGCTGTCGAGTCGGTGTACAGTCGACTGCCTGTGGGCGGCCTTAGAGAAAGGGCTTTATTCGTGTTTTGGTCTACTTGGGAGAGTTTCGGAGAAAAAGGAATCTTTTGCCAAAGCTTTTAACTGCATTAAAGTTGTAGAAATTAATCTCATAATTAATTA
Source organism: Conistra vaccinii (assembly GCA_948150665.1). Classification (NCBI taxonomy): domain Eukaryota; kingdom Metazoa; phylum Arthropoda; class Insecta; order Lepidoptera; family Noctuidae; genus Conistra; species Conistra vaccinii. The sequence continues at coordinate 855,727 of OX411328.1, forward strand.
TAGTCAGAAAATAACAATATTTGAACTCGTTCTTGACCGAAAGACCCGAGAAGACTATTAACAAAGAGTATTGGGAAACTATGGGTGAGACCTTTGCCCAGTAGTGAGACAACATAGGTTAATTGCAAATAAAATAGCAATATCACTGCTACGTTTAATTAACTTGTGGCCATGGAAGATACCTTGGCCACCTACTGGGCCAAAGTAATCTATACTATATTTGAAATAAGATACATCTATATTCCGAAATAAGATTAGACAATTAAACAAACCTTTTTTTACAGTCCATTAATTTAACCGATTAACTTGACTTGACTTCAATGTACCATACATACGTGCAATCAACTTGTAAAACCTGCATTATTATTTTGTAGGTAGATTAATGGCGGCACCTGCTTTATTATTAATAAATAGTGATAAAGGAAAAGTTCTGTACTTAACTGGAAAAGGCACTTAAGTACTTTTATTTAAATGTAAGTAAATATAATTTAAGTTAAATGTCAGTTCAACATAAATATTGCATTGAAAGTTATTATGAATTAAAAACTAGATATTATTTTTATTGATTTTATTTTTAAACCGTCGATTTTTTAATATTTGATTTTATCCTGTCAACTTGCTTGTCTTGTTTTTCTGTCATTTTAACTACACTAAAGTTTGAACCATTTTAATGTTAAAAACTAAAGAAGACACATCATGACGACAGAAAACCAAAACAAAACACTACAAAAGTCAATAGTTTATTCCCCCTACATTAATATCCAGGTTGAATATTCCTAATGTGTTTTCCAGAGGAAACGTTTCGCTCTATTTTCTTTTAGTGTGGGAAGCAAAATATTTTATGACGTTCCTAATAGGCCATTAAATGTCCCCACTATTAGACGAATGTGCCCCACAGCGGGGCTGGGGGCATGATGTATTAGACCCCTACGTCTTTCAACATCCAAGGGGTTTCTTTATAGGTTTGGAGAATAGGCAAAATATTATTCCTAAGTGGACAATATTGAACATTCATGGAAGATTTTCGTTTATTGCTAGACAAGATTTCTGAAGATTTTTTTAACTGAACGTAATTTTTTTTTTTTACCTATTATATTACTCATTAAGAAAGTTCAACTGAGGATATTTTTTTTAGTTTTTTTGTTTTATAAATTTTTGGATTGCTCTGGATTTCTAGTTTACAAGTACCTACGACATATTTTATGAGATATTTTTTTATTAAATTGAGTTTTTCTTGTTTATCACATCATACTAAGTGTGATGTGATAAACAAGAACAATTGAACAAGTTTTGTTCAATTACTTACAACACACAACATTGCAGTTTTATTAATTTGCAGAATATGCTGAGTCAGATACTGATATCGAAGAACATAATGCGTCTGACGACAATCGTAGTAACAATAATTCGTATGTGAACATTTTTTGAATTGAAAACTTCTTGTGAACAAAAATCATGGAACTCGCGTCATCGTCACCGAACGGCATCTACACCGCACGCTTTCCATGATAAACGTGTTGACAAACGCACTTATGTTTTTTTCGTTCTTGTTCTGACAGCAAGCCACATAAATTTCTAACATTTTCGTTAGATGACGTTACGTTGTTAGAGGCATAATAAATATTGTAACTGTGGTAACAAATATATATACATTATTTACTTAGTTTTCACTTCTATCGGCAGTCCCCAAAGACTGCCCTGCTTGTTTTTTTTTATAACATTGTTTTTAAAAATATTTTTTAAATATATCATGCTACCACACATCATCATGGACTGCCTCGTTGGTCTAGTGGTAGCAAGCGCTACTGCCGAGCACGAGGTCCTGGGTTCGATCCCCGAGTCGGGCAAAGTGTTATTGGGTTTTTCTCAGTAGCAGCCCGGAGTATGGATTTGTGCCCGGTTAATGACAATAGGCTCGCCCCCTATTACATGGGACAAAAAAAAAACATAACTGGCAAAATGTGGGTGTACCTGCTACAAGTACACCTCTGCCCACCCCTTCGGGGAAACAAGGCGTGATGTTGTGTGTTGTGTATTTATATCATGCTATTTTTATATGAATTGCATTAGAATACTATTATAAAAGACGTATACAGGAATATTTGCCTTCTGAACCAGGCCCTTCATCCAACCGTCTAACGAGAGCCTCAAGAGATGTTGGTAACTATATGCTTTCGGCCATCGGGCCATTGGCGGTTATCACAATCGGCACAATTGCAGCCAAGCTCACATTCCATAATTATGTCAATCGTGTGCTAAGTCGAGATATTTTATTTGTTTCTGTTTTTCAGCTTTCAGCCAATTGAATCATGTAAACATTTTTTCTGTCCATCCTGCGGTTTGCAAAGCTTAAAGAGGATACCTTAAAGTACCTACACAATCAGATATCCAGACATAATCTAAATGGCTGCGATGTTTGCCTTTGAGTGTGGTCACAACTTTCAGAGTGCCTCAACTGAGTTTTGATTAAAAAGCAAGTTGTTCATTCGTGTGTTCTAAACACAGATGAACAATTCACGATTCTGTTGTTTTTTCTGTTTCTACTCAACTGTTTTTTCCGTGATTGACTGATGCGATAAACGCCACTTTCGTTTGGAGAGTTAAATCCGATCAGATCACGAAATTTATCAATTTGTATTATCGCATTAGCCGGTAAATTAATAATAAGTCTGTCTTTAAAATTAGCTCCTTTAACATTTAGGACTGTTGGATTGCATGGAGCATTCCTTACATTTGGTGTTTCTTCATTAATTAATTATCATAGTCGTTTTGTATAAATATCTACCTGCTATATACAGCCTGCTATTTCTTGCAAAGTTTTCATGCTTGCCAACCAGTACGGACAACGAACACACTATTCTAAACAGCGGAATATTGTTCCAATGAAAGGAGGTAGGTGCCTATCACATTAGAAATGCCCCAGTAACCGCCCCAACCCGCATTACCAATTACCTAGTTCTTGTCTCTGTGCGATAAACGAGTACTCACCGGCACGTGAACAGTCAGCTATATGTATCTCTTTAACTTACACGGGACCTACAAATTATTGCACGTTTCCTGAGCGAGGAAATCATTGATACTACTACGTATACTTCATTTGAAATAAGATTAGATATTTAAACAAAACTTTATTGCAGTCCGTTCAACCGATTCTGATTTATATACCGTAGGCATAAGGATGGCCTCGGGGGAGGCTGGATCGCTCCAACGCGAATGTATACGTACATCCGTGGTGGGGCGACCCGGACTGCCAGGCACTTCTTCTCATGCAACCGAGCGGGTGGGCAGGTTGCGGATAGCCCAACTCCGGCTGCGGGACCGACCACTGGCGATCACACGGACTGCCAGTGGGCGATGCCGCACTCGGAGCATCTCTATAAAGTAGATCCCGGACAAGAGAAGTTCCCGAAAGCCCAATCCCAGGCTTAGGGTAACCTATATACCCCTATCCTATGTACCTATCACCTAACCAAGCCATATCCCTCCCGATCCATACACATCCCGTCGATCATAAATCCCTAGGCCAACTCCCAGACCTAGGGTGACCCCCAATTGAGCCCATATCCCCCATCCACTAATTGCCTTCCCTCCCATTCCCTTTATCCCGTCGGTCCTAGAGGAAGGGTAACCTCGATTCCAAAAAAGCCCACCCCCCACAAAACAATGAATAACATGCAGAATGATGATGATTCTACCCAGGTGGGTCCCGGCCAAGCCGGGGAATCCCACACCGCTTCGGCGGTTAGCCCCTATCGTAATATGGGGGGGGCCTCAAACTGCATTATCGACCAATTAATGCCGCACTTTTCAGCGCGGCCGGCTGCTGATCTAGCGCCCACTACACAGGCTGCGTTTAGCGCGCCCATGAACCCAACTTCGGTTGCGACCATCGCGCCAATACCCACGACAAGGACTATGCCTCCCACTGGCCTCTGGGAACAGAGTGCCGTGCGGAATAGCAAGACCAACCCCGACATTGACCCAGAACAGCACAGACATACAGGGACGGGGAAAGATGACGGACCCGGCAGCCCTAGCACTCTTCCGGTTGCCAACGAAGAAGTACGCCCGCTGACAAAGCGCGAAAAATTCTTGGCCCGGAAAAAGAGAGCAAGCGACCGAAAGCGGAAACTTCGCGAAGGCACTAGCCAGCGCGAAGCGCGATTGGACGCTCAAGGGGAGGTGCGCGACCGGCCCCAAGTACGCGTAGGGGAAACCCAGCGCGAAAAGGGGCCGGACGCACGCGACAGGCCGCAAGAGCGTGAAGGGGAAACCCAGCGCGCAAAGCGGCCGGACGCGGAACCACGCGTGCGTGGGCAGTCTTGCGAAGGGGCAACCCAGCGCGAGACGCCTACGCACGTGAGCGAGTCCGCCGGGACCGACAGCCGACCCCAAGACAGACACGGACGGACCCCACGACCGACCTCGTCCTAAGCACAGTAGGGGCAGGCGGGGTGGTTCCAAACACCCGGCGTTGCCGGCAAAAAACACCCAGCCAGGCACCTCCAAGCCGCAGCCTGGACCGAGCGGTACAGGGCCGGCGAAGAGGGGACGCCCTGATGATACGGCTTCACCAAGCATGTTCCAGGGGGACGCCAAACGGGTGAGGATCCACTCTGCTCAAGGGGAGCAGAGGACCTATGCGCGAGCCACGAAGGACATCCCAGCGCGGCTTGCCGTAGCAATCTGCCTCCCCCCACCCTCCAGAGACCTGACTAGGGACGAGGCCGACTACATAAAGACGAACCTCGAGAACCTGGTCATGGGCACAGACTCTGCAGCGCCACTCCCTGCCTTCCGCGGATACCCACGGGTAGCGGAAGGCACCGTGCAGATGTGGTGTGAGGACGACTATGCCCTGACCTGGCTGACCCAGAATGTACCCTCGATTAAACTACCGACTACTGACTCGACACTTATGGTACTGAGACAGACTGACGTGCCCACCCGTGTCCGAGTCTCGCTTTTTGTCCCTCGTTACAGAGGCGACATAGCCAGACTCCAGGGTATTCTGATCCGTCAGAATACCTGGTATGACATTGCCAGGTGGACACTGCACAGGGCGACTACCGTCGGTGGCGACAACTATGGGACTTATTTGACCCTGGGTGTGCCACCGGAGGAAGCCGTAAAGGTCCGGGCCCGGGAGCGGCGTATATCATACCTACTTGGGTCGATATACGTACGCTTCTGGCCCACGGCCCAACCCCCCGACGTCCAGACCGACAGCACAGACGGCAAAACCTTACCACCGACGACACTGACACAGACGACCGACTCCGACATTGACCAACTGGAGGAAGTCATGGCCCGAGCCGTAATGGCTGACGCCGAGGACAGCATACCGCCCGAATCACCTGGCTGGAGCGAGCGTCTACTCGCCTCGTCGCCGGGTGAGCTCCAACACGACAACTACAGAGAGGAGGCGGAGAGACTGTCTGATGGATCCATCAGCGACTAACTCCTCTCCACCACCTCCATCCCCCCTAAACATCATCCAGACCAACCTCCAGCATAGCCAGACTGCCACGGCCAGCTTACGCAGGGCACTGGAGGTAAAGCCCCGAACCATCGCACTGATCCAAGAGCCGTGGATCAGGAACAACAGAGTATGCGGCCTCGGTAACATCGGAGGTAAGCTAATTCTCGACACACACAGCTCAGACAGGCCAAGAACCTGCGTCTACATACCCAAAGAAATTCCTATCACACCACTCACTCAATTCTGTTCCAGAGACCTGACAGCTGTCAGGCTCCAGACCGAAGGTAGTGTTCCAGATGTTGTACTGGCCTCGGCATACATGCCAGGCGACGACCCGGACTGCCCGCCAAAAGAGCTGGCCGACCTGGTGCAGCACTGCGAACGCTCCAAACTAGACCTGATCATCTGCACCGACTCAAATGCCCACCATCCGCTCTGGGGCAGCGATGCACCGAACTCCAGGGGAGAGGTACTATCCAACTATTTATTCTCTACTAACCTTAACATCGTAAACCGCGGCTCCGAACCCACTTGGGTTACAGTCCGAGGACAAACGATTATAGATTTAACACTCGCTACAGAAAACGCGACTAACTCTATCACAAACTGGCACGTATCGGACGAGCCTTCTTGTTCAGATCACAGAAGGATCCGCTTTACACTAACTACAAACACTAAAGAACCACCACCGAGGCGTAACCCGAGGCGCACCAATGTACCAGAGTACAAACGCCTCCTGGCCTGCTTATTAACAAGACACCTAACACAAGTAACCCTAAGGGACCAAGCACAATTGGAATACACCGTCACAAAACTATCAGAGTACCTAATCGAGGCTTACCACGCATGCTGTAAACTAAGAGCGCCACAAAGGAAGAACGAGAGGAATCCCTGGTGGAACGCTGAACTTAGCAAACTCAGAGATGCGCTACGTAAGCAATTTAACAGAGCTAAAAACACGAGACTCCCGGACGACTGGGAGATATACAAAGAAACCCAATATATATACAAAAAACAGATCAGGACAGCCAGGAGGACTGCCTGGCGTAAATTCTGTGAATCTATCGAGACAAACAATGAGGCCGCAAGGGTAAGGAAGATCTTATCGACTGATCAGGATCGAACCCTTGGCGCGCTTAAAAAACCCGACAACTCATACACTTTAACTGACTACGAAACCAGTAAGGTCCTTCTCGAGACTCACTTCCCAGACTATAAAATCCTGGAGGACGGGACGTGGGAGGCTGAACCAGAATGGACCCCAACGGAACATGACTGGTCAAGAGCCCGCTATATAGTAACAGAAGACCGAATAAAGTGGGCTATCAACACCTTTCAGCCATACAAGTCGGCAGGGCTGGATGGCATCTTCCCAGCCCTGCTGCAGTGGGGGGTAGATTACCTGACACCATGGCTAGTAGAGATCTACCGAGCCTGCATAGCACTCAGATACACACCTCTCGCATGGCGCGAGGTGAAAGTCATCTTTATACCCAAACCCGGCAAAACCGATTATACACAACCCAAGGCTTATAGACCTATAAGCCTCACATCCTTCTTACTGAAAACCCTCGAGAGACTCTGTGATAGGCACATCCGAGATGGACCTCTCCGGGTAAAACCACTGCACAAACAAGAGCATGCGTACTCCACAGGCAAATCAACAGAATCCGCGCTGCACAGCGTGGTTTCCAAAATTGAATGCGCAGTGGACCACAAATGTTCAGCACTGGCCGCCTTCATTGACATCGAGGGCGCCTTTGACAAGACCATGTTTAACAGCATAAACATAGCCCTCGACAGACACAGCATAGACTCAACCCTGAGTGGCTGGATCACCAACATGCTCAAACTGAGAGCTGTACAAGTCACAGTAAATGACACTACAAGGGCCATCGTCGCGAAAGGCTGCCCGCAAGGGGGCGTCCTCTCGCCGCTCCTATGGAACCTGGTAGTAGACAGCCTCATCAAAACACTCAACGACAAAGGTTACTTCACCGTAGGCTACGCCGATGACTTAACCATAATAATAAACGGAACCCACGAAAACACACTATGCAACCTCATGCGTCAAGCCCTGAGGATTGTAGAGGAATGGTGTAACAAGCATCAACTCTCAGTGAACCCCACAAAAACCGAACTGATTCTCTTCACAAAAAAGAGAAAACTGACGACACTACAACTACCACGATTCTTTGGAACAACCCTAAGCCTTTCAACTGAAACCAAATACCTGGGCATTTATTTGGACAAACAACTGAACTGGGCAAAACATACGAACTACATTACTACAAAAGCCAGCATATCCCTGTGGCAGTGCAAACGACTGCTTGGCAGGAATTGGGGGATCAGCCCCAAGGTCACCCACTGGTTATACACTACAGTCATCCGACCAATTATCACATACGGCTCACTGGTCTGGTGGCCCAGGACGGACCTGAGCACAGCCCAAAGAGATCTCGAAAAACTGCAGCGATTTGCTTGCGTCGCAATCACGAGCAGTATGAGAACCACACCCACCGCCGCCCTACAAGCAATGCTGGGACTGCCGCCCCTGCACCTCATTGTGCGGGAGGAGGCGGCTTTAGCTGCCTTTAGGCTCCATTTATCAGGGACCCTAAGCAATGACTCCAGAGTTAAGCACACACGCATAAAGGAAGATGCGATCAAACGACGACCAATGATGGCATCACCTTGTGATAAAGCCCCGAAAACACACCACTTTCAAAGGCACTACAACATTGTACTTACAGAAGAACAGTGTGACTACTCAGGCCCGAAAGAGATGAGAGTATACACCGATGGATCAAAGACAGACTCCGGCACGGGAGTCGGAGTCTTCTCACACGACTTCAATATAAATATATCCAGCTCGCTGGGAATGTTCAACACCGTCTATCAGGCGGAGTGTGTGGGCATCATACAAGCGGTCTACGCCCTAAAAGCTTGGAGGGTTACGGATACACATATACGTATACTCTCCGACAGCGCCTCAGTTCTCCAATCCTTACAGAAAAAATGTATCACCTCAAAGATAACACTAGAATGTCACAATGCCCTAGAACACATAACGTTGTCTAGCCGCAACACGGTGACACTACAATGGATAAAAGGACACAGCGGATCGCTAGGCAACGACGCAGCAGACGAGCTCGCTAGACGAGGATCCAGCACCGAACCTATCGTACCCATCCCCTTCAATCAAATACGCAGGTGGCTACAAGAGTTCACCCACACACAAGCGGAGCTTTGGTGGACCTCGACACCCGGCTGCAGGCAGTCCAAGGAAGCTATGCCATCCTTGGATAGCGTGCTAACCAGACGTTTACTACGCCTGGACAGGAACGGCCTGCGCCTGGTGACGGGGACTATCACGGGACACTGCTCGCTAAACAAACACTTCCACACAATAGGCATAACGGACAGTCCTCTGTGCAGGGCGTGCATGGAGGCTGAGGAGACCGTCGCGCACGGGCTCTTTGAATGCACAGGCGTCACCCAGATTAGAGCACAAACCCTCGGGTCACCCAGATCTTTCACAGACGTTCTAAATAGACTGGGAGTTTTAATTAACTTCTGGAGGGAGGTGGGCTGGTTGGAATAACCCCCCAAATGGCCGCCATGGCCCACGCACAATGGTCCACTTGAAGGACTAAGTGCGGAAACCAAACCCTTTAACATAGAACATAGAACATAGGCATAAGGATGGCATTAAAAGCAAAAAAGTGGTTACAATAATTATCAACTGTTTACGGCAGCTGCCATTTGTCATGCCACCAACGTAATAGAAGTCAAAATCGGTTGTTCGGACTGTAAAAAAGGTTTAGTTAAATGTCTTATCTATTTCAAATGAAGTATAGATAGATAAATAACAAATAATAAATAGATACTTACGTCTTACATTACATCTAAATAACTGATATCGTAGTGAAAACGATAGGCATCCAGCTAGACTTCACGTGGGTGTTCTGCCAGACCTTTGATAAAGAAACGTCATAAAATAGCCTACTTCCCTTTACTCTAAATGCCAACGTCAATCATTTGCTATTTCTTAACATAAATAATAAATAAGACCACTTTTTCTGATCTTCCATTTTTGAAGACCATTAAATAATCTGCCATCGTTTACTAAACTAAATGGGTCCTTAATGTTCTATGAGATATTTTCCAAAGGTAAAGTAAGAGTAGTCAACTTTGCAAGATAACAAAATAATGGCACAGTTTTCATTGAAAAAGTTCTGATAACAATCTGCGAACTTTAAGAGGTTATTTAATGTAGTGTATAATTTCAATAAAATAACTAACTTTTTAATAAAGGTTATTTTTTGCGTGCACATCGATTCTTTATTGGGGCAAGTTTATCAGTGTTTAAGTAGTTGCGATAAGAGTTTAAATTGGAATAGCTATGAAAACTTATTTAGCCACCATTTAAATGTGTTCATCGCTAAAAGCAATATTATATTATGCTTATAAGATATTTTTAACCCCCTATTCACTTTATTATCATCCAACGAGCTCTCTTTATGGTTAAAAAAAAAACATCAGGCAGTCTTTGGAGACTGCCGATAGAAGTGAAAAGTAAGTAATGCCATCTAACGAAAATGTCAGGAATTTATGTAGCTTGCTGTCAGTATAAGCCGTCTTACGAATTTTCGATCAGGTCAATTGTCCTCACGCGAGTTTAACATTTTTTACCCATCCTAAAAGAAGTGCACAACGCCGCTAAAGAAGTTTTCACTTCAATAAAACAGAGTGCGCTGTCAACAACATTTCTACTCTCCCTCCGTCTTACGAAATTTCGATCAGGTCACGTGTCCTGACCCGAGTTTAACATTTTTTACCCATCCCAAAAAAAATGCACAACGCCACTTTAAAGAAGTATTTTTACTTCAAAAACAGTGTTATTAGGTATGCGAGGACAGTGTAGGTCTTTCAACAAGTACTTAACAAAATAGAAGATGGTCAACAAGTCTACAGTCCACTAAGCTTAGAGCGTTCAAACATTAGTAAAGAGTACCGAACCATGTCTCTAAAACTAAAATCCATAAAACCACCAACCTAAGATTATGTACTACTTTTGTTTATTCAATCACATGATGGCAGAGGTCTATAAACGTCACTTAGTAAGTACTTTGGCTAAGCGTTATTCCTGTCACTATCGTACAACTGTCAAACCTCAAGTGTAAGATAGAGTCGGGAACATGTCTAAGCTGAAGCACGCGCTAAGTAGCGTTTAGATACCTCGGCCTCAGTCCTTCAACATTAAAAGCATAATTAAACCTTGGAACGGAAAAATAATCTTTGTTCCCGCGTTGTTCTTCGTAACTTTAGAAGAAACTTTGTGCTTCGTAAGCGTATTTTTTGTGAAGATGCTTCAACGGCTTAATACTTTATCCTGACTGTGTCAAGGCTGTTTGATCAATTAGCTCAATTAATTATTTGGCACTTGCCCCGATTTTTGCTACTTAGGAACTCGAACTTTCATCGAACGAATGAAAGAATTGTGAAACTTATGTTTTTTTCGTTTATGTTTTTATTTTTTTGTTTAACATAATTTTTGGACCAACGTTATTGGGTAGGTATGTGGACGAGAATGATTTTCTAGTAATAAACTTTTGTTAATATAATATCACTTCATTTATTAATGTTGTGCAATAAAATAAAAAAGTCTAATTAATAATCATTTCGTATTATAAAACACGCGAAAAGCATAAAATATTAATTTATTATAACCAAACATAACACTTTAAATTAACTTAAACGATTATAAAAATCTACGTCTAACCAGTTCAAAAAGACGTTAAGCCGGTAAATCTTGCATATTTAATATTTAACTGATTATTAGCAATATAAATAATTATTCTATGCTGTATCATTTCCATTATCATCTACACGAATTGCTAAATTTTTCAATGATTTATACAAGACTGATTATTTGATTAATAATGGCAAACGTAAAAGCCCCTGTAGACGGGGCACAATCTTTGACCACAAAGGAATAAGAGTTAAATCTTTTAATGACATGTACTGGATTGACATTACTACCGAGCAATTAAAAGGAACCATAACTGCTAAAATTATTTTGATATTTTAGGTTGGATATTTTGTAATAAAGATTTTTAACCGACTTCAAAAAAGGAGGTAGTTCTCAATTCGGTTGTATTTTTTTTTCTGCCAAACTTAGCAAAAGCTTGACTATAACTAAGAGACATACGTTTACATAGAAATATGATGTTTAATTAATTGTATTTATAAGTAAAATTAATGTTTTTACAACAAATCAATGAACTGTATCAAACCAAACAAAAAACATGTAAAGAAATATGATAATGACACAAAGTTTCCAAGTTCGTCGCACCCAACACTTAGGGAGTTTACAAAACTCGTAATTACATTACAAAAGTGATTCAAGTTACTGAGACTGTGGTAGGGGCTTCCGAAATACAACAGTTTTTGTTACCACCTGTGTGAGTAGCCAATATGTTCGAAGTTGTAGTAGGTTGTGGTGATTTAGTCATTTAAAAACAAACAAAATTTAGGTACACCATATTTCCGGTTATTATTGTTATATTATTATTTTCCCCGCCTGCGATACCAAAATTCTATAGATTATAATGCTTGTTTTTCTCTTTTCAGTTATGTGTTTTTGCAGTCGGGTTTTTTGTTTTTTGAATAATTTTATTTCAAGTTTTTTAGTTTTATTAATATAATCTTAATTTGGAATTGACTCATTACCAGCTTTTATTTGATACCAATATTGTTAAATTTATTAAAAAAAAAATCTTCCCTTCCCTTTTTATGTACTTGCAGATGCAATACATAAATATTATATAGCCTATGTCACTTCTACGATTAAGACGAATCTAACGACACCTCCTATGTTAAAATCCATCAAGCCGTTTAGGCTACAGAGCGTGCCAAAGAAATAGACATACATACATACATACATACATACTCTCGAAAAACATTACCCTCCTTCTGGGGCAGTCGGGTAAAAACAGGCTGTTACTCAGTTTAAAAAAGATTTTTCTTTAAATAAATGAGAATTAGGAATAGGAAGCATTAGCGAGGCCTCAGTCCAAGGTCAGTTCGGATGGATCACACGTTCACGTCCGTGTAGCCGCTAGATTTATTACTCGGCCTCCACGCCAAACGACGATCCAATACTGGCTACTATACTATTAGGAACGGGTAGGAAGCCCGTGTTTAGGAAATTTATTGGATTTTGTGGAGAATAATTCTTAGTGAAGATTTTAAATAAGAAACATGGAACACGTAGTCAAACGAGTACCTATAATAAATAAACGTAGCTTGAACGTACCGTGTTGCCAGTGATGACTTATGGCACTGAAACGTGGTCGCTCACAATGGGCCTTATCAGAAGGCTAGTCACCCAAAGAGCAATGGAGAGAGCTATGCTTGGAGTTTCCCTACGTGATCGAATCAGAAATGAAGAGATCCGCAGGAGAACCAAGGTAACCGACATAGCCCGAATAATTGCCAAACTTTAGTGGTAATGGGCAGGACATATTGCTCGCAGAACAGATTGCCGATGGGGCCGAAAGGTTCTGGAATGGCGACCACGTACCGGAAGACGTAGCGTTGGAAGGCCTCCCACAAGATGGACCGATGACCTAGTAAAGACCGCAGAAATTCGCTGGATGCGGGAAGCACAGAATCGGTCGAAGTGGCGGTGCTTGGGGGAGGCCTATGTCTAGCAGTGGCCGTCTTTCGGCTGATATGATGAACGTACCTCTTGGCCAGAAGTTTGGGTATTTAGTTCCATGATTGATAGGATACATTTACCAGTATTCCCCTCATGTGGAAAACAGCAATAAAATAAAACATAATATAACATCACGCCTTGTTACACCGCAGGGATAGGCAGAGGTGTACCTATAGTACTCAGACAGCTATATTTAAGTAAGTATTTAATTTATTTAGGTAAGCCAACAAATTGTTTACATAATACATTTACAAAAAATTGCTTGATTATTTATTATTTAATTAATTATATATTTATGAGTGCAACATTTACCTACTCACAGGCTATCGCCACATTCACCATAATATGTAGGTAGATAAACAACATATCGTCGCTCGGCATCCAATACCGCGAATGTGACATTTTTGACGAAAATCTGATTTTCGTCAAAAATGTCACGTTCGCGGTATTAGATGCCGAGCGACAATATTATTATTAACTAAACGGATTTATTAATATTACATTAATAATTATTGATAAATCGTGTACCAAAAATAATTTGTCTGCGAATTGAACATCGAAGAAATAATACGCGAAATACGTCATGAATCAATATTATGTATGCTGTGTAGCTAAACAAGATTTTTATTTATTTATTTATTCATACATACAGTCCCATGTTTGTTTTGTACCATTAAACAAGAAATTGTTTGTAAAGGTAGATAACAACCTAAAGAATATTATCTTTTCGTGATCTAAAAATAAAAGAACACGTTTAATAAATTATTATATGTTAATTAATGACTGACGATTAAGTACCCGGTTTAGTAATGGTACCTACTTATTATTTTTCTGTATCTTATCTATAACTAGTGACCATTGCTTCGCACATCATTTACGACTTGAAGAATCATCGACATTTCTTTATTATATGTAAGTTTAATGCTATTGTATTATATAAACCTCACACATACAGATCTAAACAACGCAACAGATCTAAATGTGGATGACCGCATCTAGATCTGTTGCGTTGTTTAGAAAAACAACACAGTTACACAAACACGAAAAGCGATTTTAAGATAGACTAATACTAAGCAGGATTAAAGAAACGGACTCTGTGACTAAACTATTTATTACTGACCTCTGCTCGACAATATATACCGTTTGCCAAACATGGGTCAGTTGACCTAAGTAATGGAGAGCGAAAGTTGGACTTCATTACTACAAAAAAAATATAGATCAGAGGATTATCTGAAAATTACATAGCATCTGTTAAAATGTTTCAGGAAACCCAAACCAAACCTTACATCTTTAAAACCTGACGGAGTCGTGAAGCAAACATATACTTACTTCATAGACAACTACTTTTATTAAGCCGATAATTGATTACTTACATTGTTAGAGACAATAAAACCATTACAGGTAAACAGGAATTCTACACTTCTAACGTAGAATGCAGCCTCTAGGCACGGCGATGACCTGATTACCCAGATCCGAAGCTGCGACCCTGAATATCCTCACCGTACCGACACCCGATCAATGCAACTGTTTTCATGTTATAAGAAACACTAGCTGTTACCCGCGACTTCGACCGCGTGGAATTCTATAATTATGTCAACTTTATTTATTTGTATAGCTGCCAATGAAATTCCCGTCAAAATCAGTCCAGCCGTTTCGGAGATTAGCCGGACAAACAGACAAAAAAAAAACGAGGCAGCCTGGGACTGCCGATTGAAGTGAAACTAAGTAACGCCGTCTAACGAAAATGTCAGGAATTTATATGGCTTGCTGTCGGTACAAGAACGAAAGCTGTAACTCCATTAAAACATGCCAAAAAAAAACAGTGCGCTGTTAACAAAAACTTGAACGTCTTATGAATTCTCAATCAGGTCACGTGTCCTGACGTGAGTTTAATATTTTTACCCATCCCAAAAAATTGCACAACGCCGCTAAAGTAAATTCACTTCAAAAATAAATTTGTGTTTTGTTGTAGGTGTGATATATATCGTATATAGTTTCATAAGCATTTAGTAAAAAACTGTTATTTTGACATTACAAACCGACACTTAAATTTCTAGTGGGAATATCAGGATAAACAGTATCCCATGTCTTAATCCAGGTCATATAAAATATATTAGGATTGTTAGGATTACATATTGTAAATATTTGGCTACCGACTGTTGATTAGTCTTCGATGTTTGTCCTGTACCCTAATTACAAAAAAAAAATCTGCCCAACTTTTTTTTTCGAACTTATTAAGTAATGGACTAGCAATCTGTTTCAATTAATTTCAATTTCTTATTGATCGTGCATTACTTAATTAGGGTACTGGTCAAGATTTAGATCGGGAAACGTTTTTCGAGATCATTTGCGGCAGGTTAAATATCAGTGATTTATCTACATAAAACATACCTTTACAATACCCAATTGTAGTTATGGGATACAGTATCACATTTAATACGAAAAAATTGTTGCTTTTAGAAAAAAAATATCTATCTCCCTGAAAAATGTAATTGTAAAAGTAAACTCCGAAATTAAATGAAAACTCACTCTTAAACGTCAAATTAAAAAAAAAAAAAAAAAAATTGATCAGGTTGGCGTTTCCTAACTGACTACTCTGAGAAGAAAGGCCGAAACAAACTCCGAGGTCGCAGTCTCTTTTTAAAGTCCAGACATAATCTTGGTCAAGCCGTATGAGAACCATGTTTTGGCGTTTTTGGGGGACTGTCTTATGTAATTTTGACGTTCGAAAAGTGCTGATTCTCAGCCTAGTTTGAATAAATGACTTTTGAATTTTGAATTTTGAATCATGTAGATTAGTGTCTGAAATGGTCTTTTGACGAAAGAACCACACAGATTTGAGTGGACCTGTCCAGCCAGTGCAAACACTTGTCAATAATCGTGGAGCTCCTTACTTAAGGAGCTCAACTCGACGATCCAATACCAAAGAAAGGACATTTGGGTAGGCCGCATCAACTACTCAAAACTGCCAGACCATCATTAAAAGAACTGAGAAATAATAGAGAATCCAAAATAGATGGAGTGAAATCTGTTCATTCAGAATTTGTGTCATTGCCCCCAAATGTGTCATCAGTTCATCACAGTGACATATTATTCGAAAATGAATTTATATAATGTTCAAATAATATGATCCTCGCTAACTTTTTTTATTAAACTAATGCTAACATTATTATAATACCTATTATATTTGCGCTATACAATCGTTGCGTGTTAAAAAGTCTAACTTCAATTAGAAACTAAAACAAAACTTAATTGAAGTTTTGAGCGTATAAAAACTTAAAATATTGTACCATCCACACGAGAAAAAGTATAAAACGAAAAATTCTGAGTCACACGTTTTAGAGCATAAAATAGAACACAACATTACAATATAATTGTGACTCTTGATTTTTAATTTATCCGTCTTGTAACCGTTTAGATGATTGTTTTTGTCTTAGTTGGGTTTTAGTTTTATAATTTTTATTTAATTTATTTTAGGGTTATAATTCTTATAATGTATATATTTTTTAAATGTGTTAATAAAGCATTTTTTTTTTGTTTTGACTTTATGTACTCTAGAGAGCGCCATATTCAATGTGACGTCACATAGCCTATAACGCGGACGATCTAGATGCTGCCAACGATACCTCATTTGTAAAATTTTGATGAGGAGCTTAGAAGTTATGATGTAACAGATAAACATACATACAGACATCGTAGTCGGGTAAAAATAAGTAGGATTCCTCTTCAGAGGTCCCAAGTTCCTGCGACATCTACGATGACCTAAACAGTGTAGGGTTGCAAACTAGACTGTGGTCGACTGACGACTTATATTATGTATACCTTTCCTAATTATTATTATTATTATATTAAAACCAATTGTTGAATCTATACGCTGTTGGTGTTTTTTAATAAATAAATAAATAATGTATGAAGCACTGTATGAAGAGACATAGTTAGAGGCCGTCGAGACAATTGCACTCTAATAAAAGCCCATTAATATAAAATTGCCGATAAATAATTGAAAATAAATTCAAATGATTTGTAATCGAGTCCTTTTGCGCATCATAGATACGAGTAGCTTATGTTCCGCCTAGCCACCATCACTCTTAAAGTACTCTTATCTAATCCAAAATTAGTGCAGTAAAAAAAGAAACTCCTTTAATAACTGCCAGATGAGATTTCCCAACAATTTAGTACCAAAAGACCCAAAAGAGACATACGGCAGACTGAAAAGTAATAAAATATCATGCTAAATATCGGCCGGCCCCTCGATTTGGGTCAAGTGCACGCGCTGACCCAGCTAAACTGATATTCTGATGCATCCGCTTTGTTCAGTTATAATTTACCTGTATTTTAATACAGTCAACCACGGAATAATGGAAATATCGACATGATAACAGATATGAGATAATTAATATACAGGTTGATTAAAGAGCAAAATACAAAATAAATGACTTATTATAAGACAGATAATATAAATTATTCCCCCGCCTCGTTGCCTCGTTGGCAGTGTTGCCGTTAGCGTACATTTTACACATTTGACGTAGCTTTTAAGCCTCCCATGTGTAATGTGTAATGGGGTCTATTTTACGTACCTTTTCAACTTAACATCCGAAATCATGTGTAAAATCGTGGTTTATTGACTATTTTATGTACCTACCTTTTTTGAAACCGCCGCCAAAACGAGAAAACGAGATAGCATCTGCGGTTCTATACCGGGCCTGTGAACTACCGTGAAGTCACAGACCTAACGTAATGTAGGAATAGGAAATAGGTTTGTCTCGTTTCCGCCGCGAGTGTAGGCAATGAACATTGTATCGTGTCTAATCGTGTTATCGTGTATCTGACCGGCCCGAGCGGCGAGCTCTTTGGGCGCGCTCACCAAGTCAAGACAGACACAGAACACTACTCTACTCACAGGGCGCGCTTGTTTGCAAAGCGGATAAGTTTTGTTATGTACATTTTGTTTTGTATTTTAAGCGCGCGACATATAGGTCTCTGTGATTAGGCAAAGTTATTTTCTTTCTTGTTTACATAGTGTTCAATAAATAAATAGAATGAGCCCTTTTTCACTAATTTGGTCGTGGCGGTAGAGTCGCGAGCGGCTGACCAACCGGTGCCTTTATTCGCTCGCTGCTGTAGTGCTTGGTAAGTTGTAGGAGAGCGGCGAGCAGGCAGTCTCTCCCTGTCTCGCATTCATTGTGAGAGAGCGAGAGAAGCAGTAGTGATTAGTGAATGATTTTATTAAAAGCATTGCTTATTTATTTATACTTTATTGTATGCCAGAAAATACACAGCAAAAAAATATTATTTAACACTACAAAACATACAATGGTGCTTTTGTACCTTTTTAACCCAAAATGTATCTTTTCAGCGCTGGATATGTACCTTTTGGGAACTCGGTTGTGGCAACACTGCTCGTTGGTTTAATGGTCCCAAGCGCTACTGCTGAGCATGAGGTGCTGTGGTCGATTCCTGGGTCGGGCAAACTGTTATCACGTTTTTCCATCTGTAATTTCTCTGTAGCAGCCACAGGTCTGGATTTGTTCCGGTTGATGCCAATTGGCTTGCCCCCTCCCTATTACATGGGACTTAAACATAAGTAACGAATGTGGATGTACCCTAGGTACACCTCTGCCTAGCCCTTCGGGTAAAACAGGATGACATGTTATGTATCAGTCTGTCTAGCCTTTTCTCAACTAGGTTGGGGTCGGCTTCCAGTCTAATCGGATGCAGCTGAATACTAGTATGTTACATGGAGCGATTAGCTATCTGACCTCCACAAACCAGTAACTGGGTAATACGATACAACTTGGTAAGACTGGTTGTCAAACTCTCGGGCTTCTGACGACCATAACGACTGTCAAAGATCCACGAATTACAGCCGGGACCAACGGCTTAACGTGCTTTCCGAGGCACAAAGGAGTCTCGGTGTTAAGATGGTCACCCATCCACGGACCAATCCCAGCAAGCGTATCATAACCTAATGGATCGACCGTGCGGCTGTTATTACTTAGCCACAAGCTCGTCATGTTATGTACATATACGGGGTGGCAGGGACATCGACGCGAAGCCGATTACCATGGATTCAGTACATGATTCTGAACCCCCTGCGTTGAAATTTTTCGTCGGTTATTAAAAAAAAAATCAGCTGCTCCATACATTTTGACCGCGTAGGTATTGCACTTTTCTATGAAACAGCTGTTTTTTTTTTAAATAACCGACGAAAAATTTCGACGCAGGGGGGTTCAGAATCATGTAGGTACTGAATCCATGGTAACCGGCTTCGCGTCGATGTCCCTGCCACCCTGTATTATAAGTAAATAATATTTGCAAGAAATATTTTTGTAAAATAGCTATGGTGAATTCCTTTAGATATCTTTATACAACAAGATTGGTAAATTAATTGACTCTTTTGTAAGTGCTTAACAGTATCTGTAGTCGTTCTATTAGTTAGCACCGGTTGATAGGTTTAAGATCGTTTATGCTAAAAGTGGGCAAAGTCGCAAATAGATGTCAAATATTTTGCTGTTTTGATTAATTTACCCATCTAACCATATTACCACAGTCTTACTGTGTGGAAATAAGAAATGTGGCTAACTGGCGAACTAGAATAATATATTAAAATGAATTGCTATTAAAACATTGAACTTGATGTTGTAACCGTTTTAGGTGTGAAAAAGGCATTTGGAAAGTTTCCAAATACTTTTTTTATTTCTATAACTAAATATTCGGTGTTACGGTATTTTGCATTTCATAATCATAATTTTAGTTCCGTTGTTAGCCACATTTCTTATTTCCATAGAGTAATATTGCCAAATTAATCATAACCGGTAAATATTTGACAGCTATTTGCGACGTTGCCAACTTTAAGGATAAACGCTCTTATGGACTTGGTCAAAGTACCACTTACTATAGTATAATTGATCAGCTTTTAATCCCTACCTTACCGACACAAGGGTATTGATGCCTATTAAAAATTCACCGTTAATTCCTAACCAGTATTTAATACTATGCTGAGCCCCGTTCATCCCTAAATATAAATGAATATTATGCACATTAATTCATGAACCTGAAAACTACCAGTGAACGAGCATTGCAAAATGGCTGGCATCCCAAAACCGCTAGAAGAGTGGAGGCGCGCAGTTATTTTAATAAAGACCCTCCGCTGGTAATGCGAGGTTAAACAACATTAGTTAAGTTATAAGCGGAGAGCGAGTTTTCAATTCTACATTTACATTTATTATGTATGACGATGTTTTCTTTACAGCAGGGTTTCTGAAACTTATGGATGCACGTACCCCCATTAAAGTTCCCAGATGACAGCGAACCCCTAACTCGAATATGAAAAATAATAAAATACTATGTTGAAGAAAGTAAGGTTTATTATTTCAATAAAAGGTAACAAATACAGAGACAAAAAGAATTATCTTTTCTTGTTTCTTGTCGCAAATTGAATCAGTTTTTGAAATCATTTTGGACAATAAATTTAAGAGTTCTGGATATTCTTCCTGTCTAGCTGCCCAAAAATCAATCAAAGACATTATTTTTAAATCAGCTCGAAGAATTTCATTAATCATAAATCTTGTCGCGAACCTACTTTCGAATGGCGAACCCCTGGAGGTTCCCGTACCCCACTTTGACAAACCCTGCTTTACGGTAATTCCATCTCAGATTGACAGTGAACGTGTATTTTTTCTCAGCTATCGAAAGAAAAATACACCGTACTATGATTGCGAATTGAAGTGCGGGACGCCCCTCAGCTAGCGATGACCTTAAAAAGGCGGCTGGGACAGAATAGTTGCGGAAAACAGAGAACAGAGTGTTGTGGCGCAGCCTGGGAAGGGCCTATGTCCAGCAGTGGACTGCGAATGCGATAGGTTGAGTTTTTACGTTAGAAAAGTTAGGGATTAAAATCGTGAATGGTTAGCAGATATTATTTTGAGTGTACTATTATATCGGGCCATCTCTTTTAAGTAAAGCCCATCCACTCTTTCCGTTTCTGACGATAGTTGGCTGTTGTGGTAATTAAAAAAAATCTTATGAAGCAGTCTAATTTATCGCGACACGTATACCTAGATCTTCCTTGGCGTCGAAGCGTATATCATTCAACCAGTCTCCAGTAAACCAATATTATCTTGGTTCTGGAATAAACACTTTTCTATTTGCTTTCGAAATAAATTACTTGCGATATCAAAAAAAGGCTTTCACTTGTACCACACCACAAAATAACGGGCGAGACTGATAGCCGAAGTGGAGTTTCAATCAGACTTTGATTTCCAACCAATTTGTCAGGAAATGTATTTTACTTCCAAACTTTTTTACTATTTTCCGTTTTTTCTACAAAAGTTTGTGCTATTTTATAAATGGTCAACAATATTCTTTTTATAACCCAATACAGTTTCAGGTTTCAAAACAATTTTATGCCAGCAAGGCTGCTTGCATTGCAGTGAAGATAAAAGTTTCTATTGCGATTAACTTAGAGTTAAGTAACTTACTAATGTATCATCGGTAAATCGTGACACCTTCCTTCGTTACTAAGTTTAATTATGCGTACAATTTATAAACTTTTATGCAGATTAAAAAAAAGCAATTTAAGTAAAACCAGAAATGCATATTACATTACATATTACATTATCAGCCTATTAATGTTCCCACTTCTGGGACACAGGCCTCCTCTCTGTTGTGAGGAGTGGGCCGTAATCCACCACGCGGGCCCAGTGCGGGTTGGTAGATGTCACATGTCTTCAAATTTTTGGTTCTACGACATGCCGGTTTCTTCACGATGTTTTCCTTCGCCGTTTTGGGAGCAGTGGTGATGAAATAATTTACACAAAGTAAAGCACCTGTCTGGAATCGAACCACCACTGCTCCCGAAAAGAAATGCACGACTCTTTTTATATGTACCTACAATAATTATATTGATCAAAAATTAGGAAAACCCTAAGAACTGGAACAAATAGCACAAACAACTACTTACATACTTTTATTCATTTACACACGGATTCTCAGAATAGGCTCTAAAAAGAAAAGAAAAATGTTTCTCGTATCGATACAAAAACACCAGAATGTATGGGGAAAATAAGTAAATCTCTGACGATTATTTAGTATTCACCCTTTGGTTCTTGCGTGCGTATCATAAATTTTGTTGGTCCTATCATTTCTGTATGTTTACTCGTGGAATGTCTTCCGACATCGTTCGGGTTTTGGCGTATAGTAGAGACTGATAAAATACGTTGGATGATTTTTCCTGGTATTTATTTTATAGCCATAGGGATCCCATCCAGGGGAACTATCCAGTTGACAACAGATTTAATAATTTCCTGAGAGATAAACCAGTGAACGACATTAATATGAATGTCAAGTATCGAAATCTATCTAAATCCATTTCTGATTTTAGGCATTAAGACCAAACAAATAGAGAACTACTTTCCCATTTTGTATATCGACGGGTTCCGGGCTATTTGTATTAACCGACATTTTTTAAACTTTACACCAGAGCAGTTTAAAGTTTCGATTTTTAGAAAAAAAATTATAACTTTAGCAAATCGCATTATTTTTTTAAAAAGAAGGATATTATTGTTTTTATAACATATTCCCCATAATCAGATTTTTTTTCTTTCTAATATTCCTATTTTTAACGAAGATAAATGTCGCTTAATACAAAATGACCCATATTTTACTTTTTTTCGTTCCAGGCTAAATGACTTAACCCCCTATGATTATTGTTTCTTATTCCAGGCTAAATGACTAAACCGCCTAGGTTTATTATTTCTTGTTCCAAGCTAAATGACTTAACCGCCTAGGTTTATTATTTCTTGTTCCAAGCTAAATGACTTAACCGCCTAGGCATGCAAATAATGGCTGTAAGCTAAGTGCTTTAATCAAAGAGTTGGTCATATTTCAAACCTAAGCTAATTGATTTAAATACCATATCTTAAACTTATTAATCTAAGGCTAATTAGTTTATGCGAATATGAAAATGCGAAAATGCGATTTTTTTTAAATAAATTGTTTGTAATCATACTTGAATAATGAAGTTTGAACATTGATAAATTAAAAGGTACATACATAGGGTGTACCTACCTATCTTGCCACGTGCTTTTAAAAACACAAGTAACTCGCTCTTTTCAGCATTATACCTGAGTCCTTGAGCCACCACATAACTCTCACAAATTCACAGAAAGCACCTGAGAGCACTGATCGAAGGACTCAGCAACATCATATATCGTCCGCGTAGCTGATATTATTAATACAAAGCCCATCAATGTGACACCCGACATTTGTGTTGCTGAGTTCAACGATCAGCTGATTTATGTACAAATTAAAGAGGCGAGGTGAGGTTATTCCCCCCCTGCCTCACTCCGCATTTCAATCGGTACTCCTCAGATAGTACCCCCGACCACTTTACATGGTTAGTCTGGTTTTGATACCAGTACCTGAGCAAAGATGTTACTGCACTGTCTACATCAGTTTCCCAGTACAGCTTATCCCATAGAATGTCATAAGACACCAGGTCAAATGTCTTCGATAAATCGAGGAAGCAAGCATTGACCAGTGTCTTCCTATCTGCATAGTACTGGACGGTCCGCTTGAGACACAAAATGGCAGTTTCTGTCGATAGACCGGGCCTAAAGCCAAATTGTGCGTCATGCAATTTTATGGGACTGGCCATATGTGTATCAAACAGACAGTCCAGCACCTTAGCTGTAATAGTAGCCAGGGAAATTGGCCTATAATTCGACAGATCTGCCACATTCCCCGTTTTATTCTTCACTATCGGGACAACTATGGTTTTCATAAGATCATTCGGTAGGTAGGAGTGTTTTAAGCACAACGAATTAAACATAGCCAACACCCTCGGCAAGTGAACACCCGCATACCGTAGGTGTTCAACGCTGAGGTGATCATGTCCCGGAGACTTACCCCTTACCATGTTTTTGATGACATTTGCAACTTCTCTGCCAGAGAACAGTAATGGGGAAGTCCTCTCAGCGCTGGACACACACGGTGACGCAGAAGAACTTAGGTTCCGTGGCGGATCAACTTGGTAGTGATTCATGAACATGTTCGCTATAGACAAGGGGTGGCAATTACCTGCCACGCTCACAGGGAGGCCCTGCTTGGGGTTCATATTATTAGTATTTTTCCAAAATTTGCTGAAATCCATTTTCTTATGATGTTCGGCTATTATGTCCATCTTGATTTGCATTTGATTATTACGACACCATTTTATTTTAGATTTAAAAGCTTTTCGAGTTTCCCGCATTTTATCAAAGACTTTCCCTGAAATCGGATTCCCACATAAACACCACATTTGAAACGCGAGCCGAGCCTCGCTGTGAGCGGATTTAACATGTTTATTCCACCCTGTCAAAGGTTTGTACTTATTTTTCTTAATAAATATACAACTACGTTTAGCAGACATTGTCAATATACTAATTATGTTCCTGTACATATCATCTAAAATAGATCTGTGATTTAGGTCCCCACAGGTTGATTCCGCACAGCTACATAATTCCGGGGGAAAATCTATTTTACTCAAAGCGGAGTGACATAACTCTTCATACAATTTTATTTGATTTAAGTCCCTTTCCCCCCATAAAACATTGTTTACACTCGCATTCGGTAGTACAGTACAATATTAGGTTCAATTATTTTTAAATCACAGTCCATTTGTAAAGGCAAATGATCAGACCAAAAACTATCATGCAATATTGTGCGACGCGCGGCTTCAGTCACGAGTGTCACGACGTAATGGTCGAGCCACCGTTTGCACCCGTGCGCTTCACTCACAAAAGTAAACGAATCTAGCGGTAGGAGTTCAATATCCGCGCAAGTCCAATATTGTTCATTACAAAATTTTAACAACTCATGGCTAAACAATTCATTACTATGCGCATTGTAGTCTCCTAACATAAACACAGATTGGATATTCCTATCTTCTATAAGTAATTGCATTCATTTCACTTAAGCAGTCCGTAAATTCATTAAGTTATCATTACAGTCAGTAGGCATATAAACCGAAAATACTAGTATTTCTTGTTCACACAATTGCACTGTTATAGCTGTAAGACGAACACTATTGCAAGGTACAACAGACACCGATGAAAATAAACCTTTCCTCCACAGCAGTGCTTCTCCTCCGTAAGGTCTCCCTCGAAGTACACCAACCGATGTATCTACCGCAGAGGTCCCGGTGAAAGCAAAATCGTCATGTATACTGCCAAGAAATGCCAAGTCGTGAGGCATCAACCAAGTTTCTTGCAAAGCTATTATGTCACCCGATATACACAGCCGCCTTATTAGGCGGCTGTGTGTATCGGGTGACATAATAATGTTTAATTCGTTGTGCTTAAAACACTCCTACCTACCGAATGATCTTATGAAAACCATAGTTGTCCCGATAGTGAAGAATAAAACGGGGAATGTGGCAGATCTGTCGAATTATAGGCCAATTTCCCTGGCTACTATTACAGCTAAGGTGCTGGACTGTCTGTTTGATACACATATGGCCGGACTTGCCACCCCTTGTCTATAGCGAACATGTTCATGAATCACTACCAAGTTGATCCGCCACGGAACCTAAGTTCTTCTGCGTCACCGCGTGTGTCCAGCGCTGAGAGGACTTCCCCATTACTGTTCTCTGGCAGAGAAGTTGCAAATGTCATCAAAAACATGGTAAGGGGTAAGTCTCCGGGACATGATCACCTCAGCGTTGAACACCTACGGTATGCGGGTGTTCACTTGCCGAGGGTGTTGGCTATGTTTAATTCGTTGTGCTTAAAACACTTCTACCTACCGAATGATCTTATGAAAACCATAGTTGTCCCGATAGTGAAGAATAAAACGGGAAATGTGGCAGATCTGTCGAATTATAGGCCAATTTCTCTGGCTACTATTACAGCTAAGGTGCTGGACTGTCTGTTTGATACACATATGGCCAGTCCCATAAAATTGCATGACGCACAATTTGGCTTTAGGCCCGGTCTATCGACAGAAACTGCCATTTTGTGTCTCAAGCGGACCGTCCAGTACTATGCAGATAGGAAGACACCGGTCAATGCTTGCTTCCTCGATTTATCGAAGACATTATTTTGACCTGGTGTCTTATGACATTCTATGGGATAAGCTGTACCGGGAAACTGATGTAGACAGTGCAGTAACATCTTTGCTCAGGTACTGGTATCAAAACCAGACTAACCATGTAAAGTGGTCGGGGGTACTATCTGAGGAGTACCGATTGAAATGCGGGGTGAGGCAGGGGGGAATAACCTCACCTCGCCTCTTTAATTTGTACATAAATCAGCTGATCGTTGAACTCAGCAACACAAATGTCGGGTGTCACATTGATGGGCTTTGTATTAATAATATCAGCTACGCGGACGATATAAAATTTTGATTGTATGTGTATACTATTCTTAGTCCGTTTAAGATAAACTGTTTGAAGTACTAGAACTATACTTTTGTTATAACTGAAACGACACTGCAAATCAAATATTGAATAAAAAAAATAGGTTTAACCATAATCTTTAAATGTTTACTGTTGAAATCCTAAATAGTTCATGCGACCGACATAGCATTATCTACTGCAAGCTAAATGGTTGAAGTGACAACATCTAACATTTCATGTACAGAGCTAAATGTATGGATCGACACTGGGTATGAATTTAACAAAGAGGCTAAATGTATTAAACGACATTCTTGTATATTTATAAGGTAAAGCTAATTGTATTAAACGACACTGGATAAGAATTTAACAAAGAGGCTAATTGTATGAAGCTACATTTCTATATATTTATAAAGCCAGGCTAAATGCTTTAACGTACGTTGCCTATAAATTGTTGCTCCAGGAAAAAAAGTTTAAACGACTGCCTGGTATTTGGTAGTTAGCTTAAGTACACAGTTCCTAAATTTGTCAATATTTTGTGTCGCTTCATACATTGCAGTCCAAAATGGGCCCAAAAATGCGGTTGTATTAAGCGACAAAAAAGTGCTCCGATCGTCACCAAACCCAGCTCAAATGACGCAGAAAAATTCGCTGATTCCAAATATGTATAAAAGTCTATATCGCTCAGAGTGTCGCTTAATACAATTAGCCCGGAACCCGTCGATATCAATTTTGTCTATTTTCATTTTAGTCCCTCAATAGGCTCGCGTCTCGCCCTCATTAATTTAATTTCGCCTGGCGAAATTAAGCTGTAGGTACTAAATTCCTCTATCAACCCCTTCCAGGGATTGTAAGAGTCATGTTACCTTGACTTGTTTAGTACTTAGCACATCAGAAACTTTCAGGAAATTCCTGAGCCCCACAGCCCCGCATGCAACGCCCCAACCTAGTTTCAGTGCAGGCCGAAATAGTTCAAGGTTGCTGCAACTGCGCCCTCTCCCGTCGGTGTTGACACTCCAATCGATACGGAATTTACTGGCCAAACTCACACACAAACCTCAGGCGTGTGTTGGGGACTTTGCTTTCAAGGGTAGGCAGGATTTGAGGTCTTTAGTTTGAGAAGAAGAGAAGAAAGTTCAAGGTTCTCTGGTCCAATTTCAAATAGAGCTTTGGGAGTTCAAGGGTACAACTGAGATTAATTTGTACAGCCTAGGTGTATTATGTTTAAGTGTGTGGGGTTAAATATCAAGTGGAGAATCTGCAAATTAATTGCTAACACACTTACAGTGGCAATTTCCTTTCATTTTGATAGGTCAACAATATTCATAGCGTTATTTACGTTGTTGAGCAAAATAATTTTTCAAACATGATATGAAGCAATGGATTTGCAATTTCCTTCAAAAACTTTTGGATTTTAGAAATGCGTCATGCATTTAGGGTGCTGCTATAATACTCTCAATAGTTAGTAGTAGTTACAGGTTGAAAGTGATACCTAAAAGCCTCATCATTTCAAAGCAACAGCAGCAACTAAATAGACAAGGGGGGACGAGACTGAACCCCACAACATAGGAAATTCTTTGTGGGGTCTAGGGAATTTGTAAAAAGGTAGCACCTAACGCTCCTCTGTAATCTAGTTTTTTAGGGTTCCGTACCTCAAAGGAAAAAACGGAACACATAGACACAGATGACATGGGTTCTTGGTTAAGTAAGCTGCTTTTTAGCACTCGTGTGTCTATCTGTCTGTCACACACAATTTATTCCGAATTTAATGGACCAATTAAATTGAAATTTGGTACAAATAATATGTATTTCTGTGACCCGAATATGGACGTGTAACGTAAATAAATTAATTTTGAATATGGGGTCATTTTAGGGGGACAAATAAAGAAAAAAGAAATGTTTTACAAACTGTCAAATGAAATGGCTTGTTGCAAAGATCGTACCTACCGTGCTTTTTATGAACTGAATAAAGTTTTTTATTATTATTAAAAACAAGGAAAGGCATCATTCGTCCGTCAAGTTCAAAATGATCTAATTTAATAATATTATGACATGTGAATCTAGCATTGTACGACAGACCGATTCAGGGACACGAGTCATTATTGATTGCTCATAGCGAATTTGTTTTTTTTTTTGTTCACGCATCGGATTATTGCAGGTTTGGATTGGAGCTGAATAGTTAGGAAAAAAAGGTTTTTTTTTTAAATCTAAACATAAATCTCGTCTTTTCTATACGGGACTTGTAAGTATACTGTATTTTTTTATTATGCAAAGTATTTATTATATCTTGACCAATCTCACGAAGTTTCATGTCTAGATAATAAACACTTTCTGAAAAAAAAAATATCAAACTTTGATAAAATAACCTCAATTTTGTATTATTTTATTTGCTTTTGCAAATTATTATATTGACGCGCACTTTTTTTTTTTTTTTGGAAATTCACATTATTTTTCGTTATTTTATTTGGATATCCATTTCAATTTGATTTGACTTTTTTTTTCAGTTACGGCTATTTTGAGTTTTGGTAAAAGTGAAACGAAACGCAAACAGATGCAGTGCAATGAGATGGATGGAGGAACTTAAGATGCAAACGGGAGTCCAGCGAGCTTGAGACAAGGTTAGGAGAGGATGGCGGATATTTCTGCATAACATGTTACTGGCACCACTCTTCTGATGATTTCAACGTTTATCTCTCGAGACAAATAAGCTACTTCTACTCCTTCGACGGATGAAGAGCAAACTGGTTCAAGGTAATATCAGTTGTCTGTTCCCTGAGGAATTGACAACTTAGGATATTGAAACTGTTCGATTTATCTGTGAAGTGGTCACTGCTAAGGACATTCATACAGCAATAATATTATTATTTAGCAGTCTGACTGAAAAAGAATCCTTACGAAAATTAATTGGTAGGTGTATTTTTGTTTTCTTCAGATACCTACTTAACTAATTTCCGGTATATTGCAGTCACTAGCCTTGTTTGGAAATCATAGTCAATCATTTTTAATTCTTTTTACCTATTTTACTATAGTAATTTTATTCTAGGTGCATCGTCTTCACTTATATAACTAATGTACCTATACAAAATATTGTAAAACATTTTAAAAGAGTAACGGTGGAGTTTCTGGCCCATTGTACTCCATACGAAATAGTAGATTGTTATACAAGGGTCGAAAGGAATTGATGTCTTTCACCCGTGTTAAACACTCTACTTTTCATTTCGAATTTAAGGAAAGTAAAAAATTGTGTTTAAAATATTTATTGTTAATAACATGAGTAGTACATATTAAATAAAATGAACTGCGAAGTTAGAACAATTTGTGTCTTTTTAAAACATGGAAACAAGGACGCCTCGCGTCACCGCTGCGGGCCGCCCCGCGTATCTGTTTTTTATTTTTTTATTCGCATTGTCTGTTTTATAAACAGCCAGTGTGAATTTAAAAAAATCCTCACAAGACCGGAGCCCAGTGTTTCCACTTTTAGGGATTTGTCCCTTTTTTTGGGAAAAATGGCCAGTAATAAGCATGGTTTAGGGATATTTTATTTTGGCAGGGATTTAGGGAATTTTAGGGAAAAATTGAACTTGAGTTGGTAGCCCTATTGTTTATAATACTAGGCAGCACCCGATGTACTACTTTAAGGCTTTTGCAGACCAGCGCGACACGAACAATACAAAGCGTCGTGGTATAACAATAACCGGTGTCACGTCGCGCGACATGTCGCGCTGGTCTGCACAAAGCTTTAGGTACTCTATGGCACCACCGATTGATTAAAGAGGATTCGCTGACACTTGTAATGATTGTAATTCGTCTAATTTTAGTTTACCATGTTATTGTTAATAGTCCTACATACTTCCGTGGCTAAAGACGACATCGGAAATAAGTCGCATTATACCTAGAGTTGGTTTGTTTCGTTTCTCTCGATTAATACTGAATGTTTTCTAAGTATTTAATGCTATAAAAATGAAAAATTCCCTAAACCAAGGAATTATATTTTTTAGGAAATATTAGGGATAATTCATTAGGAAACTGGGGAAAAACCAAAAACATAAATGGAAACACTGTCGAAGCTTTTTTGTTTTCATTCTATTCGATATTTTTCATGTAAAAAGTTTCGTAGCCGACTACCTAACCAAAACTTCTATTTTTAAAATTAATTCCCGCCCTAGGGTGGGAAGCAGCATTTTCCACCCGCTACTCGGATCAAACAAACACTACTTTCCGAGCATGAGAAATGAAAAGTACTTTTTGGAAGGGGCGACTAGAATCAATTTTATTTTTTTGTAAATTTCTAACGTTCAAAAGTGCCTTACAAGGACCTATTTGAAATAAATGATTTAGCTTTGACTTTGAAATAGGTTTAAACAAAATTATAAGGTTTTTGAATTACTTTTACATTAAATGATAAATGATTTTATTTAGACCAATAACATCCGGTAATTTAAATAAGTTTAATAGCACATTAATTAGCAAGTTAAGTGCTCAGGGCGTAAATATGTCCAATGGCAATATTTTGTATGAACAATTCTTTTCATTAGTGCAAACAGAGTTCAATAACTCTTTTCATATCTCATGCTCGGAAAGTAGTGTTTGTTTGATCCGAGTAGCGGGTGGGAGACGCTGCTTCCCGCTCTAGGGCGGGAAAGACTCATAGTAATTGCTTCCCGCCCTAGGGCGGGAATGAATTTTAAAAATAGAACTTATGGTTAGGTAGTCGGCTACGAACACGGATATAAATCTAACTAGATATCGCAAGTCCCTCCATCTGTATGAAAACCAAGCGTGCCACTTTTTCACACACAATTTAAAAACAAAACTTACCAATGAAAGAAAACATTTCCAATGCCTCGGCCAATTTTTCTATACAGTCTTTACAGCTCAATATGGCTTAAAAAGACATTTTTCTAGATTTTGGTGGATTTCCGGAGCCGATAATGCTAAATGAAAATCTCAGATTACGATCATTGATCGTAATTTTACTCCGTTTTTTGACACGCGAAGTACATACTTACAATCGCGTCATCTAGTTAGATTAATATCTGTGGGTACGAAACTTTTTAAGAAAAATATCGAATAGAATAAAAATAAAAGCTGCGGCAGTGTTTCCACTTACGTTTTTGGTTTTCCCTAGTTTCTTAATGTATTATCCCTAAAATTCCCTAAAAAATATAAAAGTTCCTTGGTTTAGGGAATTTTTCATTTTTATGTCATTAAATACCTAGAAAACATTCATTATTAATCGAGACAGACGAAACAAACCAACTGTAGGTATAATGCGACTTATTTCTGATGTCGTCTTTAGCCACGGAAATAGTACTATTAACAATAACATGGTAAACTAAAATTAGACGAATAACAATCATTACAAGTTTCAGGAAATCCCCTTTAATCAATCGGTGGTGCCATAGAGTAAAGTAGTACATTGGGTTCTGCCTACTAATTAAACAATAGGGCTACCAACTCAAGTTCAATTTTTCCCTAAATCCCTGCCAAAATAAAATATCAGTAAACCATGCTTATTTTTAGCCTTTTTCCCTAAAAAAGGGAGAAATCCCTAAAAGTGGAAGCACTGGGCTCCGGTCTTGTGAGTATATTATAAACAGCCAGTGTGAATAAACAAAAAAAAACTTATACGCGGGACGGCCCGCAGCGGTGATGCGGTGCGTTCCATATTTAAACATTTTTACAAATTTTATTGTTCTAACTTGTTAGTTCATTTTAAATAGGAACTACTCATGTTATTCAATATCAATAAATATTTTAAACACTATTTTTTACTTTCCTTATATTCGATATGAAAAGTAGAGTGTTTAACACGGGTGAAAGACATCAATTCCTACTCGGACTATAGCCGCCCTCGCTGCGCTCGGGCGTCTAAATACCTCGTATGGGAATTGATTCCTTTCCACCCTTGTATAACAATCTACTATTTAAGAAAAAAACTAAAACTATTTGCCCTAAGTTTTTATTCAGTGACTGGGCAACTAAAGGCATCAGGAAAAGTAGGGAAAGACTATTTGAACTGTATGGCCTTAAGCCATATATTAACACGGAAACTTTTAATAAGTATGTTGCTACTTACTCTAAAATTTTTAAGCAAATCTGCAAAGCAGCTAAAGCTTCTTTCATTAGCAACAAGGTTAAATCAGCTGACAATAAAATAAAGACAGTTTGGAAAATTATTAACAATGAAACGAACAAGAACAAAAGACATAACACGGATTACACACTGGACACTTCCCGCGGTCTCATTAGCGATAACATCGATGTTGCTCAGGAATTATGTTGCTGATATACCATCTAAAACGACGGAAGCTTTAAATTCTTCACCCGATGTCTCAATTGATTTATTAAGAGCAAACGTTCCAGGCTGCCCGGTTGAATTTCAATTTAAACATATAAACCCTATGATAGTTATAAAAGCTTTTCGGCAAATTAAAATCAAATTGACCGAAGATCTATGGGGGTTATCTATCAAAGTTTGTACATCAATAATCGAGACTATTGCACCATATTTGGCTTTAATATTTAATTTATGTGTGGACCAAGGAGTCTTCCCGGATTTAATGAAATATAGTAAGGTTATACCACTTTTTAAATCTGGGGACAGTAAAGACACCAACAATTATAGACCAGTATCCGTGTTGCACACAGTAAGTGTAAATGTCGGTTTAGAAATGAACACCCTGAAAACAAAAATACTAACAAACAGGACAAAACAGGAAATAAGAATTAACAACGAAACGATAGACTATGTAGATGATTATATATATCTCGGCAAACAATTATCTTTCAACAAAAATCGAAACATAGAAGAAGTCAAGCGCAGAATTAACATAACTTGGAATAAATTCTGGAATTACAAGGAAATATTGAAATCACGCTTACCTGCAAAACTTAAAGCTAAAGTCATAAACTCTTGCCTGCTACCATGCCTTACTTACGCTTGCCAGACATGGATCTTTAATAGCACAACTAAAAACAAAATACAAGTTTGCCAAAGAGCCATGGAGCGAAGCATTCTAAACATCAGACTAAGAGACAAACAACGAAATACATCTATCAGAAAAAAGACACAAGTCATAGATGCCCTTCAACACGCTCAAGCACTGAAGTGGAGATGGGCGGGCCACCTGGCTCGATCAGAAGACGACAGGTGGACCCTTAAAACAACCGCTTGGAAAGGCCCACACGGAAAGAGAACAAGAGGTAGACCAGCAGAGCGTTGGCAAGACGAGATAGTTAAATTGATTGGCAAATCATGGCTTGAAAAAGCAAAAAACAGACAAGACTGGAAATTACTGGAGGAGGCCTATACCCGTCGAGGGGTCCTTAATTAGTTTATTAATATTATTAAGTACTTAAAAACTTTATTAATTTTTTTTATAATTAAGGAATAATAAAGGCTTTTTTATTTTTTTTTTATTTTATTTATTTATTATCCGTGTTGCCGGTATTCAGCAAGGTGTTCGAAAAGGTAATGCTCAACCAAATGCTAAATCATTTTAACACCAACCAAATCTTACACGATCAGCAATATGGTTTCACCAAAGGACGTTGTACGACTGACGCCGGGGTCAGCTTATTAAAACACATATTTACAGCGTGGGAGGAGGCCCAAGATGCCATAGGAATCTTTTGTGACCTCTCCAAGGCATTTGACTGCGTAAATCATGAAACCTTACTCTTGAAACTTGAGCATTACGGACTAGGTAAACTTGCGCTCAGTTTAGTAAAATCTTATTTAAATGATAGACAACAGCAAGTTCAAATTAATGGTGTCAATTCACTCGGTCTAAAAGTAAAAATGGGTGTTCCACAAGGCTCGATATTGGGTCCTTTCCTCTTTTTAGTTTATATAAATGATCTACCCCATTTATTAAAAAACCAACCACAAATGGTGTTATTTGCTGACGATACTTCCCTAATTTTTAAGATAAATAGACGTGCATCAAATTTTGACGACGTAAATAACGCCCTACTGCAGGTCCAAAATTGGTTCACTGCTAATAATTTAGTGTTAAATCGAAAAAAAACTAAATGCATAAGATTTGCTTTACCGAATGTTAAAAGTACTGATTGTGATATAGTATTGAATAAGGAGAAACTAGAATTCGTTGATAAAACTGTTTTCCTGGGGATTACGCTCGACTCCAGGCTGAAATGGGGTCCTCATTTAACCGCTCTTGCGGGACGGCTAAGTTCAGCAGCATATGCTGTAAGAAAGATCCGTCAATTTACTGATGTAGATACCGCGAGGCTAGTCTATTTCAGTTACTTTCATAGTATCATGTCTTACGGTATTTTACTATGGGGACGAGCTGCAGACATCGATTCTATTTTTATTCTGCAGAAAAGAGCTATCAGAGCAATATATGGTCTCCGTAGGCGCGATTCTCTTAGGGAGCTGTTTAAAAATATTAACATCATGACAGTAGCTTGTCAATATATATACGAAAACATCATGTACGTTAGGAAAAATCTTAATCTTTTCAGTAAAAGAGGTGAAAGGCACAATTATAGTACTAGAAATAGGGACAAATTAGATCAACCTGGTTTCAGACTGGCTAAAGTAGACTCATCCTTCATGGGGTACTGTTTAAAATGTTACAATAAAATACCTCCCCACATACTCGAACTAAATGAAACCAAATTTAAATCTTGTATAAAACGCACACTATGCTGCCAAGCATATTATAAGTTGGGGGATTACATCGCTGACAAAAATGCTTGGCTCAACGCTGGTCCAGCTCCACAAGGGCGCATAAACTAGTTGATTAGCATCGAAAATATTGTTGGAGCCGCTGAAGATTGCAAAAACTAACTTTGCATTGTATAAATTCAATCTCTTAGTATTGTATAATTGCATAGCACATGTGTGAGCACTGTGACCATTTTACAAAACTACCATTTACTGGGTATGTCTTTCATTGACTTGAATGAGCCCTGATGGCTGAGAGTATGTCATACTCACTTAAGTGTCTCGCTGGTGGTGGCGTGTGTGTTGGATCATTAAGTTCAATCCAAATGGTTGAGCTAAATGGTGCTGATCCATGCGTCATGTTCGTGAACGGGCGCCGTCAGTAGGGACTGGTCATCTCTTAGCTGCCATGGCTTATTTTAATTTTTAATTTTTTAATTGTTTTTATTACGGACGCTTTTAACTTGCACGTCTTTCTACATTGTTCTCACATGTTTAATTTCAACATGAATGATGTAACCAATATATTGTAACAATATTTTGATTTAAAAGAGTGTCCGTGGAGTTTCTTGCCCGTTCTTCTCCATAGGAACCTACTACGCTTTGGAATGGGCAACTAGCTTCATCTTTCTGATTGACCGACCCCTTGACAATTCAAAAGTGCCTGTAATTGGTTTATTTGAAATAAATGCTTTGAGTTTGAGTTTGAGTTTGAATTTGTAACTTTCTTTACCAATATTCCAATTAAAACTACAGAAACTTTAAACTCCTCCCCCTCACTTGCTATTGATTTATTAAGAGCGAATGTTTCAGCCTGTCCTGTGGAATTTAAATTTAAACATATAAACCCTGTGGTCGTTGTAAAGACTTTTAAGCAACTTAAGATCAAAATTACCGAAGATCTGTGGGGCATGTCTACTAAAGTTTGTCAATCAATTATTGAGACAATTGCACCCTATTTAGCTTTAATATTTAATTTATGTGTAGATCAAGGGGTATTCCCGGATTTAATGAAGTACAGTAAAGTTATTCCACTTTTCAAATCTGGTGACAGCAAAGATACTAATAATTATAGACCCGTATCGGTTTTGCCGGTTTTCAGCAAGGTGTTTGAAAAAGTAATGTTAAATCAAATGCTCAATCATTTTAATCGTAACAACATCCTACACGATCAACAGTATGGTTTCACCAAAGGACGTTGCACAACCGACGCCGGTGTCACCTTATTAAAACACATCTTTAACGCATGGGAAGAAGCACAGGATGCAATAGGCATCTTTTGCGACCTTTCCAAGGCATTTGATTGCGTGAATCACGAAACACTGCTCTTAAAACTTGAGCATTACGGATTGGGTAAACTTGCGCTTAGCTTAATAAAATCATATTTGAATGATAGACTGCAGCAAGTTCAAATAAACGGTGTAAATTCATTGGGTTTAAAAGTCAAAATGGGTGTACCACAGGGCTCGATATTGGGTCCATTCCTCTTTTTAGTATATATAAATGATTTACCTCATTTACTGCAAAACCGACCACAAATGATGTTATTTGCTGATGACACATCACTTATTTTTAAAGTTAACAGACATGCACAGGAGCTTGACGACGTAAATAACGCTATGCTTAAGGTCCATAACTGGTTTACTGAAAATAATTTGGTATTAAATGAGAAGAAAACTAAATGCATAAGATTCGCGTTACCGAATGTTAGAAGTAGTGAATGTCACGTTGTATTGAATAAGGCGACACTAGAATTCGTCGAAAAGACGGTTTTCCTAGGGATCACGCTTGACTCAAAACTACAGTGGGGTCCTCACTTAACATCACTTGCAGGGCGGCTAAGTTCAGCCGCTTACGCTGTTTGGAAAATCCGCCAACTAACAGACGTGGATACCGCGAGACTGGTCTATTTTAGTTACTTTCATAGCATCATGTCTTACGGTATTTTGCTGTGGGGACGAGCTGCAGATATTGAGTCTGTCTTTATTCTGCAAAAGAGGGCTGTCAGAGCCATCTACAACCTCCGCAGACGCGAATCTCTAAGGGAACTGTTTAAGAAAATTAACATCATGACGGTACCTTGTCAGTATATATATGAAAACATTATGTATGTTCGAAAAAATCTACATCTTTTTCGTAAGATAAGTGACAGGCATAATTTTAACACTAGAAATAGGAACAAATTAGATCAACCACGTTTTAGATTGTCTAAAGTACACACTTCTTTTATGGGGTACTGTGTAAAATGTTATAATAAAATACCACTCGATATTCTTCAACTTAATGAGTAGAAATTTAAAACATGCATTAAACGCACACTATGTAGACAAGCATATTATAAGTTAGATGATTATATCGTAGATAAAAATGCTTGGCTTAATGCTGGTCCTGCTCCACAGCCACTTGGGCTCACTAGTTGAAATTATTGTATTTGGAAG
Organism: Conistra vaccinii; assembly: GCA_948150665.1. Lineage (NCBI taxonomy): Eukaryota > Metazoa > Arthropoda > Insecta > Lepidoptera > Noctuidae > Conistra > Conistra vaccinii. The sequence continues at coordinate 893,443 of OX411328.1, forward strand.
AGTTGCTACCCCTTTTCTTATTTTTTTATTTTTATCTATATTATTTTTCTGACATTACGAACTACATGTTTGTTTTATTTATTTTTTTTATTAACCAATTTTTTATTGTTGAATATTCCAATATTTGATAATGATTATCTTTCTTTTTGATAGTATAATACATTGCAAACTATAGTTTTGTATAATTTAGAAGCATTTTTTCATGTTTTGTAAATGTGAGTACCATGGGGCTGTTGATTCTGTTATTATATTATGTTTTATGTTGACTTGAAAGAGCATGGCAGTTGAGACTTTGTCATGCTTACTTAAATGTCTCGCCGATGGTGGCGAGTGTGTTGGATCATTCGGTTCCCTACAAAATGGTTGAGCTGGATGGTGCTGATCCACGCGTCATGTTCGTGAACGGGCGCCGTCGGTTGAGACTGGTCATCTCTTTTCTGCCAAGGCTTATTTTAAGTCTTATACTTTGAATTGTCTCTATTTCTTTTTTTCACATTGTTCTCACATATAGAAGCAACAAGAATAATGTACCCAGGATTTTGTAATGTCTTTATTTAAAAGAGTGTCCTGGGAGTTTCTTGCCCGTTCTTCTCCACAGAGATCTACTTTTTGGAATGGGCGACTAGCTTCAACTTTCTGACTAACTGACCGACTCTTTGACAATTCAAAAGTGCCTGTAAATGGTTTAATTGAAATAAATGCTTTGAGTTTGAGTTTGAGTTTGATTTCTGTAAGTAGGTCTGTACAAACACTTTTACACTTCAAACATATTTTCCTTAACTAGATGAGTTCGGCGTTTTCTATTACCTACACTATACTCTGAGAAGAAAGGCCGAAACAAACTCAGAGGTCATAGTCTCTTTTAAAGTCCAGACATAATCTTGGTCAGATCATGTGAAGACCATGTAGATTGTTGTCTGGAATGGTATTTTTAGGAAAGAACCACACAGATTTGAGTGGACCTGTCCAGTCAAGTGCACGCATTTGTCAGTAATCGTGTAGCTCAACTCGGAATTTAAGATAATTTTTTCTCGCATAGTCTGGGACTTCTCTCTTACCCCTGCATAACCCTTCGGAGAATACAAGCGTAATGTTATATTATGTTAAAATAGTTATAGTTAGGCACCCTTTTCGAACAATTTTGATAAACCTCTAAATTAAACAACCCGTTCAGCCCAAAACTCCAATAAGAGACCATGATACTACATTTAGAGACAGAATCAATTATAGCCTGACGTCAGACTCCGGCTACATAACTCAAGTTACACAAACACTATCGATATTGAATCACATTCAGGAGCTGAGACCACGTCCCGACGCCCGCAAACTAAATACAACTTTTTGGATGACACGTCCGAAAGTCAATGCCTCAACTTGAATTTAACGCGCTCTCCAAGGCACGGGGTGTCTCGGTATGTAATGCATGGTCTCCCATCCACACACCAACCTCGGCAAGCATTGCTTAACCAATGTCGTGTCTATTTTTAGGATTATTTATTTACTACGAATAATGTGTTTGTTTTCTTTATAGTGTCCATAGTTATTTGAACATAGGTAATAACAGTTATTTGTGTAGACTGGAAAGTACTGGATGGACAAAAGAGGGTAGGTAACAGAATGGATCCCATTAGAAGGTAAAAGAAAGCAAGGAAGGCAAAGAAAGAGATGGCAAGACATTATTTACTCAACGTTGTGGACCGGATTGGATTCAAAAGGCGAGAGATAGAAGCGTGTGGAGCAATTTAGAGGAGGCCTACGCCGTAGAGACGACTGCTACGAATAGCGATGGTAAAAAATGCTAGTAAAAGAAGTAAGTAATTAATTGAAAAGCGAACGATTTCTTTTAGAAGTATTTGTAATATTTAAACACAGTATTACACTTGTCTTAATTATGTTCTAAATTGTAAGTAGTGGAATAAAGGGCATTTTTTTTTAATAACAGTATTCTGCTCAATTTCAAGTCAGGGTAATTAAGTAATTAATTTGAAACACCAAAGGAATTTATAATTAACCGTAATACTCGTAGTATCTAGGCTGATTTTCAGTAAAACTTTGGTCCTATGGGATTTATACAAAATAATTTTTTATAAGGCTTGAGGGATCAACATTTTTTTGGGTTTTTATGTTCAATACAATATTTTGACAAAACTTTATACCCTTTATGTACAGCAAAGTACCCGTATAATGCAAAATACCCGTATAATGCAAAGCGACGCGTCCCGGGCGCGGCCGTGGCCGGCCTGACCTAAAATCGTCAGTTCAAGGCCGTCACCCAGATGCAAGTCCCTGTTGCATTCCGTGAATACTGAAAACAATTATAGGAATTTTCAGTTGCTGTTTGAAAGTGAGGATATAATTTGTTATATCCGCCTTGTTTGGAAAGGATAACATTCTTTACGAAATACCAGTGGTGCTTTTTTTTTATAACTGTTCGGTTGTCTTTGGCTGTTATTATTATACTAATGATGATTTCAACCGAATACGAAATACGGCCAAATATTTGGTAAAAAATAAAGTAAAAATAAAGAACCTCGGTTATTTTCACAAGGAAATGTATACGGACAAAAACGTAACAGCTAGACTTCTGCCAGATAACGCATAATCTTTGTTTTCTTTTGCACCATAACCTTCCTTTGGTAAATTTTAATTATCAATAGGTAGGTAACAAAACTTCATTTAAGAATTTTATAAAAATTCAAAAAAGAGTTTTTTCGCGATAAATATTTCAGAGCGTTTTAGCGTTTTGCAGTTATGTCATGTTATTTATGTAATTAATCATAGGCTTGATTCTTCATTAGAATGCTACTTTCCTAAACCAGATGTTGGACAACCAGCCAAAATTAAAAAATCTAATATACAAGCTGTAGGCACTTTCGATTACCTATTTTAGTATATTTTGTCAAAACCCAAAAATTCGAAAGGTAAGGCAACATAATAAACGTCAATATAACACACGATACTCCGCAGGACCTTGACCTCAGTTATTGGGGCGCCGGCGGCTGCGCACAGTACTACTTATCTATTGCATCGCCCGATTTACTAGTTGTATGTAATTTTATTACTTATTATCTATATATTATATAAAAATTAATCCCTATTTCCTTGGTCATGGCATCACGCGTGAACTGCTGGACCAATTTCGCTAATTCTTTTTTTGTTGTGTTTGTTATAGTAAGGAGTAGGTTCTATAGAATAGGTAGGTGAAGGTAGGGTAGGTAGGTATGTACATAGGATAGGTAGGTAGGTATGTATGTAGGTAGGTAGGTGCGTCGTAGATAAGTACTTAGTGCTACCCGTGCGAAGCCGGGGCGGGCAGCTAGTATAATTATGATAAACAACGATCTAACTATTTATTTACCAATATTTCGCGGATATTAGTGTGAACTACATAGGTACTTTAATTTTAATAAAACGAAAAAAAGCATATTTAATTTTCTACGTAGTATTTTTATATAATAAAAGCTAAGATTCATAAAATAATAACCTTGTAGCCAGGATTATCCACCAGCCACTTGCTCTGAAATACTGCCTTGTGGAATCGGAAGTGCCGTACTACAGGTATGTGCCCGACCCAGTTCTCGAAAATGGCAATATCACATCGTACTGGATCGTTCCATCATCACTGACAGGACTATTGTTGCCAATTATATAGTGGTGGTGGACCGAGTAGAGTGGTGCACAATGATCATTGACATAACGGTCCCGCATGACGGGAACCTCGTGAAAGCCGAGAAAGATAAACAAATCAAGTATCTTGACTTGGTTCGCGAGGTTGTCGACATGTGGGATGTGGACTTGGCGATCATTGTGCCGATAGTAGTATCAGCCACCTGGACCAACACCTATGGAAGCTCTCGTTGGGTATCAAGGGCTTGATTCAGAAAGCGGTACTCCTGGACACGGCTCGCATTGTCAGGAGGTTCCTCTCTCTGGAGCCCTGACCGCCGGAAGCTTAGGTACCCTGTTCCCGATACCGGTGGGCTACTAATTTTGAAATGTATTTTTTTAAATTCTAATATTTAAAAATGTTGCCAAACGTCGAAAAACACTGAAATAAGGAATCATATGTACAAGTATAAAAAAAGGGAAGGAAAAGAATCGTAGACTCAATAGATATACTGACAATAGAATTATTGTGTAACTACATATTATAATATATCCCAATAAAGTAAAAATGAAATAAGATAAAATAGAACGATTATAATTATTTATGGGATTTATTTTGACAAGATGTGGATGTTTCTGTAGTGACACAATGTTGCTTTATCGTTGACGTGGCATTTTAGGTTTTCCGCACAGGTTGCCGCTCCGCTAAGGGGGCCGGCAGTTCTCTCCTAGCTAGTGTCGAATAAGGTCGTGTAATAATATTCTGTAAGGAATATGAAATAAAGACACAAAGTTTTTCCTCATAAAATAACGTTTAATTCACATCACCTGTTATAGTGAAGAAAACAAAACTTCTTTGGTTTAAAGTACTAGCTTCCGCCCGCGGCTTCGCCCGCGTGATAAATTTATAAATTATAGTTTACTATAATTATTATGCATGTATTATACATAAATAAACCTTCTTCTTGAATAACTCTATCTATTAAAAAAACCGCATCTAAATCCGTTGCGTAGTTTTAAAGATCTAAGCATACATAAGAGGGACAGACAGCGAGAAGCGACTTTGTTTTATTTTATAATATGTAGTGAAAACAAAAAAAAATGCAGAATATTTTGAAAATGTATGTAAAAAGGCAGCAGATTCTGAATGTAGTCGTAATTTGCATTAAAAAGCTGCTTTTAATATTCTGAAAATTAAATTAAAAAATATTGGACAAAAAATTCAAAGTTGCTTGCATACTATCAAAAGGAGATAAGAAGTCTTCGATATAGCATACACAAATAAATTCTCATATAAAAGTGAATACGAGTCCTAAAGTAAATATTTCAGCGCCACACCTTGACCCCGCTATTGGGTCAACACCGCACAGGATAATCAATATTGCACTGAATTTATTGGACAGCTGTTGAAATATATGAGCGTGTGAAGATTTCAAGATTATACTTACTTAAAAAATGTATATTAGTAAGAGCTTTTAAATATTTGCTATCAATTTCATTCAGTTTAGTTCAGTCAGTTTTCAGCGTCAGCAAATAGTACTTAGCGCCTGCTTCACATAATAGCATAGCTCAAATAGGAACTGTCTAGCAGTTTAATTGAAATATGAAACAAAATTAGTACGATAAACTTATCTGGAGACGGTAAGATAAAAATGTTTTAATTTTTCCCGAAGTTAACAGCTAAAAGGAAGTGCCGATACATGTAGTTATTTTTCTCGAAGCCAACAGTTTAAATGTACTGCAATCTTATCTTATCACTCAATAATAACGTTGAAAGAGTAAAATGCTCGTCCTAAACAGGAAACTCAATAATAAAGCAGTACCTTGACCTCCGGTACTGGGGCACTCCGCCGGCACAGGATATCAATAGTAGCGCTGGATTTATTGGATCACCACAGAACGATTTGACGGGTGTTTTATATTATTTAATATTATTGTTTGATTCCTGCTCGTTTGAGCTTCCGATTAGACTAGTACGAGTTAGGAGTTTCTAGCTTAAAATTACTTACTTTATTATTCGTTTATTGAAATGACTTTTAATGTAATGTCTAATCCATCATTATTGCAGAGGGAAGCTTTGCAGTTTGCAGCTCTAATTTATTATTTATTTTTATTAGTTTTACCAACAAATTGTTCACACTGAATCTGTGTGACATTATACATTCTTAAAATTAAATTACGGCGCAACAATTACTTAAAGGTAAACACCACATGTATAAAACAAATAAATTAGAAAACTAAGCTTGCATACTTAGTAGTAAGCGCTAATATTCAATTTTTTATTAAAATTGGTTACATCGGACCCTGGAGATGAAATTGAAATTGATGAAAAACTGTTTAAAAAAAAATATAATTGAGCCATAAAGCCAAATATATCCAAGCAAAGACTTTACCTCCTAGGTTGAACTGCAAGATGTCATACCGAAAAAAAATGTGTCTAAACTTTGGGAATGACTTCTAGAGTACTAATTAATTCTTTACCAAGACAGTGGCATTTTTTCGGAGGGGCTCATGGCTAAGTAATAACTACCACACGGGTCGATCAAGCAGGTAAAGCTATGCTTGCCCCGGTCAGTCCGTGGAAGTGTGACATACCGAACCCCCTCCGTGGCTCGGAAAGCACGTTAAGCCGTTGGTCCCGGCTGTCATTCTTGGATCTTTGCCAGACGTTATGGATCCTCAGAAGCCCGAAAGTCTAACAACCAGTCTTACCAAGGGGTATCGTGTTACTCAGTAACTGGGTTGTGGAGGTCAGATAGGCAGGTGCTTTATATAAAATACAGGTATTCAGCTGCATCCGGTTAGACTGGAAGCCGATTCCAACATAGCTGGGAAAAAGCGAGGCAGACAGATCCATTTTTACCAAGACAGAATCTGTTGTCTATACTAATATGTTAGCAAGTTGTACATTGTTTTTTTTTATCTCTACGGGGAAGCTCTTGGCCTGCATCACAAATGATGGTAAGTGATGATCAGGCCAAAGGTGGAAGCAAGCTTCACCCGGAATCCTCAACCACAGAGGAACTGGCTATCTCATCTCTAAACTGCCGAAACACAACAATGCTGTTAACATTATTGTTATGGCGACAGACTTAGATAAGATGGTGGTAGCTAGCCAGGCGGACTTAGAACAAGCCCTACCACCAACCAAACCGACCAGAAAATTTTGCTCCCACTGGAAATCGAACCCGGGACCTCTGGGTCTGAGACAGGTAGCTTAACCACTAGACCACAGAGGCGGTTAAATGCAACATGCATAATAAGTAAGTACGTAATTAACATAAAAAGGCTAAAAATATAAGGATAGCATATTAAAGCAAGAACCAACCAAAGTGCAATGTGTATCGCATAGTATGAGCGATGAACCTTGACCCCAGGCTATTGGTCGCGCCCAGGCAGGACAGTAAATTGTTGCAGCAGATTTATTGGACAATTGCAGCGTAATTTATAGTGAGTGTTTAGATTTAGGAGACAAACTAGAATAGTTTGTAATCGTGTTAATGGTGCATTGGACTAAGAATGATACCTTGCGGCAGTCTTATGGAATTTATTGTGTATATTTTCTTTAAACCAGAATTGTAATAAGTATCCAACACCTTTTAGACCACTTTTATGCTAATGGTATTGCACATTGCACATCCCGCAAGAATCTACGTATTATTAATCGTTGCATTGGATTTATCACATACTTATCAGTAAACTAGCTGGTTAAGGCTCAATTTATTAATTTTTACTTAAAAAAAACTAAAACTTTGATTCTAAGCATGGTTTTTACAGAACCTGCTATCATATTTATTTTCCCTTTCCTTGACAGTTTAGTCGCGTTTAGTTTTTTAGTTCCGTTTCTTGTTTATTTGCATGTAATTGTGTAGTCTCTGTTGGAGATCCTATAAATAAATAAATAATTTAATCGCACCGACAATCCATAAAACGCATTCACGTGTTGTAGGTGTATCCTCGACAAATAAAAGCACGGAGCCTACTGCATCGGGGCCGGCCTTGCGCCACTGACCCAAAAACACCAGTTCATGATCGCTTAGACCATTCGGATAATACTTTCTGTACGAAGAATTATGTTTTAGACTTTTATTTGAAGGATACAATGTTGAATCATAAGTTTGGCTTGGATTATGATAATACAAATCTCAAGTTTGATTTCGGACTGAAAAGTTGTATGAAAATCGTTTATGAATGTGGATGGCTTTAAGAGTAGGGGAAGACCAAAGAACCGATGGATGGACCGTACCGAGATGACGACTAATAAAAAAAGTATGGAAGAAAAAGACATGTAGCTCGACAGTAAATAAATTGGGATAAGGGCAGGAGAATGATGATGATGACTTAAATTGGAACTAAATGCCTGTCTGTGTATTGACAATACATTACTAACCCGTTCTACATAATCATACCTAGATAGGATAATAATAAAAGTGGCATTGTAAATGGTATAGTGTCCAGTGTCAAACAAATTGTTTCTAGCTATGGAAAGGGTTCTTTATCTGAGTAAGAGACTACTGTCTAATAACTTCTAAGTGAAGGACTGCGGTCTACTACCTTCTGACTGAGGGACTGCGTTCTACTACCTTCTGACTGAGGGACTGCAGTCTACTACCTTCTGAGTCAGGGACTGCGGTCTACTACCTTCTGAGTCAGGGACTGCGGTCTACTACCTTCTGAGTCAGGGACTGCGGTCTACTACCTTCTGAGTCAGGGACTGCGGTCTACTACCTTCTGACTGAGGGACTGCGGTCTACTACCTTCTGAGTCAGGGACTGCGGTCTACTACATTCTGAGTCAGGGACTGCAGTCTACTACCTTCTGAGTCAGGGACTGCGGTCTACTACTTTCTGACTGAGGGACTGCGGTCTACTACCTTCTGAGACAGGGACTGCGGTCTACTACCTTCTGAGTCAGGGACTGCGGTCTACTAACTTCTTAGTCAGGGACTGCGGTCTACTACCTTCTGAGTCAGGGACTGCGGTCTACTACCTTCTGACTGAGGGACTGCGGTCTACTACCTTCTGAGTCAGGGACTGCGGTCTACTACCTTCTGAGTCAGGGACTGCGGTCTACTACCTTCTGAGTCAGGGACTGCAGTCTACTACCTTCTGAGTCAGGGACTGCGGTCTACTACCTTCTGACTGAGGGACTGCGGTCTACTACCTTCAGAGTCAGGGACTGCGGTCTACTACCTTCTGAGTCAGGGACTGCAGTCTACTACCTTCTGAGTCAGGGACTGCGGTCTACTACCTTCTGAGTCAGGGACTGCGGTCTACTACCTTCTGAGTCAGGGACTGCGGTCTACTACCTTCTGACTGAGGGACTGCGGTCTACTACCTTCTGAGTCAGGGACTGCGGTCTACTACCTTCTGAGTCAGGGACTGCAGTCTACTACCTTCTGAGTCAGGGACTGCGGTCTACTACCTTCTGAGTCAGGGACTGCGGTCTTCTACCTTCTGAGTCAGGGACTGCGGTCTACTAACTTCTTAGTCAGGGACTGCGGTCTACTAACTTCTTAGTCAGGGACTGCGGTCTAATACCTTTACCTAAACGAACTACGATTAATTTATTTCTAAGAACCACCCTAACCACAAAACTCTTTTGAGATTGACCAGCAACAAACTTGTATATAACGTTTTTTATATCTATCTTAAAACATCGTTGTTATAAATAATTATTTTTTGTTGACCTCTGATTAATTTGACGAGACATTGTAGAAATATTAACAATTTAACAATAAAAATAGTTTGTTTTTATAAAAATATTTAAAAATGTAAAAAATAAGTATGTATATGAAATAAAGGAAACAATAGTTTCTTAAGACATGCAGATAGTCACACATTATGGTAGGTACACTCTAAAGACGAATAAAGATATTAAAATTAAAATTCTCATATCATAATAATCAAAAGATTAAGCACTGCTTTTTGTATAAAACTGTTTTTGAAATAAGAAAATAATTTGTGATAAGAGTCAAGATAAAACGATTTATCAAACATATTTTGCAAAACAAACTCAAAAAGAAACATAGAAACTTATTTCGTAAATTCACATTCGTTTTTACGATTCCGTATCCAAATGGCAAAAACGGAACACTTATAATGTCATCATGTCCATAAATTGGAAACGTGATCCACTAAACCATGATGCGTAGAGAAATTACAAAAAAATAAATTAAGGGTGGGTGCATATATGTGACAGAGGGATGGAAATGTGAGTTTTTTCAGTTATTATACTACGACTTTAACTTTTTAACTCAATCATTATGTCAAACTACTATCGGCGCTCTGGCGAACGTTGGAAATCCAACAGAGCGCAGTGCGTATCGCCTGGTGAAAACGCGCATAAGAGACTTTTCCTCAGTTTCTCGTATTTCCTAATGAAGTCAACGTTCTTTTTCAAAGACGTTATTAAAAACTAATCCGTCTGAGCCGATGTGTTCAGATCAGCACGTGTCCTTTCAGACAACAATCGCGGGTGTAAGTGAGGGATGACTTCAATCATAGTGCCCATCCTGTCTGTCCTGGGAATTGTGTCTGATGGTTCACTGGCCTTTGAAAAGAATTAGGAACCTATTGTTTTTAGTTAGTTGGTATTGTGTTTGTTTCCATACTTAGTGTCCTGCGATTGCTTCGCACGGGTGCAATTTACTGTAGTAACGAAACGTTACTATACTTGACAGCTGTCGCTGACATTGACATATCAGACTAGACTAAGGAACTACTCACACTTATTCAGCTCTATTCAGCTTATGCCGCGAGATGCGTACGCATCTGTTCAGCTTTCCGCGTCTATTCAGCATTTGCGGCAAACAAGTATAAAATGAGGACAAATGTGTAATTATCATGCGAGTGCTATAGACAGAGTTCAGCGCTGTTCTGCCGCGTTCAGCGCTGTCCGCGGCTGATAGAAGCAGAACTGTATAAGTGTGACCAAAATCGTTCAGCGAAACGCGAATGGAGCTGAATAAGTGAGTAGTCCCTAAGATGGATTGAGATAATGAAGCTTTTGCAGAACTGCAGACCAGCGCGACTTGTCGCGCGACATAACTCGAGTTATTGTTATACCGTGAAGTTTTCTTAGAAATTGTATTGTTCGTGTCGCGCTGGACTGCAAAAGCCTTAACTTGTAAGAATAAATTCAGATTAAATGAATTTAAATTAAAATAAAATACAACTGTTTCATATAGTTACTACCTCTACTAATCTAGCGACATCACAAAACATCGATATTTCTTTTCTAAATGTAGGTTAAATAAGAATGTATTAAACACATAAACCTTCCGGAATAAATGGTCTAAATGATGGTGAACCTCGCATCAAAATGCGTAGTTAAGATAGAACATCACGAACACACAGATAGACATGAAAAGTAAATAAAAAAAAAAAATTGTAGAAATTACAATTACAAAACACAATTTAAAACAATAATTTACAATAAAATGGCATACACACAGCATAAACTCACGCCTTTCTCTTGCACATTAAAATTAAAACATTTACGCGGCTATTTCTAACCACCGATAGGTCTTGGTAGCATACATCCTATCAGCAAGGTCCTTAACCTGTTTACTTTCCTGTTTCAAATTACTTAATATTTTTAGATTCTGTTTTTCTTTCTGCCTTTCCTTTGCTGTGTTTACACAAAATAATGAAGTTTATTGAAACACACAAAATAAATACCCAATAAATAATAAATTAGCTTTTCTAGTAACACCAGGATTACAAAACATATGCTTCTAAATAAAAATGCCCCACAAAGCTGCAGAAACAAACGTAAATAAAATGAAGGAGCAAAAGCCGGCAGCCATGCCGCCGGCACTGTGTGTAGGAGCCATTAGAAAGGACACGCTGTTATTAATCCGCTGGACAATAATGTATTAATTGACCCTAAGCATCTCAATTGAAGCAATATTAGGTTCTTAATTAATCTTTAGCCGACTATTAATATAAACTAATTGATGCCTTAACAAGGCGTCATTGTTTAAGTTATTCAAATATAATTTATGGTTCATCTCTCGGTTTCGTTCTAGGTATGATAAGTAGAACTTGCGTTAGTGATGTCTTGTTGATACACAGACAGGCTTAATAGTTATTTAGTTAAGTCATCATCATCATCGTTCTCCTGCCCTTATCCCAATTTATTTGTGGTCTGGGCAACATGTTTTTTTCTTCCATACTTCTCTTAGGCGTCATCTCGGTAGTCACCCCTTTTCTAGCCATATCATCTTTCACACAGTCTACCCATCGTTTCTTTGGCCTTCCCCTACTCGTATAGCCATCCACATTCATACTGAAAACTATCCTGACGACACTTATTTAATTTTTTTGTCCCAATTTAAGTGTTTTCATTAAATTGCTATTCAGATTACAACCTACTTATTATATTTTACCTTTCTATTTGTCAAAAATAGACTATTTGTGACTTATCACAAAACAATCCAATAATGATTGGATGGAAGGAAAATTCATGGTTAAAATTCTATCTAAGGTAAGATTTCTCTATCTTATCTCTTATCCCTATCATATTCTAGGTACTATGCGTGTAAACTAACGCAACGCCTGATCATTGAGCATATCCTAAAAACTATGGCGGAGACTATTGACTCTCCGATTATTAAAAGTTTTGTGAGAAGGATAATCACTAAACGTTAACTTGGGGATGTCCTTTTCACAATACTCTAAAATCTGTATTTTTCTCAAATTTATTTTAACTACTAACACTAGTAATAAGTTAATTATTGTTGACTAACACGCTGGATTTTGTTATCTGATGATAAAGAATATAATAATAATAATATCAATCTTTATAGTTTGTCGTAAAATGCGGTGCTCATCAGGCGTTCTGCGTCATAGCTTGTCTCCATCAGAACGATCTATTGTATCCATTTTATGCTGATTTGGTACAATAACATAGTGTTCTAGATTAACGTTGTTATACTCTTTATTATAACAGATACACCTCTGCTCTATAGCTTTTACTGGCTGACTACGATTACCTATTATATTGCTTAGTAAAGTTTTGTATATTTACTATGAACTTCATATGAAATTTAGTTATGCGGTCATTGTGTTTATGCTTTGGGCCCAAATATTCGGTTTACCAACAAGATATACTTATACAATTGTATTTTATGTTGGTCTACAACGATAATGTACTTGCAATATGTTGCGATTCGTCGTATAACTGATAAACACCGTAAATCGTGCAAACGGCATGTAAGCGGCATACCAGAGAGATATTTCTCGAAAGCATGTGAAGCCAAGTCAGAGGCCCATGGCCGGCTTTAAACACTCTGACACCAGGTTAGTTAGTAACCACACGAAAAGAAGAAGACTGATACTGTTAAAATTATAATAATCATAATATTATAATTTTTGGTATCTTGTCTATTTTTAGTATCCTGTTTTGGTACTAGTTGGGCATTTCCGTAGAAATTGATCCACTCTCATTTTGTGCTGTCCCATGACTTTATTTATAATTCATTAGAAAACCGAAGGCCTATTATTGTAATTCACTATTTATTATGATAGTACAATAAATAAACTCAGTAAATAACAGTGAATTAGTCTATTTTTACTATAATAATGATTATAATAAGACGAAAATATGTTTGGAACCCCCCCAGTTTTCAGGTGTCCCACAGTGTCGCGACACACTTTGAGTTAGATTATTTATGACATAAAATTAAGCATGCATGTAAAAAGGTTTTAATATATTCAAATATATGATTTCTTTTAAAATTAAACATAAATTACAGCCACTTTAATACAAAAATAATTATTTTTTACTATTTTAATTGTGTCCCACGATTTCGGATGTAGTGGAAAATTCCACTTTGTAACGGTATTTCCTCCACAAGTAAAAAATAAACTTCCAAAATCTTAGCACACTTATTTTCCTGGCAACATTATTCATCGATTCCGCAAATTTTTTCGGTTGGCAATCAGGTGCTGTCAAAATCATTCGTGTCTAAACTTGCAAAGCGTTACCGTCTACGTGTAATTCATCCACTTTGTTAGAGGAATTTCTGCTGGTAAGTTTTTGTTTTTGATAATGTTGTTATTGTTAACTATAATAAAATAATCGTAAAAATGATTAATTGAATTACTTGCAGCATTCGTTGTTCTATTGTTTAACTACACGCAATTTTAGATTGGAAAACATGAAAACGTTACCTCCATTTTGTTACCACTTTTCCATATATAAATTTCCATAATCCACTTTTCTCCATTTTGTAACCGGGACCAATTTCTACGGAAACGCCCAGTTACGTGTTACTACTGTTTCTCTAGATTAGTTATTAAGTCGGACTCATCAATCAAAGAAATAAGGTAGGTACCTGCTCTTCTGCGTAGATCTCCACTGAATTATCTTGAATCAATCCACTTTGTAATCCTATATTCACAATATTACTATTAAGTTCTATCCGATATCTTTGACACTTTACACCTACCATCATAAATCTAGTTTAATAACCTCATAGGTAGGTACTTGCTCTGTACCTGAAATAATGATTGACGTTACAACCTTTCAGTTAACACTGCTATAACTGTGAGCAAACATTTAGTAGTTATTTCAGAAAAATACTTGACCCGGCGAGCATGTGGCAGTATATTATAAGTATTTTTTAAAGTATACCTTCAGCTGTCATTAACGAGACACAATATAATTTTAATTGTTATGCCCACCTAATGTCCACTGTAACGGTCAAGCGGAGTTACAACATAGATGCGCTGAGTAGGTGGAGCTGAGAGAGCGGGGCTGGGGATAGTGGCGGTATCGTAGTGTTGCGCGACGACCGGAACGAGGAATCTGAGCCTAAACCTGTCTCGGGTACGTCATACCCTGCCACACACTTTTCGTAGCTATTTTCATGCAACATTTTTTTTGTTGTTTTGTGTCATTCATTGTTTCTATTTGCAATTATTTTTAACTTCGGTTCAAAAAATATTATCTCTCGAAAATATAATCTATCTCTCGCACCAATGTAGATTGCACAGTATATTTTCGCAGGCTGCGGTAAATGGTACATACTGAAATGTAGATACGAATTTTCAGATCCTTAGTTCTGCTGTTCTTACAGAATCAGTTTCTTCAGATAGGAGCAGTTTAGAAGAATCAGTTCTTGTGTATGTTGTAGGTACAGCCAAGTTTTATTTCGGCTAACGATGGCGTTTCACTTATAATTAAATTAGGTACTTCGCCATTATCATCATTATCCGCAGCCCGACTACGTAGTATTATATTATCTATGGCCCGATTTCACCTACTCCTGGGCAAACCTAGGCCTTTCTTTGCTTGTGCCAGTCCCTTAAGTACTTACCTCCAGTTGAATGTAGAGTGGTCATAGGGATATTTTCTTGGTTGGCCTTATTGCCAGACAAAATATTGGTGCTTGAAGTTTGTTGTCTATAGTCAACAGGCGAAAGCTGTTAATACTGCCCATCCTCTTGATATAACACTCTTATTTGTCTTTTTTTCTACACCTTTGGGTTTTCTTTTCATAACTTTTTCAAATATTTTGTGTGATGGAGTAATAGGGATGATGACAAAAAAAAATTTTTGTCCGTCATGCAGATTAAGAAAAAATAACGTACACGTATTTTTTCTTTTCTTACGTTATCAAAAGATTACGGCGATACATTGAGTTAAAATGTGCCATAACGTCACTTGTATGGAGATTTTATACTTACTTGTGACGTAGCGACCCCCACTCCCCAACTTTAATGCGTTGTATTTAAGTATTTTTTTTAATTAATACGATAAAAAAAAATTCGAGTCTAATATTTTATGTTTATCTGACTGACGGAATAAATAGAATTTCTTTTTTTTGACCCAGGCATCATCCCTATTAGGGGATATTTAGGTAATAAAAGAATGCTGAAATATTTTTACATTTTTATTTACTCGACATACAATAGTGTTTGCATGTAAGGTTAATATTAATCCAATATGAATTGTTATCTAAGCTGTAACAGCAAAACAACTAATTGATACCGCCTTTCCTAGAAACACACATTTCTTGACATAATTATGTTTGTTTAATAAAATCATAGACAAAAGACCACCGATCGTCTCTTATAAAGAAAAACAAAACTCGACTAAGTAGTAGGTATACCGTGCGATTGCCGTGTGGTGCCGGACTTAAAGAATCGCACCACCCTATTTCTTCCCATGGGTGTCGTAAAAGGCGACTAAGGGATCACTAGAGAATGGGCAGCAGCGTTCTCTATGCACTATTAACACCATACTGCGATCGCCAACCCGCTTGCCAAGCGTGGCGATTATGGCAAACCCCCCCCAAAAATTACAAGCACCACAAAGAAACGGCCCCTAGTGCCCGGCGGCCTACCTACCCTTGGCTACGGTAGCGGTCAAGGTCACGGTGAGGCAAGGGGTGCTAAGAATCCCCGGAAGAGATCCGGCTACCACAACCACCGGAAACTGGACCTGGCAACGTATAACACGCGTACACTCCGGACCGACGAGAAGATCATCGAACTCGAGGAAGAATTGAGCAGGTTACGATGGGGTATAGTAGGATTATCTGAGGTCCGAAGAGAGGGGGAGGACTCGATAATCCTTAAATCCGGAAACTTGCTCTATTTCCGGGAGGGCGACCAGCAGTCCCAGGGTGGTGTCGGGTTTATTGTCCACAAGTCCCTTGTGAGCAACGTGGTGAAGATCGAGAGTGTGTCGACCAGGGTGGCGTACCTTATACTCAGAATATCCGCAAGATATTCGCTGAAGGTCGTACAGGTTTACGCCCCGACCTCGTCACATCCCGACGATGAGGTGGAGACCATGTATGAGGATATTTCTAGAGCCATGCATGCCTCTAAAACTCACTTCACCGTTGTCATGGGGGACTTCAACGCGAAACTGGGCAAACGTAACGATGATGAGCTGCGAGTGGGGCAATTTGGAGTTGGACGTCGGAACCACCGGGGTCACCTACTGGCCAGTTTTATGGAGAAGGAAGGCCTCTTTATGATGAACTCCTTCTTCAGAAAACGCGAGCACAGAAAGTGGACCTGGCAGAGCCCTGATGGTGCAACAAAAAATGAGATTGACTTCATTATGTCGACGAAGAAGCAAGTGTTCAATGATGTCTCTGTGATCAACGCGGTGAAAACCGGAAGCGATCACCGCATGGTAAGAGGCACATTGAACTTAAATATTAAGCTGGAAAGATCTCGACTGGTGAAGTCTACGCTCCGTCCAGCACCGATCCAAGTCCAAAACCCCGAGAGCTTTCAGCTCGAACTTCAGAATCGTTTCGAGTGCCTAGGGAGCTCCGTGGACGATTTTAACGATGGGTTCGTGGAAACTGTCCATACGGTCGGGTCCAAGATCTTTAAGACCCGTCGTACAAGTAGAAACAAGAAGCTCTCTGATCCTACTATACAGCTCATGAAGGAGAGGCGCGAGATGATCCTCCAGTCTCCAGACGATGCGTTCAAGTACCGGCAGCTCAATAGACGGATCTCCAAGTCCTTGAAAAGCGACCTTCGTCGCTTTAGTATGGACCGCATTAAGGACGCGATAGAGCGGAATAAGGGCTCCAAGGTCTTTGCAAGAGATCTGTCTATTGGGCAGAGCCAGCTTGCAAAGCTGAAGACCGATGATGGCAGGATCGTATCCGCCAAACCTGAAGTATTGAGAGAGATCGAGAGGTTCTATGGACAGTTATACACGTCATCCAGTAACCCCGTTACGAATCTGGCAAACGACCCAAGAGCTAGATTAACCCGACATTATACCGAAGATATCCCGGACGTCAGCTTGTACGAGATTAGGATGGCTCTAAAGCAACTTAAAAACAACAAGGCGCCAGGTGATGACGGAATTACGGCCGAACTCTTAAAGGCCGGTGGGAAACCCGTTCTGAAGGCCCTCCAGAAGCTGTTCGATTCCGTCATACTCGAGGGTAAAACGCCACAGGCATGGAACAGAGGTGTGGTGGTACTCTTCTTTAAAAAGGGCGACAATGCCCTGCTTAAGAACTATAGGCCCATCACACTTCTGACCCATGTCTACAAGCTGTTTTCAAGAGTCATCACGAACCGTCTCGCGCGCAGGTTTGACGACTTCCAGCCTCCCGAACAAGCCGGATTCCGTAAAGGCGCACCGTGGACCACATACATACGCTGCGGCAGGTTATACAGAAGACCGAAGAGTATAACCTGCCTCTCTGCTTAGCGTTCGTGGATTACGAGAAAGCCTTCGATTCGATCGAGACATGGGCTGTACTGCAGTCTCTTCAACGGTGCCAGATCGACTATCGGTACATCGAGGTGTTAAAGTGCCTATACAAAGACGCCACTATGTCAGTCCGACTCCACGACCAGACCTCGAAACCTATCCTTCTGCAGCGAGGTGTGAGACAAGGAGACGTTATCTCTCCGAAACTGTTCACCGCTGCACTGGAGGACGTCTTCAAGGTTCTGGACTGGAAAGGGCTAGGCATCAACATCAATGGCGAGTATATCACTAACCTTCGGTTTGCCGACGATATAGTTATCATGGCTGAGACCATGGAGGACCTCAGTATAATGCTCGATGACCTCAGTAGAGCCTCCAAAAGAGTGGGTCTTAAAATGAACATGGACAAGACAAAGGTCATGTCAAATGCCCATGTAACACCCGCCCTCATAAAGATCGGAGACGCTACGCTCGAAGTTGTAGACGAGTATGTTTACCTAGGACAAACTGTCCAGCTAGGTAGGTCCAACTTCGAGAAAGAGGTCAATCGTCGAATCCGACTCGGCTGGGCAGCGTTCGGGAAGCTACGCAATATCTTCTCGTCCCACATACCACAGTGTCTCAAGACGAAAGTCTTTGACCAGTGCGTGTTGCCAGTGATGACTTATGGCACTGAAACGTGGTCGCTCACAATGGGCCTTATCAGAAGGCTAAAAGTCACCCAAAGAGCAATGGAGAGGGCTATGCTTGGAGTTTCCCTACGTGATCGAATCAGAAATGAAGAGATCCGCAGGAGAACCAAGGTAACCGACATAGCCCGAAGAATTGCCAAACTTAAGTGGCAATGGGCAGGACATATTGCTCGCAGAACAGATGGCCGATGGGGCCGAAAGGTTCTGGAGTGGCGACCACGTACTGGAAGACGTAGCGTCGGAAGGCCTCCCACAAGATGGACCGATGACTTAGTAAAGGCCGCGGGAGTTCGGTGGATGCGGGAAGCACAGAATCGGTCGAAGTGGCGGTGCTTGGGGGAGGCCTATGTCCAGCAGTGGACGTCTTTCGGCTGATATGATGATACCGTGCGATATAAAGTTAAGTATTTGTATTCGCTTAAAATAAATATCTGATTTATTATTATTTAAAAATACCTGCGGTCTGTTGCTAGGGACATTACTTGCGATATAATTTCTTAAAAAAATAAGTAAGTACCTACCTTTTATTTTTATGCAGTTTGAAATTAAAATTTGAATTAACATCTAAAATCTCAGTATTTCTTAATTGTGCATAAATTATGTTCTAATAACAAAATACACGTAAATGATAGAAGGACAGAATCACTAAAACATTATTTTAGAATATTTATATCTAATTTTCAAATAAGCAAGTACCTAATAGTTACTTTATGAAAATTATTTAAATTGACGAATTAACTTCTACAGAAATACTAATTATATCTAATAAAACCGTGACGTTATTTTTGAAAATATTGTGGCAGGAATTTTAAATAATTTATTTTGTAAAAAAGAACCAAACTTAAAATCTATTATGAATACTGCGATAACAAATAAAAACAGGACTCTTATTTTATATAAAAATCTTTAATTTTGCTAATAATAATATATTTAAAGGATATCCATTTTTTCAATAATTAAAATGATTTTACATTCTATTCATTTTTACACATTCAAAACTTATTTTCTAAATAGGAATTGAATTCAAGGATAATATGAGACAATTACCTACTGAGAAAATCACGAACCAAAGGTCACAGATTAATCCAAACTACCAAAACTGATTCATGGGCTACTTAAGTGGCAAAACGGGCCAATTTATCTCAGACGAATACTAGCTGGGAAATAGATCTAGGCTAGATATAACAAATTGATACTAATCATAGCAAGTCCAAAGCTTCGTGATTCCTACGTAAAACGAAACTAAGAAGAACAATACTTCTATACTAAATAGTGAAAAGAAATAAAAAAGTATCAAAATTGTGTCGAATTTTTACAAAAATAATAATATGAAAATGACTAATTTTTTTTTAATGTCTTCGAGCTGGGAGGTTACTTTCATTGATATGTTGGTAAATTGTACGGAATATAGTCAAAGTTTCATATGTCAAAAATTGCTTCTGTTACAATAAATATATAGGAATCTTGTGTTGATTGAAATATATTAAACTTGCTAATTTAATTATGAACATACTTTTTGATTTTACGTATTTCTTAATTTACTCGAAATGATGTTAATGTTTCATAATTAAATTAACAATTTCCACTAAAAAAGCTTACTAAACTCCTAAAAATCACCTAACATTGCTTAAAACATCAAACTTCTATTTATACATAAATGTACAGTATAATTTATACATTTACAAATTCTAGTAAACGTCTACGCTACAAGCTTTTATGCTATATACTACATTATTAAACCATTTTAATGAAATAACTATTACAATTTGTAATAACATCAAACAGTTTAAGATTACAAGAAGAAATATTTCGATATATGAATTTATTATTTTAATGTCTAAATCAGGTCTCACATTATTATTATTACACATCATGATTAATTAAATACTATTATCTAACACCAAACACGGCAAATAAACAACAGCAATAATATACAGAAATGCTTCTATTTATTAGACAATTAAAATAAATGAAATTGTAATTATAATAATATTATTTATTGTTCTAATTCAATTTATTTACAAAGAAATATGTGTTACCAATTGTCTTGTATAAATATATGTATAATTATCGAACAATTTATATTATAAACAACACGTCATAGTAGACATTTTATAAGTATAAGTATAAAACTATTTATTTAGAGTAGTTACACATAATGTATAATTGTATAGTTATTATGTATATATTACACACGCTTAATTTATCTGAGGTTTAGTAAAAACATGCAAAATTACAAGATTTTGTGTGCGAACTAAATTAATCTAAGTTAGAGTGTAAGCTGACGGTGTTGACTTGCCTACTTTCAATTTAAGCATTAAGTTTTTAAATATTTGTGCTCACATATTATTCGTTGCTTTCATCATTTTCGAAATTGTCCACCCGCAATACATTTATTGCGTTGGAAAATAGTAATTTTCCAGAAGTTGAAGTTATTAATGATTATTATATTATTGTTTATTAAGCCTCAGATAAAAAGGCAATAATGATAGTAGGTATACAACTACTACCGATAGTAAAATGCGTGAAAATATTATTATTTAAAAGTTAAACACTATATTAATTTTTAATTATTTCTTCTATACAATAATTATTATTGTATCATTTAATTTACAAATATGTAACAAGCCCACATTTCGAAAATGATAGCTTAATTTTACTAAAACAAGATTTACTGATACACTAAATTATTATTTGTTTTTGGTTTGAGTAAAAAACTGTGTGTATGTCATCTTAAACTACTGGACCGATTTCAATGAAAATTTTTGTATAAATCGTTAATGGCCCTAGAGTATTGACTGCCAGCAGTTTCTCAGGGCAGAAACATCGTTTATTTATAATTTTCAAGTACCTACTCAAGATGACATGCTCAGCATGATTCTACCCTCTCTACATATTGCCTTTATATTCCTTTTTTATTAATTTTTCTTTTTTTTTGTAAAATTTAACGCATAGAAAATAATCTTTAAAAGATTTATTGATACTCTACAAGTAAGATATTTTCATGTCGCACAAAATTAAGGAAGCTTTTAAAGTAACATATTTGAAAATATAAGAAAATAAAGCATCCAATAAGCTAGGGTTAAGCTTAAAATTACAAAAATAGTCGAATTTAAAATCCATTTTTACTATCACACGAATTGTCCTTTTGAAGGAGTCCAGCAATTATATCAGTCTTGCAAGCTTCGACTTCGTCTTTGATATCCTACACAACGAAAACAAATGCCTACTAATACACTGCAGTGCAGAAAAAACTATAACAATAATCACTCATTTAAAAAGAAGTTAGAGGAAACTGCACAAGAGAAACATACATTCCTTAAAACTATGTTTGATCGCTCCATTTCCAATGTTGTTTAGTAGAAAAATATTTTTGTTTTTGTTTTTATTTTGTTATAAATAAAACATTAGCATCTAAATATCGTCTATGAAAGTGTGCGGTTATCGAAAACATCTAATAGGTAGTATAATGTAACATTAGGATATAATATGAAATTATTATCATTATTTGAGAAATACAAATACGATGTATTTCGTGAATTGGTAAACAACAAAAATATTGGTTTTTTTTACATCAAAATATTAAATAAACAGGGGACAACAAAACAGATTACATTAATAAAAAAACAAGAATTGTATATTAACATGCAAAAGTTCACGTTTATTTCAATATCTACAGTATAACTAACCTAGAAATCACCAAAATATTTTTATTTCCACTTCAATTTAATATTATTTTAAAAATATACTATAATTATATTATTTGGTATCATTTTGTGCATTTTAAGCGGCTATCGACCTGAGCTTAGCGCAGGCTCTCGTAACTTACGAAAGAGTTGTTAAACTTGAGACCATCTAAAATAATTTTTCTTTACTTTACTATGGTGACTTTTAAGAAGCTCATCTGTTCATTTTGACAAGGACATGCAGTTAGTGTTTAAAAGGCATCACAATAAACTTTTGCTTGTAAAGTACTGACTGAACTAAGCGCATAAGGTGAAAAAATTACCAAAATGGTAAATATATTAAAACATCGATTGCGAACTTTATAAAGTTAATCAATAAATTAATAAAAATATTAAATTTTATTTAGCCATTCTCATCTGCATGAAATTAAAGTAACCTAAAGAAAGATAATCTTAACAATGAAATGATTCTTTGGGCATATGTCCAAGTCAAAAATCCACAACTTTATCAACAACGTTAAATATTTCTCCAAGAACCTAGTCACACTTTTAACGAGCGTTTAACAAATTTATTGCTGTTGCAATAACTACTTTAACCCTATTTAGATATAGCGCATTTTCTAAATTCTCTATTAAAAATCGTATTAAATTAATACCGTCATACATAATTATTTTATTGATCAACTGACATTTGTGTAAAATTCGTATTTTAACAAGTTACCAAAACTATAAATAATTGCTTAAAATATATAACTAAAATGTGAAAGAAAACAAACAATTTCATTGAAATATTTTCGTTGCAAAAATTTAAACAACATAAAAGTACGAATATACTATTGTGTTTTTAGAATTTCAAAAGCTTATTCTCTACGAAATATTATTTTTGTACTGTCAGTAGTGTTTTGTTTCAGCATTTTTAATTTTGTATTTTTATTTTATTAAATTTTTGTAAAAAAACATCAATATTTTGGATGTATATAACGTCAAAAGAGATATGGGATTATTCGAAAACAATTAAAGTAATGCATATATGTTCACAAAATAAGGTTTTAAATTTGTACTGGATTAAAATCATTATGTTAATTAACAGAAATTCATGATTACATTATTTAGAAATATAAGAAACAAAAATTAAAATGATTAAATCGTTTTCAATTTGTGCTCGATGTGCGTTTCCCCCGTACGCTCCTAATATTATTACAATCAGTGTAAAAATAAAATCTCCTTAAAACATTTAACCGACTTACGTATAAAAGTTACAAGTTATTACTACTAGCATTATTAAAAAACACTGATTATGTTCACTTAACTATTCTATGCTAGTTTGAAAGTCATTAAACTGTTCTCGCACAAGACAACACCAAACTGTAGAAATAAAAACGTAACAATAGAAAATGTCGTATTGTGTCGATATGCTGAGACGCGTCGCTCCGGCCGCTCGCGGCCCGAGTGCCCGACGCAAAGCCGACCATGGCTCTAATTCAAAATCCAAAGCGCACTTGTTAACCTCTTAAACTCCCGTGTGATTGTAAATGAATGACACCGCATTCTTATCGACGGGAGGAGATCGTCGAGTGATTGATTGATGATTGTTATTATTGTAATGCCAAGATTTTCTCGTTGACGTGCTCGATGACTGCAGAGCAATGGTCTCGTAGTAGCGTAACCTCCCACAACACTTCCTACTTTTGATGATCGCAACGAAACCCTTCCTGTACTTCTTGTTGAAGAACGCGTATAGTACTGGGTTAATGCAAGAGTTGGAAGCACCCAGCCATTGGGCAAGTGGTGTCACAACGGGGAACATTTCTTCTTCCCATTTTTGGATTGGGCCACCAAGTTTAATCCTTGCAAAGATTAGGTACAGCGGGAACCAGGATAAGACGAAAAGTATGACAACAGCGACCAACATCTTCACGACTTTGACTTTAGATTTTTGCTGCATTCTTTCCATCTGGGCGTCTTGTGTGTCCGTGGGGATCGATCTTCTCCAGACTTTGATCCAGATTAGGATATAGCACATAGTTATCAGGATCATGGGGAGTATGTAGCAGAAGATGAGATTGCCAATGACGAAGTAGAGGACTTCACTGATGGGGTTTGGCCAGACATCAAGACAGAGCCGAACGTTTGGGTTATCGTCGAATACCACAACCAAGTCGAAAAAGAAGACCCAGGGAGTGGTGACGCTGATGGCGAAGATCCAGATGAAAACGATCATCATTCTCGCGCGGCGCTTGGTGATCTGGCATTTCAAGGGCCACCAAATTGCCAAGAATCTGTAACAAAGAAAACAAACAATCAAACAAGGTAATGTTAGAAGATTTTTTGTATTTTTTTTATCTTTGTAAATTTTTTGACAAAGATTGTTCTTTGTTACAAAAAGTTAACGTAAATGTAAATTGTGTATCAATTATTAAGATGATAAATATTCAAATAATAATTTAAATCAAAGAGCGATTCAATTCATCAAATTTTCATAATTATATTTTAATGTCAAAGGCGGGGAATCCTATTACTAACCTGAAAATAAATAAATTCATGATATGACTTATAAATATTGGAATCAAGTCAACATCAAATATAAATAATCTAGCCCAAAGCGTCGCGTCAAGCGATTAAGTCAACACCAATAGCATGTAACAGATATCTTAAAATATAAAACTAATTGATTCATTATTTTTAAATATTGCGGTATGCTAGGAATTTAAGTTCAGATTTTTTATTTTATTTATGAATTTGATAAAAACGCTAATGTCTGAAAATCAAGTGTAGGTACGATAATTACAATTATTTTACATTCCTGACGTAAGATTCCAAACGTCAGAAAACGGGCTCAAAATTAAACTAGCCACATCAAATCTAAGCACAATCCATAAAATCCACCATCCATACCAAAAAAAGGCTGATCAATTTTCAATTTTCCGATGCACCAACCTCATAAAACAGTCTCCTACAATTAAGATGGGATATTTCCGACTCAAAAATAGACGATGGAGCATTACCGGGTAATGGCGGGGAATATCGCGCGGAAGATGTAAACCCAGCCAAGTGTGAGGCAGTTAAGCGTCTGATAGATTAATTGGCTTACGGATAAAAACAGGGTTGGGCTATGCTAATTTGAGCTCGTCTGTGTTTTTCAAAATGTTTTTGTGATCTACTATTTTTTGCTTTACGTAATTTAGGTTAGATTATATAACATTTGCTGTGACTTTTGAATTCCCTAAACACAAGTTTTAATAGCCATTTGTCGATTTCAAACGAATTAGGTCTAGCAAATTGGGACATATCAAATGTCCCAATTTGCAATTTGCTTGATTTTGGTGAAAACTGAGACGAATGTGGGCAGAGCAATTACTTTGTTGGATGAATTCAAGTGGCCTTAAATTGCTGACATGATTTAAACTTCTCAGTTTAAAGTGCCAATGATAACATTAAATAAGGTAGTGTTTACTGAAGGGAATGAACCTGTAGAACGATTATGTAGACGAATATAATATTCAAATTTTAATACGTGCAAAATAAGGGCTCACAATACCTATAAAACATAATCACAAACAGAATACTAATGGCCTACGTATAATAAACCAGAGTGACAGTCCACCTATAATTCAATCTAAGGTCATCATCTTTAAAACAAACAGCGATCACATGCGCCGTGACCTCGGTAACCAATAATCGTATAATTGACAGTAACGACCTCAAAACCAAAGATAAACAAATGGGAACTATAAACTAAGTCGGAAGTGAATCAGATGATGTAACATCGGAGGAACTTACAGCATTGAACCTCAAGTTAACCCTTCCTAATGATAATGTTAAGTAAAGACTGGTTTTGCGGTTTTGCGTGCTATCGATCTTATCTTAAGTCCCTTAGGGTTTAATTTTACGCTCAATCACGGCGGCTGATTGAATAGCGGATCAAACTCAACCGTTTGATATTATCGAGAGTATGTCGGCTGCCAAAGTTACCCCTATGTTAGGACACAGCCTATATAATATGTATCACATGGATTAAGTATTTCATTTAAGTCACAAATTGTCATGACGACCATCATAAATCACACTCTTTTATTTTCAAAGGGTCCTCATTAAATATGTATGTGCTGTATTTTATACAATAAAAATTGAAACTAGAAGATTCTAAGAAAAAGCAACGCAAAAGTTACTACTTTACAAAGGGTCTCTTCTCTTCACACTTATTTCGGTCTAAGTTATGCCTGATGTAAACTGTTGTTCCTAAAAATAACTTTTTCGTTCATATTTCTTTTTATCCGTTAAAAGACTGTTCTCCTTATCAAAAATTATTCTGGGACTAACAAGCTCTTTGTAATAAGATTAAGCCTTTCTTCAACCTTGTCTGATTCAATGGCTCTTATAACGAGATGGTTATCTGAATTTAATAACAGTTTTCCTATTTTTTAACGGGGTGACTTTTCTTTCTTGTACTTTTATTTATAGATCTTGGGGTAGAAAAGCTTTTTTGGTTCCGATTACTTTTCTGTGGTTTTTCAGAAACAGTCACGTTACATTTAAATTATGTGTCCTAAAAAGTTCCATCTTTGTTGAAAACCATACGATTGGCTAGCTCGAGTAACTATATTAAATTCTAATAATTTAGAATCACATTACAATCACTGTGTTGTTACATTCTTAACATACAAACATAAATTCACGCGTTTTACTAAGGGTGTAGGCAGAAACTACTAAAAGACTTTAAAAAAAATATAATAGGTAATCAGAGACCTGTACACACATGTGTGTTAGTTAAACCTGTACTCTAGAACCACATTAGGTACTGCGACTCAATCAAATCCAATACCAACGAGCTTTCTTTGACAGCTGCTACCCTTGGGCAGTTACAACTCCAAGCCAGTTTCAATTCCAGTCCCTTCAAAATAGAGTTGAAAATGCTGCGTTATTTTTTTTTTGTAGTATTGCCCGAGGCAAGTATATTACTCTCAATGTGTAGGCGACAGTTAATAGAACAAATATTATATTAAAATGCTAATGAATTGTGGGTCAAATTATGTGCATAATGATGTTGTATATAAGTGTGAGTGAACATTATTTGATTGGTTACTTAATAGTTTTTATGGTGCGGTGTCATCATCATCATCAGCCTATTAATGTTCCCACTGCTGGGACACAGGCCTTCTCTTCACATGTCTTTGAATTTTTTGGTTCTAAGACATGCCGGTTGCAGAAACCGGCATGTCTTAGAACAAAAAAATTCAAAGGTTGGTGCGGTGTATTTGATCTGAAATAATGATGACTATGGTTTTTATTAAAAATTGTTTGACTAAAAAGTAGCATAAATAGGTTCACAAATCATAGTACTAATCAATCTCCAATAATTTCCATTTATTCATGGTCTCCTAAAGCTTAATCCATCATATTGAAGACTATCAACTTTCAGCTCTGAAAAATCGAATGATCTGTCTAGCTTAGAAAAGCCTTATTTTTTCCAAAAAATGTACTTCTCTACTATTATTCTACTTTTGAAACGTTTCTTCAGGATTTTTTGCATAAAATATGATGAAAAAGTCACTCATAATCAGAGAGACTTAATATTTATAATATAATATTGTAAGTAACCTTTACTTAAAGATAGTATGATTCCATTGAGACCGTGAGATGCGTTCCAAAAATAGTAACGCCTGTCTTCTTGAGTGACGTCCTGTCTAAAGAACAAAATAGAAAGTTTGAAAAAAAAAATATAATGCTTTTATTTTTTTATAATATTTTTTTATCTCTCTATTCCCGCAAAAAATATCTGGATACAGGTTTCAAAAGAGTAGTGGAGATTTTTTTATTCTTCTTTAAAATTATGTTTTGTAAGCCTATAATCTTTTTAACGAATTTTTTCCTACGCATGTTATCTAATTAACCATTATATATGTTTGTCTTAACGTTCTTAAAATATCACCAGTAAACAGCAATAAAAAATTACATTTGCATATT
The DNA here is from genome assembly GCA_948150665.1 of Conistra vaccinii. NCBI lineage: Eukaryota > Metazoa > Arthropoda > Insecta > Lepidoptera > Noctuidae > Conistra > Conistra vaccinii. The sequence continues at coordinate 921,599 of OX411328.1, forward strand.
ACGTATCCGAATCGTACTTGACAACAGTGGACGTCTCATAATAATTAATTCACCTCAGTGCTGTCGGATTCAGATAAATTGAACCCACACTTCCACGTATCGAAGTCGATCCTCAATTGTGCAAGTACCCACCAATTTCCCGAAATATTCGCACTTGCAACATTGATAATAATGAATAATGAACTGAGCACACGCATTGTAATCCTTTCATTGACATTTGGGGCCCAACATTTGGGTTATTCTTCACCGAAAGTGGCCTTTTAACGAACGTATGAGCGAAATTTATAATTTCGACATGACGCCTGATATGTAGATACGCGTGACATCTTGAATCGTAAAAGTAACGCGATTTATTGTTCAGGAGCTAGTGTAAGTCTTTATTTATGACAAAAACGTTAAGTATGTCTTTTTTTTTTCATTATTTATTATTTGTTGTAAGTTTGTAGCTACCTCGTTGGCCTTGTTGGTCTTGTGATTCCCATGTCAGGTAAAGTGTTATTGGGTTTTTCTATTAGAAATTTCTCAGTACCAGCCCGGATTCTGGATATGTGCCCGGTTTATGGCAATAGCCTGACCCCCTATTACATGGGACTTAAACATAACTGGCGAAATGTGGGTGTACTATAGGTACACCTCTGCCTTCAGGGAATACTGGTGTGTTATTACGTATGTATGTTTGTAGCTACGATAAAGATCTTTCATCTTTATAGTGAGCTACAAATACTGCCTGTGATGGTCCATAATCACTCTTAGATATAGACCAAACTTTTAGTGTAAGCTATTCCAATCCAATCTTCTGCAAGTCAATGCTTATTTCAAATTCAAATTAATTCTGAATTTATCGCTCCGGCCAACAGCGGAAAGGAAAGGCTGAAATGATGAAGATGGTCCTTCTCCTTAGTAGCCTATCTCCTGTACAATACACGTTATGACGCTATAATAATTTACCGATAACTTGGTTGAATTTTGCATAAACATTGCGCAAGCGTCATGGAATTGTGGCCAATAAATCACGGATGTACGTATCTTGTAAATTAGTGGCACATGGCTCCGGGACTACATGGCTTGACCTTTTCAACCTAATAATGGTAGGTTGTTACTTAATAAAATAAATAATGTGTTTTACTTAAAGATTTTTGTTTACTTTTATTTAAAATGGCCATTCGAGTGATTGATGGGTCGTTATTGTTTTAAATGATTAATTAAAGGTGCCTTTAAAGATTTCATGGTGTCTGTGATTGTAATTTGTAGCTGTGTTTGTAGTCACAATAAAATATACCCAGGTTACATTTCATTGCGATTGCGAGGCTTTTTAGTGGCTGTGTTATTAACATTTATTTTAATCAGACCTAACTAAGTAACGCCCGGTTTCACTCAAAGCTGTCAGTACATTGGACCAAATTCCAAAATTTTTACCAAATCATGCTGTCGCTGTAGCCATCCGCATGAAAATCGATCCTAACTAAGTGCTACAATGAACGCAGCATAATGAGATTACAGTCATGTAGTGAGTGACAATCAGTGAGGCAGTCGGGATTCCTGATTAGACAGCTAGTTAGCAATTAAGGGCTAGTCAAAATTTTCGACTGTACAATCGGCAGTTGAATCGAATGACCATTTACCACATAGACACATAGGTATAGATGTGCATAACTTTGAACAATACATTTCAATTGCCTGCCTATTAATAAAACAAAAGAAGTGTGACTGTGTGTGTGAATTGCTTGATGAATTTTTTACCAGCCTAATTATAAAAATCTACCGGATGGAACCTCTCAATGTGGCTATCATAGCTGTATCTATTGTCAAGTTTTATTAGTTTAACAGTCGAACAACATGCATAATATTTCATTACAATTTTTTCAATTAGCAACATTGCAACACGTAATTCGGAGGCTTAAAGGCAACCTCATTGAACATTAAGCTGACACGCATGTTTATGAAATGTTTCCCTATTATGTTAATATTATTAATGTCTTATGTCTCATGAATAAATCAATATAATTACGTTTAAAACTGTTAATTTACCATCACATACTTATCGCTTAAAAACTGCATTTTTGGCGCGTTCGATCTGTCAAAATTGGCGCCATTACAAATATGGCTGGCGTGACGACATTGACATAAAAATGTTTAAATTACATAATTATAGTGCACGGAAAACAAACTAATCAGTGCTAACCAACTATGTTCGATAACCTTCTTATTACAATGTCGTAAGATCTATATTTTCATGAATATTACTTTTAGGATGCCAGAGTTATGTTGGTAATTATGACAGGATTGATATACTTTCCTATGGTAAGATTGAGTTCGGTAAACAAGCTGTATGATTATGTTGTTGCTACTAGTTTTTTATATGTATTACATGTACCCATGAACAAATTGCAGCTACAGATAGCCGGGCACGCGAATTTCGTGAGACGTCGTCCATCGTCTGACCGACACGACGCCTTAGGGCTTCATAGTTATTAGTATTTGATTGTCCATTTTATGAACTAGACTTCTAGACATCTTCATGATGTACATGCCAGTTTCAGTAGTAACATTTAATTTGACGGTTCGACATGAGAAATAAACATGAGCTTCAAAATTACTCGAAGTTATTTTTGGTATTTGCAGATCCTACACAGTCTTTGAAATAGCTACCGAGAATGAGTTATTTCTTTTTTAATATGCAATATTTTCGTTTTACGTCTCCATGTCAGAGAACCCATAAACTCCTAAATGTTCTCATTGAACCTTTTATGGTGTATGTTGAAACTGGGTGTGGTGATCATACATCAATTTTTCTACAATAACTCATGATGTTCATGAAGTTCCAAGGTCTCCCATAATAAATTATTAAATTTTTCTCATAATTTCACAAACTATCTTAAATCTTAAAAACCTTTTAATGATATCAGACAAGCGAGTGCCAAATTAATTATACGGTAATAATGTTTCACGGTTTCACGATGAATGGGTTTCGAAAACCAATTTTACTTTTATATTGATTTTTTCGAAATTGTGCTTTAATGTTTCAGAAAGTAAGGTGGAGTGAACAGTATGATTAACTTTGCGAATTATAACTTCGTGCAGGTTTAGTGCAACATAAATATGATTGTATAGCTCCTATGCGGTAGGTGAAATGCAGTGGCTATAAAGGCTATAGTATGTATACATATTTACTGCGCAGATTCTTCGTGATTTTTGATCCTATTTTCATTATTGTAATTATGGGTCTGGTTCAACACTTTTTCCAGAACTAGATTCGCCGATTTTTTTAAAGAGAATTTATGCAAGTCCAAACATAAATAATAAATGTGTTTTCTAAAACATTTACACAATTATGCTCTTGATGTCATATTTAAAAATGGAAAGCTCATATAGTGGGGACACTTGATCTGGAATGAACTCGCAGGGAGTGAGTGTGACGTAAATCTTTTGTTCCTGTTCCGTATGAAGAGATTAAATTCCTCTGTAGACATATTATATTATGTATTGAGCCAATCAAAGGGCATTATTTCAGCACTAATGGCTTTCTAATCAACGATCTCTCTTCCATGAGATACCTACGTACATTATCTTCCAAGACCAAATTGATTGCGCCCATCTATGCGGGAGGCCTATCTTACAGATAAGATCAGCACACTCCACTGACATTGTTACGCAAAGCAATCAACACTGTATTTACCCAATAAATCATTTCGTAGGCCTTTCCTCTCAATATACTTTTAATTAAACAACAAACCCCAATTTACGAGTGTAAAATTCTTATTGCTCTGATAAAGCCAAAGTTCGCAGTTCAGTATCGAAAAGAAAAAGAAAAGATTTATGTTCCCATAAATTAAGTAAGCTTTGAATTAAGAAATGCTTCGATAATATCTACAATATAACTTAAACTGTTTCTGTGGTCATGTCCATAACACATGACAAGAGTATCATCAACCCCTCAATATAAATTACACCTTACGCTGATGACGTAGAGTCCAAATTGTTTTAAATGTTTACGCACTTAGGACATTCTGGCTAGTATTGAGTAAGTTTTTTGATGAATATCAAAGGAAAGGTGCATTTGTACATTTGTCGTTCTGTCACAGTTCAACGAATAAATTGACAAATGGTATTCGACAATGACCGGATAGATTTGTTTTTGGTTGATTTAGCTGTTGATTTTTTTAATCAGCAAGCTTGACGCAATCCTGGTGACAAATTATATAATTATTGTAGGTCTAGATTTGACATCCATTGCACAGTATGTTTTACCCTCGACCATATGCCGAAAAAGAGACTAAATTATTTTGTAACTTAAACACAGCCCACAAAGTTCCGAATTTTCAAAAAGTTTTCATTGTAAACCTATCTAATACAATCAATTGAATCAGGAACAAGGTTCCCCGACCCTTTGGCCCTATAAACCATTGCATAAACAATCAACTCTTTAATAACAATATCTGCAATCTATTACCTCTTGAATACATTGCAATCAGGCGAAGGCCATAGTGCCATGGAACTATTGTTGCAATGATTTCCTTATAAAGGTTCGTGCTTATCTGTTACATCTGATTGGACGTTTTGCAAACTGTGACTGTACATTCTGAAGAAAGAGTCGCTGGGTTTTGTTTTGTATCTGGAGAAGTAAGTTGGTGGGCTCAAAGATACATAAAGCAACTACTTTAATTGCATTCACGTAATAAAAAATATTCAGACACTATGTTTAAATAAAATAGAAACAAACCTTTGGGCAGTTTAATATTTGTAATAATCTCCAGGATATCACGATGTAAACAATTCAAGAACACGGAAGAAAAACATTTGAAAGTACGAAAGCAAACAGTATCCTTGTTTGTATCTAAGTAAAAAAAGCCTAGATCTATAGGAAAGTCTATCTAGAAAGCTCATCTGTCTAAGTCGGATATTGTTCCATATAGGCCCATTTCCTAAGTCAACTCTTGTTTAATGACAAAAATGGATGCTATGACGTCACAGCAAAGTTGAACACTATCTAGTAGTAGTTTATTGACTAATCAGTTACTGTCTGTGTCTTCCTGGTACTTTTATTTCTGGATTGACTTCTACATCAAGGCCTGAAATAAAGATAAGCTAGGTTTATTCTTAAAGTAATCTGTATACGGATTAATAATATTTGGTTCATGATTGATAACATTATTCAGAATAAATGGAACTTTATTTGAGAGTCTCATAGAATTCACGAGCGACGATTCTGGGATGTATGTCCAGCGCACAATGGGCATGGAAACGCCAATTCCAAGATAATCATCTGCTGACTACAAGATATAACATTGAATATCCAAAATTATTATAACTAGTGTAGTACCCTTCACCTTGTATGATGAAGCGTCACTAATGCTCTCTGGGGACCCGTGTCGCGACAGACCAAGTTTTGACGAGGGTATGTCTCTCACCTGACGACAGTTTTGTACAAACTCATCATTTGTAACAACAGCAGGAAAATAGACAGCTGTGTGATGTATGTGTACAAGTTGGAAGATGATATGCCTAGCTGATGCTAAGTGGAAACGGTAATTGTTTTAAATTTACGGTGGGTTGCTAAATAATATGTTTGAAACACTAATACTACTGCAGAAGCCTAGTTTAGCATCGATACTAAATTAGGCTGGAACGAAGTTTTTCAGGCTTCAGCTAGAGCTTTGCACAGTATACAGAATCAATAGAAAGTTGGCGAGGAATGTTTAACAATTTTTTGAAACAACTGAAAGTATAGCCATAATAACAATGTTAACAGCATTGTTGTGTTTCGGCAGTTAGAGATATGATAGCCAGTTCCTCTGTGGTTGAGGGTTCCGGGTGAAGCTCGCTTCCACCTTCGACCTGATCATCACTTACCATCAGGTGAAATGCAAGCCAAGAACTTCCACGTTGTGGGTTAAAAAAATACCACTTCAAATAATTGTATCATTCAAGAGTTAGAGCTGAAAATTTTGTGTAGTTTTTCATAAGACCTACATTCATATTTAAAGCTCATAAGCCGTCCATTAGCTCCAATAAACTCAGGTAACATTCATTCCAGTTAATACCATTAAAAGCTGACTAAAAGGTCGCTTAAATAAACATTCATTAATTAATGTGATGCATTACAAATATATCAACTGTTTTAATGTTAAATTGCAATGACATTGGGCGTTATCCAATTTTCTATAGCTATGAGTTTTTTTATATTACATTTTACATTAAAGATTTTTTTCCTAAATGAAATTGTGTTAAAGAAGATGAGATACGATAATATGATATGTTTCTACCGCCCACGCTTCTGCGAGGTTCATTTTTTGTAATAAGACTTGATACTTACAAATCCACTCGAATAAATATCAAGGGAATTTATGGTAAAGAAAATAAAGAAAGAAAATACATTTATTTAACACAGACTAAAAAGCACACAACACAACATATTGTACTACAAGTAAAAAATAAATAAAATAATTGTGGCTGGTAGATATGAAAACAACTGAGTTTGTGGCTGGACAAAATGATTGACCTACCCAAGAACAATAATTCCCAGTAGATACATCAAAAATCTACTTCGTGCCCCTTGATAAATAATTCACAGATATTAAGAAATAACAAACTACATAGTATTAGAATATTTGGCTAAGTCCTAATTTGTAAAGTTTATTTCAGATCAAACTCAAACTCAAAGCATTTATTTTAAGTAAACCATTTACAGGCACTTTTAAATTTTTAAAGAGTCGATCGGTTAGTCAGAAAGTTGAAATAATATTTCTAGCCAGTCTGCAATGATGTCTAATTATAGGCCTTGCTTACGACATTGACAGGACACAAACGAGACCGAAGTCACCATACAAGCTTATCTATCTAATATCTCCTGCTTAATGGACCATAACTGACAAGTCTTCAAATCACAACCATGCTAATTATTTGCTAATTTCAAGCTGACAGATCTGAACACTGCGCACGCTTTCGCAACATCCCTCGTTTTTTTATTCGCGAAATAAGACCAAAAAATTCAAGTACACGAATACACGAATAACTGTCGCAATCTGGGCCAATCAATAATTATACATGTTGGTATAAAAGGGTGGTTCTTTTGAGGACTATCATCAGTTGCAAGTGAGACTTCGACAATGCAAAATATTGTAAGTTTTGAGAAAGCTTTTTGGGATTCATAAATCGTGTTGGGGTCGCTAAGAATGACCAGCATGGTATAAGTTATGAAAGAGTAATACGGCACTGTCGCATGAGTTTCTTTTTAGATTTTTGTAATCATTTAATCATAGAAAACGATCCTCAAATACATATATTGCTAGTCTGATTTAGATGATGCAAATCTACATTTCGTTAAACCAATTATGTTCTACTAAATATACCAAAACCAATTCTTAGAATTATTTCCCGTGCCTCCTAATATTTTTCAAACTTCCAGATCATCATCAGCGCCATCCTGGCTTGCGGAGCCGCGGCTCCCGCCTACCTTCTCACCGAGCCGGCCCACGTGATACACACAGTTCCCCTCACCTCTAAGTCTACCTACACGCAGAACAGCCAAGTCATCGACCATGGAAGCACTCACGTCTACCACCCTGTTCATGCCGTGCACACAATTCCAGTCGTTCATGCGAAGACTACCATCACAAAGGCTAACCAAGTGGTCAATCACGGTGGAACTTATGTTCACCCTATCCACTCCATCAGTGTTATGCCTGTCCATGAAGTCTACCACATTCCGAAGACCACCATCACCAAGAGCAACCAGGTAGTCAACCACGGAGGAACTACTCTAGTCCACGAGCCTGTGGTTTCTGTTGCCCATACTCCGGTGGTCTACCACTCTTCGCCACTTGTGACCCTGAAGACTGGTGATTCCGCTGTGACTCATCACAGTTCCACTGTCCATGAAACTGTGCCGGTTGTGAAGTCGCTGTCGTTGGTTGCTGTTCATCATTGATCGTTATGATGTTATTTTATTTGAATAAATGTGTATTTTTTTTATAGCTGAATTGTAGTTTTATTATTTATCATTTTAGCTTTTACTCTTTAATAGTTTCCTAACTTTCAATTATTATTTGACCCAAAAATGCCAAGTTATGGATTTCTGAGCTTTGTAAGTACCTATACATAGATTCTTAGACATTAACAGGGACAATTCCGATAGGTCCCTCACCCTATGACCTCCACCTAATAAATATGCAATGATGATAACATTACGAAAAAACTTGTAAACAAAAAGTCTATGAAACTTTTAACAAAAACTGCCAAGTTAAAAACGAATTTGATAAGATAATAAGTAATTTTTTGAATATTAAAGTTAGTAATGACATAAATATCTCTTAGGTTCGTACATGCATAATCACTTTTATCTGCCTTTATAAAAAGTAAAAACGAACTAAGTTTTTAACCTCTAGAAAACGCATTTTAGTCCGCAGCATGAAGACCCAAGTAAGTTAAATCTATCGTCAAGTTTAACAAACTTAAATTATCGTTTATACAAATTTTTATATCTTCTGCAAAAATCTGTTGCAGAGTTGGCTTAACCCCTGGACCTGAGAAATCAAAGCAAAGTTGATAACTGGCATAACTTAGTTTGCGTACTTCCTGGCGATATAATCGATTGTCAAGGCTGACTTTATGTGTCCAACTGGCACTTTACTTAGCATCGTTAATGAAGGAACTTGTCATTCGATAGATAACAAGGGGAAAACTTGGGAAGTGAAACTTTGTAATTGACTCGGAATGCTTTAAAATAGGGAAAGAGAAGATATATTTTTCAGTAGTGCCAATAGAACTATAAGCACAGAGGGACAAATAATAAAATTAGACAGTGCCAAAACTCGTTCCACTAATTACACTTAACAAACAAACAAATAAAAAACTAATTTAATTACCCATGTATCCGTGTCGTTAACCGTTATAATTTATGTCCCAAAACTTTTCTTACAAATCAGAATGAACGTAAGGAAAACATTCAAATACATTCCGCTCTATTTTCTAAGGAAATAAGTCATGACAGTCAAACAAAAGTATGTGATACGTTAAGTGATTAAAAGGAATTAGCATCTATTACTGGAGAAGAACACAAGTTCAACGAACTTCAGCAATCAGTTAGAGAGGTTGAGAATTTTGCGGGAGTTAAAAGTTGATGAGTCATTCTTTGTCTGTTATGACAGGAGTTAAAGTGTTAATGGTGAGCTGCTACGTTTTGTAAGAGCGTTAACTTTGCAGACGAAGGATATATTATAGATTGAGTAATTTAAGGCGGGTTATAAGTTAAAGGGAAAATGATTGCTGTGTAAGAGTCCTTTTCAAAAGTTACTATTATTTCAAGATATAACTTTAGTGACATTGCTTCCAAATTAGATTTATATTTTACTGTTTCACCTCTCTCTGTCAGTTCATTAATCAATCGCTCGAGTAATTTCGATGTATCGATTAGATAAACTTAATATCGATACTTAACATTCTGTATATCTAATTTCACATCATCAATCCAAATCTTAAACCCCACTTCCTTTCATTAATCATCTAAACAACACATATTGCAGCTTTGTTGCAACGATTATGATTACAGTTACCCAACCAAGTCCTCGGTACATAGACTAAGTTAATTGCCCGATCGCATGTCATTATTACCAAATAGTATCAAATTATTGTCTAGATCTCTTCAAGGTTATGTTGCAAAGCTTTGCCGGGAACAGTGCATCTGATAACAGTCGTTGACAAGCTCGTTGGAAGTAATGTAATGACAGAGGGACGTGGTAATAGACTGTTAGTGTTAATGCTGGTTGTTATCTTGGTATTGAGTTAAAGAAAGACAATGGAGATTCTTATTTTGTTACAGATGTAGTAGAAGTTGGTTAATTGGAACTATGATAATATATTAAATTAGATCATGAAACTTTGCACAATAACTGAACTAAATATAAAGCAGATACAATATTTTTTTTTTATTGTCATTATTTCCACCGTAAAATTAATTATCTAAACTATCGGCACCTTGGAGCCTTCTCCCCGCCGCTTAGTCTTGCTCTCGCTTAGTCCGCGAACAGTAGAGTGCAAGCGAGATAAAAAGTGAATTTTAGCTGAGCTAAACGAACATCTACAATCATTTGAAGATGAGAGAGACAGAATTATGTTTTATTTTAATCTTATTACTTGCAATAGGCCCTACAGTAAATTGAGAATAAGGTGTTTGGTATTTTCTTATGCTATTAGGAAAATGGCGTTCGAAAAATAGTAGCTGCATAAGGCTGCCTGTCCACCGAAGCGGAGAGGAGAGGAGAGGAGCGGAGATGTGCCAAAATTAACCAATAGAATCGCACCTCTGGAGCGGAGTTTTGATTCTATTGGTTAATATTGACCCATCACTGCTCCTCTCCTCTCCTCTATGGTCCGGTGGACAGGCAGCCTTATGAAGGTTTGCTAAGACAAAGTAAGTTATGACAAAGAGAAACTTCATTATACACATAAAGCTTCATGCAGGCTAGCGCGACGCGACAGCGGTTATTGTTATACCGTGAAGTTTTCTTAGAAATTGTATGTGTTTATTTCTTAGAATTGTTTGTGTCGCGTCGCGCTGTCGCATCGCGCTGCTCAGCACAACCCTTAAGCATAAATATTACAACAAAAAAAACATACCTAAGTTAAACACACGAAAAGCCTTGAGAATTAAACAATAATACATCAAAATGTTGAAAATAATCTTCCAAACGTGCATGAACTTGACATTCAAAGAAGTATTATAAAACCACGAGTCGCAAGCGCACGCAATGCCACGGAATAAAAAGATGCAGAAGGCCCACCACTGCACGTTACGAAAAATATTAAGGCATGAACCACTGCAGTTATTCTTAGAAACACAATAAAAACTGTGTCTCTTTTCTGATAACCCCATTTAAAAAGTTTTGTTTGGTTTCGAGGGTTTATCATGGTCTCTGTCTTTACATATTTTAGTTAATAGAAAAATCTAAATGTAGGAAAATCGTTGAGCTGTATTCATTAAAGATTGAATGATGATTATGATAATATCTTTAAACCTGTGAGCTTTTGCGTTTTTGTGTAGAGTGGACATTCTTAGCTTACTTTTACCTTGACAATCGCCTACATCGCATCAAGTACACTGTGATTAATATATTGTAGTCTGTCTAAGGACGAAATGAATCGCGACACACTTAACAATTTCATCACAACAAAGATTTTGGCAGATTTGTTTAATAAAGTTTATATTATTTGAGAATAACTCAAAGAGATGTGAAAATAAGAAGCTTTACATTAGGATTCGTCATTTTATTACATCAAATGGGTTATCAGAAGAACTATAGTTATTATGATCAGTTAGGCTGCACCAGAGTCTATATCTTAAATTCTGGAGATCAATATCTTTTTTTTGTGTTTTTAATCATTGAATTTACCATCTGCGTAAAGCTGCAATGATTCGTGGCACACATAATTATGAGTTTCATAAGATCAGAGAAGACTGCATTTTGGGCTATCAGGAAAGAATTATGTTCAAGATGCTATCAGTCCTCTTAACTTATGAGGTTGAAGGGATGTTCGTGAAATATGCACGATTTGGACTCATGTGGTCATATTTCGCTGTTTGTCGTTTTGGGTGAGCAATGACAAGAGTTATCAATAATGGCATCTCCAAAACTTTGTGTAATTATGTCAACTTGGGTAAGACCCAACGAGTCAGGAGTTTCTATTCAATGTTTAACAAAATAAATAGTCAGTTTGAGTTTGGACAAAGATGAAAATGAATAATTTGTGCAACCAAAATGCTTTCTGGCTCCATCAACTTATGAATATTCTGCAAGCAATTAATTAAGCAAACATCACTAACACCAAAATTGCCATTTTGACCTCAAATTATTATCAATCACATTAAAAACATGAAATAGCCTTGGTTTACCGAACTCCCTTGAAACGTATGGACAAAAAAACTATACAGCTTCTTAATATTCATGTATCGGCTGTCAGTAAAAGTTAATATTGAATTTTTAATTTGACGTTAGATCAACCTTGAGAAGGCCATAAAAGACAGTGAAGTTGTAACGAATCAAACGAGTGTTTTTGATAGTAAATACTTTAATGATTTATGGAGGATAGAGGAAGTTCAACCTATCATTATCAATCCGTAGAGGTACGTTTGCTGCTGTATAAGGGCTTACAAGAATCGAAATGTATCATGCATGTAATAAGAACAGTTATTTCAACACTCGGAAGATGTAAGGAACGGTCTACAGACATACCTAAGATCACTTAGAGCATAATTATATCAATATGCTCTTGTCGTCTCTTCTTCATTATCATCATCATTTAAGTCTTACCATTACCGTGCCACTGGGTTTACTTCCTGATATGAAATGGCCTCTGTAGCCTCATGCAACATGAGGCTCCAGGAGCTAGTGCAAATCTTGGAGTTCATTCGATTTATCGAGTCTGGTTAAACAACGCTGTGATCGGTGCATTTCATTCATTCAATGTCGTCTCTTCTTCATCATTATCATCATTTTAGTCAAATTACTGCTGGACATTATGTCCTCCAAGCGACGCCACATCGACCATCGATCTTCCATCGTCCTTTTTGAAGCCCTGATACTACTAACTATATCTAATATCACAAAAACAAATACCGTTGCTTAGTATTTCTAATCCGGAGACAACACAGACATCGTTTAAACCAGTAACTAAGCAGCTGGTACTTACAACATGAAGGCAATCCGTTTGCTTTAATCAAGAAGAATAGCAATAAATATCCACAATCTCAGCAGGAGAACTAAAAATTAGACACGCCATTAATTTTACAAGATCTAACAGCATTGGTCTAGACGAGACGTAGTTGATTTACTGCTCATATCACTAGTAACATCTCAGACTGTGTTACTCTTTAATCTGTACGAAACAAAAGCTTTGGAAAGTATCCCTTGAAGAATTTGTTCTATAGAAAACAGTGCATGAAAATTTTAATTATATGAATCTTCTACAGACATTAGTATTGATATCAGTCACAGTATTGTATTAATTTAAAATCTTTAATAAATAAAAGCGGTACGAATGCAGAATGGTTGCTTACTAGGACTAGATTTGGTTTTGTTGGAGATTTTTTACACAGTTTGATAATTATATTGGTGATCGCAGTATTGTGTTATCAGAAGACAGGATGACACTGCTACACATCCTAGAGACAAAATAGCAGCTCTTGGCACATATCGCTAATACAGGTTCCACGTTACAATTCATGATCACTTCACTATTGCTATAAGTGATCTCATTCCATACATTTTATTTTTATTCACTTAATTCCAGTTGAAGAGTTATAACTTAAACCAGTGACATTTTGCCAGTCATTAAAAGACTACTAAAATTTTAACACCTTTAAGACCGTTATTAATTGCAATTGTATAATTCGGAAAACACCTCCGCGACACAGAGCGGATTAATGACATAACTCTGCGTATTTCATTAATGTTTAATTGTATCGCATTTACAGCTCTTTAATTTGACAGTAAGAGTAGATCAATAAACATAATGATGTCCAGTCACATTCGACTTTATTGGCGACCTCAACATACTTGAGAAAAAGCTTTAGTAGCCATGCCGACCAAAAATGGGCCGCCATTTTTCTTTCAGTGCATAATGAAAAAAAAGGATTCGTTTTTTATTTATGTTTTGTGACAAAACGGGCAAATTTCTTTCTTAGGTAGTAATGCTTAAAGCGATGTACGATAATTCGCTCCTGGACGATATTGGCCCATACTACCAAAAACGTCTGTCGATACACATAATTTGTTCATCACTGTCACACAAAAGAGAAATAAAAATAAATCCAGATTAAACCATCACAAATAATTGCAGCCATGACAATTTAAGTGGATACAATTACAGAAATTGCCTCAGTTCTGGTTAAATCTGGGAGTATAATGTAGAAGACCGATAAAAACAGCTTTTACAAATTCCCATAGTGCGAAGTGAGGGAAGGTACGGTAAGGTTATACGCGATAAGCAACTTTATATTGTACAGGCTGGTAAGAAAACAGCCATGACTACATTCAAACATTCTAGCAATTTATATATAAATAAAAAAATCTGTCAAGTGCGAGTCGGACTCGCACACGAAGGGTTCCATACCATGTCGTACAAGATTTAACACTATGAATTTTTGTAATACTTTCGTAAAGGTGCTATAAAAAAACAAAGATTTGTAAAGAAATTGTCTAATTTTAATGAAAAAATGTTGTTGTGTTAAAATATAGGTGTAGGACTATACCTATTTCATTTATTTTAAGAGAAAAATATTAAGTTAACTTTATCCAGTAACATGCATTAACTAAAGTCAAAGTTATTTATTTGCTACTAACATAGTATTAGTAGGTATAAATAGGTATTTATGGTAGGTAAGCAGGTAGATATAAAGGGTAGGTAGGGTAGGTAATTAGGTAGAAATTAGGAAAGGTAGGTGCGCCGTAGATAAGTACTTACCTTAGTGCTAACCGTGCGAAGCCAGGCCGGGTAAAGCTAGTTACTTATAAATAAAAGGATTTCTCTTGCTACATCAGACTATATTGTACAAAATAGAATGTAAGTAGTACGCCAAATTTTAATTATAACTGTGCGTTTGCACTGGTGAAACATTCACAACAAAACATGTTGGAATCTCTATTTTCTGTCAATTTTTCATACAATGTTTGACAGGAACTAGAGATTTCAACATGTTTTGTCGTGATGTTTCGCCAGTGCAAACGCACGGGTCAATACAGGTATTTATTTACGTTATTTTTGATAGTCATACAGAAATCTATTATTTCTTACTTATTATTTTTACACATCCCATCGGACTATGAGAGTGAGGGAAGAGAGAGTGCACTCGTGTCTGCGCACACACTTGTGCACTATAATGTCTCCCGCGCCGAAGGCCAGTCTCCGTTGAGATTGGCCGTCGTGGCCGAATATTTTTACACCAATAATTTTTCTCAATATGAAATTGTATCCACAACGGTTTAAGCTAGGTAACTGAATAGTACACTGTATGTGCCAGCATTCATTTCAATGTTACTGAATATATTGTCTATTGGAGTGTAGTTTTAACACGAGGTACACACATCAACACCGTCTAGGGATACTTTGAAAAAAGTCGATAAAGTTCTTAAACTCAAAAAATACTGGCCGGTTTTAAAATCTTGTGAAGAAAGTTTATTTTGTAGACCTTTTTGGATGATCGAAATTTAAATGATTGAAATAGTATATGCTGCCATGATAGTAGGTACTTACTAATTCCATGTCATTACTCCGACTATTAAATAGTTATCTGTGGAATTTATATCGCATAATATTAGCATGAAATACAAAATTATTACTTTAAGTTGCAGAAAATCGCCCATATTATATAAAATACGTTATGAATCGGCGTTTTTTGTATTTGTTGATTATCAACAGTATATGTTACATGATACACACAAGTTTCAAATTCCTAATTTGTTTAGTTGTTGAGATAGAGCTCGTACAAAAATGGTCTAAAACAGACAACTTCTACGGCCCCCTAATTTATCATTTTTGAAGATAAAAACAAATAAAAATTATATTTATTCTCTACTCGATGAGCTCTAGAAAATGATACCCCACATGCCAGGGTCAGATAATTTTTTTTTCAAAATTTAATTTTATTGTATGGCGACCCCCCTTTATTTTTTAATTTTATTATTTGTTGCTCTTGCGGCAATAGAAATGCTCAATCTGTGAAATTTTCAACTGCCTACCTATTACGGTTCATGAGATAGAGCTCGCTGACAGACAGACGGACAGCGGAGGCTTATGAATAGGGTTCCGTTTGTCACCCTCCGGGTACGGAACCCTAAAAAGGAATGTGATTTTTGTTTGATGAAAAAATAGAAGAAGACTAGCTACCGAACAGTGCGCGCGTTATTATTAAATATTGTGTTGAATTATAATTAAATAAAATACAATACAAAAGTATTGTTTTTCATTCTTAGGTCCTCTCCCTCTTCCTCCTCACACTCCCACACACATAAATTTATTTTGAAATAAAGTAAGAATGCAATGTGAAAGATAAAACAGAAGAAAATAGTCAGATGCATTAATGGATGAAAACTCTTTTTTTGGCTTCTCAATATGATATGCACAGTCATTTGTAGCAGAAGCTCTCACATGAAATCACACCAGTAAATGTTTTTGTTAAAACCGTCAAAGAACTGGTTAATTTCTTAGATTTAGAAGCCACACATTTCAACATTCATAACATCAAAAAGAAACAGAGTACAATATCCAACAATGAATACACATAAGTGCACAAGTAGCAAGTAGTCCACCATTACATAAGTACGAATGAACTTGGCATCAACCTAAATACAGCTTCAATGTTTGTATTTATGCATTCATTAATCTCAACAAGTTTAATGGGGGCCAGATGTAGAGAGTGAAAGTGGATACGGCATGTACTGCTATTGAAGGAGGTACTGGTTCTAAAGTTACGCATTGTGATATATTTTAATATCAACATATCCCATTCTACTTCATTGAAGATGATTTCAATATCAGAAATAGCAAGAATCTTGTTTAAATGCTGTCAGTTTTTATTTGTTTGAAAGAACAGTTGGTGTGTTCTGAAGCTGGCTTTTTCGTGATTTCGTTATTTGTCATGAAGCTTTTTAATCTCTATAAATATTTGCTTTGTAGTCATTAACTCTTTTGGTACCTAAGTATTATTTTAAAACATGTACTGCCAAACCATAGATTCATTTCATCACCCGAAACTTTAAACTTGCTTTCTGCTTGCAGTAATGCCTAAATAAATTCACGACCCATATAGAACACGTTTTTTGTTTTTTGCCAAGTCACTATTTCATTCATAAAACAATGCCCTTACAACTCAACGTAAGCTCTTACTACGCCTCTACCAGTGCCTCCTCCACAAAACTTTATAATTTATACAACTTCAAGTTCATTGCGTACTCATTGTAAATTTTCGGCAGCGTGGTATATAAGCATCGCTGGGCCAACATTTCGTTAGATTACTCGGCAGTCCAGTCGTATAAACATCTACTTTATCAACCATGAAGTCTTTTGTAAGTGTTAAGGAATTATAATAAGGGTTGTATTTTAGGCCAACAAATTAAATTGCTTCAGTGATCTTTTTTGTTTTTCAATCCAGTGTTTCGTTGTTGTTATGTTAGGACATTTTGTTGATCCTTAATACTACAACAATATTTGGGGTTCTAAAAACGGGAATTTCAATTTAATTTTTATAATAATCTAAGTAGGATTTCATTTGACAAAAATGTTTCTTTTTCTGTCCATACTATAAAACGGATCTTCTTTAGACGTATCAATCATAACTACCATTGTTATTAACTCATTGTTACCCAACAGGTTGCTTTCGCCGCCATCCTGGCCTGCGCCGCCGCCGCTCCCGGCCTTCTCGTGTCTCACCAGCCCGTGGTCGCGGTTCACTCCGCCCCAGTAGTCCACACCGTCCCTGTGGTCGGCTCCAAGACCACCATCACCAAGTCCAGCCAGGTCGTCAACCACGGCTACCCAGTCCACGCCGTACACGCCGTCCATGCCGTGCACGCCCCAGTGATCGCTTCGTCCCCTGTTGTGATTAAGACTGTCCACGCTGCGCCTGTGGTGCACACAGTCCACGCCGCCCCTGTTGTCCACAGTGTCCACGCCGCCCCTGTGGTCCACAGTGTCCACGCCGCCCCTGTGGTCCACGCTGTCCACGCCGCCCCCGTCATCGTGAAGACCGCCCCATCCGCCATCACTCACTCCAGCTCCGTTGTCCATCACGGTCATGTCGTCAAGTCCGTTCCCCTCATCGCTGTCCACCATTGATTTAATTACCTTCAGTGAAGGTTTAGAGTAAATTAAAACGATATTTTTTTACTTATTTCTGTTGTTTCTTTTGTATATTCCATAAGTAAGTAAGTAAGTAGTTAATCTCAATACTAAATACTTTATTCTTTATTTTTCTTTTGAAGAATAGCTCGTCATTTATAATTTTAATGTCAATTTTTTGGATACAACAATATAATTTTTATATAACAAGCCATTATCTGCTTATATGATAAGGTCAAAGTATAGTTTAAAAACAACAAAATCACACTTGCAATTTTGGAGATTCAAAAACGTAAACAAAATATTAACAAACTTTCAAAGAAATCTTAATAAGTAATGCAATATCAGATAGATCAAGAATTTTCAGTAAACATGTAAAAGTTTGTGTAGAGCCACGTGAACTGCTGACCCCAGTAAAGAAAGTAGGCACTTGAAAATATTCGCAATCACCATTTTCTTTAGTCATTTACTTTTCATTGCATTTTTTTAAATCGTTTTAAAGAAATCTTGACAATGACTTGTTGGATCTTTCTAGTAATTGGATTGGCTTTGTTTTTTATGAAAATAGGAAATACCTACCTACTTGGTCAAGATTAATGGTTAAGACATACATTTTTACTGAAAAGATTATTGGGTTGTTTTAAATGCATTACTTACAATTTACAACTAGCAACTTTGTTCTGGCCATATTCAATGAATAATTTTAATACATCCATCAAATCTACTAAAGGATTTGAAGACTATTTGTATCCAAAAGACCCTCGTGTTAAAATCAACACACCAATAAAATCGCTAATAATGAGGTTTGCCATTAATCTCAAAAATTAAAAAATATCTCGACTTCCTACGAGAGATTAAAAAAAAAAGAGGGAGCAGCTTTACAATATAAGTTTTTTTTTTTTATAACATAACATAAAATCACGCCTGTAATACCCAAAGGGTAAGGCAGAGGTGTACCTATAGGACACCCATATTTCATCAGTTATGTTTAAGTCCCATGTAATAGGGGGCGAGCCTATTGCCATCAACCGGGCACAAATCCAGACTCCGGGCTGCTATTGAGAAATTTCTAATGAAAAAACCCAATAACACTTTTACCCAACCTGGGAATCGAACCTAGGACCTCATGCTCAGCAGTAAAGTAATATTTTTATGTCGTGTGCTTATTTCAATTCCACAGTACTGAAATGCTTTCCAAACCAACATCCTGGAATATTTTAGAAGATAATGTTTTATATATAGGAGAATAGGAAAAGATTCGAAAGTTAGCTCAGATAGCTGACAGCGCCTGTGTGTAGCAAAAAGTAGTTTTACATAATTATAGAAATAATAATCCAAAGTTTATTATTTAAAATCCGCCTTCTATTGCCCCGGTATAGCCGCCGCTGAACGCCGAGTTCTTGCAGTAAATAAGTAAGTATGATTTTGGACAAAGAATGTCTGAAGATTTACGCCCTTGTTAGCAACCACGGCTTACAATAGAATGACTAAATAAACTTGTTAACACAACCCAGAAATTTACCAAGAAACGTAATACGGACTACCCTGAATTAAGTATTTACATCAAAAGTAATTAATTTGTTTGCTACAATTACTGGGAGCTACATTTAATGAGACTGTTAAATACAAAGCGATTGGGTAGTACGTCCGCTAAGTGACGTAACTCTATCGCATTGTGTTCTGTGAATTTGGGTAGAGTAGGGTGAGGAAACAGAGATTGATTGCTAGCTGAAGATCAATTTTAATGTAAATTTTTAAAGTTTTAAAAGAAAAGAGTAATAAATTTTTCTTATTTTTCCAGTCGCTCATTTATTTATCATGTAAATACGTGTATGTAACAGGTATTTACATGATTTAAAAAACTAACAGACTTAAAATAACAATAATAATACTTAAAAGTATAAAAAAGGGAGTGGGGGAAATAGTCATAGGTAAATTCATTATATTGATGATAGCTGTGAAGGAAATGCAACAAAACTATGCATGAATTTTCTTACTACTACTCGTACCAAGCTCTATTTGTTGTCTGGGTGATTTTAATTGAAATAACATTACAGAATATACTCAATCAGTTCTTATAATTATACTAATTGCGCTTACGACAGTCTATTTAATATTACCTATTTGGACTTTTAAGCCACTTAATAAATTCAATACGTCACTAAAAGTTCCTCCGTGCACTTTTACCCAACATGAGGAAAAACATGTAAAAAATACCGATAAGTAATTCGTAGTAATACATTATATCAAGTAGGTTGTCAACGAGAGTAAAGTGTACTTTACCAGTTGATGCCATAATTGAATAGGTAGCTTTGCTGCATCGCGACGTTAGGATGCTACTCGGAATTATTTATAGGGTTTTTTATTGGTATAGATTAGTTAAAGCTTTCTGTAGGTTTCTGAACTTTTCGATGTTGACATACAGTCGTAGTCTGAGGAAATTTTCTTTTAAATGACTAATATAATTAATTATACTTTTTTTACAATTAGAAAGAGTCATCTTTAAAATTTAATATTCCTAAAAAAAATATTTTTATTTTTAATCAGAAACCCTTTTTTACTAAAAAACGATTCACAGAACTCAACAATATCAAACTTTGAAGAAAGTTTAAAGTTAAGTTTATTTTTTTTGCATATTTTTATATTTCTTTTTATTAAATTTAACTGAAATCTCAATAATTACATGTCTGCTCAAATAAAAACAAAATTCTTTTTAATTGTTTAGTAAATATTGCAGCTCTCAAAGCCGAAAGATCAAAGTAGTTCGTAACTTGCACATAGCATGAAAAAATTTAAAAAGAAAATGCAATTCTAAAATGAAAATCCTTCTTTTAATTTTAAAGTTGTTATGTCTTTTTTTTCTTTCCATTACAGTTTTCTTTTTGTATTCTTTTACTTAATAAAAATCATAAATTCACTCTCTGACAGACAACGTACAGCCTAAACCACCGGGCTCCAGCAGCATGAAATTTTGCACAACAATGCCTTTGGTAACGAAGGAGCACTAACGAAGGATTATCCAAAATACATCAGTTATAGATAGGGGATGAATGTATGGAAGTTCGTTCATTTTTGCCGATGAGAAATCCCATCAAGCGCACAGCTTGTTTATTTAGAGAAAAACATTATAAAACGTATTATTTTATCTGCAGTCTCTATTCTACTACACTACTCTATACTCGATAGCTATGCCAGTAACGCAGTGGGGCGCCGTAGCCAAGAATTTGAACAACTATCCGATGCCCGATAGTCGATACAATTTAGGTAGAGAGTAGATGAGGTGAACAATCCAATAGTTGGTCTAGCATTCAATTTAATTAGCGAATAGAATTAATATTTTGGAATGGATTTAGTGCCCTAGAAGCTCATCATCATCATCATCAGCCTATTAATTTTCCCACTGCTGGGACACAGGCCTCCTCTCTGTGAGAGGGAGTGGGCCGTAATCTACCACGCAGGCCCATTGCAGGTTGGTAGATGTCACAATATGTCTTCGAACTTTTGGTTCTAAGACATGCCGGTTTCCTCACGATGTTTTCCTTCACCGTTTTGAGAGCAGTGGTGATGAAATTATTTACACAAAGTATAGCGCCTGCCTGGGTTCGAAACCACGACCTACAACTCGTCAGTCGGGGCCGTTACCACTGGGCCACCACTGTTCTAGAAGCTATGAAGCTGTAAAGGAAAGAACAGAAACAAATAATACAATCTGTGATCAATTAAATATTCCGCTGCTCCACATTTTTAAGCTATTGCATAGCTTCTATCGCGGGCCTTGAGCGTGGAGACCTAGTCCAGAAATTCCGTAACGAAAATACGAGTACCTAAGAAAGAGTGTTTTGTATTGAAAATTATGTTTAACTGCTTGACAACAAAGTTCAAATTTACTTAAACGAATGATACGAGAGTGTTGTATTGAAAATTATGTTTAACTGTTTGACAACAAAGTTCAAATTTACTTAGACGAATGATACGAGAGTGTTGTATTGAAAATTATGTTTAACTGTTTGACAATAAAGTTCAAATTTACTTAGACGAATGATCCTTGATTATTAATAGTTAAATTAAAACCTTTTTATTAGTTTGATGTTCCCATTACGTTGTGTCAAGTTTTAAAAACTATAAATGTGAATAACAGTTCCTGTCAATGTCATCATTGCTATTTTTTGTATTCGGGTTAATATTTTAAGTTGATAAAAAATGCTATGCAATAGCTTCGCCGCGGCAGTCCCCGAGTGCCACACGTCTTTTTTTGTCATTCTTTGCATATTAAACGCTTGTCTGTAAACGCTTGTAATCAAATCTTCCTAGCCTTTTCCCAACTATCTGTCTAACCGGATGCTGAATACCAGTATTTTACATGGAACGACTGCCTATCGAACCTGCACAACTTACTGCGCAACTGGGTAATAAACGCTTGTAATATTTTCATAAAATGATGATGTTTGGAAGAAAAATACGTAGGGAATAGGGAAACCCTGGCCCTAATTAAATTGGTGACGGTAGAAAAAACGAAAATGATTATCCAAAATAAACTCATAAACCTAGTTTGCATCTTAATTTCACAGAACATCTCCAAACAGTCCTATTAGCTACAAAATATGTGTATCTACCTAGTCGAATATGTCAGCACGCACTGGACATATCAGGCACATTCATATCCATATACAGGCTAAGAAAATTGCTAAAATGTAATCCAAGCTCATATAAATGGACGAGGCTAGCACGGATGTGCCAGTCGACAGCCGGACCGGCCGCAATCCGGATATTTCAACGGAAACGGATATGTATCGATTGGTAAGTGTTTTAGTAATAGATATTGGATTTAGGAGCGTTGACCCTTTCATTGTTCGAGGATAGCTAGGCTGGTGATTGGAGATTTTGTGTCTAGTTAATATAATCTAGAGTTCTAGGATTTCCAAAACTATGTTGTGGTTGACTTAAATGTATATGTCTTAGTGCCTATTGTATATTGTATGCCTATTAGAATAGAATCAGAAGCGCCTGCCATCTTGAATTCTATGTTCAGGATTCGGTTCGGGATAAAACGAATCGTATCAATAATTTATTGTGAATTTCATTTCATCGCAAACAATTGGATGAAACTTGCTTCAGAGTCAGTATGGAATAGAAAGCAAAAAGCATGCTCTCCTTCATAGAATGGTCTAAAGACGTTTGATTAAAACTGATTGGCTACATTCCCTTTTTTTTTGCAGAGATGAAATTGCAACTTGAATTTGAACTTTTTGAAGTACGAGAATTGGCCTTCAGATATTCCAAGTGGTAGTTTGTCAACCCCAATAAAATGAGTAAAAAAAATGCGTTCAGGGGTTTGAATAAAGCGAAGCACGTAGTTCATTGTTCGGCATAATTAAAAAATATTCTACATATTTTCCACAATATAAAATAGTACGGCGACCTTCCGGCCAGTCAGTAATTTTTTAATTTATCTCATAGAGCCCTTTCTATTAACATTTTTAAACAATATTTCTGGAAAACGTATAACCTATTTGGTTTTTTGGACTAAATGATGCTCTCATATTTAGTATATATTTGACGCAGCCGTCAGGCATACAATATCATAAATTGTTTAGATTGTTTTGAGCAATTAAGTCTTTTTGTGTTGATGTTGTGTGTAGATAAATATTTGCCAAAAAAACATTTTTTTTTCCTTTCTTTCTACAAAAATATTTTTCATTCCAGGTTACAATCCTGTGTCTCCTGGCATCAGTCCAGGCAACACCAACTCCCATAGTGGTCTACCCATCATTCGGCTACCCACTGCCCTCAGTGTACCATGCTCCTATAGTTGCCCACGCGCCGCTGTTACATCACCGAGTGGCTTTTGCCCACACCCCGATGTTTCTACATGGATTCCATACACCTTTCTTCTATTAGACTTCTGAGTAAGTCCCCAAAAACTGATGAAAAAATGTGCCTGATATATAATTTAAATTACCCTACCAATTTCTGTGTTTAGTAATATCCTTTATTTCATTTAAATACTTATTAATAACATTTTTAAATATAAGAATCTAAAAAAATAGAAAACATTTAAAAATGTAAAAAATAGTAGCCCACCGGTGTCGGGAACAGGGTCCAAGCTACCGGCGGGCGCGGCGCGGGCGGTCAGGGCTCCAGAGAGAGGAACCTTTTGACAATGCGAGCCGTGTCCAGAAGTACCGAGTAACATTATTTTTAGTGGTACTAAAGTCTAAGTGAAATAATTTATAACAAGTGGGCCATTAAAAGGCAATTTTGATTGCCTTTTAATGGCCCACTTGTACACAGAAAGTATATACGAGTCAAAATTTACAAGAAAACAGAATTGATTCTAGGTGCCCCTTCCAAAAGGTAGTTTCATATGGAGAAGAATGGGCAAATAGAAGTAGACATATAAGAAAAGTTTCTGTCCATTACAGGTTAAATTGTTGTTTTAAGGCTATAAAAGGGTAGAGTAGAAAGTGAAACCAACCGTTTTCGACGCCAGCTAGTTTGCATCTACATAATGCGCCATGATACTTTATGTTAATTATTATTATACTCTATTGTATTGTATAAAATATTTTATAAAACAACTAACATTTTGATGAAAATGTTTTTTACTCCGACAAGTTTTCTAATAAAAAATTGCTGATGCAGAAATGAAAAGTCTGTAAAATGTTTTTAATGTTTTTCAGTAAAACAGTTATTTTATTTGATAGTTTACTACAAATAGGTACCTTTCTGTTATCTTCTTTTTCAGTTTTTTTAATCCAACCTTAGAGAAAGTTTACAATATGGCTTAGGTAAATATATCTGTTGTGAGTATTAATTTAGAAACAACGTTACTGGAAGTTATGGTTTTAATTAGTAATATGTTATTATGTAGGAATGCATTTTATACAAGTTCTTATGTGAAGACTTGGGTATAATAATATTATGTGTATTCAGATTTTGTAAGTTATTTGTCATTTGTTTTTAATAAATGTAACTAAATATGATTTAAATCTTATTTATACTAAAACACCACGATAAGGCTGCCTGTCCAGTGGAGCGGAGAGGTGAAAAGAGGAGCGGAGATGTGCCAATATTAACCAATAGAATCTTTACTCCGCCCCTGAGTTTAGATCAGTGATCCTGAGTCAAGATTCTATTGGTTAATATTGACACATCTCCGCTCCTCTTTTCTCCTCTCCGCTCCAGTGGACAGGCAGCCTAACATGTATCATAAATATGTAGTAACATGACTCTGTTGGCGCGTGGCGAGAATCGGAACTAACACCGACAAACATATCGCGACCTTCCTCGAATACTTTAGTTTTCATTTGGCAGCCCCTAGCTACGACGCTGGCAGGAACTAGGGGGCCACCAAACCACACGGATCACCAGGCCCTGGGGTACTTATCCAGTGGCCAATGGAAAAGACGGCGTTAACCGTAAAGACTCTCTCAGAGAATGCTGAATTGATTCAATCCAAAGTGATAGTCAATGTAAATAGAGTATTTTAGCGTACTCTATTGCTTTTATAGACTATAAAGTACGTCTACGCCAAATAGAGTATAATTCTCTAAATTAGAGTACGGTGGGCAACCCTACCTACAGCGCCCCCATTTCATCGTCATTCGAGCGCCAAAGGATCCTTATACCAGTGTATGTACACTGTTACAAGGATCGTGGTGGTAGGTGTAAATAACAACCAATCTGTATGTACAAATTGGTTGTTGTTTACACCTTCTTCATCACTCCGTTAAATAGAAATAAATAGTAAATAAATACTTAAAATTAGTGACCAACTTTCAAGATTTGATTTATTTTTCTAGGTAAGACTTTAGTAAAATCTTTTGCAAATTCTTCACGAACTGTATGTTAATTAATGCAGAAGCGTAAATCAATTTCAAGTAGCGTTATAAATAGATTAGACGTAAGACCTCAGCTGTCTAATGGCCAACACAATTAAAAATTATCTCGTTACAAAGAGCCCACAATGTCACTGTGTCACCTATTTAATCTTTAATCACGATCAAATTCTGAGGTATAGTTGGGGGCAAAAGTGTTTCGCAAAGATACTATTATGTTAGGTACTATTTCTGTGCGAAACACTTCATTTAATTTTGTTGAATAATATATCATAATGATTATGTTTACTTCTTAACTTTATTTTATGATACTACAAAAATAAGAAATCTCTCGTGGCTAAATGACAACCTGCCACACGGGGTGATCGAAGGTTAAGCTACGCTTGATGCGGTCGCTTCGTGGATGGGTGACCTTCCATAACATATCGAACCCCTCCGTGCTTTAGAAAGCTCGTTAAGCCGTTGGTCCCGGCTGAGACTGGTAGATCTTTGACGGTCGTTATGGGTAGGCAGAAGCCAAAAATCTAACAACCTGTCTTAATAACGGGGTATCGTGCAACCGAGTAGTTGGGTGGTGGAGGGCAGATAGGCAGTCACTTCATTTAAAATACTGATATTCAGCTGCATCCGGTTAGATTGGAAGCTGATCCCAACATATTTAGGAAAGAGCTAGGCAGATTGATTGATATATACAAAAATAAAAAATCATGTTGCACTGATGTCACCTCGTTACCAAACTTAAGTTCTCGGATAATAAACCTTTTAGAGTCGTTTAGTACATTCAATATTTTGAAACCAGATATTACCGAAATAATTATTTTCCTGAGCAGTGAAACAAAATACTTTAGAGGATTTAATGAAGAAACTTTTCCTTGTAATTAAATGTTTTTTTCTTAATTACAAAAGTTTAATTACTTTGGTTACTAGTTATTCAAGCTTTAACCTAGTTGTAGCTGAATACTTTTTAATGTGATTTATTTATAAAAAGAAAATGTTGAATACAAAACAAGATACCTAAGTACCCACTTAATTAGATATAATGGAAAGGATTTATTTTCTAGTTTAAGATACAACATTAATTTCGCTTAACAAAACTAAATATTTTAATAAGTGCGATATTTAATTTTAAGTACATAATTTTAAAAAATCTTCAGAATCGGTTTTTGTTCGAAGAAGCTTTTCCATTATTATGAGGTAACTGGTTAGTAGAAATTAAGGCGTGTTGAAAAACAGGTTTGAAGAAAATGTCTCATAATTTTTAATTTTGCATAAAAAATTGTCATCAATGTCAATCTCAAGATACGTGCAACTGATTAACGATTTTTCATTAATTTTTAAAGATGGTATTTTATAAATTGAAGGTGTCCAATTATTATAACTATTCAAACATCTATTAAGGTCCATATCGTCACCATGGCGATTTACGCTTATTTACAGCAGTTTAACATTGCGATTCTATTCACAAAATGGAACAGACCCCAGTCTGACATTTCACCCTGGTAATTAATAAACCATTAGTAGCGAAATGATTAATTGTGTTTACCAACAAATCACAATGATTGCCAATTGTATGGACAAACAACGCGTTTAGTGTTAACTGCCATGTGTTTATATTGCGATGCAATTAAGAGTAGGCAGCGCTATATAGAATTATAACTTGATTATAACCGTAAACGTCTAGTTTTTTTCAGAACCCTATATGGAACAAGGCATAAAGAAATCAACATTCAAGTTATAAAGAATTTAGGAGGGGAATCTTTCTTTGCGTTGTTATCAACAAGTTCATATTCCATCGAGACATGAATTTAGCAGTAACTACAGCAGTGGTCAGTTCTATGACAATAATTATCATTATTAAAGTATTAGCTAACTTATCCACCCACGCGTACCGCGCCGCGTCATCGGTGGCCCGCCCATTGGATAGGACGCGGGAGTGGTTACATGATATTGATGAATCGATCACAGAACATGGCTACCCAGACCCACTGAAAATAAAATTCTAAAAATACGTAACAGATTAAAACAAAGTAATAAATAATAAAAAATATCTAGTCCGTCCTCAGTGTAGGGAATGTTGCATAGAAATAAATGGGCAATACAGGTAGGTTTACTGCCGAGTGGCACGGCCTATTAAGGACAGGCGACTTACATTGCGAGTGATGAGAGGATGTGCTAACATGCATAACTATGGTTATAGTACAGTTAGAAAAACAGGAGAAATAAACACTAGAAGCAATTTTATTGATATTTATAAGATTGCCAAAACTATTATGCATGAAAAATAGAAAGGCATTGTTTAGTTTCAAGATAAATATGTTTAATACTGTTGTAATAACACTTAGATGTCATGGCAATCATTTAAAACATAATGCAAACGTATTGACAAGCGTTAATTTGTCATTAAAAATAAGCCGAATTATGATTTATTCCCAATTTAGGTACCTAATTGAAAAAGACATGTTTCATTATATTTAGCGAATTACAAAATATTTTTTCTAATTGCTATCAACTATCGTGAATTTATTAAAGACAACTAGCGCACTGTCACCGACTGTACTAATAAATAATTGTCCAATGTTAAGTAAATCGATCGTGACCGCATTTACGCGCAGCCTTATTAGCGTGACATTGACTTCGTATAGCCGGACATACATACAGGGAGGATTTAGGCTTGGCTTAGACTAATCACTAGGTATTTAATTAGAAACTGATCCTGTTTTTTTTCTATTACCGACTTCTCTTTTTTATTTTAATATATTATTTTTCTTTCTTCTTTAAAAAAAAGAAAATCAATCAATCAAACAATCTTTTAAAAAAAAAAGCAATCTTTAAAAATGATAGGTAGACCTATCATTTTTAAAGATTGCTTGCATAAAGCAAATTCAAAGGCAATTTTTTTCATGAGCTAAGTAGGTACTTATACTCAGGTAGGTACCTACTTTTTTTTAACCGTGCAACTTTTGAAACTTTTTAGATAAATACAGGTGACTTTATTAACAGCTGTATAAAAAACTGTATGTAGGTACCGTATCTAACGTCACTTTTATTTATTGCATCACAACATTTAGTGATGTATGACAAGTCTGAGCCAAGCCTTAGGTAAACTTGTATGCTCTACTGACCTTGGACCAGAAGCTCGTTGCTGCTTACAATCGAATTCCCATCGGTTACGTGCTAGATGACGCGGTGGAGACCTTACGCGAAGCCCTCGACATCAGTTTGTCAAGTAGAAATAAATAAATACAATCATTTTTGCTAATATTTTATATCAACGCTACGCTGTCGACTGGTATGTAATCTCTTGGGTAAATTCCCAAGAGATTGGCGGCATTGCCACGTTGTATGGCCATGCTTTCCTCTGACCAAGGTAAAAGCCAGCCCTTAGGTCACGTGAAGTGTCAGCCAGTCACAAACCATGAGTACTTGGACCCCACGGCCCGAGGGTTTCAACCGCAATTACCAATAAAGTTATATACTTTTGCTGCTTGGGTTTTCCGCAGCCGCATCAGCAGCGTCAAATCAGCACGCTGAGCCAGTAAGATGGGATGGCGCAAGAGCATCGACACACGTTGCGTCCCACACTAATGACCTACCAATCTTCCATGAAAATGAAGTCATCCGGTCTCTTGCCAATAGTGGACAGCGATACGGATACATTTTTCGACGCCTTTTAGTTTGTTAATAATTTTAGTTTGGTTAGGTTATTATATTTTAATTTTAACAGTTTGTTAGTTAATTAAGTAAAATATGTATTATATTTTTATCCTCTTATAAATAACGATCGACCCTTTAAAATTATGTAGGTATATCTAAAATTATCAGAACTAAAATCGAGCTGATACGTAATAAGTTCACCTTTTATGTACAATGTGTAGCAAAATGTGAGCATTTAAGTATACACCCTTCAGGGTATGTAATATCTACAGACGTATTAAGAAAAGTCGAGGTAATAGAATTAATAATAAGTATATTATTATTAATATTATTACCTCGACTTTACTTAGAAATAAACCCATGCTCTTCTAAAGTATGAAACCTTATAACATCACAGACTTGAAAGTTGAGCCGCCCTCAGTAACCAAAATAATAAAAAGGTGTTTTATTGCCATATTTAGTTTTCTATAACAATTACTGAACACCTACAATTTTACAGAGAAGTCTATTAAATGAATACAACTTCTTTGGAAACAGAAGTTAAAAACATATTTTATTGTTGTACTTGCTGGGCCCTGCGGTTCCACCTGCGTAACTCTCGACCCCGTGCGAATATCTGGATAAAAAGTATCCATATAAGTCCTATGACCTAATCCAGGTCATGGTCTACCCATGTGCCAAATTTCATCCATATCTGATCAGCCGTTTTAGCGTAAAAGCGTAACAACGAAAGAAACTCACTTTCGCGTTCACAATATTAGTTAGGATTTTTCCACTGGATTCGTCCTAGTTCTGACATTATGTCGCCGGTATTTTCTAGCCCAATAAACAGACATGAAAATAGCACTGAGGACTATTTTTATAACAAAATGATGTAATACATCCCTATCCCTTACATGGTCTATTAACTTAACGTTTAGGTCATTCGAAATGTTTTATCACAAACAGGTTCAAAGCTTGAAATTGGGACATGAAAAATATCTTCGATTCAGCGACCATAATAAAGATTCTAGATTGAATAGAAGTCGTGTGACCTAAAATGTTCATAGTCCTCATTGGTGTAGTGGACGCAAGTGCCACTGCAGAGCATGCGGTCCTGGGCTCGATTTCCAGGTCGGGAAAAGTGTTATTGGGTTATTCCATTAGGAGTTTAAGTTTTTTGGAAGTAGCAGCTCGGAGACTGGACAATATGCGCCCTGTTGTGAAATTTGGGTGTACTATAGGTACTCCTCTGCCTAACGCTTCGGGGAAACACGCTTGATATTAATTGTGTTCATTTCTAAGGGAAATCAAATGTGCTAATAAAGTCAGGTCTACTAAGAAAATCCAGAAACTTTGAGAATCTACGATGGTCTCCCTTATCAACAATATTGGGTGTAAAAAGACCAATCAATGAAAACAATGGATTCTCAACAAACCAGAAATACCTTGCAAACCCATTCATGAAAATAATTATTAACATATTTATTCAAAGGAAACCTCATCTTAGTCACTCATTAACCAATACAAGGAAAACTGAAGTTATTACAACAGCTGTAGATATACCTATATATATTAATTAATTTCAGGTATATTGCCATCACCTGTTACGAAATCTATTGTTGTTTGTAGAAGAAGTGCTGCATATAAATACAGTTTGTTTCAGTTCTGTAGTTTCAGTTCACTAAGCAAGATGGACAGGCATATTCTTGTGGTAAGACTATTTTTCTTCTTTCGTTTTTAATGTTTTTTTTTTAATTATTCATCGATGACTCGGCTGATTTCAAGAATAATAATAACAAGAATATTCTCAACGGCTGTAATTGTAACAACATTTATGTATATATATAAAATAAATTATGTATCTTATAATTTTTCGTAGGTATTCGTATTGCTCGTTTTGCTTGAAGTAACTAGTCCTGTTGGACTACTTACTTACGCCACGTACCTACGATCATTCATTCATGATAACCGTTTTTTTTTGTGGTTAACAGATGACCTCTGAGGAATGATGATTTCTTAACATTTTAGTGGTTGGTTCTTATAACTAGTCTGCTGAACTTGATAGGTAAAACTATTATAATATACAAATTAAAAAACTTGAATAAGGTTTTATATAATTCTCGAAGGGAGTCGGAGCAAATCATCCACTTACACCAAACGAAAAAAATATTTTCACCATGTCAGACATAACTAGAGTGAAAAGATGACGGTCATACGCCCCCGACAACTCAGTAATTTAATAAAGATTTAAAGACCACGCAAAAAAACTTGCTAAAGAAAATACGTCCGTGTCCATTTTGTTCAGTGCTTAACGTGATGTGGTACTTATACGGTTCGCATAAAATGTTATAAGAAAAAAATAAATAAATGGTATCCATAGAAGTATTATTTAATAAGTTAAAATAAAAGAACCAGAACGCTGCAAAACAAAAATCTTGTTTTAAAATTACACGCTTCAGACAATAAAAAACCCTGCCAAATCCATTTTCTAGTAGTTTTTGACTAAAACTTAATTATTTTCTACTTCATTTTCATAAGTATTTCATGCAAAACAGTTTTTCAGCTAATTTTCTTGTCTAATGTACTTTGTTGAATTTGAAGATAAAAGATGTCTGATAAAAAATACCAAACAACTTTTGCACGCGCCCGTACTAAAGAATTCCAGTACTTATTTTCCCTACCTATTTTTTTACGCTTGGCTGTGACAAACTGTCATGCCAGGCTCAAATGACATGGATTTGTAAACGGTCTGGGCCGGTCATAATTATACTGGCAGTCTAAAAAGTTTTGTAATAAATACGAGTAATTAACGCTTTTGTTTTTACAAATATGTGCCTCGTTCAAAGGATTGAAGAGAAACTTAATTTTTTGGAGATATCTATTGTTCTAATTAAATGGTAAAATTGGGCTTCTTCAATCTTCATTTCAGTCACTTAATTGCGCAAATATATTTGAATTGTGTTTCAATAACAAGTTCAATTAGGGGTATTTACAGAAGTATTCAATTATTGATATCCAAGTAATATACAGCCGCTCTAACCTTGCCACCAAAATCTTTCCATTTTATATATCCACTTTCCTCAATAGGTCCTACCACAATTATCCAAAGTACCAGGGCACCATAAAACAAAAGAACTCTTTCTTCCAGATTCTACTGGCCACAACCATCGCTGCAGCGTCACCAGGCTACGATGTGGACTACCATACATCCTACCACTCGCACCCCTTCCCTGTACACCACGGCCCAATAGTTCCAGCCGTACAACCTTCACAAATACGAGGGTATTATACGGTACCTGTTGGGCACGCTGTACACCCCATACCGATGCAGATGCTACAGCCTCCGCGGTTGGTCAATTACCGGGTGAAGACGCATTATCATGTGTTTTAAATAAATTTTAATGAATGTATAATTTATTATAAAGAAGTTGTTTTTCTAATGGACAAAGTCAAATAATTTATTTCAATTAGGCACATCAAAGGGCACTTTTGAACGTCAAAATACATACAAACAAAACAAATAAGATTGATTTTAGTCGCCCCTTCCAAAAGGAAGTTTTCGTACGGAGAAGAATGGGCAAGAAACTCCACCGTTACTCTTTTAAAATGTTTTGTTTACATTAATTATATAATCGTATAAGACGATACATCTAGAATTAAATTACTATACCACAATAAATAAAAATAATTAAAAATGAAGCAATGATAGATAAACTAATAATATGATAGATAGCTCACATATTTACAAACATTGTAGAAGTATACGATATTCTTAAAATTTTAACAAGTAATATTTTTAACAAGTTATGGATTTTTCCATCAGTAATTTCTGAGTATCAGACCGAAGTCAGGATTTTGTGCCCGGTTGGCGATGGCAATAGGATCGACCCCTGTGACTTAAACATAGCTGGTGAAATGTGGGTTTAAAGGACACGTCAACCGCATCCTCCGGAGAAGCGAACATGATGTGGTTATGTTATGTTTGTGTTTTGGTTGACAAATGTTCTTACACACCTTACAATCACTAAATACACACAAAACATTATCATTTTAGTTATTCAATCAATCTACCTAGCCTTTTGCCAACTATGTTGGTTGGGGTCGGTTTCCAGTCTAACCAGATGCAGCTGAATACCAGTATTTTACATGGATCGACTGCCTATCTGACGAAGATTGGTTGTCAGACTTTCAGGCTTCTGTAACGACTGACTGTCTGATTTTAGTTCATACATTATGTATACTGTTCTAAATGTAATGTTCCAAAGTCTACGATCTAGTACTAGAACTGTTCGTGATATAAGATTTTAAGCATATTATAATACGCAAGATACGCCCCACATTCACTCACTATATCCATGCGTGATTGATTCCCAGAGCTATTCCTTTGTATCGCTACAATAAGGGCTTCTGCAGACGGATCAGTCTGTCACAAAATTATTTCTGGTATGCCACTAAGTATGACCAGAAATAATTTTGTGATATCAATTTATTATCATTTTGTCTGTATTAAGTTGTGATAAGTACAACTTATCCCTGAAGGAAACATTTACATAGATGTTTGATGAAATATTGGTAAGTGCTGAAAACACCATGATTTTTAAAGATGTCAATCCTGTATTTTATCATGTGATCGAGATTAATAACTACCAATAAGGATTATTCTTTAACTACATATAACCCAGATAAGATGCTTTATAATCTTTGTAATCTAAAATGGTGGAAAATTTGGCCTTCTATAAAAACCCTAAACGGAACATACACATTATTTAGGGCAGCGTTTATAGCCAATATTCGACCCAAGTCTGTTGTAGACTTGTACAAATATATCATGTGATAAAGTCCTTACGAACTGTCGGGACGTGCATAAATCTTTTCGGAACACAAAAAACCCTGATGTTGGATCTACAAAGTTTTGTTTTGTCCTTTTTCAGGTTTACAGTAAGTAGATAAGTACTTCGCTTGTCATAGGAGTATGTAGGTTTGGGAACCCGCCCTATGCGGATGATGGTCATTGATAATTAGTCTAAATCACGAAATACCTGCAGTAGAGGAAATTAAGTGCAAAACACAGAACATCACGCCTTAAATCCGCGAAGGGTACACAAATATTTCAGAATTCGAGCTTAAATTTAACATTTTAACGGCGATTTTAATGTTAACATAATGTCAAATAATTTAAAAACAAACCAATTTTTAACTCTCATGCAAGAACATAACTTTACTCAACTTGTAAAAACCCCTACACGTATTACACCAAACTCTACAACGTGTATAGATCTAATATTCACAAATTTTAATAACAAAGACATGTACACAACCACTGAAGAACTAGGCTTCTCCGACCACCATAGTGCAATTCTACATTTAAAAATAACTGGACAAGCAGAAAAATGTAACTGGTTCATAAAGAAAAGACTATTTAATGACACAAATTTATCTAAATTCAAAAAGGAAATACAAAAACTCAATTGGAATGACATTCTCACAAATAATAACATTGACATAAACTATAAAATATTTCATGACACACTTATCTTTATTCTAAATCAATGTATGCCGCTGCGTAAAATTAAACTAAAAACAGAATATAAAAAATATTGGCTCACTGTAGGTATAAAAAAATCTAGTATAAATAAAAGACTATTAAAAACATTAACTACAAAAACAAAAAATCCAGTCTTAACAAAATACTGTAAAACGTATGAAAAAACATTAAAAAAAGCTGTAATAATTGCAAAAAAACTTCACTTTAAAAATAAAATGATGCAATCTAAAAATAAAGTTAAAACTATGTGGGGAATAATCAACGAGCGCACAAACAAGAAATTAAAAAGTGAAAAACATAACATAATCCTACAAACAAATAATAGCCTAACTTCAAAACCCACAGAGGTAGCCAACATATTTAATAATTTCTTTGCCTCTATTGGTGGGTATAGAACTCAACCTACTACCAGCAAACCAAAGTGCCTCCCGGCAATTCCAGCTACCCAAAATACACTATACCTTAGCCCTGTGGATCCTTACGAGGTAAATACAATAATTAAAAACCTAAAAAATAAAAAAAGCCATGGAACTGATGAACTTCCACCCACCTTATTTAAAAAATGCGCTGATGAATTAACTTTACCATTTTACATTTTAATTAATCAATCTTTTGAAGAAGGCGTTTTTCCGGAATTATTAAAAAAAGCTCTTATAAAACCGATCCACAAGAGAAATACAAAAACCGACCCAAACAACTACCGTCCCATTGCTCTGTTACCAACAGCCTCAAAAATATTTGAGAAAGCAATGTGTGATCGTGTATATGCATTTTGTGAGAAATATAACATATTCAATGACAGTCAGAACGGTTTTCGCAAAAACAGATCTACCGTTTTGGCTGTTTACAAATATATACAAGAAGCACTCAACATAATTAATGATAAAAAATATTCTGTCGGATTGTTATTAGACATGACAAAAGCTTACGATAAGGTACAATTTGACATATTATTAAACAAACTATATAACATCGGTATCCGCGGGAAAAGTTACGATTGGTTCACATCATATTTAAAAAACAGAGAACAAGTTGTAGAAGTAGAACATTACAATCATAATTCAAAAGAAATAGAATTAATACGTTCCCAAAGTATACCCATAAACGCTTCTATACCACAGGGAAGCGTAACAGGGTGTCTGCTATTCCTTGTTTACATAAACGATCTTCCCAACCACATCAATGAGTCATGCGTATTATTCGCCGATGATATATCGATCTTAACTTCATGTGATAATAACATAAATTTAAACCAAAAACTTACTGCTATACTTGACACTACAACACACTGGATGAACGAACACAACCTTGAAATAAACTTTAACAAGACAAAAATAATAACTTTCCACCCACGACAAAAAAACCCTTTAACTATTAGCTTCAAATATAACGATTTAAAAATAGAAACTGTAAATAAATTCACACTTTTAGGCCTTGACATAGATTCACACATAGATTGGAAATCACATATTCTGAAACGAAATTATCTAAGTTCTCATATGCCCTCCGAGAAATCAAGAAAACAACCGACCTTAAAACCGCACTGGTTACGTATTATGCGTACGCATTCGCGTGGCTAAAGTATGGAGTTATATTATGGGGAAATAGCACAGACGCACCAACACTATTTACTCTGCAGAAAAAAATGATTAGAATTTTAATGAATATCAAAGAAACTGACTCCTGTAAACCCCACTTTAAGGACCTTAAAATATTAACCCTGCCTTCCCTCTACATACTTGAAATTTGTAAATTTGTACGAAAATATCCTCAATTCTATACTAAAAGAGGAGATATTCAAACTAAAATATCACTCAGACATGAAAATAGACTTAACATTCCCACTTCACGATTAAAAATGCACTCTTCCAGTGCATTTGTTATGTCTATTAAAATATACAATAAGTTACCGGAATACATTAAAAATACTAATAACAATAATATATTTATCAATAAATTGAAACAATTACTAATAATTAAAAGCTACTACACTATTGACGAATACTTTGACGATAAATTTCAACAACAATAAAAACTATTTGACATAATTCCGACATTTCATTTTAATTTTCAATTTTAATGAATAAATTTACTTATTTTTAAAACGCGAAAATACTATAAATTTAATATAATTATAATAAATAGCTAATTAAATCTCATTTCAATAAATAATTTGAATATTTTTATAATTTTAGTATAACCATGCAATAAATTAAACCCAAATATTAAGACTCATACAAATAGGAATATAATTACGCAATTAAATATAATTATGATAAAAAATATAAATACCAAAGAAGCTACATAACATTTTAATGTAATATTTACTTCATTTAATTCTTCTAAACAAAAAGCGCCTTCATCCTCTCTCCTATTATTAATTAATTAATTAATTTTGCTGTGCCCGACAGGGTCCATGATTGATACAATGTCTAACATACCAACTGTTTTATCTTACATTATGGAATGCAATAAAGTATTGAGTATTGAGTATTGAGTAAATTTCCATTTACACGATGCAAGTTTATTTCCTGTGGCACTACATAGAAGCAACATAATATGACTTTCACGTCTAACCATTGTTTAGATGGTGCAACTTGGTGTTTATGCGGTAATTATTGGTATGCCACAGGCTATGAAAACGCACCTTGTAAATCAGGCTTAACAGTCCGAAATTGACAATTTGCTGCACGGTTGAGAAAAGATACCCTACCTATTCACGACATTTAACAGAGAGACAATCATAAAGGCTAATAATTTAATAATTACGTACCTATTTTAGAAACATTCATTATGAATTACATATTATTAAAATTCTAAGTCAGACAACAGCCTTCTGCATTCAACCAAGTACCTAAGTGTCACCAGCAGAACTAACTTCATAAAGAATGTTCCTTTATTTGTTCACTTGCGGATTTGTGAGTTCTCGCTCATGATTTACCTCTGAAACTTCCCCGAACTCGTTATTTTATCCTGTCAGTAACAAAGCTGTAATTAAGCCAAGTTCTAGAGGCCATTACACCTCTCAATAGTTTAGTATGAGGCGAATGAACTATCAAACGACTAGAATACTCTTTGTATTTTTGACTAGATTTGAATTCCTTGTGTGATGATGCCTAATATAAGTGTAGTTTTGAACGTTAAACTTCCTTGAATTTTTATAACATATTTATTATTTTCATATTTTGAAACGAAGATGTCGTAAATAGAGATTAAGGTACCTACTGGATACAATTATTGTAATCGGGAACAGCCTTGTTGAGCAATGGAAAAAAAAAAATTCATGTTCAATATGGTATACCTTCTACACGCCCGCCTACGTTGATGCCAAAGACAATACGATATTATCTATAATTATTATCTTTGGAAATCATAATCCCACTATCTTTGTAAGTAAAATATCTATCCATACGCATTCCAGACACGCCTAGCTGCCATAAATTACTATCCTAACCACAGATAAGCAAGTTCAAATGCTCACAACTTTGACTTCAGCTTTTGAATCCTGACACCTTAATCGTGTGGGCGTATGCAGAAAGGTTTTAACCTTTCAACAGGGTGATTTAATTACAGCAGTACTGGCAGCTCTTTGAATAAAATTATGATGTTTAATAAGAGAGTGATGGATCAGACAGACACTTTGAACTACGTGTGTGGCTTTTTGGTTACAACAAATTTTTAGTCTAAAATACCTCGGATTATTATAGTCGTGACATTTAGACATACGTAATTCTAAAGTTAGCAGCCCGGAGTTCGCGCTCGCTACTTATCAAGCGAAATATGGCACTTTCGGGGAATGCAAACATACCTACTCTTATTTTATGTGGTAGTAAAGTTATCCTACGGTGTTCCGGCAAAATATTATCATTTTTCCCACAATCGATAGTTTCCCTAATATTTTCTACAAAAATATCACGACATGATACACAATGAGTCGGAAATTGCTTCGTATCCACGTGGGTGATATCTGTATCGCCTTTGTATCGCCTCCGCATCGCTTAAGGTAGTGAACGTTTTACGATTTTGTAATACTGTTCCTGTGTGTTCGTGCTGTCAGAAGATTCGTTGATAAAACGAGAAAACCGCTCCGTTTTTATTTTGTTGCGGAAACTATAAAATGTAATTGAATCTACGAAACAGAAAGTATTCAGTAGATAACGTTTCTGTATATTTTTAGTCATGCTCTTTTATATCCTCACCATCTATGAATAATAATACTGAATATAACTTATTAAAATAAACAAACCAATGAACTAAAAATTTGGAAAAAGTTTACAAAAATCGGTCAAATAATTAACGAGTTCCAACAAACAAAGCCATTCGCTTGCTCATTATTATACCCATTACATAAAAATGTATACTTAAAAAAAAGAAATGAAATTTTGTTTTTAATTAAAAAATATTTAAAAAACGTATACCTACTAAAATACCCTAAGAAAACTAATGATAACACAGCATTTTCTTACCACTACACTAACTCCAAAAGTTTCAGGCAATCCTTTGATCTCATCAATATAAACTTTAGTCTTAAATCAGCTCAAACTATTTCTATTATATTTAAATTGAATGCACTTTGTTTTGAAACTTTTGAATGATATTTTTTAGACGTGTTTGAAGAGAGTCATCCATCATACAAATATTAATCCATCATCGGACATTGGCCCGTAAATGGACATCAGCTGTTGAAAATAGGCCTTGAAATCACTGCTATATATTATGAGCATAGTCTTATAAGAAAATATAAAAATGCAAGTGTGGTATATAATGTTACCCGGATGGAAAAGGTTACTCGTCATTACTCACTATTTTTCTTTGTTTTTTCAACTTGTATTGTCCCGCATCTGGGCGATGGCCCCATTGCTTTCCAGTCTACTTTAGTACACTATCTTCTTCTTCTTTGTAGCATTCTTGAAAGAGCAGTCGTGGTCTTCATTTAGTTTCTTGTCCAGGGCCTGGTTTAATTCGCCTCACGATTTCTCGCCATCTACTCCGATTTTTGTTTTTTTTTTGTGCACTCATACACGGGTTCGCCCACTGCGGATTTAATTTGGTCAGTCCATCTCATGGGTGAGCGTCCGCGTAGTCCAGTGCCCTCTACTCTACCCTGAATGACAAGGCGCTCTATAGAGTCACCCTTACGCCTAGAGACGTGTCCGAAGGATTTGGACCTGAACAGAAATACTCTTTTGATGCCGAGGTATACCCCAAGCATTCTTCTCCAGCACCACATTTCCAGAACTTCTATCTTCTTCTTCTCGATGTCACGCAGCGTCCACGTTTATACACTATACTTACCTACATTAAAAAATATAAATAATATGTACAACCACTCGGTAGTTGGTATAAATACATACATACATACATTAACTCACGCCTTTTTCTTGGGGGTAGGCAGAAACTACAGAACGCCACCTGCACGATCCTGGTATCATGTATATTATTATTATTTTTAATGTATGATCACTTAATCACACTACTCAATCGAATTTTAAGTGGCAGATACAAAAAACGTCTTTGATGCAAATGTAATATCTAAGGATACACATAAACCTAAGAAAAATAAACTCATAATGGCATCGCTCCAAGAACCAAAATGCCAATTTTGCTGCCGTAGACCTACTAATAGCAATATTATTTTAATTTGAAAATAAAGAAGTAAAGCATCAATATTAATAAATTTCATCACCTGTTCAATGAATGCCGTGTACTACAACAATATAGCGACCGAATCGACAACGCAATACGAATACACTCTAACTTAGCGTATTGTATGTGTACTACTATTGTTGAGTAGTGGCCATTGTTAACCGACCAAAATGGTGAAATAAGGGGTTATGGTTTTGCACGTTTATTATTATTTATTTAAGTCTATAGTATCCCGCTGCAGAGTTGACTTTATAAAAAATCTAAATAGGTAGTCGTAGGGAGGAGAATTAATTATTTTATGAGTACGTTACTCCAGATTCCATTTTTGTTTTTCTATTATGGCGCAGAAATCCAAGAACTAGCACAATATTCAATAACCTCAACGATAATTATTTTCTACCGAGGAAATAATAATCCATTTAAAAAGGTGCCTAATCTTAATTAGATAATAAATCTTAATTCTCGAGGGGACGATGAAAAGCAGATGGCAGGAAAAATTCGTAAAATTCCTAAAAACATTTCCTTGAGAAGTGGTCTAACTTTTGATGAGAATTTAGGTAATTAGATAAATTGTTGTCTGCTAAATTATTAGCTAGTGAATTCTTATAACGCTTTATAAATTTTACTTAAATATTAGTATAAATTGGCATGAATCATTTATTGTTCTACCTTTTATTGCGTAGGTACAGCGTGAGATTGTTTTCTATTACAATAATTTCACCATATAATTATCAAGGTATTGAATATAGTTCATTTACTAAAACCTCATTAATGTAAGAAAATTAATATTTCAAATCAGTAACACGAAACATAATTATGTATACAAATTTTAACGAATTTACAACGATCCTTTGATTCGAGAAAGTTAGAGATAGGCTGTGTTGGCCTGATACACGTTTCATTGAACACAAATGAAAGGTGTAGGCAGAAGTTTGTCTAAATAACTAGAATACGAATTTGGAATTCAAATTATCACAATAATGAAAAGACAGACAAAGACTAAAGAAGTCTATTGTATTACGCTCCATTTCTTCTATTAAAATATTTTTATTTACAAAACATTTACACAATAACAATAGAAAACTTCTAAACCTAGATATTTCTAGGATCGCATTTCAGAGTTCTTAGAAATGTTATTGGAGTAAATAAATATAACGTTTACATTTCTTCAATGGGTTATTTTTAAATTGGCTTCTGTAAAACAATTTATTTTTATTTTGATTCGATAGAATAGACTAAAAATAAACTGGCATGAATGAAAACCTTTTTTGCATTTTGACCCAGTAAAAAACATGTATGGCAGCAATTATGAGACTTGTATTACAAAAAACCTAACAAGGTAACTCATACCCAGGAGACAAACAATAATTTTAGCACAAAGAATAATAACACTTATTTTAGGAATTAAAGTTTAAAAAATCCGCATGTTTATAATTATGTAGGTACACAGTTCATTCGAACTTTTCGCCGCACCAAAAAATATATTATACCATTTTTTGTCAAGTCGGACATTTTCCTCGTATTGCCAATTCTCACTAACCCAACTATAGAACAGTAGTGCGCTCAAGTTGCATATTGCCAAACGTAAAGATTTATTACAGCAAATGCATATAGCCTAGACCGTAGGTCTTAGGACTATAAAAGGACTAAACCTAGGTGATCTAGGTACACAGTCGCACAGCATCGACGGATTAACACACATACAAGAAAGCATATTATTGTACTTCAAAATGTTCAAGCTGGTAAGTTAAATATTTGTTTTAATTAATTGATAATACTTGATTAATATTAATGGGACTATTCAAATAAAATTGATAAATAATAGGAAGTAGAGTACAGACTAGTGCCCTGCGGAAGGAAATACATGCTAATGAATATAGTATGGGTTGTTTTTTTTTTGTTGTAGATATCGATAATTTTATATTAAACCATTGCTGCCTGCCTGCCATGCCTGCTATTAAATTTAAACGAGTTATTTATGAAGGTAATATAAAGAAAATAAATAAAGACTTTTAATTAAAAATCTCTGGCCCATCGATACGAACTTAAAAGCTATTAAAGTCTATAAATTTTGTCTATTATTTTCACCAACCTGTACAAAACCCAGTACACGTAATTGACTGTATTTAATTTTCATTAGACCATATATTATTAAAAAATTAAAATAAATTACTCCAATTGAAATCCCCTATAAAATTAATTTAAAGAAAACCCTTTATAACTTTTTAAATGTAAAAGTTTACAATTTTGACATTTCGTACGAATTAATCAAGTGGAACTAAAGTAATCTTGAAATAAATTTAGTTTTAATTGAAAAGTTGGTCACCTGAATAGTTTTACTAAGAATAAGTTAACAGCGGTCATTGACCTGAGATGATTAATTTCTATTCCTCAATATAAAGAGCTAGAAATATCGGAAATTCCTAGACAGCCAAGTATTTGAATTGAACTTCAATAATTTTATATTTATTGAACTGCCTCCGGTGATCTAGTCGCAAGCGCTCTTGGTGAGCATGAGCTCCTGGGTTCGAATATGTTTGAGTTTTTTCATTACAGGAATTTCTCAGTAGCCTAGTCGGGTTTTGTGTCCAATTGATGGCAATAGGCTCGCCCCCTATTACATGGGACTTAAACATAACCCCTATTACTGACCAAATGAGAGTGTATGTACTTAATAGATACAGCTCTGCCTAACCTTCGGGAATTACTGGCGTGATGTTAGGTTATGTTAATGAAATTTAAAATTCAAATTTATATACAATGTACCAACTACCTATTTTGTTATTATCCCACTGCTAAACAATAATTTCGTATTTTCTAATATATATAAGGAACAAACATTTTCTGTGTTATAAAAGTCCAAATTTTCTTGTTATTCCTCGAATAACTGCAAAAAAAATTCACTAACAAGTGTTTTTATTTTATTATTATGACGTCATATAGCTAGTTACAACCCCTTAGTATTGAGTGACGTCATTTAGTTTAATAGTTTTTCTTAATATAACCTCTTCTCAACATGTTGATGATACTTATGACACCCACGTAAAGTAGTGCCTTTATTTTTATAACCTTAATATAGGCAGACGATACGATAATAGCGACATATTTTTATTTCCAATATGAAAACACTCTCTTAATTTTCAAACCACTTTGCTAGTAACTTTATCATTATTTATATTTTCATAATAACTTCAGCGAGCAATAAATATATGACATAAATATCAAAATAACGGCTATAAATAAAGTTACCTTTATGACTTCAAGATATTTTCACTCTAGAGCAATAATATTGGTATCTTTTAAAGACGGACATAAGAACTTTAAAAATATAAATAACGCCAGTTCATCGTGTCATCCTATGAAAAACTAGATTAATATCTGTAATTTTATCTATGGTGTTTATTAAAGAGTATTCTATGCTAACGACAACTAGGATGGTTATTTGGTGTGTGTTGTGAACTCCTAAAATAATTAGTTATTTGGTAGGGTCATTTTCAGGATATCGAAAGACTAAACAATGCTAACAAAACAGATATTTAACGTAACTTTACAAAACGGAAACGGATACGATGATTGATATTTTCTATTTCTGGGTCCGTGAACCCATTGAACTGTTGGTCTTTAAATAACGGAAAATGTAAATAACCGTTGAAAAAACTCGTTTAAACTAACAACTGTTTGAATGAATACTTTGTTGATACAAAGGGTATACTTACCTACATTTTTTACGGAATAATCGTATTCAGTG
Source organism: Conistra vaccinii (assembly GCA_948150665.1). Classification (NCBI taxonomy): domain Eukaryota; kingdom Metazoa; phylum Arthropoda; class Insecta; order Lepidoptera; family Noctuidae; genus Conistra; species Conistra vaccinii. The sequence goes on from OX411328.1 coordinate 965,841, forward strand.
GAAGTTCAATAAACTAGGACAGACTAACTTCGGAATAAGAAATGGATTCACGTGAGGAAAGGTAATGTGTGTAAAATGTAGTGGTGAAGATTTGAGGACCCACTTACAATACCCACGGTTGCAGATTTGAGGACCAGGAATTGAAAAAGATTGCTGGTCCATTGCTTCATAAGTAATCTTTTTCAATTGGTTTCAATTTAAAATTGATCGTGCATTACGTAATTAGGGTGCTGCTTACAATACCCGTTGTGAGCAGTGGTGGCCCAGTGGTAACGGCCCCGACTTACGAGTTGTGTGTCGTGGGTTCGAACCCAAGCAGGCGCTTTACTTTGTGTAAATAATTTCATCACCACTGCTCTAAAAACGGTGAAGGAAAACATCGTGAGGAAACCGGCATGTATTAGAACCAAAAATTCGAAGACATGTGACATCCACCAACCCACACAGGGCCCGCGTGGTGGATTACGGCCCACTCCCTCTCACAGAGAGGAGCCCTGTGTCCCAGCAGTGGGAACATTAATAGGCTAATGATGATGATGATTACAATACCCACGGTTGCAGATTTCTGCCGGTCCATTCTGTAAAAATGTCAACGTGAAAACTTATGTGAAGTTAGCTGTCAGACCACCTGCACCTGATGCTGAATCTGCGCTGGGGCTCTGTCTCGCATAGGGTCGCAGCATAATGCTGAGCGATGGGCTTTTTGCGTGGATGTGACGCATATTTTCCCCCAACTTGTTCTTTTTTGTTTTGTGTTCGTTCTTTGCGTCATGTTTACCGCAAATAAGCGTATTTTCTTTTTTTCTTCTTTTTTCTTTCTATGCTTGGGATTAACACTTTTGACAGCTACTTAAAGGTCACTTCACTTAAGTAAACACTGTTTTTTTTACAGATTATATCTGTTGATGTTCAGACTGAAGTAAAGAAAGGGTGAATATCGGGAATTAACCGATACGCAATGAGCAATATTGTTGTGATCTATAATACTGTTTCCTTCTCTGTACCAGAAGAGGTTTTTACCTAGGTCGGGTAAACATTGAGTTTTACCGTCTAACCTTAGATAACTTTATTTCCTCTTTTTCAGACAATCATCTTCGCCTTAATCGCGATCGCCCACGCCGGTTTCATCGCCCCCGTAGTGCCAGCCCACCCTATAGTGGCCCACCATGTCGTGGCCCCCGTGCACACGGTGTCGCACAGCGCTGTGATCCACCCGGCCCCCATCGTGCACGCGCCGGTGGTACATGCGGCTCCCATTGTCCCCATTGTCAGGCATTCCCCATTGATCGCCGTGCATCATCATTAAAGTATCAAGAGTAGTTCGTCCAAATTCAAATGTAGTTGGTGTGAATTTTTATTAAATTATTTTGAGAGTTTAGTTAAATGTTTATTTTTGTTTTAATTTATGAACGGGAACGAAGCTGCAGCAAAAAGAGTAAGAAAGAAAGAAAGAAAAATCAGTTTATTTGTCACAATAACACGTGCATAAAAAACGATAATAAACTCGAGTAAAACAAAAAAAAAACACAATAGAGTTCAATATAGTCACGAGCTCAAAACAGAAATAGTCGGAAGCTGCTGGCACGTCACGACTGTGACAAGAAGGCTACCACTCAGCATGATGTTGTGCTATGAGGACCCACAGCAAAGCGTTGATTTTCAGTGGTCGCCCGAGAGTAGGTATGTAAAGATCGTAGCTGGTGGCGTTCTGTAGTTTCTGCCTACCCCATAGGAAAGAGGCGTGAGTTTATGTACCTATGTTCTGAGACAAGTAAGCTATTAATTATTTGCAATAATTGTATAATTATTTTACATAAATATGGCATACAAAAAATCCAAAATGATGGATATTTTTTGTTTCTATAAAGAGAATCAACCAAATAACGAGATATTAAACTTGACACTGAATATGAACCTATATTAACTGACACCAATAAGTTTATGGCTGATAAACTAAACTGATTCAAACTTTCAACGTAATAAACTGGCAACTTGTTAAACAAATTATTGTTTTATCTGTACCAAAGCGAACCGTTTGTTTTATGTAAATAGCCAACATTTTAGTTTATGGCAGGGTTACGCATTTAATTAATTTTTCGTCGCCATAAAATCACGGAAACTCATTACAAACAAATAAAAACCTCTCAATTAAGTCGTGGTTGCCAAGGACAGTAAAACGGGTGCCGACAAAAATTGTTCAGTACCCTAGAACTGATAATAGGCTAGATGGTGTAGGCTAGGCTATAGGGTGATTCTTAAGCTGTATAACATAATAATAATTATCTGAATAAATCTTCGGACTTCGGGCGTCTACTTCATATTTTAAGAAATCTAGGACACACTTGAGCACCCTTTTTTAACCCTCGACGGAAAACGAAGGGGTGTTAAAAGTTTAACGTGTGTATCTGTGTATCTGTCTGTGGCATCGTAGCTCCCAAACGGTTGAACCGATTTACGTTTTTTTTGTTTTGTTTGAAAGGTGACTTGATCGGCAGTGTTCTTAGCTATGATTCATGAAAATCTGTTCAGCCGTTTGAAGATTATCAGGTGTTTTCTAATTGACGAATGGATCTCAGCATCTTCCACAGGTCTGATTGAGTCTAAATTTGGTAATATGTTACTTCAATGGTATTAGAGTAACATAGACGGTGAATGAAAAATTGAAATAGTTATTTATGCTACAAGTGCGGAAAGTAGGTGATTTCCGACGAGTGTATAAGTCGACACGAGTCGGAAATCATCTGACGCACGTGTATCATACAACGTTTTACTATGCATTGTGCGAGGAAACAAAAAAAGTAGCGACCTTTACAGTAGTCTCATATGTTTAACATCTAACATATTGGCTGATATTTGATATAAATGATATAAACATCATTCATAACTTTGACTTTTTGACTTTGACTTTGACTTTGACTTTGACTTTGACTTTGACTTTGACTTTGACTTTGACTTTGACTTTGACTTTGACTTTGACTTTGACTTTGACTTTGACTTTGACTTTGACTTTGACTTTGACTTTGACTTTGACTTTGACTTTGACTTCGACTTCGACTTCGACTTCGACTTCGACTTCGACTTCGACTTCGACTTCGACTTTGCCATCACCATCGCCATTGTCATCGCCAACATTATCTTCACCACCAACATTATCTACATCGCCATCGCCATCGTCATCGTCATCAACATCATTATCATCATTTAATTTGTAAAATTTTTCTCAAATAATGAAAACTCTTTGCGTCGCGTCGGGCAGACGACGGATTCAAAAATTAAAAAAAAACTGAAAAGTAAAAAGCCCTAGTCAAAAAAAGTGACACTTTCCGCACAAATTGACTGCTTGGAAAACGCCCTTTTCGAGCAAATGCATTGTAAATACATTTTCTACAATAGCATGCCGTTAATGTCCCCCGTGTGGTGCCGGACTTAAAGAATCGCACTACCCTATGTCTTCCCATGGGTGTCGTAAAAGGCGACTAAGGGATTACTAGAGAATGGGCAGCAGCGTTCTCTATGCACTATTTACACCATACTGCGATCGCCAACCCGCTTGCCAAGCGTGGCGATTATGGCAAACCCCCCCTAAAAATGACAAGCACCACAAACAAACGGCCCCTAGTGCCCGGCGGCCTACCTACCCTTGGCTACGGTAGCGGTCAAGGTCACGGTGAGGCAAGGGGTGCGAAGAATCCCCGGAAGAGATCCGGCTACCACAACCACCGGAAACTGGACCTGGCAACTTATAACACGCGTACACTCCGGACCGACGAGAAGATCATCGAACTCGAGGAAGAATTGAGCAGGTTACGATGGGGTATAATAGGATTATCCGAAGTCCGAAGAGAGGGGGAGGACTCGATAATCCTTAAATCCGGAAACTTGCTCTATTTCCGGGAGGGCGACCAGCAGTCCCAGGGTGGTGTCGGGTTTATCGTCCACAAGTCCCTTGTGAGCAACGTAGTGAAGATCGAGAGTGTGTCGACCAGGGTGGCGTACCTTATACTCAGAATATCCGCAAGATATTCGCTGAAGGTCGTACAGGTTTACGCCCCGACCTCGTCACACCCCGACGATGAGGTGGAGACCATGTATGAGGATATTTCTAGAGCCATGCATGCCTCTAAAACTCACTTCACCGTTGTCATGGGGGACTTCAACGCGAAACTGGGCAAACGAAATGATGATGAGCTGCGAGTGGGGCAATTTGGAGTTGGACGTCGGAACCACCGGGGTCACCTACTGGCCAGTTTTATGGAGAAGGAAGGCCTCTTTATGATGAACTCCTTCTTCAGAAAACGTGAGCACAGAAAGTGGACCTGGCAGAGCCCTGATGGTGCAACAAAAAATGAGATTGACTTCATTATGTCGACGAAGAAGCAAGTATTCAATGATGTCTCTGTGATCAACGCGGTGAAAACCGGAAGCGATCACCGCATGGTAAGAGGCACATTGAACTTAAATATTAAGCTGGAAAGATCTCGACTGGTGAAGTCTACGCTCCGTCCAGCACCGATCCAAGTCCAAAACCCCGAGAGCTTTCAGCTCGAACTTCAGAATCGTTTCGAGTGCCTAGGGAGCTCCGTGGACGATTTTAACGATGGGTTCGTGGAAACTGTCCATACGGTCGGGTCCAAGATCTTTAAGACCCGTCGTACAAATAGAAACAAGAGGCTCTCTGATCCTACTATACAGCTCATGAAGGAGAGGCGCGAGATGATCCTCCAGTCTTCAGACGATGCGTTCAAGTACCGGCAGCTCAATAGACGGATCTCTAAGTCCTTAAAAAGCGACCTTCGTCGCTTTAGTACGGACCGCATTAAGGACGCGATAGAGCGGAATAAGGGCTCCAAGGTCTTTGCAAGAGATCTGTCTATTGGGCAGAGCCAGCTTGCAAAGCTGAAGACCGATGATGGCAGGATCGTATCCGCCAAACCTGAAGTATTGAGAGAGATCGAGAGGTTCTATGGACAGTTATACACGTCATCCAGTAACCCCGTTACGAATCTGGCAAACGACCCAAGAGCTAGATTAACCCGACATTATACCGAAGATATCCCGGACGTCAGCTTGTACGAGATTAGGATGGCTCTAAAGCAACTTAAAAACAACAAGGCGCCGGGTGATGACGGAATTACGGCCGAACTCTTAAAGGCCGGTGGGAAACCCGTTCTAAAGGCCCTCCAGAAGCTGTTCAATTCCGTCATACTCGAGGGTAAAACGCCACAGGCATGGAGCAGAGGTGTGGTGGTACTCTTTTTTAAAAAGGGCGACAATGCCCTGCTTAAGAACTATAGGCCCATCACACTTCTGACCCATGTCTACAAGCTGTTTTCAAGAGTCATCACGAACCGTCTCGCGCGCAGGTTTGACGACTTCCAGCCTCCCGAACAAGCCGGATTCCGTAAAGGCTTTAGCACCGTGGACCACATACATACGCTGCGGCAGGTTATACAGAAGACCGAAGAGTATAACCTGCCTCTCTGCTTAGCGTTCGTGGATTACGAGAAAGCCTTCGATTCGATCGAGACATGGGCTGTACTGCAGTCTCTTCAACGGTGCCAGATCGACTATCGGTACATCGAGGTGTTAAAGTGCCTATACAAAGACGCCACTATGTCAGTCCGACTCCACGACCAGACCTCGAAACCTATCCTTCTGCAGCGAGGTGTGAGACAAGGAGACGTTATCTCTCCGAAACTGTTCACCGCTGCACTGGAGGATGTCTTCAAGATTCTGGACTGGAAAGGGCTAGGCATCAACATCAATGGCGATTATATCACTGACCTTCGGTTTGCCGACGATATAGTTATCATGGCTGAGACCATGGAGGACCTCAGTATAATGCTCGATGACCTCAGTAGAGCCTCCAAAAGAGTGGGTCTTAAAATGAACATGGACAAGACAAAGGTCATGTCAAATGCCCATGTAACACCCGCCCTCATAAAGATCGGAGACGCTACGCTCGAAGATGTAGACGAGTATGTTTACCTAGGACAAACTGTTCAGCTAGGTAGGTCCAACTTCGAGAAAGAGGTCAATCGTCGAATCCGACTCGGTTGGGCAGCGTTCGGGAAGCTACGCAATATCTTCTCGTCCCACATACCACAGTGTCTCAAGACGAAAGTCTTTGACCAGTGCGTGTTGCCAGTGATGACTTATGGCACTGAAACGTGGTCGCTCACAATGGGCCTAATTAGAAGGCTAAAAGTCACCCAAAGAGCAATGGAGAGGGCTATGCTTGGAGTTTCCCTACGTGATCGAATCAGAAATGAAGAGATCCGCAGGAGAACCAAGGTAACCGACATAGCCCGAAGAATTGCCAAACTTAAGTGGCAATGGGCAGGACATATTGCTCGCAGAACAGATGGCCGATGGGGCCGAAAGGTTCTGGAGTGGCGACCACGTACCGGAAGACGTAGCGTTGGAAGGCCTCCCACAAGATGGACCGATGACCTAGTAAAGGCCGCAGGAATTCGCTGGATGCGGGAAGCACAGAATCGGTCGAAGTGGCGGTGCTTGGGGGAGGCCTATGTCCAGCAGTGGACGTCTTTCGGCTGATATGATGATGATGATGAATGTCCCCCGACGCGACGACAAAATATTAAATACAAATTATATGAAACTTAAAGGGCTAGTATATTTTATTTTATATCTTTTTAAAGGATTTTGTTTGTGTCGGGGGTTTTTTAATTTCTTTTATTTTAAATTTACCTACGATATAATACGCATCAAGACACAAAACTTAAATTAAGTAATCATAAAATATAATTACAAAAATCATTTTTCAAAAAAGCAATCCCCACAAAATTAAACTAAGCCCATCGCAAACGCATCGAACCTCCAAATAATTCTGACAAAGACAGAGATTTTTATCGTGTTATGAAAATAGGCTCACATCGTACATCAAAGGGTACAGTGGAAGAGATTTATGTTCTATTTTATTTGTACTCGCTCGTGGCTCGTGGCTAGGTGTCAATGACACTGAAAGTAAATAGCCGAGTCAGCTGCAGGACCCGTTTAGCATAAACATCTTTATCAAACCTATGGTTTTTATGGCGATGGGGATATAAAATGGATGGGATGGATGTTTTTATTGAATTGAACTGTTAGTAGTTGTGTAGGATTATTTGTAAAGACTATAGCTGGGCGTTGGGCAAATTAGAAACTCTCACACTTGTTTGTCATTGTCCTTTTTAATTTTATTAAAAAAAAACTCGCAAGTACAAAATAACCATCGCATTCAGTTTATGATACAAATTTTATAAATGCATACGACTAGCTCTTTCAAGATGAAACTCTCAATAGTTTGTGAGTGGGTGAAAGAACACTTCTATTATAAACTTCAATAAATATTCTAACGGACTAAAACTCAATGCAAGTATTAAAGCATTATAGATGCAATTTATAGCTGTATGTAGATCCAAATCTTCCCAGACAATGAGTAATACAGGCAATAAACCGCTACCATCCTTGAATCCACTTTATTATCCTCCAAGAAGTTCGATCGAAACCTTCGCAGAGATGCATTGTACCCTCCTGAGGGCTTTTACGCCCTAATAAAGTGTATCATCAAGGATAATTACTCGGGGAGCCGGCAGCGGTATTGGCGTTAATCCCTTCTTTGTATAGAGTTCTTTATAGACCGCCCTTGGGCGTTAATGACCCGTAAGGACCCGCACTGATTTTGGGCATAATGTGGTTCTTTAGGACCATTTTGGAGCATAAAGGACCACTAATTGATCAATTGGTTTAGCACGTTATGACATTTTATATGTTTGTGATTACAGCATATTTGTGAGGTTATTGACCCGTGGAAGCACACGTTATTAAAGACATAAATATTGGGATTCATAATTTATATCGTCCTCCTTTCCTTTACGAGTATTTATTTTTCCGAGTGCTATCAATGCTCGCGGGGTGATTTAGTACACATCGAAATTACCAATAACAAAAGGCAAAACTTGCACATAATATTTTATATTCTTCATTCAAAATTGAAGTAACCGTAATCCGCTTTTCTTTAGGAAAACGGTAAACCGGTTATTAGCGAACGATCGATGAGTTTCTTTTCGCCAGAATATTATTTTATAGTGATTTATAATTGAAGTAATCTGCTTATCTTCAACAACTATACCGACTTCCAATTAATTAGACAAAAATTTGCATTTTATCAGATCTCACAGTTTACAGTAATAGGGAAATTACTACGACGGAAGACTAGAAGTGAACTTTACCAGAGGCAATATAATGTAAATTAACGTTTATTTAATTTGATTATTAATTATGTATAAATTCCGGCAACATCATCATCATCATCATTTCAGCCACAATACGTCCACTGCTGGACACTTCGACCGATTCTGTACTTCCCGCATTCAGCGGCTTCCTGCGACCTTCAGAAGGTCATCGGTCCATCTTGTCTGTACGCGGTCGCCACTCCAGAACCTTTCGGCCCCATCGGCCATCTGTTCTGCGAGCAATGTTGTCCACTTAAGTTTGGCAATTCTTCAGGCTGTCGGTTACTGTACTTTGGTTCTCCTAGGCATCTCTTCATTTCTGATTCGATCACGCAGGGAAACTCCAAGCATAGCTTTCTCCATTGCCCTTTGGGTGACTTTTAGCCTTCTGATAAGGCATTGTGAGCGACCACGTTTCAGTGCCATAGGTCATTACTGGTCAAAGACTTTCGTCTTGAGACAGCGATGATGAGAAGTTCCAACAACATGGTAACTATATTATAAACCAAAATTTTAGCACCACATGAATTTATTACTGTTAGAAATACTATTATTATTAATATTTGAGGCTACTACAACACTTTTTATTGCCTCAAATATTCAAACAATCAAATGAAATAAGTAACTTTGCGGTACGGTTGATTTTGTTTTGTTTTCTCCCTTTACTTTAGGAAGAATACATTACGTGGGCTTTGATAGAAGTAGTTAGAGGTACAAAATTTTGAATTGTGTTCATTGAACCGTGGATGGTGTATCTCATTAGTCGGAATTCGGGATCAGCGGTAATGATAAATAAGCATAAAACTTAGTTAAATCGACATAAAATACAATTCTGTGGATTCATTCTATAAACCTACCCAATATAGACGTCTGCCAATTACTTTGCTTATTTAAGATAGCAAATTGTCAGAAGAGATTTTACTAAGTATATTTTTATGAGAAGGAAAAAATGCATACATTTTTCGATGCTGAACAAGACATCTTTAAAGCGTATTTTTTCTCAAAACGTGCATTCATTAAGATGATTACTGTAAACTTTTTTAGCATTTATTAAATTCCTTCTCCCATGTTCCATCTTGCTATAACTAGTCGTACAACCCAAACTAATAAAAATATTATCACACACTTTCATCAGTGCTTCCATTGCACTTAACGATTAAGTGCACAAAGTAAGTCTTCGTCTCTAGATACAGGTGTCCACAAGGCAAGCTATAAATACCAGCACCTAATATAGACTGAGGCTACGATACGCAATATTGTGGTAAATACTTTAAATGACTTGAAACTCGTCATGAATCTAACAAAAATAAGAACTCCGGTATTTAGAACCTAATTATGAAACATTTTTGTGATGAAAATAATGTATAAGTTGGTCCTGACTACCAAAGCGTGGCACAAAAGGAAGGAAGCCTTTCCTCAGCAGTGGGTGGAACAAGGCGGTCAATGATGATGATGATGACCAAAATTCCTAAATCAAATTCAATGGATAGTTATTAAAATGACCATGAAAGACCAGAGAACGAAGGCTGTCCACATAGCTCAAAGAATAAGCAAGCTGAAGTCGCAATGGGCCGGCCATGTGAGCCGTAGGACCGATAACCGTTGGGGTAGACGAGTTATTGAGCGTAGACCGCGAATCGGCAAACGTAAGGTAGGAGGCCCTCGGGCTAGGTGGAACGACGATTGTCGCAGGGTGGCTAGTAATTAGAGTCAAATCGAGCTGAATGACATGCAATTGGCGAAGCCTTGACCAGTAGTGGACTGCAGTGGGCTTTTGCCTTCCAAATAAAATCAATTCAAAATAAATAAAACCTTGTAAAACATCCGACAAAACAATGGTTCCCATTAAGCTTCGCCTTGATTTTGTATGGGATCCCTCTGGGTAATATATTATGCCCATTCATGGGTACTGCTATGTTATCAAGAGTAATGGCTTCCGAATTGGAAAGGGTCTTTTGAAGGTCGATGGAAATAAAATTTTGAAATAATAAGGTGAAAGCCCTTTTTTAATTTCCGATTGATTCATCTATGATTTAAGTGAAATTGCCACGAACACTGCAAAAGAGACTATAAAACTAATCATAATGATCTTACGTATGAGAACTAAGTCTTTAATAATGATAATAGCTTGCACACAATATTGCTCCTGGATTGTAGGCCACCACAAGTTAAATAAATATCAATGTCACTTAGGCTACTTAGCGTAAGTGACATTGAAATTGATTAAAATCTTATATAGTTGAATATCTCTGTCACATAATCTAACTGAAGAAACAACAAAAGTACTAGGCACCAGGAAGTCGCTTCTGTCCTCGATATATGCTTCACAATCAAAGTTCCTGTTTTCATAATAAAAAAGACATAAACAAGGCAATTTAAAGGGATAGTGAGCAAATCGAAGGTCTATTGTTCCACAATATATCTTAGACTCCAAGGACCAACTGACTTCCGTAATAGAAGATGTTATCGAATCATTGCCTTGTACGCATTGTTCTCTCGTTTACACCCAGACCTTGGATTAACAGGATTTTAATCTTACACAAACATGAAGTAAAGTTAGTAATGTATACGAACATATACGGATACAATTGCGAACGAAGCATATCTAAATGCAAAGAGATTTAAAAAATTAGGTACTCATAGCTAGACTGAAGTAACGAGGGCCAATAAACAAAAATTAAGCGAAAGATGATGAGCGATCGTAACTCTCCAACGCTTAACCTTGAAGGCATTGTAAGCACTTTTTCTCTCTCTTGTGGTTAGTGACTAACTTGGTGTCAAATTGTCAAATTGTGTATGCCACCCATGGGCCTCTGACTTGGTTTCATATGCCATCGAGAAATATCTCTCAGGCATGCCGGTTTCCTCACGATGTTTTCCTTCACCGTTTTTGAAGCAAGTAATAATCATACAATACGCACATGAATCTGAAAAATCTAATAAATGCCGTGGCAAGTAAATTGTGACAGTTGACAATCGTTAAATTGTTTACTGCTAACTAGACAAGACAAGAGATACTTTACACAGTAAAGCTTTAATAAGACTTTTTTATTAAAAAAATATATAACTGGACCCATATAAACAAAGCAATCACAAAAAGAACGAAAGCCGCAAAACGAACAATACAGATTTCTCCAAGGTTTCACTGACACAGCCCAGTTTCTTAACCGCGGATGTTACAAACTCTCAGAAAACGATGTTTTAAATACACATCAATCATAGTAAAACTACGAATAGGGGAAACATAGTTGTTGTTTATCTGACATTTGAAGGTCATGCCATGTGGAGCGAAATTTACGGGACTTAAGAGAGGAAAGCTGTGGTTTTATGTTGAAAACGATCTATTACGTAATGTTAATATCACGATGATGTATTATCTTGTAAGTTAAGTAATTGTTGTTTTCATGATTCAGAAAATGGATGAGATTATCTAATGGTGGCTTGTTTGATCTAAGCAGTTGCGTCATTGTCGGCAAAAACAATTAATCTGTTACATAACATCGCTTGCTTGAGCCCTTGGTTGAGACGGATGATTCATCACTTTTTTCGAGTCTTTTCTAGTCATAACGACTCCAAGGTATTAGAAGCTATATCGAGCTGAATGTCATGATCGCAAAAATCTTTATGTATTAGCAATCCCAGGCATCTTACATGGTTTCGATCAAAAGATGAAAACGATATTCAACATAACAATAAAATTAATTTCTTAGATGGAAGACGAAGGAAACCAAATTTTCCGATAATAATGGATGTTATTTCGAGCCTCATAATTTAAATATTTCCGATAACGGATCCTCCATCTTTACAAGAATACACTCAAGGGAGAATCAATGAGGCCCTTCATAGGCCTTCTATAATAATTAATCAATTTTCTCTGAAACTTTCAAAGGGACAGTTAATTGATTTGACATCTAGAATAGATTGGGAGCTTCGTTTTGTTTGCAGTTAATGATTAAAGTGCAAGGACCTCAGCTGGCGTGGTTGTGAAGAGATTATGTTTGCCACCAACATTATGTACTTAAGTACGTAATTCGACAGTTTTATGCGATACAGAATGAATATTTATTCTTGGTTTAAGATGCATAATTATCAATAGTTAGTAAAGATTAAACTTGTCAACTTGTCAGAAGAGCAGTGGTGGCCCAGTGGTAACGGCCCCGACTTACGAGTTGTAGGTCGTGGGTTCGAACCCAAGCAGGCGCTTTACTTTGTATAAATAATTTCATCACCACTGCTCTCAAAACGGTGAAGGAAAACTTCGTGAGGAAACCGGCGTGTCTTAGAACCAAAAATTCGAAAACATGTGACATCTACCAACTCGCAGTGGGCCCGCGTGGTAGATTACAGCCCACTCCCTCTCACAGAGAGGAGGCCTGTGTCCCAGCAGAGGGAACATTAATAGGCTAATTATGTTATGTACCTATGTAAAGTTGTCATTGATTGGAGCGTAATTATTACGAACAATAGTTTTTTTACTTTTAGTTTATTTTATGATGACAATGATAAATGATCGTGAAGTGACATTGGTCAATATATGCATGATTTAGCCACCAGTTGTAGATACACGACTTTATTTTTAATCATTAGATACGCATTAATAGTACTTTTTCCAAAACTTAAAAAATATCGTACTTTAAAAAGCTTTTGCTTTTTTCTAAAATTTAATTCTATCTGCACAGACATGCTGACGTGCCGAATTTTAGGAGTGTATAGATTTAAATTTGATTTGCGGCAATAGACAAAAACGGTTTCGTGTGAAAATCTAAAATTCAAATAAGTTCAGTGACTTGCTTGTGAAACATTTTGTATTTAAAAGGCGGTGTAGTTTGGCGAACATCCACTAAATACAAGAGAAGGAAACGTATCCAGTTTCTGATTCAACCTTTTAAATCTTTTTGTGGAATAAAACATTGGTTATTTGTATTTTAAAACTTAGAATTCAAGACTTATGGACAATACGGTGGCTAAGTTAGCCTCAGGGACGCCTTTTTTTTCTATTGTCAAACAACAAATGTCCTTTTCTTTTTAATGTATTGTATTAACTTAGTCTGATAATGTATTGTATTAATCTGTGGTCTAACTTTTAAACTTCGGTTTTGTATCGAAGTGTGCCTCTCCTGAAAAAAATATATCTTAGAAGCTTATGAATGGAGTAAGTATTCTATTATTATGACTATAAGGACGTTAATACCTCGATTTTCACACATCAAAAACGCTATTCAAATCATACACTTATTGTATGATTTGAATAGCGTAAAGCGGTAAACAGAATTTACTCTGAGGTACATAGTAAACCTTTCATTTTCTTTGCCGTTTACTGCCAATAACCTTTAATAATATTATATTATTTTAAAAGGGGTCATTGATTTAATACATTATTCCCCTGAATTTTACCTTTAGATCTAAAAATAGTATACCTTAGAGCATTAAAGTTTTATTGTTCGTAAGGGGACCCCTTAGGGGGAAGGTGATTTATCATGATCAAGACCGACGTATGTTCTCAGGTGTGTTTCTAAAACCAGTGTGGATAAAATAGCTATAAGTAGTGATAAAATTATATAGAGATAGGTAAGCAGTGTGGGTAGGGCTTGCCTCCGCAAAACTTTGCTAAAGGGGCAAGGTTCGTCGTCATTCATTATGCTAATTAGTAGTTTCTACCCACAAGCTGAATTTAATAATAAACACGTGGCATTAAGTTTTACGTCAAAATCATTTAGGTTTAAAATATTTAGATAATTTATGAAAATACATAAAATTATCGAAGTAGAACTTAGAGGGTCCGAGGTGTTACATTCACACCTTGGTTTATTTTCACAAATATGTAGTTTGTAAGTTAATTTTATTAAATCACCTAGAAGCAGACGATATAGCCACATGGTGCTCGTTCCTCCGCCATATTATGAGAAGAGGCACGTCAAATACCACTTCTCAAACTAGCTAATACAGCTGCTTGAGTAATATGAATTTAACTTAAAGATTAATACAGGAAGGACCAAAAAATAAGTACCTAATTCCAGTAACGAAAAAGTACTTATATAAAACCATTCAATAAAAGTAAATTATTTCTGCTCGCCTAAGTTTGGCTTGGTAAATATTTAACTTAGGTGGAATTTTAAATCGTTTTACTCCCTACTACCTATATTATATTTGTTTAGGTCTTAGCCATTTAATATTTAGTTTCAAAAAGGATATAGGAAAATGTGTCAATTATTGAAATATGTACATTATTTATTTAATCTTTTAGTTTTTAGAAGTTTCATTTTTAAATCTAAACTTTTTAAGTGTTCATTTTCCTACATACCTACTTTTATTTTATTTTTCTGACTATATCACTACTAGGTACTCTTCAAACCTACTATATAATTCACACTTCATTTATCATCAGAGGTAAACAACATTTTAGCCTCACACAACAACTGCCCTTGATCTACCTCTACATAAGGATTAGTTCTCTATCCTCTGAATCACCGCATGTTGCTTCTAAGACGTTTATCGACGGCACAAGATCTGAACTAAGCAAAGGAAGTAAATAATTTCAGACTTTGAACATGTATTAAAAGGTTGAGCAAGATGTGTTACTGTAAATAATTAATTGATGTTTTTGCTGTTTGGTTTTCAAATTACTTTTCTTTGAATACTTTTTTGTATTCTTTAGCTGTTTATTTCGTTAAAAAGAGCTTTTTTAAGGATTAATAAAGAATCAATGTAACAAATATTTGAAGCAACAAGTGCTGGGCAATTATTAAAAACTTAATCAATATTGTTTATTATTCTAAATGCGTTTCTTAATCTTACTCCGCTCTTAAATTTATATTATTACTAGCTTTTGCCCGCAGGTTCACCAAACGGTGAGGTCGGAAATTATCACTCGGAAACATACCACTGAGATAAAAAGTATTTAAACTATCACAAGTCATGGTCATGGTCTACCCATTTGCCAAACATACTCACTTTCTCATTTATAATATTATTATTAGTTACGATTCCGTTCAAAACACAAGGACTTTAATCAAAAGAGAAAATGGTAGACGCCCCATCGAAGATGCTGTCATTGCCATCAATCAACATTCTTGGCGCATTTTTTGTCAGCTCAGGGTATGTTTGACTAATTTTGGCTCAAAGGACCTTGACTTGGAATTCTGGTCCTTTCGCATAATAGGCCCGTTATTATAATAAGCTCCACTACCGGGTCAAGGCTGGCCTCAGGTATTTGTGGGTCGCGTTTTGGCTTCGGCCCTTTTTGGCGCATTCCGGTATATTTTGGGACAGCTGCATTTTATTTGGATGGTGTCTTTTTATGGCCGTAAGGGTATGCTGAAGAAAATTGTGTTTTCCTTGGAGTGTCTTTAGCTTTGTTTACAAGTTTAAGGCACTAGGAAGTAATAAAGGGCGGATGGTTTGGGAAACTGTTTTAAGTAATTTTTACGTTCAAATTCTCAACCTTATTTGAATAAATAACTTTTGGTTCTGAATCAAACTCAAACTAAGTCAAACTATGGTCCAAGACGTTATGATGTAGCTAATAAGAATATTGTGTTTGTTATCTGTTTTAATATTTTAAACACAATGTATGTATTTAAACCTAATATTCTAAACCAATATCTAGATATACCGTAGATGAACATGGCATAGTATAACTGAAATAGTTTTAAACGAAACTTTTCAGAAACTTTTCCAATTTGATGTTATCTAAACTTACTTCAACTAAATAGTGTTCTGAAAATGTAAGTTGGTATCAGTAATACCAGTACCTAGATAAGTCTATGTTTGAAATATCTTTTTAACCGTTATTATATTATCATAGGTACCTACTTTTAACAAAAAAGTTTTGTGCTGTTGGATTCCATCATGGGAGAGAGATTTTGATCTCTACCAAGAAAGCCTTGACTTGCACCATTTGCTCTATGCCTGCATCAGGTGTTTTATTGTTGCCCTACATTTACCAAACACAGCGTAATAAATACTAAATAGCTTTGAGGTATTAGATAAACGTCTAAATTGAACTGGTTAATATTTCTTGCTATTAGAAAAATTATAGTTTGCTTCTTAAATAAGTTTGTATGATATGAAAAGTTATATAAACAATATAAACATAGACTATAAAAAAAGCTTCATTTTCACATCAAACGGTTAGCAACCGAATAAAAGATCTGTTTCTGCCCTTTCATTGGATCAAAGTTAAAAATATCTTTTACGATACATTAATATGAAAACATTTCGGTACAGTTATCAAAGAAAGATCTTATTAGTATGAATAACTGCGTGTGTCTTTTTCCGACGCATATTTTTAGTATTTATTTACATTGCTACCTCTGGGCCACCACTGCTCCGACTTACGAGTTGTAGAGCAGCACAAGCAGGCGCTTTACTTTGTGTAAATAATTTTATCACCACTACTCTCAAAACGGTGAAGGAAACCATCGTGACGAAACCGGCATGTCTTAGAACCAAAAAATCGAAGACATGTGACATCTACCAACCCGCACTGGGCCCGCGTGGTAGATTACAGCCCACTCCCTCTCATAGAGAGGAGGCCTATGTCTCAGCAGTGGGAACATTAATAGGCTGATTATGATGATTTATGATTTACATTGCTGTATTAGAGTATGACTCTGCACTCTGCATGGGTTTCCCTTTAAAATACAGAAAAGGCATTTTAACTTTGTCTTGAAGACCAATAAAAAAATAAAATAAAATAAAATAAAAAAGCCTTTTATTTCCATATCCGTGAGTTACATCGCAAATTTTGTTAGTAGTTAATTGTTAGTAGTTTTACTTATTTTCTAGATGTTAGTACAGATTAGTTATTTTGTCGGATATGGACCCCTCCTCGGGTGAAGGCCTCCTCCAACTTCTTCCATGTATCTCTGTGTTTGCCAGTAGTCTGCCAGTCTTTCCCTGCTGTTTCTATTATGTCATCAGCCCACCTTCTTTTCGGCCTGCCTACTCTTCTATTTCCTGATGGTCCCTTCCATCGCGTAGTTTTCAATGTCCACCTGTTGTCTTTATAGCGTGTAATATGACCGGCCCATTGCCATTTCAGTTTTAGGGCTTGTGTGAGTGCATCAGTTACCTTGGTTTTTTGTCTTATATCCTTACTATTAACTCTGTGTATTTTCCTTATATTTAATATGCTTCTCTCCATCGCTCTTTGTGTTGATCTGATCTTTTGTTTAGCTCTTGTCGTGATTACCCATGTCTGACAGCCATACAACAAACAGGGCAGTATACAAGTATCAAGTACGACTTTTTTCAAGTTTACCGAGTAATCTCCTTTTAAAATTTCCAAAATAGTGTTCCAAAATTTCCAAAATTGTGTGACCAAAATTTTTTCCAGGTTATATTTGTTCGTCTTTCAACTTCATCTTCGTTATTTCTACTTTATCTGTTTGCCCAGGTAGGTGTACGTGTCAACATATTCTATTATGTTTTCTTTTACGTTGATAGGTAATTTTAAACTGTTTGTTATTATCTTGGTTTTAGTAGCATTCATTTTTAATCCTACCTTCGAGCTTGCTCGACCAAGTGCGCATAACATTTCTTGTAGTTCTTCGGGTTTTTCGGATAATATAACTATGTCGTCAGCGAATCTGAGATGATTTAAATAACAGTTGTTTATCTTTATACCTCTCGTTTTCCAGTCTATGTTTTGGAATATGTTTTCTAGCACAGCAATAAACAGTTTGGGTGACAGGGGGTCTCCCTGTCTAACTCCTCTTTCAATACTTATTGCTTCACCTCTAGATTCCAGTCTAACATTACTTGTGCTGTTGTTGTATATATATTTTAAAATATTTATATATTTTAAATTGATGTTGAGATTACTTAGTGACTTCCATATAGAACTGTGGCTTATACTGTCGAATGCTTTGCTATAATCGATAAAACCTAAGTATAGAGGTTTGTTAAATTCTTCATATTTTTCAATAACTTGTCCCAATGCATGTATGTGGTCAGTCGTACTAAAGCCAGAGCGAAAGCTTGCTTGTTCCATTGGTTGCGCATTGTCAATTTCATAAGTTATGCGTTTAAGGATTATTGATGCAAAAAGTTTATACATACTTGCCAGTAAACTAATTGGTCTGTAATTTCCAATGTCGAGTGGGTTTCCTTTTTTATACAACAGTATAATATCCGAATTACACCATTGTTTCGGGACAGTTTCGGCTTCGAGTATCAAATTAAAGAGCTCTGTGAGATGGCTAAGGAAAATTGGTGCACCTAGTTTCAAGGCTTCATTTGTTATTCCATCGGGACCTGGGCTTTTATCTGATTTTAATTGTTTCAACTGTTCGTATATTTCTTTCCCATCTATAGGATCAATTATTTTTGTGCTGCAAGCTTGGTATATTTCTTTAGCTTCTTCTATTCTTTCTTCCTTTCTTTTGTATAGTTCTTGATAAAAAGTAGTTGCCTGATGTATAATATCTTGTCTTGATTTGGTTTCTTTAGATTGGCCTTCTAGTTTCTGTATCCACGTTTTACGTAGATTCAATTCCTTGAATGCTCTTTTTGTGCTTCTAAATTTGATTAAGTTTTTTGTTATTATCCCTTGCCTGTGTTTACTATAATCTCTCTTAATTGCTTTGCTTGTTTCTTTATATAATTTACTTAATTCTTTCTTTGTGTTTTTGTCTTTATTCTTTTTCATTGCTAGTTCTTTTCGTCTATTTATTAATGCTAATGTTTCTTCGCTAAATATTTTGTGTCGTTTTTTCTTTTCAGGGTTGTTTCTATTGGTTAAGCTGAATATTATGGCTTCTTCTAGCACATCATAGTAGGGTTGAACACTTGTGATATTTTCTAGTTTGCCTTCGATACGTAATTTGAGGTTATCTGTATAATGTTTTAGTTCATCATCTGTCTTGGGGATTTTTGGTAGTAGTTTGAAATTTCTTCTACTCTTTTTCGGCTGGTTTAGGAGGAGTGTTGCTCTTAGTAGTCTATGATCTGATATAAACTTTACGTTGTTAAGGACTTCATAGTTTTGGATAAGTTTCGGAACATTTGTCATGATGTAGTCGATTTCATTCTTGACTCTTTCGTCCGGCGATTTCCAAGTCCATTTTCGACTGGGTCTTTTTTTGAAGTAGGTATTGATTATTGCTAACCTGTATTCAAATGCATAGTCTATAAGCCGTTCTCCTCTTTCGTTTCTCTGGCCTAGCCCATAGTTCCCTGTGATTAAGCTTTCTTCTTTTCTGGGTTGCCCTATTTTTGCATTAAAATCCCCCAAAACGAGAACTTTCTCATGGGCAAATGCATGTGCTCTTTTTAGATCGTCGTAGAATTTTTGGATTTCAGCCTCACTGGATCTTTCTGTTGGTGCATATGCCTGAATTATAGAGATATTTAATTTTTCAAATTTTAATTGCAATAATGCTACTCTTTCTGAAATACCAGTGAAATTCGTGATGTTATTTTTCCATGCCTTTTTTATTAGGAATCCTACTCCGTATAAGCCTTTTGTTTCTCCGATGTAGCAGAAAATGTAGTCTGGATATTCTTCTATCTGGCATCCCATTCTTCTGATTTCTGAAAGTCCTAGTATGTCACAGTTTATACTTTCCAGTGCATAAGTAAGTTCTAGGTATCGATGTGTTGATGCCAGGGACCTCACATTATAGGTTCCCACTTTTATTGAACTATCATATTGTTTGTTTAATTTGGTGATTTTACTTTTAAGTGGAGGGTGTTGGTCTGATTTCCCACGATGACCAGTCGGCTTGGGAAATTGTTTATTTCTAGTTTGGTACGGTAGTTCATGCTTGCTTGTTTTCCGGTGGCTGATGACGTTGTCCTAGGTGCTATGCTCTGATGCAGGGGTGTGGGCTGACATTGAGTTTCTTCCGGCTCTCATAATATCAAATGCGTTAATTCTATTGGTTTTTTATATTGTTTGTGGTTTCCGGGGTTGGGTTGCAGTTCCAGGAGATGTTGATACCCCTCTTTTGCGTTTTTCTTGCGAAGCATGTGCCTCTTTGATAATCAGCTTATCATGTTTTAGGAATGCGAGGTTACCTTTGTTCCTTTCTTCTTTAAGTTTTCCCATTAATTCCTTTCTCCTAGCCATGACCTCTTTTGGGTAGTCATCAGAGGCATACACGTCCTTTAGTTTCTTTTTGTTTCTCATTATTTCGTTCTTCTGCCAGCCATTAACAAAGGTAATTAATACCGGCCTTGGTTTTTCACTTTTATCTTCTTTCTTTCCAATTCTGTAAATAATATCAATGTCTTTTTTCTCTAGAGCAATTTTTAAGTCACTTTTAATTTTGTTTGTGGTTTTTTCCAAGAGATCGGACGCAGTTTCTTCGTTTTCTCTAAGCCCATAGAGAATTATGTTATTTTTCCTTTTGTGTGTATCTAATTGTGTTATTTTATCTTTTAAGTATAAGTTTTCTGTTTTTTGAGAGAGAGAGAAGACCAATAAAGCATTTGCAAACCTTCTGGGAATTTCCACCGATGAAACTTACGGTTTCAAATGTTATTAAGAGAACAACCAGCTTATTCGCCAATCTGAATAAAATATGTGTAGTATAAGAGCTAGTAATAAATGTTCCTTACCTGTCAAGTGAGACTGCGACCAGGCTGTAGACTGACGCGGCGACTGACAGTCCCTGCACGTACGGCACAGTCTTGCACATCAACCAGCCTAGCACCCATGCTGCAACAAATACAAAAATGATTATTAATCTTATGCTATTGTTGCTGTATCCAACGGCCTCAGTTTATTTGAAACACAATAAACGAATAGGAATGGAACCGTTTTATTACAAAATAAAGTGTATCTTAAAGACCCTGGTTTCAACGATGGAGCCATTTTTACATTTCGAAGTTTAAACCAACCACGGTAAAATTCTTAATACAAAAACTCACTTTAGAACAGAGTTTAAATTGACAATTTTGAATAAAAATAACTTCATCATAACCTCACGCCTGTATTCCCCGAAGGGTTAGGCAGAGGTGTCCCTATAGTACACCCAGATGTCGCCAGTTATGTTTAAGTCCCATGTAATAGGGGGCGAGCCTATTGCCATCAACCGGGCACAAATGCAGCCTCCAAGCTGCTACTGAGAAATTCCGGATGGAAAATCCCAATAACACTTTGCCCGACCCGGGAATCGAATCCAGGCGCTCATGCTCAGCAGTAGTGCTTGCGACCAACGAGGCTGTCAATCAATCTATTATAAGATATCTCAATATATTAAATTCTCAATACAATAAACTGGCTGGAAGGTTTAAACTTGACCTAAAGTTAGAACTCGTTTTGCAATAAGTTGGGAAAGGTACGGTAAAAACAACACCAAGACTGTCGTATCGTTCATTATCTGGGTAATGTTGTCTTTACACACGAAATTGTTAATTGTTGTTGTGTTGTTGTCTTTACTGAGAAAACTTCCAAGCCTTTTTCCCTCCTAAAAACTGGAAAACTATTCCCTAAAGACGTAAACAGCAATAAATTAATAAACACCATGCCCTTACCATCATTATGTTAAATCTATCATTACAAAACTAAAAAAAAGCTTGTATTCATCTCGTAGAACCATAGACATTAGTTTCATCATCTGTCAAGAGACTTTGGATTAACGAACATTAGGTAGACACAGTTGATGATCATGCAAAGTATCAACTTTATAGCGCAATTTATGGTCGATAGACAGATTATTGAGAGCAGTGGTGGCCCAGTGGTAACGGCCCCGATTAACGAGTTGTAGGTCGTGGGTTCGAACCCAACTAGGCGCTTTACTTTGTGTAAATAATTTCATCACCACTGCTCTCAAAATGGTGTAGAAAAACATCGTGAGGAAACCGGCATGTCTTAGAACCAAAAATTCGAAGACATGTGACATCTACCAACCCGCACTGGGCCCGCGTGGTAAATTACAGCCCACTCCCTCTCACAGAGAGGAGGCCTGTGTCCCAGCAGTGGGAACATTAATAGGCCGATTATTATAGATAGATCGTTATGGGTAGTCAGAAGCCCGGAAGTCTAACAACCAGTCTTACGAAGGGGTATCGGTTACCCAGTAACTGGGTTGTGAAGGTCAGATAGGCAGTCGCTCCATATCAAATTCAGCTACATCCGGTTGGACAAGAACCCCAGTATACCTAGTTGGGAAAAGGCTTGGCAAATGATGATACGTGATAGAACATTTTTTAGATTAGAACCACAAAATCTGAAAAACATTTTTAGTTTTATTTTTATTGCAATTGTACCAATTATGAACCCACGTTTATTTTCGTTAAAATCCCAGAATCTGTAATATACAATTATACAGTTGCTTGCTGGATATTCTATGTTCAAAGGCGAGCATAATTAGATATTGAGTTAAACTCGCCAAATTTCCTTTTTCTGCTTTCAAATGAATATTAAGTTCAGGAAACAAATTCAAAGCCTCTCTTTGAAATATAAGGAATTAAGGATATCTTAATAAACGTTACGTTTGCCTGGAATAATCATCAGTAATACATTGATTGAACTAAAATTGATACATTGGTATCTTAAAATTGATCATTTCATGACGTATTCGACCATTTCATAAAGTGGTTGTGTTACATGAAATGGCCAGCTAACATTGACCATATCGTTTAAACGTCAACGTCAAATGATATGTCAGTCGACGTTTGGCCATATCATTATTGTAGAGTATCCATGGTTTAAGGTGTTGAAAATATTGGCAAGTAACAGCGACCAACTTGGAAGTAGGGCTTGCCGATCTCTAAGATCTGGCCACGACAAATAGATCACTCCGAGGCATTAACAAGGCAACTCATTTTATATATTGGAGTGAAAATTCACGTTAATGCTCTCAAGTGCACAAAAAATCCATCTGTTCCTTCACTGGTAGCTAGCTGGTCGTTAGCTAGGTTAGCGTAAGGGGTTACACATACCTTCACATCAGTATTAATAAGGTCAAGGTCGCTGTAGATGTATGTCACAATTTTTGAAAAAAATCCTTCGGGAGCTTTCCATAAAAATTCTGAATAATTATGTAGTGTAGGTGAGGTGCGTAGTACTCGCAACCGACGTGCTTGTATGACCAGATATATGTATGTATGAACGTAAACGTAGCAAAAGAAGTATAAAGATCATATAGTAATTTCTCGCTACCTACTCCCATAACAAAAACGCGAGAGAGTAATAATATTAACTATAAGTCAAGGTTTCCTCACGATGTTTTCCTTCACAGATGTTAGTAATGTCCAAGATAAACTCAAAAAGTTATGTATGCATAGTGTATTTATTAAGTATATTTTTTTATTTATTCTTCAGAAAGCTTAGTTTATATCTATAACAGTATTTACAATTGCCAAAAAGCTTAAACAAATTAAAAACTATGATCCTAAAATATTAAAAAAAAAAGTAAAGAAACATATAAAATAAAAAATCAATCTTCGTAAATAGAACTTAAAAAATTCTTCTGTATACATAACAAAATAAATTATCCTGTAAAACAAAATTTAAAAAAATATGGTATGATTAAAAATCTACAAGATCTTAATATTTTCCGGTTAACAAGAACATATTATGTTCGTGTGCCATAAAACGATTCGAAAAACCATGGAATCGTCTTCGAACACACAGCAACAAGTGGAAAAGGTCACTAAATCAATATTTACACGGCACCCTGCAACTAAATGTAGGTCAGGTCACTGTACTACCTGCGACCTCTTAGCCTTGCATTCCTCTCCACCCCTCCCTTTCTCTCTAACACAACCCCCTATACACCCATCCTTTTCCTTCCTAACCTTGTACCAACGCATTACAATACAAAAGTCGGATATGACTGAACATTTTACAATTAAATATGAATCATATTGTTCTAAACTAAGTCTCAATTTCGTTTGAAACTTTATAGGAAGTTGCATTCAGTTCAAATCGATTTGAATAGTAACAACTGATTTGATATTAATGATGTTTTAGTTTTTCTTAACCTATATTTTGGGCCTTGGCCTGGACAGATTATATTTCGATAGTATGATAATTTAGAAAATATTACCTGATTATTTTAAGGTGAGGGAAATCAGCTGATTACGGTCCCTTGTGATTTGTAAACGGTTACTAAGGGAAATGGATGACTATATATATAAAAGACGAACAGGTTTCGATAAAACGAACAGGTTTCGATTATTTTTCATTTGTGTATAATTTAAGCACAAAATCGGATACTGAAAATTATAATAATACGAAGCTCATCATTTTAAACCTCTCAATTACAACTACCGTTAAAGTAACCTTTACTAAGTCGTGACTACACAGTCGTGAGTATATTGTTGTATAAATGTCTATCTGAACACCTCCAATGAGGTCTAAGGTCAGCTGCCTAGTGGGACCTAAGCTTATAAGGTACACAATAAATTAATATTATGTACTCGCATAAATATGTTTGTTTTTTCTTTAAATTTTGTTTGGATTAATATGTTAGAAATTATTTATAATGAAAGAAAAACATCGATGTTG
Organism: Conistra vaccinii; assembly: GCA_948150665.1. NCBI lineage: Eukaryota > Metazoa > Arthropoda > Insecta > Lepidoptera > Noctuidae > Conistra > Conistra vaccinii. The sequence continues at coordinate 990,540 of OX411328.1, forward strand.
CAAAACATTTTTTTTTTTGCTTCTTTTTTATATTTTTAGCAATTCTAAGTAAATCTTTTGAATTTTCTCAATAACCAAAATAATTGCCTCTTAGCGGAGAAGTAACTTTTGCATTGAAAGTCATAGATTTATTGCGCTCCAACGATCACCAAAGGGATAATACATTTTCCATAAAAATACTCAAATATACACGCTCAGCCTGACCCGGACGAAATGATGCGGACAGATGCGTGACGATGCGAATAAATGTAGTGATGCCCTTAAAATATGTAATTGGGACACACGGCAGCCAATGAGCAGGGGTTTTTATGATGCAACTCAATTTATTGGTCCTTCTGTACGATGGCACAGAGGGTTCGCTTCCTAATTGTTCTGTTATAGATTTTTCGACATGTTCCCATTCCATTTTATATAAGTTAATACATAATGCTTCGTTTTATGTTCATAAAATATATAATAATATTTGGTTAAGAATCCGAATTATTACACTCGTGTACACACATTAGGTATTTTATTGTTCAATTTAACTCAAGACTATTTATGTATTCACACGTCTTCGGAAAAAGGCACTCAGATATGTAAACCTCAGATAATTCACTATGAAGAGGAAAAGATCAGTTTAAGAACATACTCCAAATGGTTGTTTCGACTAATTCCCCCTTACTGCGCGCAAATTGAGACAAATTGCGGCCCTGTCGCTTACAAGACTCCAACATTTAAATAATTTGAAAACCCGGGCAAGGCAAGGCTGTCAAGAACTTGACTGCAATCTGGAAACTTGACAGGGACAGAATGCGAGACTTGAACGATAAAACTATGTTCTTAATATACCAACCCCCCTGGTAATCATAGCTCCAGCAGGGTTACCTTTTCCTATAACAAAAACAGTTTCAAGTGACAGCTAACTAATTGCAGGTTGTAGGTTTTCGCCTTTGTCCATCATTGTAAGTAGGCTACTCGCCTTGATCAAAGATAAATGTCTGAGAAAACAAACACCTGACAGGCACAAAAAACAGTTAATAATTCAGGCTGTTCCACTTTCTAGATTTGATGAAAGAGTCTGTCACTTTTGGGGACAGTTTAAAAGTATTAAGAAACAGTATGATAATGGCTGTGGATATAGAAAAAAATATTGGAGTGTTGATTTGTGCGTGGTTGATGGCAATAGACTCGCGCCTCATTACATGGGACTTTAAACTTAATTAACGAAATCAATACCGACCCAATAGTTATTCATTAGCAACAAAATTGGTTTTAGCTTTCACGCTTACAGTTTCTGCGAGATTGAAATTAGAAATTATGAAATCGAAGCAAAGAGAGCAAATATTCGACTCAGTACTGTTTAAGCTGGAGAGTTTATCCCAAAAGTTGGCAACGTCGCAAACAGCTGTCAAATATTTACCTATTTTGATTAATTTGGCAATATTACAGCTATTTACGACGTTGCCAACTTTTAGGGTGCACGCTCTTAAGCCTTAATGCAACCATTAAAATGACCTCCAATTTTATGAAAACTACAAATCGTAACTAGATCAAACTGCCAACTTCAAAACCACCTTGGTCTAACTTATCAACAATTTCATAAAACTAAGTTTATTTCAATTTGTGCACACAAACTGTGGTTATTAAGTAACTGAGAATGGCTGGGCAATACCGGGCAATGCGAACAATTCGCTGTGTATAATGCAAAGGAGGAGCGCCCAGGGAAGCAAGACCCCGGATGTCTCGGCCTTGAGAACCTCATTTTATTGTCTGTCTTGGATTAAAATCTTTTGTTTTTCTTGTTTTGTTGTTAGCAGGAATATTTGAGTGGACTTTTAAATTGTGAATGTATTACAACAGCTTTTATGGTAAACATTTTGTGATGGAGCTTTTCCTCTTGAATTTTCCTAATAGTTTCATGTTTCAGGTATAGGTAATACCTATAAAACAGTTAAAAATTTTGAACATGACTTTCGTATCTGAATAGCCTTCTAAGTATCACGTTTTGAGGGTGAAAATGATCCGTTTAGCACTTAAATCCAAGATCTAGAAATTTTAGGGATTCAAAGGGTTTCAAGTTTATTTATTTTTTCAGTCTGGCAACTTATTTCTCAAAGAGGCCTTACAAAATCAGGGTATCGTCTGACGAAAGACCAAAGGAAATTAATAAGTCTCGGGCAATAAAAGCTTAATTGGAAATACAATGAAAGAATCCAATTTCCAATTTGTTTTAAATAAAGGAAAATGAAATTGGAAACGTTTAACCTTTAGGTAATCAATGGTACTCAGAAGCTAAAGACTGATGTCCTTGAAGGTGTTATCTAAACACTTTGAATATTCTTCTTTAAATGGCAAAAATACCCTTACATATTTTCGAGGCAAACCAAGAGATACCAGAAAAGCTTTTGTTAACAATTTTCCTGGTAAAAAGGAACTTCCAACGTTTATTTCCACAATAGTCAGCCACTTTGACTTACTATCTGCTGTTGACACTATCAACCGCTCGTTTTTTATGCCAAAAACACAGCAGGAAACGTGGTATCAGTGGATGGCATGTAAAAAATCGCGATACACGTAAAGATATGGTTGGACGACATGTCTCAAGGCACCTTCTACTTCCTTTTTCATTATGATCGTCCGGGGCCAGGCTAGGCTGGTGGCTGGGTAGGTCAGGGGGGCTGAGGGACGGGGGGGCGAAATGTAGGTCAGGCCGATGAACTAGGCCGCCGGGGCGGGATCCCGGAGACTTGTTGCGATCTGAACAGGTGCGTCGGAGGATCATACGGGATTATATACGAGTCGAAACGAGTTCGTTATTAAGTAGATAAGAGGGGGGGATTTTTTGAGAGAGTTTTTAAGCAGTTTATGGATGAAATGGCTTAAAGGCTTTCTGTTTTAAATTTTGGAGTTCTTGTTATATCTTTGGCGCTGTTTTGTGTTGGAGACAGAATGACCTTGGGATGTCTTGAACAGATATCTAAGATTTATGATCTGTATTGTGATTGTGAAGCTTAATCGTACTTCAAATGAGTTACTGTGTAAAGCACTGATTAATTATACTAGCATGACGTTCAATTCTTGTACAATTAGATAATTTAAAAGACACACAGCAGAAGTCCAATAGCGTAATTCAGGTCAAAACACATAATATAAATTAAATACAGTCAGAAAACAGTTTGATGTAATAACTTGAGAACTTGACAAAACCACAAATCTGATAACTCTTCAAGTTCATAATACAACTGAAGCAAAGAGTCAAAAGGGCACTCGATACAGCTGCAGTTAGAAACTTTGATAAATATCAGTTTGTGTTGAAACTCGACGACAAACCACAGCTTTGAAGAGTTAATATTGTTGGGATTTATGAAGCTCTTCATGATAGATATTGTAGTGGATTACAATGTGTTTGAATTACGTGTAAATGGGATTATGAAGTGGTTGATAGTGTTCGTAAATCTACTTGAAATTGAGTGTTTAGGTATGTTATTGATAACGTTAATATGGAACATGACGCTGAACATGTGGAAATATTCTTCTTCCTTACTCGTTTACAGGTATTAGATTAGTGTAGATAAGCTATAATAATAATGATTAGCAGGGAAATATTGATAATATTTGTTTTCACTTCTTTTCCGCAGAGTCTAGCCCGCACTGCGAATCTTATTCGTGCGATTTTTTTCCGCGCGGTTTGTATTCAGTGTACGGCATTACAAATGCTGTCTGACATTGTGATATTCAACAACAATTGTAATATTACAACAACACTTTAAAGATTGGTGAGTCCGCTTGCATAAAACCAATAAACAATACTGGTCTATAATCTTAACAGTTTTTCTATCTGAAGATGATAGCTATTGGTTTTAAAAGTCCTTTGTTAAAGTTTCAAAACTATCACCGTACCCTTCCTTATCTATCAGCTATATCAATTCAATTTCGGAAATGAAATTATTCTGAAGTCCCTTGATGTTTTCTACGCGGTTAAGTGAGGTCCGCACAAATTGAGCACAGGTCTAAAATATTGGCTCGCACTGGCCTAGTTGGAGCTCCTAGTTTAGGAGCTTAGGCTCCTGTGCTAACCATTTTCAGAATTGATATAATCCCAAAGGATCTCTAGAGAGGAACTTGAAGCTTTTGGACGTGTAACAGTGTTCAGATTTGTGGCACTTGTAACGTAATTAGGGCTTGGTTTAAAAGCTTGAATTCAGGAACAATTCAATAAAATTACATCGAGTTCCAGGCCTCATCGTTTTTTTTAAGTCGTTTAGAACATTTTGTGCTTTTTTAAGTAAGTTAACTTTATGGCAAACAATAACCTACTCAATTGGGTCGACCAAATATACTAAGGTCTCTTGAAGAGTTGGCCATGCATGGTTATGAGAAAAATACACACGTACATGGTCAGAAACTTCAAGACTTATTCTTAGCCGAAACATAACGACTTCTACAACTTCTCAAAATATCCTAATTTTAAAACCTGTGAGCCGTAATCAGAATATGATTATGTTCCTCTCAATTTTCTGCAACGATGGGCTTCTCAAACGAGAGGCATTTCAGGCCTTCACATGATTGGGTTTATTAGTCTTTACCATGGAGAAGTAAACATCAGAGTGTTAATACACTTTTCTTTTTCTTTATTCAGCCTATACTCGTAGTAGTTGACTGCTAGATATACCACCATGGGTCTCGACTCTCGGCTCATCTTGTTGATAAGTACCAGCCGAGTGAAAATATTGTGTGCGCTTTCAACAAACCGACGGTCTTAGTTGCTATATAAATACCCATAAGATGATAGGCAATGTTTTTATTACTACTCTTATTCCTTTGTTACCTTCATGATTCTTCGTCAGGTTAAACGAAGCAGTGCAATCCCAGTAGGTATACCTACTTGATACGATGTTCGATCACTCCATTCATACATACTCTATGTTCATAAAGCTGCTTCGATTACGTGAAGTACTCATAATTATAATATCAAGTATCTCAAAGAGAGTACATTATGTAGGGAGACATCTGGGATGTAGGTAATAACCTTGTTATTGTGAAGAGGGGAGTAGAGTAAGGGGTAAATGTCAGAGAGCAATTTTTACCAGATATTGAGTTACCGGTATAAAATTTACAGAAAAATTTATAATTATGCTAGTTTAGCCACAAAACTATTAAAACACAAGAAGACAGAATCCCTTTTGCAATATACATAATTTGTTTAAAAATCTACATGACATAATATTTTCTACGCGTGCAACATTATCCTAAATCAAAATCTTTAATGTATTATGAAAATATTATGTCACGTGAATTATATTGCAATTGATTAGACTTAAAATAATACAGAGTGCGTAATAATACTGAGTGCAGTGGGGCTCAGTGGTAATTGCCGCGACTTACGAGTTGTAGGACGTAGGTTTGAACCTTGACAGGCGCTTTACTTTGTGTAAATTAGTTCTCAATACGGTTTATTCGTAATTATTTAATTTACCATTAATTGCATTTTAGGGGCATGAGGAACAGGGTGTAAAGTTCACTCATCCACCATAGAAAAGGGAGGATCCTCCAACCAGACGGGTTGTTATGTCTGGCGGGCAACTGCCCATATGTTGATTTCGGATAGTCTTATCTATGTTATTCGCTCAGTAAACTCTAACTGCGAGATGTAGGAATTGTGTGACGTCATGTCTTTTTGTTTCGTAGTTTTTGTATGTGGCGGTCTAACCGCTACATCACTCCCCTCCGGAGACCGGAGGTCGATAGTGGGCTGAGTCTTGGATCTTGCGATGCTTCACAGTGCCAGCTGTGGTTCCAGTGAGTCGGAACCGGGTGCCGCATAGTTCACGGTGAGTCGGAACTGTCTGCGGTGATTCCCCAGTGAGTCGGGGTGGCGCTGCGTCGTCATCCAGTGAGTCGGATGTGGTACAGCGCTGGGTTTTTGGCTGACTGCTTGCGTCGACCAGGAGAGGGTAGAATAGGCTCTGCTTGTGAGACCGGCCGGAAGTGCAGGTGCTGTGCCAAGGTTGCTAATGAGGCTGAGGGTGATGACCAGGAATGCGCGTTCGCTGCATGCTGGTGGTCAGGATACCCGTTGAAGCCGTGGGTGCTGGCTGGCTGTGTGACTCGCCTCACGAAAGCTTGCGGGAGTGATGATGATGACGTCACGCTGAAGTAGTTGCACGAAGGCTGCGCTGACGTTCATACTCGGGGTCACCAATTTAGGGGCATGAGGAACAGGGTGTAAAGTTCACTCATCCACCATAGAAAAGGGAGGATCCTCCAACCAGACGGGTTGTTATGTCTGGCGGGCAACTGCCCATATGTTGATTTCGGATAGTCTTATCTATGTTATTCGCTCAGTAAACTCTAACTGCGAGATGTAGGAATTGTGTGACGTCATGTCTTTTTGTTTCGTAGTTTTTGTATGTGGCGGTCTAACCGCTACAGCATCATTATCTTTTTGCACGACTCGTAATGCGAAGCATTAGAGTGTGCTCTACGATCGATTTTTTTTTTTTTTTGTTTCTATGCTTGTGTTTAGTTTAATTTGTGATCTCTTATGCAAGTCCTAAGAAATACTTTTTCTTTCTTTCTTTCTCTATAATCTTATTTGTTCCAGTCCGAAATACGCTGACGTACAAACACTGATAAAACCGAAAAACCGATAAAACCTTGTTAAAATTTTGGGGTAAGCTGGTGCTGATAATGTTATTAAAGTTCGTGGTACAGGGTTTTATTATTAAGTATAGCTGTGGAAAGACAAAAGCATGGAACAGTAAGCTATTAAGCGATGCGTTGAAATTGCAAGGATACTCCGTGATCAATATGCCCAGCATTTTCCTTAAGCAAATATGTTGGGGTCGCCTTTCAGTCTTACCGGATGCAGCTGAATACCAGTATTTTACATGGAGCGACTGCCTATCTGACCTCCACAACCCAGTAACCGGGTAATACGATACCCCTTGGTAAGACTGGTGTCAGACTGTCGACTCGTAACGACGCCGACGGCTTAACGTGCTTTCCGAGGCACGGAGGAGTCTCGGTTTGTAAAGATGGCCACTGACCAACCCTGGCAAGCGTAGGTTATCCTGATGGATCGACCCGTGCGGCTGTTATTACTTAGCCACGAGCTCTTCCACGAAGGATATTCCATGATATTACATGAAAAAACTTACAGTTTAGAGGTCATGTTGTCATGACTATCAATTGTTAACCCTATTCATGTTTTGTCAAATATAAAGTGGCAAAATCTTTCGAAGTGTGAAAATCGTCTCATTGTAATGTAAGCCCGCTATGAAAACCATAAATTCTAGTTTCTGAGCAGATCTTCAAAATATTTTCTCTGATAAAAAAATAAATATATTAAATAAATGGAATTATGACTCTTTTGAGAGGTTTCTAATGAGATGTCGCAAATAAACACATGTTTTTGCGCTTACATTGCAAACGCTGGCTGAACCCTACGAGATAGATCAAAATAATATACTACAGTATTGTACACCTTAAAAATTTCAACAAAAAAGTCCGCGATAGCATATTATTATGTCTATCTTCTAAGGATGACCTACAGTAACCATTTTTATCTTTCAGAATTTAATAAAAAATTCATTGTTATTTCCGAAGCTATTATGACTGGTATTATATTAATCATTATCAAATTAAATATATTATTTAAATCGGGCATTTAATTTAGATTAAAATATGCCTTGACATCATATCATTAAAATTAATACTTTGAAAGATATCGCAGATTCAAAATTACGCGTAACAAAATAATTATGTTTGACGACAACGCGGGCGCAGCAGTAGGAGTCAATGACGTTTTCCTCGGCTACTATGTATCTAATTCCGGTAGTAGGTACGTTCCCGTGGGATATTTTCCGAAATCCACGCGGGCGAAGCCGCGAGCAAAAGCTAGTACTTTATAATTTATATTATTAATTGCAGGACTCATAATGCGAAGCATTAGAGTGTGCTCTACGATAGAAAATTTTTTTTTTCCCCATTTCTGTGAGTGTTTTTACTGTTACACTCCTACTAGTACACAGAACCTACTTAATTTATATACCATTGTATAGATGATTAAATGGAGATTAATACTGTACTTTAACAATTGATTTAATGCAGCAGAAATAGCAAAAGCATCAAAATAGTTGAAAAAAAATTCCTGTCCGTCAATTTATGAACCCTGAAAACATTGTAGCTTGCGATAAAATCAATTAATTGAGTAATTTTTTTTTTATACTTTCTTTTCAGCCATATAAGGAACCCTATTGAAAATGGCTCTTTTATTCAGAGTAGTTTAATTATAATTAATAAAATACTAACTAAAATATAATATCTATAACTAAATATTTCCAACCTTTGATTTGACGTCCGTAAGTTGCCTAGCAACCGCCAAGTAAATATCTTTGTAAATAGTCTTTGACATTACGACTTCATGAAAAGTGATAAATTGTTCATTTTTTTTAGAAACTATAATTTGAATTTCTTTTTCGTTTATGATTGAGTGTTATGTATGAGGCGTGCACTTTTGGATTTCCCAAACTTTTTATTTCGGTACTATTTTTAACTTTTACATTTATCAAAGAGCATGAAACATTATAATTCTTTACAATACAGGAAACGAGCAACCGTTTCCTGTATTATTTCGTGGCATATTCGCGATATACCAAATGTAGCACGTGGCGCTATCTATCGGAATGTTCACAACATTACATAATACCTACGTTCCGTTTTATATCATTCACGTTTTTCTCAAAACTATCCGTTCCATATTTTTTTTCCTTGTATAGCATCATTTACACGCATTTATTTTATATTTTATCCAATATTATTTGCGACTGTAAAACAGCACATATTCATAAAAATTATACGCCCCTCGTACACTGAAATCTTTTTCAATTTACGATGTGTACATAAAGTTTCTAAATATGTTTATTTTACGACAGTTTTTCGTTTATAGACTTGTTATATGGTACAGGGGCGTTTAGAGCTGTTCACTTATTGCAGAATAATGATTGTATATTATTCTTGTTAAAATCAATTGTTTTATTGTGAAATGTTTTATTGCTTGTACACGTGTCAGCTATGAACATAATTATTATTGATGATTGCAATTTTGGTGTGACGGTTAGGCAATCTGTGTTCAGGTTTTATTTTATTTGGTTATATACGATCACTTTTAGACATAGACTTTTCGCATTACCTCCAGATTAAGAGTACTAGTGCAAACAATAGTACTTCTATTCTTCTTCATGACCTAACCCTTAAATACTTCAAACTAATTTTTGTTAAATACATCAATGGGTACAGTAGGCTCTACACTAGAACATTATCAATAAATACAAACTACACGATTTATATGCATACATTATCCTCAACAAATCAAATTACGAGTAAACGAGCCAGAATCACGAACATAAGTCAAACAACTGTCAGCATATTGATATCCACACAAGGAAATCTCAGACACATTATACGCAACCTTGAAGGAAGGAATACGTTCAAGATGGCCGAAATTCCAATATGGCTGGAGAATAATGCAACCTTCATGTCTGTCAGGTTGGAGCTGCACAAGATTAATACTTGGGCCTTGGAAGCGATGGGCTCGAGGTCCCAGTGAGAGAGGGTGAAACAATGTGGCGAGATAATGGGAATGGCAAAAATATCCTAAGCTGGGAAGGTTTTGTGTTCAGTGACTTTGCCCGTAACGACATTGTTGAAATATTGAACATTGTAGATGTAGAATATGGTAGATTAATTTCTACAGAAGCTGTTTTTTATTCAGATTGTTTTCAGGTTCTTAAAAGTTCTTTGAATGACAGCTTCAATGTTTTCAACTTCTGAGTTGACAGCTGTCATAGTAAACAAGACGACCACTCGCAAAAGGATGAAACTTTTGACAAACTTGCACAATGAATTTTTAAAACTTCGTTACTAGAATGGTTTCAAAAATACACTCAAGATTTCTTTGCAGCAGAAAAAGGCTGATAATAATGATAGTGAAGGTTGCTAAACGAAGCCATCTAAATATTTGAAGTAAAGCCCCAACCTTACCACACCCGAAGGATTACAAGCGAAATCTAAATGTAATCGAGTGATACCAATGATGGATGGTCCACAGTTTCATGGACATCATACTGGGACACGGGCCAACTGTGACTGTCTGATTCCGTAATGTGATCTCATTATGTTGATGTTTGTTTCATTAATAGATTAAAAGATACAATGTGTGATTTACGAGGATTTAATGGTCATGGGACACTCTTTGAAGGCTCTTCCCCTGCCACATGAGATATTTTAAGGGTACTTTACGGCAAAATATGAATGTGTTAACAATACATCTTTGCCTACGCTTTTGGAAAAATCACTGTAGTGGTAAAACGTTTCATAATCAAATAGGTGCTCGAGTCGAGATTACTTGGTAAATTAGCTTCATATTAAAAAATGTTGCCATCACGGGTAAAATCTGGTTGGGATTAGCACAAAAAAAATAGTTACTGCCATCATGCCAAAATTCAAATTCCTACTATGCATAGATTTCGAGAAAAAACTCTGTGACAGACGGGCATAAAAGTGATCTTATAAAGGCTATCCCCATACCTGGCTATACCCATTGGGTGAAGTGGGGCTATGGACAATGATGAGAAATCACTGGAACCTTATATTCCGGATTCAGATTCCCTCAACAGTCTACAAATAAAGTTACTCGTATTTCTTTTTCTCTTAAACACTTCCCAGCCTTTAGGAAGCCAATAACTGATAAGCTTCCGTTAATAATATTCATTTTAGGTGAAGGTTTGTTTTGTGTTACTTTCTATTCATCGTTCGCTGTAACGAGTTCCTAAATATTATTGAAAGTTTCTACCAGCCAATCAGGTCAACAAACCCTTTCAATAAGGGGATTCCTTAATGTTTTAGGTTCAATAACTCGCTTTTCAATTGTTGGTCTTCTTAACTTATACGTGAATACTATTCTTTCTGTACAAATGGTGTTATATTAAAAGTAATTGACTGCTCAATTTTCTGAAATCTTTACGTAATATCAAATGATTAAATTTTTTAGAATGTATGGAGGCTTCCGATAATTTCTCCGTGGCTCTTATAGCACGTTAAACCGTTAGTCCCGGCTTTCACTCTTCGATCTTTACCAGTTGTTACGGGGATTCAGAAGCTCAAAAAGTCTGACAACCATTCTTACCAGGGGGTATCGTATTACCCAGTAACTGGGTTGTGGAGGTCAGATTGGCAGTGGCTCTATGTTAAATACTGGTATTCAGCTACAATCGGTTAGACTAGAAGTCGACCTCAACTGAGTTGCGGAAAGGCAGGCAGATCGGACGGTTCCGATAATTACTGGCATATCGGGAAAAACGGGAATATTTTCTTAGGTATACGTAGTAATGGACGCTATCGTATTACCGGTTTCAAGGACCGGTCTTCGTTAATTAACATACTCTATAATTATATAGATATACAGTTGGTAATTTATGTTAAGTTCAGTATCGAAAAACACTCAAAACAATCAATTATTCATACTAAATGCACTTCAAAGATAAAAATATTCAAAGGTTATTAGAAAATTTCAAATATTTTCCATTTCAGATTATTAGCTTTTATAGAACTGAAACTAAGTCTCTGATTATTGGAAATTCTTGAAACTTCAGACGTGTAATAATTAAATTTTAATTTGATTTTCATGTATAAAGTAATTGGTTCATAGACCATTATGATTTTTATAAAACCTGCGTTTGATGATTTCATAAAACGAATGATTAAATTAAATTAAAATACCTACGGTACACTATTTTTCAACCATCCAAACTTAACCAGATGTTAAGTTTGGATGGTTGAAATAACTAAGTAACTTGCTTATTTCATTAGGTATTCAGAGTACCTCAAATTCCACCATATTCTACCACAAAAACATAATAAACACCGCAGCCCTCCAATTTATCTCCACCACAAAATATGCAGTCCTTCACAAAACGCAGAGCAAAAGCCAAGGGACCCCGAGGGTGTTCATCAAACAGCTATTTGTCTTCCTTAGCCTTCGGACCAAGGTCTTATGGATAACACTCCAGTAGGCAAGTTATGCAGACACTTATCTCAGTATTTCCTGGTTCAAACTTTAACGATCAAACAGTTGACAATGTTGACATTCCTTTGATGACACAGTTTCGAGGAATTTGCGCATGGATTTTGATAAGTTATGTAGAATATTTATAATTTAATAATTTCATCACAATATCCTTACACAATAATAACGAAAAACAATATTGTCCAGCAATGGGCTTAAAGAAAAATATTGTGGGAGACTGGTGCCTAAGGTATGCCGAGGCCTGTATTTCAGGTCACCAGGTCTCCGCCCCAAATACATAATATGGTTTCCCGAAAATTTAAACTAGACAATAATTTCCATTCTACTTAAAGGAGTGTTCGCGTGGAGTGTTCAGGTGTGTAAGTGTGTGGGTGTGTGAGTGTGAGTGATGAAGAAGTTGATATTGACTACTAATTACATTATTCTCAGGCCTGTTTTCACTTACGTTAGGAAAAACTTAAATGAACGCCTAAATATGTTGAATTTTAAGTTTTCGACGCTAAGCCAAGCGTTGAAAACTTGGTTAAAACTTAACTTGTTTAGGCATTTGTTTAAGTGTAACAGCTAGTGTTCATCAAAACATAATAAATACTGTATCTTAGCATATTAATCATTTGTAATTGATACGGTTTACAATGTTATGATCGTTCGGTAAGTACTGTAACTTTAATATTTCTGGCAATATCAAATACTAATGTTGTAAATTGAGTTCCAAATATAGAATATTTTAGAGATATAAGCAAGAAATGGAGATTTTTCCAATGTTAACTTATAAAAACAGATGGCGAAAAGGGCATTTATCGATAACAAAGTGAACGGTGTTGTTTTAGACTAAACGGTAAAATAACTTAATGGTTTGATGGTTTTTGAATACATAAATATTTTAAGTATTTATGCCATTTCTTTTTTCATTTGCATTTAATTCTGACGTCATCATCTACCTTAGCGGTATTTAAATATTTATGTAAGCTTAACACCGCTAAGTTCAATTTATAAGACATACTACACAGTTGTTTAGTTTTATGTTTCTGGAATGGGTTGAGGAACATAATAAAACTAAACAAAGAAACACGAACAAACGAACCAGTGTATCTCAATATTCATAATCTATTACCTCAAGTTAGTCCTCTATTGTCATAACTTAGTCCTTAAACTGTCCTGGGACTAACACCTCCTTAATTAAATCTCACCAGATTGTTCCAAAGTTTCGAGACTAATTGTAAATATATTCAGTCTGTATCGTTTGGGAGCTGGGCAGAGAAGCCCCTGGAGGAAACTTGTCTGGTACAATGATAGTTGGAAGGAGGTTAGTGTTTTGGATTCAATTGTATGATGCTTTTGTTAAAACTACTTAGTATCATATTCGTAAATTGTAGCTTCTTCAAGTCTTAGTATGGATTTATGGATATTAACTTTCGTGTTAAAAGAATAATTAAAAATCAATCATTTACATTAACGTTGTTTTGTAAATTTTGTTTCTTTTTTTGTAGATAACTCAGATAGTCTCTACATATTCGTATTCGATAACGGTATAGAAATCTGACGTAGGTATCGTAAATTCTACCGCTCCTTTAGTAAAATACTTCATATAACATTTCATTTTCGTTCATGAAATATAAAAACTTTTTACAAAGTCAAAAATAACTTTATATTCGGAAGTTGGTGTCTTTGGTTAGTATTTTCGTTTTTTATTTTTGACTTTGTAGTGTCATATTTGGAAATCGGTTTTTTCCTTCGTAAAAAGTTTTTATTTTTCACTTTTTGGTTGTGGTACCTACCTACCCCACACAAATTCGAATACCACTACCTGCTATGTAAATAACAGTGACAGGAACTTATCATCATATCATCCACATAGGCTAAGTGGAAAAAATACGTATTATTGAAGCAAAAAATACAAAAGCAAAGTTAATAAAATTTAATGGGACCTCTGAGGTATGACCTACCAAACAAAAAACGAATCAACAAAATCAATTCATAATTCGCGTAACAAACATACAAAAAAAAAACAAACAGACGAATTGAGAACCTCCTCGTTTTTCAAGTCGGTTAAAAATAAACACTTATCATAACATAACATTACATATGATTTGTAAAAATCTTTGTACTTTTGATAAAACGAATTCAATGAAAAAGGTCTGAAGTTCTTATTTACTATAAGAGTTCGTAAAAAGGGTTAGGTCCAAGACCTCTAAAGTACCTTTTAGGTATTTGGGAGATTTATTAAAAGTACGTCTACGTGATTCGGTACCGCTGTTTCTTAGTTTTTTAGTGGACCCATTGTGAATTGTATGGAATCGGTAGTAGACGGCAATTTTGTGATACCTACTTCGAGGAATCATGTACATCGTACGTGTATTATTAAAATACAAAAAGCTCTTTTAGACTTAGGTACTGTTTGATCTTATTGGTCAGCCATGTTTTGTCATGTTACTTATCAAACTCAAACCATTAATTCTTATACAATGCGTCAGTTAGTTAACGCAAGTTATAAAAGTAGTTTTTCAGAAACGACAACTGCATCAATTTTTCAAAGTGATAATTTTTAAGAAAAAATATTTCTGCATCTTTACCATAAACTCAAGTTGTACGGGGATCCCTACACTTAGTGATACCAATTACAGGCACATTTGAATTATCTGAATTAAACGGGGAAAAGATCTACATACCTAATAAGTAACTTGACTTGTGTCCAGCAGTAGAATGATTGTGGTCTATAGCCAAAACCAATCCCAGACGTTTTACTCTAAGTCAAGTTGTGAGTGTTACGTAATTAAATCAGCTGATACCTAGAATCTGTACTTTATTTACAAAATCTGATAGCGACGGATATTTCCATGATTAATTCCGGACTCCTAATACCTACTATTTATCAGGCGAATTCAGTCTCCGTCTAAAAAATGAGATCACTTAACTTAGCCTTATTTTCTCCGAAATTCCGAGTAACCTTCGCGCGGCTAATCTTTCTCTTTAATTCAAAGATCAAGAAAGCTAATCGGGAGATTTTAAAATGTCTTCAATAATAAGTTTTTGTAATTGAAAAGATTTGTGGAATCTTTAAAGATCTTTTAAGGATATTTGCAAACTTTTGATTTCTTTGTAGACGGTTATTTTTGGAAGTCTAATAATAATACAGTCCTCTTAAGAAAATATCATAACAATTTATAACATTGCTCGTTTATTCACTTTTATTTAGTTTTACTATTAATTATATAGGTATTTATTTCATGTTCAAAACTTTAGGTTATCTTGATGTTTTTATGAAGATAATGGAGTAGGATAAACATATTATACAGGAACATTATTGTTGATTTATAAATTATTCACTCTTCATTCAAAAATTCTCGAATTTCCTATTTAGCTTATGGTGGATAAACATCAATTTACAAGAAAAATAAAACTAAAAGCACAATAACACGATCACTAAATAAACCCCTCATATTTAAAGGTGATAAAACTTGTTACAAAAAACTCCAACAGTCTGATTAGTAAGATCCAAGCAATAATTAGATCATTTCGATCGTCATTTGAGATAAGAAATGGTCTTACGTAAGTGGCTCGTTCAAGGCTCAACTAGATTAAGGGCAGATCCTCATTGGATGGAGGTCTGGGTCATTGGAAGAAACTGGACTAAGTGGAATGACGAAATAGAGGGTGGATTTGTGATGTTAAATGTATTGTTTAGGCTTTTTGTTGAGCATTTTTATGTTGTTCCAGTTTCCTTTTGGGAGGGCTATTATTGTTGAGGATTTTGTGAGTTGAGATTATTTTTAATAGAAAAACTTAGGAAGTTTTAACGACATTATTATTATTAGATTTTCGAGTAATTTTTAGGCTAGGAAGCAATAGAAGTGACTAAGTAACTTTTTGATACAACGTAACGCCATCTAACGAAAATGTCAGGAATTTATGTGGTTGCTGTCAGTACAGACGCCAGCACATCAACCTATTCCAATCTGTCAAATTTTCCCAATCAACATAGAACCTTATTCTGTAGCGATAAAGTTGATAATCTATTAAAGAAATTTGATAGATTTTAGTAACTTGCTGGGGTCTGTACAAGAACGAAAGCTCCATCAAAAAATTCCAAAAAAATAAAACAGAGTGCGCTGTCAACATTTTTACTCTCCCTCCTTCTTACGAATTTTCGAACAGGTCACGTGTCCTGACACGAGTTTAACATTATTTACCCATCCCAAAAAAGTGCACAACGCCGCTATAGAACTTATCATTTCAAAATTAAGGCCATTTCCTAGCCACCCTGTAGAAGTAGGTCTGGGTTACAAGTTGGGCTCTCATCTAACAAATAGGCGCGGGATGAAGAATTTCTTGTTACGCATTATTTGGCTCTCGTCCAATATGCTCGGCCATTTGTCCGTCTGATGGATACGGGAACTTTGGGCTTATAACTTGTATGTACTTACGATAGTGACTTTACATTAAAATTAAGAATATAATAGGAAAATAACATTTAGTTATCTATGTAGTTTTATTGTGTTAGCTTATTTTATACCGATTCCAACTACGTAAGTATTATAAATAGCTCCCATACGAAACTTTAGAGATATAGTCGTTCTAATCTCAAGTGGCAGGCTTCGTGGGGGGTCTCGGGACCACCCACGCGCAGCTTGACAGCTAACGGTTTTGCGCCGGCGCGCGCGTGACAGTCCAGAGGGTATGGATGTTCAGATATTCTGAGAGAAAGGTGTTTTTTTCTCTCTCTGATGGAACTGTCATTTTGTTAAAGCCTATTGTCTGGGCAAATTAAATTTTGTGACTATCAACTAAAGTTGACAATAATAAAAAAAATTGTTGATTATGATAAAGAATTTGGGTTATTTAATGCCATCGTTTTGTTAAGGCATAGATTTGCAACAAAAATCCTATCTCAATGGTAAATAATATCTTAAATTAATTGGCCGTATCTGACATAAGCAAAGTATAGATTCACATTCTAAGTACTTCTAACGATACTTTGAGAACTCCAAGTTTTGTGTGTCTTATAAAGGCAAAACAATACTGACCACTGAATCAACAAGAATTCATTTGTTTTAAACAGACATCAAACCTCCCTACTACGATAAGGCACCGCTATCACAAAGACTACAATCAAGCTTGTCATCGCGATCGACCTTCGTTACTTTTACTGCAATAGCTTCATAAAAAACAAAGTGCCCAATCCCGAATATATCAAATAAGCCCACATGGTACACTCGACGACACATCAATGTATATATATAATTCTAGATTATACTGACCTCGCATAGCAAAGGCTTTTTGTAAAATGACAGGTCAACTTAAACTGGTTGTTGTAGTTCGATGTGCCGTGGTGCGTACTCCTCTAGAACCGCCAAGGATACGTTTTATGACGTTAATGTGGATAAACAAAGGTTCAGAGCAAACAGTATTTGTTTGAGATCCGTATCAATAAGTAAGATATTTGGTTACTGAGGAGAAAAATAGTAGGTACGCTGGATAGAGCTTGGAGTTGAAAGAAATTTTGCTGAATCTGAGTTAATTGGATGCTGACCTCAACATAATTATTATCTTTGTAGTTGGTAAAGGAAAGCCTCATGATGTTCTATCGAATATATATAAACTAGATCGTTTGGTTACAAATTACGATATATCTATTAGTTGTTATCTCGTTAAACACCCCTTTCTAGCCATATCATCTTTCACACAGTCCATCCATCGTTTCTTTGGTCATCCTTCATAAATACTAATATTAAGTTTTCCTGGAATACAAACAAATGAATATCGCCAGAATAGAAGGTCACTGATTTTTCAGCGCCGCAATAAGCTACCGCATTGTTTGTAAAGGACGGACAGACCAACAAAATAATATTCAAGCGATATCACAACATGCGTCACGCGGAGCAATAACATATTGAGTCAGAGTTCAATAGCTTTCAATGCCTCAATACTTATAATAATAATATATATAACCTGACCCTGCACAACCGTGAGGTATGCAGTCTCAGGGAATACTTCCTAGAGGCCGACGTGGGGATGCACCGAGATGTGGTCTCAGTGGACAAAGTCCTTACCCCGCTATCCCTGGCTAACGAGAACTGGCGCAAACCTATCGTATTAGATACTAATGACCGCAGGGAAGTATGGCAGAGCAAAGAGCTTCACGGACGCTTTTACCGGACCTTACATAGGCCCGATGTAGACCTGTTAGCGTCCGTATCTTGGCTGCGATTCGGTGATCTCTTTGGGGAAACCGAAGGTTTTGTCTTTGCAATTATGGACGAAGTATATGTACCCGCATTATTCCATAGTCATCAACATCACAGTTGTATATTATAAGGTGTCACATTGTATTTAGTTCAGTTCGCAATATACGCTTGCTATCGACACTCGCCTTTCATTACCTCCGTATAAACATCTCAGTGGCGACGAGAATAGGATAACACCGTTCTACAATTATTGTATTCGGTGTATTTCACGTGCTTAAAAAAAAAATCGTGTTAAATTAAAATGGCGAGTGGACAAATCGGTAGAATAAGGGACTTTGATTTGACGTCAGGAAATTGGACTTTGTACGTGGAAAGGTTGGAGATGTATTTTAAAGTCAATAACGTGGATAAGAACATGTGGTTGGCGATCTTGATCACCGGCGTTGGCGATCAAACGTATGAGTTACTAAGCACGTTGTGCAGCCCAAGCAAACCGGCGGAGTTAACCTACGAAAATGCCGTTACGATGTTGCAAAATCATCTTCAACCGAAACCAACTGTCATGGCGGAGCGTTTTCGTTTTCGTCAAAGAAGGCAAAAGGACGACGAAAATATAACGCAATATCTAACCGAGATTAAAAAACTGTCAAAAACCTGTGAGTTTGGCGGGAATTTAGAGGAGAATCTGCGGGATCAGTTGGTGTGCGGACTTAAGAGTGACGTCATCAGACAAAGGTTATTTGCGGAGGACAATCTAACGTACTCAGGGGCAGTGAAACTAGCTTGTGGGTTGGAAGCGGCGGAGCGAGATGCGGCCGCGGTTGAACACAGAGCAAGCACGGCGGGACCAGCAAACGTATACGCGTTGAGGCCAAAACGCGGGCGTGATAAGCGCGGGGGCCGCGAGCGCGCTGCGCCGGACACGGGCAAGGACGCCGGTAGCTGCACGGCGTGCGGCTGGCGCGGGCATACCACCGACGAGTGCCGATATAAGCATTTTGTATGCAGTAAATGCAAGGAAAGTGGACATTTGAGACGCATGTGTCCTCGGCCAGGCACAGGAAGAGGGAAGAGGCGCGGGATGAACCACGTCGAAGCTACCGGGAGCCAGCAGCCGGGTGGACTACGAGGCGATTCTAGTTCGGACGAGCTAGAGGAAGAATTACACCAACTGTGTTTAAACGGATATACCCCGGTAAGCTTATCATTGCTTATTGATGACAAAGTTATCAAGATGGAGATAGACACAGGCTCTGCTGTGTCATGTATAAGTAAAAAAACATATGATAGGTATTTCAGTACTAGAACAATTGAGCCGTTTAACTTAGTGTTAAAATTTTATGATGGTAGTAATATCAAGCCATTAGGTGTAATAAGACCGAAAGTTCAGTACAAAGGAAAAGTTAAAAATTTAGAACTGTTTGTGATCAATGGAGGTACAACTTCGTTACTAGGCCGGCAATGGTTATCCGAAATGGAAATAAAAATACCTCCATTTCAACAAGCAATTAATTATGGCAATATTTTAAAGACAAAATCTGATACTGCAAATGCTTTGTTAAATAGGTATAAAGAGTTATTCGGCGGCGGATTGGGACGGTACACAGGCGGTAAGGCAACACTCCAGTTGCGGGAGGGAGCGACCCCCGTGTACTGCCGGGCGCGGCCGCTGCCTTACGCTCTGAAGGGTCAAGTCGATGCAGAGTTGGATGCGATGCTGCGTGCGGGCATCATCGAGCCCGTCGAGTGCTCGGACTGGGCGACACCTTTGGTACCGGTACGTAAAGCTGACGGTGGACTCCGTATCTGTGCCGATTATAAAGTTACGTTAAATCCTGTCTTACTGGTCAATAGGTATCCGCTACCGAAGATAGACGATATATTAGTGAGTATAAACGGGGCTACGTTCTTTTCGAAAATCGATTTATCCCAGGCTTATAATCAGATAGAATTGGATGATTCCAGAGATTTAACAGTAATAAACACACATAGAGGTCTGTTTAAATATAATAGACTCGTGTTTGGCTTGTCTTCGAGCCCGGGCATCTTCCAGCGGATTATGTCGAATCTTCTTAATGATATACCAGGCGTAGAAGTATTTCTTGATGACGTAATCATAAGTACCTCAGGGACACAAAGTAAGCATTTGGAAACTTTAGAAAGAGTGTTTCAAAGGTTACAAGATCATGGAATGAAGCTAAAAAGGAGTAAATGTCTATTCATGGTTGATGAGGTTAAATACTTAGGATATGTTATATCAAAAGATGGTATAAAAGTTGATACTGATAAGGTAAATGCTATAGTAAATATTCCTAGGCCGAAAGATGTTACTGAGTTGCGTTCTTTCTTAGGATTAGTAAATTTTTATGCTAAGTTTGTCAAGAATTTGAGTAGTATTTTGTCACCACTTTATGAACTTTTAAAAAAAGGTGTGAGTTGGAATTGGAGTGATCAGTGCGAGGAAGCGATGGTAAAAGTAAAGAAAATATTAACAGGTGCGGAAGTGTTAGTTCATTATGACCCAAATAAGCCGTTAGTGTTGACGTGTGACGCTAGTGCGCGTGGTATAGGTGGGGTACTCACACAGCCAAGCGCCGACGGCCGGGACCGGCCGGTGGTGTATGTGTCTCGCGCATTGAATAACGCCGAGAAACATTATTCTCAGATAGATCGGGAAGCGTTAGCTATTGTATTTTGTTTAAAAAAAATGCATCAGTTCGTTTATGGCCGACGTTTTACTTTACGAACTGATCATAAGCCATTAGTAAGCATATTTGGTCCCAAGCACGGCGTCCCGGCTATGGCGGCGAGTAGGTTACAGCGTTGGGCGATCATATTATCTGCTTATACGTATGATATAGAATACGTAAACACAAAACAAAACGGTGCCGACGGACTATCGAGATTACCGGTACCTGGCAGTAGCGATGAGTCATATGTGCCCGAGCAAACTTATTTACATTTCGCACAAAGTGCATTGTTACTAGATTATAATATAATTAAGCAACAGACTATGAGAGATCCGATGTTAGGCAGAGTTATAAGTTATATTCGGGATATGTGGCCCACGGATAATGAAATACGGGAATTACAACCGTATTTTAACCGTCGTAAGGAACTTTACGAAGAGTTAGGATGCGTCATGTGGGGACACAGGGTAGTGATTCCGGAAAGCTGTCGAGCTAGGGTGTTACGGGAGTTACATGAACCCCATATGGGCATTGTAAAGACGAAAGCGTCAGCTAGGAGCTATGTTTGGTGGCCGGGCATCGACGAGGCAGTGGAAGCGACTTGTCAGGGGTGCGCGGTGTGCGCGGGGGAAGCAGACTCGCCGCAGCGACACGCAGTCACACCGTGGCCATGGCCCTCTAGACCATGGGCGAGGGTCCATCTAGATTTCCTAGGTCCTATTTTTGGTAAAATATATTTAGTAATGGTTGATGCAAGGACTAAATGGTTAGAAGTATTTCCCGTACCTAGTACCGCGGCTAGTTTTACCATCGAAAAACTTATAGAAGTTTTTTCTAGATGGGGTTTACCCCGGCAAATAGTTTCGGATAATGGTCCCCCATTTACGAGTAAAGAACTATCAGACTTTTTATCAAATCATGGCGTAGAACATGTCTTTTCGGCTCCATACCACCCAGCATCAAATGGGGCTGCGGAAAATGCAGTGCGGACTGTTAAAAGAACAATAAAAAAAGCGGTGAAACAAAAAGAAAACATTAATTTATTTTTGAGTACCTTCCTATTACATTACCGTAATACTGAACATTGTTCTACCGGAGAAAGCCCAGCGACGCTAATGTTAGGTAGGAATTTACGTACTAAGTTAGATGCTTTAAGGCCCAACAGGGAAGAGAAAGTGAAAAAGGTTCAGGAGCGGCAACAAAGGGTAGGTACGGACCGTTCTTTACAGTTAGGGGAGGAAATATGGATGAGGCAGTATAGATGTAATGAAAAATGGCTTCCAGGTCAAATAGTAAAAAGGCTAGGTACTACTGACTATAGGGTTGTGGATGAGTCAGGGAAAGAAACACATAGACATATTGATCAGTTAAGACAGCGATCGCGTAGTTCGTTGAATTGTCCAACCAGTACGACAGAACGGAGTTCTCTCGAGGCGGAGCGTTCCAAAGTGCCGGAGGTGATGCCAGCCGCAGTTAGCACAGAGGTACCACTGTGTGTTGAATCACGGGCCCCTCAGGGCATAGGGGAGTGTAGTCCGGACCGAACCGCTACGGTCGATGTGTTGCCGTCCACATCCGCGGCCAGCTCAGATCCTCTCCCTAATGTTCCCAGTCCAGAGCCGGGTATAAGTGCTCCTAATTCTGAGCATCTGGTTCCGGAAGTGGTTCGAACCCGTCCTATACGGGAATGTCGAATAAAAAGACCACCGAAATATGGTAATCATTAATTCGTTCTAGTACCTAAGTTAGTTAATAATTTTAGTATCATTATGAGTGTATGTAACTTGTTAGTTAATAATTTTAGTATCATTATGAGTGTGAGTAACTGTAACTTGTTTATTATAGTAAGGTTGTTGATGTATTGTTGTTAAGGCATTACATTAAATCATTAAATTGTATTGTAGTAAATTTACTTGTACTGTAGTGTAGTTTGGTATTGTGTTGTACTAGTTGTAGTGATTCTTGTTTTAAGGAAATGTATTATTTAGGGTGGAGAATTGTAGTATATGTACCCGCATTATTCCATAGTCATCAACATCACAGTTGTATATTATAAGGTGTCACATTGTATTTAGTTCAGTTCGCAATATACGCTTGCTATCGACACTCGCCTTTCATTACCTCCGTATAAACATCTCAACGAACAACTACCGGAAATATATTGTGAAGGACGGCACGGTTGACATCTGTCGGGCATGCCACCGTCCGGGGGAATCAATCCGACACATTATTTCTGGCTGTTCTCGTCTGGCTAACGGAGACTACTTGCATAGACACAACCTTGTAGCCAGGATTATCCACCAGCAACTTGCTCTGAAATACAGTCTTGTGGAATCGGAAGTACCATACTATAGGTATGTGCCCGACCCAGTTCTCGAAAATGGTAATATCACGTTGTATTGGGATCGATCTATCATCACTGACAGGACTATTGTTGCCAATAAGCCAGACATAGTGGTGATAGATCGATCAGAGCGTCGCACAATGATTATATTATTGATATAGCGGTCCCGCATGACGTGAACCTCGTAAAAGCAGAAAAAGATAAACAGATTAAGTATCTTGATCTGGCTCGCGAGGTTGTCGACATGTGGGATGTG
This sequence comes from Conistra vaccinii, assembly GCA_948150665.1. Classification (NCBI taxonomy): domain Eukaryota; kingdom Metazoa; phylum Arthropoda; class Insecta; order Lepidoptera; family Noctuidae; genus Conistra; species Conistra vaccinii. Next base: position 1,014,085 of record OX411328.1, read on the forward strand.
GATACAGCAGTCATTGTGCCGATAGTCGTGACGGCCAATGGCATAATAGCCAAGAGCCTCGACCAACACCTGAGGAGGCTCTCGTTAGGCAGCTGGATCAAGGGCTTGATCCAGAAAGCGGTACTTCTGGACACGGCGCGTATTGTTAGGAGATTCCTCTCTCAGGAGCCCTGACCACCGGTAGCTTGGACCCTGTTCCCGATACCGGTGGGCTACTATTTTTTATATTTTTAAATGTTTTTGTTTTATTTAGTTTTTATAAAAATATTTAAAAATGTAAATAATATGTCTAAATATGAAATAAAGGAAATAATAATATATATCATATATTTATTTCAGATCAAATAACAAGATCCATAAATGTTGTTAGTAAAGCGCTTAACCTAATGTTAGTAAAAACCACACTCAATGTACAAAATTGAAACGACTGACACCTACGTGTGCAGCCGTATCCAGTGAGCCAGCATGGGAAATCCCACTTATCACACAATACACTCAGGATGCTGTGGGAGCTAGCACGTATTCTACCGAGAATAGAAGTGCATCGTTTCCTTATAATGGCATGAAAACCACCAACCCTGGCTTCGGTGAACATCCCGGAAGCGCTACAAAAGCGTGGTAGACCCAACAGCATCCTGAATACATTGTTATACTGGACACGCAGGGCGTTGTATGCCCTTAACTTATACCTGATCCACAGATATATAACAATATGCATTATGACGTATTTACTCGATGATGGTTGCACAATGTCATTACCATCATGATGCTGGCCATGTAGTTGCCAATTAAGAGATTGTTAATTAGGTACCGATATTGTAAGCATATGTTGATTACTGCATAATGCAGATAGTGACCTGTACAGTCAAACAAGCTATTTGGCATACAGGCAAACTAAATTGCAACTCCAAAAATGTTGTGAGTGTGTCAAATGAGTAGTTTTTTTTTTTAATAAGCTTAAAAAGATAGCACACAATCCATCTGCCTAGCCTTTTCAACTATGTTGGGGTCAGCTTCCAGTCTAACCGTACGCAGCTGAATACCAGTATTTTATATGGAGCGACTGCTTACCTGACCTCCACAACCTAGTAACTAGGTAATACGATACCCCTTGGTAAAACTGGTTTTCAGACTTGCGGGCTTCTGACCACCCGTTACGACTGTCAATGATCCATGAATAACAACCAGGACCAACGGCCTAACGTGCTTTCGGCGGCACAGAACAGTCTCGATATGTAAAGATGGTCACCCAGTCACCCACACACGGACCAACCCCGGCAAGCGTAGCAAGCGTTAACCTGATGGATCGACTGTTTGTTATTACTTAGCCACGAGCTCCTCTCTCTAATAAGATAGCACAAAATAAAAACGAATATTGGCAGTGTAGTGGAAAGATGAATATTGTTGCCTGTGTACCAAATGGTTTGTTCGACTGCACATTGTTACCGACGGCCTGATAGTTACGGTTGGATGGGTTGTTAGGGATCTGAGATGGGAACTAACCATTGAATTTTGATGTACAATATGTATATAAAAATGAGAGCAGAAGAGAGTAAATACTGTGGACAGAATTTGATAAAATGTTATCTACTGCACTATAAATTCACGAGTCTGATGCTTTTATGGTTTTTTACTTAGCAATTTGTCTTCATGCCGCCATAATCTGCCAATAAATCATACAGGGCGTTCTATCTGTACATAATGGAATCTTTTGATACTTCTTACGAAAGTAATACTATTATTTTTAGCCCAGAATTACTCAGAATTTCGTAACATTTCCCACCCACAAAATACTTCAACGAAAGAAACTCAATATTTGATCCAGAAACACAATTATCCGCCCACATCCCGTTCATATTGCTTCCGATTAGTTCACTTCAGTAGGCAGAGAACACTTCCTTATGACCACACATAACGATGAGCATATTGAGAACCTCATAAATATAATAACTTACAAATACCCGGCATCTAGGGATCATTATTATTCTGATAAATCAGGTCAAGTACTGATTGCTTTCCCCTCTGTTATCAGTGCCGTCTGTATTAAAACCAGCTGAGAAAAGCGAAAGGAATATAATATTGAATATTTTTACCCTTTGTCCCTGAAAGGGTGTTTGGTTTGGTATGAAAGAGGAATTAGCAAGTGAAATAATTTATTATTAATTTATTATCGTTGGAAAATCCAGGCTGTGTTAATTTTTCAAGAAAATACGCCATACAATGTTGCGATTAGGTACCTATTATACGTGTACGTACAACTACAACAAATTGACAACTATTTAACGACTGGAATTTTATCAAGAAAATTATTATTTACTAATGTTAATTACATAATCCTGTATTCCCCCAAGGGTCAGGCAGATGTGCTCCTAATAGTACACCCACATGTCGCCAGTTATGTTTCAAAGTCCCAAGTAATAGGGGCGAGCCTATTCCCATCAACCGGGCACTAATTCGGACTCCGGGCTGCTGATAGAAAAACCCAATAATACTTTGCCTGACCTGGGAATCGAAACTAGGACCTCGTACCCAGTAGGAGCGCTTGCGACCACTAGACCAATGAGGTAGTCCGTTATGTTCATTATCTTTCGAATTATTATCTCCGGGCTCGTCTAATTAATTATGAGGTGTTACAATTCTCAATTCATGGTGGGCCGAGGACCTTCTGAAGGCGTCAGGAATCCGCTGGTTGCGTGTAGCACAGAACCGGTCGCAGTGGTGGTGCTTGGGGGATGCCTTTGTTCAGCAGTGGACGTCTTTCGGCTAAAATGATATGATGATGACGACAATTTATAAAGTAAGACCGTCTTTTCGTCAAAAGTTTTTCTTAAATAAATTTTATTTTTCGTTTTAGGCATTTAGCAACTGTAAAATTAGTTTAAAGAACCCATTTTGTGACAATTAGTTTAATCTGCGGACAAGAAAATTGTTTTAAACTTGTTTCAATTATCTTTGTTATAATTATTAACTGAGCCATGTATGTCAATCGGTGAACACATTACGCGGTGCTGGTGTTAATTTTGTAAAGGAAAAAGTTGATAGATCTGAATCCAACCGAGTAAAAAATACGTGTTTGAGTATTGTGATTATATATTTCCCGTAATAAAAATATTCTTCAAAAATACCAAACACGACAACGACCTACTTGTAACATAAACAAAAAGCTAAACAGCACCAAAAGCCCAAACGAAATTACCGCCAGTAGTAACCCAGAAACAAGTGTTCGAGACATAGATCCCAAGCGGCTTCCGTCTTTCCATATTACGTGAAATATCGGAAATAAACAATTCACAAAGTATGCCATAAAAAATGGGTGAATGCTCCAGAAATATAACCGGGTCCTGAAATAAACTCTGAGCACATAACTTGGGAGAAGGAAGAAAGTCACTGTACCCAGATTCAACACAATTGTAAAGTTAGAGAAATTAATTCATAAGCAAGTTGACAAAAAAATCAATCTTCCTAGCCTTTTCCCAACTATCTTGGGGTCAGCTTCCAGTCTAACCGGATGTAGCTGAATACCAGTATTTTACATGGAGCGACTGCCTATCTGACCTTTACAACCCAGTAACTGCGTAATACGATACCCCTTGGTAAGACTGGTGTCAGACTTTCGGGCTTCTGACGACTCGTAACGACTGTCAAAGATCCACGAATAACAGCTGGGAACAACGGCTTAACGTGCTATCTGAGGCACGGAGGAGCCTTGGTATGTAAAGATAGTCACCCATCTACTGACCAACCCCGGCAAGCGTGGCTTAACCTGTAGGCTCGACCCGTGCGGCTTGTTATTACTTAGTCACGAGCAGACAAGCAAGTTGACTACCAACCTAAATTGTCTGTTTAATCAAATCACATCTGTCATTTTTTGTCAATTTTATGAAATAAAACACGGCAAATTGGGGTAGGGTGTCAATTTGCGTAATAATTATTTTCCCATGTTGTACCTAGAGCAGAGTATGCCATGCCAGTCCCATAACAGAAAAGTTTTCTCATTGAAAGAAAATTCTCAACAATAATCATTTGACATTTGAATTCCTAATGAGGTTATGTTTTGGCAAAACTCAGAAAATTGTTCGTACCTATTATTTTCTTATGCTATTGTTGTTGAGCTCACCGAGTTCGAAACCAAATTGAGGTCTTGGTTTAACAACAAATCGTATTGATGTAAGAATGGGAAGTTATCTAACAATATACAACTGAATAACTTATTAATATCTCATACATATTATGGCATGATATATTTTAGCTGTATACTTAATGTGGTAATTTAAGAAATGGTATCTACAGCACGTGTAGCATGGACATGTGCTTCGTAGAAACGAAAGATAAAATAACACATTGAAGAAAGATTTCTTTATTAAAACTTAAGAGAATAAATTTAATGTCAATATGTACACAACGAGATAACTCCTACACTGCTACAAGGATCTTTTGGCCCTCAAATAACGTTGGCAGGGAGCGCTGTCGGTTGCGGGAAGTCCTGCGTTGCGGGGAAACCGTGGCCCCTGGCAAGGCAAGGGAAGGGACACGGGTGGGTTTTAGTTAGTTAGAATCTGACACGCCCTTCCGCTCCGCCCAGAGCGGAGAAGTCATTAATTTGATGAATGCCACCCAAAAAAAAAAAGAGAGCGCTGTTGGTAAATATTTTTGCAGATTTTTGTGCAATGTCACTTGAAATGTATTTAAAAAACAAAATGGCGGCGTTCCGATTTTGGACGCCACAATAACCATATAGCACTTTATGTCTATTTTTCATAGAGTTGAGATAGAAGTTGTCCAACTACGAGTGCAGGACGAGCATAGGTACTTGTAGACAAACCATTTGGTTAGGTTAGGTTTTCCTTTTTCAGTAGAATTAAACAACAACCGGGAGCAGTGGTGGCCCAGTGGTAACGGCCCCGACTTACGAGTTGTAGGTCGTGGGTTCGAACCCAAGCAGGCGCTTAACTTTGTGTAAATAATTTCATCACCACTGCTCTCAAAACGGTGAAGGAAAACATCGTGAGGAAACCGGCATGTCTTAGAACCAAAAAATTCGAAGACATGTGACATCGACCAACCCGCACTGGGCCCGCGTGGTAGATTACGGCCCAGTCCCTCTCACAGAGAGGAGGCCTGTGTCCCAGCAGTGGGAATATTAATAGGCTGATGATGATGAAACAACAACCAGTTCGCAAAAACACAACACAAGCTATAAATAATCCCCTCATGCTACCTGTCTGTTCAGTACAACAAGAGTCACAGAGAGTGTTTAAGATGGCGGCGCAGCGGTACGACCTGTATCAATCTAAGCAGACGTGGGTCCTTACGGGTGATGTAACGTAATCTGTTACACACTACAAGAGTACGCTCGCGTCAGCCATGATCAGTTGGGGAATGGGGAGTTGGCCGTAGTCTAAGCCACAGTAAGTATCACTTGACATGTAATATTGTTCTATTAAGTAATCAAGACAATACTTATCATCTTCTTCTTTCTTTTCGTGTGGTGTCAGAGTTTAAAATCCGCCCATGGGCCTCTAATTTGGCTTCACATGCCATCGAGAAATATCTCTCGGGCTTGGTGGTCCCAAGGCACGCACATCTGACTTTTCGGATTCATGTGCGTATTTTATAATTATCAAATGCTTCAAAAACGGTGAAGGAAAACATCGTGAGGAATACTTATCATAATACCTACTATATAGTATAAGACGTCTACGCACTTTATAAAAACACAATTTGGTGATTATGATCAAAAGATTGGTATTCAAAACCTATAACACATAATCAGCCCTTAATGTTCCCGCTGCTGGGACGCAGGCCTCCTTTCTGTAAGAGTTCTAAACCTAGTGAAGGCAAGCAAAATTGTTCCCCAAATCACAAACTACAAATCCCTTTGATAATTAAACTACTAAACAATTCCACGCATAACCATAAGCCACCTAAAGCCATCAACGAATAAATTGGATCCTCCTTGTAACGCGAGCATCTTGTTTCAATGCCAGATTCCATCAGTGTACCCCAAATGTTGCGAAATGGAGTAATTAATTTGATATCTTGTGTGAACATTCGGCAATGTATTGTGTATTGAAACGCCATTGACGTTAAATATAATATTTTAATTTCATACATGACATACTTGGCTACTTACAGGCTTTTTGCTTAGCATATAAATGTTATGGCCTTCCTATTGAGCGGTATACTTTGTCTAGTCTTATAAATCTCAGCACTAAATATAATTTCAAATTTTTATAAAGTTGCAATGGACGGATATTTGAACTTGTAGGCTTTAAACACATATTTTCCCGTCAAATCATTATATCAAGTAGGCCATTAAAAGGCTGTTTTCAACGTCAACATTTACAAGAAAATAGAATTGATTATATTTGTCCCTTCCAAAAGGTAGTTCTTTCTGTATGAAGAAGAAAGGGAAGGAATCTCCATAGTTAGTCTTTTAAAATGTTTAACAATATGTTCAATATAAGAATGCACTTCAATATGTTATGACGTTGTACCAGGAATAAAATTACTAGAATAGAATAGGTAGGTACTTTACAAAGTATTTTAACAAAAATTTCAACCGTAGACGATTTTTCCTAACTAGACTTTAAAGTTTTGTGTGGCGCTGGATAACATGTAATACTGTCTAACAATAAACCCACCATTTCAGGGCTTTGATAATGACTCCAAAAAAGCCCTTCTATGTTAGAGGGTTTGGTTTCCGCACTTAGTCCTTCAAGTGGACCATTGTGCGTGGGCCATGGCGGCCGCTTGGGGGGGTTATTCCAACCAGCCCACCTCCCTCCAGAAGTTAATTAAAACTCCTGGCCTGTTCACGGATGTTCCGTGAAAGATCTGGGTGATCCGAGGGTTTGTGTTCTAATCTGGGTGACGCCTGTGCATTCAATGAGCACGTGCGCGACGGTCTCCTCAGCCTCCATGCACGCCCTGCACAGAGGACTGTCCGTTATGCCTATTGTGTGGAAGTGTTTGTTCAGCGAGCAGTGTCCCGTGATGGTCCCCGTCACCAGGCGCAGGCCGTTCCTGTCCAGGCGTAGTAAGCGTCTGGTTAGACCGCTATCCAATGATGGCATAGCTTCTTTGGACTGCCTGCAGCCCGGTGTCGAGGCCCACCAATACTCCGCTTGTGTGTGGGTGAACTCTTGTAGCCACCTGCGTATTTGGTTGAAGGGGATGGGTACAATAGGCTCAGGTCCGCAGACTGCCGTGCTGGATCCTCGTCTAGCAAGCTCGTCTGCTGCATCGTTGCCTAGCGATCCGCTGTGTCCTTTTATGCATTGTAGTGTCACCGTGTTGCGGCCAGACAACGTTATTTGCTCTAGGGCATTGTGACATTCTAGTGTTAGCTTTGAGGTAATACATTTTTTCTGTAAGGATTGGAGAACTGAGGCGCTGTCGGAAAGTATACGTATGTGTGTATCCGTAACTCTCCTGGCTTTTAGGGCATGGGCCGCTTGTATGATGCCTACACACTCCGCCTGATAGACGGTGTTGAACATCCCCAGCGGGCTGGATATATTTATGTTGAAGTCGTGTGAGAAGACTCCGACTCCAGTGCCGGAGTCGGTTTTCGATCCATCAGTGTATACTCTCATCTCTTTCGGGCCTGAGTAGTCACACCGTTCTTCTGTAAGTACAATGTTGTAGTGCCTTTGAAAGTGGCGGTTTTCGGGGCTTTATCACAAGGTGATGCCATCATTGGTCGTCGTTTGATCGCATCTTCCTTTATGCGTGTGTGCTTAACTCTGGAGTCATTGCTAAGGGTTCCTGATAAATGGATCCTAAAGGCGGCCAAGGCCGCCTCCTCTCGCACAATGAGGTGCAAAGGTGGCAGTCCCAGCATTACCTGTAGGGCGGCGGTGGGTGTAGTTCTCATACTGCTCGTGATTGCAACACAAGCGAGTCGCTGCAGTCAAAAAGCCCTTTTAACTTGACTGTATCCACAAACCGGACCTCACAAAGCTGTTAAGCGACAAAAAAAAACTTTCTTCGTGGAAGAATATGTTTAAGAAACAGGAAGATTGATATCCCAAAAATAATCATAGTTACACCCATCCTTTTATTCAGAATTGCTTTTATTCAGGGTAACTTGTAAAGGTCAACGCGAAAACTCTGTTCGTAACAACAACAATAATAAAAAATAACTTTAGCCGAGCTTAGATTAAGATACAGTCAGGGAAATTATTTTTTTATTAAATTGACACACTACGTCAATTTACTCTGTCAATATAGTGATAGCCTGTTAATATAGTATTAAATATGCTGAACGCTGCAACGCGGCGACGCTCCCCGGGGTTGGTTCATGAATGGGTGACCATCTTTACATACCGAGACTCCTCCGGGCCTCGGAAAACAAGTTAAGTCGTTGGTCCCGGGGTTCATTCGTGGATCTATGACAGTCGTTACGGATCGTCAGAAGCTCAGAAGCCCGAAAGTCTGACAACACGTCTCACCAAGGGGTACGTATTACCCACCTATAGGATTGTGGAGGTCAGATAGGCTATGAACATACTGGTATTCAGCTGCATCCGGTTAGACTGGAAGCCGACCCCAACATAGTTGAAAGAAGGCTAGGCAGATTGATTTTTGAGTCAATATGCTGAACCAATAATTTCCCTGAGTTAACATAAATTTGAGAAACGTACCGTGAAATTTTTGACTCCATTATTAATGTTACGTCAGAAAGACGGAAGCAATAAAAGTATTGATGATGAATTCAAAGACTTGCAGGGCGTCACCACGCCTGAAGGCTATTTGAATGCAAACAGAATAATATAATGAAGAATGAGGATGTTCTGTGCTGTAGTATAGCTTGTCTACTCTGACAAATGACGCGCCCCACTACCGCATCACCCAAAGATATCCGCTTTATCGCGTACGTAAATGCGGTCGTGGGGCTCCTCATTTCAGAATGGACAAGCTATACTTGCATTTTTGCGTACAAATGTAGGATAGGTTCGTAGCAGGTTGCGTGTTGAAGTTTCTATCCATATATTTAAATATGCTAATATCTATTCGAGATGATACGCAGCAGCAACGCACTAACAACTCCTCGTATGCTTTCAGTTTCACGCGAGACTCAAGGTGACGTAACACACTTCAGGCCCAGGAATATGAATCTGTATGTGTAAACAAGTGCTGAATCACTGGTTAAAATAAATCCTAGAACGATGTTGTTAAGGATAATAGATTTTAGTTTATATCACTTTAATTACAGTACTGCACTTTAGATAATCTCAAAAAAAAATACGAGATGGTTCAACCTTGCAACAAGAAGACGCGAACCAGAAAACACGACTGGACATAGGGGTCTATTTATAAACGTTGCTTAAAGTTAGGTCATTATTAGTGTCTTAATTTTAAGCATCGTTTGTAAATAAATGTATAAACGCTTGTGTCAATTAATGCCAAACGATTTGTAATAAAATTAGGTAGGTACCCCATCCCTCACGTTTCTCAATATCACATCTGCTATGTTCCTGTTCATTATTTCTCCAATTTTGCCATTTTAGTGCACTCCTTATACAAAAACATGTTAATTTGAAAAATAATTTGATGGTTTACAAGATGAAATAAAAATTGAACAAGTTATCACAATAATGCACAAATAAGACTAATTAATTGAATAGAACTGAGAGGCACAAAAAGTACCATTTGAATCACTTAGTGCCACTTGAGTCGTGGGACTAAATAAATGAGACTAAAATGTGTGCCTAACCGATCTTTCAGAGACTTTTAGCACCTTATTTTTAGTCATTGATTTTAATTGAACTATTTTACTGCTCTCTAGTTTGTAAAAATACAGTCTTGTGTCGACCTCATGGCAATATTAAAATTATCAGTAAGACGGGCAACAACATTTGCGTAGTTAGTACCTAATAATAACGTTATTACGCGGTCACTCACAGCATTTGAGTGTTTCACTAATTTCTTGCGACAGACCTCTCTCCTTATCTCGAGTAACTTTGGCAGTTTGGAGGTTAGATAAAGATAGGTAGATATTATAGGTTAGTGATCGGTTTTGGAGCTAGTGATGAACTAAGGTTCATGCTGACAAAACACAATCAGATCTTAAAGATTTCAGTGTCCGATTAAACAAATGAACTTTAACGGCCTAAAATTAGTACTAAATGGTCACTGTCTTAATGCAGCAGACGTCACTTACATAATATGTTAAGTTTACTACACATGTCGTTAACTTGATTAAAATATTAGTGTACACCCACTAAAATAGAATCGTGAACTTGTGACCCTGAGGACAGTTCAGAACAAGGTGACACTTTAAAGATGAACACCCACTGCATGTCGTGAATGTTACAAATAGCACCCGCTCAAAGAGTATTAGCGTACGTATCTATTTCACTTAAAATCGATTCTGAAATTAATAGGACAATAGCTAGGCTATCGCAACATTACATGTCTACAATATTAAAATTAATAGCTTTTGTTTTTCAACATTCTTTTCACAAAATAAAAATACCAATTAGATGTAGGTCATCTATTAAAATGCATTCTGACTTACATAACTGGGGCGTTCTAAATATATGAAAACTTAGCAGACAGACTTACTAAATCGGAAAATACTCAGGGCAGCTCCATTTGAATATTTTAGTACTAGCTGCAACGGATTAGGTGAATTGGGTTAGCAATCTTACCACAAACGTAAACTGATTGTTTAGAAGTTATGCCTAATGCATGAATTCGATGTGCCAAATGAGGGACAAGTTATGTCTAATGCATGGATGAATAATCCTAATGGATATTTTTATTTATTTATGACTTTTTGATATTTAATGCCTTAAAACTAACAAAATCAATCGTACGAGCCATGTGCGAAAAAGGCGAATATCCATAAAAACTTTCAACCCCATTTAACCGCTTTAGGGGGCCAATTTCATTCGCTATATATACTCTTGTGCAAAATTGCATGCTTCTACCTAGAGTAGGCAGTGCATTGTCTGTCAGTGAAAGGATTTAAGATTTTTATTAATCAGATAAGTTTGAAATCAACGATAGCCGCCCTATAATTATGCAAAAAAAATACACTATATACACAATGATACATTTTAGAAATTAATGCGTAAATGAACATATTATTATACTTATGCAAACACCTAATATTGTACTCTAAAACTAGGTCACTTCCCAGTAAAAAGACCTTCAAACTAAAAGGTCTAACTTCTATAATAAATTCGACACAATTGTATCTGCGAGCCACATTAATTATAACCCTTAACCTACATGTATAATCCCTAAAACAATTAGTAGGTGTTACGTAAGTCATCTCAATTGAAACTGAAGTGAGCAGTAACCTACTTTATTATTTAGAACACTCAAATTAAGTGGATTCCTATTCATTAAAGAATTACGAGATTCAAAAGGCTATTTTTTAACGCACCAAAGCTGACAGCGACCCAGATAAGGCACATTGTCTGCAACTGGCACTCATTTCCATCAAACAATGCTTATAATAGTAAATAAATTATTGGACTTCATCGTTGGTCTTGTGGTCGCAAGCGCTATTGTTGAGCATGAGGTCCTGGGTTCCATTGTCAGGTCGCGCAAAGTGTTGTTGGGTTTTTCCATCAGGAATTTCACAGTAGCAGCCCGGAGTCTGGATTTGTTCCCGATTGGTGGCAATAGGCTCGTATAGTAGGTATTTCGAGGTATTAGGATCAGGGTGTAAAGTTCACTCATCCTCTTTAGAAAACGGAGGATCCTCCGACCAGACGGGTGTCGAGTCTGGCGGGCAACTGCCCAACTATATATGTCATACGCGCGGTTAACTAAAATTGCGCGATGCGCGATTTTGTGTGACGTCGGGTCTTTGATGCGTAGTTCGCTTGTGGCAATGTAGATGTCGCCACAGGTACATGGGACTTTAACATAGCAAGCGACACATGTGGGTACTATAAGGTACACCTCTGCCTAACCCTGCGGGGACTACAGGCGTAATATTGTTGTGTCTGTTGTATTCGTACAACTTGTTAGTTGAATCAATTATGAATACAGAGAGTTGTAACCACATACATGGATATATTCCTGATATATATCTAAAATAATATTCCCAGTCTAATCCACTGACATCTGACATCGAATGTAACACAAATTCAACACTATCGCGTTAATTACTATATTAATGCTAACATTTATATACACAAAATCCTTATAACAATAAATTTATCTCAGTAGATATCGGAATTGTAACTGAGTTACTGAAGCTAATAGTTCTGTAGCCTACAGTCTACTGACTGAGGGCAACACTGGCGGTGGCTGAATATTTAAAGGATTAACTGGCAACCCTTTGATTCTGTTACTATTTTGAGAGAATATGTACGTTTATTTCAAGTGTGATTGTGAAAGATAAAGTATTATCAAGTTTTTATCATTAGGTATTCAAATGTTTACAGTACCTATTTATGGCCTGTTTCACGAACTCCGATAAGGTAAGTTGCGGTAACCAACTTCATAAAACTCCATATTATTTTGAGATTAGAGATAACTTTATTGTCAGAAGAATACAATAATTTACATGAGAATATTAAAATTAAACTTATGTCAATACTGTTGGGCGTAATATAAAACAAGACATTTGTACAATAATTATTTTGTGGGTAGTTAAAAAGACACCCATCAATATTCGCTTCTTACACGTGCTATTTTAAATACCATTAATTTATCTGGAACGCACTAAGGTACAAACACGGTACAGGTACAAACACGGTACGTACAGGTATAAACACGGTACAGGTACAAACACGGTACGTACAGGTATAAACACGGTACAGGTACAAACACGGTACAGGTACATAACATTTGTTTTTAGTTTTCTAATTTGCCCCTAAAAGTGTGCCTTGACCCTCATTATACAAAATTCATTTAGTTACGATACACATCCGTGTTTGGGTTACAGAAATTCTATTCGAATGTGGCTGTCATAGACGGGCAGAAAGACAGATAGACATACCACTGATTCTATATGGATTTCGTTTTTTCATTCGGACGTACGGAACCCTAGAAACAAAACTGTTTCTGTTACAGAAAGTTCAAAATGCAGCTCTTCCGACCGGCTTTTACAAATATCATAAAGATTACCTATACTTGTAAACTAATTAATAATAGGTACCTCTACATAAATAAGATTCTTCATATCAGATGTCTGATAATACTAATTAGCGTTACCTTTGGCCTAAGATAATTAGCTGGTGCCCTAATTACTTAGAAGACAAGCAAGCGAGACTGCTCATTAGTAACTTAGTTAACTTACAAAGAAGTAACCGCCTTGTTATTGAAGTGACTTTAACTTGGAACTTTAAACTGTTCTTGATGGTTTGGAATACCTACTTGTTTGTTTTCAGCAGGTCTATTTAGTGTTGATTAGAATGGTAGGTACCTATTGAAGAATTACATAAAGAAAACAAAATAAGATAAATAGTATTAGTAATTTTATTTATTTTGGCGAAATGTGGGTGTTCTAAGGTCCTGCCTAACCCTGGTGTAACAGGTGTGATGTTATCATGTGTGTGTGTGTGTATGTTTGAATTTCAGTAAATAAAAGTTCTGTAAGTCATGAAACTTAACCTAACAATTAAATTAGTGCCCTTAGCTGTTGTGGTCAGTAGTTCTGAGCCGGAAGCAAAGATGACAAAAGTAACTAATGACGTTTTCGTTTAAAATCATCACGTAAGAAATTCAAACAAAACACGTCCTTACTGACCCATAAATATTTCAAGCAACTGCTTAGCAACCGAAGAGTGATCGAAGGGCCAATCTCCCGTGGCACTTGACACGGTGACCGGGTGTCGTAGAGGACCATCGAGATGCTGCATCTGGGTTATTGGCTGGCCTGACAGAAAAGATTGATGTAAGCATGTAAAGAGATTTTGCTTACTAACGACTGGAAATTTATCTTTTTATCTTTAAGTGAGTGCTAAAAAGCCTGGGATAAGCAACGATTAAAAGCGACGCCTTTGTGTGATAAACATGTAGATAGAACGTCAACGCAGTCTGTCGCTGAAAATCAGCGCTGGGGCTCTGTCTCGCATAGGGTCGCAGCATTATGCTGAGCGATGGCCGTTTTGCGTGGATATGACGCATATTTTCTACCAACTTGTTCTTTTTTGTTTTGTGTTTTTTCTTTGCGTCATGTTTACCGGAAATAAACGATTTTTCGTTTTGTGAAAAAATCAACATACCAGAATACAAAAAATACCTTTTAGGTACTATGTGCCTACTGCAATCACAGATCCGCTATCTAATTACGCAACACATTTTCGTAAACGATTCCGACTAATCTGTTTCATTTTGACAGTTCAACAACATTCATTGCGCTATTTACGTTGTTGAGCAGATTTTTTTTCGAACTTATGAAGCAATGGATTTCCAATCTGTTTCAAAACGATTCAAATTCTGATTGATCGTGAATTACGTAATTAGGGTACCGACAACTAAGAGCAAGGTACCTAATTGAATATGGTGAATACTATTCTGTCACAAGCATATTAATTTGTGTGGTGTCATGTTTCATTCAACCTTTAACCCTATTTTGGAGGAAATCTATCGTACTATAGTCGATAGCTTTCACCCAAATTTTGTCATACATTTCATAATTTCCATAAATAGTCAATACTGGGTCATACGTGGTACATACGTGGCCATATTTACTAAGTGAAGTTGATGATTAGGACTAGTAGGTCTACTAAGCCTAGGTACATACCAGCCTTATAATAAAATGGTGGAAGTAGGCCAGTCATATGGCCGGTCAATATAACCGCCTATAAGGATTTTATCACCTAGCCTGGTTACAGGGATCTTTCCTTTCGAAACGGGAGTGTAAAAACAACATTTTTGACTTGATAGCTCAAGAAAATAAACAAGAGGTCAAAATGGATGAGCTTTTCGACTGAATTGGCACAAAACAAGAGAACACGTTGGTGTGAATGAAAGAAAATTAAATTATACTTTGAGGCAAAAAAGATTGTCACCTACAATTATGCTAAAACAATGCGAATTGCTTTTTGGCTGAATTTGATTAAAGGAGTGTCCATGGAGTGTCTTGTCCGTTCTTTTCTTTAAGAACCTATTACACTTTTTAATTGGCAACTAACTTCCTTTTTCTGACTGATCGACTTCTTTCAAAGGTGCCTGTAAATAGTTTTAATTGAAATAAATGCTCAGTTTGAGTTTGAATTAACATAAAAATGCACTAATTGCATAAATGCAGTAACATCTGGTCTACACAATCCATAAATTAGCAAAATCGTTAATCCATCATCATCTAAATAGATCCTTTGGCTCTAGTGATAAATAAACAGTCGAGACCACTCGGAACCACTCGGGAGGGGTCGGGACTGATCGTCCTAATACCCAAGAGGCTTTTAACGTAACCCGGGACAACTTAGGAATATTGTCGGCCGATCAAACGATAATAGTGTTCAGGGCTGCGTGGAAACTGCTTACAAAGTAATACCAGACTATGAGACAAGTTTATGGCATTTTCGAAAATGTTACGAAAATAAATTACATTTTTAGTCAACAATTTCATATCGTTGCAGTGTCTTATCGTAGTAGCAGTATAACTATACTTAACAAAGTTTTAATCAGTGTTAAGGGCCCTAGAGTCCTACTTCTCTATAACTTCTGGCATAGTTCACAAACCAATAAAGTCTTCCAAATCAGACATTATTGCTTTTAACTAAACTCAAAAGCGAATTCACTGGTCAAAATTAATGTCAAAATCAATAATAATTAAAAAGTTAATTTTAACGATTGATTTTGACTTTGTTTTTTATTTTTTACTAAAGGGTCCCCCTAAGTAACCATTAGATGTCTCTGAATGTAGCAGTAAGTGACATTCTATCAGAGTTAAAAATGACGGAAATAAAAAAAAATTGTGTTTTAATACCTACCGCAAAACATTGGTCAATTCTGTTGAAAAATGTCGTAATAACACGAAACGTTTTAAAAACGATTGCCGCTTGTCTAGGCCCGTTAGATAGTTGTATAAACACAAGCACAATAAAAAATTACCACCGCAGTAACGATTCGTTTTATTTTAGGAACTGTGCCAATTTCTAAATACAACTTATATTTCTGTTAGCAGTTACCGACCCCTGAAAACCTCACCACAATTCCTTATGAAACAGTCCACTGTTACTAAGTGTGGAGCATCGATCGCGGTGCAAGCATCGACCGGTGGGAAGCAGGTCACTTGGTCGTTCACCGGCTGCCGACCTCGCTTGCAATGCAACTGGCGGCCAACAGCCAGCGTTTGGCCAATGTTTGTTGTGGCGGATTCTGAGGTACGACTCTTTTCCCGTGTATTTTTTTTTGCTTGATTGATTTTGATGATTTCATAGCTTTCGCATGTCGCAAGTCTTGTGCAGTAACCACTCAAATGTAATTGGCTAAAGAAACAGTATTTTGATACATACTCATACACATTTTATTCCACTGACGTGAGGCGCTTCAAATTGATAAGAAAACAGTATGGACCTCACGAAAGTCTATTCATCCCAGAAAAAGAGCGTGAAAATAAATCAAGTCTAAAGTCTACCCGACTGAGTTTTTTATTCAGTAAAGGCGCGATACGTTCATTACAAGCCTACAATATTGTTATTCAAGTAACAGCCGTTGTAACAGATCAATTTGTCTGCATTACCCTCTAAATATGTATTCAGGGAGCTAGCAAGGCTAGACCCGAACAAATTGACGTGCCTCCCGAACTCCCGAATGGTGGGATCAACTCATTTCACACAAATCCCTCGTTGTATACAGTAGAAAAAACATGTAGTTGATTTATCAAAAATCTACGTTCATGTTTAAGGTAATTTATATATTGTAATGTATGTGTTTTCTTAGAAATAACTTAACACAACATCTTTACATTGAAATAAGCTTATTAATTCCAAGAATTTTGGTTACTAAACGATATTATTAAATTGAATATACGAATTAATTTTAGTAACATTTAGTAAGCTTAATATTGAAGTTAAAAACATACAACTTAGTCTGCACTAAAAGATCAAAAATTACTGACAAATTATTGTTTATGTTTGAAGTTATTCACCTGGATAAATAATCTAATGTTACTAGATACTTAAATGTACGCAATGTTGCTCAAAATAATGTTATAGATCTTTACTTGTCTTATTACAAAAAAAAAGTCTTCAGTTGATCAAATATATAAATTACAATAGCAAGAAGAAATACTTTGCAACAAGTAGGAAATACAGCCGTGATAAGACCTTTCAAAATTTAATTCTGAATTCGAGACATCTAATGAAAATAATAATGACAGAAAAATATTTCATTTAAATCTCAATATTCTCTGCCTGTCCTTAAAACCAATTGAGATGACTCCAATATAGAAATAAAAATCAATTTGAGTAACAAGTAATTCACATTATTTATCAATTATCTTTCTTTCTTGAATTTCAGAGAACGTACAATACCAATCTTTAAAACATAGAGTCAATAAATTCAGTAATAAATCAGTTGAACTCTAAACAAAGATGCCTATTTGAAGATTCTACGTAAGATTAACTACATAGCAATTTGTGATTTTAATCATTTATTGAACTTGGGCCACAGTTTTAAATCTATTCTCCAAGCAAGTATAACTTGAAAGATTTCTTTGTTGGAATTGAAAAGCAAATAAATGAATATCGAAATATTTCAAGTTTTATTAAAGTTCTTGTAAAGCTTCTACTATTCTCAGCGGATTTGTCCATCACTTTAATCAATATAGTTTCAAAGATGATACGTAATCTAGAGATCAGCGGCAGACAGACATTTGATGTCTGTTCATAGTTAATCTGGAATCAATTTTGAATATTGTATCCTCAGGAAAGTAATGAGACTTTCAGTGTTTTTTCGTCAAAAGCTTATTTTTTCCAGTTTATTTGCGGGTGAAAACATCACTTACATTTAGGTCTTCTGAGACACTGAAAGTTCTTTATTAACACCGAAATATAAATACATAATTTATATAATAATTACTAATATTAATAACTAATAATCTTAAAATATGTAACTACATGAAAATCAGCCTCCTTTTTTGGCTTCGCCACAGTTGGTTAAAAGGGGGGTAAAGAAATCACAGGGCACCAACAAATTCGTCCACATAGCTGCCAACCGGGATAGCACCCAAAACCTAAAAATAGACCACCTCTCAAGTCTCTTTGTTGCAAATTGTGTGGCAAATCCTAACACTACAATATAATATTATATTTATTATAATGATTTGTAACAAGAAGGTATGTGGCGGTCCAGACAAGTGTAGGTGGGTAGTACTACGGATGGCTGATTTTCTTTGAGGCAGTGCTTTAATTAATTATTATCCACAAAAGGTAAAGGTAGTTCCTTGCTCTTGTTTCTTGTTCATTATTGTATGTATATATATATATATATATATATATATAATACATAGATAAGTATATGCTTTATGTGTGTTTGTATTTATTGTATATGTACATAAATGGTACACCACTGACTACCTGCAGTATTGTCTCTCCTTTTTACTTTAATCCATCCAAAGGTTGTCTGTAAAAGATCGCTTTTAGCGATAAGACCGCCCATTGTGTCACCCTATGTAAAATTTCTACATTTATACCTGTACTTTTTTATGGTGTACATAATAAAGAATATTCTATCTATCTATCTATCTATCCACTTGCGAGATTTTTTTTTTGTACCTACCTATTTCTTTAATTAATTTTATGGGTAATTAACTTTCCTTTAACATCATTACATTAGTAATTAGCATCTTTTTCAGAGGCAACAAGAAAAAACCTACAACTAATATAACTAGGTTATCTAATTTAACCTAACACAAAATGATTTCTCAAATATCTTGGATTAACCAACCAACCTTCTGAAAAATACTCCTAGAAGCAAACGCAGTCACGAAAAATCGCACAAAAACGTCGCACCGTCTGTCCTCACCAATAATGCACCAACACTGGTTTGCATTCAAGGAAATGGAACAACATAAATTATTTCAATTCCATTCTCAGCGAGGTCACCGGAATTATGTCCATGAAGAAAATTATAGATGGCATTTCATTTTAATTGTGATTCCACATTTCAGCCGTGATTTAAAAATGCTTTCCTTTATGAATACTGTAACGCATCTTGTTACCTGTGGACATTATCGTTCGGTCTAAGGTAGGAGTCACTAAATATCGGACCGCGGCGGTCGGGATCCAGAACGCCGACCTTTTTTGTGCGGACCGTAAGTAAACAGTAAAATTTATAACTACAACTATGTAAACATAAAAAAAAAAAACAGTTTTATCTTGCATCATTTTTACACCAGACTTCAGAAAGATAATACGGAGTAAAACATGTAATTTTTCACATTACTATTAATTAATTATTACTTTTCTATTTTTGTTCTTTATTACTTAATAAAAAAATATTAAGGGATCTTTCCGTTTTACCTATTTGATACATATTTTTTTAAATCTTGGTTGCGAATTATCGTCTACCAAAAGGACCGCAACAGTTACATTATTTTTTAAATGAATCTCCAATGAAACTACTTGGTGATCCCTGGTCTAAGGGCACGTCATAATCTATGCACTGTGATCTATTGTGACAATTGTGAAGGTGAATTTGAAGTTTCTTAGTATTTTCTTTGAATGTCACAATGACTTGATATTGCTTCAATGTCCCCTTTGTCTTTTTCTAACGTCGTTTGATATTATTATGTTTAAATGTGGTTCTTTTGTTAGATCCTTATGTTTTCTTCTTTTATTATAATCATTTTTATTAAAAGTGGTGTCGTAAGAAAATCAAATTAAGGTAAACCAACCCAAAAAAAAAAAAAAACTGTACCACAAATCACTAAATTATACACTTAGCGCTAAACGAAAACATCGTCCCGTTGCTGTCAATTGTTTGACATTTAGTAATGTGTTGTGCATGCGGGCCTTAATGATTGTACTTTCATCGCACAGCAAAAACTGCCATTATATTCAAAGAATTTCCTTTTACGAAGTTGTCACAAGTAGACGCTTCAGATGCTGCGCCATTCCCGAGATATCGATTATCTTGACACAGACAGTTGCTTATCGGGATAAAATAAAATACAGGGTGCGTCAACTGTGGACTGAAGGAAACTGTTACCTAATGGCGCGTGCTGACAGCCGTTATAAAAAGATCATACTGTATTTTGGAGTGACAGGTTTTTTCGTAACAATCTACGAAGATTGTAGACCTAATACGATTTATCGAAAGTTTTTAAATTACTTTCTTATTTTTATTAGAAGATGGACTTCTTTGGTTGTGATGTTCATTTCACATTATCCAGTATCACTGTATTAGCTATAGTAGATGTCATGGGGTGATGTTTAGGTAGAGCCATATTTCTAATCCAACACAAAATACAGGTAAACCTATGTTAGAAGCGGATAACAGCGATGCGAAACTCCTTTTGTTTTTGTCTTTATTTGTATAGTTAGTTAGTTATCATAATCACCATATCAGTCTTTAAAATTAGTACCTAGAATAATAGTTAGTCTTGTTAAAAGCAATTTAATGTATATAAAATAAATGTAAGAAACAGTTTTTCTCTGTATGTTTAAATTTCAAACCTAAATGAGCAATTACAGAAAATTAAACGTCTGTAATCGCTCAATCGCCAACGGTAATTGTATTCTCGAGCGGTGACGTCAGACCACAGAGCACGTCAGACCTTGTGGCCTGCCATAAACAACTGGTGTGGCCCAATTTTCCACTTCACAAGTTAATCTTTATCCCGCCCCGAGCAATGATACTTGTTATACACCACGTTGTAGAAAGATGCAGAAGATTCATATAAAAGTTGGAAATGCCATGGTTAAAATATTTGCCACTTTCATGCCGTAGTAAAAACATTTGCCGGTCAGTAAGGTGGCTGACTGCCTAGCATGCGCCGGACCTAACCTGTACCCTACGACTGATGGGCGTTATTTTTATGCATAGTTAATGGTTATTTATTTACATAACATAATTTTACTTATATCTTATTTCTCATATTTTACTCGAAAAATTTATTTTTTAAAAGCTTTTATTCAACTTGCAATGTTTGTTTGTTTGTTTGTTTGTTTGTTTGTATGTAAGTTAGTATGTTTGTTTAGGTGGATTCTTGCAAGCTGAATTAAGACCACTTCCTCTAACTCCATGGAGTTGATATTTTACATGTTGGTTCAATTCCGATGACAATACATTTTTATGACAAACATGACCTGATTGGCTACCCAGGATTGGCTCCAGACGAGGGAACTCCTCAACGGCCAATAGTACAGACACAAAATTTTATATACGCTTTCATTATAATGGTCTGTTTTAAATTCCACCACGATCTGGCTACTGCATCCAGGATTGGCTTCAGACGAGGGAACTCCTCAACGGTTAACAGTACAAACAGGAAATTTTATATACGATTTTATTATCACGGTCCGATCTAAATTCCACCATGATTTGGCTGTTGCACCCAGAATTGGCTTCAGGCGAGGGAACTCCTCAACGATCAACAGCGCAGACACGAAATTTTATATATCCTTCAATTATGATAGTCCGTTCTAAATTACACCATGATCTGGCTGCTGCACCCAGGACGGGCTTCAGATGAGGGAACTCCTCAACGGTCAATAGTACAGACACGAAATATTATATACGCTTTAATTATGATAGACTATTCTAAAGTCCACCATGATCTGACTGCTGCACCCAGGATTGGCTCCTGACGAGGGAAGTCCTGAACGGTCAACAGTAGAGACACGAAATTTAATATATGATTGAATTATGATAGTCCGTTTTAAAGTCCATTATGACCTGACTGCTGCACCCAGGATTGACTCCAGACGAGGGAACTCCTCAACGGCCAACAGTACAGACACGAAACATTATATACGCTTTAATTATGATAGACCATTCTAAAGTCCACCATGATCTGACTGCGGCATCTAGAATTGGTTTCAGACGAGGGAACTCCTCAACGGTTAACAGTACAAACAGGAAATTTTATATACGCTTTAATTATCACGGTCCGATCTAAATTCTACCATGATTTGGCTGTTGCACCTAGGATTGACTCCAGACGAGGGAACTCCTCAACGGTTAACAGTACAAACAGGAAATTTTATATACGCTTTAATTATCACGGTCCGAACTAAATTCCACCATGATTTGGCTGTTGCACCTAGGATTGACTCCAGACGAGGGAACTCCTCAACGGTTAACAGTACAAACAGAAAATTTTATATAGGCTTTAATTATGACGATCCGATCTGAATTCCATCATGATTTCGCTGTTGCACCCAGGATTGGCTTCAGGCGAGGGAACTCCTCAACGATCAACAACGCAGACACGAAATTTTATATATCCTTCAATTATGATAGTCCGTTCTAAATTACACCATGATCTGGCTGCTGCACCCAGGACTGGCTTCAGACGAGGGAACTCCTCAACGGCCAATAGTACAGACACGAAATATTATATACGCTTTAATTATGATAGACCGTTCTAAAGTCCACCATGATCTGACTGCTGCACCCAGGATTGGCTCCAGACGAAGGAACTCTTCAACGGTCAACAGTACAAACAGGAAATTTTATATACGCTTTAATTATTACAGTCCGTTCTAAATTACAGCATGATCTGGCTGCTGCACCCAGGACTGACTTCAGACGAGGGAACTCCTCAACGGGCAACAGTAGAGACACGAAATATTACATACGCTTTAATTATGATAGACCGTTCTAAAATCCACCATGATCTGACTGCTGCACCGAGGATTGACTTCAGACGAGGGAAGTCCTGAACGGTCAACAGTACAGACACAAAATTTAATATACGCTTGAATTATGATGGTCCGTTCTAGAGTCCATTATGACCTGACTGCTGCACCCAGGATTGGCTCCAGATGAGGGAACTTCTCAACGGTCAACAGTACAAGCAGGAAATTTTATATACGCATTTAATTATGATATTCCGTTCTAAATTACAACATGACCTGGCTGCTGCACCCGGGATTGGCTCCAGACGACGAGATTCCTCAATAATTAACAGGATAAACACGACATTTTATACATGGATATGTATAATGTGCTATTATACTTTAATGGAATTCAGGGTCTGATGATGGAGCCGGAAGATTAACATAGGAACTTCAAAAAAAAACTAGACTACCATCGAGTTTGAACTAGTTGGTTTTGTCTTGACTAGAACTATAGCCCAAAGTAGTATCCAGGGTCTGATGATAGAGCTGAAAAGAGATGACACATAGAAAGTGGTCATAGAAAATCCTCAACTAAATAAGATCTTTTGTCAAAAACTATTTCCCGAGGTGTAGTCTAGGGTGTGATGATAGTGCCGGAAGGTAGCCACAGGAAAACCTCAACTTTACAAGGTAGCCCTGTTGTGTTGAACTCGTTGGATTTGTTTAGACAAGTGAAAGTGACAGAACAGATATTTTATCAAAATACTAATGCTAAAAAACACAAAATAAAATATTAGTAAAAATCTTTTTAAAACAAGCTTTTATTGAACTAAAAAGTACAAAATAAACCTTACGTAAACAGATAACTTTAATGTTTTCTTAAAAGCTTGAGGCGTGAACGTCCTTTTAAACATAAAGATAAGCCTCAAGCTTTTAAGAAAACATTAAAGTTATCTGTTTACGTAAGGTTTATTTTGTACTTTTTAGTTCAATAAAAGCTTGTTTTAAAAAGATTTTTACTAATATTTTTGTTACTATGTTTCATAGACATTTCAGGTTATCTACTGAAATAAAAATGCCTCAACACAGAATAAGACTACAAAACTGCATTTATTTGCACAAACCAGTAGTAACTAGCCAGTTGTTTTATTGCCCCTTCTGCGTTTTCTTGGTCATTGTCCCTATATCCAGGCCAGGGGTTTCAAAAGCGAAAAAATAAACGTCTTTTTCTTCAATCTTCTCAGTAATAGATTCAGTTGGTGGTAATGCCGGTTGTGTAATAAACTTAGTGTTGTGTAACCCTGAACGCTTCTCTGAACTCTGAGATGTTTTAGAAAATAAATGTTTATCTTAATGTTTTTTTTTCCGTCACTGTATTTTATGAATGAATTTTGTTGAGAAGATAGGTACTAAAGTAGTCAATAAAATTTATGTTCTCGTAACTTAAGGCAAGGCTGTTAATTTTGCTTTATTAATTGTTTTAAGTTATTAGGCGGAGACTTAATGACACAGATTTAATTTAAGGTGTTAAGTTGACGAAGTCTTGCTATTTGGGACACTTTGTAACTGTCACCTAGGTGATGGGTTAGATTATTCAATCACTGTATTTACTTATAATTATCAAATTGGTATTTGAGACTTTAGAATAGGTACAATAACCTCATATTTTCACTAAGTTTGCCAAAGTTGAACTACAAACTTGTCACTCTAATCCTAATTAGAGAAAACTTAAGCCAAACTATAACATGATACATCCATAATTGTCTCATTGCAAGAAGGAGATGAAGCTATACAGGAAGTATCCTACCATCCCCTTTTCGCATCGGAACAATGATGGCTTTAACACTTCATCGCACACCATAGTGAACGCTACGTAACTCTATGCCGGTTATTGTTAGCAGCCTATTGTCAGCCGTTGCAGGGTTATTTTGAGCCAAGCTATTACTGATATCAAGATGTGAATAGACGAGGAACTAAAGAGCTGATTATTATATGAAAAAGGTTTTGATTGCTTGAAGTTGACCTTACAATGATTCCCAATGAACCCAGGTCATGTTTTACCTGTGTGCTAAAATTCATCCAAATCCGTTCAGCCGGTAACGCGTGATACTCTAACAGACGGACAGACAGAGTGACTTTCGCATTTCATTATAAATGTATTGTGTATGATGATAAAGTATGGATACTAAATGATCTAGATCTTATAGCGTGCATTAAAACAGCCTCCTCGTGGCAAGCCTAAAGAATTTCGTAAGGGAAAAATTTATACTTTGCCAGAGAGACACATCATCATCATCTAAGCCTTTGCATCCTTCCTTTGCATCTAGCCTTAGCCCAACTATGTTGGGGTCGGTTTCCAGTCTAACCGAATACAGCTGAATACCAGTATTATTCCTACATGTAGCGACTGCCTTTCTGACCTTCACACAACCCAGTTACTGGGTAATACGATACAAATGATATTATTACAAAAAATATTGTTCAAAATAAAAATAAATGCAATAATGTTTGTTAGTAATAATATCAGTTGACTTCAAAAATGTTATCATCTCGGCTTGCTACATAATGTTATGTCTTCAGGCCGATTAGATTGCGCACTCACGCACTTGAGGGGATTAAAATCTAAGTTCATCCCCTAAATTCTACAAGGTGAATTTAAGAGTGGTTTTGGTTCATCACTTAGAACGTTTTTTTTAGAGCACGCTGTGGTGCACGAGAGTTTTAAAAGTTACTATATTACGTGTGATTAATATGATTACACCCACACACACAGAGTAGATGTGATTGATGTCGACCTGAACACACACCCTCACACAATAATTGTGTGGGTGTTTAGGTCGACAGATCCTAACCGGGAGTACTTTTTAATAACAGAGCCGACCCGGCTCGTGTGACAAGTTCTGTTCGGTCCTCGCTGAATCATGTTCGGTTCACATCGGCACAATTCGAGCTAAGCCTTTTCCCGAACTTAATATGTTGTTATGATAATAACTACATAATTATAGCGATAATGCCGACCCGAACATGTGTAGCACCCCTAAGAAATGAACATGTTCAGCCCGGGCGTAATCTATGTGATAAATAATTTTATTAAAAAAAATTACCCGTTGCATCAATATTGTTCATAAAAATATTTCGTCACAGTTTTATTTTTTTGTCCTGTTAAGTAAAAATAAAACGTATTCTTAACAATAAGTATCGGATAAACGGAATCACTCAATAAATCTTAGTTACTATTAATTCCTTTTGAGAAGTTTTCTCAGTACCACTTAGTCACACTCACAAGTTTTATCCTGGAAATCGTAATAAACTAAACCCACTATATTCTTGAAATATATAATATTCTTGTTGTTTATCTCATTCAATATCTTTCCGATACAAACAGTCTTACTAGGAACAACTTTTATTAATTGTAAGTCTTCGTCTCTTTAAACAAATGTGTATGTTTTCACTGTATTGAACGAAAAGTTTCTTTTTATTTCCTTCGAAAGAAAACACGAAATCTTCTTCACAATAATTATCCTCAGTTCAATTCAACCGGTATCAAGTTGAATCCCTATGATTTATGATGACACACATAAGAACTTTTCTCATTATTTTGTAGTATAAGCGAAAACAAACACACTAACAAGTGTGACATTCCATAATTAGGTGTTTCAAAAGGAAGGAGAAATTTATTATTTTGATCATACCTTCGTTTTTAGGGTTCCGTACCCGAAGGGTGACAAACGGAACCCTATTCATAAGCCTCCGCTGTCCGTCTGTCTGTCAGCGAGCTCTATCTCATGAACCGTAATAGGTAGGCAGTTGAAAATTTCACAGATTGAGCATTTCTATTGCCGTAAGAGCAACAAATAATAAAATTAAAAAATAAAGGGGGGTCGCCATACAATAAAATTAAATTTTGAAAAAAAAAATATCTGACCCTGGCATGTGGGGTATCATTTTCTAGAGCTCATCGAGTAGAGAATAAATATAATTTTTATTTGTTTTTATCTTCAAAAATGATGAATTAGGGGGCCGTAGAAGTTGTCTGTTTTAGACCATTTTTATACGAGCTCTATCTCAACAACTAAACAAATTAGGAATTTGAAACTTGTGTGTATCATGTAACATATACTGTTTATAATCAACAAATACTAAAAACGCCGATTCATAACGTATTTTATATAATATGGCCGATTTTCTGCAACTTAAAGTAATAATTTTGTATTTCATGCTAATATTATGCGATATAAATTCCACAGATAACTATTTAATAGTCGGAGTAATGACATGGAATTAGTAAGTACCTACTATCATGGCAGCATATACTATTTCGATCATTTAAATTTCGATCATCCAAAAAGGTCTACAAAATAAACTTTCTTCACAAGATTTTAAAACCGGCCAGTATTTTTTGAGTTTAAGAACTTTATCGACTTTTTTCAAAGTATCCCTAGACGGTGTTGATGTGTGTACCTCGTGTTAAAACTACACTCCAATAGACAATATATTCAGTAACATTGAAATGAATGCTGACACATACAGTGTACTATTCAGTTACCTAGCTTAAACCGTTGTGGATACAATTTCATATTGAGAAAAATTATTGGTGTAACAATATTCGGTCATGGCGGCCAATCTCAACGGAGACTGGCCTTCGGCGCGGGAGATATTATAGTGCACAAGTGTGTGCGCAGACACGAGTGCACTCTCTCTTCCCTCACTCTCATAGTCCGATGGGATGTGTAAAAATAATAAGTAAGAAATAATAGATTTCTGTATGACTATCAAAAATAACGTAAATAAATACCTGTATTGACCCGTGCGTTTGCACTGGCGAAACATCACGACAAAACATGTTGAAATCTCTAGTTCCTGTCAAACATTGTATGAAAAATTGACAGAAAATAGAGATTCCAACATTTGTTTTGTTGTGAATGTTTCGCCAGTGCAAACGCACAGTTATAATAAAAATTTGGCGTACTACTTACATTATATTTTGTACAATATAGTCTGATGTAGCAAGAGAAATCCTTTTATTTATAAGTAACTAGCTTTACCCGGCCTGGCTTCGCACGGTTAGCACTAAGTACTTATCTACGGCGCATCTACATTTCCTAATTACCTATTTCTACCTAATTACCTACCCTACCCTTCTTTCCAGGGTAGGTAGGTACCTAACCTACCCTACCTACCCTACATATATACCTGCTTTTTTTTTTTTTTTTGGGTGGGAGCTCATCAAATGACTTCTCCCGCTCTGGGCGGAGCGGAAGGGCGTGTCAGACTTTTACTGACTAAAACCCACCCGTGTTCCTTCCCTTGCCTAGACCGGAGCCACGGTTTCCCCTAAGGACTTATCCGCAACCCCAGTGGACATATCTACCTGCTTACCTACCATATATACCTATTTATACCTACCAATACTATATTAGTAGCAAATAAATAACTTTGACTTTAGTTAATGCATGTTACTGGATAAAGTTAACTTAATATTTTTCTCTTAAAATAAATGAAATATACTCCTACACCTATATTTTAACACAACAACATTTTCTCATTAAAATTAGACAATTTCTTTACAAATCTTTGTTTTTTTATAGCGCCTCTGTTGTTACCTTTACGAAAGTATTACAAAAATTCATAGTGTTAAATCTTGTACGACATGGTATGGAACCCTTCGTGTGCGAGTCCGACTCGCACTTGACAGATTTTTTTATACTTACGCACCTACGTTAAAGGGACGCGCCAAGATAGCCCGCGAAATTCAAATTTACTTACGTTTTTTGCAATTTGCAGCTCAGTGTCACGTTGTATGTTGATTAAAATAGGATTCGCGAGCGTAACAAATATGGCTTTACAGAATTATAATAATTATAATTAGCAATACAACTTCCTAAGTTAGCAAAGGTGTCAAATGTCATGATTTAATGAAATAGTCATTCAATACACTTTCATGAACTTAGAGAGTTGTATTGATGATTTTTATGATTATAATTCTATAAATGAACATTTGATACGTATTTAGATCAACATACAACCTGATACTGGCCTGCAAATTGCAAAAAACGTAAGAAAATTTGAATTTCGCGGACTACCTTGGTGCATCCCCCTTAATTAGAAATGTTAAGATAATTCGAGAGATTTTCTGCTTTAAATGAAAATTAATTAGTTTGGCGTTTATAATTAAAATTAAATTAAATTAAATTAAATATTTGTTTATTGATGGCAACTAGGCCCAATTGTTAGTAACATTGTTCTTAAAAACTATTGTTAGTAAACAAACAAGGAAACAAAAACCAAATAAAATAAAAATTAAAATTGTAAGGTTAGCTGTGGGGTCTTCTGACCAGCACCTCCACAGCGTGCGACAGCCAAGGTGCGTCGTACTTTTCTGACAACATACTTAATGTCGATGTCATGAACATAAAAAGTAAAATTTTGCTCTATACAATTTTCAAGGAAAAGCGTTTGTGCTACTTAAGAAATCATTACCCAAAAGCAATCACTGGTATTGGCATTTAGATTACCTACCCAGAATTCAATCATAGAATTACCTACTTACATCAGAACTTATTTTGTGTAGGAACTGCTCAAAACTAATAATAAGGTACCTAAACTGTAAGAGTAATAAAAGAATAAACATCTTTACTAATCATAATTCATAATTGCCTACTCACATACCATTAAGTCGATGAGGGGCATAAGGGATGTACAAATTTTAAGTACCTAAAATTCAGACTCATTAAAAGTTTTTCCTCATAATCTTATGATGAGGGGATAACTTCAAAATAAAGAATAATATTATGAATCATGTCGACTATACTGCACTAACCAAAATGTTTATACAATTCTTGCGATATCATTGCACCGGCAAAAAGTATTGACGAGTAGATAAAATAACAACGTCAACCCTAAAATAATCATCACAGAACATTTTAATAACCTTAAAACGGCGTGTTCCCAGCCGAAGACCGTAATCATAGCGACCTTAAACTAACGACCTGAATCCAAACATTTGGAGTGTGTTTGAGAGCGCTTGCCGAGTCAAAGCCCGGCTTTATAAAGGTGAAAAAACGGAGGAGATGCGGTGTGAAATGTTGAGACTTGTGAGTGTAGGGTTAGGTGCGGGAAGACGGTACAGGCAGGGAAAACATGCTGAAGATTTAAAGAAAGAAATGCTTTTTATGTAGTTTACCCTTCTTTCTTTTCATGCATTCATTTGGTTGGCAGGGATGCATATAAAACATGATCTTCTGAATTCTTCTGAATATCAAGCCGGTCAGAAAGTACTATTAGAATATTATTTTAACATTTAGAGGTGGTGGTTTGAAGAGGTAATTACAGAGACTACATTAGATACCTAAACACAAATGAGCTCTCCATGAGTTTTTACCTAAACATGCATCAGGAGAATGATTGCTAAATAAAAAAATTATAAAAAAATCGCTTTATTATTATTTTAGAAGAGAAAACGAACTATTTTTATCAAGTAATTGTTATTTATACTTACCAACGAATAAATATAATTCCCCAATAATCAGACCACGATACAATCTAACCAGTTTTGTTCTACCAAATCAGTGAGTCAATAGACGAAATGAATTACTTTGTCCGCAGACGAGTCTAGCCAATCAATAATATAAATATGAGCCTTTCCCACCTCAGCCTCCCGACAGACACTTACATGATTTGATAAGTGATACATTTTCATAACACTAGACTTACTATCAAGCTTGTATTCTCTGAAGAGGTGAGCTGAGGAGGAGGAATACCCTCATGTCGCCAGTTATGTCAAGCTCCAATTGGCTGCGAGTTTGGTGCCTTTAGTACGGCCCCTCAATTGATATTGCCAGAAGAATAATAAAGGGCAAGTCCATTGTTATTAATCGGTTATAAATCTCCAGGCTTTCTCTGATACTGCCAAATAGAAAAACCCATAACAATTTGGCCGACCTAGGGATTGAATTCAGAAGGCCTAGACAATCATTTTACAAGCGATAACGATAATGAAAAAGTCAAAAATGTATTCGAATAGTCATCCTGTTGAAAGTCGTATAATGTCGTGGCCAGATCTTAGAATTGACCATTTTATAAAATGGCCAGCTAACATTGGCCTTATCGTTAAAGCGTCAACGTTTAATGATAATAATATGTCAGTCGACGTTTGGCCATAAATCATGAATGTAGGGTATCCATGGTGTAAGGTGTAGTAAAAATAGCCAACTAACTGCGACCAACTTGGAAGTAGCGGTCGCCGGCCGCTGCCGCGGCCCCATTCGCTTCGCTCACTCGACTCGCGCGCGGTTGGTCACAGTTCTAACCTAACCTAACCCATTTGGTCGGGGTGCCACATAAGCGGCGTAAATTTTTATGTACTAATTTTAAGTGCTATGTTGCATTTCACGCCGTGGCAGCGGCCGGCGAGCTCCACTTACAAGTTAAGCGCTTTCCATAATGTCATGTTTGGAAACCCAATAAACTTTTTTTGCATGTAGATGGTGGTGGTTGTTTGGTTGCTGCCGCTGCAATGATGAACAACAAAAACAAAGCGAAATCAACGCCTCTACCGGTGGATATTATAATCTAACTATTTTATTTACGATATGATCACTAATGTTTGGCCACATCATGAAGTAGTCGTGCGTTTAACTGTTCATATCGTTAAACGTTGAGTATTCAATGACACATCATGATGTGACCAGTGGTAGATGTTCATGTCATGAAATAATAAATTTTAAGTTCTGGCCACGACAGATATAAGCAAAGCTTTGAAAGCGTTTAGGCCCTCAGAACCCAGCAGTGTTAACGACTACTAGACCACAATTAGAATATACCATACCTCACATTTTTATAATATCTTCTTTCATAATATAGAAATGTTCGTTCTACTAGAGACCTGACTCTGTCCCATTCTGTATAGGCATCGCTACTTCGTCGTGCACATTCACGCCTGCTTGAGCCACATTTCTTTACTTACGACACTAAAACAAACTTCCACACTTATATACACACAGTTTTGTTGTACTTAACGTATAGCGGTATGTAGTAAAGTACATAGATTCACGCTTTTACATGATTTTGTTTGCTTTTTCTAACTAATTGGATTGGGTAGGATTTGAGGTCGATTGTACCTTTTTTCGGCCTTGTTGTCGCTTTTCCAGTATGATGTATAAACGGCGTATGTAATTTAGTCCGGATTATTTCACAGTGAAATTAGAGGGATATTAAAGGGTACCAAATTCGTTTTGTAGATTTCACAAAGAGATTTTGTTTTCAGCGTATCGATGGCAAAAATTTCATATCACATGTTTGGCGAACTGCACTCGCAGACGCAATAATAAAGTCATCAAGTGTACAGGTGTGATGATACGCAATTTTTCTTCATTTTAATTATGAATAGCTGCTTGAGGAGATATTTTTCTCTTGCTGTACCTACATAAATGTGTTATATGACGTTTACCAAATAATAACACAAATACTAAATATTATCTATCTCGCGATGGCAGTCTATTGTCAGTGTGTCAGACTTATACTTTCTTAGATATTTTCTCTACTGTCAGCCTGTCTAACAAAAAGTAATCTCTTATACAATATTTTATTAGAAATTTCTTTAACAGTGCTTGACAGTTTTCCTTTATTTGTAGTAGGTATTCAGTTTCGTCTACTATGTATTTAGATATTTACTATTGTCAGATCTGGAGATCCGCGAAAATCTGCCTAAGGTAAATAAAATTAGGAATAACATAATTATCTTATTTTTATCGTTGGTTTCGTTTTATATCGTTGGTTTTTTTTTTGGTTTTTTTGGTGTGGCTAACATTATTAGGAAAATGCAGCGTGGAAAGTCGCCTGGTCACGATGGGCTCAGTATCGAGCATTATAAATATGCGGGGGTTCATTTGCCGCGAGTACTGTCTATGTTTTTCAGTCTGTGCATAGGTCACTCGTATTTGCCGGAGCCGCTAATGCGGACCATAGTCGTTCCTATAGTTAAAAATAAGACGGGTGATACGTCTGACATTAGTAACTACCGGCCCATCTCACTCGCTACCACAGCAGCCAAGGTACTTGACAGTCTGCTGAATAGTCGCCTTACGGCACAGATTGAGTTGCACGATGCCCAGTTTGGGTTCAAAGCAGGAGTCTCAACAGAAAGCGCTATTCTGAGTTTGAAGCGAACTGTCATGTACTACACAGCGAGGAGGACGCCGGTACTTGCGTGTTTCCTCGACTTGTCAAAAGCATTTGATCTGGTTTCATATGACGTACTGTGGGACAAGTTGAGGGACGCGGGTGTGTCGGCGGAGTACACCTCCCTTCTTAAATATTGGTACTCTAACCAAAGAAATCGAGTGAGGTGGGTAGGTGCTCTGTCAGACGAGTACAGGCTGGAATGCGGAGTCAGACAAGGGGGGTTAAGCTCGCCTCTGCTATTTAACCTCTACATCAACGGGCTCATCGAGCGACTGAGCAGTACACATATCGGCTGCCACATTGACGGAACGTGTGTCAACAATATAAGCTATGCAGACGATATGGTGCTTCTCAGTCCCTCGATGGGTGGGTTGAAGAAGTTGCTATCCACCTGCGAGGCCTATGCGGCGGAGCATGGCTTAATATACAACTCGAAGAAGAGCGAGCTTCTTATATTTAAGGCACCTAAGCAGCAGCCGCGCAGTGTTCCGCCCATAAGTCTCAACGGTGTAGCACTAAAAATCGTCGATAGTTTTAGGTACCTTGGCCACATTGTCACGAGCGACCTAAGAGATGACTTAGATATTGAGAGGGAGCGCAGGGCGTTGTCTGTGAGGAGCAATATGCTTGCCCGCAGGTTCGCTCGTTGTACTACAGACGTCAAAGTAACCCTGTTTAAGGCGTTCTGTCAATCCTTTTACACGAGTGGCCTGTGGGTATCATACACGCGCCGAGCCTACAACGTCCTGCGTGTTCAATTTAATAATGCTTTTAGGATGCTGTTGGGACTGCCATGGCGTTGCAGCGCTTCGGGAATGTTCGCAGAGGCTCGCACAGATGGTTTCCATGCCATAATGCGAAAGAAAGCGGCCTCCTTACTGCAGCGCCTGCATGGTAGTAACAACAGCATTCTAAAAATGATCGCTGCCAGACCGGACTGCCCCTTTCAAGGACACTGGGTGGGGACAGTCATTGGTCAACATTAATAAATATAGTTCGTGTAAACTAACAATACTAACCTACTTCAAGCACCATTGTTACTAAAACCAAAATACTAACAAAATTTATGGACCCTGTAGTCTGAAATAAAGATTTATTTTTATAGCTCCAAATTTTATGAATTGTAAGTATACTATTTCAAATAAAAACGATTTATTTCCACCAAAATAATCATGAAATATTTATTTATCTTTATAATGAAACCGTTCCGTTTAAACTAGATACAATAAAGTCAAACTTTAAATGAGTTTAATTGAGGATCGGCGCTCCTTTGTGGTAATTCTTTAGAGTTTAAAGCTACAATTAGTTAGCGACTGAATTGCAAAGTTGTGGTTAGACAAGAGTCGCAATTAGTCAAAGTTTGGCAGCCATCTTGTATGTCTAGTGGTCCCCGCTAGTGTCTAAACCTGGCTTTCACTCCCAGGTCGTTCAAACACAAATAATAAAAATGATTCGTAGGACAAACTTGGTAGAACACTTTGTTGTGTCGTATCGTCACAAGCGAGATGTTGAAAATTCGCTACTAGGTTCGAATCTATATTTATGCTAAATAAAATTGGGTAAATCATTATTTCGATATAATCTCAATTAATGGTAGGGTCGGTTCCTCTCGGGATTTAACTGGTGAAACGTGAGTATGAAAAACCTCCGTGTACCAGAGAACCCAGGTTTCATCCATGCTAGTTAAAGCTCATTCTCTCGCCCTTGTCCCAATCTATTTGGGGTCGTTGGAACATATTCTCTTTCTCCACACTTCTCTATAGTCGTCATCTCGGTAGTCAATCCCTTTCTAACCATATCATCTTTCACACAGTCCCTCCATCGTTTCCATACTACACACATCAAAAGTGTCTAGGGATCAAGCATTTTTATGCGGATTTCTTGAGATTGAGATGTGGCTTTGTAATAAATTTATGATTTTATAAATTTATATGGATCCTTTTTGGTGCATTTCATAATTTGAATCAGGAACTGTGAATCAAATTCGAGTAAAAGATGAAAATCAGCTGTCAATATTTTCCCTATAAAAACATACAACGCATTGAAGACATTATTAGTGCTACTGTTTCCCTACTACTGATTAAAACCAACGTTATTATGGAGCAGCGACGTCATTTAAGCAGGGAAGAAATGCTCAGAGCCGTGGGAATGATAGAAGCTGGTTCCCGGCAACGTACTGTGGCTTTAGCTCTGAATACAAGTCAGAGTGTTATCAGTCGACTTTGGACACGTTACCGAAGCACTGGTACCGTGGCTGAGCGCCATGGAGGACGGTATCGCTGCACCACACGGAGACAAGACCGATACATTCAAATCTTAGCTCGAAGAGCTCCAACAATAACCGCCATGATGTTAGCCGTGAGGCTTCATCACTCTTCAGGGAACTTAATTAGCGACCAAACAGTCAGAAACCGCTTGCATGAAGTGAACCTTCATTCCCGAAGACCGCTACGGGTACCACCTATAGCAATGCACAATCGTAGGATTCGATATCAATGGGCTCTTGAACACAGAAATTGGGCAGAAGAACAATGGCGTTTCGTGTGCTTTTCTGATGAGTCTCGTTTTGGTATGAGACCGGATACAAGACGTATACGACACTGGAGAACCCCTGGACGCCAACAGCGATTAAAATCCTGCCAGGAAGTCCATCCTTATAGTGGTGGAACCATCATGGTATGGGCGGGTATTTGGATCGGCGGAAGAACTGAGTTGATTTGGATTAGAGGCAACCTCAACGCTCAAATTTATGCTAAGACGATTGTATCAGACGTCATCGTTCCTCTACAAGTGCAAATCGGTCCCTTATTTCAGTTAATGCATGATAATGCACGACCGCACACCGCAAGAGTTGTAAGACAGACTCTCGCCGCAGCTAACATCAATGTCCTGCCCTGGCCTGCTCAGTCGCCAGACTTGAACCCGATTGAGCATGCATGGGATATGCTACAGAGAAGAGCTCTGCCGAATATGGAGGGTATCCAGTCGCAAGAAGACCTTTTTTTGTTGTTGCAACGAACATGGGCGGCCATTCCACAGCGTGATTTGGATGAACTCATTTTGAGTATGCCAAACCGATGTTCTTGTGTTGTTAGTGTTCGCGGTAGAAACACGGATTATTAATTGTTTAAGTTACCCAATAAAATTTTAAAGAAAACTGTTATTTCAGTCTTTTTTTCGAACTTTAATGTTAGTGGTTCAAATGTCAAAAATCCCTTTATTAGGAAAATGGCAAATTTCTTTATTAATGCAAAGGTGACTTGGTTTATCGTTACTGTGACAAACGAAAACACTTTATTTGATGAATCCTTAAAGAAAATTTTAATTAATATCAATCAGGAGAAAAGTTATTGCAAAAATATATGTTGATCCCTAGACACTTTTGATGTGTGTATATTTAGAGTGACATTGCATAATCCAACAGTTATAGATAGCATCGCAAACAATGATAATCTTTCTGTCACCAGGCGAGCTATTGGCACGTGTCACAGTCTCTATAGAGAGGACGCCCGTTGATCGCCGCTCGTGTACTCCGTAGCTAATGCTAAGTTCAGAGTTGATCTGCCCACGACTGAAATATAATTGCGAATTAGGTAAGCCTAGATAGGCGACTAATGAACGAACGTACCTTCTTGGAAATATAATATCTAGGGTTCTAGACAAGATATCCGAAGGTGACAGGTATCCCACATGATTTTATCAAAAATATTTTAGATCTAAGTGCTCAGTATGGGTCTTGAAATTAAAACCACAACTTGTGCTCAATTGTTCTGTAATATGAATGAAGGTTGTGAAACTCAGAATGATTAATTAATATACCTAGAATACAAACTAATATTTTAAATAAAAGTGAAATTGTTTGTTTCGCTTTCACGCGGGCTAAACCTAGTTTATTATAAATCAATAAATAAATAAGTCATTTCATTTGGACGTATATTAATAATAGAGTTTTATGTAAGATAGAGCTTTCCCATTCTACATATCAGTGCCTCCAGTCAAAAACGGCATAAGTCGAGTTATGCCCTTTTGTTTTTATAGCACCATTGTAATCTACGTGTTCTGTTACATAACATATCAAAAGGACATAACTCTAGCTGCATCCTAACATACTTTTTGCTAATATGTCAAAGGCATAACTCGACTGCGTCTAAAGGCACATCTATAGATATCAAGTAAATTTCACTGCTTAATAGACATAACTGCAAGAAACCCCAAAACACAATCGAACTAAAAGGCATAAATACAGTTAACTTAATTACAAAAAGACACAACTCATGTAGTTCCAAAGTTTTTTAAATATAGTAAGAAATAAATGTAGATAATCCCTTTGGTAAGCATGTTTGAAAGGGAACAAGTGCATTTGTTGCGTTTGCTTTAGGAAGTCTCAAGCGGTATATCCCCACTAAACACTTTATCGCTATTGGTGGATTAGCGTGTGGTGTACTGTTTTTATAAATAAGTCGTTTTATTCCTTAATTTGTAATTTGATAATTTCTTTTGTAATAATTAAATTAGTGTTACGCGTATTAATTTTCAAGCTTTTAAAAGTGATATAACATCATTAAGCTAGTATTCAAATATATAATGAGACTTCTACCATCTATATACACAGAATATCTTTATTTCTATAAGAATTTGCTGACTTCAGAACAGCAAAGAGCAGAAGACGATCCTGACTTAAGTTTTGTACCGGGCAATGAAGAGGACAGCGAGGACAATTGAAATGTTTTATTTAAACATTATGTATATACATATATAAACTCACTTAGCTTTACATACTCCTTTTGTTTCGTGTACGTTCATACATCTGGTCATACACGCACGAGTTACGAGTACCTGAGCATTCTAAAGAACATCACCAATTAGGTCACTATGTGTCCTTCTAGGGCGTCCCCTTCCGGTATTTCCAGTCACATCTGCTTTGTAAATACCTTTTGTTACTCGCCTTTAATTCATCCTCTCAACATGACCAAACCATCTAAGCATACTCTTTTCAATTTTTGTCACCACATCGTCTTTTAAACCGCACCGTTGCCTTATCACACCATTTTACAGCCATTCATAGTCACGCCACACATGCTTTGCAAGGAACGCATTTCCACAGCATTTATTCTACTTTTATGCTTCTTCTGCCACACCCAACATTCACTTCATACATAGGCACCAGCACTCCAGCACCCCATTGTGAACAGCTAGTCGATACCTTTTGGGCATCGACTGGTTGATCACAATCGCATGTATAGGTATACTACTACTACCACTACTACTATTCACTTTATTTCCCGCATTTACTTTCCTTTCCACATCTTCTTCAATCTTTCCATCCCTTGTAAACTGACTCTCCAAATACATTATTACACTTACTTTCTCCATACTCTTATCATTTATGTTTATACACCGATACATCTTCTTCTGTTTCAAATACCATAAGCTTCGTCTTATTCACATTTATATTCATCCCTTTCAAATTATATGCTTCATCCATCACAGTCACCATGTCTTGCAACTGTTCAGCTCACGATGTAAGTAGAACTTGATCATCTGCGTAGAGAAGGTATTTGACAGGCAAATCATTAATGCTCAATCCGCACTCACCCCCTTTCAAATTTAGCAAAAAACTATCCGTGTGCATGTTGGACATCCACGGTGACGTGACAGCCCTGCGTAACACCTCTTGAGGTGCAAGACCAGTCTAAGCATACCCCATTTAACACAAGCATTGGTATCCTTGTGGAAATATTGAAAGTGCCCGTACCAAGCGCCAGTCCACAACGTACACGGATAGTGTTGACCACAGTTCTTCCCTCCACACCATGTAATAGGCCTTCTCCAAGCCAAAGAAAACACACTAGACTTTCTTGTTTTTTGTCAGATGTTTTTCGCCTATGCACCTTAAAGAGATCTGATCCATACAGCCGATTTTCTATCTAAATCCCGCCTGCACATCCAATATTTTCTCATCTATCGCTCTAATCACTCTATTTATTAAAACCTTCGCATAAAGTCTGCTGACAACACTCAAAAGACTAATGCCGTGACAGTTTTTGGACTGCTGCTGAGAGTCTTTTCCCTTATAAAGTGGTACGATTACAGCCTTGCACCAAAAAATCCACCTTGTATCCGGCGCACGGCCATTTCTCCAACACATATTAAAGATCCGTCACAACAGGCTTGCTCCCACCCTGTCACATGCCTTTAGTATTTCAGCAGACACTCTGCCATTCCCTGAGCTTCCCAATTTTCATTCCTTTCAACACTCTTACAATCTCATCTATTTCTATTTCATTTCCATCACGTGCATCTGAGCTAGAGTCTTCAAAACTTGCTTCTGTCCAGTTACCCACTCCTTGCACACTATCTGGACAACTGAATAAACTTCCAAAGTATCCCTTCTAGTGTTCCAAGACCTTTCATTCTTCGTTTAGTAAACATCCATCTTCTGCTCTTATAATAATCCTTCTCGATGGTCCTGTCACTCCATGAGCCAATCTTATCTGTTTCCAGAACAGCTTAACACATTGGCCCTGTAGTTATCCTTTTACCTGTAGAGAACTTCCTGTTATAGGCACTTTTCTTACTTTCATCCTTTTTCATTTTTACAATCTGTTTTACTGTTAGGTGTTTTATTTAAAGTGTAGATTTAATAAATATTTAAATAAAAGATTTTCTAGACTATTGTTTTAATTATAGATTTTTTGTTCGATCGATAGCAGAAGGAAATAAGTCGTTACTATATTTGTCTTAGCGCCTGTTTCACCACCTACGATTAAGTTCCTATTAACTTACTTGGTAGATAATTTCATACAAATTCTGTTCCATTTTTGAATTAATTCGGTAAGTAGTGGGTATTCGGACATCGTGATATAGGCCCTTAGGCATTTATAAAATAAGGGAATAACTCGCAATATTACTTTAGATACGACCAACCTGACTAGTATAATTAACGTTATTCCCTTAACACTTCGTTAACAAGGGAACAACTCGAGAAAAACTAAAAAAAAATATAGTAGGAGTGACTGAATGTGGAAGTGATTACTATTAAATGAAAGAGCAATTTTTTATCTACAATACTAATTCGAAAGCAGTTATGACTTTAATTGCGAAATACTAAAAAACATTAAAAGTGTTGTTTTTTGCCTCTCCTGAAAAGTGACGAATTTGAGTTGTGCCCTTTTTTACTGGAGACACTGATATTATACCGTGGTTTATTTTGTACAATAGTGAAAACATCATTAATTATACTTATGAGGTTAACGATCTTGGAAGGTAAATAAATCATTATTTCCTTTACGTGTTTCTCGACTGTAGCCTACAGCCGGAGATACTTAGGCCAGAATCAGGACATTATGTTGATATCACAGGAATCCATTTTTGCCCTATACCATTGAAGAATATTATTGACTTTGTCAAAATGATTCTGAATGGCATTCTTTAAAACATGTAATTAGATATCCCCCTATTACATGGGACTTAGACATAACTGGCGAAATGTGGGTGTACTAATTAGATAATAACTAATGTGTAAATAATTAGATTTCACAGTTTTTAATTTTAAGGGTGAAAAAAGACATCCATTAAAATAAATGAACAATAAAAACCTACCTACCTTTATTGGAATTCTTACTAAATAAAACTTTTTTCAAAAAAAAAGCAACTGACTTCCAAAAAAAAACACTACAAAGTGAAAAATAACTTTAATTTCGGAAAAACAATTTTCAAAATCGGTCCACAATATTGACGGAGAAATCGGTGAACATACATTAAAAAAAAACATACATAACCTCCTCCTTTTTGGAAGTCGGTTAAAAACAGAAAAAAGAAGACTCAGCAATAACTCAGCAATGATTATGAGAGTTCAGTCTAACACGTTGTTGCACCCACACTTTAAAATTACTTGCTAACCTAGTGAATAAAGTTTTGCTATTGTTTAATGAGTTAATAAACCTCCTACGTAGACAACACTTTGATTCTGTGTTTTAAATGTACACGTGGTTTTTATAACTACCTAATATGTTCTAAAAACGTAGATCTTCTAACTCGTGTCTTTCTTCCAAATTCTTTGTAGTTTTGAGTTGAAAAAGAAAATGACAACTAAGTAATAGATTTAATTTAATGACTATGACTTTTAAATAATATCTTTACTACCAAAGATTGCATATCAGTTTTCACTTATGTATCTGTTATGATACAGCTCCAAATGTTTGCTATCTCATTATTCCTTTCCATATTTTCCATCCACTATTAACAATACAGAACCATCATCCACTTTTTGTCCACAAAGAGCCCACAGTGCCTACGTCACGTCGTCACAAAGATTTATCACAGAAAAGATAAAGTACTTACATTACTTTCGGCAACACAGTGCGATGTACATTACGGACTCCACATAACAAACATAGAACGTAATGTAATATAAACACTCAATGGACATCTAGCCGGCGTAAGTATGGACGACAAATCTTTTTTAGTGAGTAAGGAGAAACGTGGGTGAAATAAGAAATATTATGGAGTGTGTTTTGGTGATTTGATTTACAAGTGGTAAGCTAGTTCTGTTGCTAAGTCTGGGAATAGAACTTTTATTATGTTGCTGAACTGCTAACTAAAATTTAGAAGTCTGACACACTTGACATTCAAAAGTGCCTCTGTTTAGATAATAAATAAATAATTACCCGACTTCGGCGAAGCAAAAAGGAGGGTTATGATTTTGACCGGTATGTATGTATGTATGTATGTTCATCTGTAACCTAATAACTTCTAAACCACTAATCATAATTTGACAAATGAGGTATCGTTGGAAGCGTCCTGACCGCTGTCCGCTGGTTATAGGCTATGTGACGTTACATTAAATTCAATATGGCGCCCTCTAGAGGAAATAAAGTGAAGAACAAAAAAAAATTGTTTTCTAATCATACCATGTTTGGTATCAAATAAAAGGGCTTAACGAGCACATTACAAATATGTATATATATCATATTTTTAAAGTAAATAAACATGTTTAAATTGTTAAAAACATGCAAAAGTGAGACTGTGCTACGTACGGCGCGGCTGTAAAATTAATACCTAGGTATTATACAATTAAACCTATACAAAAAAATTATAAAGCGGCTCTGCAAATACTTTATGACGAAATTATAACCCCAAAACAAATTAAATAAAAAGCAAGTTTCAAAACTAAAACCCGACTACTGAAAAAACACGCTCTAAAGTCTAAAATGTATGAAACAAGAAAATATTTCGGACAGAAATCAAGACATAGGTACAAAAATGGTTAAAGTAAAGCCGTAGTCGCATGCCTGTCGGCTACAAAATTATAATGGCATGGGACTACGGCTTTACCTTAACCATTTTTGTACCTATGTCTTGATTTCTGTCCGAAATATTTTCTTGTTTCATACATTTTAGACTTTAGAGCATGCTTTTTATTTGAGTTTTAACTTTGACTTCTGACAATAATCTGACTGCCATTAGGATTTAGCATTATGTTGTGCTATTTTTAGGTAAACTTCTAAAATACATTTGTGTAAAGTCAGGGAAATTAATTGTATTAAGCAAAATTAGCAAAAATAACAACAAAATGAATGGTGTGGCATAAAATGAAGATATTTGACAGCTTGGATAGGACTACTATACCGTTTATATTTCTCTATATTTTAGTAGAATGGCCACCAGTATTTCAAACGAAATTAAATCAAAAGTAAATGTAAAAGTCACGGAATAAATAAAACTTTACAATTTTGCGAAGAATTTAAAGTTAACGGCTTTCGTTGTAGATTTAGAAAACCCTTTAGATAATATCGATAAGTACATAAATTCCAGTCTATTTTGCTTTCAGAATGTTGATCCCTTGAGAGGACGATGGAGGCTGCATCTCAGGCTACGCGAACATTTTGCCCGTTGGAAATTGAAATAAAAAATAGCTCTGGAAAACTGCAAGCGCAGCGATAATAGGTACTTACCTACGTTTAAAATATTTTAGCATGGCAAAGAAAAATTAAGATTAAAGTTACCTAAAATACCTACATAATTATGGAATTAATAAAGCCTAAATAATTTTAAGGAGGCAAACTCAACTTTGAATGCATATTTCGGGACTGTTATTTATGCTTTGGCCAAACTGAGGCGAATCGCGCAGTTGCGTCCCACGTCCAGCGCGGGATTCGCCTCAGTGTGGCCAGATTCAAAATGCAGCTATTCTAGCTAAGAAGATATGTTAAAACATGGAGCCGATTAATTGGACAGTCTGTCTTTCAATGCTTCTAGTTCTAGACAGTTAGTCAAAATGTAGGTATTTTCTGTATATAATTCGTTTATTTACGTTATCAAGAACTCTCATTTATTTAATCACTGAATTAATATGCTTCTACTTCTTACATTTATGTTCTACCTATTAAAAAGCTTGACTTGAATCTCTTTGACTTAATATGTGAAGTTTTTTACTACTGAGTTTCACAAAAAGTGTTAAGGATTTAATCTTTACCATAATCTAATAGTATGATTGAATATTTAATTTAAATGCATTTAAAATCAACTTCAATGCAAGGGTAAGTACTCGCTGTCACCCACCACAGAACCACTATGCACTTGATTTTTAATAAAAACTTCAGCTTTTAAACCAGCGAGCAAAACCTTTTATCCGTAAAACGTTTACGGGCTACGCATTCAATTCCACTTCCAAAGTATTTAAGGCGCTCCAAACTTTTTAGATATTGTCAGACCTTTTTTATTTAAAGGCTGTTCGAACTTGCAATAAAATTGATCAGGTTTTGTTCCGCGTGGTTTTCATTTTGGTTATCTTTTTATTTCATGAGGCAGCCAAGGATTTTAACCTTAAATTGTAGACGGAAAGAAGTTTGATACTTTAAAACTTCATTCTTCACTAAATCTATTTTTTGCAGTTATCATCACGTGCCTTGAGTTCAATGACATTGACAGCTATGGACAAGTAATTGAATTTTTAAGGCTAGTTTTGCACAATACTTTTGCCACAATTTCAGGAAGACGTTCAAGATACATAATTTGTTATACTTACGTCCTTCGAAATAATTCCAATTCACAATAATATTATGTTGTTACATTGTCATCTAAAAATATACAGACACGGAATCACACGTTAAAAGGTCAAAAAATAAACTATTGTATGAAGAAGTGAAATATCAACAACATCCAAGTTCAGTGTCAATTCAATATTGTTAGTACTAAAGTATTGTTTATCAAACACTTTTTCTAGAAACTATCAAATGGTCGAGACAAAGATGGCAGGACGCCCACGCGTATGCACTTTCTTTTATTTCTGATATAAAATATTTTCTTGTCTTCTCCGATATCACTTCTAAGTTTCCCTTTGTACCGATTTAAAAAACAACTCAACTTAGAACTTACACCTACATAGCGTTTTATTCTTTAGAATAAAGTTCTAGATTTATTTCTGCTAACAAGTTGAAAATAATAAATAGAAAAAGTTTTTGGTTAACCCTTTCAGACTGATATTTCCAAAATGATCCTTATGTAGGTCTCTGAAGGTTTATTTTGGTTAGTGTAGTTTTCTCCCCTCTCTTGCTGCTCACACCCTAAAGTCTCATTAACAAGGTAACTGCCCAACTTAACTAAGCGGAACCCAAGTTAGTACAATCGGAGACAGAAGTGAAAAGGAAAAGTTTTTAATATGTACCTTTAG
Source organism: Conistra vaccinii (assembly GCA_948150665.1). Taxonomy (NCBI): domain Eukaryota; kingdom Metazoa; phylum Arthropoda; class Insecta; order Lepidoptera; family Noctuidae; genus Conistra; species Conistra vaccinii. Next base: position 1,058,650 of record OX411328.1, read on the forward strand.
TTACGATAGTGGGGAAACTGAGGTGTTTGACCTGAGGAGTTTATTTGATAATAACATTATTCTAAACTGTAAGTTTTTTGCTGATGCACCTGGGGGATTTGAATTGCATTAGCTGCATCTTAGAAACGAGAAAAACAAAAAAGCACTACCTATCTCTCGAGATAGTATCCAGAAAAAATCATAATTTAAAAAAAAGTGTTGATCAAGACCCAGGTATACTTAAAATATCGGTATATATGTACCTGGCCCATTATAATAGAAGAAATAATCAAATTGGTCAGAATAATAGAAACAAAAACGCAAAAAAAAAAAAAAACTCGTTCAACGCGTTGATGAAACACGTGTAATCGCTATTATTTCCTTATGTAAGTATTTAGTAAGTAACTGTAACAAACTGCTGACCTACGCAATAATTTACAGCTAATGACTACAATTCAGCTCTCTACTCAGCACTACGTAATAATAGACCTAATAAATGGACGCGTTAGTTGCGTAGCGTTCCTTGTTACGTTATTTATTTGTAGATGTAGTCTGTAGGTAATAAGAACTTCCAAGCGTTTTTTGTTTTGGTCAAGAAACCAGAAGGCCAATTAGTACAAACGACAACAAGTACTTCTATTCTATTTTTATTAAATGGCAAGCAAAGCCGATGTCGACTATTCTGCCAATGTCTGACAACAAGTACTTAAAAAAATTATTTAAAAACAAAAAACCAAACTGCAAAAACACATAACTGAAAAGAGAAAAATAAGCATTATAATCTATAAATTATTTTCTTTATTTTTAGTTTTATTAATTAAAATATATATTTGGAACTCATTCATTACTAGCGTTTATTTGATACTTACCAATATTGTTACAATTTTTTTTTTATCCTCTTCCGATTTTTGTATTTGCAGATGCAATAGACAAATATTATATGTATAGCCTATGTCACTCTCACAATTAAGACGAATCTAACGACACCTCATATGTTAAATCCATCAACCCGTTTAGGCTACAGAGCGTACCAAAGAAATAGACATACATACGAGTACATACAAACGTATGTTGGTATGTATGTATGTATGTACATACATACATACTCTCGAAAAACATTACCCTCTTTCTGGGGCAGTCGGGTAAAAACATTTACAATCAAGTCGCAATCTGTCAAACATGTCAAAAATGTTGGTAAATTGATTTTATTTTTGACAGATTGCGAATAAGATGCGAATGCGAAAGTTCTTAAAAATTACGGGAATTGCCTCTGGAATCTTTTCTAGGCTTCTTCCTAAAAACAGGGATGACCCTTACTGGGGAATACCTCTGTTATAAAACTTATCCAGTCTTGACTAATGAATGATACACAATTGTTACGAGTAGTTTACTTCGTAGTATAAAGCATTTATCACTGGACAACTTTCTCAATAGGACCAACATCATTTAGGTCGTATAGGACGTATAGGTATTGAAGTTTTGTTTGTGGTTGACCTGATTATTTTTTTGCGATTAAGATATTGATACTATGGAGAAAGTAGTACAGTTTGATCATCTGTACCACCTTAAATATGAGCACCCATTGCTGATACATGCTGTACTAATGAGACAACCCAGTGTGAAATTTCCCCAAGAAAAGAACAAGAAAAATTAACGCGATAAAAAAGTGAATCGTCGTAGAATACTTATTATATTTTCAAAACGCGTACAAAATAAAGTACCTACCCCATTCAAATCAAATGCAATCTTCTAAAACCTTATTGCGCGCTTCCCAAACTACATTAAACAATGAATACGAAAATTCGAGCTGACTCACTTTTATCGTTTCCATGCGATTTTTTTCGCGCCATAAATCCAGATTTTCTGTAGTCAGCATAAAATTAGAGCACGTTTTCGCGTGTAGCACAGTGCAGCGGGGTCGATGACCGGCGCCCGCTCGATACCAACGCAGTCTAGTGTTGCGTTTGAATGCACACACCTGCACACGTTTAAGGGGGATGCGCCAGGGTAGCCCGAGAAATTCAAGTTTTCTTCCGTTTTTTTGCAATTTGCAGGTCAGTGTCAGAGTGTGTGTTGATTAAAATATGATGTGCGATTGTACAGAATAATAATCATCAAGGGCTAAAAGGTCACAATTTCATGAAATTATCATTCAATAGAGTAATAGGAACTTAGCGATAATACGTCTGTAATCCCCGACGGGTGCAGAGGTGAACCTATTACACCTAGTACACCCACATTTTGATAAATTTTATGATTATAATTACCTGCTATTGACCAGAAATTACTAAAAAACCTAAGAAATTTTTAATTTCGCGTGCGTCCCTGGAGCTTTCGCCTTAACGATGCGATGACTGTATGCACACATAGGCGTGGTTAACCCTTTCGATGCGACATGATCGATTGCCTGTCGGTATTCGATTGGCGGTAATATTTGTGTCGTAATGGATGATGTGAATGGGGTATAAATTGGGTAGTGGGTTGCTTTATGTTGCTTAAATTGCCAAACTACGAGGACAAAGTTACCCTCTGGAAAATTTTTGAAACGTGTTTTGACGATAAAATTAACTTTGATTTAATATTATGATGTGATTTGTATTAAATTCTTCACTTTTATTACCATCTTTTAACAAGATTTTAATATAAAAGAAAAAATATCTGATTTACAAAATTACTAAAGCAACGAATAACGTTATTTTTCAAAGCTAACCACGCAATCCTGAAGCGGTTTTCTTTTCATTCGAAATCACTTAGCATCTTTAGAAAAACGTCAGGACAAAGCTATAAAGCAACACACCTGGCGACACTTCGGGCTTCCCCTAAGACGGGGTAAGTACCCGAACCAGACAAGAACTAATACCTTTATTCACTCAACGTGCCCATACTTGAGATATTATGCTCATGATTAGTTCACCTTCAGTTCACTCTTGAAAGGAGATTGAATTTCCGCTGACTTGAAAAAGGGATTTAGTTTGATAGTTTTTTGTCTATATCTTACACTTTGGGGATGTCTTTGCTGCTTCAGTCGTGCGTTGATAATGGACTATTAACTATCTATATTCAAAAACATAATAATTAATAATAGGTAAGGCTTATTACAATATCAAATTATTATACAACAAACTATTTACACTATGTAGGTACTAAATTAAATGACTAACTAACTGTATAATTAAATACAAAAACATTACCCTCCTTCTGGGGCAGTCGGGTAAAAACAAAAGGACACCATTTTCTACAAATGTTGTCATAAATTAAAATTTTTCAGGTTGTGCCATTTTCGTAGTGTATACTTTAATACTAAAGTACCAATGTACTAAAATTTTGTGTAATAACTAGTTAAAGCTTCAGTTTCTTTAACAACATCTGTGAATGCGGCCTTAGGAAAGTATGTTTGGGAGCATGTCTGTCCTCAGTCAGATTGAAAAGTTAATGCTTGTCAAATCGAGTGAATGGTTGTTTTGTCTGGCTCCCGGCATTCAGACGTTTATTTGAGAAGGACGAATGGCACACAATGCCACATGTTTGTCTTAAACTCAAGCGTGAAATGAGCACTACTGCAGTTTAATGTAGAGGGGGATACATTTGCCATCGGTCAAGTGCAGTCCGAATCTAAAAAGAAAAGCAAATGATTAATGGTAAAAATTCTGTCTGAGAAATTACTTGAAGTTTTATAAATAACTTGATTATTTTAACAATTCTATGAACAGTGTTAAACTGAAAATTTATTTATAATATAATTCTTCAGTCATAGAAACCACTAGGATATTTCATGACCGTTTCATAAAACAGTATATTCTTTCACAAGTCTTTCAAACGAGTAGAATTCTTTACGCATAAAGATGATATATTATCTCAAAACATTTTGTCAGCGCATGCAAAAACTAAGTGAGACTCGCTTTTCTTTGGCTTCATTTGCGAAGTAGATTGTTCTGCAGTTTTTCTTCGTTCATCAAGCTTTCTTGATAATTAAGGTTTTTCGTGAGTTAATTAACTATGAGTCAATGAGTTATCATACTGTTCAGCTAAGATCAGCCTAATTTCTTTCTTTGTTTGTCATCTAATTAATCACTTACAGTACTGTTTTCAGTCATTTTTCTCAGCTTACAATTCAGTATTTCAGTGTTCAAGTAACGACACCTACCTCTTCTCACGAATTGTCTGTGAATTTGTTGCCACATTTTTGTCCACAAGAGAATAATAATATAATTAAATAAATAATAAATGAACAGATAGACCTGCATAATCGAATGAATGGAAATATAAATACATAGGTTTAGGTAATAGGATATAAATAATTCATGAAAATTAATAAACTGCTCTTCCTCTCTCAACCTATTTATAAATTTGCTGTGCCCGACTGGGTCCATAATTGTTTCTATTATTTTTTTATTTACCACCTGTAATTGTACATTATGGTTTGCAATAAACGATTTGAATTGAAAAAAAAAACGCATTAGTACAGACTCGAGACTGTTTTGGTAAACGACAACTAATGTCAAAATATAACTAATATACGTAGCTATGTAATCTATATCAAACTTACAAAAGAAATCGTAACGAACAGACTCTTGCTAACGAACAAAACAAGTTTCATTAATCAAAACTACACAAGGAAATCATCCGTCAAAAATCTAGGCCGAAACGCTGTCATGCAGAAAAACTGCCCTAGTTATCGGTGACGAAATCCTTATTTAACAAAAACACTCGATCTAACGTTATCTGGGTCCCCCATATTACTTTGCGAATCGTCTGTCCCGAATACATTGTAAATTCAATAACTGAACCGGGTGACCGCGAAACCTGAAACCCAGCGTTGAATAAAAAATGCGTATCACCCCTTATATTAGGGCTTAAAATGTGCTTCTGACACCGGTTGGCGGAGGCGATATGGATACTAAAGATAGAACTAGGACCTAGAAATAAAGTCTAAACACTAAACATGAGTCAGCTCAGTTTGGAATACCTAGTAGGTAAATAGGTAGGTAGGTAGGTTTTGTGTTTCTAAAACCATTTTATGGATTTTGCTAAACGTAAGCCACTACGATGATGAACAAAATCGACATGTAAACGGTTTTGATTTTCTAGATAAGTGAAACCAAAGTAACCTACCGAGAAAGAGCTGAAGTAGGTACATAGCTTTGAAAACAAGAAACTTTTTTTTGGAAGAATGAAATTTTATGACTTCTAATAATGTGAAGTTGCATTTGTAAGAGGGGACTGAAAATGTCCTAGAACCGTCGAAATCCCGCCGTAATAAAGCCTTTTATTGCCACATTAATAAAACCAAATTCATAGAAATTCATGTTTTAACCTCACAATATCATAAACTCATTTATAATTCCGAGTGGGAATATGGAAATGCTTGAATAATTAGATTATTTAGAGCACTACGTGGGTATTGGTAAAATTTTCGAATTTATACCGAAAATTATTATTATTCGAAAGTTGAACTCAACAGTGGGGTTTGGTGAAAGCCTGTTTAAAATACTATGGTTAAATGTGCACCAGGCATACGCTGGGCAGACAGTCCCGTCACCACTATTCTGACTAACGAACTAGTATTATTTTAACGTGACACATGAGCTATTTTCATATACCTATACTCCATTTGAAATGAGATTAGACATTTAAACAAACCTTTTTTACAGTCCGTTCAACCGATTCTGAGTTCTATACCGTAAGCATAAGGATTGCATTAAAAGCAAAAAAGCAGGGGTTACAATACCATCTGTTTACTGCAGCTACCATTTGTCATGCCAACGCAATAGAAGCCAAAATCGGTTGAACTGACTGTAAAAAAGGTTTAGTTAAATGTCTAATCTTATTTCAAATGGATTATATTGTCTGATGTCTGATCCTTGCGTCATGTACATGAACAGGTGCCGTCAGTCGGGACTGGTCTCTTAGCATTGAATTGTTCTTTGTTTTTATCTTTTTATTACGGACTCTTCTAATGTGCACGTCTTTCTACATTGATCTCACATGTTTCATTTCAAAATGAATGATATAACCAATATTTTTTAACCATTTTCTTATCTATAAGAGTGTCCGTGGAGATTCGTGCCCGTTCTTCTCCATAGGTACCTACTTTTTTTTTTTTTTTTTTTGGGTGGGAAATCATCCAATGACTTCTCCCGCTCTGGGCGGAGTGGAAGGGCGTGTCAGACTTTTACTGACTAAAACCCACCCGTGTTCCTTCCCTTGCCATGCCAGGGGCCTCGGTTTCCCCTTGGGACTACCCGCAACCCCGGCAGGTCCATAGGTACCTACTACGCTTTGGAATGGGCAACTAGCTTCATATTTCTGACTGACCGACTCCTTGACAATTCAAAAATCCCTGTAAATGGTTCAATTGAAACAAATGCTTTAAGTTTGAGTTTTTTTTTAGTTTGTGACGTTACACGAGAAGAAAAGTCTCCGGATAGATCTGGCAAAAATCAAATAAAAAGTGTGACATTTCCCACAGTTTTTTATTTTCATTATCTGGTAGAAAATGCTTATTAGGCCTTAAATATTTGTCTAGCCATTTATTTTCTTTTGTTCATTATACTAACCTAACCTCAAAAGGGACGTGCTCGTAAATTAATTCAGTGAGGTGAATACACCGGTTGTAGGACAGTGGAACAACCAAGATACATTGTACGTAAGCTTTATTAATTACCAAGTAGGTGATAACCCGGATAATGGATGGACGATACGCTAGGTTTTGATTGTTTCCAATAATAACTACAGGATTAAAATCAGCCCCAGTTTTTGTTTTTTTTTAACTTCTTTTTTTTTACAATCCGAAATGCTAACATTTGTGAAAAAAGTGTAGGTAATTCGGTCAATAGTACCACAAGCATGTCTTGTCATACACGGCCTTCGTAATCGCCGGTCCAAACTCTATTTACAAAAAATATCATTATACTTATTTTATTCACGACTTATTAATAGTTTTTTTACTGCCTTCTACAATGAAAATACTACGAAAGGTATTACCAATAATTATTTATTTTACGACAACCAATTACGGCTACATAAATCAAAGTTCACTCAAAGTGCAAGTTCAATAATATCTTTATATCAATTGCAAAAGTTTAGGTCTCACTCCCTGGGAGACTTTGTTGCATCAACTTGAGTTCAAGTTAGAAGTATGTTATAACTTAGGAGTGATTGAGGCAAAACAAAAGTTTTTTGATCAATAAAAAGAGGTTCTTAAACTTTAATAACAATATGAAACGTACTTATAAATCTTTAAATTATATCTATGTTTTCAGATTCTTCGAAGAAGTATTTTAGCTAACCTCTGCTTAGTTTTTTTAACCTGTTTTAGAACAGTAAAGTACCTACCTTTTAGAGGTAGGTTAATCATACTACAATATTTTATTCATATTAATTTTTATAGGTAATGCTTATTATTGTTTTGATTCTTTTATTCTACGCTCGTAGCGTAACATTATATGGATGATCCAAAAAAAACAATGGTACGAGTATACAGATTAATTAGATAGTTTTTCATCAGGCACGTTTAAGCGATCAGTATTCCTCGATTGCTGGAGTATTATTACTATTTGAGGAATAACAACTTACGGTTCTTTGAATTATTGTAAACTAGTGACCCGCCCCTGGATTGCACGGTTTGTACGATTTCCGGAATAAATTCTCTAATGATGGTGAAAACCGCATCGAAATCCGTTGCGTAATTTAGAAGAACAACGCGGTCACATAGACAGACCTAAAAAACGACTTTATTTTATATTAAAACACAATTATAATATAATTAAATTAAAATAAATTTAATTTTATTTTAGAACCAGTCCTTAGACATACATGTGAAATTAAAAATATTAAATACATACAAAATGAATTAAAAGATTATAAATTAACACATAGGTATGTTATTATTTCTTTGAAAGAAAGAGTATGTACAAGAAATATTTTTTTGACAAGATCTATCATTTGTGTGGTTACGTGTGTGACTACACTGAATACACATGACCACGGTATCTAGTTACCGTGGTGGTCAATGATCGTGGCAATGACCTTAAATTGCAAAATATATTAATGTTTTTTTTTTGTTACAATATTACGGAATCAAACTCAAAGCATTTATTTCAATTAAACCATTTACAGGCACTTTTGAATTGTCAAAGAGTCGGTCAGTTAGTCAGAAAGTTGAAGTTAGTCGCCCATTCCAAAAAGTAGATCTCTGTGGAGAAGAACGGGCAAGAAACTCCCAAGACACTCTTTTAAATAAAGACATTACAAAATCCTGGGTACATTATTCTTGTTGCTTCTATATGTGAAAACAATGTGAAAAAAATATAGAGACAATTCAAAGTATAAGATTTAAAATAAGCCATGGCAGAAGCTATTCTATTAACAACTTAACTAGTTCATAGATTCAGTTAAAGTTGCGATTTACTTTGTAATAAGTAGATACTAATTTGGAATAGTAATTGACCAATTAGAACATTTATGTTTGCTACCGTAGATTTCTGATTATAAAATTAAAAGTGGTAGCTATGCACCTTTCTGGTTATTGTCTGTCCTAGGTACCTAGGAATAAAATTCAATAGTACTACTTATATTTTTATCGAAATGACTTTTTCCTAAAATTATAAGAAGCACCGCACTTTTAAGACTCACTTCATAACAATCGTTACCTAATATTTTTGTCTATAAAAAAACTATTCTAGAAAATCTCATTCATTTAAATCCCAGTACAACATTATTGTAAAATCATTGAAATTCGAAAACAAAATCGAAACTATACTGCAAGCTTTGCATCGAGTATTGCAAATTAGGGACCCACCCCGTGGGCCAGTGGGGGGTTATTCACCCCTCGTAAGTGGGTCATGGGGTTGGTGCTGCGTACCTGGTATTACTTCCATTGATTAAGGTTTTACTGTTCAAGGGAGTTCTTTTTTTTCGGAGTGTAGCCAGGTACCTGGTGCATACAGAGATATGGGAACTGCACAGAAAAAAATATGCACTTTGAGACATGAAATTAGTAATACAAATTACAGTTTAGTTTAACTTGAGAATTTGTAACCCGCTATGTATTACCTAGTTGAAAATTTTACATGCCTTTAGGTAAAATGTATCGAGACTATTTATAAAAATTCCATCTTATCTGTAGGCATGGCAAATAAAGATTTATATTATTTCTTTAAATCTGTAGCACACTGAACTCACTACGCGAATAATATTGGTCACACACGCCCACATAATATATCAGACTAAAAAATCTATGAAAGTCATACACGATAACGAATACTTACCTGATACGAACGAAATTACACCCTAAGGCTTAATTTAAATGGCGTTCTACTTTGAGAGTAGCTTAAGGCTCAATTTACATTGCCACTGAACGGAATTTAAATGATTTATTTGTATAAATCATAATAAACTTTATGACAATATTGTAAAGTACAAACTTCATACGAGCCACATAACAGGTCGCGCGTTTTCTGGAGAATTCTGGCGCGTTCTCGGTGACTTCCACAGTTACAAGCTCGTATCTAGTTGGTACGTTACATAATTGACATAAAGTTCATTTTTCTATGTACAATATCGTTACAAAAACTGCTTCCATTCCGTTCAGTGGCAATGCAAACTGAGCCTTAAGCAGCTCTCAAAGAAGAACGCAATTTAAATTGAGCCTTAGGGTGTAATTTCCTTCGTATCAGGTAAGTATTCGTTTTATTCATATCCCGTTTTATAAATATGAAAAAGATTGTGACAACCTTGATATAAAAAGAGCATTTCATTGACAGGATAGAAAAATATAACTTCAAAGCTAATTAGTACCCCGTCTTATAAGAAAACCTAAGGAAAAAAATACCAATAATGTTATGCAGAAAATATCCGCAGCGACTCACTGTAACAATATGTGACTAGTTAAACGGGGGACATAATCTAAGGCATGATATCTATGGTTATCATATGGGAACGAAAAAAAACATGACGAAGCAGCTGGATAATTTTATGTAACTGAAAAGTAGGGTTACGTTTTTGCGCACTCTATGAAATTAATGTGTGTATGAATGATGGATAAACTATTTTTGAGGTATCATTCGATTTGTCGTAACCCACGGACATGGGCAAGATGAAGTCAAAAAATAAATTGTCCCTAGTTTAACCAGTCACCATGTATAAAGGTACATAAACATTTCCACATAATTAACTTTAACGTTTACGTTAACGTTACGTCTGCTTTCGACGATATTACTTTATGCGTTAGTCGAGCACTTAATATCTATATAATGTTATGTAGAAGCTGTTTGAAGACGTTCCTGGTATGTTAACGACTTATTTATAGAGGGATTCAGCAGACAACCTCAAAGGTTTTACTTGAATGTAGAATATTCAGACTATGTAGGTACGTAGTTGATACTTTTGAGTCAATCTTCTCACCTATTATGTAGATATTGAAGTGAGTTTGTCTGTCTGTCATGTCTTTCCATAAAAAGATAAAAATAATAACTGAAAATTCGTAACATTCTAGTCATATTTAAACGTTTCGAAGTTGGCGTTTGCAGGTTAAAAATATTACATATCTAGGCACCTACTTAATGATACCAATTGAATACATTTTCTATTGAAAGAAACACCCACATTCATAAGATAATAGTCAAAACTTAAATCTATACTATACGAATATTTAATTCAATACCAGCTCTAAAACCCCAAGGATTAAAAACGTGACTCCTTTAAGTCATTTGGTTCTTGAACTTACAAGGTCAAAATATACATAATAATTAAAATCACAAGGGTTAATACCCTTTATTTCATAATTACTAGAACACTTGAACTTTGGTTATATGAACACAGTACGGGTAGGTTGAAAAGCCTCTGCGATTGACGACGCTTGAGTACGCCTAAGCGCATCCTGAGTAGTCAAGCCTTCTACCAACTTCGAAGCTGTATACAGAGTGTAAAGCGAAAACTGTTACTGTGAACACGATTCTAGACCCAACAGCGTAGAATTTTTTCATCAGTTATTTAATAAAAAGAAGTCTACTGTTCCATACATTTTTTTTTAATTTTTGTATGGAATCGTATTTTTTTTTAATACGCGATGAAAAGTTACTCCTTCACTGGTCTATAATTTTCGAGGGAATATAATATAATATCTATAATCATATTGTGCTGAAGCAATCATGGTAGCAGTTGGCGTGTCGATGTTTACACCGTATATAGAAAGCAGAATTGATTTAAAAAAACCTTTTAATTTAAAATCTCCGGTTATGCACCTCTGCAGGAATTTAATGGCAGAGCACTAAGCCCCGAGCCTTTAATTGGAAATCTTTCTAGTTTTTAATTACTTCACTCCCAAAAAACTTTTAAGCACTTTTTACGACTTTTCATTTTATACTGAAATCGAACGTACAATTATATAATTAAAATTTAGTTCTTATAATAAGTATTATTGGTATTATAAGTATCACTGGGATATAACTGATTTAATGCAGTAGACTGTTAAAAAGTCTTTATTACTAAAGTTTTTATGCCTATAATGGCCTAAATACACACGTTTCTGTGATCTCCCTAGTGACAAGAGTTAGGCAGTCAAATGAACGAAGCTAACTAACCGATGGAAACAAATAGAACCTAGTTATGACGCCCTCTAGTGGCGCTGACGCGAAACTTGGGATGGACCCAGTGCGGCTGTTTGTTTTTAATGTGTTGCTAATAACTTTTTAATTAAGTAGTCTTTTGAGTATTTAAGGGCCGATGACAGACCCAACTAAAGTTTTAAAGTCATCTCACTAGTCGGCACGTCGCGTCATGGCACAGTAAAGCATTAACTTTTGAATGGTATACCGAAGCATCTCGCGGTACGCCCAAATCCCCTTGTGACGTTATGAACGAAATGTGATGCTAAAGGTATGAAAATAAGATTCAAAATCATTTCTGTTTACGAAAATTCTTTGCCATGCCGCGCAGTGCCGCGAGGTGAGTGCCCCGGACTTTAATTGGCATAAAGTGACATACTCTCTTTCACACTTTTTTTTATTGAGTTCTCGTTATTTTAAAGAGTCTAAACATGAAGTGTTGTTTAAGTATTCGGTAAGATAAAATGAATCTCAAAACCCTTACTTTTCACTCACATTCAATTTAATGTTCTCGCCTGGTTTCCAAGAATATAATTATCATTTTTTTAATAAAACTTCACTACTACTAATCTTAAAGTAAATCAAAATCAAAAGTTAGTATTCTCAAAATTTCTTATTTAACCTGAAATTATATTCAAGTTTCTTCAAAAGTTAGGTGGATTCACAAATCCTTACAAGGTAAGGATTTTTTTTATATGACGTGTATTTTGGAATACTTGTGTAAGTTTGAGGTGATGGTTTTTATATATTATTATTCTTTAAAAGTAACGAAAATAATGTTAGCTACGTTATTTCTCACAACGCAGAAAATAACCTTATACAAAATAAGTTTGTACGTACATTTGATGTACAATCAAATTAAAATAACAATACCCATTCCGAGTACAAAATTCAATAATCATTTTCATTTCCCAAAAGACAAAAATAGCACCCGCTTATTCACAAAATGATAAAATTTGAATCGTTCTGTTAACACACCAATTACTTGTGACAAACGCTGGGCCATTGTGTAATGTGTCACAACCTTGAAATGCTTCACTGGATTACTCTAACACATTTTAACGCAGAAAAGATACGAATTCCTTTGTGAATCAATTTCTTTCTTTAGTCTTTATTCAATAAAAAATTGGAAAGGACTGTCTGAATGTCATGTAAATGATTGTTAGGGATACTATATAAATTCTTAGTTCGAGCGATAACACCCACATGTTTTATGTAAAAGCCCCGAAATATGATTGTAATGTGGGCTTTCTAATCAGTAGAAGTATTTAATTACTTAGAATTGGTTATAATAATAATAAGGAAGTGTATAGAGTGCCACAAGAATTCGTGCGGCACTCTAGTAGCGCTGCCTCGGCCCGGATAAAGTGCCGTAAGCATTGCATTGTCACTGTCACTTGTTATTTGGTTTGATTGTTGAGGTTACTTTCTTTTCCCCTTCCCTTGGCAAATGAAAATGGATGAAAGGTAGATTAAGTTAAGTTAAAACTGTGACCACACAACGCACGAGCCGAGCGAGCGTAGTGAGCGGTGCCGCGGCAACGGCCGGCGAGTGCCAGAGTCCGTTTAGGCACAAGAGAATGTAATGTTTTGGGAATGTAGTGTTTCACAGCGATCTAACCTGTTATGACAATGCAATGCTTACGGCATTTTAGCCGGGCCGAGGAGGTGTTATTAAAGTGCTTGTAGTGGCACTCTATACACTGTTAAATAAATATATATTAAAAGTTATCGGTGGCGCGTAGCAAGTGTGCTACGGCGTAGCAAAAGCGTAGCTTGGACGTAGCTAATAATGTGTAGCGATTAAATGGGCGTTGAACCGTTTTATACTCGTTTTGCAAGCCCTTTTATTTATATACAATAGTTTAAAAAAGCCACACTTTCTATGATTAAATCATGAAGAAAAACGGTTTCATTACTTTGAAACACAAAATTTCCGTCATCTTTTCCCGAAACAAAAAAAACTCAAGTCATTTAATTCATAAATCGCAATTAAGAAACGTCAACGACCTCCATTATCTTCACGGCATCAAGCAGACAATCGCGTTACACTTACATTAATTAATAGGCATCTACCTAGGCACGTACCTACGTAAGATCACTGACGTCAGCAGGGTTTATTGACACACGTTTTATTTTAACGACTTCGTCGCAAATGATGGAAATTGTCTGCACAAAAATACACCTCGCTTACCCTTTTGGGGCGCAGGACTGCCTAATTTTGGACCACTAGAAGAAAAATTGAGTGTGGAGTGTGTCTTGGGTTCGATCGTTCATTTATTTATTTTTAACAGAGCGGCAGAAGCCAATTACACTATTTATAGTATTCATTATTAATAACAATATCAATAAAAAAGTTAAAAATATATAAATATAAACACAAAGATATTCCGCGTAGGACTTAGTATGTACGTACTACTACTTTCAGATATGCACATACACTATGAAATCATAATTCTTCTCAAAAAATTTCATACAAAATGATAGTATCGAGTTCTTGCATTCGGACAAAGTGTGATGAAGTTTTTCTATCCTAAAATTCTAAGTAGCAGCCTAGGTGTAAAAGTATGGGACTAGGTACCTACCTTTTTACAACAATTTTACATATTTACACAATCCGTATCTAAGCGGGTGGTTGACATACTAAACAAACTTCCTTCAACTCTTAACGAGTTTTATCGTGTCTGTAAGCCCGTGAACTTGCACGAGATTACGACAATATTTTACAGATAAAAACGTAATTCCGCACTAATTCATGTTAATGAGACGGCTAGGACCGTACACCGGCCGGGCCGGGCTCTGTCGACCGGGAGGAAATTATTACTGCGAAAACTTTGCTTATTAGTCAAATGAGTAAGTCTAATCCATACTATTGTAATGCGAAAATAAATCTGTTACATTTTCATGTCATAGCTAATGAACGAATATGAATAGGAATTTGGATAGATGACCTGGGTTAAATTAGGACGTAGGATATTTTTTACGTTCCCGTGGGATAAATTCCGACCTCTGAAGGCAAAACCTAGTTAAAAAATATATAAAATATTGACGAATGCCTGACTGATTGTCCCTTCAAAAGTCTGATGGGAAACAGTAATACAAGGTAATCTAAATAGAAACCGTGCACACTAGTTGGACGTTTCGGGAGAACTGGTAACATAATGTTCCCACTGCTGGGTCACAGGACTTCTCGGTGAGAGTGAAGCGTAATTTACCACGCGGGCCAAGTGCGGGTTGGTAAATGTCACATGTCTTCGAATTTTTGGTTCTAGGACAGCCGGTTTCTTCACGATGTTTTTCTTCACCGTTTTGAGAGCAGTGGTGATGAAATTATTTACACAAAGTGAAACGCCTCCCTGGGTCGGAACCCATGACCTACAACTCGTAAGTCGGGGCTGTTACCACTGGGCTACTACTGCTTACACACTGCTGCACTGATGCTGAGGTCTGGTAACTGAATCATTATCTACTGCCCTTACTCAAATTCCCTCGTCGATATTTTCTCTATAAAAAGTCGGGGGGTATTATTCCACTGTTTCACCAAATTCAAACATGATATCGTTTTGTCTCATTATTAATTTTGTCTGTGCGGAAACAAAATAAAGCCATTAAAAAGTTATGAGCCAACAAAAATTCGTTTTTCATGCTAATTTTAACGCAATTTCGGGCGTAAATAAATAAGTAATAAAGGAAGTGTAAAATCTCCAAAACAAAGTCGGCACTGACAAAGCTCAATTATCGAAGAGTTCAATAAACTTTGTAATATTGATTTATGCAGTGGTGTTTTCATAAAATTCGATTTTCCTTAGGACTTTCGTAAATTTTTACGCGTTCGTTTTACTAAATTAGTTCGGAACGGTGTATATCGAACTAGATTGTGTGCGTGTAGAGTAGCATTCAACTGCTCATCACTGATGCTATCTCTGTCGGAAGTGACACAATGCCAGGTGACACAGCGAGCTTTTTGGCCACACCTACCAGTGAGTTCGAGCCCGCGATTAGCTCAACCTTAAAGGAGGGCGCAGTACACGTAATTCCTAGGTATATTATATTATATTATCATGAACAGTTTACAAAGATGAGAGGAGAGAGGCGGCATTGTATAATAATTATTATGTGGACCTACCCAACATTGGTTCAACATTGTGCCCACACGATCCCCACGCTAGTCAAAATATTTCGTTTGAGTAAGTGCTAACATTGAGGTGGTTCTATACCAAAAGCTAAGTAAAGTCAACAGCTCCTATAAACTTGTTGTGTGTTTTGTTAAATTTTCCACTGCGATTTTGGGTTAGATGACAAACAATAGACGGTTCAAAAGGTAAGGTTAAAGTTTTCAATTTGTTTCAATCTTTATTTCAATATTTAATTTTTTACATGAAAATGAAACCGGAGGATGTTTTCTAGGCTAATACTAGACTGTACATGTGTACCTATTATTTCTTACAAGCTTTTTTATAAATAGTAAGTAGGTACTTCTGAACAATATAAATATAAACATAAACAATTTCTAAATCTTGCAGTACGAAATTCAAAATAACAATATCATCGTGTTATTCTGCAACAAAAAGTACTAACTATTACTACAAAGTTTTCTATTATTTAATATTGTTGCTTTAAACTCAGATGTGTATAATCTAAGATTCTAAACTATTAAACAGCTGCATTGCAATACAATTTAACAATAATTACAAAACTAATGATATTATAAGTTAAGTCAACTTATAATTTCACAAATCTCAAGTTAGAGAGTTTGCTTTTACGAGTAATCGATCTATTTAAAGTTAGTTATAAGTTTTTTGAGAAAACACGTCAAGCCTTCAAGGTTTTGACAAATATGCGGTCATAATACTAGTTTTATGTGTGGGTGAGCTCAGAAGCTCAGAATATATGAGTTCGATGTTATGTAATAATTGGTACCTGTAAACTAAAAGACTTTTCTTATTAGATTAAGTAGTCTATTTATTTAATAGATATGCCCAGATGTATGAACGCCAACGAGGCAAAAGGAGTATGTAAGGATCGTAGCAGGTGGCGTTCTGTAATTTTTACTACACTACTCTTTCTTCCCATAGGGGTATGGGAAGAAAGAGTGAGTTTATGTATGTATGTATATTTACTGTCATCAGTTCACAGTCTCATTCACAATAGTAGTTGGGTGCTACTGTCACTAATGTCATTGAAGGTACTGAAAATAGAATAGAATAAATATGTTTCTACATCGCCATTTGTGAACTGCGCATCTCACTGACGTCACACAAAACCTGCGTCGTGCAAGCAGGGTTTACCGTGTACTCAGCATATATATAACTTCTCGACATAAATCGTCGGGTTTTAATCTGATCCGGCCTGTCCCTTGCTGTCCTCCCCCAGCGACGCCCTAAGCCGAGGTCCGTAGCGTGTAGTCGCTTAGTTCCTAAGTTTCACGCCCTGGCTGGAGGCTTTAATTTATTGAGGCAGCCACAGGAAAGTCCGGTTAAGCAGCCTAGGTTGACCTGCGAAATACCAATAAAAAAAACAATTGTCGGGCAGTTGCCCTCCAGACGACACCCGTCTGGTCGGAGGATCCTCCCTTTTCTATAGAGTACGAGTGAACTTAACACCCTGTTCCTCATACTTCTATAAATATTCCTAGTCAGGTATAAACAGAGAAATGTAAACTTTTTACTATACGTATCCCAAATGAATGACTTATCCGATGAGTCTCTTCATAAAGAAGTGCTTATAATAGTTTTCAAAACTAATATAATTTTTATTCTGGTATATTCTATCTTTACCCATGTATGTACTACTCGGACTCTAACTTATTGCGCACAAGAAAATCGAATAATGCTAATAAATACAGAAAAATAAAAAACAAATCTCAAGCGACTTAAGTACGTTACTGTTACCATCAAATAAGACGAGTTTCATCTTTCATCATAAAGTGGTTATATATTTTTCCTATTATTACTCAATTCTTTTGATGCCTTTATATAAGAAAACCCATAGGAACTATATTAAATAAAATCTGAAAGAAATCAAAGGCTGGCTTTTACTATGTTTTTATTCTCGGTACAAAAGAACCAATGACTTTTATTATTAGTCAGTTGCTTTGAAATTTAGATTAAATTGTTATTTTATGATAGGTACCAGTCCTTGGGGCCAGTTTTGGGCTCTGATGTAAGTACATAAGCGTGATATTTTATGGTCTATTTATTTATTATAACATAACATAATCAGCCTATTCTTCCCACTGCTGGGGGACATACAGGCCTCCTCTCTGTGAGAGGGAGTGGGCCGTAATCTACCACGCGGGCCCAGTGCGGGTTGGTAGATGTCACATGTCTTCGAATTTTTGGTTCTAAGACTTGCCGGTTTCCTCACGATGTTTTCCTTCACCGTTTTGAGAGCAGTGGTGATGAAATTATTTACACAAAGTAAAGCGCCTGCTTGGATTCGAACCCACGACCTACAACTTGTAAGTCGGGGCCGTTACCACTGGGCCACCACTGCTTACCAAGTATAATGTATGTTCAATATTAATGAGCTATTCTCTCTATTCTTTTACTTAAAACAAAGCTCACGTAACAGTAATTTTGTGTTAATTAGATTAGCGGCTAAATTGTCGGCAAGGTTTAAAAACTAAATAATATAACTAAGTATGCATTTTTAGCTGTACCCAAACCCATATGTTACTTCAAGCAATAGTCACGAACACAAATGGCGTTGAATACAACAGAAAACAATTCTATTGTGACATTCATACTCGTTCAAAGTGACTTAACAATTGTAATAATAACAGAAATACTATTCAATAGCCCATTGTTATACGTGCCTCGGTTAAAAATAGCACATAATTGGAACTTTGGCTCCAATTAGGTCCAATTAGAAATTAATTTTTGAATAAGAACTTTCCACAAAGAGCTGTATTGTAGTTGATATCGTTTGAGAATAACCCTCCAGTCACACTTGGCGACAAACGTAGCGATTCTTTTTTTAAGAATTTGATTCGAATTTCAAAGATTGAGCTATTCAAATGCGATATTCTGATATTGAATGTATGAATTGTGGTTTTTGCTTTTGAATTTACTTCTTTTTTCCAGTAGACTTGTACTGAATATTCATCTGAAAATAAAATGAAATGTAATAATAAAGTTTTAGAGGTTGTTTTTTTGTTTGTTTGAACGAGATAATCTCTGGAACTACCACACGGATTTGAAAAAATCTTTTTGTATTTGATAGCCCAATTACTGAAGAAGTCCACAGGCTATTTAACATCACGCTAGGACTCTCAGAAGCCGAGCAAAAATAAAAAAGTCAAAAAGAACGCTAAGCGAAAACAAAGTAGTTGCGCGGGCGGCACCTATGAATAGAGAACTAACTAACAAAACTTAGTTAAAAGTCTAAAAATAAGGCCCGTATAATATACACTCGAGAGCAATGAATCCGGGTCACTTAAAGAATCCTAAAAATCTCGGAAACTAAAATTGCTAGGTTAATGCAATAAATTGTATTTAATAGACAATGTAATACTCCTTAAATGAAGGTATTAAAACTTCTTAGTTATTGTAAAGTTATATCATAAAAAAATCAAATTTGAAAAAGGGCCACTTTCGAAGATGGAACTACGAAATTACAGCATTTGGTTTTGCTTTTGTTTGTAATCTGTCATTTATGTGGGTACATAAACCATGTTGATAGTGCTCTATATTCATTATTCAAGCTGAAATTATGTCGCTTACGCCTGAAGAATGCACCAGAATACTTACAATGCTGGAAACCGGCCGGAGTCAGCGCGATACAGCCAGGACTGTCGGTGTGTCGCTGTCAACAGTACAAAGAGTTCTCCGACGTTACGAAGAAACTGGTTCTAACCTACGCAGACCAGGAACGGGCAGAACCAGGTGTACCACAGCACGAGAAGACCGATACTTGGTGAACACCATGCTTCGAAATCGTTTTCTCACAGGAACTGAACTCACAAATCAGTTTCGACGCCTCGGAGGAAGTAACCCAAGTGCATGGACAGTAAGACGTCGGCTTGCTGAATCTAACTTGAAACCCCTTAGACCTGCAAACGGCCCTAAACTGGAGCGTGGGCATCGTATTTCAAGACTAAGATATGCCCAGAGCCACGTAAATTGGAGTATTGAAGATTGGTCAAAAGTTATGTTCTCCGACGAATTAAAATTTATGCTCTACAAGCACGATGGAAGACACAGAGTGTATCGAAGACCAGGGGAAAGATTCAAGCAAGCATGCATCGAAGAAAAAGTAGCCTACGGTGGTGGGTCTGTACTTGTGTGGGCCGGAATTTCTTCTGAAAGTCGCACAGAGCTGGTGATCATAGAAAACGGCTCTTTAACTAGCGTAAGATATGTGGAAGAAATCCTCAATGATCACGTTGGTCCATTTATGGTCAATTTAGGTGAGGATGCTATATTTATGCATGACAATGCCCGACCTCATACAGGTAGGATTGTGAATGACTACCTTCAAGAGATGAACATTACTCGTATGGAGTGGCCAGCGCGCAGCCCGGATATCAACCCGATCGAGCATGCTTGGGACGAGCTAGGCAGATGCGTAAAACAACGAAACCCTCCCCCAATCACGCTTCGTGAGCTCAAAATTGCTCTCACAGAGGAATGGGAGAATATTCCCCAAAATCGTATAAGGAACTTGGTGTACAGCATGCCAAACCGCGTAAACGCAGTAATGGAAGCACGAGGAGGCAATACGAAGTATTAAAATTCAAGAAAATCGTAATAAAGTTCAAAAATTTCATGTTTCCTATTTTTGTTTTAAGGAGAGATCAGCAGTTTTTTTCTTTATGTAATTTTGTGTTAATAAATGTATGGTGACTCATATTTTTTTTACTTTCATTTAAGGAGTATTACATTGTCTATTAAATACAATTTATTGCATTAACCTATCATTTTTAGTTTCCGAGATTTTTAACATTCTTTAAGTGACCCGTATTCATTGCTCTCGAGTGTATTAGACAGCATAGACTGTCCGTTATTTAAATTAACACCTACGCTATTAACCATCAAAAGAAAATTAAATTCCTAAGAACATGAAAATACGAGTAGTAAACTGTTAACATTGTATTTTGTTTAAATTAATTTACCCATGAGGTCATTAACCTTACGGAAAAGCAAACTGATAATGATAGTCTATCTAAACTTGTAATTGTTTACACGATGGGTAAATATTTCCTATATAACTTTGAGCCAATGATCGTTCGCACGAATAGGCGTTCGTCGCGTTCATATTATTGTCACTTTTTAATTGGAAAACCAGACGCGTGGTCGTGCCGATAGAAGGCACCTGGTCTTCTGTCAGCGCGACCACGCATTCGGGTTCGCCGGACGAAATGAAATGAATGCGACGCGACGGTCGCGTTCTCGCGTGACGATCTCTTTGGTTAGGACAAGGCCTGACGGTATTATAAGTTTTTTTAATGCTTAACGATATTTATAACTTTCAATTCGATCAATAAGACCTTAATAGCCAAATTATTCTTAAATCATATTAATTTATTTTTATATTTCTAGCTTTTATGTCAACGAAATAATGGACACGAATGGTTTCTGAATTAGTGTTTGCGTGATTGATTTGAAAAATATTCGTTATCTAATATATAAAATTCTCGTGTCACGGTGTTTGTTGCCAAACTCCTCCGAAACGGCTTGACCGATTTTTATGAAATTTTTTGTGTATATTAGGTAGGTATGAGAATAGGATGTAAACTATTTTTCGTACCCCTAAGTGATAAGGGTGGTCCACCCCAAGTTTTTTTTTTTTCTTTTTTTGAATCATTTTTTTTATTGTAATTTTTTTATGATTTGAAATTAAAAAGTACATACAACCCTAAATTTTCACCCTTCTACCACCAACCCCTATTTTTTAATAGCGATATTAGTACTTTAATAATTTTCTACTCTTGGCGGTCGATAATTGATCAGTTATTCCCGTCAGGCGTCTACCAGTGTCACTTCTCATCCCGTAAACAGCACAGAGTAAGGATGAGAACGAAGCCGGTCTCCTGTTGTTCTCTCACAATAAGCTTTCTCTCTCTCACTCACTAAAGTTTAGGGCCTAAAATGAATCCCTATTTGAACACGCGTGAACGGCTGGACCGATTTCACTAATTCTTTTTTCGTTATTGTAAGGAGAAGGATCTTAGGATAGGTAGGTGAAGGTAGGGTGTAAGGTAGGTAGGGTGTAAGGTAGGTAGGTAGGGTAGGGTAAGTAGATAGGAAGTAAGGGGTAGGTAGGTAGGTAGGGTAGATAGGTAGGGTAGGTAGGTAGGTCAGGCAGTGTAGGTTAGGCAGGGCAGGGTAGGTAGGTAGGTAGGTCGGGCCGGGTAGGGTAGGTAGATAGGGCAGGGTAGGTAGATAGGGCAGGGTAGGTAGATAGGCCAGGGTAGGTAGATAGGAAGGTAGGTAGGTAGGGTAGGTAAGTAGTTCGGGCAGGGTAGGGTAGGGAGGTAGGTCAGGCAGTGTAGGGTAGGTAGTTAGTTAGGGCAGGGTAGGTAGGTAGATCGGGCAGTGTAGGGTAGGTGGGTAGGCCAAGGTAGGTAGGTAGGTTGGGCCGGGAAGGGTAGGTAAATAGGAAGGTAGGTAGGTAGGTAGGGTAGGTAGGTTGTTCGGACAGGGTAGGGTAGGGAGGTAGGGCAGGGTAGGTTAGGCAAGGCAGGGTAGGTTAGGCAGGGCAGGGTAGGTAGGTAGGTAGGTCGGGCCGGGTAGGGTAGGTAGATAGGGCAGGGTAGGTAGATAGGCAGGGTAGGTATATAGGGCAGGGTAGGTAGATAGGGCAGGGTAGGTAGATAGGGCAGGGTAGGTAGATAGGTCGGGCAGTGTAGGGTAGGTAGGTAGGGCAGAGTAGGTAGGTGCACCGTAGATACGAGTAAGGACTTACTGCTACCCGTGCGAAGCCGGGGTGGGCAGCTAGTATAATATAATAATGGCAATTATTTTGTAAGTAAAAATGAATAATATACCAACGTAACAAAAATAGGGCAAAGAGGTTGGTTATTAAAAACCATTTAAATAGAGCTACTTTATTAGTACCAGTTAATAACAACTTGCCGTTCTGACAAAAACTAATGCAATATTGTTCCTTCCCAATGTTCACAAAACTTGCAAAAGTTATTGAACTTATAATGTTCAAAATTCCCACTCCTGCTTATTTCCGTTTGATTGATTATTATTCTTCATTGTTTCACTACATCATCAATTAACGACTTTGCAATTTTATAAAACATAGTTCCAGCGTCTGGGTCGTTGACCGCAGTAACCGAAATCCCAAGGCATTGTAAAAATACTTAGTATCGATGTAGAAAGATTTACTTCGGGCACTATGTCAAAGAAAATAATGTAGTGAAGCTGTGTGAAGCTTGCAGATGTAATTTATGTTGAACGTGTTAAAACAAGTGACTGGGTTTTCTGGAACTTATCCAAACGACTTCGAGGAAAAGTTGAATTTAATATCCACTGTATCAACATGAACATGATACATGTTGCTGAATATTTTTTGCAGGTGGTCCTGGTATTCTGATACTGTTCCATAAATACATAGATTGTTAATGTTTTTTTTCTTTATAAAAAGATTGGGACTAGTACTTCGCCTTTCCATTTGACGCTTGAGAAAAAAGCTTGTATGGACATCTGTAACTAGACCCGTAATAGAATATATTCCAGGGGACTAATTATTTTGGTACAAAACTGCCAAATGCCTAAACAAACCAAAAAAAACTAAACTAAAGGACATTTTTCTCCACGAAATCGTATATTTTATCCTGCGTTCCACTACGTTTCTCAGAAACTCACTCCAGTGAATATTTGATTCAATTTCCCGGCGCACGATTGTACTTGTGCCGTCAAACGGCTGAAGTGAACCTCAGACCAAAAGTCTCTGGAATTCAATAACAATCGCGGTTCAGTTTTATTAGATTCTACAGACAATCACAACAGACGTTGTGGGTCTAAGAAATATTATTCAAAAAGATCAAAGTCTTAGAACTTACTTAGTAACCATGCTTATTACATTATAAACTAGCTTTTACCCGCAGCTTCGCCCTCGCGGATGACGAAAAATATCCCATGGGAATGTACTACCGGGATTAAAAATACTCTATGTGTTAATCCAGGTTATACACTATCTCTGTGCCAAGTTTCATCCAAATTGATTAGTTCAGCCCTTTTTGCGCCAATCTGGAACTTCCAGACAAACAGACAAACGGAGAAAATTTCTAAAAACGATATTTTCGGCATCAGATTCGTTCGCAGCAAATACTTTTTTTCAAAAATATTTAATGCAGTTTTGACTTCGTTACTATTTAATTACATATATGTATAGATATAGATGCTTAAGTAACTGTCTGTCTGTCTGCTTGTCTGTTACCTTTTCAAATCTTAATAGCTGAACGGATTTGAAAGACATTTGACACACGAATATTCGTAGACCATGATTTGTGAACATTGGACATATGATAATTTTCAAACTCTACGCGGGCGATTCCACGGGTAAAAGCTAGTTCTGTATAAACAGTAGTATTTTGTATTCAGTGTAAGATGTAGGTTCCTTCAAACTTATTTATAGTGAGTGGGCATGGCGTAAGGAGTTCCCATGAGGCCTGTTTACGTCTCGCCGCGTATATGTTACGCAGCGTAAAGTGTGGGGTACTTTTGTATGATACATGAACTGAATAAACAGAATTCTAAGATATTTTTTTTGCGTTTAAACTGCAAATAGATATCTTTCATCAAACACATTCCAACAAATTACATGTATTACAGACTTCACAAATAAGAATTACTGCTCTAGGATTTAGAATTTGAAATGAAAATAGTTCTCAAATATTCTCAGTTCTGAAAACAAAAGCCTAAAAATCCTTTTAATTAAAACTTCACCCTTTCCATCCCGACAAGAACAACCATTTCACATAATTGTGACACCCCCACAAAGGACAAAATGGCTGACCATCGCCATTTAGTCGACCAAAAAAATAGGTTCATTGTCGAGGTTTGGGGTTCACCTGTAACCCAAAAAACAGTCGTTAATCTGAGAAGAAATATGTCACACAACCTAAAGCTGTTATTAGAAAGCACATTAACTGTTTATTGGTCGTAACTGGTGCTGGAACATATGGCCAGCTATGGGCATTAAACGTTAGTGGGCTCGTTTTGAATCAGGCCTATTAATTTTGAGTGCATAGCCCTGTTTTTGTTGTAGAATATTTTTTGCTAAAAGGGTTTATGGTTTAAATAATGGTTATTGTATAGTTTACAGGG
The DNA here is from genome assembly GCA_948150665.1 of Conistra vaccinii. Classification (NCBI taxonomy): domain Eukaryota; kingdom Metazoa; phylum Arthropoda; class Insecta; order Lepidoptera; family Noctuidae; genus Conistra; species Conistra vaccinii. Next base: position 1,083,518 of record OX411328.1, read on the forward strand.
TTGTGTTTAAAGGTCAGTAATCTTGGCATAATAATAGTAGCTTGTGATTGAGCCACTTGCATGCAGGGCAGAGCCTTCTTCTCATTTTGAGAAAGAATAAAGAAAGAGATACTGGCTCACTGCGAGGTGGCAATTTCAAAATATTTAGCCCAGGTTTGCTTACGATACTTGAATTTACAGGTCAGTGGTCACGTACCAATAGAATCCGGAAGGCAGGACTTACTTGAAACTGGCTCATAGCCATTCACATTCATTCTCAGAACTTTCCTCGTTCTTCCGCATCCCAAGCCCAAAACATCCCCATACCATGTCAACCGATTTCCACACATTATCTTAGTTACCGGTGCCACTTTCAGACTTCCTCTTATTTTACAGTACCATTTGGTCATATTCTTATGCCTGTCTTTATTATACTATCCAAAGCTTAGAACATTAAAATTACCCTGGGAACAGAAAATATGCAGTAAGGAACATAAAACATTAATTCTAATTAACAAACAAAATAAATAATTGGATAAAAGTACCTACTATATATTCGCTCTAGTACCTTTTAATCAAACTTCACACTCACAACATAGCAAGATAATTGCTTATAAAAAAAAAAAAATAAGACCTGTGGCCACAAGCTCGTGAAATAACTAACCTACTTCATTATGATGAAGCCTTGAAAGATCCTTGAAAATGATAGTGTTAAAAAAAAAATGCAAGCGGAGTGCCCATCGTTCTCCGTTGCAAAAAGTAAAAAAGTAAAAGCAACAGTGTTGTATTGTGTTATTAACTGTTTCAAAGCATAATTACGTACTTTCGTTCTTCTGAACAGATAGTTCCACGCCGCGATTTCTGTACTGTAAGCTGTACTTTAGTACGGAGCGGAGCGGAGTGGGGCACGGCTTCGTGGATGACACTATTTATACACGTTAAGAGGGCGTACAAAGGTACACTAGACTAAATTCGATCTAAAGAAAAGTTGCTACTTTCCTCTAGATCTTATTTTGTTGCTTCATTATCTCAATATTTATTCAGGGTCCTTATTAGCCGTTATTCATAATTCCTTCTCAGTCACGAGATAATTATGTTTTTAAAGGAGTGGCGCTAGTTTACCGTAGTATGCCTCTTAAGTTACTGCCAGTGAGCAACAGTGAGCTGTCATTCCAACTATTGGTAGGAGTGACACTATTGATAGTTCACTTCACCTAAGTTTTCTCGGTGAGATTCTTACAGAATAGATCGTTAATTAACATTACAGCATTCAAGGTAGCCCGCGAAGTTCAAATTTACTTACGTTTTTTGCAATTTGCATGTCAGTATTATGTTGTATGTTGATTTAAATATGATTTGCAGCCATAACAAATGTTTATTTATAGAAATATTATCATAAAACTGGTCAATACAACTCTCTAAGTTCATGTATACCGCTTGACTGTCACTAATGAGACACTATAAAATTTTAATTGTTATCGAGCTGCATCAGTCTTTCAAACAGTTGAGCATTTAAATGACTATTTCATGAAATCATGACATTTGAGGATTATGCTAACTTAAGGAGTTGTGTTGCTGATTATAATTCTGTAAAGCCATATATGTTACGGGTGCGAATCATAAAGAACTTGACACTGACCTGCAAATTGCAAAAAAACTAAAGAACATTTTAATTTCGCGGGCTACTTTAGCGCATTCCCTTTAAGCTATGTATTTTTATATCCTACAACTATTACAGTTTCTGTTCTGTATGTTTGTTATCTTTCGGTTTTTGTCGAGTAGAATCATCCTACTAGACAGACAGCACGTGTCGCAATGCATTGCGATGCAAATGTGTTTTTACGCGACATGTCTCATTGTCATTCCGTCTAGGAATGTAGTTTAGTCGGGAAATGCGTTATGAGTGATATTATGACCATATTCCCGTATGGAGATATCTACACGAGCATGAATCATAGCGGGGTAAGAATGTGGGTCCACGATAAAATAGTCTACTATAATAATCCTTTGGAATGGCAATGTAAGATGAATATTGGGTTGGCAAAATATTTGGGATTTCTTGAAGTTATGAATTATTTTATACTAGCTTTTGCCAGCGGCTTTGCCCGCGTGCGGTCGGAAATTATCCCACGGGAACATACTACCTCGGTAAAATGTATCCTATCTCCTAACTCAGGTCATGGTCTAACTGAGTACCAAATTCTATCTATGACATGATTATTTTGTAAAGTATTATATTATTTTAATTATTGTGAATGTGAGGACTATGTGGATATTTTTTTTTTTCTCTCTTCTCTATTTTCTTTTCTTTCTCAGTTAGTTTTAATTTAATGATGGTCTGGCAGTTTGAGTAGTTTATGCGGCCTACCCAAATGTCCTTTCTTTGGTACTGTTCGTCGAGTTGAGCTCCTTAAGTTCAGAGTTGAGCTCCGCGATTACTGACAAATGCTTGCACTGACTGGACAGGTCCACTCAAAGCTGTATGGTTCTTTCCTCAAAAGACCATTTCAGACATTAGTCTACATGGTCCTCATATGGCCTGACCAAGATTATGTCTGGACTTTAAAAGAGACTGTGACCTCTGAGTTTGTTTCGGCCTTTCTTCTCAGAGTAGTCAGATAGGAAACGCCGAACTCATCTAGCTAATTTTTAACATACATTTTAATATGACGTGTAAAAGTGATTCCAATATCCTATTTACAGAATAAACAATTTCATTTCATTTCATTTCATTTCATTTCATTTCATTTCATTTCATTTATCAAAATCCGTTCAGTCATTAAAGCGTGAAATGGTAACACACCGACAGAGTTGTTTTGCATGCATTTATAATATGACGTATGTATGAAAATGCATGGATAGTAAACAAATTTTTTTTTGTTTAATGTGCTTTTCAACAAAAGAATAACTTAAAACGGAATATTTTTGATAACACTGATATTGCAATTAGGTACAGAATCTTTTCTTCAGAAATTATCGTTTATAGGACTTCAGAGACAAAAATTCGGAGAACTGTGCTGTGAAAAGTTATCAGACTGCAGTCCAACCTAACATTAGGTTTATCTAGGCCTTTGCATACTAGTTTACCTTTTCTTGTCAAATATTTGATCGTGTATTGTTTGGACAGCTGGAAACTTTGAACTGAGTCTACAATTTAGGTAATTCACGTGAATCACGCGTAGTTTGACGTTCCCCCCACAGAACCTACAATCTACATACATAATAATCTATATAACTAATATTAGAAAAGCAAAAGTGAGTATTTTTGTTTATATGTTAGTTTGTTTGTTACGCTTTCACGCTTAAACGGCTGAACCTACCTATTTTTGTTTAGAAGTTAGCTAACTAACTTTGTAAATACTTTTATTTGAGTTGAGTAGGTACTACCTATTGCTGTTTTAATTAGTCGAATGACTAATTAAAACAGCAATAGGTAGTACCATTACGGAATCGTAATGTACCTACCTACATAAAGTACTGCACTATCGCACAAGGTTTAGACCAGTGAAAACAGTTGTTAAGAGCGTTTATCCCAACATTCCGTAATGGAACTACCTACATAAAGTACTGCACTATCGCATAAGGTTTAGACCAGTGAAAACACTTGTTAAGAGCGTTTATCCCAAAAGTGGCAACGTCGCAAATAGTTGTCAAAAATTAACCTTTTTTTATTAATTTGGCAATATTACTGTAAGGAAATAAAAAATGTGACTAATTAGCGAACTAGAATATTAATAATGAATTGCAATCATAACACTGAATTTGATGTTGCACCCGTTTTAGGTGTAAAAAAGGCGTTTGGAAAGTTTCCAAATATTTTCTTACATATAAAACTAAATATTCGGTGCTACGATACTAATTATTGCATTTAATAATCAATATTCTAGTTCGCTAGTTAGCCACATTTCTAATTTCCATACAGTACTATTTCCAAATTAATCAAAACAGGTACCTAAATATTTGACAGCTATTTACGACGTTGTCAACTTTTAGGATGCATGCAGAAATACTGTAAGGTAAAATAATTATGAAATCAACGAAAAAAACATACCTAAATTAAATAAATGAATACCATAAGTCATTTACATTTACACACGAGCTTAACATGAATCACGATGAAACCAATGCCAATTAAAAGTCCTCCTTCACTACACAAGTCACCATACTCTAGGTAACGTCATCCTTGCTGGTCAGTGCACCTGATGTTGTCAAGCGTCATAGCAACGCGTCACGTTTGACACTCAATTAACATCCAGGTAGTCGTGTTGTGTAATCTCTGGTTTGAATCGGATACCCGTCATTCAAACTAGAATAGTAGGCTGGAATGATTATGGCATAAGGAACACGTGATTCATTATTTGAAGAAGATTTTCAGTTTTAATGATGTTTAAAATATTAGTTACATGTTTTAAATCATGAATAACGCCCAAACTCTATATTATTCATTAGTTATTTCTTGATAACGTTTCTAATTTTAACAACATTCACGATGAATGAATAATATTGAAGGGATAACTGATTCAGACGTATGTAATGTACTAATGAAATTTGTTAGCCACATATGTAATGTAAGTCAATCCTAGGTCATTAGACAAAATAAACAGAATACTAAAAATACAAAAGTAGGTATTTTTAGTATTCTGTTTATTTTGTCTAATGACCTAGGATTGACTTACATTACATTATGTGGCTAACAAATTTTTTGTTTCAAATAAATGGAAATAACGTGAGTGTTAGCAGACAAGTACCTAGTTCCCTGTGGTTTAATTCTCAACTTCAACTCTCATTAGTATTACTTAAATATCATTATTTTAACTATATTAAAAACGTAATTTTAATTAATGTAAAAAGTCGGAGAGGTCTATTCCTGTTTGTTACAGGAATAGACTTCTCCGACCTTTTACATTAATTAAAATTACGTTTTTAATATAGTTAAAATAATGATATATACACATATAGTTAAAATACGTTTACAATGAAATTATACTTCAACATGTCCTTTTATTACTGAAAAGAAAATTGTTTTTTTTTTACAAGAGCGTCGGTCATTTCATTACAGTTGGTTTTTTTTTAATGAATAAATACAAAAGAAGACAAATGTCACTGTCGACGTGAGATTCCTGACATTGAGTGTCCCGGTGGATACCATTGTTTTAAAGAAAAAGGTTTTATTTTCGATGACATTATCAAATTGGACATAAGGCTTGAAATACTGGCGTAAGGTTCTGCAAAATTGAGTGTCCCATGCATTTGTGCTGACTGTGCATCATATTTTCTACTAGAATAGGTGCAAATTGCTGCATTATTTTACAGAGAACATACAGCTGCTATGCAATATTCTCGAATATTTTATTAATTTAGCATAATGTTCGGAGATCCTCATAGGTATGTTTTATTTTACGCATTATACTTGATGGCCCTTAGAGTCCATAGCACCAGAAAGTAATAATACATATTTTTTAAATAACTTTATAACACATTCATTTCTCAGTCAGGATTGATAGTTGGTCAAGACACGGTTCTTTATCTTCGAATCTACTGTACATTACATTACATTGTGTTGGATTCAGTTTACGAATGAAGCCACATTGAGGACAATACAATTTTTTTATTTAATTGATTTTACAGGTTTTTAGTAGGGTTTTTATTACCGAAGTATAGTGCTTTTAAATATTGGTCCATTACTATTTTGCTATTAATATATTACTATTTTTAAATAATTGCTCAAGCCTATAAACATAAACATTGTTAAGCCTATAAACATTGTTCTTCCATTTGTTATTTCACAAGTGATCCAAACCTCATGCATAGGCCACCACGCACTTTGCCACTTTTTTTGAAGATATTTCAAGAGATTTATTGCAATGGCTTGAATCGTGCCTCGCTTGCACACTTTTGGCTTACTACATTTATCTTCATAATACTATTTTCGCTTTTTATAGAAATAATGTTTGTAAAGTTCATTATTGAGTGACGAAACTTATTGTGTGTTGGAAAAATAATACGGTATAAGCGGTTAAGGCTTGGAACGTGAGGGAATGCTGGTTCGAATGCTTGGCGCGCCATGGCGGTCAAATTCAAGTTATTTTGGAAATACGCACATAATACCTACCACGCTTAGAATAAGAACCGACGCAGTTGTTCAAAACATACAATCATTGGATATTTTTTAAAGCACTTGTGATTTCGTATACGCCTGGAATAAACTTGATGTTTAGTAGTACTATTTTTGGGCAGATGCTACTGGCGGCATACAAAATGAAATGAAGTCATTGCTTCTTGTAACGTCATCAAAATAATTAGTTGCCAGTAATTTCTTGCAGACAGACAAGAATAAATAAACAAGATTTTGTTTGGTATAATTGCAGTGTATATCCCTCCAACACCCTACGTTCCTTACGTACACAAATTAAAATCGTAACAAGGCGTGCGCGCTCATTGGTTGTATTGTATGACGCAATGTCATCGCGACCTGTTACTTAGAGGTCATTGGTTCAAACCGTTTAGTTTATTTTATGAAATAGGGTGCTTCATTTGTTTTTCAATTAGTTGTGCTTGATTTATGGCGATTGTTTGTTTTATTTATTTTTAGTGTTTCTGATATCAATTTCTTTTACAACAGGTGCAGGTCGCCGGTTTTCAAGTCTTCTGCAGTCATTATAAGACAGGGGTTTTCTTGTTGACAGCGGACAGTAGGTTCGTGGCTAAGTAATAAGCCACACGGATCGATCTTTCAGGTTGAGCTAAGGTTGACGCGGTCAGTCCGTGGATGGGTGGCCATATTTACTTACCGAAACTCCTCCGTGTCTTGGAAAGAACGGTAAGCCGTTGGTCCCGGGTATCATACGCCGAACTGCCGAACGCCGAAAGCCTGACAACCAGTCTTACTAAGGTGTGTCAAATAACACAGTAACTGGGATACGAAGATCAAATAAGCAGTTGCTTCATGTGAAATACTGGTATCCAGCTGCATCCGGTTAGACTGGAAGCCGACCCCAAAATAAGGGTAACACTAGGCAGATGATGATGAGTGGACAATGTTTTTCTAGTTTTTAATTCACACCAGTAGGTATAATGTGTTCCTCTGCGACTTAATCACTTCATCAACACTAGAAAAGTGTTTAAAAACGAGCAGAAAATTTCGCTAATAGCCGGCAATCCGGTCTCAACCCGTCCTCAAACTGACCGTGCCGACGCAGGAAACAAAAAAAGATCTATAACATTTTTAAATCCTATAAATATTCATCTAGATTAGTCTTTATCCTGTAAAGTTCAATAAAACAAGTTCAAGTTCGCTTCTACTACGACTAAGATAGAATCTTTTGTAGAAAATGTTTATGGACGTTTTTCATCCTTAACTATCGACACAGATAAGCTGATTACAGGGATTTTTTTCTCAGATCTTGGAGTCTAGGACTAGAGATATGGCAAAACAGATTTATATTTTTGTCAATTTTACACCTGAATCGTATTTTTCCGAAGTTAATATTGGTAGTGTTTATAGCATGCTCGACTAGGCGAGGGACTGCCGTGCCCCCAGATCACCAAAGACCATTCTAGCCGCTGAGGACGAGATCTATAAACGATACTTGGCGCGTACTTTGCTTTAGACATGCTCTGTCTTATAGTTTGGCAGTTGTGCGACGGTGACAGGAAAACGCTTGGCCAAAGTTCGTGCTAAGTAACCTTTATAAATCTCGTTCTTGGAGCCTGGTTTGGCAGTTGAGACTTTCATTCAGCAGTGTGAAGAATGAAGCTGTGAACGATCTCATCTAAAAATCAGTTCATAAAACACCATCCAACACAAAAATTACCTGACATATTGTAAAACTACTTGATATATTTATGATATATACCTACATCTGTATTTGTTAAACCCCTTGATGTTATTGAAACAAGGGGTGAACCGGGGAAGTAGTCAATATTTATTTTATAAGGTCCTAGGTGCTACTATTATGTCGTCTAGACTCCTCGGAATGCCACTTTTAGTTTTAATAAAACGTTTGACTGCAGTTGGAAATATAATGTGTTGTCAACATATAATGGTTGAGGGTAGTAGACATTTTCAATCGGTTTTGGTGACTCTTTATTGGTGACTGAACGGAGATGGGAAAATTGTTTATAGGGTTTTTAGTCTTGCGTTTTTGATGTCTTTAATTCTTTTAGGTGTTTCAATATTCTTAAAACGATGATTTTTAATGAACTTGGCAATGCTTTTTGGTATCACTAAATACATGTTCTTTAAAATGTTTTGCTGGCTAGATGATACAATAAGAAAATTAGCCTATAATCTTAATACCTACTTCTTTCGTAGAAGAGGCATTAAAAACATATTTAATAACTTTTCTTGCAACAGCAACCGAAGCAAGGCCGACATCCACAATAGTTCCATTTTCTTATCAGCCTGAGTATTTTCCGCCATTTACAATGCAATTATACAACAAAACAATGAGGAAGTAAGTGCACCTCACCGTTTGAAGTAAGTTCTGTGTCTACCGACTTTCATTTGTCAGAGTTTGAACAAAGGAAGTGTAGCAAAGTTGGACAGAGCGAAACCACTGTGCTGTGTGTTATTGCATCGTATTGAACTCAAACTCAATTTATTTCAATTAAACCATTTAATTTTGCATCAATGAGTCGGTCAGTCAGAAAGATGAAGCCCATTCCAAAGCGTATGGTAGGTTCCTATGGAGAAGAACGGGCAAGAAACTCCATGAACACTTTTAAATTTAAATTATATTGTTGCAAAATAGTTATATTTCTTGTTGGGATAGGACATATTGTGTATTTAATAGGTTTAGTATTGATCTTAGCTGTTGGTGGTGTATTTTTGATGTCTTTGTTATTCAGTTTTCGTCATTTAACGGGTCGATTGACACTATTGCCAGTCGCGGTATGGATCAGGTGTTCGATTCCCGTCCCGGATAAAACCTTGTGGGAGGCAATTTAATATTGTTTATAATTTATTTTAAAATATTCAATATAAGTTTTATGAGAGCAAAAGCTTTTCGTTAAATATTTTCCCAACTAGTGCTTAAAGGTCATGTATAGGTGGAAACAAGTTAACAAAACAAAAACTAATAACCAGCAAACTAATTTAAATAACTATATTTACATTACATTTTGCTTGGGTGGAATCTCATTCAAATGAGAAAAAGCACTGAAAATATAAAACCATTTCCAAATTATACTAAGACCTACGCCATTTTGTGTAAGTGTTAAATTTCATCGTCATATCGGATGTGATGACTCTAATAAAGCCAAGTCCCGTTAACTATATTTAAATTGGACATATTTAAAGGAGTGGTACAGATCATCATCCTGAACATCTCTTTCCATGGGATCAACATGGTAATCGCGAAAAGTTTTCTACCCAAATGTATGGGATGGCATGGCCACATCTCTCTGATACATTCTGTATTGATCACTACGCTTGCCAATTCTAGCGATTTCAGTTTGTAAATTAATTTTTAATAATGAGAACAATGATTGATGGCCGAAAAAATATATCAAAGTCAATTCAAATAATTCAAGATTAAATTCAAAGTGGAAGACGAGGTGTCGTGAGTGGCAGTGAGGTCGGCGGAAGAGAAGAAGTGGCAAACCAGGATGAGGCTGGTACAGGAGCGTGAGGATCAGCACAAGAAAAGAGAGGCGTAAGTCCAGCAGTGGGTAAAGTCCGGCTGTGAATGATAGATAGATAGAATACTCTTTATTAAACCTTCAGTGGTCATTAGCGAGACACAAAAGAATTTTAATTGTTATGCCCACCTGATGTCCACTGTAACGGTCAAGCGGTTATGTACACCATGAAAATTACAGATATTTTACACAGGGTGACACAATGAGCGGTCTAATCGTTAAAAGCGATCTTTTACAGACAAAAATTCAAAGTTATTTCTTTCGATTAATTCAGATTTAACGCAATTAATACAAACTTTAAATCTACCAACTCTTTAACTTCTAAAAACTCAATTCAATAAAACTGTTAACTCTCTGCTTTTAAACACAAAAACATAATCTACTTAAATTGGCTCATTAAGATTATATTACTCTGTGACGCAAAGACGATTGTGTAATAAAATCATTAAGGATTTAATTACACAAACTATGCTATGTATGTTACTTATATTCAACGGCGTTTATAGGTTATTTGGGCATGTACAGTGAACAGACAAGATAAGTATAGGCACAGTCATGTAACTACAACAGCTTTGAAACCGTAAGGGCGTTCCACAGCAGCCTGCGGCTAAGCTACGCACGTGTGTTTAGCTTCCCTTTGCATGAAAATGGGGGCCTATTCGTCCACTGCGTACCACTGCCATACTACGCACGAATGCGTGGCTGGCAATGTGGCAAACCTCTCCGTGCACATCCTATGTAGCAGTGGTCGGTCAGGCTGATTTCACCAATGAAACTGAACGCGATCAGCATTTCTAAAACGTGTTCAAGAGCTGTCAGTGTCAAAATTGCTACGGAGTATTGTACACTGACAGCTCTTGAACGCGTTTAGATGTGTTGAACGCGTTCAATTTCATTGGTGAAATTCGCACTTAATCATCGTGCGTGTATTGAGCAGTTCTATCTCTTTTTGTATGTTAAAACATTAGTTATTATGCTGGCAATAGCAATGAATATTGCTTGTGTAGTGCAAAAATACGCTTATTGGTTGCCTTTATTTACTTAACTTTTTTGTTAGCTGTACTATGTACATTTCTTCTGATTAAAAGACAACTGAAAGGACATTCTTTTTCTTTTTACTTTGTCAGTCATTATTAAAACTCACTGTGAACAAGAACGAACTGTTGCGTAATTTTAAAGCTCTGGAAGTGTTAGTTACTTTAAAAAAAGTCTCTGTTAGTCGTGTATTGATCTTCGTATTTTAGTCTGAATCTTCCTTCATCTTGAATCACTTCAAGATGAAGGTCCGTCTCACTGGGATTCAAATTATAGGTTTAGAATGAAGCTGTAGGTATAATATTATTGTTTCGGAATTATTGGGTTTTCCGAGCTTTTTTAAATACTGGTGGCCATCATAAGTACTACCACACGTAGGTCTTGCAAGACCTTTTACAAATTTTTTCGTGTAATTTTGGGGAAGAAAACAGTAAACTCGGTGAAAAAACTGAGCATGAATATTTCATTATTCAAAATTCATTTTTTCAAACTAGGCTGAGAAGCATCACTTTTCGAACGTCAAAATAACATAAGACAGTCCCCCAAAACGCCCGCCCTTCACCACTTCCTAGTGCTTTAGTTGGGAACAAGAGGTGGTGCAAAAAACTCCCCATTATTATATCCCATTTCTTTTTTATGGCTATTTGGTAACGGTGGTGGTCTATAAAATGGTTATTTAGTAATTAGGAAGCGAACTATCTAAATCCACCTGAAATTGAAAACCAGACGTTATTTTTCTTTATTCATTTGTCCTGAACTAGCTTCTGATAGTACTTACGGCAACTTTTAAGTCAGATCTTGGCAAATGTAGAGTTGGAAAACAAGATAAGTAGGTATTAAAATTAATACTTCAAACTTTAACTAACTTGCCACCGACAGAAACAACTTTCTGGCTTATCTAAGCTGATCATAATTGTGAGAGAATCGGTTAACGAAGTCGATTCACGAACGTCGCCGTAGTTTACCGAAGTGTTCCGACTGCTCGAAGTAAACTCTAACGAGGGACACTCCCAGAGAAAATGTTTAATTTAAATAATTGAGATAATATTTCCCAAGACGGTGAGGTGACTAACGTCCGAGATGCATAAATCTTGCATTTTATTTGAGATCACACTGAATATTTTAGCATTTATTTTGAGCAACAAAATATGCGTGATTGAATTTTCGTTGATATTATTTTGATTTTGCAGTGTATTTCTTATTTCGGTCACTTCAAATAGTTATACAATACATGTATTGTAGAGTATCGAAACTTTAGAAGCATTAGAAACAGGGTGTAAAGTTCACTCATCCTCTATAGAAAAGGGAGGATCTTCCGACCAGACGGGTGTCGTGTCTGGCGGGCAACTGCCCAACGATTGATGTCGGAAAATTATATATATGTTGAACCCGCGGTTAACCCTGCTTGCACGATGCAGGATTTGTGTGACGGCAGGATTTTGTGTGACGAAACTACGAACATGGCGAGTAAGTTTGTATAATAGTTACATATGAGTAGAGGTACATTGGTAAGCAGTGAGAGTTACACTCAAAACCTACGTACCAAAACGGCGCGGCGGCGCCTATATAATAAGTGAAAAAAGCCCAGTCTGAATAAATAGTTCGAATGCAAACATGGCATGTTGGTATTGCTAAAAACTTCTCGCTAAAATATTCCAACGTCGAACGTAACGAGGTACAGTCGCGAACGCAAGGCTAAATGTGAATAATTTAAATAATTGTCAAAAGGAAACCTTTCTTTGCTCTTATTTTTGTCTAGGTTATAAGGTTGTGCATGGAGGGAATATAGTTAAAGTTAAGATTTTTAACTTCAAATTATTTACATAACTTTGTGTCTTTTTTATAGTGTGTTTTTCTTGTTTAATGCAAAATTGGGTTGTTTGATGCAGGCGCGGGTGATTATTCAAACAGTTGTGAAAATAATTAAGATATTTCGTAACAAAGACTAAAACTCGAGAAAAATAAGTATTTAAATAAAACTTGACTTGATATTTATATATTTGAGAAACTGTGGGTATCAAGACAAAACTTATTAAATCTACATAATATTATTATCTCAAGCGAAAGATAAGGCACGTAATCTCATAAAGATTGAAGATTATATCTAAAATACACCCAAGTTATGTATTAAAAAGTTACAAGAGTTTAGAATATAGCCAACACTCGATAGACTTGCGACAGATGCCTTCTCAAAAACAGCTACAAAGCTCCAGCCGTGACAATATCTAAATTGAAACAATTATTAGTGAAACGTCTTCGATATCTCAGATCTAGGGTATTGTAAAACTTGACGTGAACAGTGAACAGCCTGGCTTGTTATTCACGATATAACGAGATTGGATCCCGGCTGTTGCTATCAAAAACATGGCTGTCGATCTCAAATAATATCTTGTTTAGATAACGAAGTTTGTTAGTGAATCGCTTGGAAATTATATTAATTTGACAATGCTGTGTGCAGTTTTGTGATTTGTAAATATTTACAGCAGTCACTTTGAAGCGAATATTTAGCACCCTTAACATCTGCTACTTACCTACCAATATTCACTTAAGACGACACTCACTTAGGACGATTTTCACCAATGAAACTAAACGCGATCAAGAGCTGCCAGTATCATCACTGTTGTAAAATATTGACACTTACAATTCTTAAACGCTGTTCAAAGTCGTCCTTAGTCACTTCTGTAATATTTCAAAAAGAAATGTATCATAACACCGTTACCCGCGAGTGTACATGGAAACGGCATAGTTGTTCACTCCGTGCGGCGCTCATTCCGCCTGCGCTGAAAATTTCCGGACCGTAGGCAACACACACTTTGATGGGATACGTGCCTACTGGACTTCGTATATGCAGGATTTATTTAATTTGTGATTTGTAAATATTTATTTTTTATCTAAAATGACCAGTTACTATATCTTAATCTGAGTTTAAGATGGTAAAACTAGTAATGACCTAAGAATTTTAGCTTTGACTTAAACTTGCCATTTGATTTTACAGTATTTTTTTCAGACCTCTAATGATTTTTTTTTTACCGTTGCGAATTAAATTCACAGTAAAAGACATTGACCAAATCTAGTATCGCTATTTACTCTGCTGTGACTTAAGTTTATAATGTTGATAAATCTTGTTTTTAATTATAATAATTTTATCTGGTAATGCGAATCCTTAAATTCTCCAGATAAAAAAACACCATAAAAGTATTAGTTTTTATTACGATTTCCTATTTTACCCATACATAGTTTTTTTTTCACGTAAGTAGTGTCACATGTCATTGGCTTCAAAGAGTATGTAAACAATAAAACCTTCTTGACTTACGTAAAATAATTTATTTACGCATCGAACTATTGAAATTATAGTTCAATAATTAGTAACAAAAGATATTAATAACAACTAATTATTATTATGACATTGTAATAATAATCTGTAGGTGTTAAAAGTACCTTATGGTTATGACAAAGGCAGAATGTATTGAGATACCTTTGCCTGTTTCATTCATCAATAGAAACTCTTTCAAAATAGAACAAACGCGCGCCATAAGATTCTATGCGCGCGCATCCTGAGCAAAATATGCTGGCGTCCGGCGAGTTTTCTCTTTCTAGCATGTATGCACGTCCCATTCGTTTAGTTTTAAGTACAGTCTCGAACGGTAGGTCTTTAATAATAGTTTATTTTTATTGTATAATTAATTTAATGATTTCATTTTATGTTTTGAATGACATAGGCCATTATTATTTTGCAATTTGGATTTAATTTAATAACTTATGTTATGTTTCTATGTCGCATAGATTATTTTTTAAGTGAAGACTGAAATTGTCCCAACACTTACTTACGGCAAATATAAATGTAGGTACCTATATACCTATATATAAAAAGAAAAAAAAAGAAAGTTAAAGTGAATAAGAATATTCTGATTCACTTTAACTTTTTGCTTGTCTCGATAGACAAGTAAATATTGTAAACCCATCCGGGTTTAATTAACCACTTAAAGAAATAACTAACGTAAACACATTTTGCATAAAGATAAGGTCTGGTCTGGATTATAGTATATTTACATAAGCGTAAACAAGTACCCATATCAATTAAAATAAAATGGGTGCGGGTGAATCTGCGGGCAGAAACCAATATGTGGTAGAAAAACATCCATTGCGCTTTTAATGCGACTGTACGTGCGCCAATTATTGGCGCCAATTTTTGAATGCGCAGGTTCTACTCTGTGACTAACTTCTTGTATTCTTTCCACCGATTGTGCATTTGTTTGTTTTTGTGAATATTTGAATTTTTTGATTAATTTCATTTTCTTGAGCAATAAATAATCATTATAATTGCGTTACATTTGAAAGTTGCTCACTATGGGAGACTCAGTTCGTCGGTGTATTAACTGTTCGATTCTTCTGCGGTATTTACGTTGGCAGTCATTGAGAGAAGTTAGTGAAAATGTCTACAATACTCTGGCTTTTTGGATTTCTCCAACACCGGTAAGTCGACAATTCTCAAGGTTTTACTTACTTCTAAAGTCCCTAAATCAACCTTTATCTGTCGGAATTGAGGTCGCAATTGACGATCATTCAAAATACTAAAACGTCATTTTGTCAAATTCGTATTTTGAATTTACCAGCATACAATGACCAAAAGTCAGTAAGAGATTCGATACTAAACCTAGATTTTGAGACCTAATTACCGTGTAATGCCGAGATTTTATGATAAAATGGTAAATTACATTTGAAAGCCCTCAGATCATTCTCTAAATTAAACCATAAATCTTTGAGTCACAGCATGTTTCGTAGCGATACTAGGTTCCTTAGTCGCTTGGTCAATCTCTTTTCCATGAGACTAACTTTCCGCTATTTAATCAAAAATAAAATCCCTAACAGAATGCATCTCGAAATTTGTTCAAAATCAATGTCACTTTGAAGTCCTGTTTAGTAGACCCACTCGCCCATTCGTTATTAGCATCAAACGAACCTTTGTATTTCCAAAACAAAGTTTGGTCCTTCCAACAAGTCTGGATGCATAAACTAGCAATTTTACTGGAACATCCAAATGTAACTGGCTGGTAATTGACGTAGTTAGCTCGTTTTAAACTATGTTGGAATTAATTGTAAACACGAATGTGACCTTGGGTACTTTCATTTTGTTATTTATTAAAACTTTCGATGCATGCGAGTATACGGGTGGGTGATCACAACAAAGCTTCATAGCAAAGGGTCTTCATAACAAAGCTGAACTTTTAACTGGACTATGATCATCATAATTTTTGTCAAAAGACGTCCACTGCTGGACATAGACCTCCCCCAAGCACCGCCACTTCGACCGCTTCTCGCATCCAGCGGATTAACTAACTAAGTGCGGTGTAACTGGACTATAATCTGTTCATTTTACGATGATTGATTATACGACATAAACCTTACAATTTAAAACTGCCTTTAATTGGTTTAATTGAAATAAATGCTTTGAGATTTGAGTTTGATACATGCAATTTTTGCTTTTGGAACTGTGTACCTGTAAGTACAAGGTATTTTAAAACCATTGGCTTTGC
Organism: Conistra vaccinii; assembly: GCA_948150665.1. Lineage (NCBI taxonomy): Eukaryota > Metazoa > Arthropoda > Insecta > Lepidoptera > Noctuidae > Conistra > Conistra vaccinii. The sequence goes on from OX411328.1 coordinate 1,099,708, forward strand.
ACTGATCCAATGTTACCACATGATTGACCTGATTTTCCTTCAACTGTAGTCAAACTGACTCACTCCCCCATATAAAGTATACTTTTAATATCTAGAGTTGCAAATCTTGATCATATTTGAACTAGAATTAAACCCTTGACTTTGTGGCTGAAAAAACATCAGCTGCTATTTTAAGTTTTTATTTCAAATTCAAAATAAACATTGACGTGTAACAAATCAAATGGTTTTGCATTCAACGCGGTTTGCGTTTTCTGCGTTGTTGATTTTTTATCGAATTTGTTTAGGTAACATTATGACTGAAAACTTCTTAAAAAAGCTGATTTTAAACTTAAAAAATAATTTTTCAACACCTGGTTTTTATCTAAAACTAGGTTTTGCCGCAGCTTCGCTCATGTGGAGGGCAGAAATTATACGTACTAACGGGAAAAAAGGTATGCCCTATATCCTAACCCGTAGGTCATGACCTGTCGTGATATATTTGTGTGCCTTTTATCCAAATCTGTTCAGCAGTTAAGACATGAAAAGGTAACAGACAGACGCATTTATAAGATTATAAGTGACTTCAGCCGCGTGAAATATCTTGTTTTAACATAAAATATTATAAGGATATAATACAAGAAGAAGCTACCATAATACAGAGTGTCTAGGAAGACACTGTCTTATGGTAGCTTCTCTTTAGTGAAATATTTTTTTGGAATCGAATCAGTAGTTCCATACAGGGGTACGGAACTACTGATCGGATTCCGAAAATTCTATACTAATATTATAAAGAGATAAATTCCCAAATTTTACGTCTTTATAATATTAGTGTAGATTAGTATGAATACGACAACCGAGCCATCACATCCATACTTAAACTAAACAAAAACCTTAGTATATATGTTCTATATATTCCTCTATCATCTTATTCATAAAACTCCTCATTAATTCAGGATGAACGCAACAATACCTTCGCACAAACACACCTTGAGGATTCCAATAGCCTCTTTTGACTCCTTCTATAAACCAGAGACAATACCTCAGTGCAGTCTATTGCGACTCTCATTTAATGGGAATTCAAACAATCTCCATTGTTGCATGTTTTTCCTTTCATATTTGCATTTACATTATTTTTATTTCATTTACATTGAACTTTTGAAGCTATCTGCAGTATTGACTGTATGGTCGAGTGAGTTGTAAATAAACTAGAAGGCTATTTGTTTTGTAAATAGAAAATGGTTTTTAAGTAAAATGTATTTTTTACAGACGGGACGCATGTGTGAAATGGCCGAATGAATGAACAAAAAGATTAAGTTGAGAAATTGGCATTTGGTTTCTATCTATGCCCCTTTCGTATGTAGGTACAATATGCATATATAAATATATGATTAAGTATGAATGTGGTTACCTTTACGAGTAGGAGAAGACCAAAGAAACGAAGGATGGATTGTGTAAACGACAATATGGCTAGAAAGGGGGTGACAACCGAGATGATGACTAATAGAGAAGTATGAAAGAAAAATACATGTCGCGCGATGATTATGTGCTTTAATAATAAGGATTTCTATAACACAACGGCCACAAGTCTACAAACCGAGGATTACGGCCCACTCTCTGTCACAGAGACGATGCTTGAGTCGGTTCAGAATGGGAACATTTTTGGCTACAGATTGTGTCATGTTTAATCAGTCTATCGATGCGATATAAATCCACTATTTAAAGCAAAATGCATGATAAGAATAATATGTGTAGTGCAAACGTCTTTAGTTTCTTTGGGAGCCCTTCTTGTTTCACTTTGTGAGCCTTGCTACAGACTTTTTCGGGTTGGCATTAATCGGTACAGCAGAGCGACAAATTTGAATTAATATAATTTTTAGCATAAGCACAAGCACATCATAAGCATTATGCTTATAACGTTCCCACTGCTGGGACACAGGCCTCCTTTCTGTGAAAGGGAGTGTGCTGAAATCCACCACGCGGGCCCAGGGCGGGTTAGTAGATGTTACATCTCTTCGAATTTTTGGTTCTAGGACATGCCGGTACCACCAGGCCACAAGTGCTGTTATTAACAGGTGTGCTGTCCGATTATTATGAACGACACGTGTTTCACCTCTCAACGAAGTATTCTCAGAATGACGATTTGATTTGCTGCGTCCAGCGCTCGGCGTGGCAACAGCCGTGTTCAGGTTTGTGAGAAGTCAATCGTCATCCTGAGGATGCCTCGTTGAGAGATGAAACACGTATCGATTTCTTACAGGGTTTTTTTACGACTCCTTAGGAATAGTTAAGCTGAATAGGTTACTAAATATATCTACGTCAATAGCATTTTACAATGGATTTCCACAAAGTCACGCCTTAATTAATTAAGTACCGAACTCTATTATTCAACAAATACTACGGAGTCAAAAGTGCTGACCCAAGCAAGTGTTTACAACCTAATATCTGAACGGCTAGATGCAGTTAACCGCATCAGTCTAGACAGGAAGCCGACTACTGACTATAGAATACTGGGCTATCGTCGGTTGTCTATGTGAACGTTACTCCGACGAGATAAGGTTACCGCAATACTTTTTTTATTGAGTCTAGAATACCGTAGACTGCTAAAAACCAAAAGAATTTTGGAACATTTTATCGGAACAAAGTGACAGATCGAAGAAAGATTTCTACGGTGCGATGTCAAAAATGAAGAAAGGAAATGTCACTTTGTATAGAAAGAGCTGTGTCTACTCTTCGTAGACATAGAAAGCGCCATGCTACGCGTGCAGGTCGGGCAAAGTGTTATATTGTTTTTCTATCAGGAATTTCTCAGTAGCAGCCCGGAGTCTGGATTTGTGCCCGGTTGGTGGCAATAGGCTCGCCCCCTATTACATGAGACTTTAACAAAACTGGTAAAATGTGTGTGTACTATGGGTACCTACCCCTCTGCAACTTGCCTTCAGGGACTTCAGGCGTGATGTTATGTAACGGAACGAAAGAAAAAGAACGAAATTCGTAACTGAAACTAATTTCAGAATATTATAAATGATTAATTAGACTTTTGTTTAAAAAAATCAAAAGGAATAACGTAAGGATCGTAGTTGATGGCGTTTTCTAGGTTCTGCCTAGCCCCATGGGGAAAGAAGCATGTCTTTATTGGTGTTTATTTTGGTTATAGGTAATCTTTCGCTAAAGAAATCTTTCAGAAATCTGTATAAGTAGGTACGGGAGACGAAACCGACTTACTTAGAAATTAAGACAAGTAATTCGTCACAAATAAACCTACAACATATAAACTAGCTTAAAAAGTCTGGTGACCACAGTAGCGCCAGCTGTTACTACCAAACTATAAGTTACATTTCAATTTAACTTAACAACTTTATTGTTTCCAAGTTAGTTCGCATTCAACCCGCGAGTCGAGTAAATGTATAAAGTATTAGAAAATCTTTATTGTATTACTAATTACTTTCAAAGTTTTATCGTAACAATATCTACATAGTTATTAATACCCACTACGGTCACATTACCCGCAGGAATTGACACATTGTGCCGTAAACGATTTACTTACTAACAGCGAGCCAATAGTACTGGCATCTTGTTAATACCAAAATGAATTAACCGACTTACAAAAACCCCAAAGGAGGAGGTTCTCAATTTGACGCGTACCTACACATCTACAGAATATGTACAAGGAAACGATTACTCTAAATTTCCTCTCTCAAATATACGGAAGTCATAACAATAAGCGGTTTCTTCCGCAGTTTACGATCGACACATCTTATACAGTACATCTTAAGTATCTACATATATTATACAGCTTCCAGAATGCTCCAGTACTTATGTAGCGCTATCGTTATGACCGGCAAGGGTGCATTGAAATACCCTCCACGAGGAGCGATACTAAAATTGGCTATTTTTTTAAAGTTCAAACTGATAGACGAAAACCATTTAACCAATAATTTTTGGGAGGTACTTATTCCGATATTCTATGACCGTAAAACAATACCTATACCAGTTTTTTACATGAAAAGAGGCATGTATTAGGCTGCCTGTCCACCGGAGCGGGAGGAGAGGAGAGGAGCGGAGATGTGTCAATATTAACCAATAGAATCAAAACTCCGCTCCAGAGGTGCGATTCTATTGGTTAATTTTGGCACATCTCCGCTCCTCTCCTCTCCTCTCCGCTCCGGTGGACAGGCAGCCTTAATGTAGGCTAGTGCCGAATGTGTTCAAACTCCTAATTTCAAACTATTTTCTAAAACATATGAAAAACTAAAAGATATTTCAAAAACCTAATTCAAAACCAATTTTGAAAGACATATTCTATTATCCAGACAGTTCAATGAGTTTACGAAGCAATTCTTTCAAAGTGGGGACCGAAATTAAATTATTGAGGTCTTCACTACTAGCCGACATAAAAAATATTTTTAAGAGTCAGCAACACTTAGTTTGGCTATGTCAAACTATGAAAGTGAATAATTATTCAAATCCTCCTTGTAGTCCTGTATAATTAGATTACATGTTTAATTATATAAATCCACATTCCTGTCGACCCCGTATTCTCTACAACACCAGTGAAATACAAAAATAAATAATTGATAGAAACCAAAAACACATTCCCATAACATTCAAAAATCAAAGTATCTATGTACCAATCTAAATATACCTACTGAAGCCATAAATCATTTTTCGGGTACGGAACACTAAAAACTAAAACCCAAATACGTTAATTTAAATAATTTTGGGGTTATATCTATACATTTTTTAAATGTGCTAATTATTAATTCTGCCCTTTCATTTGATACCCAACATGGGAGCATATTTCTTTTTTTTGTTCTTTACTTAATTTCACTTGGATTTAACAGGGCGAACGATCAAGACGCTTCCAACGATACCTCATTTGTCGAATTATAATGAGTGGTTTATAAGTTATGAGTGAACAGATGAACATATATACCCATACACACCGGTGAAAAGCTTAACCTTCCTTTTTACTTCGCCGTAGGCGGGTAAAAATGCATCCACTTCTTACCTTAACAAATTACCTTAACAAATTATGTGATAAGTAGCAAGAAGCTTGTACTTATACACCAATGTTTCCGGAACTTACCTTTGGAGTTTGGAAATCAAGAAGAAACGCGCAATATTTTAACCCCGTAAACGGAATTTCCCTTCGTAATACAATAAGTGACTGCGATAATAATAAGTAAAACAATCATGTTTTGTTTCCAACACAAAATGCCTGTTATATTGTTTCTCTCACAAACAATAGCAGATTAATCAAAAGACCTTTGAATTTTTTTCATAATTTAATTCAATATACGCAGAAACAGCAGCTCATCATATCAGCAGTTTTGAGGAAATGATAGCTTACAAACCCATTCCGATTTAAACCGATGTTCTCGAAAATTCTATTTTAGTTCGAAATTCCCTGCCGAAAATTTATAAAAAAAATCATTAAACGCTTTTCCTATAAAATTACTTAAATCTCAGATTTTCATGAATCAGACAAAACCATATTATAAAAAGAACTGTAATAAGTCCTTTTCATGCCGAGGCTTGCCTTCGCTCAAATGAATTAATTACACAAAAATTATCAACTTTTTCTTTCTCTAACAATGGACTCTGGTTGATTTACGAGCAGGTAAGCATATTCCAGTCCGTTTGTTTTAATTGCTTTTGTAAATCACACGCATGTTATAATTTATTATTTTTATGAAGAACTGGTTTTTTGATTTCGTAAGCTAAACTGAATAAATGGCAGGTTTTGTGGGTTTAATGTTATTTTAAAATCATGTGTAATGTCTAAAGGATGAAGATTGATATATGTATTTGAAAACAAAATAATTTGCTTCGTCAGATTTTTTTACTATTAAATTTCACTATCCGAATTCTTGTTTTCCAAATATTGAATATCAATTCCTAGAATTTCTAGACACAACACATCGTAAATAACAATTACATTAAGTTTTCCATTCAATTGACGCTTTATCTCTTGAAGTCTTGCCAACAAGTCTGCAAAATAGATAACTACGAGCTAAAGTACTCACGGACAAATATGTTGGACATCAGCGTGGCAGGCAAACAGAAGACGATCACCAGGATATCAGCGACCGCCAGGTTCACGATAAAGAAGTTGGTAACAGTTCTCATTCTGGGCGAGCGGTACACCACAGCGATCACGAAACAGTTGCCGACAAGTCCCACAAGGAACACGAGCAGGTACGCGGCACAGTACACCGCCGTCATCGCGCCCCCGTGACGGTACATGAACTCGTCAGCCATCACCCCCAGGTCCGACCGGTTCAGCGTGACGTTCATCCGCAGCGGGTGATGCCGCTCCAGCGCACCCTCCATGTGAGTCGACAGCGGCTCCAAGTCCGGTAACACACTATTGTCAGGCACGAATTTACTGTTCATCGCTTCCATTATGGAGTTTGAAAGTATGTCCACCATGTTGTGCTTGTGACCCTCCCTCATGTGAGAGTGGTTGTGGTGGCGCCAGTGGTGACGAGGCTCCTGACTAGCATGACTCGAAAAGTTAAAGTTAGCATCCTCACTCATGAAATCACTCGGAATCCTTAAAGGTGCCATCTCTCAATATGACATTTCCGCAAAATAATAACACTAAACTGTCAACAACTATTCGAAATTATCTCAAAATAATAATCACACTTCACTAAGTCTATCCTAATTTATTTATCATTCATTTCACACATCAAAAGTTAGCAAATTAAATAAATTAATTTTGTTCACAGCACACGACAACGTAAACTCTAATGTTCCATTAGAAAAGTATGAAAAGTTCCGTGGGTTCGGCGCGGCGGTTCGTAGCAGGTCTACGCGCGGTTGGTTTGGCGTTCGCGCGCCGTCTGGCGTAGCGCTGCTACGGGCTACGGGCCGCGTAGGCCCGAGCGACGCATGTGCATTTTGAGGAACGCACAGACATACGATATTATGCATTTCCGTTGAGCTGTATGGCTATTGGAATAGAATTTAAATTGCTTTGTTTACTATTCGTTATCAATGATAGTTTGTGGGTAAATTGGAAGGCTATCGAAAATGCATCGGTACTAGAAGAGCGTTTCATATATTTTAACCGTAGTGGATTTGAATATACATAATTATATTGTAATGTATAAAGTATTTGAAGTCTAAAAATTACGCTCCTTATGGAAGCGATAAAGTTGAAATTATAAAAATTGCGCTTGCTAATTATAAAGATAGCTAGTACATAAATAAATAAGGAGGTTTTATTATTCTTAAAAAATTGCAAGCATTGATTGTTAATTATTATTACGAAACAAATAATTCATATTTATTAAAATATTATTCATTCTTATAATAATTATCTAGTGACGTAGGAAAACTTTTAGCGCAGTTTTTTAATCATATATTTTATCTTGTCATCTCACGTACGCAATCCAAAAATTAATCTATCGGTCTTATTGGTCAACACAGATAAACGTTTCGTGCGGACATCGAACCCGTTACCCTTAGCATAATAATAATAAACTGCCGATATTTGCTGTACTAAACTAAAATATTATTAGGTTCAATTTCAAATCAATGTTATAATTAGGAACGCGCTAAGAAGACGTTTCCTAGCGAAGAAAAGGTCAAGGTTTGATGCCAACCCGTTCAACTATTTCAATAGAACAAGCGCAGTGTTTTGTTATGGGGTAAGTAGAAGTATTCGTAATTGTGACTGCGTTACATTTTCATAATTATGTGATGTATTATTTCATCTTATAAGTTACTTCTTGTTCTTCTTGCCAAGATGTACCCGTTTTTTCACACTTTCGTAGCTAATAATATTTTTATTTTATGTTTCCGATTATAATATTTTAAAATGTAATTCATACATATAGTACATTTATAAATAAAAATCTATCTAGGAAAATAATTATGATTGTGCTAACAATGGGTTACGTTCCAGTTTTGCAAAGACTGGGTCGACAATGCTGTCCTAATAGAAAGCGATCTTCATGCGAATACACTTTTTTCATTAGAGCACTTACTTAGCTTTGGGCTATTACCACAATTTTATATTTTTAAAGATTGACAATTAAATAATATAATTGTCAATCTTTAAAAAGATAAAATAAAGCTTTTATTTCAGTAAAAAAACTCCCAAGTAAAATTTACCAGTACCAATATTATAATTATTTATTTATTGACACCAAAAATATGAACACCATACATATAACAACCATAATGCGGAATGTAGGCTATAATGAAAATAATACAACATGGGAGCATCTGTAGCCGAACTAGGTGAACAACCTGTATCTTGGCATACAGCGCCATTCTACTCTGATAATAGACAGAAAAGATTTTAGCCAACATTTACAATTTTGTTAAATCTCACAGAATTATATAAAAGACAACCGTAGATAACCGTCGCATAGATACTATAGTTAGTCACAATAAAAAGGTCTTTTATTTACAAGAAGGACAAGGCTGTACACGTGTCTTATGACATTGTTTTGACTGAAACTGACACGATTTTGTATTTAGTCCCATTTTCTTTGTTTCTGAAGTGGAGTAATGTTGTTTCATCGTAACATTGTGAGACAATAGGCAGTAAAGTATTTTGTTGAAATACGTCTTTATTACAAAGTTGTCACCGATTATCTGATGTAAGGAAATTTTGACTGAAACTTCTGAAATTCATATAAGTTTCTTTAATAACATCATCATCATTTCAGCCGAAAGACGTCCACTGCTGGACATAGGCCTCACTCTCGAATAACATCAAGCCTATATACCCTAAAAGGGTAGGCGGAGGCTTATTGTACTCTGAAGTTTCACTATGTTATAAAATCACCTTGACTCGGAACAACATCAGACTGTTATTTTCGAAATTCAGGATCAAGTCTACAAAACCCCAAAATACCTTACGTCGTTACCCTTTTTTACAAAACGTTTAGATAAAAAGGAGATGTACATATACTTCGCAATTATTTGGCAATATCGACATTATGAGCTTTAACTGTCACTAACGAGACACAATATTTTTTTATTGTTAAAGTATATAAAGGCTAATTCGACAGTTGAGCGAATTCTGTTAAAATGTCACCATGAAAACTTGGGTGAAGAGAGCTGTCAATAGATGACAGCTTACTTCAAGATCACTTCACCTACTTCAAAGAATCGACCGGCAGTTAAGGGCCTACCTTGAAAATAAATATTAGTTTGACGGGTGTGGCTTATTTCCCCCGCACGCGGGGAGTGGCGGTTCCATCTTTAATGGTCGGCTGCCACGTCACTGATACAAACTTATCTGAACCAGTGACCAAAAGTTGAACTAACGAAATCGCAGACCGGAATTTCAAATATTACTTATTTAGCATGCTTGGCATTATTCTTGTCACTACCGCACAACTGTCAAACTAAAAGTGCAAGATAAAGACGGAAACATTTACCTATGAAAATAGTGCGTGCTGAGTACGGAACGTTAGTTTATCTCAGTCTATGAAACTTTTGCACATAGCGAGCTATGGAGGACACAAATAATACAAAATATTTAATTATCAACTAAAATATTTATTAATTATAGTTATACAACATGAAATTAAAAATTGTTAATTAATCTTCTGTATTATTTATATAAAAACCGGCACGGCATGCACAATGAAGGGTTCCGTAGTTGGGATTTTATCCATAATTAATTTATAATTTTTTACTGCTTCTGTAGCAAATTATAATTTACTAGCTTTTACCCGCGGCTTCGCCCTCGTGGATGTCGCAAAATATCCCACGGGAACGTACCACCGAGATTACATACCTAAAAGCCGAGGAGGTCATAGACTCCTACCTACCGCTGCGCCCGCGTTCGCGTCAACGATAAAATTATTTTGCTACGCGTAATTTTGAATCTGCGATATCTTTTAAACTATTCATTTAAATGATATGATGTCAAGACATATTTTAATATAAACTAAATGCCCAATTTAATAACATATTTTATTGGATAAGGATTATTAAAATAACGGTCATAATAGCTTCGGAAATACCTAACAATAAAATTTTTAGCAAGTTGTAAAAGATAAAAATGGATACTATGGGCCATTCTTATAAGATAGACGTATGCCGTTACGGACTTTTTGTTAAACTTTTTAAGGTGAACCATTCTTTCAAACATTATTTTTACGTATCTTTTACGGTTTACGCGGCGCACGCCAGTAAAGTTCCCAGTCGGCATGATTTTTTCCGATACCTTCAACAATAATCGTCATATTTCAGCCAATTTACACAAAACCTTAATCCATCCTTTCTCCATCTATTGGTGAAAACCGTTTGAAAATCCGTTTGGTAGTTTTTGAGTTTATCTCGTTCAGACAGACAGACAGACGCGGCGGGGGACTTGCTTTCACACTGTAGTTATCGTCACCGACAGCGACCGACACCGTTATCCACATAATATCTAAAGACGAATCTCGCTTTAATAAGAGGCCAGATACTAGACATACACGGTATTGGAGGACCCCTGGATGCCAAGAACGCAAAAAATTATGCCAGGAAGTCCATGCGTACAGTGCTGGAATAATCATGATATGGGCGGTATTTTGATCGGCGGAAGAACCGAACTGATGTGGATAAAAGGCAATCTCAATGACAAATTTACGCTGAAATGATTGTATTAGATGTTTTCATTCCCTTGCGCACCTAATTTGATGCTTCATTTCTGCTTATTCACCATAATGCACGTTCACGCACTGCCAGCGTCGTTACAAAGACACTTGCCATAGATAATAATTATCAACGTCCTACCGTGGCCTGCTCAATTGCCAGAATTTAATCCCATTGAGCACGCATGGGCTATGCTTCAAAGAAGAACTCAGTCAAATATGGATGCTGTACAAATACCAGAAAACCTTGGGCACAAACTGGGTCATGTACCCGTATTTAAAAGAAAATATGTTATGATTGTGCAGAATATTAGAACTATTAGACAATAATTCATGAATATAAATAAAAACGTGTGCGGTCGGGGGTGCGGTCGTCAAGATCGATGTTCCCTCTTACGTATGATTTAAAACAAAAACAAATATTTCACACACAAAATAATTTTAAGTGTTATTTTAATTCCACGCCGCTTGTGGCACCCCGACAAAATAGGTTAGGTTAGAACTATGACCAACCACGCGCTAGGCGAGTGGGTAGTGGCAGTGGCCAGCGAGCACTACTTCCAAGTTGTGAACAACTTGGAAGTAGTGCTCGCTGGCCACTAAACGACTAACTGACGTTTTATGATAATAATAATATGTCAATGTCGTACTCCGACTCGCGCTTTGCCAATTTTCGGGTGGCTGTGCCCACAACCTTTTTTGAGGGCTGGATCCGCGCCTGATGTCTGCGTTGAAGATCATACTCAGGGTCTGGATTTTGTTGTTGTAAAATGTTTAGTTCTGAAATAATATATTAGTTTTACAATTTTTTTAACATAATATAAATAAAAGGGGTTTGAAGATTTTTGTATGGAGGGTGGCTCTAACGTGAAGCCGCGTTTTTTTATTTTTTTTCAGAATCGCGTTGAAAATCGAAAGTTATATATTTAGATAGAGGACACTTATACAATTCATGTAACATAATATCCTAAAGCGTCAGGATTCGGAGTTATTCACCGAAATATAAGTCGAAAACTGAACCCTGAAACAAGGATTTTTTATAGGTAATATTTCAGTTAAGAGCGAAAGAGACAAAAATATATATATACTCCTCACCGAATGAGGACGTGTGATATATGGTATATGTATTATATGGTGCATGGCATGGGCGCGACACCAAGAAAATCCTATTCAGCCTCCTGCTGCCTTCTCGGATGATATTATTTATACCGAATATGATTCAAAAATCTTATGTTTTATCCACTAGGTGTAGTCAATTAATTCATGTGTAAATAACTTAACAACATGAAGTAACTACAATATAAATAAATAAATTCGTTATTAACGATTGTTATTTTTATCTTTGAATATCTCAGAAACGTGACGCTTTATGCTGTTATGTTATATGAAGTTTTATGTTTGTATAAGTGACCCCTATCCAAATATATGACATTAGTTGTGCAACTCGATTTTCTTTTCCTGTTAACTATTTTGCCCCAATTTAATTCACAATAAGGAGTTTTTGTTTTTTACCTTGATGCAGTCCTAGAAAATGATTATGCTTTTTTATATACATCTCCATACATTTTTTTCAAGCAAGTGCTATAAAGTAAAAGAAAAGGTTTATTGTAAAACTGAAATAGCATTAAATTGATCATTATACGATACCTAAACCCATTTCTGCCGAAAAATGAAAAAAATTACTAAGTTGATCCCTAAGTCTATGAAGATCGATTTTCAGCCCACTGTGCGTCCTGAAGCCGCTCTGACGTAGATTACAAATGACTGCGCAGTAGTCAATCTGCCTTATTATAAAACAGTAGCGCGCATACCGGCACGCATGCGCAACCTAACTTCAGAACGACAGTATTATTTGGCATTAACACAATTTTGAAGTACCTTTTTGTAATATCAATAGTAATACGTTTTATCCTGTTTCTTTATAATTACTAAAAATAAAACAGACATTATGTTCTAGAAAATTTAGTGCTTATCCAGTATTACTTTGCAATGGTAGGATATATTGTTGCCAGTTGTACAAATTGATGAGTGAAGGTCCGACTCCGATTCGTTATCATCATGAATTTCTATTGATTCCCTGTAAAATGAGTCTATTGTTACGAATGGATTGGATGGGAATTGGGCATCTATCAACAATAGAACAATCCCACAACAAAAGTAGCTCATGAGCCCATTAGATATTGTAAGTATGTATATAGAAACAATTATTGTTTACTTACCTTTTACACTGGAATCATGTGCTGAGCCCTCGCCCTCATGTGTTCCAAATGTTATATTTTGCTTTGGTTTTCCTTCCCATATTTAATAAATAATTTATATATATGACGTCACAAATAGCCAAAAATAATTGTTATTTTGTTCACAGTCACGTAAATTTATTCTATTATACGCAGTTTATATGCCTATTCGACACTAATTTTACTTTAAAATAACTTTAATCTGCTGAACTCGATTTTTCCTGTAAATATAATTATTCAAATTACGTACATCTGACAGCACCGATCTGGAAAAAAATGACATAGATTCATCGTCGAAGAGCTCCACCGAGCGACTGATTTATGAAAGAACGAAAGTGATGACAATACTTTTTATAGGCGAAAGAAGAGATGACGATACTGTGTGTTCGGTCGGAATAAAACAACATATGTGCCAAAACCAAATGCCGTCTTTTATAAATTAAAAGTATTATTAAAACTAAAACTGCTTTGCTTAAAACTTGATATGATTACTCTCTATGTTATAAAGTAAATTCCATTAAATAACTCATAAGCGATACGCTTTGATACTCAAAAAAACATAAAAATAGATGAAATTTTGCAATTTTTTTGTATCGAGAAAATTTCATTGTATCGTGTATTCCTTTTGCAGGATACTAGACCATATAGTCAAAAAACATACACCGAAATATTGAATCCCTATTCCTTAAACCTAATAAGGTACACGAAAAAGAAAAAGACCCCTTTTTTCAATATATCACCTTAACAGACTGTCGAACATTTGATATCCGTAATTAATGACGCGGTTTAACATGCTCGTTGAGGCGCGGAAGTATTAAGATGCTAAACGTTGCCGATTTATCGACCCGCGGCTAATTAGTACTATCCTCTTCTACATAATTAGCTGTTCGCATGTTCCCAGGACTCCGCCCTTTTGGACTGTGTGATATATTAAAATCTAGTCAAAAAAAAACATATCTATGATTTTTTTAAAGAATCACGTAAACCGGATAAGTGATTCTCGAGTTATAAACATATTTTGTAATACAGTTTTAAGTGTTTTTGCCCGCGGCTTCGCCCGCATGGATGTCGGAACGTACGATTAAAAGTACCCTATGTGTTAATCCAAGTTATATGGTTAACTACCTGTGTGGCAAATTTTATTCAAATCCGTTAAGCCGTTTTTGCGTCAATCTGGAACAAACAACCAGACAACAGACAAAAATTCTAAAAACTATACTATTTTCTTAAATATTCAATGTACAGTTATAACTTCGTTTCTATTTTATTACACGATGATGATCTATGATAGATAAGGATTAGTATTCAAATGAATATCAGCCTAAAAACTGCTGAAAATAGCTAAATTATCAAAATCCAAAAGCACTTCAATGCAAACAACAACACATCATCAACATAATTATTACAATGAAGGTTCTCCTGACACACATTCACGGATCGATGACAGACGTCGAGGCTTCCAACGTCCATACTTAATACCGTAAACGTCCACTTATAGTTACTTTGAATCACTTAACACCAACCTCGGGTAATGCAGTGGATAGTCAACTGATTGGTGGGTTATTGCTACATAACTGGGGAGTTTGTTGCGCCACTTCTTCTCTCCAGCAAAAGCACTAGGAAGTGGTGAAGGGCGGGCGTTTTTGGGGGACTGTCTTATGTAATTTTGACGTTCGAAAAGTGCTGATTCTCAGCCTAGTTTGAATAAATGACTTGAATTTGAATTAAATTTGAATTTGAAAATAATTAAATTTGATGATGGATCGGCGAGGATAAACAGCACTTGTTACTGTCAATTTGTAAAAAATGGTTACACTGTTTCCATCACGTGTTCTTTTTTGGTGAATAAGGCAGGGACATCGACGCTCAAACTGTAACATTGAATTCAGCACATGATTCCCAGACCAGACCCCCAAGCGTAGAAATTTATCGTCGGTTATAAAAAAAAAAACATCGCCTGCCTCATAGAAAAGAGCAATATCTACGCTGTCAAAATGTATAGAACTACAGAGGTATGCGGAAGTAGGTGTAAAGTTCACTTATCCTCTATAGAAAAAGGAGGATCCTCCGACCAGACGGGTGTCGTGTCTGGTAACTGCCCGACTCTATACTCGTCGCGCGGTAAACTCTGCTTGCGCGTTGCCAGATTTGTGTGATGTCAGGTCCTTTAGTTCGGATGTGGCATCGTAGATACCGCTACAGACAAGATTTTTTTTTTAAATAACTGGCGAAAAATTTCAACACAAGGGATTCAGAATCGTGTACAGAATTCATGGTTACCGGTTGTGGGTCGCTGTCCCTGCCACCCTGTATAATTTTGAAACAATATTCACGCGTCTGTCAGTAAATCCTCAGCAAGACATTATGCAAATAAGACATGAGAGAAATTCGTGAGAGCTTTGATTACAATTTGAGCGACCAAGACTGTGTTAAGGCTTCACAATTACCCCTTAGGGTAACCGAAATCCTTGGGTTAAGGGTCCGTTTATACGGTTGTAGGTAAGGCAAAACATGGTTTTGTTGGCGAGACCGTTCGGTGTGTGCTCAAACAGCGATGTGACTTTAACTGACATAAGAAAATATTGACAAGGATTGCCTCACCGTACTAATAGTTGCTCGGAAACGGAAATTTTCAAAGTATTTCCTTTTTAAAATTACATTGTATAAAGAGGACAATTAATGTAACTCGTTAACAAGAAGTGCAACAAGATGTTGCTACACTTCTTGTCGTTCACGTCACGTTAAAAAAGAAGGGTTGGAAAAAAATCATTAAACTGAAGTCATATAACATCCTCGTGGTTATTCTAATAGTTGAGACCCTCCTTTCGGCATCGCCGCGCGCTGGCGGCAGTGAACGAGGGGTGTGGGGACAGCGGCGAGTCACCCGTCCACGAGCTTCCGCGCTGCAGCCCTAGCACGGCTGCGCTTGCGCGATTTATTAACGTACATATTTCTTGTTTGCCTTTAACCGACACCGTTAGTATATATTTTCACTTCTTTGCATAAACTCACATAATAAACAGTCCACTCATCTTTCGTTTTACTCCAGCGCGACCTTTCGTCGCGATCAGTTATTCAATTTCAAGTGTACCTAGGTATCCGGTAGGCAGTACCTATCAGTACACTGTGAAACAGGCCCTTAATCTTCGAACCCTCCTGATGGCTGCTCTAATGGTTTATGTTAGATCCTTGAAGGTCAAGATCGTCATCTTGGGACTATCGTAACAGTTACAGGGACCATTTGACAAAGCCAAGGTCGGCCGTAAACTTCATGTAATGTGGTGTGTAATTAGTTCGGAAACTTCGCATCATTGAGTGTTGAACAATGTCATTAAATTGTGTTGTTTTGTTCGCAATAATACTGAAATGCCTTCTATTGGTTATCAGAGCGAACATTGCAAACTATACGCAACGATGCATTTTTTGAGTTTGTGTTTTTAAACACATCTCTTTCCAGAAAGACTGAACGTCATCTGTGTACCTGTATAATCTATTTACATTTAATTTCGATGCCATATAGACCAATAATTACTATCTCGCGATCGCCAGTCTGCATGCAAAGTGTGGATAACATGCTAACTTCGAAATTGCAACTGTTTGAGTATTAAGTTTAACAGAAACATTTATCATGTAGCAAGTTTCTAATTAGCCTGTTCCTGCGGTAACTTGCCAGACAACTTTTGTTGTTACTTGTACAGACATCTTTATTAAATGGATATCATTTACGCATACACATGCATTTATAGAGAGTAGTGGTGGCCCGTGGTCGTAGGTTCGAACCCAGACTAGAAACAAAAATTCGAAGCCATGACATCTACCAATCCACGTTGGGCCCACGTGGTGGATTACGGCGCACTCTCTCTCACCGAGAGGAGGCCTGTGTCCCAGCAGTGGGAACATCAGAGGTTGTTAATGCTATGATATGCTATATACATTTACAAGGGTTTGCCAAGCTATGCAAGTTGAAAAGTCTCATGGTGCATGACACTTCAATGGTCGCCAATGAATCAACCCATTCATTCGCAGTCCATTGCTGAACATAGACCTCTCCCAATCTGCGCCAGAACTCTAGGTTTTCCATCTTCCGCATCCAGTCTGTCTCATCTGGCTTTTTAATTTCGTCGGTCCATTCAGCTCGGCATAGCCTTTGACATACATCGGCAATCACAATTCCATACAGAAACGAGCACAGTATGCTTTTTCAGGTTTTCTTCACAATTATTAATAAATTTACGATTTCTGGCAATGATCTTCAACGCTATATTAAAAATGAGATTATTTATTAATAGCGACCGTGGCGTTGCTCGTAAAATGTTACTGTTCACAGAATGCTACATATCTTTGGACAGGCATCGAGGGAATCGTAGTTATAAAGCTGATAGATGCGACAAAAACTCTGTCACGTTTTTTCATAGGCCTTAAAATTACTATTGCTATATGAGCTTGGCTTAAATTACCAAAAACATTGCCTATCGCTATTCAAAACTAACTAAATGTCGGGTATTTTCAAAATTGCTTACAATGGCTGTATTTTCGCAAAAAAAATGTAAATATGAAAAAAATATGTGCAGGGTGTCATTCACTTGGCAGATCACCATCGATGTTTTTATGAACTAAAGAGTTGACAATGCGTGTGATAGGTTCCTTCATATATTTAAAATCCATACGAGTGTGTAAATTCGTAAGTGTGCTTTAAAGCGAGTTATTTATATTCCTCGCATCTCCTGCTTCAAGTACATTAGACAATTAGGAAGCAATTACGTCAACGTATGTACTTCATGTCAAACAAGTATGCGAGGTTGTTGACACCAGTCGCCATACTTCCGTGCATGTTATTTGGCAAAATTAAAGAAATGGAAAAGCCTCCCATAAATGTTTATTTGAATAGTTGTACGCCAAAATAGCAAAACATTGAGAAACTAAAATAACAACAATTGTAACATCTTGCACACTGTTGTTACTTATGAGATGATGTTGTACAAATAAAGAATATTGATTGATTGAAAAATAATCTTCTTATTTTCTGGATATTTAGTTATTTTGTAAGGTAATTCTAAATATGGTTTAATATTTACAGGTGAGGCATGATCTTTGTCTGTGAAGTTGTTAATGCATCGACAAGTCCTTTGGGAATATTTCGGTCGGTCTTTAGGCAGTGGTACCACATTCCATGAGGCAATTCATGGCAGCCTGTTTGTCATAGTTTTACATAATATGTAACGGCTACCATACTAGGTTTTCCCCAAGGCTTCAACCGCGTTGAGATCGCAAATTATCCCATGGGAACGTACTGCCGGGATAAAAAGTATGCCGGGTATTATCGTTTACAAATTTCATCCAAATGCATTTAGCCGTGAAGGTGTTAAAAGGTAACAGATACACAGACAGACTTACTTTCGTATTTATAACAAAAAAACGCGCTTCAACGTGGAGTTGCGGGCGCCAGGCCGTTATACTTTACACAACTCAACTCAAACTCGAAACATTTATTTCAAGTAAACCAATTACAGGCCAATTTTGAATTGTCAAGAGGTCAGTTAATCAGAAAGATGAAGCTAGTTGCCCTTTCCAAAGCGTAGTCAGTTAGTATGGAGAAGAACGGGCAAGAAACTTTACGGTAATTTCTAGTACGTCAACATCCATGTCAGACTAATAAAATGTCCCTATTAATAGCGACCACAAATCACAGAGTCGAGCGGAAGAGACGATAGATGAATCGTGTAATTTTACTTTATAACACTTAAACTCGATTAATTGGTTATCATATTTTTCTTCATCGCGGATAGATCGAGAGAGAGAGAGAGAATAGAATAAAAATGTTAAAAAAAGATATGCTACGCCGCCCCAAATAAAGGGGAAAAAGGGCAGGAGAATGATGATTAATATTGATCTTCAATTATCTAATAACAACAAACCTACTAATTGAAAACAGGTTTTGGTTTATTTTACCCAGAAATGTGGAAGTAGCTCCAAGCGGCATCCTTAACATTGAATAACAGTCGTAACCTCTAATTAATCTAGACATAACTTCCGTGATTATCTTAGCACCCCACCGATTTAGGGTTCTTTGGATCCTCGGTATACAGTCGGGGAAATTAATTGATAAGCAAATTGACACTCTGCGTCAATTTCATACAACTGTAAAAGAATGAAAGTTACGGTTGACTCCACCGTATGTGTAATGGGCAACTTTAATTGATAGTCAACTTGTAAAACAATTTATTTCCTTGACTTTTCGTAAGTTCTAGTTCACTTAAAGGATTGCTACAACTCAGCCATCATATCAGACGGGTATTAAAACATCTATCACGCGCGGCAGGCTTGTGACGCGAGCATTGATAACGAGTGTCAACGATCCAAGAGGGCAACACTCCCTATCTATAAGTTTGCGTGTAAATATTTGCGTATGCTGGCAACATTATGATACTGGTTATATTGATTGACCTGTCTGGTTTGATTTAAGGCTATTTTCTTTATAAAGTGAAACAGCACCTCAAATGTGTAATGGACTTTCAATCGAATCGATTTTGAAGGAAATTGCTAATCCAGTACTACATACGTCTGAAAAATTTGTCTACTCGACAATGTAAGAGACGCAATGAATGCTGTTGAATTGAGAAAATCTTTTTACAAAAAATAAAAATACGTCCAAAAAAGATACTACAAAGTCAAAAATAACTTTAATTTCGGAAGCCGGTGTATTTGGTTTTGAAATTTCGTTTTTGCCACCGACTTCCGAAATTAAAGTTATTTTTATAATAATAACATATATAATAATAATAAATTCTTTATTTCACCAAAAGCCATAACATTACAAAATCCAAGGACTAAGAGCATAAAAGGCTTATAACTAGGTCACAATAATTTTAATACTCTGACTCCTAAACTAGGTGTATGTGCCTGTGTCTTAGGAGTCAACCAAAATGACTTTGTAGTGTCTACCTGCTAGGTAAATAACAGTGACAGGAAATTATCATTATAAATAACACCCAAGTGGGTAAAATACGTATTAATGAAGCTAACTGAAAAACTATCCAAACAAAGTTAATAAAATTTATATGGGACCACCTCTAAAGTATGACCTACCAAACAAAAAAAAATGGGTCCGTGGCTTAGGCCCCCAGTGGTCGACGCACCTGTGGCCGACTCCCCCGATTCTATATCTTTTGTTTTTTGTGCTTTTTCACTTAGTACATGAAATGAAAAAAGTGTTTCACCCTAATAATTAAGTATTTTTCCTTGCTTAACAAAAGTTATCTACCAAATAGCAGAGAGAATAGATCGCCACTTAACCTTATCTTTACACACCTTTTCCCCCATTAAAAGCATATTTAATTTTTTTTATATTTTATAAGTAAAATACTTTTTTTAAACAAGCTTATAATGAACTAAAAAGGAATAAATAAAACTTACGTAAACATAGAACTATAATATTTTCTTTCACTTTGAGATATAAGCCTCGCTAAGCGGTTAATTATTTTTTTCTTAAAAAATTTCAAACATTAAAACATTTTGTGTCTGACAGTACATTTGATCAAAAATTGCTTTGAATGAAATAAATCGAATCGGGGGAGTCGGCCACAGGTGCCTCGACCACTGGGGGCGTAAGCCACGGACCCAAAAAAATCATCAAAATCAATTCCTAATTGGCGGAGTAATCGCGTAACAAACATACAAAAAAACATACAGTCGAATTGAGAACCTCCTCCATTTTGAAATCGGTTAAAAATGAAAAGCATTCTCATTGTGTTACTCAATTACCCCGCAGGATTCTTGGTGGTTTCCCGAAAACCCGAAAATCCAGTCAACGTCGTTCATAGAGTTGTCAAAGACATCCCCAAATTCTTGGAAGAGGAGATATTTTCCACGAATTTTCTGTGAGTGATCATAAGTGGTTACGAGGAGTTTCCCGAGAAATTCCTTTAAATACGCGGAAACTCACTTCAAAAGCACGAATTTAAAGGTAATCTCTAAGTACCCAAAGCGACACCGTTATCCCCTACCTGCCTCGGAATGAAGTTCCTTATCTCACGATTGCACCTTTGATGAATGAGAGCTAGACCGAAAAAGGAGTAACATTTTGACCATCATGACACTTTTGCTGTGTTTTTTTTTTTATAACTTCTTGAAGCGTGTTGAACGAATTTTGGTAGGTGGTGATAAAATTATGGTTTAGCGTCACCGACATGCTCGCACCGTTGTGCTGAAAAGCCCCCACCTATAGAACCGCATCGAGGCAGCAATGACGAATGAGCGGCGGGACGCCGTGAGCGTTGACGAATAAGTGCACTTGCACTGCCTCCACGTCTCACCGCGCACGTACTCCTAAGGCGCAGTACAGCAGTCTTCTTCAAACTATAGCAGTAAGTTCGAAGGTCGCAAGTGCATGCTCTTGTGAACTTTAATGAACATTAAGTGTTTTTGCATGTTATCTACAGTAAGTGGGTACATATTCGTTTATAAGTACCCTATCAAGTTTTGATTAATAAACTATATGAAGATGTTTACAATTATTGCTCGGATTGCCAATAGATGTGAAAAACCTAATAATTACAATTTACAAATTAATGTTTTTGTAAATTATAACTTAAAAAGACACAGTTTTCAGTATTTAATTCTGTCGGCAGTTCCTAACTATGACTACCTATTTTTTTCATTAATATATAACAGCGAACTTCGTTCCAACCAGGTGTTAACATACCTCTCGGCTTTAATTTTTACCTTCATCATTTAGTATAGGTTCGATATAACACTGATAGAAGAGAAGAATTCCTGCACCCTCCAGGTTCATAAAAGGTCACCAACCTTCTACCACTTAATACAAGACGCCTCAAACGAAGACGGCGGCAAATTAGCCTTTTATTAGCCGCGAAACACGGCGTGATTACGTGTCAAATGTTACGCACAGATACGTTATATTTAGAATGTGGTTACACCGCATTTGCATAATCTAAGCTGAACTACACAAGCATAGTTCATTGCCCTATAGTCATATATTTTAACCGACTTCAAAAAAGAAGGAAGAAATGGAGGAAGTTCTCAATTCGACTGTATGTGTTTGAAGTGAAAACTTCTGTAGGCGCGTTGAACACGAACAAAAATCATGGAACTCGCGTCATCGTCACCGAAGGCGCGTTGAGCACTTTTTTGTTGACAGCGCACTCTGTTTTATTTTTTTGGATTTTAATGGAGCGACAGCTTTCGTTCTTGTACTGACAACCTATTCCTATTTAGCCTGTGTTTCATTTATTGTCGTCTCCACCTGGTATACCGCTCATTTTGAGTGCCGAGTGAATTTAAACAGCTCATAAAAAAAGTTCAGTCAAGCAATCAGAACATTTATAGAATAACGTGAGATTTGTCAGTGGATTGACTGATCAGAGAATTGATTGGATCTTCAGAAACTGGGGATATATTTATTGAAGAATGGAGTAGTGATGTTATCTAACAGTTTTGTTTTATTTTATATTCTTTTAGTAAAATCAGGAAAATTAATTGTTTACCTAATTGACTACAAACTAATTGTTCGTATATTCAAATCACAACTCTTATTCTTTAATAGTTGTTTGAAAAGGCACGGCAATTTGACGTAGTGTATCGATTTGATTTTCCCTGACCTTCAGCTGCTCACCCTATCTATCTTCCTTGCCTTTTCCCAACTATCTTGGGGTCGGCTTCCAGTCTAACTGGATGTAGCATACCAGTATTTTACATGGAGCGACTGCCTATCTGACCTCCACAACCCAGTAACTGGGTAATACGATACCCCTAGGTAAAACTGGTGTCAGACTTTCGGGCTTCTGACGACTCGTAACGACTGTCAAAGATCCACGAATGACAGCCGGGACCAATGGCTTAACGTGCTTTCCGAGGCACGGAGGTGTCTCGTTATGTGAAGCTGGTCACCCATCCACTGACCAACCCCGGCAAGCGTAGCTTAACCTGATGGATCGACCCGTGCGGCTTGTTATTACTTAGCCACGAGCTCCTCCTTCAGCTGCTCACCCAAAATATTCAAAAGGTCATTCAAACTATCCTCCAATAAAATTCTAAGAACATTATCACGTTTTGATCAGAAAGTTTTTACAATATTATTGTTATTATTTGTTCTGTATAATGTTTTTATTGTTACACCCACAGTCAGAGTGATTGTATAGTTAATTAACTTTAAGAAGGCATGGCGCGGCGCGTGATTCGGTAAATAACTTTGACATTCCAATCTACTGTGTTAACACCCTAATAGATTTCTGACGGCAACGTGATTTATAATATTTTTAAATTAAAATTTGTAGGTAGTTTGTAGGACATTATTCTCTCCAAAAATCGTGTTTTGTCAATATTATATTTTGTCATGTCTTAAGCGCGTACTTCATGCCCTATCAGAGACTTCACCTTGGTTACCAGATGCTACAAATGCCAACAATATGGTCATGCAGCAAAAACATGCAGAGAGCTAAAATCTACGTGTGGTCACTGCGGAGAAGAAGGACACTCGATTTCAGAATGCGCAAGGAAAGCTGACACACCGAAATGTGCAACTTGCTCACGCTTTAAAAAGCCCAATAACCACAAAACTGGAGACGCAGATTGCCCTGCTAGGAGAATAGCGGAGTACAGGTACATCAATTCTATCGACTACGAGGGCGCCTAGAGCGTCACATTCAAGGCTAGACTTGCCTGTTGCTGACTCAACAAAACACTGCACTGACCTACAAATCACCGTTTTTCTTGATGTCGAAGCAGATTGATCGCCCGCAGTAAAATCGAATATACACATAGCGTCGAACAACATTGACTTTAACCCACTTACAAATTCTGCTGACGTAAAATCATATCTTGTTTTAATTAGGTTATAAAGTGCTAGAAACTATTTTACGCAAACTAAATAAGAAATTAAGTATTCAAGACTTTTTGTTATTTTTATTTTAAGGTAAATAGTATAGTAAACTAGGTTTAAATAATGAATAAAATTTTGTCATTATTTCAATACTTCCAATGTTAAATATTGTTAAGAATTTTATTGTCCTACAATTACCATATAGTGAGAGCTCATGCCGCCTGTGATACAGGTTTATATAACCTAGTTATACAGGCATCTAACATTAATACCTTTGTAAATTATGTCTAAGATTTTATGTTAATATTTTTCCAATTTTAATTCTGAATAAATATTTATTATTATTATTTTTTTTTATACTTTTACGTATCTCGGCGTTGCGCCGGATTTATGGGGCAGTACGGGCCGAAGCCAAGTGCTACCCCTGGAAATTGGTTAAATTATGATGAGATGATGGTGTGATCGGATTTTGTGACGGTGAGTGTGTTTGTCCATGAGACTGTGTTCGTGCGGTGGTTATTGTACTCGAGTGTGAGGTGGCGATTAGTGTATCGTTGTCATTTTGCAGAAATTTTCTGACAATCCTACAGGTATTCAGTATGGCAGCTTTCTGAAGAGTCTGGTATGTGTAGGGTGGTAAATCGAGTGTTTTTAAAGATTGGTGGAGCTGTTTAGGTATTACACCTGTTGTTGACAAGACTATAGGAACTATGGTGACATTGCTAAGCCGCCACATTCTGCTGATTTCTATTTTCAGATCTATATATTTTGATAGTTTTTCTGCTATAGTATTCTGTAGATTGTGTGTATTAGGAACAGCTATGTCTATGATTTGTGCAGTTTTGTTATTTTTATCTAATAACGTGATGTCTGGTCTATTGTAGTGTGTTGTTTTGTCGGTGAGGATAGCTCGGTCAAAGTACAGCTTGTGAGTGGAGTTTTCGAGAACAGTTTCAGGTTGATATTTATAATAAGCTACAGGTGGTGTAGGAATTAATTTATACTTTATTGCTAATTTTTGGTGGATTATATTCGCTACCTGGTCATGTCTGTGTTTGTAATCAGTCTGGACTATTGCTTTACACGCACCCGTGATGTGTTGGATGGTTTCGGTGGAACTATTACATCGCCTACATCTGTCTATTGTTTGATGAAGTCGCATTATGTGTTTCTGGTAATTGCGAGTTTCTATTACTTGATCCTGAATCGCTATCATGAACCCTTCTGTCTCAGGGAACAGTTCACCACGCCTTAACCATTCGTTCGACGCTAGCTTGTCGACGTTGGGTTGATTAAGGTCATGTCGATGTCTCCCATGCAGTGACTTTTGGGTCCATTCTGCTATTTTAGTTTGTCGGTCAGTCTGTTGTTTCATGTTGTCAAACATGTTTAAAGGGGTAAGTTTTTTATCATTGATCGCTATGGCTTTATGTAGAGTTGAAGTAGTACTTTTAGCATTAAAGTATGTTCTTAAAATAGTTATTTGCTTGTTATGTAGGTTAGTGATATCTATTATTCCCCTGCCACCTTCGTTCCTTGGCAGTGTGATCCTCTGAATACATGACCTGGGGTGGTGCCTTCTGTGTTTAGTCAACGTGGTATTTATAATCCGTTGCAAATGTTTGAGTTCGGTCTTGTTCCAATTTATAATACCAAAAGAATAGGTAAGAATAGGGATGGCATAAGTGTTTATAGCTTTTACAGTGTTTCGAGAGTTTATTTGTGTATTACATATTGTTTTTAACCTGTGTTTAAATTGTTTAGTGAGTGTAGCTTTAATTTCCTTATGAAGAATCTGTTTAGCCTGTATGTAACCTAAATATTTGTAAGTACCGTTTTCGTCTAATGATTCTATCGTGTCACCTGTCTGCATGTGGTATGAATGTGAATAAGTTTTGCCCGCTCTGATTGAATTAATTTTACATTTGTCAATCCCAAACTCCATAGCGATATCATTTGAAAATTGTTCAGTAGCATCAGCTAGTTCATATAAGTCGTCTGGTGAGGAAGCGTACAATTTGATATCGTCCATATAGAGCAGGTGGTTTATTTTACAATTTTGCTGGTCAGTCGGTATGTCTGTCGTTGTATCACTATATTGAAGTTGATACCCGGGCTTTAAGGCATTGAGTTTATTTGAAAGCGGATTTAATGCGAGACAGAACCACAGTGGGCTGAGTGAGTCTCCTTGGAATATCCCACGCTGGATCTTAATGTGTTCTGTCTCAACTATTCCTGTAGATGTATTCAAGTGTAATCTCGTCTGCCATTTGTCTATTATATTTCCTAAAAAGTTGATGAGTTGTGGATGAATCTTGTATAAATTTAAAACTTTGAGTAACCACGAGTGAGGTACTGAATCGTATGCTTTCTTATAATCAATATACATAGAACATAAATCTTTCTTAGTACGTTGGACATGTTTTAGTATAACTGCATCTATTGTCAACTGTTCTTTACAACCTTGACTGAACTTCCTGCATCCTTTCTGTTCTTCTGTTAGTATCTGTTGTGTTTCAAGGTGTTTGTATATAACGTGAGTAATGCATGATGTCAATATCTTATAAAAGGTTTGCAGACATGTAATTGGCCTATATTTTGCTGGATTAGATGTGTCCTTAGGGTCTTTCGGAAGCATGTAAGTTTTGCCTTCTGTAATGTATGACGGAATAAATGTTGGGTTTTTTATAAAATCGTTAATATAGTTGTAGAGGTGTGGGTGTACGTGTGTAAATTTTTTGTACCAATAGTTGTGTATGTTATCAGAGCCTGGTGCTTTCCAATTGTGTATCTTTTTAAGGACATCGTGGAAAGTTTCTACCTCAACTTGATCAAAATACATCGCTTCAACGTTTGTCTGATAGGCCTCCTCTTCTTTGATCCATTCTGCTTCATTATTATGACAGACTGGATTTTCCCAAATTCCAGCCCAGAATTGCTGCAACTCGTCTGTGGCCGGCCACGTTGTATGTGTGTTATTGCTCGGTGTAGTGTGGTTTGTTGTTGATGCTTTTAGTTTTCGGTAAAATAATTTTTCGTTATTCCTAAATTGGTTATTTTGTGTTTTACGGAGTGAGCATTTAGTGTATCTATCCAGTCTGCTTTTAACAACTGTTAGTTTCTGTTTAAGTGTGTCTAGAAAGTGTGTAAGGTGTGTGTTTGGCTCTTCATGTAATGTATGTGTTTTGTAGTCTCTTAATATTTTGTTTACTTCTTTAATTAGTTTTCTGCTCCTATGTGTATGTTTTATTATTATTTTTTAGTTTTTGAGTATTCTCGGAACCCTGGGATCCCGGACCTTTGAAAGGCGTACGAGGGGCCGAAGCCAACTCGCAGAGGCCCGTTAGACGTTTGTAATGAAATGAGGCACCAACCGACGATTATCCCTGTATGCACTATGCAAGTGCACCCAAGGACAACCCCCGGCTGGTGTAGGACTATTGCAAGATATGGAAACAAAGATATTGGACTATGGGTTTGGGTGGCTTAAGTTGACTGGTGACCTGAATCTATGGAAGGACTATGGCCCCTGCCTGATCAATGTTTTATATATACACGGATAAAATGGCAGGGGGTGACTTGCACACTCAATAATGGGCCCCCGAAAACGGTCGCTAGCACAAAGTGTCGTAGCGACAAGGGGGCAACATGTCCTGAGGTGCTTATGAGGAGTGGAGCGGTATTCCACGGCTATCAGGACAATCCCGGAAGTACGGTCAAGATCCCTACCAGCATCTTACTGGAATACTTCCTTCCTCCGAGCACGTTTGCTCTTGCGAATCTCCACTCAAGCCAGCCAATTAAGGCAAGAATGAGGTGGGAGCTCTGTTCCTCGTCAGTATTCACTCCAGCCGGCCAATAAAGGCAAGCCAGAGATGAGGAACAAGATTTCTCCCGGGAGATAGGGTCCGTGGGGTCGCTACTGCCCAACAGCTCGCCACATGCTGCCCTGCGGATTTATTATTATTATTATTACTTAGCGGACAACTTAAAATCAGTACACACAAATAAATCTTGGGTTGCAAACATAAAATTACCGCTATTATTCGTACTTTGCACATACATTGCTGTAGTCGGCTAGCCAATAGAACAGCTAATATGACGTGCCAAAAAATCCGTCAAATGAAACTAGTAGCCGGTGGCGTAACCGTCGTAGCCATTTGCTACGGCGTAGCCGCTAGCTACGGCGTAGCAGCAGTGCAATCCTTCCTGAATGATTTTCCGAAGATCATTTCTTTTAAGTTTCCAGACTTCAAAACGAAATTGGAAAAGTGGGTAAACTCCATAGAATTTCATGGAGATCAACATAGACCTCGTGTCGTTTGTCTAATGGTCGCAAGCGCCACGGTTGAGCATGCATGAGGTTCTGGGTTCGATTCCCGGGTCGGGCAAAATATTATTAGGTTATTCCATCTGAAATTTTTCTGTCGCAGCCCAGAGTTTGGATTTGTGCCCGGTTGATGGCAATGGCTCACCCCCATCCCTTACATGGGACTTAAATATACACACAAATGTGGGTGTACTATAGGTGCACCTCTGCCTAATCCTTCGGGGAAAACCAGCGTGATATTACGTTGTGTAAACATAGACATCACCTCTGAAGTGTGGGGTCACGCGCTAGAGCACGCTCTGCCGCCTTCGCTTACGCAACTACAAACACTTCACGGTGGTTGGTTATTAGTTTAGAAATATCAATAACTATGACATTATATGTAATTATCTCACGACTATCTCACGATTTTGGACGTTTTTAATTACGAGAATTGGCCTTCTGATGTTTGATAATCAACGCAAATCAGCTTTAGAGTCTAGCAACTCAAGATTCTTGTAGATCTTGATAATTTTGGACCCGTTGTTGTTTTGGTCTCATTAATCAGATGGACAAAGGAAGCTGAGCTGAGCATGTAAAGGGGCCAGCATCATAGCGAAACTTTCGAGGTGCCCACTGCCTCTACATCCTATGGTGGACGGCGGCCAGCCGAATTGCCTAAATAATTATGATTAAAGTTTCTCTCAATAATTGGTACAATAAAATTTTACCTCTGTATCTACCACCTTACCTAGGTTACCTGAAAACAAATACGTAATAAAAGAAAAACATGAGAAAAACAAAGCTACTTACAGCAAAAAGGAGGGTTATGATTTTGACCGGTAGGTAATGTATGTATGTATGTTCATCTGTTCTCTAATAACTTCGAAACTACTCATCATAATTTGACAAATGAGGTATCGTTGGAAGAGTCTCGATCGTCCGCTGGTTATAGGCTATATGACGTTTGACACATTAAATATGGAATATGGCGCCCTCATGAGGACATAGAGTGACGAACTAAAATAATAATAATGATTTGAATCATTAAGGGTATCAAGTAAAAGGGCTTAATTAGCACAAAAAAAAAATACAATAGACGATGTATATTTAATAACTTAATTCGCTTAACTATTCCTAAAGAGTCCTAGAGACCCTGTAAGAAATCGACACGTGTTTCGCCTCTAAACGAGGCATCCTCAGGATGGCGATTGACTTGTTGCGAACTCGGACACGAAGTGTTGCACAGATACGAGCCGAACGCTCGAACCGAAAGCTCCTAGAAAAATGTAAAATTATAAGGGTTAACATTGGGGCCCACGGTTTAACATTGACGCGCGCAAAACGTCGATTTCGACATTTTTCAGAATTTTTCGGTGCTATCTGCCATTTTTTTGTAATTTTACTTCTAATTGACGAGAATATCCGTCAAGCCCTAGAGAGAATCAGCCGTCAGACGATTATAGTCATTATTTAGCAGTAACAATAGTGACTCAACCCGCATGAGTCACCCGTTACCAATTGGTAACAGTGGGGCTTTAAGGTAATTGCCGGTTACCGTTACCAATTGGTAACGGTGGGGCTTTATCGAACAGTTAAGCGGATTAAGTTACTAAATATACATCGTCTATTGTATTTTGTAATGGATTTTCGCAAAGTCACGCCTGAGTTAATTAACTATCTTAATTAGCACATTTCAGAAATATATTTATATATTATATATATTATAACCCCAAATAATTTTAATAAAAAAGAAAGTTATAAAACTAAAACCCAACTACGACCAAACGTCATTATAAACAAGGTATCACAGACAAATAAAAAATCCAGAGTCACACGTAATCTGTTCGATTTATGCCCTAACACGTGTGACTCCGTTTTAATTTATCTGTCTCCCACTTCAACAATAAAGTAATCTTAAAAGGTATCTTTTAAGATTACTTTATTGTTGAAGTGAAGTTCTAGTTTCATAACTTTTATTTTTTCATAACTTAGACACTCTATTAAATTAAATACATCTTCACCTGTTGCATTAAATCTATTAGCACAGTAAAGGCAATTTACAACCATTTCATATGCCATTCAATATCGTGCGCAAGAATATCGGTAATTTTGAATATTTTATTACAAATACCTTCGTTAAAGAAATGAATACAATTATAATAAAACCAGCTTGAGACCGTTTTATGGCGGAATGCCATTAAAATAAAATCCATCTACATTAAAGGTTCGATTTGCGGTGACCTTAAAGTTTACTGAAGGTGATTCATAGATGGTGCTATTTACAATTTGACAGTACAGGAAAAAAAACGAGGCAGTCCGGAACTGCCGCTTGAAGTGAAAACTAAGTAACGCCATCTAACGAAAATGTCAGGAATTTATGTGACTTGCTGTCAGTATAAGTCTGTAAACAAGTGGAGGATAACAGGGTTTTTTTTTGCAATAAATAACAACCTATGTTTTTGGTATCAAATCTGCAATGGCTACGTTATAAATCAAGAGTAAAGGTCATTACAATACTTGTTATCTTAATCATACACCGTCGTAAAACTAGAATATATTAATGAACATCATATTGCATATTAATTTTATGCGAGGATTGTGTGTAGGTGGGAGCCTTCTTGAACTATGAACACAACCTTGAAGGAATTTCAGGATATTTAATTATCAGCTTCCATATTTTATTTATCATACGGAAAGGCTCTTTGACTTACCGTTACCACAGTATAATGTCAGAGAAAAATATCTTTGTAGGTTCCTATTTTCCCTTCACAAGACTGCTGGCTCTCTGTTATTGCAAGAATTGAAACATGGTTGTACACAACTCAAGCCAAATAAAAAACCAAGACATAGCGCTGCGAATACTGTGAATCATTCACACCTCCGCTCTGTGCATACACGCTCACACGCACACAGCATTACAACCAAACTACACCTCACTGAGTGCACACATGTTTACGAACCCGGCCTCACGTCGCTGTTGACAGCGCTGTCTTGGTTTTTGATGTGAAAACTTCTGTAGCGGCGTTGTGCACTTTTTTTGGGATGGGTAAAAAAATTTAATGTTAAACTCGCGTCAGGACGTGACCGTAAGATTGGTTGCCTAGCAACTGATAAAATAAATATATAATAAATAGTCTTTGACATTACGTAAAGATTGCGAGGTAAGAAATTTTACCCATATTGATGGGTAATAAATTGTTTATTTTTGTTAAACTATAATATTTTGAAAATAAATAAATGTACTACTACTACTACTAATGAATATTGTATTTAATTACATAAATGATAGTACTTTTATACTGATAAACAAAGCAATTCGTGAGAATTTATCCCCTAACCATTCCAAAATATTCAAAAATGCACAACGTTAATGTTCAAGTTTTCACTTCTGCCGGCACTCCCGGAGTGCAACTTGCTGTTTTTTATCTGGCCTGAGGTATGCAATGCATAAATCGAATAAACAAGTCCAGGCCCTAGTGAGTAGTGACTCACTAGGGCCTGCTAACTGTGTTAAAAATGCGCGCATCCCACTGGATGCGCGCATTTTTTAACACAGCAGTTCACGCTATAAATATAATTTATTATATAACTAACTGTGCCCGCGGCTTCGCTCACGCGACTGTGATTTTTTTTTGGCATTAAAACTTAAGTAATGGGAACGTGAAGTCATAGTATTTTCGCAAGAAATTAATCCTGATGATACGCTCAATAAAGTAATCATAATAAAATAAAATTATTATTCATATCGTGAACTATTGTGTAGAGGCTTGCGAGGATACCTAGGTATTATATTTAGCTCCTGCATGGAGCTCGGTTCTATGCATACTCAAATTACATTCACCATATACACACATAATTTCCAGTTTAAGCTGACCTCTACTTGTACGGAAATCCTACACAATGCAAGATCAGCTGATACTGGAAATATATAGCTTGATATGTAGGCGTGCGTACATCCCCCTGTATTCTATGCTATTTATAACATAGACGTAACATCATTGACATAACATTGGTTTTTCAATTACGTTACCAAAACAAAAGACGTACAAATTAGGAGTATACATAAATGAACTCATTTGTCTTGCTGTTTGCATTCAAACATCGTATCTCAGCCGTTAGACAAATTAATGTTTGATTAACTTACAAAGGGTATTCAGAGAGTATTTTTAAATTTAGTGAGGTTTGCACATTATTTTCGACCTACTATGAATATAAAATAAATCACAGTGTGCGGAAAATCCCTGAAAACAACAAAATTACACCAAGTTTCTCATACTCCAAGTTCTGATCGTTTTCAGGGATACAAGATCTGACTTACAAATTACCGGTAGGAGTGGAACTGGCTGTCCGGGGCATTATTCCTCTATATAAATTGTGCCTGCGAAAAGAAAGGTCAAGCCACCCTGACCAGACACAAGCTACATCGGACAAGAACAAACAGAATACCAACCACCAACAAAATTTTATTGAAGGTGGAAGAGTTGAAGTCAATCGACAGTGATGCCGACATAACATCATCCATATTTATATGACATGACATGAATATTTATTTAGTAAAGTATTTTATTACTTTAATTATTGTGAACTTGCTGCAGCCCGCGGCTTCGCCGGCGTTGACCCGGTGAAAATCGGTCCAGCCGTTTCGGAGATTAGCCGGAACAAACAGACAGACAGACAAAACATTTAAAAAATGTTTTTTTACCACAATGGTGAAACTCCTGGCCTGCATCGCACCTGATGGTAAGGGTCGGGCCACACCTGCCGAACGTTCCGCGGCGGAACGCTCGGTTGAATACGCTCCTAATGTTTTTCAAGTTACCTATGACACATCAGCCGAACGTTACGTCCATAGAGATGCAAGCAAATATGACGCGACGGAACGTTCCGCCGCGGAAAGTTCGGCAGGTGTGGCGCGACCCTAAGTGATGATCAGGCCGAAGAAGGAAGCGAGTTTCAGCCGGAATCCTCAACCACAGAGGAACTGTCTATCGTACCTGAACACAACAATGCTACCGAAGATGGTGGTACCTAGCCAGGCGGACTTAGAACAAGCCCTACCATTAACCAAACCGAGCAGATTTTTTTTGCCCCACTGGGAATAGAACCTCTGATTCTGAGATAGGTAGTCTGACCACTAGACCACGGGGTTGGTTTTTTTGTTTTAAGTACGATTCATATCCATTTAGTATACCCTTGGTCCTACTAGTAGAACTACGCGGTCGAACCACGGGCAATAAACGGTTATTTGGACATTACAAACAGACACTTCAATTTTTTTTAATATAAATGTGAGGACTATGTGGGTCAATTAATGTTTTTCTTTTTTTTTTCGTTCTCGATTATTTTTAATGATGGGCTGGCAGTTTGGGTACTTTATGGCCTGTCCAAATCTCCTTTCTCTGGTATTATTCGTCGAGTCGTTGAGCTACTTAAGTTCTGAGTTGAGCTCCACGATAACTGACAAATGCTTGCATTGACTGGACAGGTCCAGTCAAATCTGTGTGGTTCTCAAAAAACAATTTCAGACACGGCGCCTCCTCGTAGCGCGGTGACTTTGATTAACTTATAATAATTATTATTAGTGAACTGAACCTTCTGATTATCTTGTTTAGTGGACTAGCTATCTCTATTTAGCCGGTACGCGTTAAATGTTCACTGGGTGTAGTGCGAGATAGTGGCCCGTTACAACTAGTTAAGATTGTCAGTCTTGCTAGACATTATCGGAAATTGAGAGGTCGACGAACTTTGCTATTTGTTAGTAATCAAGCCCTTTTTTTACCTAATTTTGGGGAAAAAGACAGATTAGTCTGGATTCCTTTTATTGCAAGTAATTCTAGTATTTATTTAAAAGGCGTTCATCGAGACTGCTTGGTCAGTTGAATAAACTTCACTTTAAATACCTACCATTTATTTTTAAATGCATGTGATTTGGTCTAGTCTAATTTTATAAAGAGAAAAGATTTATATTTCTGTATAAAATGAGTTTAAAAATCAAAAACTACTGAACCGGTTTTTAAAATAAATGATTAAATTAGGGAAATACCAGTGATGTATCAGTGTTGCCAGTTTATTATTTATGTATTATTTTAAGACTGTTTTCTTGTAGAATTTAAAATGTAAATAAAGACGCGAACAGTCCTAAAATAGTAGCATTTTAACATTAATAAGAAGCTTTATATACCTAAGTAAAGTTTCCAAAGTTAGCAATGATACCTACTGTTATATTATAAAAGGTTGTGTAATTAGCCTAAGCTTAAGCTCTCTACAGGATAATCCAAGCAGGACTAAAAAAAATCCTTAGACTCGCAGTTATTTTCACGGAAAATCGTATTTTAATCAAATCTTGTAAGTTCAGTGACCTCACCGACTGAAGAAGATTTAATTCAGTATCCATTGAACTGAAAAATCCGTTGAAAAGAAAAAAAAACGATGAATGTTTACACACCAAAAAATAATAATGTGTCGTAAAATACAGATATTTTTGTCGCCTGTAATAAATCTTATCGAATGATCGGGACGAACGATTTTGAATGAAACGTAGGTAATTTTTTTGTAATAAAAAACTGAACAAGTGTGTATGAGTTACGTGCTTTTGGTTCCGTAGGTAGGATATAAACCATAACTTAACACATATAACTTAAGTGTTGGCATTGGCACCCTGAATATTAAAATATGTAACTGTATATTGCATTGTATGTAACATTTCCAGTACTTTAAGCTAGGGTTACTGTCAATACAATACTGGCACCTGACTGCACAGAAGAGTAATTTATTTTTACAGCTAACTTTAAATCTGCCGGTAGGATGACACGTCGCATTGCCAAACGTGTGGACATTGGACAAACCAATGAAAAAGTTTACACCATGGAATACAGAACCCTAAAAGGCAGGTCGGTGTACTGTGAACAATGGGACATTAAGGCTGTATTTCAAGCCACAGTTTATGACTACCCTCCTGACCGCCAACGAAATGCGAACGTTTCTATAGACTTCCGCTATCAAACCGTTTTATTACAATTTCATAGATAACACCTTTGGTAATCGAGTTTTTATTTAGTAACAGACATTGTTTCGATATAAATATACTGACCGAGTTGCCCTTTTGAGGAGGCATTGAACCTAGTTCAAATCTCAGACGAGGTTTAGGATAAACCCGGATTTCAGGCTCGGGCTGAAATACGATTTTATTCAGCTTGGAAGTCTTTGTAGTTTTATTATAATAACCCGTCTAGGCCTCTATTTATAACCTTTATTTACGCCATTTGCATATCACCGTTGAGGTCTACCGTAAAATCAGTGTAGCGGAGCAAGATTTATGAAAAATTATTTCAGATAGTGACGGTATCGCGGCGGTAAGTGGTGTGTTGTGCAAAATAGTTTCAAAGATAATCAGCCAACTACCTCTTTTGCGTACGACGTAAACTAATTAGAATATGAACTGAAGCTAACGTAGTTCACTGCCGGTCACAAGCCTCTGCCAGGAGGGGAATAAGGACTCCGTATCAAAGTTGCGACAAACAAAGGCGCGACAAATGCTAGGGCGACAGTACCTACGATAGGTCGACCATCAGCGGTGCGACAGAACATCAGCTCGACGAACGTTAGCGCGACAGATTGTTTTCACGACAAACGATGGCACGACGAAACTTTTGATCGACGAATGTTATTGCGACTGATTGTTTTCACGACCATCGATGGGACGACGAAACTTTTGATCGACGAACGATAGCGCGACACAATTTTCGCTCGACAAACTAAAGCATGCAAAAAATGTGAAGTACTAAGTACTTTCGTTTTTAATGTTTTTATTGGCAATATTCTTTATTGTCAATGTTAAATGACTGCAGTGCGCGAGTGCAGTTACGAGCAAGGTAGGCGAAAACCATGTATAAAGAACCTAAAACTTTACATTTTTTTTCTTATCTGCTATTAGCAACAAAATATTATAGAAATGTTTGTCGTGCTTTAGTTTGTCGAGCGAAAATTGTGTCGCGCTATCGTTCGTCGATCAAAAGTTTCGTCGTCCCATCGATGGTCGTGAAAACAATCAGTCGCAATAACGTTCGTCGATCAAAAGTTTCGTCGTGCCATCGTTTGTCGTGAAAACAATCTGTCGCGCTAACGTTTGTCGAGCTGATGTTCTGTCGCACCGCTGATGGTCGACCTTTCGTACTGTCGCCCTAGCATTTGTCGCGCCTTTGTTTGTCGCAACTTTGATACGGAGTCGGGAATAAGGTAGGCAAGTTTGAGGTAGAAAAATAAAATTCAGGATTTGAAAAAAACCTGAATTTACTTTTTGTACACAGACGGGCGATAAGTTTGATAGATAATAATAATATATGCTAACCTGCCACCTGTCAACCTTGCTCACACAGACATTTCATGCAGTTAGTGAAATTAAGGAATGTTTTTTATTTTTTATTTATAGAATTTTCGTAAAGTTTCTTTAAATACTTCAATCTGCCTATCTTTTCCCAACTATATTGGGGTTGGCTTTCAGTCTTACCGGATGCAGCTGAATACCAGTATTTTACATAGAGCGACTGCCTATCTAACCTCAACAACCCAGTAACTGGGTAATACGATACCCCTTGGTAAGACTGGTTGTCAGACTTTCGGGCTTCCAACGACCCGTAACGACTGTTTGAGATCAAAGCAAGAATGACAGCCGGGACCAATGGCTTAACGTGCTTTCCGAGGCACGGAGGAGTCTCGGTATGTACAGATGGTCACCCATCCGCAGAATAACCCCGGTAAGTGTAACTTAACCTGATGGATCGACCCGTGCGGCTGTTATTACTTAGCCACGAGCTCCTCCCATTATTAAATACTTAATACTCCGAATTTTACTTTAAAAACAATAAACTCTTTGAGAAAATCGTTTTTAAAGTTTGCAATAGGTTCCTAAACACAACTGCACGTATACTAGCTACATCTCGCTGACATTGATATTACGGAAATTGAGATGTTATTTGATTTCCTGCGAAGCCTTGAACTCACTAGCAGAATTTATATCATCACATAATTTCCGCACAATTTATAATATTACGTACATTTATTTGCCACATGTTTCAGGAAGAAAAACAAAGATTTTCAAAGAAATCGGAAACAAGCTGTCTCAACATGTTTAGCGTACGGCCAATGATGTACACTTGCCTATTACGACAACTACGGGGTGTTATTATGCCCTTTACGATAATTACAGGATTTTGTTTAACAATTCTGAATTACTCGATCTGAATAAAAAATTAATACTTGAATTGATGAATACGACATGTCGAGACATCGTAAACTTTAGACGGCAGTGCAACGGCTTATTCCCGTTAAATTATTTTTATTATAATACTAGCTTCTGCCCGCGACTTCGTCCGCGTGTAATTTCGGCCCCCGACCCACCGCGTCGTATCGCATCGCCTGCCCACTCTAATATTTCATTTTCGCTTAGCGTTCTGTTTGACTTTAGACTACCATACAACAAAAAATTTAAATACTGGTTGTATTTAAATTTTTTGTTGTATGGTAGTCTCCACATTCTATAACAGCACGCTAGGTCATAGCGAAAAGAAAAAAGTAATGCTTAAGAGTATTTTTGAACTTTCAAATAAATCCTATACAGGGTGGCAGGGACATCGACGCGAAGCCGCTTACCATGGATTCAGTACACGACTTTGAACCCACCTGCGTTGAAATTTTTCGTCGGTTATTTAAAAAAAAATCTGCTGTTCCATACATTTTGACCGCGTAGGTATTGCACTTTTCTATGAAACAGCTGTTTTTTTTTTTAATAACCGACGAAAAATTTCAATGCTGGGGGGTTCAGAATCATGTACTGAATCCATGGTAAACGGCTTCGCGTCGATGTCCCTGCCACCCCGTATAGCTTCGAAATAAAAAAAAAATGTTTTTCAAACAAATTAAATATAATGTATCCACCCTAAGCCTATAAATTCCGTTTATTCAACTAGGCCTTGGGTGAATTCTCGGGCATACACACCTTAGGTTGGATTTTTGGGGTGGATAAACGGAATAACCCGAGCCGACTATGGATTTTGCCGAGCTATATGTATTGACTAAACTATTGAATTTATTCAATTGAATTTTTGTATACAGAATAGGAACGTCATTAGGGACACGCCGTTTAATTTTTGTTGTATTGTACCACACCAATTGTACCAATTTTTTGTTGTTGTTGTGGTGGAGACCACTCCACCTTGTATAACCAATTACCTTCCTCAAAAATTGAGGAATCCAATGCAAAAGGAATTTCAAATGCTACCGGTAGTTCCGGAGATTACCCCCTACATACAAACTAATGTAATGTAATACATACAACAAACCAATTTTACCTCTTTATAATATTAGTATAGATTTCATTGCGGCCCATAACCTCAAATGCGGTTAAAACTACACAAACATTTATGAGCACGTTTTAAAGAGAATGTAAATGTTGAGTGGAAATGTTGAGGTGATGGCAAGCTACATTGCTGAGAAATACAATAGACAATGAATATTTAGTAACTTAATCCGCTTAACTGTTCTTAAAGAGTCTGAGAGAACCCTGTAAGAAATCGACACGTGTTTCGTCGTTGCCACGACAACACGTCGTGTCCGAGTTCGCAACAAATCAATCGTCAGGATGACGATGCCTCGTTGAGAGGCGAAACACGTGTCGATTTCTTCTGGTTCTCTCAGACTCTTTAAGAACAGTTAGGCGGATTAAGTTACTAAATATACATCGTCTATTGTATTTTACAATGGATTTCCGCAAAGTCACGCTTGAGTCAATTAACTACATTGCTGAGAGTGGGGTTTTAACTTCAATCTCCTGATCGAGCAAAGATACCCTAGAGTCTAGGGTAAACAGCCGAACTTGCGACCACTAGCCCAACAAGTCAGTTATCATTAAGTTTGACAAAATAGATCCAGTTTAATGAAAAGCAAAATACAATTCATCAAAAGTTAATCGCCTTTAACCAAATATACTGAACATAATTCGCTAAATGGGATTGATCAAATTAATTTCTAGAGCAACTTAGATCTAACTTGATTGAGAAAACTGAAATTGAGGAGACTATTAAATAACTTGACAATCAAACATTATTTTCCATTGCCCAAATATAGAACCTCGTCACACAAAAATGCACTTTAGCGTCACAGTTTTACGGTTGGTAATAAATCGGATACAACAATTGCTAGCAATATCAACAGTAAATTAAACTTGGTACCCAGATCTGTTGTTTCTGCCATCTCACCCTTCAAATTAGTGACTTATTGGCTCTGCTATTAGGTTGGCTTTTGTTTGGCAAGCTATAATTAAAACGTGTCTCACTCTGCTATCAGTTTGAGAGTATCTAAGCAAACTCTTCTGAAATTCATTACCAATTTATTTATCGACAATAAGAAAAATTACTTATTATTGTAGCAAGAAGTGCCCGCAACTAGCTTTCTTGTTCTTGTCGATACCATGAGGCAATGACGCAATAATACAACTCAAGAATCATAACTAAATATTCATTAATTTACTTGCTTATTATTGTACAGTCACGGACTTTAATTGATGAGCCACTTGCCACTGTTTGTATTTTAGCCGTGTAATGCAAATCAGGTTTAGTCGGTTATACTCGTACATCTAGACACGGAAAGTCATAGGTCTTCGTATTATCTTGTTCTAAAATGTTACACTTTCATGCAATATTTTACCTGAGAGCCAGCAACTACAAACTTGACAGCAGATTCACTACCCAAATTCATACAATTGCAGGTCTAGCAACCGTGCCTTAGCGATAGTAACGTTAGCGTACGGCGAAACTATGATTGGTCATTTCAACCTCGGAAAAACTCGGACTGACGATTTTATCCGAACTAGCATCCAAGATGACGTTCATGATAATTAAGATAACTGTATAAAGGTATGGTACTCTTTGGTCTTCAGATAGATTTTCAGAAATAATGAGTTCTAATTCAAAAGAGGTCAGTATAAAATAGGTTAGATAAACGTATGCAACATTGTATTGATTTATCATTGACACCTCAACCTTCGTCCTCTATGGATAAGACTATTTCCGATTATTAGTAGTTTGCCATCTTGTTGACGAGCTTGCGGTTTGAGTTCGTGTTTAATCGTGTAATCTCGTGAATGTACAAAACTGCAAAATTGGAAAATTTGAAAGTGGCTCATCAATTAAATTCCGTGACTGTACATATCAATCACGTTTTTTTTTGTTTTAAATATTTATTTGTTGGTTAGTCATTGTTTTAGTACGTAGTGTAAAAAGTTTTAATTGTGTTAAATTTAAGTTGATTTATGTGTCAAAAGTTAAATAAAAGCAATTTTGTAATACACTATTATACCTCAATATATTATTATCTATTTATTTATTCAAAATCTGTATTAACAACAACTTACAAGATCTACCTGTGTACCTACTCATCTAAATCTGTGCAGTCGTTTAGGTATTCAAGATTGAAACGAATCAAACACACAAAAACCGTTCCAAAACGAAACAAACACCATCACAAACTTTCACTATTACTTATTCTTAAAAAAAAGTAAGGATAATAGAAACTACAAACATAAAAATCAGATCCGCTACCAAATTACCGAGCCATAAATAAAAAGCACTTCAACTTTAAATATTACCATCGTACAGAACGACGTGCGAATACTCTGTAGTATGTAAATAATCTGATTTCAAACATAAACCAGTACAGAACTAACTTTTATAACAAAGTTTATGTGACAGTAAAAGTGAGTTTTAACTAACTATTATTGTGGCATGCGCGACTCTATGGTCAACAACCCGGAGCGGAGATGAGAATGGGTCTATGCACACTTTTCAAGGTTGCGGGCTCCACGTGTTTTGAAGTATGCTCTGACGATATAGGTACGGACACTGAGCCTGAAAGTGCCTGAACCTGAACTGTGAATAGGTACCCCTACATCTAAAGAGAGATACCACTTTCCCCATCAGTGAACTGAAAATAAGACAGCGAAGGACTCATGTAATTACGGGTCTGAAGGCTCATATTAAAAGAGCGACAAATTAATCGTACTTTTTCGCTGTAAAAGTATCTGGAAGTGTTTATTCATTATCGAGCAGCAAGCAAGTAAGTGGGATCTTAGGATGGCGCGACGTATAGCTGTTTTTAGACCAGCGCGATTTGTCGCGCTGGTCTATTGGCGAAATATTTGTGGACTTGTTAATTTTTCTTTCCTGTCGCCTTCGCCATACGGTGAAGTCAAATTAGATTATAAGCTTAATATCAATTATTTTGGTAAGACAAAATACAGTCGCATGAAATAAGAGCTCTTCTATTCTAAATATATACAGACTTCTCAAACCGAAACACAAATCAACAAAATATGTAAACTTCCCATCAAGTTTTATTTCGGAATAGATCAAGATAAGTAGTCTTTTCGTGTGCGTTACGATTGCTCCGCCAAGTTATCCAAACAAAAAAAAACTTCGCCCAAAAAATTGTCGGAATTTGTCAAAATCGAAGGGAACAAACCAAAAATTTGTCAAAGTAGAAATAAAGAAGATACAAGGGTTTTAAGTTGGCCGCGCGAACGTAACGTGGAGGATTGCGCGGCCATGGAGATCTCAGCAACTACTTGGGTTAGAGATCTATATTTTTTTGTCAATTGAAGACTGAATTTGTCAAAAATTGTCGAAACAAGAATTACAAACTCTAGATCAAAATTTTACGAAATATTCGACTTAGAAGTTATGGCCGCGCAATCGTGCACTTGTTGTTTCTTGATTGTTGATTATTTCTTTAAAACTTAAGACTTCATACGGTTAAACTGTTACAAGAAGAAAGGCCTTAATTTGTCAAAACTAACGAAAGCAATAAATTCTACTAAAGTTTAGTTAAACAGACGAAATCAGTCCATAACAAAGAGTACGTGGCCGCGCGATCGAAACGTTACTTTGTACACTGATATCTCACTATCTATAATTGCTAGGATTTCGGTGTGAACATCCAATTATTCGACATATTAACCTAATTAGAATGACATATCGTTTTACCCTCAGAACGGTTTTTAAAGCGTGTAATCTCAAAATTATGTTATCTCATACAATGTTCGAGCAGGGTAACCATAATTTCGATTTGATTTGGGAATAAGTACCTCTAAGGCTCTAACTGGAGACTATATTGGACAACATCTAGTAGTAAAAAATAAAAAATCTAATAATAATAAATATTAACAGTCACGAGAAATGTCAAAAGACAAAAAATTATTATTGAATAAAAAACTTGTTTATTTCAATAACATGTTTATTCATCACAGCTTACACAATTTTGCGCTCTCAACCTGACAATCATATGATTTCACACTCGCACAACTGCTGGGCAGCCGACAACCCCGGCCGAATGATAGCCGCTTGGTTGCCGAGAGCGGCCACGGGTAATAATAATAATAATTTGGTGATGAGACTGTACATCCCGCGGAAGTGCGGGGGTCGAGGGTTTTTAAATGCGAAGACCCTCCACAACCGCGAGGTGTGCAGCCTCAGGGAATATTTCCTAAAAGCCGAAGTGGGTATGCACCGTGATGTGGTCGCAGTGGACAAGGGACTCACCCCGCTCTCCATGGCTAAAGAGAACTGGCGCAAACCTGTGGTACTTACTACAGATGACCGCAAGGAGGTATGGCAAAGCAAGGAGCTTCACGGGCGCTTCTATCGGGCTCTCCATGAGCCCGGTGTAGATTTCTTAGCGTCCGTATCCTGGCTACGTTTCGGTGACCTTTTCGGGGAAAGTGAAGGTTTCGTCTGTGCAATTATGGACGAAGTTATCTTGACGAATAACTACCGGAGACATATAATGAAGGACGGTACGTGAGTCCATCAGACATATTATCTCTGGTTGTTCACGTCTGGCTAACGGTGAGTACTTGCACAGGCATAACCAAGTGGCTAGGATTATTCACCAGCAACTTGCTTTGAAATATAAACTTGTGGATTCTGAGGTACCGTACTACAGGTATGTGCCCGACCCAGTTCTCGAAAATGACCATGTCACGTTATACTGGGATCGGTCTATCATTACTGACAGGACTTTAGGGGTATGAGGAACAGGGTGTAAAGTTCACTCATCCACCATAGAAAAGGGAGGATCCTCCAACCAGACGGGTTGTTATGTCTGGCGGGCAACTGCCCATATGTTGATTTCGGATAGTCTTATCTATGTTATTCGCTCAGTAAACTCTAACTGCGAGATGTAGGAATTGTGTGACGTCATGTCTTTTTGTTTCGTAGTTTTTGTATGTGGCGGTCTAACCGCTACAGGACTATGAATTTTCGATCATCCATCCCAAAAAAAGTGCACAACGCCGCTAAACAAGTTTTCACTTTAAAAATCGAACCTAAATTTTCTTAGGTTCGGTTGATTAGCTTTTGCTAGGTCAGTTGATCAACTGCAAATATTTTATGCTGTGGCATGGATTTTCCACGAAATCGTAGGCAGTGCATCGTAAATAAATACGTCGCTCTGCATTTGGGGGAGGCAGAGGTAGCCTTTCAAAGGCCTACAGGCCCGGAAAACATAGCCTTAATGATTTGTAATGCCACAGAAGAAAAACAAGTAGGTACAACAAAATATTTATATTTTAAATTTAAATTAAAAGATCGATGAATGGTGTTGGCGTCGAAACAAATCGGGCAATGGTTTCGTTCAAGGCACTATGCACTGCTATTTGAATTTAAAATAGTTTAATTACTGACCTATTGGATCACTCTTTTTTACATTTTCGTACCGTTTATCAAGTGTTAAAA
Organism: Conistra vaccinii; assembly: GCA_948150665.1. Lineage (NCBI taxonomy): Eukaryota > Metazoa > Arthropoda > Insecta > Lepidoptera > Noctuidae > Conistra > Conistra vaccinii. The sequence continues at coordinate 1,143,465 of OX411328.1, forward strand.
CGGAAAAGTATAAAATAAAAAATTAAGTTTCAAAAACTGTAACCCGACTACGGGAAAATAAAAGTGATCTAAAAAGTACGAAACAAGAAAATCTTTCAGACAGAAATCAAGACATAGGTACAAAAATGGTCAAGGTAAAGCCGTGGTCGCATGCCTGTATACCATGTGGGTGCCAGGAACACCAACAAAATTATAATGGCATGCGACAACGGCTTTGTCTTGACCATTTTTGTACCTATGTCTTGATTTCTGTCTAAAAGATTTTCTTGTTTCGTACTTTTTAGATCACTTTTATTTTCCCGTAGTCGGGTTACAGTTTTTGAAACTTAATTTTTTATTAAATCTGTCACGCGATTTTTTGTATTGTTGCTAAACTGCGAGGCAACGCGCTCGTAGCGCTACCCGTGGCCGCTTTCGGCAACCAAGCGGCTATCATTCGGCCGGGGTGGTCGGCTGCCCAGCAGTTGTGCGAGTGTGAAATCATATGATTGTCAGAGTGAGAGCGCAAAACTGTGTAAGCTTTTTTTATTTGATAATTATTTTTTGTCTCTTGACATTTCTCGTGACCCTGGGGTCCCGGACCTTTGGAAGGCGTACGAGGGGCCGAACGTTTTAAAGAAATGAGGCGCCAACCGACGATTATCGCTGTATGCACTATGCAAGTGCACCCAAGGACAACCCTGGGTTGATGTAGGACTATTGCAGGATATGGAACCAAATATATTGGACTATGGCCCCTGCCTGATCAATGTTAATAATTATTATTATTAGTACTACTAGATGTTGTCCAATATCGTCTCCAGTTAGAGGTACATATTCCCAAATCAAATCGAAATTATGGTTACCCTGCTCGAACATTGTATGAGATAACATATTTTTGAGATTACACGCTTTAAAAACCGTTCTGAGGGTAAAACGATATGTCATTCTAATTAGGTTAATATGTCGAATAATTGGATGTTCACACCGAAATCCTAGCAATTATAGATAGTGAGATATCAGTGTACAAAGTAACGTTTCGATCGCGCGGCCACGTACTCTTTGTTATGGACTGATTTCGTCTGTTTAACTAAACTTTAGTAGAATTTATTGCTTTCGTTAGTTTTGACAAATTAAGGCCTTTCTTCTTGTAACAGTTTAACCGTATGAAGTCTTAAGTTTTAAAGAAATAATCAACAATCAAGAAACAACAAGTGCACGATTGCGCGGCCATAACTTCTAAGCCGAATATTTCGTAAAATTTTGATCTAGAGTTTGTAATTCTTGTTTCGACAATTTTTGACAAATTCAGTCTTCAATTGACAAAAAAAAATAGATCTCTAACCCAAGTAGTTGCTGAGATCTCCATGGCCGCGCAATCCTCCACGTTACGTTCGCGCGGCCAACTTAAAACCCTTGTATCTTCTTTATTTCTACTTTGACAAATTTTTGGTTTGTTCCCTTCGATTTTGACAAATTCCGACAATTTTTTGGGCGAAGTTTTTTTTTGTTTGGATAACTTGGCGGAGCAATCGTAACGCACACGTCTTTTCGAGGAAAGATTATAAATACTGTACTGGGAATCGTGGAATCCACATAAATGTTCCACACTGAAGACTGTCGCACATTGATGGAAAGTTCTTTGACATGCGCATTTTTATTGCTCAGACTAAGCCCGGGCTAGTTGCAATTGCGTGCAGCTTTTATTCTAAAGGGATCCCTAGTTTTTTCTAATGAATTATTTAAAGATGTTTGTTAATGTAGATGGGCTTGTAAAGTTGAACTTTCGGTACTTTTGGGATTAAAGAAAAAAGTTTAAATTAAATTATCTATAAGTATCTAAGTATAAGTTCAGTTAAAAGTGTGATTAGTTTCGTTTGAATGTCCTTTTCAAATTCGTTGGACAGATATTCGGTATAGCTTGTAAGTGAGCCTGACCTGACTGATGTGACCTGGCTGTCCACATCTTATTCCTGCCCACTCAAAACCATTATGTCTTAATTTTTTTTAATAAATCATTTTTTAATATATCATTTAGCGAGAAGTGCAAAATCTCTTTCGAAGGTGACACTGTGACATTTAATTTTGTAGATATACCTACTCATATAAATACTTGCGTCAACCGTAACGGCATAATACCTTGCTTGAGGCTGTGACGTCTTTGAAACTCAAATAATTTTATGCAATTAGTTAAATGGACAATAATGTCAGACTTGGTCAAGAATTCAATACATTTGCCACAATAAGATACTCTGCGGAGATGTCCTCCAGCATCAGGAACTACTGCTCTGCGTAATTAGTGGTGACAGTTATTATGGTTTTAATGAATATGATAAAATTTGGTAATTTTCGTTGTAATAGTGAAAACACCAGCCTAATAATACACTTTATTATTTTTGTTGTTAAAGCGGCAATAGAAATACACAAACTGTGAAACTTTCAACTGTCTACCTATTACGGTTCACGAGATACAGCCCGCTGACAGACAGATGGACAGCAGAGGCTTAGTAATAGGGTTCCGTTTAGCACCCTTCGAGTACGAAACCCTAAACAATAAGGAGTCTATTTTTACCCCAGAAGCCGCCTTTTTACTTTTTTTTTGCTCTAGAAAGACGGTAATGTTTTCACTTTTAATCATACCTACATAAATCGTAAGAACATTTCACTGCCGAGCCCCTTTACGCTCTGTTGTTATCATTTGATCGTCAGGTGGTCATTCACATACAGAACAAACAACTCACCGCGTGTGTCATCAAAAGGATGTCTTTACACAAACACTTGAGGATATCCGGTCATAGCACTCTCTTTAAAGACGAGGAAATTGCCAGCTTAGTATTGAAAAACTGAGTTGAATGCTCTCTTCGGATAATCGGAAGATATAAAATGGATGACGGGCTTGCCAAACGCTGGTGATTAATAAACTTTAGACCTGCTAAAGAAGTTACCTCTACCATGAGTCTGTTTGGTTATAGGGAGGAGGGTTTCACTCATCAATAATAGTACAGACTGATAGAGCTACCTACGAAGACGCGCCCCACTCCGCGATTACTGTACTGAAAGCTGTACTTTAGTACGGAGCGGAGCGGAGTGGGGCGCGTCTTCGAGGATGGCATAGATAGTGCCATCAGTAGAAAATAATGGGATAACAGTAACTGAATTCATTTTCACTGAAATAAAATAAAAAATTAGGCCAAGTGCGTGTCGTACTACGCACAATGAAGGGTTCCGTAGTAGGGATGAATTTATCCCAAGAACAAACTTGACATTGTGGTTGTAAAACATGTTTGGGACATTCCAACTGCAAATGTAAGTTTGTACGCACAATATTTAGAGATTTACCATGTTATTTTAAGACCATAGACTTCATATATTTGTTTTTCTATATGCTATGAGTAAAGATCCTCTGAATTTTTTTTTGGCCAATGCCAATGTCAACTTTCTTCTTAAATATCTTTAAAAGTGGCGTTCTGTAGTTTCTGCCTACCGCTATGGGAAGAAGGCGTGAGTTTATGTATGCATGTGTATCTTTTAAAGTATTCATTTTAAAATTATGAAAAAAAATATTTGAGATCCTCGCAATAATTTGATTTGACACATGGTACAGTTTGCAAAACTTTTGTTTTAAATGTTTTAAATGGCCCCCCAAAAGTGAACCCCGTTTTCAAAATTCATTTATTTACATCCATGTTTGGGTCACAGAAAATCGTTACTAGCTTACTGAACTAACTAAATCTGACAGATGCATAGACATATATAAGGGTTTCGTTTTTTCATTTTGAGGTACGGAACCCAAAAAACTGTTAAATTCGTGCTAAGATGACGAAATTATCTTCAAGCCTGAAACTAGGCTTCAAAAAGAGCAGTAATGAGAAAAAAAACAATCTCATAACCAGCTAGTTCCTTAGTAAATAGGTAGTTATTACTACTTTCAGATAACAATTAAAGGAAAACTAAAAACCGATATCTCCAAAAGTCCGAGCCCACTGAGTAAATCGCCTCCCTCTTCAACAGCCAAACAAACGAATTAACTCGACAAACTGATGATGACGTCACAGAAGAAGCTTGACTTTAAACCGCAGTGCAAGAAAATGCAGCAGGGACAACCAGATCACTTATTTCATACTAACGACATATATTGAAAAAACTAAATGTTCCGATTTTGGCCACGCGTTAAAAGAACCTTGTAACACTATAATATATAATAATTATATAGTGGTGGCACGTGATTGCCACAGTCATATGCGACATCTTCCGACAGGTGGACCGCCGGCTTTCTTACCCCTCAATACCATAAAAAGTTTACGATTGTTTTAATCTGAATCTCTGAATCTGGATAATGTTAATTTGAATCTGGATTCTGGTGAGGCTCCCTCGATTCTGAAGCGCGTCGGGCATGTTTGCTGATGCAAGAATCGATGACTTTTACGCCATTATGCGTAAGGAAACAGCTTCTCTGATGCGCCGGATTCGAGGGAGCACCAACAGAATCCTAAGAATAATCTCGGCGTGGTCAGAGTCTGCAGTGCCAGTTAGGGCCAAGCCACACGGTGCGGTGCGGCGCCGCACCGCAGGTCATATAGTATGGCGCACCGGACGGCGCCAGACGGCGCCGTGTGCCATACCATACATTTTTGTATGTAGGACGCCGCAGCGACACCGCTCCGGCGCCGCGCCGCCGTTGTGTGGCCTGGCCCTTAGGTTCATCCAGCTTCACGTGACGAGATGACACTATTATAATATGACATATTTTATTGACATGAGTGATTTTATTCTTTTTTAATTTTATAAAATGATGACTAACATAGTTTTTAAGACCTTTGTAACTAACAATTTATGGACATATTAATTAGTCTGAATTAAATGAATTTACTTTTTTATTTTTTATTTTTCGAAAATATAGTGTACAGGACCTACCTGTGCGAGTAATTGAATTTGACGCATGATTCTGAGCTGCTCCTCTGCTAAGGCAGATGGAGAAGGTTAACTTAGGTGATATTATGTGTGATAAGTAGTGATAACACATAATATCACCTAAGTTAACCTTCTCCATCTGCCTACTGTTTGTTTACGCGAAGCAATGAAAGGGTGTGATGTGTAGCGACGGGGTCGTCGACCTGTGACGTAGTTCATAGACTACGTGACTAAATACTAGAGTCAGTAGGGGAGCGGCTACTGTTCTTATGTATTATGATGGCGGATGATTTGATTCTCTTGAGTGGATAGTGCTCATCTTGTTATGAAGATCAAGGGGGTGGTAGTATTTTTTTTTTCTTTCTAGGCACTGGGCTATATGTTTGTACTTGAAAAAAAATTTTAACCAAAAGGTAAGGGTCCCATCGAAAGGAAGTGGTAAGGATATAGCATTATTTTGTAACATTTGACTTTCAATTTGAATAAGATTTTGTTTTTTATAAGAAATAAGACTTAAAAATGCTATTTAGTCCCAAATAACCAATATGGTAAAACAAAAAACCTTTGTACCAGACTACATTTTCACAATAATCACAATCGGCGACTTTACAGCGAAATTGAACTTCCTTTACAGGCGTCTCGTTCATGGGGAAACACGTTTTATTACCTATAAACTTATTTTATTCTTACATTGTCATCTTCCATTGTAGACTCTAGGTTTTTATTATTAAGAATAAATAAAATGTATACAGTGTATACTGTGTTGTGTATAGCTATATTTAAAGTTACAATGACTGGTACGACTGCTTCAAGCAGTTATGACCGACTGCTTGAAGCCGCGACCGCGCGGTGAACTATAGCCATTTATTCGTTAACAGCTCGAGCAGTCCTTGTATGCGTTAGCCGTTAACTGCTCGAGCAGTCCGTGTACGGCCACCCTTAGGCCAGCCGTACACGGACTGCTTCAAGCAGTTATGACCGACTGCTTGAAGCCGCGACCGAGCGGTGAACTATAGCCATCGAGCAGTCCGTGTACGCGTTAGCCGTTAACTGCTCGAGCAGTCCGTGTACGCGTTAGCCGTTAACTGCTCGAGCAGTCCGTGTACGGCCGCCCTTATTGTCGGCGGATCTTTAACGCGAGCAATTGCACATTATCATGAATTGCGCAATTTTTTTACCATTTAGGGTCAACAATGTAGACTGCGCAATTATTGAACAATAGTTATGCGAGTAAATTTTTTATCGCTCCATATTTTAATTGCCCCGTGTAGGATAAGTATTGCGCAGGTCTTGTTCACGAGAAAACATTTAAGCTTATCAGCCGTCAATGTTATTGCGTGAAAATAGTGGAGCGTTTGATTGCAAGGGCTGATTTAATCATAATGCGCAAACTTATTGTAATGTTGGGGCCGCCTAACAAAACTGTGAATGTTTAGGTAAAGGAATTGGCAGTTTCTAGCTCTGATCGGGTGAAAATATGGAGAAAACAAAAAAAAAATCACTACCGTACTAATATTGCTCGTACTCGTATTATGATAAAAGTTAAATGATTTTATTTCTGTAAGTAGGTTTATACAAACACTTTTACACGTCAATCATATTTTTTTTAAACTACTTTGAGGAAATAATCACACAGATTGAATGGACCTGTCCAGTCAGTGCACGCATTTGTCAGTAACCGTGCAGCTGAACTCAGAATTTAAGAAGCTCAATGATTATAGGTAACAAATATTGCTCATTTAATAGTATAGGATAAAATTGAAGTAGCAAATTACTTGCACCGACCGTCTTAGAAACAAAATTTTAGCACGTAGGTAGATATGTAAATGATATAAAGCTAATGATCCCCAGAAACTCCACAAAAACTCAGTGCTTTCCACGAAACGATTAATATGTTAGTGGTAATTATCTAGGCTACCCTACTGAACTATGCACATACGTAAATAGGGACTCTATGAGGCAGGGAGCTGTTGCCCGTAAAACCTCTGTGGAATAATCAATCACTTAGTTGACGCAGAGCTGCTAGAGAAGATATCCCTTGCAAGGACGGATATTTAGGTAAATGGATTATTTTGTACCTATCACCTATAACTTAAAATTCATACTACCGCATCACTAAACCATAGACAATTTCAAGCGGCCATTGTTGTTTACATCTTTGACACTGCACTGTACCTACATAGCTACGTAGTAGTAGTTTTATCGAATAAAATAAGGTATTTATGACTCATCATCTCCCTAGCCTTTTTCCAACTCTGTTGAGGTCGGCTTCCAGTCTAACCGGATGCAGCTGAATACTAGTATCTTACATGGAGCGACTGCCTATTCTGACCTCAAATACCCACTAACTGAAAACTGGTTGTCAGACTTTCGGGCTTCGACGCCGCCGCGCCGTAACGACTGTTAAAGATCCACGAATGACAGCCAGGAAAAACGGTATTTTTTTTTTGTATATATTTTTTTTCTGTAACATGCTTGAGCTTACAGTGTCGTATGGTGTCTCTGGTTTCCACGGCCAAGGGATGGGGGGAACTGACATTGATCACCGACTGAAGAGCCGCCATAGAGTCGCTGAAGATGCCGACCGTGGTTTCACTGCGCTTGAGCACTTCCCCTATCGCTCTGTGTAGGGCCAGAAGTTCAGCCTGTTACCTGGTGCAGTAGGACGGTAAGTCGAGCTTGAGGGCCTTGAATGGCTTGTGTATATGTGTTTATTGTAAGTTATATCTGATCTACATAATTATGGTGTGTATGTTTGATAAATGCACTAGGGTTAACTTTTTGTCCCGCATAATTTGAGACAGTTTCTCATGAAACTGCCTCCAGTTAGCTTTCCGTGTGTTGTATACCCGAGTGGTCCGTTTTATTGCTATTCCTTTTGATTTTTGAAGGTGAATGCTGAAGGCTATGTCGTTGTGGTTGGAACCCGTGAGCCCCTCCTCGATCCGCCAGCCGTCCACCAGGTCGAGCATGTCCGCCGAACAGGCCGTCACGTCCACATGGCTACCGTACCGCACCCCACCTCTCACGGTATCGAAAGTCGGAATGTCTCCGATGTTGTTGAGAATCTGCAGCCCCGATTCCCCCAGTGTTCCACACATCTGCTCCCCCCTCGGGTCTTCGTTGCTGCTTCCCCACCAAGTACTTTTCACGTAGGACGGTTAAACGTGCTTTCCGAGGCACGGAGGGGTCTTGGTATGTAAAGATGGTCACCCATCTACTGACCAATCGATCGACCCGTGCGGCTTTTGTTACTTAGCCACGAGCCCCTTCAGTAATATTAATGAATAGAAATCGATTTATGAGTTCGACCTCAAACCGTTGCACATGCACACTATCACGATCAAAAATAACAACCATAATTAAAAGTACACTTGACAAATATTTAAATACGATCCGAATGAAAAAAGTTTACTTCAATTCTCAAAACTAAAACAAAGAAACAACTGCGTATTATATAGAGGGTATTTCAGGGTAGGCTGGAGGGGACTACCTTAAGGGTAAAGAGGGTTTCATAGTTGAATGCGCCAAAAAACCACACTACGATCACTAGGTACTAAAGCTACACATAATATTCGTATTTCCCCCGAGAGCATCGTGTTTACCCGACATTCGACATATTTGCATTGGAGATGGTTTCTTCAATAAATCATTTTGAAATATATCCGTCATGTTGCTGGGGATAGTTATTTGGGTACCAGTCTTCAAGACTATGAAGATATGGGATGGTAGGTACTAGTCGAGCCACGGTACCTCTGCACCTAATAAAATTAAAAACCATTTTTCATTCAGAATCGATTGAATCTAGTTACAGAAGACAATTTTATTCAAATAAAATGATTTGAAAATTAAGCAATGAAAATGAAATACAAAAAACGACGACTTCCAAAAAAGGCACTGTAAAGTCAAACATAACTGTAATTTCGGAAGTCAGTGGCCAAACACGACAATCAAAAGCAAAGACAACGACTTCCAAAATTCGGATTTCGGTTGTTTTCTTTTTTTGTCGTAATTTTTTTTTGTTTTTTACTTTTTGGTTGTGGTACCTAGCCCACACAAATTCGAATACCAGTACCTGCTATGTAAGTAACAGTGAACGGAACTTATCATCATATCATCCACATAGGTTAAGTGGAAAAAAATACATAATTATTATTGAAGCTAACTCAAAAACTACCTAAGCAAAGTTAATAAAATTTATATGGGACCACCTCTGAAGTATGACCTACCAAACAAACAAAAAAAATCATCAAAGTTAATGCATAATTGGCGGAATAATCGCAAATTTTTTTGTTTTTTAAATAACACCGGGGAATTGAGAACCTGCTCCTTTTTTAAGTCGGTTAAAAACTGAAAATCGGTTATTTTCCCCGGCATGAGGTAAAAATAGTGTAGGTATTCCAATTCCCTAATCTATAAGAAAATCGGTTCTGAATTTCTCAATACCATTTTCCAGTGTATGACTGTCTACTACAAGCTAGGTTTCCTTCGTTCATTTTAACACTAAACAGAAACGCCTATACACGATTTCATGCAAATACAAGGACATTTCCAGATTTAGCACAAAATGAGACATAATATACATACAGTTACTGTCTACTTTTAGGCAGCAGTAACACTTGACCCGGTTACAAAAGGCTTATATAAGTTCCAAGGTTGTCCAGGAACAAGGAGTGAAGTTTCAATGGGACTTGGAACCTCTATTCTAAAGGTGAGTTAGGAGAATTCAATGTTGAAAACTTATACACTTAACACGTAGGTAGGTACCTAATTTAAAGGTGTATTGTTTAGTGTTGAAGTTTTGGGTTTTGTAGCTTGTATCTAGGTACCTATACTACGGAGCAGGTTTTGTTTGAAAGGGACTATACTCTCAAGGTGGTCCCGTATTAATTTCGTTGAGTTTGTTTGACCGACGAGAGGTTAACTTTGCTTGCTTTGGTTTATACTTTTTGAATTAGCTTCAATAATAAGTACGTAATTTTTCAATTTAGTCTGGGATGATAAATTATCATCCTTATAGTGACAGGAACTTATAATAATAATATAAGTTCCTGTCACTGTTATTTACGTAGTAAATAGTGGTATTCGAATAGTGGTAGGTATTAGGGGTTTCGAATACCGGATTTTTTCAATACCGGTATTAATACCGTATAGAAAATTTCCAATACCGGGATCCCGGGATCCCGGTATTGGAAAATTATGGACAATTTTTTTTTTTACTTAATATCATATTTTTTATTCAACCACTAATAACTTTCACTACAAATAATGAAAACCTGTTTTTTTAATATAAAATCGCTTTTTTTATTATAACTTAGTTGTAAACAGAATCTCTTAACAAAAATAACAAAATAATAGGTATTTTTTTTTTAATAAAACGTTTTGTTTCAAATAATCTATAAAATAAAATATAATTTTTATAAAGTAAATCTCTTTTAATCAACATACAATATTTTATACTAAAATCACATAAAAATCTGTCAAAATTGTTCATGCACGGTGCTTTTAAGGCTCTTTCTTCCCGACTTACTAAAGTTACTGCTGAGTAGAACATAGTATCTTGAGCTATAACGTAATTTATGATGCTTAGAATCAAATATATTTTTTTTTACTTATATCAAATGAATCAGTCACAAATTCATAATTGTCTTACTCTTAACTTTCCTTTGAGTTTTAGCTTCTATTTCTGTATTGGGATGCAGGCGTGACAAAGGAATTATCTCACTATCACTATCATCAAAAAGGGATTCCCATTCTGTAAGTTTCTTTGAGATTGTAACTCGTTCTAATCTCACGATGACATTGTGTATCTCATTTGAGGTGGGCTTTATAAAAAAAATATCCTCTTCTTCAGCAAAATAATTTTCAGCTTCGTGTAAGTATTGGATAACACCAGATATTAACAGCCGTCTATGGATTATGTGCATACGGAGGGCTGAGGCAAGGTTTCAGCTAATGAAGCTGTCTGCTTAATCTAGTTTTTGCAGCATGAATTTAAGGCAGGCATCAGTCGTCAAAACTGGGGCAAGTAGTAATAAAATGTAACTAATGTCAAAATAAACCACGAGATAATTAAAATACGCGGTTTTTAAAACTGACCCAGATAAAAAATGGGTTGGAATGTGTAATAAAAAGAAAATGTTTCAATGTAGGTGTCTACTGATAATAAAATAAAATCACCAATACCGGTATCCCGGTATTGGACATTTCAATACCGGTATTGAAAAATTACAAAAAATGTCCGGGATCCCGGTATTAGCCAATACCGGGATCCCGGTATTGGAAGCCCTATTAGGGGTTTCGAATACCGGATTTTTTCAATACCGGTATTAATACCGTATAGAAAATTTCCAATACCGGGATCCCGGGATCCCGGTATTGGAAAATTATGGACAATTTTTTTTTTTACTTAATATCATATTTTTTATTCAACCACTAATAACTTTCACTACAAATAATGAAAACCTGTTTTTTTAATATAAAATCGCTTTTTTTATTATAACTTAGTTGTAAACAGAATCTCTTAACAAAAATAACAAAATAATAGGTATTTTTTTTTTAATAAAACGTTTTGTTTCAAATAATCTATAAAATAAAATATAATTTTTATAAAGTAAATCTCTTATAATCAACATACAATATTTTATACTAAAATCACATAAAAATCTGTCAAAATTGTTCATGCACGGTGCTTTTAAGGCTCTTTCTTCCCGACTTACTAAAGTTACTGCTGAGTAGAACATAGTATCTTGAGCTATAACGTAATTTATGATGCTTAGAATCAAATATATTTTTTTTTACTTATATCAAATGAATCAGTCACAAATTCATAATTGTCTTACTCTTAACTTTCCTTTGAGTTTTAGCTTCTATTTCTGTATTGGGATGCAGGCGTGACAAAGGAATTATCTCACTATCACTATCATCAAAAAGGGATTCCCATTCTGTAAGTTTCTTTGAGATTGTAACTCGTTCTAATCTCACGATGACATTGTGTATCTCATTTGAGGTGGGCTTTATAAAAAAAATATCCTCTTCTTCAGCAAAATAATTTTCAGCTTCGTGTAAGTATTGGATAACACCAGATATTAACAGCCGTCTATGGATTATGTGCATACGGAGGGCTGAGGCAAGGTTTCAGCTAATGAAGCTGTCTGCTTAATCTAGTTTTTGCAGCATGAATTTAAGGCAGGCATCAGTCGTCAAAACTGGGGCAAGTAGTAATAAAATGTAACTAATGTCAAAATAAACCACGAGATAATTAAAATACGCGGTTTTTAAAACTGACCCAGATAAAAAATGGGTTGGAATGTGTAATAAAAAGAAAATGTTTCAATGTAGGTGTCTACTGATAATAAAATAAAATCACCAATACCGGTATCCCGGTATTGGACATTTCAATACCGGTATTGAAAAATTACAAAAAATGTCCGGGATCCCGGTGTAGCGGTTAGACCGCCACATACAAAAATTACGAAGCAAAAAGACATGACGTCACACAATTCCTACATCTCGCAGTTAGAGTTTACTGAGCGAATAACATAGATAAGACTATCCGAAATCAACATATGGGCAGTTGCCCGCCAGATATAACAACCGTCTGGTTGGAGGATCCTCCCTTTTCTATGGGGGATGAGTGAACTTTACACCCTGTTCCTCATACCCCTAAATTGGTGACCCCGAGTATGAACGTCAACGCAGCCTTCGTGCAACAACTTCAGCGTGACGTCATCATCATCACTCCCGCAAGCTTTCGTGAGGCGAGTCACACAGCCAGCCAGCACCCACGGCTTCAACGGGTATCCTGACCACCAGCATGCAGCGAACGCGCATTCCTGGTCATCACCCTCAGCCACATCACCCCGACTCACTGGGGAATCACCGCAATCACCTCAATCACCGCAATCACCTCAATCACCGCAATCACCGCAATCACCACAATCGCCGCAATCACCGCAAACAGTTCCGACCCACCGTGAACTGTGCGGCACCCGGTTCCGACTCACTGGAACCACAATCACCATCGCCGCAATCACTGCAGACAGTTCCGACCCACTGTGAACTGAGCGGCACCCGGTTCCGACTCACTGGAACCACAGCTGGCACTGTGAAGCATCGCAAGATCCAAGACTCAGCCCACTATCGACCTCCGGTCTCCGGAGGGGAGTGATGTAGCGGTTAGACCGCCACATACAAAAATTACGAAGCAAAAAGACATGACGTCACACAATTCCTACATCTCGCAGTTAGAGTTTACTGAGCGAATAACATAGATAAGACTATCCGAAATCAACATATGGGCAGTTGCCCGCCAGACATAACAACCGTCTGGTTGGAGGATCCTCCCTTTTCTATGGGGGATGAGTGAACTTTACACCCTGTTCCTCATGCCCCTAAACCGGTATTAGCCAATACCGGGATCCCGGTATTGGAAGCCCTAGCAGTCATCCATGTAGTGATCGTGTATGATTACTCGAGCTGCATCAGGGTATGCATCCTGCCACTCTAATGCATTCTTGTTTTTGATATAGATTGCAGTAAAGGGGCTAGATGCAGCGCCAAAAATCATGGATGACATGCGGTATGTACGTATAGGCTCATTCGGGCCGTCGCGCCATAGAAATCTTTGAGCATCCCTATCTTTTTCAATAACTTTAATCTGAGGGAACATTTCACGAATGTCGGCTGTCAGAGCGACTTTACCCTCACGGAAACGCATCAGAATACTTAGTAAGGGTTGTAAAAGGTCTGGACCAGTTAATAACATCGAATTTAATGACACGCCGTGGGACTTGGCGGCTGCGTCGTGTACCGTTCTCAACTTGTTGGGCTTATTTACGTTAATTACGCCAAAATGAGGGAGGTACCACAACGGAGACTCCAAGTCAGGAGGACTAGCTGAACACGGTTCAGCATATCCCTTTGAGAGCATATCATGGATATTCCGACGGTAGCGTTCAGCATAGGCAGGATCTTTCACCATTTTTTTTTCTAAACTAAGGAACCTAGACACAGCTAACTTGTAACTATCGGGAATATCTAGTTTATCAGCCTTCCACAACAAGCCTACTTCAAAGCGGCCACCGGGCAGGCGGCGCGCGGTGTGCTCGAGAACTTGCACGGCGCGTTCGTCGTCTGCACTACGAGCTTCCTGTTTAGAGATGCCGATTGAATCAATTTTAAACTGCTCCCTAATAAGACCTTCCAGAATCAACTGATCGTTCGCTATATCAGGTTCGCTAACAGCGGCGTGGTTGACAACGTCGACCAGTTTAGTTTTGCTACAACCGAAACCGTACAAAACCCAGCCTAAAGCAGTTAAAATAGCTACGGGTTGTGTTTTGGTTCCTTTGCGCGTAGCTTTCGCGAGAGATAAGTGCCAGTTGTCGATACCTATAATCAGCATAGGCTTAACGTCTTCATAGCAAAATTCATTAGCAATGTCTACCAGGTATGGATACTTACGCACGCTCTCAAGATGCGCAGACTGTCGCGCAGCACTCAAACCGCTCATCGACCTGGCTCGCTTAACGCAGTGAATTTCGTTTGAATGACGGCCTTTTATGTTGAAATCGACGTACTGAATGTTCACGTCCATTCCTAGACCACCTACACAGTCCAAATGAATACGTTTCTCTTGGCCCTTGCAACCAATTTGAGCTGCTAGCTTAGAATCGATGAATGTGCCTGTGGAACCGTCGTCCAGCAAAGCGTAGGTATCAACGCTACCAGAAGGTCCCGACACGATCACGCGAACTATTTTCAACAATGGCCGAACAAAAGATTCCGCGGCTGATGAGGAGGATGCATGAGCCAAGACTTCGTGATCCGAGTCATCAGGTGGTGGTACGGCGGTCTCGTCGCAGGCAGCGGGCGCCCTGCATGGCAACGGCGTGCTGGACGACGAGGGGGCCGCGCTGGATGTCGATGGCTCGGGTTCAGCGTCGTCTTCCACGTCGACGTGCGCAGTGACAGCACGCTCGAGTTTCGACCCGTGCAACAACGCATGGTGACGCATGTCACAACCTTCTACGGTACATATTTTTTTAATGCAAGAAGTTTTATTTTTGTGCCAACCCTTTTTTAGACATCTATGGCAAATTTTATGTTTTTTAATAAATCGCCAACGATTATTTACTGTCATTTTGACAAACTTATCACAAGACGTCAACTCATGATTTTGTTGACACAATTGACAAATATTATTTGTTGAATTATTTGTAGTTGATAACGTTTCTGACGAAACGTTACGATTTTGATGATCAATTTCAGCTACAACGTTCACCCTATCCCTAAGGCCTCTAATATCCATGTTAGGACGTGATATAGCAGGCATGGTGCAGTCAGTAATGCCACCGAACCTACACTGTAAGTTTGCCTCACGGGAAAGGAAATCGGCAAACATTTCTATTTTGGACAAGCTGCCATCGCACGAATGAGCGTAATCCAGCCACCGCGGTCGCAACAGCGGTGGCAGCTTGCTCCACAGTGCCTGAAACAGCTCTGGTGAGCGCAAGTAGTCCGGCTGATTTAACAGGCGGATTACTTCCACACAGTTTCGTACACGGCTGGCAAAAATTACGAGGTCTTTACTATCGTAGCTTACCTTAGGCAGCGCACGTATCACAGACACTTCATGCATCACTACGAGCTCGGGGCGACCGTAGCGCGCGTCGAGTGCAGCTAGCACCACACCGGGGGCGCGCGCCGCCGCCAGCAGGCCCGCTACTGCGTCGCGCGCCGCTCCGCGCAGGGCGCACGATAGCCTCGCTAAATTATCAGTTGCCGAAAAACTTTCAGATGTATTTTCGTACGCACGTTTTAAAGCTAGCCAATCTAAATAGGACTTGCCGTCGAACGTAGGCAAGTCCGTCCTCGTAGCAGTTTGCCTGTTAACTTTGTTTAATAGTGTTCCGAGCGAGTTGATTAAGCGCGTCACTCCTCCGTCTTCGACACGATCTTGGTTGAGAGCATGCGTAGTCGCCACAGCATCTTGGCCGTGCGACACTCTCACGCCCGGTGTCTCACACTGGGCTCCTGTATCACCGTACCTGAAATGTGGGTTGGCACTTAAAAATTCTCGCTCTTCGGGATTAGGCACTACATTTGTTACCCAATCTTGAACACTAGCACGGCTACGCATGCCGTGGCTGCCGTGCTGGCTGGCGTCCGCCTCTATGGCGGCGAGCTCAGCTTGTAATTGGAGCTTAGCGACCTGTCGCTCTCGCTCCAAAGCTTGGCGCTCCCGCTCCGAAGCTTGGCGCTCCAATTCAGCTTCCAAATCAGCCAGGTGGCGCGCGTGCTGCGCCTGTGCCGCCAGCTGACGCGCCACGATGGTGGCGGATGAGCGCGAGGTAGCGGCACTGGCCGGGCGGGAAGGCGCCGGAGTCGCGGCGTGAGGGGGCAGGTCCGCGCTCTGCTGCGCGGGCGGGGCAGTCTCCCTCTCCGCAACTTGGGTGCCGTCTCCTGCACACAGCGCATCCACCTTTGCACGTTTAGAACGTGTTTCTACCATTTTTCCGATGATAGGACCAATATTAACTACCGAAATATAAAAGGCGCTGGTTCTGGTAGTAAAACAAAAGGTATATTTTTATCAATCAAAATAATAGACAATAGGTATCAAAAACATAGACAAAAAGGTAAAAATATAAAAAAGGTTTAGTGCAGACTTGCACAGTCGGAGTGCCCTAATAGTTATATTACTAGACACTACACTGCACACACACACACTTTTGTTAACACCGAACCAACAATATTATTTAAAAAATAATTCTACTGTTTGATAAGTTTGTTAAATAAAAAAATGTGATTAAAAATTCATTGAATTGTGTTTCTGTGAAATAATGTTTCATTCAAGTAGGTAAATAGTCGTTGAAACAATAATATTCGAAATAAAAATATAAGGACTAAATATTATAAGAAACATTTGTTGCGAAACGAAATTCTATGAAATTTCCTGTCTGCGAAACAAGGGGACACCGATAAATGTAATTACGATTATTTTATATTTTGTTAAGTCCCGTGAGAGTAGTTTATACCCAAGTTTACAACCCTGAAAACCTTGTGCTCCTCCCATGGTGTTCGAAAAACTGCGAAATTATGGCACTTGTGCCAGTTTTTTAAAAAATAATATACCTTACCTGCCTATTTGACACAATCTGAGCCTAACCCAAGCACTCTAGGTCTATTGGTTGCGAAGATACAGCTAGTAAAAGATGAGCATTATTTTTCCAAAAAGTGTTTCATTTCGATCTAGAGTCATTTTCCAAGACACGTACCGGCTGAACTAATGGTCCTTTTAGAGAAAGTGTTTAACAAGAGAATTCATGTAGATCCCCTTACCATAATCCAGAGTAGGTATTCCAGAGGGTCTGCGTGACAACAAAACAATCAGATGAACAATTGAAGCAGCATTTTGCGTATGAGCTAGCACCGTATCCCTTATCGTTGTTATCTGAAAAAGGAATGCGCAAGGGCAAGGTTTTTTACCGCACAAGTAAAGCCATTCAAGCCATTTGTTCGATGTTAATAAAACAGCCATTACTTCAACCAGCACATGCCCATTAACTGATCTGACGGTAAGTGCTCAATCCTCAGACATCTTGCAAGTTTCAAAAGGACACCTCCGTGAACATAAAGCGTTCCGTTACATGTAAGATACGGTTTTCCGGTAAAGAGTTACCAGTTACCAGGGCAGGGGTAAGTAGGCCAAGGCCGCGTGCAACTGTAAAGATTTAATGGCAGTCTGTTTTTGGCCGCATTTTGGGAATCGTCTGATTGTAAGCGGGAAGCGGGTGACCTATTTATAAAGTTATAACCTGAATCCAGTCGGTTACTATTGTAGGTAATGGAGAATCGTCAAGAAGTCCAAAGTTCTATTACTATAATATATATTAATACTATTTTAATAATTGTATTAATACTACGAGTATTTGCTTATACTTAATCTAACAATTGAATGCTGAAGATAATTTGATTCTTCTGCAACAGGCCTGGTTTTCTTTTCGAAAGTGCCAACTTCTTTGTTTATCATTGCTATACCTATTGAATTCAATCTTCCAGCCAGACACAACTAACCGAACACCTTTAGACATCTAAAAGTCGTTTATTGTTTGAATCAACGATCAATCCATCATCGTCCACCACAATACTAATAAATGCGGAACCTCTACATCAATAAGCGTTAAAGTCTAATCGTTAGCCTACAAAACAACATCCCATCATCCCCGCTTATCGCTCTCACCCAGACCGATCTCATCGGTCCGCGGCACAGGGCGGTCGACCCAAGTCTGCACACATATTAGTTTATTTACGAGAACCCTGTTTTAGAATCATATGGGGATAATTAATGATGTGTGGAGAAAAGGAAGGGAATAACGATGGGGTGTAAAAGGCCTCGTGTGCTGTGAGGTAATTAGTGAACTGGCTTTTATTACGGCTACGATATAAGGGAGAAAGGGTTTAGCGGTAGCGTAAAATCAGCTTCATAAAATAATCACTCAACGTTCAAAATACACGCAATAATATGCTGATCTTATGTAAACAATGCTTACAAAACACGTCTCACCACGGGGTTCTATTTTGACCGTTTAGGAAATTGAGGAACCCTATCAAAACCTCCTATGTAGAATAGGTACCTACAAGAAGGAACGCTGGCATCGCGAAAAGCAAAAAGAATGCAGAAGAAGGTCAGATGGCTACCGTTCGAGAAACGTTTAGTAGAGCTTGAAGGAAAAATTAGACGATAATTATTAATATTACTAGCTTTTACCCGCGGCTTCGCCCGCGTGGATGTCGCAAAATATCCCACGGGAACGTTCTACCAGGAATACATACCTAATAGCCAAGGAAAAGATCATTGACTAACTTTCAGCGGACGCAGTGGTACGCTACTACAGCGCCCGCGTGGTCAACCATAATTATTTTGTTACGCGTAATTTTGAAACTGTGATATCTCTTAAACTATTCATTTAAATGATGTGATGTAAAGGCATATTTTAATCGAAATTGAATGCCCAATTTAAATAACCTATTTAATTAGATAAGGATTAATAAGATACCGGTCAAAATAGCTTCGGAAATAACAATGAAAATTTTATACAATTTTGAAAGATAAAAATGGTTATTGTGGGTCACCCTTAAAAGATAGACATAATTATGCCATCGCGGACTTTTTTGTTGCAATTTTTAAGATATACAATACTCTAGAACATAAATTTGATTTATCTCTCACGACTTACGCAGCGCACGCCAGTAAAGCTCCCAGACGGCATGATTTTTTCCGACATCTTCAACAATAATCGTCATATTTCAGCCAATTTACACAAAACCTTAATGAATTATACACTAAAACCTTCCACATGAATCACTCCGTCCAATGGTGAAAACCGTTTGAAAATCCGTTCGGCAGTTTTTGAGTTTATCGCGTTCAGACAGGCAGACAGACAGACAGACAGACGCGGCGGGCGACTTTGTTTTATAATATTACTAGCTTTTACCCGCGGCTTCGCCCGCGTGGATGTCGCAAAATATCCCACGGGAACGTTCTACCGGGAATACATACCTAATAGCCAAGGAAAAGATCATTGACTAACTTTCAGCGGACGCAGTGGTAGGCTACTACAGCGCCCGCGTGGTCAACCATAATTATTTTGTTACGCGTAATTTTGAAACTTTGATATCTCTTAAACTATTCATTTAAATGATGTGATGTAAAGGCATATTTTAATCGAAATTGAATGCCCAATTTAAATAACCTATTTAATTAGATAAGGATTAATAAGATACCGGTCAAAATAGCTTCGGAAATAACAATGAAAATTTTATACAATTTTGAAAGATAAAAATGGTTATTGTGGGTCACCCTTAAAAGATAGACATAATTATGCCATCGCGGACTTTTTTGTTGCAATTTTTAAGATATACAATACTCTAGAACATAAATTTGATTTATCTCTCACGACTTACGCAGCGCACGCCAGTAAAGCTCCCAGACGGCATGATTTTTTCCGACATCTTCAACAATAATCGTCATATTTCAGCCAATTTACACAAAACCTTAATGAATTATACACTAAAACCTTCCACATGAATCACTCCGTCCAATGGTGAAAACCGTTTGAAAATCCGTTCGGCAGTTTTTGAGTTTATCGCGTTCAGACAGGCAGACAGACAGACAGACAGACGCGGCGGGCGACTTTGTTTTATAATATTACTAGCTTTTACCCGCGGCTTCGCCCGCGTGGATGTCGCAAAATATCCCACGGGAACGTTCTACCGGGAATACATACCTAATAGCCAAGGAAAAGATCATTGACTAACTTTCAGCGGACGCAGTGGTAGGCTACTACAGCGCCCGCGTGGTCAACCATAATTATTTTGTTACGCGTAATTTTGAAACTTTGATATCTCTTAAACTATTCATTTAAATGATGTGATGTAAAGGCATATTTTAATCGAAATTGAATGCCCAATTTAAATAACCTATTTAATTGGATAAGGATTAATAAGATACCAGTCAAAATAGCTTCGGAAATAACAATGAAAATTTTATACAATTTTGAAAGATAAAAATGGTTATTGTGGGTCACCCTTAGAAGATAGACATATGCCATCGCGGACTTTTTTGTTGCAATTTTTAAGATATACAATACTCTAGAACATAAATTTTATTTATCTCTCACGGCTTACGCAGCGCACGCCAGTAAAGCTCCCAGTCGGCATGATTTTTTCCGACATCTTCAACAATAATCGTCATATTTCAGCCAATTATCACAAAACCTTAATGAATTATACACTAAAACCTTCCACATGAATCACTCCGTCCAATGGTGAAAACCGTTTGAAAATCCGTTCGGCAGTTTTTGAGTTTATCGCGTTCAGACAGACAGACAGACAGACAGACAGACAGACGCGGCGGGCGACTTTGTTTTATAATATGTAAGGATGTAAGGATGAACTCGTACAAACTGTTCAGCATAGACCTAGAATCCATGGTTACAAAAATAATGTCAAAGTCGGTGTCCCTGTCCAAAGCTGGACAATTTTTTTTTTACAATTATTTTCGCCTTTATAGCATGCAGGAACCGTTAGGCTACGTTCACACGCTCCCTGTGCTCGTTCTCGGGGACTTCAATGCCAAGAATGTGGCTTGGGGTTCCCGGTATACAGACACACGGGGCAGGATGGTGGAGGACTGGGCACTGGAGACAGGCCTGGTCGTCCTTAATCGGGGTTCTGTCCCCACGTGTGTGCGGATGCGGGGTGAATCAGTGGTGGACCTTTCGTTCGCCAGCCCCGCTCTGTCGCCGCGTGTCGCCGACTGGCGCGTCATGGAGGGGGTGGAGACCTATTCCGACCACCGGTACATCCGGTTTGACGTCTCCGCCCAGTCCTCGAGCGCGCCGGTCCGACAGGCCCCGAGTGGTCCGCGATGGGCGCTGAAGCAGCTGGACCGGGAGCTAATCCTGGAAGCCTCGATCGTGCAGGCCTGGGTGTCATCACCGGACAGGCCTGCCGATATCAACGATGAGGCGGAGTGGTTCCGGGAGGCCATGTCCGATATATGTGACGTGGCAATGCCCCGGGTCCAGCCCGGCCGTGCTTCGCGCCAGGTGTACTGGTGGTCGCAAGAGCTGACGACTCTGCGCGCCGCGTGCGTTGCTGCGCGACACCTGTACGCCAGGCACCGCAGGCTTCGTATCCGCCCTCCGGATACGGAAGCCATTCAGGCGGAGTTGTACGAGGGGTACAGAGCGGCGAAGACCGCCCTCCAAGCGGAGATCCTGCGGGCCAGGGGACTGGCCCGCGAGGAGTCGCTGGCGACTCTGGACAGGGACCCGTGGGGACGCCCATACAAGTTGGTGCGGGAGAAAATCCGCCCATGGGCTCCACCGCTGACTCAGAGTCTCTGGCCACAGCTTGTGGAGGACGTGGTGAGCGCTCTGTTCCCCTCGAGAGGGGAACACTCCGCCCCGCCCATGGCCCTGCCTGTTGCGGTGCCCGCTGCGGACCACACCGCCGACGACGACGACGATGCTCCGGAGGTGACCGAGGTAGAATTGAGAGTGGCGGTACGTAGGCTGAGTGCCAAAAATACCGCCCCAGGACCCGACGGCTTACCTGGGAAAGCCTGGGTCCTGGCCATGGAGGCTCTCGGGCCTCGACTAAGGGGGCTCCTTAGCGCGTGCATGGAGAGGGGCCAGTTCCCACTTCGCTGGAAGACGGGGAAACTGGTCCTCATCAGGAAGCCGGGGCGCCCTGCGGACTCTCCGTTCGCTTACCGGCCCATCGTGCTGCTCGACGAGGTGGGCAAGCTCTTTGAAAGAGTTATTGCAAACCGCCTCGTCGGGCAGCTGGTGCGAGTGGGGCCGGATTTGGCGGATAGCCAGTTCGGCTTCCGCCGAGGGCGCTCTACGGTGGACGCCATCATGCGCGTGCGAGCCCTCACGACGGGGGATGCTGTGGCCCGGGGTGGGGTCGTCTTGGCGGTGTCTCTAGACATCGCCAACGCCTTCAACACCCTACCCTGGAGTTGCATCAGGGAGGCACTCCGGTATCACCGGATGCCGACCTACCTCTGTCGGTTGGTCGTTTTTTTTCGTCGGTTTAATTTTTTGCAAAAAAGTTTTTTATTTTTAGCTTTTGAGTTACCATTAACCGCCTGGCCACGGGACATTCGCTACAGCGAAAAAATTCGCGCGGTGCGAACGGCGAAGCGTCTTGCGACTAAAACAAATGTATAGAATTTCGCCCCGCAAGACGCACCGTGGCCAGGCGGTTTTAATGTTTGCCTCAACCTCTGACCGTCGATGACAGTCTGTCCCAGCTAGGTGTAAAGTTCTCATCAGGGGGAATGAAATAAGCCCAAACACGATGTAGCTGCTGTAAACTGGTGAGGAGCTCTCGCGACTGTCTTCTGACTCCATCATCAGATCAACTCCAGGTCTTTATTGTGTAGTTGTGTCATCAGAACTACATATGTGTGCGAAATTACAACAGAATCGGTTCACAGTTGAAAATTCAGTACGTGAAACATCAATCAACCCCAATTTTTTTACACTTAAGGGTGGGTTTCAATTTTTATTTTTTTATGGGACCAACTTCGAGGTATACCCTTCCCAATAAAAAAAGAATCGTTCAAATCGGACCACTCAGTAAAAAGTTATGCGTGGTCATACATAAAAAAAAAAAATATATAATATATACACCGTGTCGAATTGAGAACCTCCTCCTTTTTTTTTCGTCGGTTAAAAATATTTTCTTTTTTTTTTTGTTGACATTGTTAAACCCAACTGCCTGGCCTCCGTGTATTCCTTCCAAACCGCGCTTGTTCTTATCTGCCCAGGAGACAAGTGCAGGTATGGCGCAAGGTTCTTTTGGCGCGTGGCCAAAATTGGAACTAACACCGTCATCTCGTTTTTAGGGTTCCGTAGCCAAATGGCAAAAAACGGAACCCTTATAGTTTCATCATGTCTGTCTGTCTGTCCGTCCGTATGTCACAGCCACTTATTTCCGAAACTATAAGAACTATACTATTGAAACTTGGTAAGTAGATGTATTCTGTGAACCGCAGGATTCTCACACAAAAATAGAAAAAAAACAATAAATTTTAGGGGTTCCCCATACTTCCAACTGAAACTCAATTTTTTTTTTTCATCAAACCCATTCCTCTGGGGTATCTATGGATAGGTGTTCAAAAATGATATTGAGGTTTCTAATATCATTTTTCTCTAAGCTGAATAGTTTGCGCGAGAGACACTTCCAAAGTGGTAAAATGTGTCCCCCCCCCCCCCCCCTGTAACTTCTAAAATAAGAGAAAGATAAAACTAAAAAAAAATATATGAGGTACATTACCATGTAAACTTCCACCGAAAATTGGTTTGAACGAGATCTAGTTAGTAGTTTTTTTTATACGTCATAAATCGTAAACCTCAATATACCTACCTTTAACGAACTACAAGAACTTTTATATTATGTTACTTGCTGCTACGGAACCCTTCAGGGGCCAGTCCGACTCGCACTTGGCCGCTTTTTTTGACATTTCACGAAAGAATTCCACAGATGTTTACGAATGCCGCTCCCTTGTCAACATCATTCGACATGCGCGCCACGAAAGAAGGCCGGCGGAAAATTATGGACGTATTTTTTTTTTAATTAATGCAATGTTATTCAATGACATACGACACTAGCGCCGCCGCTGCCGCTGCGTCAATACGACTTCAGTAGTAGCGCGGACTTGTTGATAGTTTCGAACAAGTTATCTCTAAAAGATATTTTTGTTTTAAAGAAATATCATATCATTTATCATTAAACATCCACCAAGACAGCCACCTTCACATACCCCTACAATAAAAAATGCATTAATACCGATCGGCCATGTTACTGACGATCTTTTCAGTCAAGGATGTCATGAAAAAGATCATAACCATAAAAGAACGGTCCGTAAATGTCCTGTTACAATTATTGGCGGCGTAATTTGGAGGATTAGGGACTAGGCTAGATAAAACACGGCCTTGACTTAGTTTGAGAAAAATAACATCGCCGCCTTTTCATTGGTCGTTGAAAATAATGATGTAGGTATGTATGTACTTAGCTCTGAAGACTAGGTACTGTGCGTCGCCGAGCCATAAGACCGCGTACTTTACGTACGTTGCTTGCACGTCTATCACAACATATTTTTATTTTTATTGGAACGAAGTTCCCTTTCGCGCGTTGCGAAAGGGGGCTAGACGGAAAAAACTGGGACCAAAAGTTGTAACGACACTTTTTATTTTTATTATAACGCCATCTGTGAGCGACCACAGGTAGGTACTAATTAGTGGCATGCCTTTGTGAGGTTGATTTTTTTTATTATAACGCCATCTGTGAGCGACCACAGGTACTAATTAGTGGCATGCCTTTGTGAGGTTCATTCCATAACTTCGTTCCATCCGGGTGTCCCTTGACACCTCTCAGCTTTTTTTTCTTCTGGGCCTAAAAACGTAGCAGACGGCCCCACGGATCCGCCATTTTCGTAAGTTCAACCGTTTGCCCACGTCTGCCGAACACCCTGTATTATGTATATTTTAATTCGTTATGGCTCCATTATCATATTTAAAAAAAAACATGTTATAAAAAACTTGTCACTAAAATGTATTTTAAAAAATTCTAACTAAAAAATTCAGGCAAAACGAATAAAAAACAAGTTGAACAAATAAAACTCTAAGCCTAGCGCCACACCTGCCGAACGTTCCGCGACAGAACGCTCCGTCGCGTCAAAGGAGATGTTTCAAAATGGGCCAGGTCTATGTACAGTATCTCAAAAAAAAGAGAAAAATCCGTAGAATTCAGGAAAAATACAGATAATTCAATTAAATGTTTACTGTTGTGGTAGTAAATTGATATTTATTATCAATTTTTATCGACTTTCAACATGGCGTCTCACGGATTTAGTTACTCTATGCTTAAAAACATTGACAGTAAACCATAGATCATAGAAACAGAACTGTCAGCTGTCACAACAGTGTGAAATAAACATGTCAAACGTGACAAACGTCAATCAAAATGACAGCAGATCATAGAAACAGAACTGTCAGCTGTCACAACAGTGTGAAATAAACATGTCAAACGTGACAAACGTCAATCAAAATGACAGCTTACCGCCATGACGGGTTTTTGTTGTGTTGCAATTTCAAGTGTAATTTCTTGTGTTTACCAGCAAACCAAGCCATTTTAAAGTAATTGGACAATTAAGAACTGTTTTAAATGAATTTCCCTATTTTTTTGTATAGTGTACAAGGACCTGGCCCAGGCTCCATACATTTTGAAACATCTCCTTTCTATGGCCGTAGGCCGTAACTCAGAGTAATAACTAAAGCATAGAGGGAGGGTGAAATTTCTCAGTCTAGTCATACTCTTTATATGACACATTCCGTGTGAAAAAAAAAGGACAGGTATATAGTTATAAGGACCACCACTGTCCACTTTTTTGGTCTCGGTAGTGATGTGCAGAGAGGTGCAGAGGTATCGATATTAATTTATTTTTGACAGATAATTTATATAATGTATTGGATGTACATGTCGTATATTCCATGGATGATGTAACGTTGTAACGTGCCGTTTTGTAAGGTATATAGTGGAATGCATTAAATATTTGTTAGAGCTTTAATTCTAGGCTTCTTTTAAGCATTGGCAATTTGGTTTTATTAAACAAACGTTACTTTAATAATAAAAGCAAATTGCCAATGCTCCTACTCAACGCAATGCGTGACCTTGGGTCGCAAAAGAACCCATTTGGGTTAGCGATTATCTGTTCCCTCTCCCCCGTCACCGTCCTGGCAAGCCCGCCCGGCCGTCAATCTGTGCGCGCCGGCTCGACACACCGTCACATGCTGGCTAGGGAGGTTTACGCTCCCGTCGTCGCTCATTCTCAGCTCCACTACACTTGCCCGTGACTAGTGAGACCTCCCCTACAGCCGCGGTTGTCTCAGTTTGCAACGGTTTCCTTATTTTATAATTGACTACGTATATAGTCATGAATCCTACTCCTTAACTCAGTGTTAAATCCCCATATTGGGGTTCAAAGTTCCAGCTTACCAATATCTCCAAATTTGCGGCTAACCACCCAGGTTACTCACATCGAGAACCATCACTGGCATCCGTACTTTATGTTACGGCAAACTAACTTCCGGTGTATCCGATTGCCGATATAGTTACGATCCATTACAACAAAAACACTTTTTTTTTGTCTATCTGTCTGTCTGTTTGTTCCGGACAAACAGACAGACAGACAGATAGACAAAAAAAAAGTGTTTTTTTTGTAATGGATCGTAACTATATACTTTCTTAAGCATTTAGTAAAAAGCTGTTATTTTGACATTATAAACAGACACTTCAATTTTATTTATTTGTATGTATGTATAAATGTATTTTTGTTGTATGGATCATATACTTTCATATGCATTTAGTAAAAAGCTGTTATTTAGACACTACAATTTTATTTATTTGTATTATACAGATTGTGGATAAAAAATAAAATAAATTGAAAATCGCACAACACTCCCTGCTATATAATATCTCTGGCGTATTCTGAAAGAGCACATGGATCATAAATGTACTCATGTTCATTTGTTTCCAACAGTGATTCTTCATTCTTCATGAATGACATCGAAATTGGCATTTAATTTTCATCTATTTCCATAGCATCTGAAGAACCCTGAAAAAGTATATACTTTTGATTTTTTCTCCGATAGTGCAATACAAATAATATATTTTAGAACCTACTGTCTGATTTTCAGCTACAGTTTGAAGTTGACACAATGTTAAATGGACAGCTTGTAAAGATACCGTACTTGACTTTCAGCATGATTTGTTGTAGGAGAATTGTGATCAATTCGTATAATTTGCAATGGCTCGAAAAGAAAACGATATCTTCTCCAATTTATTAGCATGTAATTATCGTATCGATAAAAAGTATCTACATTACCTACATTACTAGCTTAACATAACCTCACAATTTAACGAATTTATTTTTTGAAAATAAATTCGCGATCACAACATAATTTGTAATAAAGATAGTTTGAAGGTATCATTATCAATCTAATATGTATGTTATCAGTGATCACATCCAAATATAATGGGTGATTTTATACGAAAAATGTAAAAAAACACTTACCGATGAAAGCTTACAAATTCATTGTTTTTTTTCCGTGACGAATGTGATTTACACGTTATTACAAAACAAGCCATGTTAACAGACTATTGATAAGTCCTTTGCACCTTTCGTTTTTACAAAAATATTCAAAAATCTATTGGTTTTTAATAAAAAATGACCAGCACCTCAACCAGCACACGTACTGACATTCACGACGTAGTATACGGCTAGATCAAATACTTGTACGGTTAACCGTTTACTAAGCAACTATTGTGCTTTTTAAATTGGTCGTGTAAAAAAGTACAACTGTGACCGTTTTGACAATTTCGGTGCGTCCATTTCTCTAATCTATAGACTCCCTCTATGCTTTAGTTATTACTCTGAGGGCCGCACAGTGGTCCGGATTTTGAATCTAGTGGACTTAGAACCCAAGGTCAATATTTCGCGCTAAAAATATTCATGCGGACAGATAAGTGAAGGCTCATCAACGTTTGTTCTAGCGGTTTTCCATAAATTGCTTACATTCGCGAAAAAAAAATATTGAAAAATAAAATGTATGGAGCAAAACTGAAATATATTTTTTTCTCGAAATGTTCAAAAGTGTTAGCAATAAAACCTTTTGTATGTTATTGTATTACACTTATTGGATAATTCCACAAAGATTTTTTTCGCATACACTTGCAGCCTTGGCCGAAATAAGCATCGGAACTTTCAATGTTTTTATTCCAACTATTTGTGACAATTAAAGGTTATTATTATTCTTTTACAGTCACATATTATATATTTTCAATATCATAAACATTAAAATTCATTATAACTTGACTTTGAAAAGTAGATACAATCTAATTTCATATTTTACTTCTTAGTGGTTAGCGCTGCTACTCAAAGCGCAGTTAGTGGCCGAATCAGCCGAATGACGCATTACCTGCAAAATTTCCCCTCCCATTCCCTACATTGCTATCTCTTTCATTTTCTACAATTGCTGTCTCTTTCATTCTCTATTGCTCTCTCTTTTTCTCGTTAAGACTTGGACTCCCTTGCTAGTTGCGCGCCTATGAATCAAATAATAAGACGGAGCTCCTGCTGGAGCGTGTCATCTGTCATTAAATATTCAACCCTTGAAGAGTCAACATACCTGGAAATTTTAACGTGAAGAAAACGACCTACCTACTTAATCATGGCTGGATTTGGCACTTACCAGGACATTTACGAGTTTCTACGAAAAGGGGACCTCAAGGACTACAATCAAGCAATTTTGGACTGAATTTTGCTTGAAATTTCGCAAGAAGATTCTGAAAAAAATTGAATTTTGCAAGATCTCTCACTGTGAACTTAAATTGTCGATGGACCGAAGCACACAGGGTGCAAAAAACATTCATGAAAAAGCATATGAGCTAGTTAGAAACAAGAATTAAGTGGCCTGTATGTGAATCTGTGAATCTCTCCGAAATTTTTGAAGAGACCGAAAATTTGGATCGTCGTTCAACAGAAGAAGAAGCAGCTGTTCTACCCTTTGCATCTACATCGAAGGCGACTAGTGACATGGGCACTTCGACAGACATCGTATCAAGGAAGCCATTTAAAGACTTGGGAAACAAGCAGAAGATAAGGCGATCGAGTAGGTACATTACTCGACTATCCGGAAGAGGAACTGACTTTTGCTTTTGTCACAAAGCTTAAGTCTAATGGGAAAGAAGTTCGTCCTCGCATCATCGATCATCTTATGAAGAAACCTGAAAAGGTTGAAGATGTCGAATCATTTTTATTTATGAACGCAAAGAAGGAGACTATGCAGGAAGATCAAGTTTTGGCCCTTACTACTTCACTGGATTTGTCAAAGTGGAAGTACCTCACTTTAATAAGGTCTGCATTGTCACAACAATTGAAGATTCCGTCTTACCACAAGTTGTTAGAAGCCAGGAAAAGGTGTTATCCAGATGCCCGAGATATTATAATATCAGAAGATGGAGTGAGGGTGAAACTACAAGCACTTTTAGATGTCACAACTCTAAGGACACTGCAAGTCGTTGGTGATGATTTAAATATTTCCAGTGGAAACTTGAAGGTGACCAGCAAATGGGGATTCGATGGTTCATTAGCACAGAGCAAATACAAGCAAAGAAGCGAAATGGCAGAATTCGACGACTCCTCTGTGTTCATGACGAGACTCGTTCCTCTGAAGCTAGAGACCGGTAATGTTGTTATTATCTATATTGTGCTGTAAGCATTATGCAATAAACAATTTTCAATAATTATGTTATCTTGTAATTTGATGTCTGTGTTGATATAAACAATTTTATCTTAGTATTATACTTTCCCGAAACCACTTAACAGACCAAAAAAGTAGTATTTTAATGTATTTTTTTTATATTAAATATTTTAAGTTAATCTGCGCATAAACGCCGAAGCTGCAAGTGCATGCAAAAGATTTGTTTGTGAAATTAACAAATAAATGTAATACAATAATTTACAAAAGGTTTCATTGCTAACACTTTTGAACATTTCGAGAAAAAAGAAGATTTGAGTTTTGCTCCATACATTTTTTTTTTTCAATATTTTTTTTTCGCGAATTTATACAATTTCTTAAAAACCGCTAGAACAAACGTTGATGAGCGTTTACTTATCTGTCCGCATGAATTTTCTCAGCGCGAAATATTGACCTTGGGTGCTAAGTCCACCATATTCAAAATCCGGACCACTGTGGGCCGTAACGTTCGGCTATATTATATTATCTGTGGTTCGGCTGATGTGTCATAAGTAACTTGAAAAACATTAGGAGCGTAGTCAACCGAACGTTCCGAACTTTTTGACAGCAAAGAAATTTTTTATTAATTTTTGCTTTTTAGTTCTTTTTCTGACAGTAAAGTTTTTCATTTTACTTTTTAGTTGTTTTTCTGGCAGTAATGTTTTTCATTGTTACTATATTTTTACTTCAATGGACCGCTCTCATAGAAATTTATTTGCTTGACAGCTGAGCTTGACAGTAACAGTTGACACTGACTGATCTTGGCAGTGCAGTGTTGCCAGATTATATTTTTTTTGCTATTTAGCTCTCGGCACCACATGTGACCTGACTGATAAAATTTTCGTTTTTCCTAATTATGTTAATATTTGTGTTAAGATCGGTTCTCCCTTAGGAAGAAGAACAGTGCCCCTCTTTTCCGCACAGTTCTGTAGGGCTTGTCCCAGACTGGTCATCCTCCCACCCACCGATATAAGAAAGAGAAGAATTCCCCTGCCTTTTAAAGAAACGTTGCAAGGGTCTTTTTAAATTATTTTGAAAGCTGGAGAATTATTACACTACAAACCAATATTCAAAATGATGAATAATCGTTTAGGTACATACTGTTTACATTAACGTTACACTCTATTTTGCTATAATATAATAAGATCGATGGTTACGAACATAAATAATGCAATAGGTACAATATAATTTTTTGGAACATCTATTAAAATAATCGAAGTGTATAGAGTGCCGCGAGTTTCTTGTGGCACTCTAGTGTCACTGCCTCGGCCCGGCTAGAGTGCCGTGAGCGTTGCATTGTCACTGTCACTTGTTATTTAGGTTAGGTTAGGTTAGAACTGTGACCACACAACGCACGAGCCGAGCGAGCGTAGCGAGCGGTGCCGCGGTAGCGGCCGGCGAAGTGCCAGGGTCCGTTTAGGCACAAGAGAATGTAATGTTTTGGGAATGTGGTGTTTTACAGCGATCTAACCTCGACAATCAAACAAAATACCAAGTGACGTGACTTAGTGACAGTGACAATGACAATCCAATGCTTGCGGCACTTGAGCCGGGCCGAGGCGGTGATATTAGGGTGCCTGTAGTGGCACTTTATCCGATAGGGATAGAGTGCCAATGGTGGCACTCTATACACTGCCTAAAATAATTGTAATCATTTCTGTTTCAGAAAATGTAAGCAGCTGATTTTCAGCTGACAATTTCCCAGACATGCTCGGATTGTCTCTGGCAACACTGATTACGACCTCCATTCATCCTTCGCCTCATCAAAATAACGTTTTTAACACCATTTTCAACGAAAAGCTCACAAAATATCTCCCCAGGAGTCAATAAGTGCAGTTTTTAAGTTCCTTAGTGTAATAATATAGTTTGTAAATGAAAATGGCGTTGAAATCGTCGCCGGTTATCTTCGGCTGGCTCTCTAAGTTGTCCCGTAATTTCTCCACATCTAGCGCTTTAGCCGCTAAGCCTATGGCTGTGCGTGATGCTCTTAACAGTGCCATTGACGAGGAGATGGCAAGAGACGACAAGGTGTTCATATTGGGCGAGGAAGTGGCCCAATACGACGGTGCCTACAAAGTGACCAGGTATGAGAAAAACGGTCTACATAACCTTTACAGTACGTGTTGGCCGTACATTACTCTTTAAAATTTTATGTGGACACTGAAAATTCCAAACTTTTCGAAGATTTTACTTTGTTCTAGTAAGATTCAATATTACATAACCAAGAAGTTTGTTGATAGATTTCAATGAGAATGTTATCTCTGTGGAATGCTGTCAAATATCATACATAACCTTGTAAAAGCCACCAACCCCTATAAATAAACATTTATTAGTCCAAGCAGGGTTTTAGAAATCGAGTTTCCATATAACTTTATTTTATAATTTTGTACTTGTAGCTTTATTTATCAAGAAAATGGTGTAGTGTACATTAGCTACCATGCGTAGCTTAATTTACCATATGTAGAGGATGTTAAAAGGAATAAACAACAAATAGAGTTTATCAAGACGAGCAGTGGGAGATCACAATGTGATCAATATTAATTATATTTATTTTATAACGACAAGTGTGGGATGTGTTTGTGAACACCGCCACCGTTATGTTGAGTGGGTATGGTTTCATTTGTGTTGATAATTGAATGCCACTGTGATGTCAAAAACATTGTTTTTCAAATTGGATCCTGCTGATTATTATAATAGTTACATGGAGTTATTTATTTTTCATAAAAAACTATTATTAATTAATTTTTCCAACATTTCAGGGGCCTTTTGAAAAAATATGGTGACAAGAGAGTCATAGACACACCAATCACAGAAAGTGGTTTTGCTGGTATTGCTGTTGGTGCTGCGTTTGGGGGCCTCCGACCAATCTGTGAGTTCATGACAATGAACTTCTCCATGCAGGCTATTGATCAGGTAAGCAACTTTTAATACCTCCCATCATTGTTTACTTCAACTGATTGTCTGGTTTGAGGTCATTGACGTTATGAACTAAATGAAATTATTATTGTGTATTTCTGAATTGTTTGGTCAATATTTTAAAACATTAGATAGCACCAGTATATCCTAGCTGACTGGATCGCTGAGAAGACGTGCTAAAACAGACTCATCAAATATTAGCTCCTTACAATGATGAAATTGGGGTTTTGTCGAACAAAACGATAATAAAGATTAAACTACACTAAAACCTATCTAAGAAATGTAAATGTCATTCTAACTACTAAATGCATAATTATAAAATGCTATTTGTAGTTGTTAAGAAGATATGAACTATACAAATATAACACAACAAAGTAGATAAGATTAATGTCTACAAATTCACGGTAACATACATACATCTAGCAGACATCTGATGAACGATAGTTTATCTAATCTGTGCGATATTTGAGCGAATGTCAAGTCAAGTGCAAGAAATAAATTATGGATTCGTTTTTCAATTTGCATGTTACAGTAGGTACGCTGGCGTTAATTAATATACTTAAAAATCTCTGGATCTAAATGCATGAAATTTTGCACAAGCGTTCCTATAGGGTAAGTGAGCATTGAGGAACCATTTTTCGAAAATCCATTCCCTAAACGGGTTAAATAGGGGATGAAAGTCTGAATGGAAGTTCTTTCTTTTTTGTCTTTGGCGATGAGAAATCCCACCGCCCACAGGGCTTGTGGAAGAAATGTACCTATACATTTTGAGTATTGTTATTGGGATTATAGAAGATAAACTCAAACTCAAAACTCAAACTCAAACTCCGATATTTTGGTACAGCCCGATTCAAACTTAATGGCGGCTCGGAACATGAGGCGAGTCACTGCGCAGTAACGAATAATTCATGTGTCAGCGGGGGTGAGGGGTGGGGGCTGCGTAGCGAGTGGCTACTTTCGAGCCGCCATTAAGACTATAGCAAATACAAGTGACTTCCGCAAATATTCCGGGTATGGATACGGCACTTCCTCGAAAGCGAAACACGAGCTGTGAGCGACGCCACATTCCACCGGTTCCGTAATAAATCTTATGTTACAATGCCCTATTATTGGACTTACGCTGAAATCTGATGATACTTATTATCTTTGATGTTTTCTGTATAAGTTCCCAGTGGATAGGCGTACATCCTACAGTGTATCGCTTATAAATGACCCAGTTCTCATTTTTGTGATCAAATGTGAAAAAATATTGCCACAAGATGCAAACTTGGTGATCATCGTCATCTTGATGACCACCAAGTTTGCAGCTTGTGGCAATATTTTTTTAATAGAACGCGCTTCTAAGAAACTCTCGTTAACGCTTCGTGCAGAGGTTGGCTGTAAAAGCTGAAACTGTCTTTTAACAATACCTAAAACATCCGTTGTGACACCCAATCTGTAATCTAATGAAAATGCAAAATAGTCGGGTAATAAAAAGTAGCTCATTAAAAGCATTTCCATTTACAGTCACTTTTGAATCGTCATTGAGTTGATCAGTCAGAAAGATGAAACTAGTTGATCATTCCAAAGCGTAGTAGGTTCATATGGAGAACAACGGGCAAGAAACTCCATGAACACTCTTTTGAATCAAAAATATTGCAAAATTACGCTATTGCTAAGTTATGCTTCTACGCGAAGCAATAATTCCTTTCCCATCTTATAATGTATTTGTAAGAATTTATGAAATTTTGCGAGAAGAATGTATTACTGCCTATCATGTGTGTGTGTCTATTTTAAGTAGTAGTACGTACCTATTAAATTCTACGCGGAATATGTTTGATTTCTACCTTTTTTATATTTTGCACGACTCGTAATGCGAAGCATTAGAGTGTGCTCTACGATCGAAAAATATTTTTTGCCCCATTTCTGCAGCTGTTATTATTGTTACACTCCTGCTAGTATACAGAACCTACTTAATTTATATACCATTGTATAGATGATTAAATGGAGATTAATACTGTACTTTTTACCAATTGATTTAATGAAAGAGAAATGAAAAAAACATCAAAATAGTTGAAAAAAAATTCCTGTCCGTCAATTTATGAAGCTTGAAAACATTGTAGCTTGCGATAAAATCAATTATTTGAGTAATTTTTTTTTTAATACATTGGTTTCGGCCATAAAAGGAACCCTATTGAAAATGGCTCTTTTATTCAAAGTAGTTTAATGATAATTAATAAAATAATAACTAAAATATAATATTTTTATCTAAATATTTCCAACCTTGACGTATCGTGTTGCCTAGCAACCCACAACGTAAATATCTAAATAAATAGTCTTTGACATTACGTAAGGATTGCGAGGTTAGAAATTTACCCATATTGATGGGTAAAACAGCAGTCAAAACATACTTCATGAAAAGTGATAAATTGTTAATTTTTGTTAGAAACTATGTTTTGAATTTCTTTTTCGTTTATGAATGTGTGTTATGAGGTGTGCACTTTTGGAATTTCCAAACTATTTTATTCTTTTTTATTGATATTGTCCAAATGTGTTTCGTTCTTCTATACTAATTAATTACATTAAAGTGTCTGTTTGTAAAATAACAGCTTTTTACTAGCCCCCTTACTAATAAACGTTGTATATCGCCTGTATAGTTATACAACGCTTTGTCTTCTTCTTTCGAATGTCAAATTACTGACGACTGAAAGAGAGAAATCGGTGTGTAACAATACAGACGATATACAACGTTTATTAGTAAGGGGGTAAATGTATATGAAAGTACATACGGTACTAATAACAAAAATCAAATTTTTTTTTGTTTGTTGTCTGTTCGGGCTAATCTCCGAAACGGTTGGACCGATTTTGACGGGACTTTAACTAGTAAATAGCTGACGCCACTAGGCGTAAAATAGGCTACTTTTTATTCCGATATTCTCACGGGAACAGGGATTAAAAGAAAAAACTACTTTACGTGGGTGAAATCGCGGGACGGACGATAGTAAATAATAAACTGGCAACACTGTTAGCCGCAGGAATCCGCTGGATTCGGTAAGCACAGAATCGGTCAAAGTGGCGGTGCTTCGGGGAGGCCTATGTTCAGTAGTGGATGTGAAGACTGATACGTCAGCAAAGTATTTTTTGAAGATAGCTGATGTTGTAAGAAGTAGCTAAGGCTTTACTCTTATTTTACAAAAAATATTTAGGCCATATGGGCGAAGCCGCAGGCAGCAGGTAGTTTAAAATAAATAAATGATCATAACATTAATTTCCAGGTAATAAACTCAGCAGCAAAAACCTTCTACATGTCAGCCGGCGCGGTGCCGGTCCCGATCGTGTTCCGGGGCCCCAACGGCGCGGCGTCCGGCGTGGCGGCGCAGCACTCGCAGTGCTTCGGCGCGTGGTACAGCCACTGTCCCGGCCTCAAGGTGGTCATGCCATACAGTTCTGAAGACGCTAGAGGTACTTTTAGACTATAATTATATGCATAGGTAATATTAAATTGCAAAAATTGTACTGATAATCGAAACGGGCGGAGAGCTTCGACCAATACCTCAGGAGGCACTCATTGTGCGGGTGGGTCAAGGGTTGGATTCAGAAAACAGTACGTCTGGACATCGCACGCATAGTGAGAAGGTTCCTCTCTCTAGAGCCCTGACTTCAGTGGGAAGAAAGAGATGGAGCTATAGGTCCTGTAGAGCTTCATCTCTTTCCCACACTTAAAGTAATAGTAAAATGAGGTGGCTTTCGGTGGTGGTAGGCCCCCTGACCACCGGCAGTTTCGACTCTGTTCCTGATGTCGATGGCCTACTATTTTTATATTTCATTTATTTATAAACAATTTATTGCCTCGTTGGTCTCTAGGTCGCAAGCATTACTGCTGAGCATGAGGTTCAGGGTTCGATTCTCAGTAGCAGACCAGGGTCTGGATTTGTGCCCGGTTAAAGGCAATAGGGTCGCCCCTATTACATGGGACTTAAACACACCACCACCACTTTTTACTGGTGAAATGTGGGTGTACTATAGGTACACCTCTGCCTTACCCTGCGGGGATTACGAGCGTGATATAAAGTGTCTTTGGGCTAACGCTAAAAAACCCTCCGATTTTGAAACATTCTTCGTTGGTGCTCCGCTCATATTAGTCTTAGCGGTAATGATAATAGCCTATAGCCTTCCTCTTGAGCTATCTAACACTGAAATAATTTTTCAAATCGACAATAAATATCAACTGAAGGGGTTTCAGAATCACACTGAATCCATGGTAACAGTTTTCGCGTCGATGTACCTGCGACCCTGTATAATTACGAAAAACATACATACATACATACATATATACATACATACATACATAGACTGCTAAAACCATAACCGGAAGGGTTTTGGCTTTGCCGTAGTCGGGTAAAAATGGAACTCCTCTTATTAAATAATCCTTTTTGTTCCAGGTCTCCTTAAGTCCGCCATCAGAAGCCCAGACCCAGTGGTAGTGTTAGAAAATGAGCTATTGTATGGTGTTCCATTCCCCATGTCAGATGAGGCAGCCTCAACAGACTTTTTAATTCCATTTGGTATGTATATAATTTTTTTATGCAATATAAAAATATACCTTACTGTTTTATGACGTGCAAACGAATTTAAGTCTTGGGAGAATAATTATGTTTTTCAACTACATTAAGTTTGTTTTTGGGATACATTCATCCCAACTACGGAACCCTTCTTTGTTGCGTGGTCCGACACGCACTTGTTTGTTATGCTCGTTATTATTTTATTTTCTTATTTAGATACTTAAGTATGTATTATTCAATAATTCTTAGGTACGTAATGTACCTACATAATTTCTATATTTCTTAAAATTTTATGTTTACTTGCTTTTCTTTGATTTTGTTTTCATTTTGTTAGGTATTTCAAACTTTTGTTATACATATATTTATTTATTTATTCAGACAAACATAGATCCATTACATTTGTATTGAAGGTATGAACTTAAAAACTATGTTAGTACCTAATAATTAAGACAGATAAGTCCTCTGAGTGAGGGTCCACACCAGTGGGCTGTCTAACTTATTGCCTATTACATTCAGGATGCTGTTCCTGTTCCCACGCAATCTGCTCAGCAGTGAGGCTGTCTTTTTGCGCCAGGTG
Organism: Conistra vaccinii; assembly: GCA_948150665.1. Classification (NCBI taxonomy): domain Eukaryota; kingdom Metazoa; phylum Arthropoda; class Insecta; order Lepidoptera; family Noctuidae; genus Conistra; species Conistra vaccinii. The sequence goes on from OX411328.1 coordinate 1,181,270, forward strand.
GCATCAAAGCTGCCTGTGCGCGACTCAGCGAACGTTGACGCACTGTTATACCAATAATATCTTGATTCAACTGTTTTATAAATTAGCATGTCTTATCTAAGAGAGCCGGGTGATCTGTAACTCACGACCCTCCTACCTCGGACACCTTTCTTTAATATTGTACATTTTATTGCCTGTAATATTATGTTGAGATAAATAAAATATTTATGATTATGATAATTGCCAGGTAAAGCTAAGATAGAGCGGGAAGGCAAACACGTCTCGTTAGTATGCGCCGGCAGAGGAGTCCTGTTGGCGCTGGAAGCGGCCAAGGCACTCGCCGGCCAGGGTAAGATACTGCATGAATCATTTTTGCTTACTAAATTATTACTCTTAAAAATCTATCAGATATTTAAATTCCATGTATTTAGTTGAACCTTATAGAAAATCAAAATGGGAATTTAGATAATTCCCATTTTGATTTTATATAGGCTAGCTGCTGCCCGCGTGAACCCTAATTATTTTTCTAAAATAAAAGTAGCGTAAGCTACTCCTTATAACATCAGCTGTCTGCCAGTGAAAGTCCTGTCAAAATCGGTCCAGCCGTTTCGGAAATTAGCCGGAACAGAGAGCCAGGCAATTTTTTTAAATTTGTTTTATAAGTACTGTATATAATACTTTTATATGCATTTAGTAAAATGTAGAGATGTTCCGACTAGTCGGTAAAGCTGACTATCCAGACACTTTCGTAGGCGGCGATTATTTGGCAAAGAGCGCCGACTATTATCCGGCTTCTTACTTTGTATGTATTGTATAGGAGGAAATACATTAAATAAAAAGCTTGGTTGTTAATTTTATTTTATTATTACGGACGCTTTTAACGTGCACGTCTTATATCGTTCTCACACGTATAATTTTAACTTGAATTTTGTATCCCATATTTTGATATAAAAAAGTGTCCGTGGACTTTCTTGCCCGTTCTTCTCCATAGGAACCTACTACGCTTTGGAATGGGCAACTAGCTTCATCTTTCTGACTGACCGACTCCTTGACAATTCAAATGTGCCTGTAAGTCGGCTTAATTTAAATAAATGCTTTGAGTTTTTGTTTTTGAGTTTTGAAGCTCTGGATATGTTTCAGGTATCGAATGCGAGGTGATTAACCTGCGGTCCATCAGGCCAATGGACTTCGACAGCATCGCGCGCTCCATCGCCAAGACACACCACCTCGTCACCGTGGAGGAGGGCTGGCCACAGTCAGGTAGTTATTTATTATTATACTTTATTGTACTTACATCAGAAGAATGCTTATTGGAGAAGCAGCGTTTGACGTCTGTATCGGTGTAGACCTGTATAATTTTTTTATCAGAATTAATTTAAATACAGGTTTCCGTGTAAACATTTAATATAATAATAGTAAACTTAGTGCAACATAGCGTGCCGTATCAATCAATCAATCTTCCTAGCCATGTTTCCCAACTATCTTGGGGTCGGCTTCCAACATTGCGTGCCGTATACTAAACTGAATAATAAATGGTGCGAATCATCATCATTAGTCTATTAATGTTCCCACTGCTGGGACACAGGCCTCCTCTCTGTGAGAGGGAAATGGTGCGAATAAGGGACGTAAATCAACAAAACAATAACACAGTGTCATGGCGTCATTATCTGCTTACCCACCTATTACAACAAGTATTTGCAGCTCTAACGTCCATCTCTAGCGCCATCTAGCTTGTGATCCTAGAACCACTTACGTAACAAGGTCGTCGGTTATAGATATAATGTCCTGAGAATAACGAACACAACAAAAAAAGAATTATCCTATTTGGTGCCGCCATTCACGCGTGATGGCGTGACTAGGGCATGCAATTATCTGCACATTTTACTATCCGCCGGATATTTCGGATACTTCGAGACGAATATCCGGATAATATAGATATTTTCGATACCACTATAAAATAGGTAAGTATGTAAATCAAACTTATATTAGTTTACAATTGACATTTTCATTACAAAAACTCGCCAACAATCGTATACTAAAGTACGCACTAGAAGCAAAATCTGTCCGATCTGTCATTGACAGATACGAGAAAAGCTGTCATCCACGGGTTATCTACCAATGGTATGGATCGTGAGCTGGTCAAATGCTATCTTGTCTAGAACAATTGAAAGCACATTAGATGAAGACTGGAAGTCTTACAAAGTAGTGCTTGGTAATAAAGGAGACAAAATCACACCACTGGCATTGCTAGATGTCAAAGTATCTGATGTATCAGGATGTGAACGCAGGAGTAGACAGAATGAATACCTAGTATATGAACTGGCAAACTGATCGGGAATTCGGGACTATCATAAACGTAACGTAAAGTAGCGGTGAATGACATGTACTTTCACCGATTCCCTGAATACGAACTATCTTCTGTGCATTTCGGGACGGTCAGTTCTCGTTGGGTTTTTACGGTCCAGTCAGGAAACGAATGATTGCAAATCATGAATGCCGAGAATCATGATGAGGCCTCTGCTCCACATTCCTACTTCCCATATCAATCAGATTTAGGGTTGGTTACCAAACCAGCTTATTCAAGTGTAGCAAATCCTAACCTTTTCTTTATCTTGCATGTAGCAGGAACTTTATTTTGGTTCTGTGAGATTTCGTCAAGCAAGACACAATACCGAGATGAATCTAGAGAACAACACTACTAATCAAAGTCATAATTCTTGCCAATGCCTTTGCCATGCTTGTTAAAGCATTCACTGTTGATGGGCCTGCACAGTCCTTTCGATCTCTTTGCTTATTTTCTCTGTTAAAGTTAATGATATTTCAGTTTCTGCTGCTGGTAATCACTGAGTCCTACGTCATCATCATCGCTGTCGTCAACTAAAGTCGAGCTCTGTGCAAAAGCACTTTTGAATTTTCTTTATGATGAATCTACATAGTAATATTGTGTCATTAGATGGATTTTTGAAGATATAGCATGAATTGTCACGATTGCGAATACCTATTTTTTTAAAACACAACGTTAAATGTTATATTATCAAAAGGGAAATGGAACAAAAGTAACTATCCGTATTATCCGGATAGTAAAACAAATTATATCCGGATAATTCGGATATCCGGATAGCATGCACTAGGCGTGACCAAGGGAAATAGGAATTAATTTTTATATACAACCTTAGTTTTTGTTTATACTAAACCTCATAATGATGTTGTTCATAATGATGAGTACAATGACCCCTTAGGTCATTGTACTCATCATTATGAACAACTTTCACTATGGGACCAATACGGAAATCGCGAGCAAAAAAATCAGCTGTGCCTTACATTTTGACGAGGTATGCGAACATAAATCTAGGGAACAGCAGATTTTTTCACGCGATTTCGGCATTGGTTCCACTTTGAGTTAGTACGTTCTTTAAAACTAAATTCACCGGTCGCCAGGTATCGGCGCGGAGATCTGCGCGCGCGTGATGGAGTCTCCGTCGTTCTTCGAGCTGGACGCGCCGGCGTGGCGCGTCACCGGCGCCGACGTGCCCATGCCGTACGCGGCCAGCCTCGAGGCCGCCGCGCTGCCGCAGCCGCACGACGTGCAGGCGGCCGTGCTGGCCGTGCTCGGCAACAAGTGAGTACCGCGTGGCCTGCTGGCCGTACCGACGTGCCCATGCCGTACGCGGCCAGCCTCGAGGCCGCCGCGCTGCCGCAGCCGCACGACGTGCAGGCGGCCGTGCTGGCCGTGCTCGGCAACAAGTGAGTACCGCGTGGCCTGCTGGCCGTACCGACGTGCCCATGCCGTACGCGGCCAGCCTCGAGGCCGCCGCGCTGCCGCAGCCGCACGACGTGCAGGCGGCCGTGCTGGCCGTGCTCGGCAACAAGTGAGTACCGCGTGGCCTGCTGGCCGTACCGACGTGCCCATGCCGTACGCGGCCAGCCTCGAGGCCGCCGCGCTGCCGCAGCCGCACGACGTGCAGGCGGCCGTGCTGGCCGTGCTCGGCAACAAGTGAGTACCGCGTGGCCTGCTGGCCGTACCGACGTGCCCATGCCGTACGCGGCCAGCCTCGAGGCCGCCGCGCTGCCGCAGCCGCACGACGTGCAGGCGGCCGTGCTGGCCGTGCTCGGCAACAAGTGAGTACCGCGTGGCCTGCTGGCCGTACCGACGTGCCCATGCCGTACGCGGCCAGCCTCGAGGCCGCCGCGCTGCCGCAGCCGCACGACGTGCAGGCGGCCGTGCTGGCCGTGCTCGGCAACAAGTGAGTACCGCGTGGCCTGCTGGCCGTACCGACGTGCCCATGCCGTACGCGGCCAGCCTCGAGGCCGCCGCGCTGCCGCAGCCGCACGACGTGCAGGCGGCCGTGCTGGCCGTGCTCGGCAACAAGTGAGTACCGCGTGGCCTGCTGGCCGTACCGACGTGCCCATGCCGTACGCGGCCAGCCTCGAGGCCGCCGCGCTGCCGCAGCCGCACGACGTGCAGGCGGCCGTGCTGGCCGTGCTCGGCAACAAGTGAGTACCGCGTGGCCTGCTGGCCGTACCGACGTGCCCATGCCGTACGCGGCCAGCCTCGAGGCCGCCGCGCTGCCGCAGCCGCACGACGTGCAGGCGGCCGTGCTGGCCGTGCTCGGCAACAAGTGAGTACCGCGTGGCCTGCTGGCCGTACCGACGTGCCCATGCCGTACGCGGCCAGCCTCGAGGCCGCCGCGCTGCCGCAGCCGCACGACGTGCAGGCGGCCGTGCTGGCCGTGCTCGGCAACAAGTGAGTACCGCGTGGCCTGCTGGCCGTACCGACGTGCCCATGCCGTACGCGAAAGAAACTCACACTACTCTGATAGGTTCCGAATTTTAGAAGCCCCCGCATCTTATGTAGCTTAAAGAAACTATTGTTCCCATAACCATACAATTACTCACGCCCGGCGCCCCGTTTCTGGAACGAAAATCAACAGAAAAATTTGCTAACAAATTGTCATGCGCGCGTAAACTGCTGTGATTGGTTGGATGAATTATCAACAGTCAATCACGTTACTTGCGGTTAATTTTGTCTAGAAACCGGGTGTTAGTCTCAAGCAAATTTTTGAACAAGTATTGTTTTGTCTCTTTCAGGATCAGTGCAGCAAGCAGTCAGTAAGTGGGAATCTCGAGAGGAAACAGCTTCCGATACCGGAGGTTAACATTCAAGTGTGAATACTTTTTTATTCACTTCGATATTTATTTACTTTTTATTTATTTTGAATGGAAAGGACAAGATGGAAATAAATGATGTTATTTAAAGTTCTGCGTTTTTTCTTGCAACACCGTTAAATAAGTTTTTTGAAGTGAAAACTTCTTTAGCGGTGTTGTAAAAAATGTTAAACTCGCGTCAGGACACGTGACCTGATCGAAAATTCGTACGACGATCAAGTTTTTGTTGACAGCGCGCTCTGTTTTATTTTTTTGGATTTTTTTTTATGGAGCTTTCGTTCTTCTACTGAAAGCAAGCCACATCCTGACATTTTCGTTAGATGGCGTTACTTAGTTTTCACTTCATGGGACTGCCTCGTTTTTTTTGTTAACGGTGGGTGGCTATAGCATATCCTTATCTATGAGCGTATCAATAATCTGCCATAGATAGCAATCTACTCTCAAATTTGCTGGTTCAGCCATCTGACGTTAGTATCTTGTACTGAATGATCTCACTCCATTTGCTCAGGGTTAATCGTGGTTACTATGTAGTTCATATCTAAAGCTGCATATGGCGTTTACTCTATTTGTTTATTACTACGTCAAAAGATGGCGCTGACTGCGGGCTCAGTCGAAGTAGAAAGTAGGAGATTTTATTAATCTCATTAGATTTTTACCAATAAATAAGTCATTGGTATCTTAGAAAATACAGAACCGACACACAATGAGCTTCTGAGAGTATGTCAAACTGACGATCCCGGTGGTGTCTTACGAAATTTCAGGACCAGTTATTTCCTTGTGTTGATAGGTTCCTGGCTGCAGTTTCTGACTGGTGTTCAGACACTCTGAAACCCGGAACGCACAATTACTGCTACCTGTCTAGACTCTAGACATAGCGACCATGAGATTTCTGCCCAGTAATAATTATTGGGAGAAAGGTTTTTGTTGCCGCATCTCATTAGATTGAAAGTGACAAAGTTAAGGTCATCGCTCATTATAGCAGCACGGCTCCGACACGGCAAATAACTTGTCAATCAAGTTAGGACTTTAAGTCAAATGTATTAAAGTCTATTTTACGATGGCTTAACAAAATAGTGGACGGCTCGCCGGCAGCGAGCGGCCCGCGAGCCGTCACCCGTCGGGCCGACAGCGCGCTTCAAGCGAGGAGCCCGCTCGCCGGCGCCCCACCGTCCGCAGGGTGACGCCTCGCCGGCCGCACGGTGACGCCTTGCTTGTGAATAAACAATAAACTGTTACCTCGCCGGAGGCGTGCGATCGTGCCGATGTTGATCGTCACGGCGCGTTGGCGACTAGCCGTCGCCTGGCTTACGGCGCATTGACGACTAGATTTTTCGAGGCGGTGCCGGGGCGCTACCGTGCTGGAGCGGTGCTGTTATAATGGGCGATGACCTTAATTGTATTTAAACCTGAACTTCTCAGTGTAGTAGGTAAAAAAATCCACATTCTAGATTTCACAGCTAAGTAAAATTATCCCCGTGGCGTCAAATCAAATCATTTATTTCAAATTGGCACATAAAAGGCACTTTAGAACGTCAAAACTTACAGTTATTCTTCCGAAAGGTAGTATCGTGTGGAGAAGAATGGGCAAGAAACTCCACCGTTACTCTTTTAAAATATTATGTAAGTACATTAATTATAATTATACAGATGCACACTCAATTTGAAATAAGATGAGTTAAGGCTACACTACAAAATGTAAAAAACTATGGGTATTTCAACATTATTCTTGGTGTATGCTCTGTTGGTTGTCCTTAAATAAATAAAGCTGGATAGTATGGTTTACAGACACAACTCTGCCTATCTCTGATAAATGGCGGTGACTATTGAAACATCACCTTGACAACCCAATAATGCGTTCACCTCAAAAACTATTGAATTTGCAACAACCGACAGATGTCGTTATAAGGAAAACATCTAAATTAAAATAACAATATAATCAATAAGTATAGTAAATCCGTCACGAATCCTGAACGATAAATCCATACAATAGCGGATTCGTGCGATTTTAGCGAAATGTTGCTTTTGTACGACAGACGTCCGCGCCGGGGGACGCTTGGTGACAGAATGATGGATCGGCGACGCTCCTACAATGTTATGTGCGAGCACACACTGGTTATGTGTGAGCTTCAATTGTACTGGGATCATTTCTTATGTATTGCTGAGAGAAAAACATTCTGTGGCGGTATCTCAAATGCTGCTGTGGTAGGGCAAAAATGTTATCCTTGGATACTTTGTCCGTAATTCAAGTTCTTCTATTATAGCTAGCAGTGTACAAATCTGTGAAATGACCTGCTGCTACTTAGGTACCTACCATCGGCGACAATCTGCAAGTGAACATGCTTCCGTGCAGACAGAGAGGCGAAATGGAAATGGCGAAAATAAGTTTAAGTCCCTTTTCCAACGAACCATAAATGCTCCCCAGATTTCACCCATAATCCATTTACATACTACATCTCAATTTCATTATTACAGCAAAAAAGTGCTAACGAACACGTCAATCCTCGTCCAAAAGTATATCTTTGTATATTTTACGTATAAAAGTATAATTTCTGCGCACATTGTGTGTGGTGATCCATCAAGCGGGACGGCTAGCGACAGATTTTTGTGAATAAACCTAGAGTGGGTGAAATTCAACATTTTAAGTCTATAGAGGAGCTATAGAGTTTGTGGCTTTTGTAACTTTGGCAAAAAAATTAGAGTGCTACCTACTTATATAGTTTTGCTACTGTGCAATTCTCTTCGATTGGATTTGGCATTGGTTGCATAGTAGACACACAGTAGTACATCACACGTCAGTGGTAACTAACACCACAGATGAATACGAATACAATGGTTTTCTTAAAATCATTTAAGTAAAAAGCGACTCTTGCTACGAAACAATAAAGTGCAATTCAGGTCGCACAGCATGCAGCACGCCCTACAGTTATATTCACCTAGAAGTTGCCTCTCTTTATATCGCGTAACTCTTTTATCTTCTGACTCCGATACGCTCACTGAAGCGTACGGGCAAGACGAGCGCCGCGTACTTGTAGCTTCATACCTAAAATGCGAAGTGAACCATCTGTACCTATTCATCTGTGGTACAGACGCTAGCACATCAACCGACTCCAATCTATCAAATTTTCCCAATCAACATTGAACCTTAATTTTTAGTGATAAAGTTGAAAATCTATTAAAGTTTGACAGATCGTAGTAACTTGATGTGCTGGCGTCTGTACCTAACACTTTGACCTTGAGGTGGTCTAGTTTAATACGGAGACTTTCCGGAAGGTACTGATATTCGTCTTACTGTGCTTATGTTCAGTCGAGCATCTAATCTTGAAAGTTAAATAATACCTAGGTATTATTAGGTACCTACCTACTGCTACCTTTCACTAACTCAGTTAATTGATAGTTCCGTTTCCGAGTCCTTATCCAAAGTCTGACAAACGTGGTCCTATTAGATCGGTAGCTGACGACTGAATAGGTAACTGTGCTTCTTTGTCACCCGTCAGAACAGTCCAAAAGTTCTGCTTCAGTCATAATTCAACTAATTTAAAAAATCTACAAGTTCCAACGGTTACCCCCACAAAAACAAATGCAGCTCCTCTAACACAACAGTTACAAAGCAGCGGTGATCCATCAAGAGAGCTCAGTTCTGACGGCGTCGTGTTCCCGTGACGATCAACATATCCGACTGTTTAGCGCGGGGAAAATTTGTGAAACTGGGAAGAAACTACTGACATCTAATACTATTATAGTCTGTTCGTTTTATAACACGTGTGACTCCGGATTTTTAATTTATCTGTCTGTGATTTCTTGTCTATACCTTTTTAGATGACTTTGTCGTAGTTGAGGTTTATTTTATAACTTTTTTTTAAATAGGAGGAGCTCGTGGCTAAGTAATAACAAGCCGCACGAGTCGATCCATCAGGTTAAGCTACGCTTGCCGGGGTTGGTCGGTGGATGGGTGACCATCGTTACATACCGAGACTCCTCCGTAGGTACCTCGGAAAGCGCGTTAAGCCGTTGGTCCCGGCTGTCATTCGTGGATCTTTGACAGTCGTTACGAGTCAGAGACAGTCGTTACGAGAGAGAAAGTCTGACACCAGTCTTACCAAGAGGTATCGTATTAGGTACCCAGTTACTGGGTTGTGGAGGTTAGTTATGCAGTCGCTCCATGTAAAATACTGGTATTCAGCTGCATCCGGTTAGACTGGAAGCCAACCCCAAGATAGTTGGGAAAGAGGTTAGGAAGATTGATTGAACTTTTTTTACTTACTATTATTTATGATATCTAACTGCCTCGTTGGTCTAGTGGTCGCAAGCGCTACTGCTGAGCATGAGGTCCTGGGTTCGATTCCCGGGTCGGGCAAAGTATTATTGGGTTTTTCTATCTGGTATTTCTCAGTAGCAGCCCGGAGTCTGGATTTGTGCCCGGTTGATGGCAATAGGCTCGCCCCCTATTACATGGGACTTAAACATAACTGGCGAAATGTGGGTGTACCTACCTGCTACAGGTACACCTCTGCCCAACCACCTCTGGGAAACAAGGCGCGATGATAGGTTATTTATGATATCGTGTAGTTCGTAGAACGTACACAGAAATAATCAAGTTTTCTCTTCTGTCTTCCTATGGTTATCTATTTAAAAATAAATATCTATGTGGGTGGTGTTGGTGCCTGTTAATGAGAAATCCCGTGTGTTTACCTACAATCTACCTACTGTTGTATTATTTTAGTGATTCGTTCGTCAGGAATCTGTAAGAATGCAGAATGCATCAGTCAGTGTAGCATTGTTGTGCCATTAGGTAATAAGTATATGCAGGAACGCCGGCGTTCATTAATTCACTGAAAACGAAAAACTTCGCAAACAATGGGAAATTGCTACTGAAGGCTGTGGTTTCAACCTCAGGAAGGACGAGCTGCTTCTCACACGGACAACTGTAGTTGGCTTCCGCGTCACCAGTCCTGAGTCTGTATATGCTCCTGGGTGCTCAGACCAAAACTATAAACGAACCTAGTATACAGGGATGTTTTATAAAAATGTGGCTGTTATTTTTTGGATGTTGTGGTGTCTTACGACTTTAAGGCGAACGAAGTCGCGGGCAAAAGCTATAGTATAATATCACGCTTGTATCCCCCGTGGGGACAAGCAGAGGTGTAAATAGAACAATTGCATTTAGCCAGTGATTTTAAAAATCAGACGGTGGTACGAATGTGTAGGACGGTAGACGGAATATGTTGCGAGCCACTAGCCGGAACAAATGTAGACTCTTGGCTACTACTGAGAATTTCAATATTATAGTGGAAAACCCTACTGCCCGATCCGCGGATGGAACTTAGGACCCTCCTTGGTAAGCCGAGCTGAATATATTATACCTACCACTAGCTAAACTGTCAAGGGTATCAACTACTAAGATAGGTTTTCCTTGTTTCAAAATACTTACGCCCTATTTAACTTGAAAGGGTGATTTTAATTCAATAGAGTGTTTTATAAGAGGGGCAGCACTGATTTTAAAGAGGGGTGGGTGACAGATATTTAACGGTGATTTTGCCAACCCTAATTACGTAATACACGATTAATCAGAATCTGAATCGTTTTGAAACAGATTGCTATTTGCTGTTTTTTTTTCGAACTTATGAAGCAATGGAAAAAAAACTGCTCAACAACGTAAATAACGCAATGAATGTTGTTCAACTGTCAAAATGAAACATGAGTCGTAATCGTTTACGAAGATGTGTTGCGTAATTAGATATTTGGTCCGCACACTTGTCTTCTCCATCTTTCTCTATGAGGCAGAGACTTGGATGATCGAAGCTACCGATAGGCAAAGAAGTGACGCTTTCGAAATGTGGTGCTGGCGCCACCTATTAAGGATAAGTACCATGGACAGCTCACCGCACAAACCCTTAAACAAGTCAAACTAGAGAAAGCACAAAAACTTTTTCAACCTGCTTGCAACGTGTCGTGAGATACTTGTCACATTGCCCGCAGACATACCACAACATGGAACGTCTAACGGTAACAGGAAAGATAGAGGGCAAAAGACCTACTTATAGAGGCCGAAGCCCAAAACGGTGATCAGATCAAATTTATGAGCAACTGGAAGTATAGTACTTATCAGCGCCGCCCCCGGACCAGGCCACCGATCGTAACAGATGGAGAAAGACCGTAGACTATTTGATACGAAGTCACGATTCTCAGCAGTGAGAGAACTATTAAGAAGCGAGTTTAAGACAAATCTTTCACCAAATTATTGCAAGGGTTTCGTACACAAGTCGACATAGAGACTATAGTTTATCTCCAAATAGCATTTAGGTTATTGTATTAGAAAGGACGTAAGATATTTCAAAGGTTGCTCTTTATTACAGTATACTGTTGGGTACCAGTATTAGTAGGTAAACGGTAAATACAACAATATTTACCCAAATATATAAGTAAGGTAAATATACGTGGGACCGGCTAAGACCGAGTCGGATGGAGATATTCGTGTTTACGCGTATTTTGTGAGAAATATCGCGCGAGTATGGCCAGAAGAAAGTGCGCAGCGAGAGTTTTGGTTTTCTGACTTTATTAAAAAAATATAAAGCGTGGCGATACCTACACACTACGCCGGTAGACTTACGTTTTTTATGATGTCCATTGTTTTTTTTTAATATTATTACCTATTACTAATTGTGGACAAAATCATAAACTGCCGTATCATAAATACAATATTTCTACTGTATCTAGCGTTGATCTAAACACGTTAGGTACGATTAAGTAGGTAGAGGTACCAAAATAAATGTACCTAGGTAGGTACCTAATCAGTTCCTATACTTACATCATAATGGCAAAAAAGAAAAAGTTAATACTAGGTGAGTAGGTAGGTAGGTACCTACTTTTAACTTGTTCCATTTTGTTATAGGTATAGGCACGGTAATATTATCTGTGTACCTATAGGTATTTTAAACTTCGCAATTGAAATAACGCAACCACAATATTATTTTAAATTGCTTATCTAAATGTATGTAAATCACAGATCGTTTAGCATTGACAGTTTATAATGAAATTGCGCAAATAAGTTGTCAAATAAATAATGTTGTCAATTTCTCTTTTATGAGAAATAACTGGTCGATGTATTTATAGTAATTATATATACCTAGTTGTTTAACAGCTTTTATTGAAATAGTTGCCTACTTATTTTCTAGAAAATCAAGTGTTGCAAGTACCTAGGTAGGCCTGGGACTTTTGGGACAAGCAAGACCGCCATGCCTACTAGGTATTCCTAGCTATAACTACCATAGTTGCTGAAATTCTGAATCTACAGTAACGAAATCAAGGAAGCGCCGAGACAATGAAATGTCCCTCCCCCCCAGTCCCGGAAAAACAATCAACCGTCTTGGAACCCGCAAAAAAGTAAATTAAAATTTAAAACTGCGGAGGAGTAAGACATACTAGTAAGACAGCTTTCACTTCCTCCCCTCATCAAGAAAGAGATAGACAAGAGCTAGGCCACAAAGGTACGTTTTTCTAACTACTTATAGGTACTCGTATGTACGTCTTTTAAGCTTCTACTCGTATTATGTATTTTCCTGCCTACTCCAAACACCATAGCACAACGTACTTTCCTGGAGCCATACCCCATAGGCCTTGCTAATGGCATGTGACAGCGGCGGTGATGGATCGGACGCCCCCTCGCCCCTCTGCACGGCTACCGATAAAATTAGACGATTTTTCCCCAAAATGAGACATTCTTGTGCGAGATATTTTTGTTATTTTATTTCTTTTACTGGTTGGCAAAGGCAAACAAGCGGTTGGCCCTCGTGATGGTAGATAAAGGGTCACCACTGCCTATGGTCATCTACTAGGTATGGCAGAGGCTTTGCCATTGCAGAGGGAGTTCAAACAGGCTGGTATCTTATGTACCTGCTGGTAACTACACCGCCACCAATTCCGTTTACACATGAACAGAACAACACTGCCTGACGGCGGAAATAGAAAACTCAGGGATCATACACGAAATGGGTAGGTGAGTCCGTGGCATCACAGCGGGCCCTATCAGAATACCAGCGCTGTGGTTTTTTTTTTTAATAACGCAGCTTTATGCTGAGACAGGAGCCTTTTTGGCCTCCAACAGGTCGTTATTACTAATTTTCATTATTTCTTGTTCGCGTTAAATAATAATATGTTAATTTTGTTACTTTTAATTCCTTCTTTCTTTACTGTTTGTAGTTCCAGTGCGTGTCCCAATTTTTTTTATTTTTTTATTTCTTCTAAATACATCTGCCTGGAGCATCCTCTTGTCTGCTCATTACAAACTGCAAGCACAAATCGTCACTTAGAAACTTCCCCAAAGCAGATCCGGCAGTGGGGCCCCAATTTTGGAGATGAAAATATTAACTTGACGATGTATTTTAGCAACCATGACTAGGACTAGGTAAAGCTACCCTGGGCTACACAATGGCTATGATAATTGCTAAGAAGGTATCTATTAGTAAAGGAAAACGACTCGTAGTGGTAGATATCTATCCGTTAGTAATTTATTACGCGCCCATTAGATACGTAGTCTCAAGTAACACAACTACTCAAGCCATTTTAGATTAACTATAACCGCAGATTAACACCTACCTCATATGTAACACATGCAAATTAGCTGCTGCACGCGTTGACCCTAATTATTTTTCTAACATTAAACTACCTAAGTTACTACTTATAACATCAGCTATCTGCCACTGAAAGTCCTGTCAAAATCGGTCCAGCCGTTTCGGAGATTACATTAGCATCAGACAAACAGACAGACAAACATTTTTAAATTGTTTATTTTTTGTTATAAATACCGTACATACTTTCATATGCATTTAGTAAAAAGCTGTTACTTTGACATTACAAACAGACACTTCAATGTTAAGTATTTGTATACATGTACATGCATGTATACAAATACAATACGATACGTATAGAAGATGTACAGATTATAACATAACTATTTCCAGTTTTTAGTTTCCTTAGAAATATAATATTTATTATACATAGCATAACGCGTTTTGCCCCGAAGAGTTGGCAGTCATGTATTACACCACACCCAAGCACGTGAGTCCAGGGCGAAACTATTGCCTTTTACTGGATACATTACAAGGTCCGGGCTGCTACTCGTACTAAGAAATTCGCTAAAAACCCATAGAACACTTTTCCAGAAGCAAGAAGAAGAATCAATCTATCGTGCGACTGCAAGAATAATCAACGATGCAGGTTTTAATTAATAGTATCGTATTACAAGATAACAAGTAACCAAGATACCTAAACTATGTGAAGGCTAACAACAACGGAAGAAATTAATGATAACGTTGAAGGAAAACTAGCTAATAAATTAATTGTTAAGGATAATTACAATATACCGGTCAATTCTTAACTGCATTCTTTAGATCAAACCTCCTTGATGAATTAAAGATAAAAGCTCAGCTATTTACAATAGGTAACTATCATAGACTGGACTAGGGCCTGCGAGGAATTTGAAGAACCTATTGCCGTCGTCTTACCTCAAGTCTGTCCCCGTAGAGTCCGATGGGGACAGCTGCAGCTCAGACCGACCGAGGTCACAAAAAAAATTGACGAGGTCGATGTTTCGTATTCCCATTTTATCTCCTCGAAAACTGAGCCCATTCAATTATTTTTTACATTAGAATTTTAAGAATTTTAATGTAATTAAATAATTTGTCTGGTAGTCCTCTAATCACGGCGGTAAAAATGAGGCATTTTTGTAATATTTTGAGGATAATTTTTTCTTTACCAGTAAGTTGTTGCAAAAAAGGAAATAACAGGGACGTATCTACAGCAGACCTTGATTTTATAAAAAAAAATGATTGCTTTAGAGGCATTATTCATGAAGAAAAAAGAGCAATACATTTGTATGGAGAATCGGCATTGCTGCCGCAGCAGTTCTACCGCGTCACTGGTCCCCATACATTTTCTATAGGTTTATATAAGATTACATTCCGAACTCGGCAGCTATGTCGCGACTCGCGGCAGCACTCCTGCACGGTAGTGTCGCCCTACCGCCACGTCCGCGTCAGACCAGTAGTGCGGCGTTCATCACAGCGATAACACGTGAACGTTGACAAGTAAATCGCAGGTGCTCGGAATATAGATGCTGGCGGGAAAAATTCCGAATCATTCCCGTTGAATACTTCGGAAGTATTCGGAAATATTCCGAAGCTTTGGGAATATTTCAACTGTCAAAAAACAAGATGGCGCGGACTCAGGCACATTCTTAGTTGCAACTTGCAACGCACTAATAGGTAATGATTAATACCTACCTATGCGACTCGCGAATCCTAGCGATGCGTACAGAGCTACATACAAACTAACCAAAAACATAGGTACCTACTTACTTACCTAACCCTTTTTAAAAAAACCAATCAAATATGCTAGGCCTGGTTTTTTATTCCACAACTGACATAAAAAAAACTTGAGAGGTGTCAAGGGACACCCGGATGGAACGAAGTTAACTTGCTATCGTTAAGCAAATGTTTTCCGACCTTCAAGCGATTTTCGACCTTATTGACATTTATGCAAACACCGGATTTTAATGGAGCAATGTTAGCCAACGAGAATGTGAGAAAAAACAAACTAAATTTTAAATGTCAATAAGGTCGAAAATCGCTTGCACCTGTTTTTTTAACTTGCTTAACGATAGCAGGTAAAAAAAAAGGTTCAAGCGATTTTCGACCCTCCACCCCACTCCACCCCACTCCACTCCACTCCACTCCATTCCATTCCATTCCAGTCCAGTCGTCCATTCCTTTCCATTCCATTCCATGGTAATAAACACATTACCCTCCTTTGCGTCGCGCAAAAAGTGTCGGGTAAAAAGTGTCGTGACAACTTTTCGTAAGAATTTTTTCCGTCTAGCCCCCTTTCACAACGCGCGATCAGGAACTTCGTTCCAAAATAGCATTCGATTTCGAAATAAGTAGGTACCGACCTAAAAACAAAAGAATTAAAATCCTGTTAATCGCAGGCTAACATAATTATCTACCTATAAAAATATCAACATATACTTAATCAATTCCATTTATAATAAAATAAACATTTATATTTTACTTACGTATGTGCCACTGAACAATAATTAACTCACCCACCACACCACAAACAAACACGTTTTGTTTATTCCCATTGAATTATTCAGGCGAAATATTCCGCGGAAACATTCGATTGCGGGGTACGAATCTTTCTCGCGGGGCGAGGGAAAACTTCTCCGGGGGCATCTCCCGTCTACCCCTCACCGCCATTGCCTGCACGCACGACTCGAGGAGCGCAGCGGCCGGGCGCCGCGCCGGCGCATAGAGGGGCAGCGGCGCGCGGCGGCGACGATCGAATCGACGATCGATGCAAAATACGATTTTTCAGCAAAAAAAAAATCTTAATTAAATTCATTTTGAATAATTCTGATTTAAAGAAACTTTCCCAGAAGTATTCCGGAATTATTCCGAATTTTTCAGAAGTTTTGCAACTATAGCTCGGAATCAGCAGGCAGCGGCAGGCAGCACTGTCACGCTGCAAAGGTTTGATTCCGAACTCCGCTGCACGCAGCAGTGAGTGTTGCATGCAGCGTGGCAGTGATGCCTACCGCTGCCCGCAGCACTGCAGTGGAGTTTGGAAAAGTGACTACTCTCTAGAAAGAGACAAAGCGACTGTGCGGCCGATAGCTGCCTCTTTTCTGCAAGCCTGTAAAAGTCGCAAAAAGGCGAAAACTACTGGCCGCACATTCACTTTCTCTCTCTTGTACTTTTCGGTCCATATTGACTCCACAACTGAATACGGAAAGCTCAGTCCATTCTCTATAATAAGTATATAGAGAATGGACTATTCATTCCACGGGCTTTCACGGTTGCTAGGACCGAATTATCATCGTCCTCTTCTTATCAATGAGGACTGAATAGCCTATCCCAGCCACTGAGATAAAAAATTACACGTTTGGCTTTGCCGTAGTCGAGTAAAAAAGGGATGTTTACTGATTGTAACTTTAGAAATTCATTGGCCAGGCAAGAGGATGTTGAATTCTCTCAACATCTTCAATCATCAACAGCTTATTTGAAAAAGCTTCTTTTCTTCCATCAAGAAAATATTAACCATAATGACCAAGGTTAACAAATACATAAAGCTACCTTTGTAGAGCAAGCGTCATCTCTCTCTCTCTCTCGATCATGCCTGGAATACACATGCTATTAAAAAGCATGCTTGTTTGCTAGCAAGTAGCATGCTTATTTATAATTATCATGCTCTCTATGTATGTAAAATGATCATACTTTTTTATTTTTTGCCACTACGGGATGCTCTTGGCCTGCATCTTACCTGATGGTAAGTGATGACCAGGCCGAAGGTGACAGCAAGCTTCACCCGGGATCCTCAAACAGAGGAACTGGCTATCTTACCTACTGCCGAAACAGTCAACAATGCTTTTAACAGTGTTGTTATGGCGACAGACTTAGATAAATTGGTGGTAGCCAGCCAGGCTGACTTAGCCCTATTATCCACGAAACCGAACAGAAAATGTTACCCCCACATGGAATCGAACCCAGTCCGAGACCCAGAAGTCCGAGACAGGTGGTCTAACCACTTGACCATAGAGGCGGTCACACACACGCTTATTGTGTGCTAGTAGGTAGCATCTACTCGAAATTCGCATGCATGATAGCATGCAAATTTCGAGTAAGAGCACTACAAGCACTGTAAGTACTACATAGCATGTGTATTCCAGGTTTCATGGCTTTGTGACAGTTCCTTTCCAAAGCACAATGTGTGACTCTAGTTATATTGACAATCGTTCGTGGTAAATACTCAAGGCTTCAAGCAAACAAAACTACTGCACCAAGTATTTATACTTTCGTTATGTTCGACCAATTGTTTAATTTGATTAATTGCTCAACCAAGGTTTAAGCGAGACAGATCATGGCTTTGTCTTAACACTATGTAGGCATAGCAAAAAATGTCCGTTTCAACCGCTCGGCCACCTCATAAAATTTGATGAAACTTTGTCAGGAATTAGTGGTAATTTGTTACTATACACACCTCTTTTCCTGAATTTGTTGCAAAAAAAACTAAGGCGCAATGACCAAAAATAGTTGGCCGCTAGAACCAACAATGCAGATAGGCGAATGATGCATCAAAAGCAAGGTCTTAATTTGTTGTATTTGTTGCAAAAATAAAAATACATCAAAACGTAAATACTTATACAAAATGTTATGATATATTTTGTTTTCAGGTTAAGAATAGGTAGGTATCTCACCATACATATCAAATTAATAGGGGCTAATGTGTATGGACAATTAGTTGCTAATTTGCAAATATTTACGGTGATACACCTACCTACCCTTAACCTGGAAAGTAAATATAGCATAACTTTTTGTAAATTTAACTTTTTATTTTTTTTATTTTTGCAACAAATACAACAAATTAAGACCTTTCTTTTGATGCATCATTCGCCTATCTGCATTGTTTAGTTTCTGTGTAATCACAGGCGATGACTACGGCAAGTGGCGGTTCTAGCGGCCAACTATTTTTGGTCATAGCGCCTTAGTTTTTTTTGCAACAAATTCAGGAAAAGAGGTGTGTATAGTAACAAATTACCACTAATTCCTAGCAAAGTTTCATCAAATTTTATGAGGTGGCCGAGCGGTTGAAACGGACATTAGCAAAAATCGTGCAACTATACTACACACATGAATACATGATTTATTTAATTATAGCTTCCGTAGGTACTAAAGGCTATTCCTGGATTTGGGAGGCCGAATTTTCTATTTTGAACAACAGTTCTTTTTTTCATTTCGGTGGCAAAGTATGAAAATAATATGTTTGTTACATTCTATTCCATCAATGATAGGTGATGATAGGCAGGTAGGGAAGCGACTCTTAGCCAAACAACTAGTAGGTACTTGAAAGTTGAACTGAATTCAGAAACAAACAAATACTCGTACATGCGGTACCTAATTCAGAGTGGTGAGGAAAACATAATGCACCTGCAATTTTAGTTCTTCATGAAAATTATACCTACATGTAATCATCTTCTGTCTTACACTTTTCAAATCTATTGTTTTAAGGTTCAGAAATTACATAAGTAATTCCCACGAAACAAACGAAAAAACTAACACGGAAAAAAAACAATCACGGAAAAAAAACAATCAGACAACATAAATGGATAAAGAAATTAATCACCAAATATCTACATATTCCAAGGTTACGGCCAAGACAAATATCAAACATTTTGACAATTAAAACACCACCCAATGAGTTTAACAATAGAGTGCACAATCAGTTGGTGAGACAATAAATTCTGTCTTCATGATGGATTACATTTGGTTAATGGCCCGGGTCTGGTGTGAGGCAACTTCATTGAGGACAATGATCGGATGGGTGACCAGCCACGCGAAACTAGTGGTTTGAGCTAGATTAGCGAAGTTTGCTCTGCTTCTTTGGGAAAAAAAAGAACGTGTCTATATTTGAAAATTACTTTACAAGTCGTTCTTCACTTTGACGGGGTCCGCTAGGGCCGATGCCTGCCGGGGTTGCGGAAAAGTCCTAATGGGTTACCGTGGCCCCTGGCAACGTACAGGCAACTGAAGGAACACGGGTGGTTTAGTCAGTAAAAGTCTGACACGCCTTCCGCTCCGCACAGAGCGGGTTATTGAATGATTTCATATACTCAAAAAAACTAAAGTCGTTCTTCATTTCAATTATTTTGTGGCATCCACCAAACTGTTGGCTAGAATTTTAGTCAGAAGGACGCTGATATTGAAAGAGTCGCACGGTTCGAACCATCAGGTTAAGCTACGCTTGCCAGGGTTGGTCAGTGGATGGGTGACCATCTTAACATACCGAGACTCCTCCGTGCCTCGGAAAGCACGTTAAGCCGTTGGTCCCGGCTGTCATTCGTGGATCTTTGACAATTGTTACAAGTCGTCAGAAGCCCGAAATTCCGACACCAGTCTTACCAAGGGGTATCGTATTACCCACTTATTGGGTTATGGAGGTTAGATAGGCAGTCACTCCATGTAAAATATTGGTATTCAGCTGCATCCGGCTAGACTGGAAGCCGACCCCAAGATAGTTGGGAAAAGGCTAGGCAGATTGAAGATTGAAGGATGCTAAATGCAGCGTTCGGTTTAAATACTTGTTAGGCATCTACTGGTTTTTTTTTAACTTACTGAGGTACTTTGGTTACGGATAATTTGTTCTTACCCAATAAATGCTACACTAATATATTTCTAAAGAACATTTGCATCTTTCTTTCCTCCGGCATTCTTTCAACACAGTAAATTAAGGTGCGCTTGATATTATAGAAATTAAAATTTTACAAGTTTGTGCCAATCAATTGAGCCATTTATTTGCAAGTTTCAACATTATCTAATAGCCCGACTTGCATTTCATCAAGTTTCTTAGCCAATAGTAAGTACCGCTTTTAAAATAAATTATCATACAGCCTTATCTAGGAAATGATCCAAATCCACTTTGGTGAGGAAAAACTGCTTAGTGACTGCTGATAGATTTGACTAGGAATTCTTTTCAATGCTTGGACTTGATTTTTTTTTGTATCACTACTGAACGTGGTTTTTAGCAGAAAGAGCGGTGATAGCCCAGTGGGGTGACCGTCAGACTGCCAAGCATAGGTCTCGAGTTCGAACCCAAGTACCTCTGAATTTTCGGATTCATGTGCGTATTGAATAATTACCACTTGCTACAAAAACGGCGAAGGAAAACATCGTGAGGAATCCTGCATGCCTGAGAGATACTCCTCGATGGCATGTGAAGCCAAGTCATGAGGCCCATGGCGGCTTTAAAACTCTGAAACCAGTTGAGTCACTAACCACACGAAAAAAAGAAGAGCAAAAAGAAGCTTGGGCTGTTGTATCCTCTCTGACAGTACTTTTTTTTACAAAATATTTATTTACTAACGACCCGCTTCTGCTTCGTACGGTTTTTACGACTTGACAAAGCATCGAGATTTCTTAGTTTTATGTAACTTTAATATTAACGTATTATACACATAAATCTTCCGGAATAAATTAATGACGATAAAAACGTCATCAAAATCTGTTGCGTGGTTTAGAAGCACAACGCGGACATAGGTACAAACAAACAGGAAAAGTGATTACAAGCTTTATATTAATTTGCTTCGTTCGTATGTGTTTCCGGTTAATAGCTTTATTTTATTCGGGAAAATAGGTAACTTACACAGTACCTATTATACTTAAAAATTTATGAAATTGAAGGCCACTTTCAAGTTCCCACTGTGTTTTACATTGTATCTGATCTCTATCAGTAGGTAAGGCATGCATGACAACAAGTAGCAGAACTGCAGTCAGCTCTGCAGGGTGGCTCGCTGTACATTGTGGAGGCTATTTTAATGCAAGATCATGCTTACACCACTCAATATATTTATTGCATTTTTATTAATGATCCTTGAAATTAAACTAAATAATGTTAGTCAATCTTTGTGTATTAAAATATCAACTACTTTCTAGACATGACAGTTCAATATTTTTCTAACAAACAATGTTAAGTGCCCACTTAAGCAATACCTACCTGGTTAATCAGAATATGTACTTATAGTTGCCGAATGTAATTCTAATCCAGCTCAATTTAACATGTCACTTTCAGTTTTTAAATCGAGCCAGGTCCTTGATTTTTCTAAATGTGGAAGTGTCAGAACTTACAGCACTTTTTTCAGGGAAAGTAGAGGTACCCAATGTGATTACGATAAAATTCCAGACTGAAGGTCCCATTGGATTCCTTGCGTGGAAATGGACATACAGTCAGCCTCAAACTGATGACAATAATTCATTCGATTCTCTACAATTTGTTTTTCATAATACTGTAAGCTACAATTAAGTACCTATTACCCAATGTTTAATGTTTTGTGGCTAGTTGGCTACACATTATACAATATTATGAAAAACAAAATGTAGACAATAGAATGAATTTATGTTGATGTAGGTCATACATCTTTTTAGGGCTGGCTGTAACACATTTTTGCCATCGCGAGTAGAGCCTGGATGAGACTGGCACGTGAGCGTTGACAGGGGCACGCAGTAGTGGGTGAAGACGGGCTTTGGATTTTGAATATTGCTCCGATGCTTTGTGGCAATCTGTTTGGCAATTTCAGACCATAATAGGAAGTCCAGGTTTCCTTCAATATCAGTCATAGATTTTGAAGGTATCACGCTGGAACTTGCCTGTAACCTTGTGCTGGGTCCCGTCAAGCTAGCCAAGCGTAGCTAATCCATCACAACATCCCGGGAAAATTATTAGTAAGCTCTAATATTATAATTTATGTATGACTGACTACATTTATAACACCTGCAGTCAAATTGATATGCGCTTCAGTGGCAGATCGTCGTCATTCCGCAAGCCGCGTCCGCGCAACACAGCCGCGTATTTTAACATTCGAATTTAGAACAATCGATCGTGCTTTATATCGATAATTTGGGAATGTGGACGACTTTGTAAACTTTTAGTGGTTGTGTCTTGTGGTTCTATTATTTTAATTAGTTATATTGGAGTTAACATGTTACGATACGTGGTGAGATTTTGTTATTATTGTTTTTTTTTTAAATACAAGTAAAAATTCAAAGTTCACCAATTCTTGAAATACTTATTTATTAAGTACCTGTACATTATTTTTTGTTTTTCACTGGGGCGTTTGCAAGTTTTCAGTAGTAGGTAGAACTTATGTACTATTGAGTCGATTTGTACCTAACAGTTGTGAAAACGATCCAGTTTTCACGGTGACCGGTGTATATTATGTGACCGTAATACGAATCAGTCAGTAGCATGGCAGTGATCCGTGTTATCATGACATGCATAATAGGCATGATCCACCCCAAGTATATACAAAAAGCTTACGAGTGTTTTTTTGCATATATCGAATCGAAACATTTATTAGTTTCCAAACATGGGTAATTAGTGCATAGATTATTATCATTGGTTGGTTTGTTGGTGATATTTGTGGTGTGTTTTTTGTGTTGTGTTTTGACACATAAAATTCGAAATAAATAATTTCGGAATCAAAACCATGATACAATTTTATATAGGCACAGCCAGCATCAGCTTCTGAGTAAAACTTTCTTTGAAGCATTATCTAAATACTTAGCGACTCATTCATTCAATGAATTTGTTTCCATCACTCTTATTTTTAAAATAGCAGGGTTTTCTTCGTAAACTATTCTTAAACATTGTGTATTGACCATTTTTTTAAGAATTTATCGACTGACCTAAATGTAAACCTCTTAAACTGAGTTATGACATCACAAAAGTTAAACTTTTATAAACCGGTAAGGACAGCAGCTTTCACGAATAATATCTACTCATCTTAAAGTTAACGCATGTTTTCGCAATTCAGTATTGAGCACGTAATAATTATACTAATTGGTAAGAGAACCGAGCCGGTGTGTGTGTGAGTGAAACTTCAAGTAAATTAATAAACATACATATTTAATTAGCTTTCTTTTAGTTGTCACATCTTTATTACATAGGTACAGTCGCTGTTAGTCCGCAGCCTCATCATCTGATGACCCATAAGAAAAAAACTCATATTTTTTTTTAACTTCTTTTAAGTTACTCGCATCTTTTTCAAAAATGATAATTTTTTGTATTATTTTATTATTAAGTTAAAATTAAGACATTTTTATGTTATTAATTTATTTTTTCCTATATCAAGGTTTATAAACATACCAAAAATTCACAATTGAATCGTAAAAGTAACTTCAATGGTATAATATCGTTCGTATTCGGAAGTAGGGCAAACCCAAGGCATCTTACGCCTTGATCCACATTTACCTTCAATTATTTGCATTCTTGACCGTTACGCCTTTTACGTGGTTACGTTGTGTTGTGATGGATATCAAGTTGCGCCCGCGGTGCACAAGTGAAAGTTTTTAATTTTTACTTGTTACTTTGGCGACTGCTGTGACGGATGATTCCGATGAAATAGTAACTTGCACCCTTATGTCAAGTTGTTTTTTAGAAGTGAAAAATCTCACTTTTTAATTTCCTATGATAGATAAACCTTACCAAAGAATCGTGGATATTTTTAAGTGTTAAAATCAAATAAATAAATTAAAAGAAAAACCGTCAAACCGTTTTTGAATCTGACAGTACCAGAAAACAAAAAAAAAAATATTGAGTAATTTTACATATAAAAATTAAATTACAAATAACTTTAATTTCAGAAGTCAGTGGCAAAAAACCAAAGATACCGACTTCCGAATTTTATGTTAGTTTGCACTTATTTGTTTTTTCTTGAAGTCGGTTCTATTTTTTTGTTAAAAGTTTTGATTTTGCACGTTTTTGTTGTGGTACAGGTACCCCACACAAATTCGAATACCACTATCAGCTTTATTTAAATAACAGTGACAGGAACTATAACATCACCCATGTAGACTAAGTGGGAAAAATACGTACTTGAAGCTAACTCAAAACTATCCAAGCAAAGTTAATAAAATTTATATGTGACCACCTCTGAAGTATGACCTACCAAACAAAAAAAGAATCACTAAAATCATTTCATAATTGGCGGAGTAATCGCGTGACAGACACAAAAAAAAACATTGAGAAGCTCCTCGGTAAAAAAATACGTTAGGAAGCATTTTACTTACCAATTAGTTTGATACCTAATTATTTAAATCCCATGTGAGCCAATCACTTGGCATAGTTGGTATCTTCCACCTTGATCCACATTCGAATCTCGTCCACGCGGTAACGTAACGAGCTCGTCGTCCCCCGTAATGCAATAAAAGATAAATGACCATCATAATTATAGAAATACCTACCTTCAGTGATGCACATAATCGTAAAGGTAAACCAGTTTATTTGTAACGTAAATAACATAATTAAGGTTGTAAACAATATCCAACTACAAAATATTAAGAAACTATTTATATCTACTTGTTGCCTGCGGCATCGCCTGCGTGGAGGTGGGAAATTATCCCAAGGCACCGTACTATCGGGATAAAACGTATCCTATGTCCTAAACCAGGTCATGTTAAACCTGTGTGCCTCCGTTGTGAAAAGGTAACAGACAGGCAGGCAGGCAGAGTTACTTTCGCATCCTCCTAATTAATATTATAAATGGCAAAGTAAGTTTGTTTGTTACTCTTTCACGCTAAAACGGCTGAACGGATTTGGGTGAAATGGCAGGATTTGGGTGAAATGGCACATGACCTGGGTTAGGAAATAACGGGTGTTGTGTCTGGCGGGCAACTGCCCCAAAGTTGATGTCGGATAGGCTTATATAAATGTATTGTAATAAACTGAGCAAGTCAGCTTATGTGCTGTATAACCTATCGCATTAAGTAAGCAATAATATACTACTGACAGCTTACCACGGACTTGTTGCGCCAACATTAAGGTTCGGGATAATTTTTTGGGGCAACTGTAGTGACAGGGAACAGATTTTTAAGGCCCAAAAACGTTGCATAAGATCTATGTCGAATATGAAAACTACAGACTCCTGTGAGCCTATGTTTATGTCTCTGAAAATACTGACCTTCCCGTCGTTGTATATTTTAGAATTTGCAATTTTTGTTAGTTAAATTTAAATTTATTTCCGTCACTAGCTGACATTAGGACAAGTTCAGGTCCCATGAGAATACAATATAAAAATCTATTAAATATAGGCAATTACAAAACAGCACTACTTAAGAAAAATATTATGTCAATGGGGCCTATAATATACAATAAAATTCCTCACAATTTTAAAGAACATCCTATACGAATATTTAAATCTAAGCTGACTGCATTATTATTAGAAAAATGTTGTGTATAAAAAAACTTTTTAAATGATAAAAGTATATACTTAACAATTAAAAAATATAAAATGACATTCGAGAATTTATATTATAACAGAATGACTTAATTATTAATTTAGATGAAAATTGTATCGTTAGTTTCTTGCATGATTTTATGAAAATTGTACTTTTTTAGTTTTTACGACTTTGCATGCCGTAAGGTAGAATGTAGCGGAAACACTTAGTGATGTACCATCTTATACCTGTACCTACATTGTTGGCAAATAAATGAATCTGAATCTGAATCTGAAATGTCGTTCGCGCGGTAAACTCTAATTGTGGGATGCAGGATTTTTGTGACGCGTCTTTGATGCGTAGTTCGTATGTGGCGATGGCGGTGTAACCGCAACAGTCATTCTAACTAATAAGTGAAATATTAACTTTTTTAATTAATGGATTGTTTTATTTAAATTATAGTAATAATTGCCAATTTATTTGGCTAATGGTGCAATTATTTGGATATAGGTAGGTACTTTTTTATTTGCTCAACTTCTTATAGATGTAAATTTCAAGATTAAGCAAAATAAAGCAACATTTCGTTTAAGGCACAGGTATATTGTGTTGAGTTTCAAAACAATGATAGGTTGTAGAGCTATCTTTAACGCCTTCCACAATAGGCTATTTGCCTTAATAAGTTACAATTTACCCACGACACTGCATCGATACAAAATGCTGCTCGCCGATTCCCATAATAAAGGTATCAAATTCATACTTACTAAAGATAACAGAAATCGCAACACTCTAGGTCAAAGAGGCTGTGAACATGTTGTAGCACCTTGCGTAACCGAATATACAAACTCACGGTAGGAGATGTTATGCACGTGTCATGTGCACAACAACTATGATCTGTTCCAAAAGTATGTGATGGAAATGTAAACAAATGGATCAGAGATGTAGCGCCACTTACAAATTGAGTGCTTAAACGGGTATTACTCTACACTGAATCAGGGCCCTGAATTAAGGGAGCTCTCAGTGAGCACAACCTAATTAGGGACTTTTAGTCTTATTACACCTCTCTTATTAAGCGTTCAGGGACCCTGATTCAGTGTAGTGTACCTAATACCCGCATTAAATTTTTTAATTTGAATACCCAATTTTGAATACCAAAGAATACTCAATTTAATTAACCAAAATAATCAGTGCTTATTGCATTATTTTGGTTAATTTTATAACGTCAATTTTCGTCAGTGATTTTTAAAATAACAATTAATTATTAATGTTATTTGTACAATAATATTGTTAGAAAAAGTGGTGAGATGTAAAATTAAAAAACCTTCGAAATACAGATGAATATGTTACTAATTCCGGAACAGAAGCACACAAGCGTGAAATGTGTGTGTGCTTTAGTTGAACCGGTTTTGCTTACACTTTCGTCAGATAGTTTAGGACCAGACATAATTATAGTATGTTCCATCATTCCATGTCCGAATGACAAAAAAACGCTGAATAGAGAGCGAGCCCTACTCGCGGAACTTGTGTATCTAGTCGGATAATATCCGATAAATGTCGATAGAGCTCTTCCCTAAATATCCGTCGGATATTTAGGGAGAGCTGTCCCTAAATATCCGACGGATATTTAGGGACAGCTCTATCGACATTACCGCAAACTCTGACCGTGGCCCCTGGCAACGTACAGGCAACTGAAGGAACACGAGTGAGCTAGTCAGTAAGAGTCTGACACGCCCTTCCGCTCCGTCCAGAGCGGGAGAAGTTACACGATGAAAGGGATGACGACGGGAACAGATTGTTTGCTACAAACACGACTGGGTAAGAGAGAAGAAAGCCTGTGCCATGTTACAGCAAATATGATAATGATACTGATGACTAGTACAGTCGAAAACAATATTTCTTATTTCGAGGCCTAACTAATATTACAGTTTTTCCTCGGAGATTGTAAACGATTTTTTAAATATGCGTGTGTTGTTTATACACGGCCTTGCTGGATTGTTTCAAACTAATTAAAAATTCAGCTTGTATCCCTTGTTCCGGCTAGTTGATACATTCAATGAATTGTTTGTGGAGAAACCTCAGGAATTACTCAACGATGCGCTATTCAGTTTTGAACAATAGGTATATCGTTATTCGTTCATGCCAGAGGAGGCTGCAGTTTCTTACAAACACCTCCACTTATGGATTAATAATTATGATGAGATAATGTTTCACCATTGACTAACCTAACTGCTCGGAAACTTTATTACCTTGTTTAGGTACTTAGCACACCATTTTCATCACGTAAATGACTTCTTGGTATTTCGTAAAAGCAACTTTATCTTAAATAATCGTTAACCTTATAATATTAAGAATTGAAGTCTATCAGAAATCTGATTTGCTTCAAATAGAATAAAATACTCTTTAGTAATAAGATGTTAAAAAATTCACTTTAGAAACTTTAAGAGGTGCTTTAGACCATCAAACTGAATAACTTTTATTATGGGACCAACTTTGAAATCGCGAGAAAAAAATCAGCAGTCCCATACAGTTTAGAACAGTAGATATTAAAGTTTACTATGGAGCAGAATTTTTTTTTTCGCGATTTCGTGTTTCGTCCCATAGTAAAATATTCAGTTCGATGGTCTAAAGCACCTCTTAAAGTTAATTTTTTAACACCTTATGTGGATTACAGATATATAAATGTTGAAATTTCGATCCTATAGGTATTGGTTACTTATCCCGGTAGTACGTTCCCGTGAGATAATTTCCAACCTCCACACTCCAATCTCCAATTATTAAACCAACCCTAGTAGTAGTAACAGAACAGCATTGTTTGTGTTTACAGATTACGTCCATTACTCATTGTGTTCTCGTGTTCATCACAACACGCTCACAACGCATCGGGGAAACTTGCATAATAATAAACACAATGTGTTTCCGAGAACGGCTGTGGACTGACCGGATCCCGGAACGACAGAGTCACAGAATATTCTGGGATCCGGTCTGTTCGCACCTTCCTCTTTCCAATTCCAGAGTAAAGGCTTCTTCTCAATAAGTTCGCGTTGCATTGACCTAATAGAGCTGCGCTAACTCAATACAATTTCGTTGATAAGTAGTTAGAAAATTTTTAAGGATTCTGCTAAATGCAGTTTATATCTCAACCACAGAAGAAGCCATCAAATTAATGAAAAAACCATTTGATGATTGGTCGTAAACACAAATTCACTGGTTACCTAACTCAACCACGCAATGTTAACTGCTCCATATAGCAAAGAATAAAGATACCGGTTTCGAAAATAACAACATAGTTACGCGTTCTTTCGGTCAATAAGCGGAAACTGGTTAAATAAAGTCGGTCGACGCATGACCATGTGAACCAGATGATCAGAATAATTGCTCATTAGATAGTGCATGCTAATTTTGAGGACATCTCTGAAAGGAAAACCTTGACCAATAATTTAATAGTGTGAATCCTACAGCTAGGGTGTTTGTTTCGAAATTCTGAATATATAGTGTGAGAAAACACTGATTTAATTTGGCAAGATTGCAAAAAATGATACAGAAAAACACTTCACCTTGTACAATACACAACCGTTTTTTTTAACAAGTGACATTTTTAGTATAAGACTTGGTTGTTTGGAGCGCCATTTTAAGAAAATAACTGACCATTCCCTATTGTTCACAGGTACCTCTCATATTCGTGCTATCATCAGTAAACTCATGGCGGAGCTGGACAACGAAACATCAATTACCACGCCCTAATGTGCAAGTGGCATCAGAGTCACAAGTCAAGTTCGCGCTAGAGAACAAGTACGACGATACAGGACCGGGGGCCAAGCAGCCAGATTACGCTTACAAAACGTACAAGACCCTGGAAGATGCACTAGTAGCCTTCCTAGATGACCCAGACACAAAGCTGCCAGAACACGAGAGAGAAAAAGCCATCAATAAGTTACAACAACAAGATCACTACAACACGCATCATGCAGAACTATTCCACAAGGATAAGCACTTCAAAATAGTGCAAAATCCTCAGTTTCAACATCAGAACATTCACAAAGATATATACAACTTTCCTATTGAAAAACACTTCTACGCTCAAGATAGCAAAGTTGGTTTAACAAGACCTAAAGGCTTAGATGGGAACGAACTCCGGGGGGGTTACCAAGTTGACAAGAAGTTGGAACCGTTCAAATTCCAGAAGATGCACACTGTGAAGGGTAATCCGTTGAGCTTGGCGCACTATCTGAGGGACCGCGACCTGAAGCTGGCACATGATCAGTTTGATCCACACCCTAATTACATGTTTTCGTATGGAGTTCATGTAAGTAGCTAAGTTAAATTTATAATTTAGCTTCTATTATTTATTTTATTCTCCTTTTCAATTGTGGCTTAGGATTCGCTTTGCATAAGATTGAGAAATTTATTTCTCTACAGATTGAATGATAATAAAAAGTAAGGCGAATTTCAGCCAAATCCGTTCAGCCGTTTTGCCCCAACATCCAGACAAACAGACGAACGGACCAAAATTCTAAACACTATATTTTGGGTATCAGACTCGTTCCCACACCTCGTTTTAATGAATCATTGCACTTTGCCCCACCAGGCCGCCCCACTGGTGGAGCAAAGTGGAATACCTAAAATTTTTCAGTGGAATCTGCCCCACTAGTTCGATTTGGTGGTGCAGATTCCACAAGTCTAATATCTTGGTGGATTCTGCCCCACTTGGGTTGGCATCTTAGAATTTGTGTAATTGGTAAAATATTCAATGTACAGTTTTGACTTCTTTACCATTTTATTATACGTACCTATATGTATAGATATGTCTCGCTGGTGGTGGCGTGTGTGTTGGAACATTAAGTTCCCTTCAAAATAGTTGAGCTAAATGGTGCTGATCCATGCGTCAAGTTCGTGAACGGGCGCCGTCAGTGGGGACTGGTCATCTCTTCGCTGCCACGGCTTATTTTAATTTTAGAATTGTTTATTTTTATTACGAACGCTTTTAACGTGCGCGTCTTTCTACATTGTTCTCACATGTATAATTTGAACATGAATGATGTAACCAATATTCTGATTTAAAAGAGTGTCCGTGGAGTTTCTTGCCCATTCTTCTTTCTAAGAACCTACTACGCTTGGGAATGGGCAACTAGCTTCATCTTTCTGACTGACTGACCCCTTGACAATTCAAAAGTACCTGTAATTGGTTTATTTGAAATAAATGCTTTGACTTTGAGTTTATAGATTAAAAGTCCACAGCAGCGAAGGATAAAGCTAATGAGACGCTATGCGCCTCGAATGGCCAAGATTCCCAAGTTAATGATCGTCCACATGACTCGCCTGGCGCTTACTCGTACGATTTGTTCATTTATTGTTGGTTTAGCCTGTTTGCCTATCAGAAAGTAAATATTGGGTAGTTACTCGTCAACAGGAACCTGGAAGCCTGTATCAGAGTTATCAAAGTGAATGAAATAGAATGGCTTACGGCTAAGTATGCATTTTTGCAGACTCAGGCAGTGTTGTTGGGTTTTCCTTTGAGAACTTCAGCAGCAACCCAGACGCTTTTTCTTGAAAACTGTCACAGATAAAATTTAAGATCAATACAAGTTTGTATTACAAACAGTAATTTCTCAACATTGTCGTAAAAATGCAAGTCTTCATTGAGAATAAGAAAGTTGTAAGTAGCTGGTTGCCCACGTGGGTTGCGACAGTGCGACTGTGGCCTTATTCTACCGACAATCTGACAACGATCTTTATACGCAAAAAATATGTTATGAGTTAAGTGAAATCTTGATGGCTCGCCTTTTTTTTCATATTGTGTAATTTAGTGAGATTTAGAGTGATTCTATTAATAACTGAGATTTTAAAGAAGCCTTCTTAGAATTTGTGTAAGAGTACTGATGCCCGTTTTTACTAAGACTAGGCGACACCTAAATAAATGGCTGAATAAAAGCGGAGTGCTGGACTTTTAACTTACGGCGCTGTGCCGAGCGTTGAAATTCCAACAGCGCGATTTTATTTCGGCTATCATTTAGGAATATAGTAGCCCCTCTTGGCTACTCTAATCCGTGTGTGTTAAATACCGTGATTGAAGAAGCCTGTGTCCAGCAGCAGGCTGATGATACTGATGATAGCTCCATTTTCTTTTACACCAAGCCTACTTAACATACAACTGTAATTTACCAACACCAACCGACATTTCTGCAACAACCAGTACTAAGAAATGCGTTATAATCGTTGGAGTACTTATTAACAATGCGAACGGTACTGGGGCGTGACCGTAGCTTTCCACTGGCGTCAGTTCGAACCAAGGTGTCAGGAATTTGGACACGTTTCCAGGAAGCACGGCTCATTTGTTTAGAAGTTGGTTAATGGGAGGAAGTTTTAGAAGCATTAATGTGCAAACTTGCGCTGGTAGGTACCCGTAGGTGTTTGCCACAGGGCAGTTCCCTGGCTTCTGACTTTAATCATCTAGGTACCAGGATACTCATCCTTGAATTTTTGTGGACTTAGTAAAAGTTTGCAAAGATTTAGCTTGTAGAGGAACTGTTCTTCACACTAGGCAAAATACGAGGAATTTGTCAAAAAGAGGTTCCTAGAGTGTTCTATACACACAATCACAATGATTGTAGAGCAGTGGTGGCTCAGTGGTAACGGCCCCGACTTACGAGTTGTAGGTCGTGGGTTCGAACCCAAGCAGGCGCTTTACTTTGTGTAAATAATTTCATCACCACTGCTCTCAAAACGGTGAAGGAAAACATCGTGAGGAAACCGACATGTCTTAAAACCAAAAAATTCGAAGACATGTGACACTACCAACCCGCACTGGGCCCGCGTGGTAGTTTACGGCCCACTCCCTCTCACAGAGAGGAGGCCTGTGTCCCAGCAGTGGGAACATCATTAATAGGCTGATGATGATGATGATGATGAATCACAATGATTTGTAGAACAATCTGTACTGTATATCTATCATTCTAAATGTGATGCCCAGATTTTGGCTGCTTGATAATATACGCCTAGTCTTTTCTCAACTATAAGGTGGTCGGCTTCCAGTCTAATCGGATGTAGCTGAATACCAGTATTTTACGTGGAGTGACTGTCTATCTGATCTCCACAACCCAGTAACTGGGATACGATAGGATACCCCTTTGGTAAGACTGGCAGTCAATTAATATTAGTTGTCATTTCGGCTCGATCCGACAACTTCTCCATGCCGACGAGGAAGCCAACCAGTTCAAATAACTCATCTAATGTCAAGTTCAAGTAATGAAACAGAATTACACACATAACATTGTTATAAAATAACAACTGGCATTTAATCTCGTAAAGGTACTATTACTTACATTTTGACAAGTATGTAACAAGCTCATGTCGTGATCGCGAGTAGTTCAAGGTTGACATTTAAAAACAATTGTATTGGACTGTCCTAAAAAAAAAGCCGGTACAGAATATAATATTTCAATATGGAAAACTTTTCAAAAGAAAAAAAAAGCTGAGAGGTGTCAAGGAACACCCGAATGGAACGAAGTTGTGGAATGAACCTCACAAAGACATGCCACTAATTAGTACCTGTGGTCGCTCACAGATGGCGTTATAAAAAAAAAAAAAGTGTCGTTACAACTTTTGGGCCCAATTTTTTCCGTCTAGCCCCCTTTCGCAACGCGCGAAAGGGAACTTCGTTCCAACAGGCTTTGGAAAGTGGTACTGGGTTGGAATTTCTATAGCTGCCCGGAGTCTGGATTTGTGTCCGGTTGATGACAAAGACTTACCGAGATTTAATCATAACTAGCCAAATCTGTCTATTATTGGTACAACGCGTGATTACGCGATAAGTTATGTATGTTATCTTTTCGGTTATTGTGAATGCTGTGTACTAATTCAATATGTTTGGGTATTCCCTCTTAAGTATGCATTTATTCAGTAGTCAGTACGTACTGTATCTTTGCTCTGCATCCAAATTTGTACTCGTTTACGAGTCGCCTTATTTTTGTTCAGAGTTTTGGGTCCGTGGTTAAAAACGTGCATTTAGACTCTGTGTCACATATAATCTAAAAGATTAGACAAACGATAATCTGCTTTCAATAACAATAACTATAACCGACACACGTCAAATTGGCGTGTTGTGGACAGGTCGAGGTTAGTCGTGCGGCGAATTAGGCGGTAAGGCAAAAATGATTCCAACCAAGTACCTACATAGAATCAAACCAGTTATCTATCGTGATGGCCCGTAGGTAGAAGGGAGAGAATCATATCGCACGAAGGTTCGAACCTTGCAACTTTTACCACTTTGATTCTTCAACTTGAAATTCATAAACTTTTAAGTTCGTTAGGTATTGTAAAGAAACCTAAACATAGATTAATTTTATTATGATTTGAAATCGCAGCAAGCAATCCAAAGCGTGTCACTACTCTGTTGGTAATAGAGACCTTTGCCCTTCAATGGGACTATTGTGCACAGCAGCTCGCAAAATATGGTTGTGTAACCATATTTTGCGAGCTGCTGTGCACAATTCAACAATCAAGTTCCGATTACCATAATTCTATGTCGAATCCAATATAAGCACCTAGTTTGATAACATTCTAATGGTCCTACAATCAATTCAAGATTGTTGTTACAAATCATGTTTTATTATCTTTACAAGCCTCAGGCTGTGACGTTGTCCGTGAAACTAATAGCCGTTTGTTCAATTACCACCTACATTAAGTAATTGAAAGGAAAACTGCTTTATCTAATATGATCATTTAAGTGTAAATTGTTATCTAGAGACCCTGTTATTATGGTAGCAGATGGAATCTCAAGGTAAGATAAGAATGAATTAAACACTTAATCCATAACTACTTTCGTTCTTATTTGTAAAATTTTATGAAAACCTGTAGCAGGTACACCGGATATCTATGAGGTACACAGTTATGTTTAAGTCCATAGATATCGCAGCAAGAGGGTTTAAAGAAATGAAATATAGGCTACCTGTATTCTTCTTGTGGACACTGCGAAGTTCTATGGATTATTGGATTATTCTGTAGCCTGTCGTGTCCTGAACTTGTGACCATGTTAGGGCACTGTAATCTCAATGGACTATTTCGTTGGTCTAGGGTCGCAAGCGAGGCTGCTGACTGCTGAGGACGTGGTTCTTTGGTTTTGTTCCCAGGTTCTGGAAGTCTTATTGGGGGTGTAGCGGTTACACCGCCACATACGAACTACCCTTCAAAGACAAGACGTCACACAAATCCTGCATCGCGCAATTAGAGTTTACCGCGCGAATGACATATACAATGTGGACACTACCATACAACAAAAAATTAAATTACTGGCACTACTAATGCTTAAGAGTATTTTGGAACTATCAAATAAATCCTAGCTTCGAAATAAAAAAAATAGTTTTTTAAACAAATTAAATGTAATGTATCCCCTAAGCCTATAAATTCCGTTTATCCAACTAGGCCTTGGGTGAATCCTCGGGCATACATTTCAGAATATCCACCTTAGGGTGGATTTTTGGGGTGGATAAACGGAATAGCCCGAGCCGACTATGGATTTTGCCAAGCTATAATGACTAAACTATTGAATATATTCAATAGAATTTTTGTATGCAGAATGGGAACGTCATTATGGACACACCGTTTAATTTTTTGTTGTATTGTCGTCTCCGCCTTGTATAAGACTATCCGAAATCAATCATTGGGCAGTTACCCACCAGACACGACACCCGTCTGGTCTGAGGACCTTTTTCCATTTATTTATTTATTTATTTATTTATTTATTTATTTGATTTACACGGCTTAAGAAACCAATTACATAAATCAACATGTATATGATAAGTACGAACATAACACATAAACGAATAACAACAATTAGATACAATTATTCTCACAAAAATGTAGGCACATAACAATTAAATTGGGAAATTTGTTATCAAAGAGATCACAGTCCGGGTTGGCTTCAACGAGCTTATTAAGTGCGGTCAACACGCGCGGTAGGGGAGACGCGGCACGGGCTGTTGTCCGACACGGAGGCACGCTCAGCAGTCGATGTTTTCTGCCGCGGAGATAATTATTTGGTGTGTAGAGTCGAATCAGCTCATTATGGATGTCAGGCGCATCCATCATACCCTTCCACACTTTGAGCATAACGCCTACCTGGCCACATGCCCTTCTGGTCTCCAGCGTATGATATCCTAGACATCCTAAGAGGAACTTGGTAGGATAGAGGTAGGGATAGTAACCCAAACTTCTTCTGTAAAGAAAACGCAGGAATGCTTTTTGCACTTTTTCTAGCAGGAGGGTATACTTTGCTTCGTGCGGATTCCACACAGAAGAACTAGCTTCTAGCTTGGTTCGGACAAGTGTGCTGTATAAGAGCCTTACCACATGCTCATTGCGAAAATCACGGGCATTCCGGAGAACAAACCCTAGCCTTTTAAAAGATTCTTTGGCAACTGTAGCAATGTGGTCATGAAAAGTTAGCTTCTGGTCAAATGTGACACCCAAGTCCTTCATCTTGGTTATTCTACTTATTTTCGTACCATTTATTTTGTATTCGAAATCAATTGGATGCCGCATTCGACCAAAGGTCATTACATAGCATTTGGAAGGATTGAACTCCATTTTATTTTGAACTCCCCATTCGTATATGGCGTTTACATCGTTCTGCATAGCTTCGCAATCCGATATGGTGTTGACAGCACTATACAGTTTAAGGTCATCTGCGTAAAGGAGACACTCTGCAAATTTTGCAACGGCTGGTAAGTCATTTACCATGAGTAGAAATAGCAGAGGCCCAAGTATTGACCCTTGACTTACACCAGAGCGAGTATGGTAGGGAGGAGATACGTAGATACCCAGCCTTACAAACTGCTGACGGTCACGGAGATAGTCAGCTAGCAGTCCAAGTACGCTTGGACAGAAGCCAATGGCGCTGAGTTTCTGAAGCAAGATATCATTATTAACTCTGTCGAAAGCTTTACGAAAATCAAAATAAAGCACATCCACCTGTCGCTTCTTGTCAAGATGTTTTGATATGTACTCTGTAATTATCTGCAGATTGGAATCAACCGACCTCTTGCATCTAAAACCATGCTGGCTGTTACTCAGATATTTTTCAACCTGGGAGTAAATAAGTTTATGAAGAACATTTTCGAATATCTTGGCTGGAGATGACAATATAGCGACCGGTCGATAACCTTCAACATCTGATTTATTGGCAGTCTTAGGTATGGGCGTTACTCGTGAGATTTTCCAGTGGTATGGATATCTGCCCGTTTTTAATGACAAATTAAAAATGTGACATAGAGGAGCGGAAAATAGTTCTTTGAAATGTTTCAAAATAACAGGCGGAATACTGTCAGGTCCTATGGAACTTCTGAGTTTTAATTTATCAATACCGTACTGGACATCATCGAGAGTGAATTGGAAAATATTTATGTAATTACTGTTGGACTCAGTTTCCTGATCATTGTCACATGCTGGATTTAATTGTGGTATTTCGGGCAGAAACACGCTAGCAAAAAATTTGGCAAAAGCTTCAGCAGCTGCTGCTCCTGAGAAGCAGTCGCCACTATAGCTAACACTAGGCTCAAAACCTCCTTTCGATCGTAAGCTGTTAACGTGTCGCCAAAATTCCCGTGGGTTGCTTTTAATATTATTTTCAATTCGCCTTATATACAAACTGTAGGCTTCTGCAGTACGATGCTTTAAGGAGTTCCTGAGGTTTGCAAAACTCTGGTACTCATCGCTGCAGTTGGTCCGCTTCCAGCTTGCATGTAGTTTTAGTTTTAGTTTGATATCATTAATTATTTCTGAAGTAAACCAAACTGGATATCGTTTGAAAGTGAATTTGGTACGATGTTTTTTAGGCATGCAGTCATCGAATATTTTGTAGATGTTACTATAAAATGTATTTACCGCCTCTTCAACGTCACCAGTCTGTAAAACAGGTTCCCAGGAAATTTTGGATAGGGATAGGTAAAGCTGTTCGACATCGCATTTTTTAAAATTCCAATCTTTAGCTGGATCTTTATTACTTGACTCAATGACATCCGATCCATGAGCTGATTCGACCCTTATCTCAATGTTTAACGGAGGATGATACGCGTCGGGTGGCACAAGTCCATCCACACTATTAACTACTGCGTCTTGGATGCCATCCCGGACTAATACTATATCTAACATTCCTCCGTGGCTGTTAAGGATTACATTTTTATCAACAAAACCACAAAAAGATACAAAATAGCAATAATAATTTTTAACACAAGTGGAAGCACTATTAAGATTTATGTCACCCATAATTATTATCGATCCTGTATAATTGTGAACAAAACTTTCAACCCCACAGAACCAACGCATATATTCTTCATCATCGGCACTGGGCTTTATATACACTACACATATGAGAAATGGATGACCCCGCCAGGTAAAAGATGCCCATAGATCCTCCCCACAGTCAGTCTCGTACTCTTGCTTCCTGCGCAGTGCAATAGGTGGTCGCGTCGCGAGCAAAACTCCTCCACACGGCGTATTTCTGTCACGGCGCAGAACTGTCCAGTCACCACTTTCAAGTTCAGGATCCTGAACGGAAGAGTCCAAGAATGTTTCGGAAACCGCGACGAAGTTGTAATTTGAGATGGCGAGGTTGTTACGCCACAGTGAAAGTTTGGTTTTTAGACCTCGAACATTCTGGTAGAAAGCATTGATACGACTAACCTTGTTGCACTGCATCTTTGGGGCCACGAAAGGACTGCAGTTGACTCGACGCCACTACTACACTGTTAGTGGATCCAGTAGGACGTACTGTTTTCCTGTAGTTTATCCAGGGTTTAATTCTAGCATTGACTGGCCAGACGTTAACCGAGAAACACTGGTCGTAATGATGAACCGGGACGCCGATTTTATAGGACTTATAATCTCCACGGGGTACAATCTCTTCTACCGAGGCCGTCGGACATATTTGTTTGAGATACTGGCGTACCTCTTCTACACTTGAAGCCATGTTCCATAGGTGGATGAATTTACGGGCCTCCACAGCTTTCAAGCTAATGACGGTAGGATCAGCAGTTCCACACAACGGCGCTTTACTCCGGTTGTTTCGTTTCTTCACCACCGTCCACTCCTCATTATTAACCTCTGTAGTTCCCGTCAATTCCATATTAACATTATTCTGTTCACTGTTATCAATTGCTTGGCTCTGGTGGTTCGCTATCTCTGACGTATCGATTGCTTGGCCTTTAGATGTCTCAAACTGGGTGTTCGTTAGGTTGGATTTGAGACTAGAGAATATGGCAGGTGTCTCTTTTTCTGGAACTTTTACGGCTTTTTTTATCGGTTGCGCGGTAGGAGCACTCAGTGGGCGACTTGCAGGCCCGAGTTGCATCTCACTCGCTCGGTTAAAATACATTCCAGACTTTTCATATTTATCTAGTCTTGTGTTTAGTTGTTCTACCTGAACAGCATATCTTTCCAACTTTAATTCATGACTACTCACCAAGGATAATGCTCTGGTTAACAGGGCCTTCAATGTTGCCATCTCAGACCGCAGAGCAGAC
This sequence comes from Conistra vaccinii, assembly GCA_948150665.1. Classification (NCBI taxonomy): domain Eukaryota; kingdom Metazoa; phylum Arthropoda; class Insecta; order Lepidoptera; family Noctuidae; genus Conistra; species Conistra vaccinii. The sequence goes on from OX411328.1 coordinate 1,220,685, forward strand.
ATAGCGACGGTATGATCGTTGTTTTCGACTTCCGAGTCAATGAAAGAACTACTGAGCGCTTGAGTCTTTGTCCTTCTCAGTGTTACGTTTGGATCCACCCGATTATAGCCAACAGGGGTGGAACTATTATCTCCACATCTTTTCACGGCACTGATACATTCGGGGCAGACCCATAAATTCCATAATTCCATAGAGGATGAGTGAACTTTACACCTCCTCATATCTCTAAAGGGGTTTCACTAGGAAGTTTTCTAGTTAGTAGCACATAGTAGCCAGGAGTCTGGATTTTCCCGCGTTCGTTGACAAAATAGGTTCACCTTCTATTACATGGGACTTTTACACTATCCTTTCGGGAATACAAACATGATATTATATAACATAACATCACGCCTTGTTTCCTCGAAGGGTTGGACAGAGGTGTACCTACCTATAGTACACCCACATTTCGCCAGTTATGTTTTAAGTCCCATGTAATAGCGCTGCTTCTGAGAAATTCCAGATAGAAAAACCCAACGAGACTTTGCCCGACCTGGGAATCGAACCAAAAACCTCATGGTCAGCAGTAGTGCTTGCGAACACTATGCCAACGAGGCAATCAGTCAACATGATAATATTAATGTTATGTAATCTCATTATTACATGAATGTTTACCTACATCAGGCATCTGTCTCTACGAATAATAATAATTCGAACACATTTAATTATTCTCTCAGACACCAACACGGAACTGGAGCATATTTTTTACATAACCATTGACCGGTGTTTACTTGTTGCTTGCTCATTCAACTTTTTCCTGACTGTGACCAAAGGAAATAAATTAGTTTGACAGTTTATGCATCCGTGTACGACATTTAATAGGCAGGCAAATGACTGGCACTCCGCACTGGGCCCGCGCGCCCACTCCCTCTCACAGAGAGGAGGCCTGTGTCTCAGTAGTGGGAAAATTAGGCTTATGTATGTTACATAAATGGTATATATGACATAAAAGATCATGCGCCATTGTGTTTCTATCCTAACTAATATTATAAAAGCGACAGTGAGATTGTTTGTTACGCTTTCACGTTAAAACGGCTGAACAGATTTGGATGAAAATTGGCACATGGGTAGACCATGACCTGGATTAAGACATAGGATACTTTTTATCCCGATATTCTGACGGGATCGAGACTTATGCGGGTGAAACCGCGGGGCGTAGATAGTAGTTAATATCTGTCAAATAAGCTAAAATTAAAAACAACCACAAGGAATAACTTTTACATTCTCAAACATCTTTACAAATATAGAATGGGCTAAGACGGTTTTCAAAATCACCCTATAAATTATTACGAATTCGAGATTCAGGTACTTAGTGGTAAAATGATTTTCAATTTTTGAGTCACCATTTTTAGGGAACAAAATGCTGACTGTTCAAAAATGAGCGTGCCTGCATGTAGCCAAAAATAAATTTTTTGTCCGTCAAGTAGAATATTATCTTTTTTTACGTAATCAAAAGATTACGGCAATACATTGAGTATACAATACGTTAAAATGTAGTATGACGTCACTCCTCGGTAGATTTTATACTGACTTGTGACGTAGCGAGCCCCCACTCCCCAACTTTAATGCGTTTTATCTAAACCATTTTTTATTAATATGATAAAGCAAAAAATACGTGTTTTATATTTTTTTTCTCCAGTCATCCCTATTCCTTTGAACCGATTTTTTCAGTTTCAAACACTTTTTATCAGCAAAATTCTATTTCGGTGTCACATAACACTTTAGCAAGCTTACCATACAATGAGCTCTTACCATATAGATTAGTTCCTTACCTGGTAAGAGCTGGCAAATAGTCTTAGTTCTAGTTCAAATGGTTGTTTTTGTACGTAACAGTGACATTGCTTCACTTTCACGCGACAAGCGACGCATTCTAGATACAACACTTTCTCTGATGGCTGCTGTGAATATTATCCAAGTTAACTAACTTCTACAGTACAGTCGACCTCGTAAGAGCTTTACCAGGTTATGATTACACTGACACTTACGCGTCATTTTATTTTAATTAACCCAACAATAATTGTTAACAATGTTACAATCTTAACTATAATATTATAAATGTAAAAGTAAGTTTGTTTGTTTATTAGTTACGCTTTTGTGCTAAAGCGGCTGAACAGATTTGGATGAAATTTGGGGCATGGGACCTGGGTTAGGACAGGATACTATTTATCACGGTATAGTACGTTCCCGTGGTTTAATTTCCGTCATCCACGCTGCCGAAACCGCGGGCAGCTAGTTTTAAATAATGTTTTACGAAAATCTAAAGTAAGACATAGAGAAACTATAATAATAACAATTGTAACATCTTGCACACTGTTGTAACCTATGTTTACAAATAAAGAATATTGATTGATTGTACAATTTTTTATAGGTTAGCACTGTACCATAAAATTAATAACTAAGTAGGAAAACAAAAGGAACAAGTTTTTTCATAACACGACATGCTATATTTGTCTTTGTGAAATTATGACAGTTAGATAGTCACTTTAGAGAAGTTTACTGAGACTTTTTGTCAAAAGTGGTAAAGAAATTACAAGGTTGACTATACCAACATACTTGGTACTAGGTACCTTCCTACTTGTAGACAATGAGATTATAGTTTTTTAATAAAAAAAGCAAGTGAACAAGATCATTCTTCTCTTCCTGATTTAGGTGTTTTGTATGTGTTATTAACTGTGGCAACACTAATTTGTATTATTAATTTTATTTATTACATACTTCTCCGTATACGTTCGTTGGTACAATTGACTACTATAAAATGTTGAAAAATAAAAGTATTTTAGATTCGTCATAATTTTATTCACAGATGCAAGTTATTTAACATAACCTTACCGTAAATTCGCATTAAAAACGCCTCATAATATAATACCGACTAATTTCCAAATTAAAGAGCCTTATAATTATAAATAATTAATAGCTCTACAATTTATCTTCTAGTGCAATCTTGAGAGAGCTGTCAAAACGCAAGGACTTTTCGTAGAAAAAAATACCAACTATATATTATTATAAACAAATTATGTAGCTTAGTTCTACATAATTAGTATCCATTTAAGAACTTAATATGTAAGGAACTGCGCATAATACGCAAGCTAATTACAGGTTCGATTCTCAGTTTGGCAATGATATTGAGAAACTTCGCATGTGTTTAAGACTGACGAAAGACTGACAATAAAAATACATAAACTAGAGTGAGAGTGGGCTTCATTAAGCCTAGATTCACAAACGCGAACATTATAAATTTCACAGAATCCATTGCCTCTTCAACACTGATTGCTAAAATCTTTCTCAATACATTACCGTCAATGTATCTCGTGCAATAAGAATGCGGTCGGAATTAATTGCCGTAGTAGGAAGTAAAGCGAAGGTGTGGTCTGTTACGTAACGAGGTATACTCGACTTTCGTAAGGTTACGCGTAGCGGTGACGGACCAAGGATACCGTGTTTTTGCATAATAACGTTTATAAAAAAAGAAAATTACCTACCTAATTGCTAAGCAGTTCTTTTTTAATAACTATTTTGTGCAAATTACGACGGAAAAATCCGATAATTTACATTTTGATTATGACTCTCCTCTTCTTGGTAGACTCTGCAGTTTACACCCTGTAATTAAAAAGCAACATATATACAATCATTATTATGTACTTCGCAATGCGTTAATTAGACAACAGACAGTGCTTACCTACTTACAATTACTTTTAATGAAGTAACTAGGTAGTTTACGGAATAACAACCAATTTTTTTTACCAATTTCGACCAGAATAAACAACAGTTACACAATTTTTAATGATATTAAAAATCAAAAATCAAATGTGATGATCATTAAAAATTACAACATTAGGTAGGTACTTACCTAGTGTTGTAATTTTTTTAATTCGCTGTAGGTAGGTACTGCGAATTTTATTGCCTTGCAATTATTACTAGAAGGGATAATTTTATATAAGTAAAGGCATTAAAAAAATGTGAGTACCTAAGTAGTTATTAACATTCCTCGGAAATAAAAACCAAACAGCAGGTCCAAAAGAAAAAAAACAATTGCAACATTATTTTATCAGCATAGTGTTATACCACAGACAGTTAATAGGTACTGACTGGAATAATCAAGGATAAAACAACTATTTCAAGTTCGCAAAAAATACCCAATCACTATGGGCAATAAGGAACTCGGAACAATTACCTAAGTACCCCGTATCGGCCGTATCAAACGCATATCTGCGCTCTTGACCTTGGTCAGTCGGGTATACACACGTGAATGCGTGTACGCAGCGAACTTACTTTTAACTTGTAACCTTGTACTTGTCCGTCACACCTCCGTATGTGTTACTATTGAAAAATAAGCCTTATTGTGAGAGGACAAAGTTTGTTTTGATTTGTGCTCAGTTCAGAATTAGATGAAACATGGAGCTTTTCTAAAATTACGCTTAAAGCAACCGAATTAAGTTTAATTTTGTTTGTTCGGTATATGGATTTGCAAAACCTTCAGTAAAGAAATTTTATTGCGATTTTTAAGGCAAACTTTAATTAAAACATTTTTTAATGGTTTTTAATAATACATACTTATGTTCATGCCATTGGTGGTCGTAATGTAATTATGTAAATAAACTAAGTTTAAACTGTATTTTTTCGCGAATTTTCAAAGGAAATTAAGCAAGTAGGTACCTACTATTTCTTAGAATTAATTTGTCGATGTACGAATAGAAATGGAAGAAAATATTTACGTAATCTAAATCAAGTAATTCTAGAAGTCTATTCCTATACTACTTGTAATATAAATAGGTTCTTCGTAAAATCTTTGAAAATTAATAATAAAGTATATATAAATAAATAAATAAATGAATGTGCTTGTGTCGCTAGTCGCTACATATTCGTACCAAATAGTTGGGCACAGTTTTTAGAAATAAAATAAATATTGCGCATCTTCAACAAAATGCATTTCCTACGCTTCGTAGAGCTAACGCTACGCCACGTAGCGTATTCGCTACGCGGCGTAGCGTGAGCTCTACGAACTACGAACGTCAAAATGACGCAATCAGCATCTAGTGCATCTACTGAGCTCAAACAATATCAAAGTACCATCGACACGTAAAGTTGAAGAAGACGTCAAAATGTTTAAAAGAGATTAGCTTTCTAATAGTCCTCAGAAAGTCGTGAGTGCCGGCCGTGACAAAAAAATAAAGAATAACTAATCCATTTTAAGACATCATAAACTCTAAAATGAAACAGCCCATTCAAAGCCTAACCTTGAAATTGCCACACCCAAAGCCTTTTAAGAATAAGTCTTTGTCTAAATGGTAATAGGTACAGAGAAGCGGCAAATTACTCTATCACGACTCAATGACGCTTAGGCAGGATTATGAACTTATATCTCAAATATAAACTAGGAAATTAATTTGCATAGTTATTGTTACAAGGTTACACGAATTTTTAATTAGTTTCAAAGATTTCCTATATGTTTAGTCTAATTTAATTTTCAATAGAACAAAAGTATTGCAGCGTGTCGGTTTACAGACAACGGCACATACAAAGTAACAATATTTTGACAGCGCCTAATTTCGTAGCAATAAGAGAGGTTTTGCCGAAAGATTCTGGAGTGGTGACGTGCGGGTACCGGATGGCGTAGCGTCGGCAGGCCTCCTACAAGGTGGACCGATGACCTTGTGAAGTCCGCAGGAATCCCCTGGATGCAGGAACCACAGAACTGGCCGATGTGGCAATGCTTGGGGGAGGCCTATGTCCAACAGTGGACGTCTTTGGGCTGAAATGTTGATAATGATGAAGGGTTGTTTTCGTAGTTCAAGTATGTAGTAGTCTCACTATAAATTAGACAGCTCTGCAAATGTTATACCGACCGGTACGTATCGGAATGAAACGATTCCGAAATCAGAATATTCCGGATCTATGTTGTAGCCTTGCAGGACTTAAGCATTGCAATTAAAATTTGACATTAAGTAATAATAACACCTGCCTATTGCACATTACTTTAACACCCTATTATTACAGTTTGAATACAATTGGCTAGATTAAAGTGCCTATTTATCGGCTCTAGTACCCAAATAAGCACTTTATACTAGCACGATTTTGAACTTAATATATCTTGTTGAACTCATACAACGGACGTGTGCAGTTAGAACAAAAGAGGAAGGTTATCTTAAGACCCATTGATTTAAAGTTGCCGTTAAATGTCAGTCGTAAAACGTGGTATTTACTAGAGAGGTAATCTTGACATGAAAATTGGGTACGTTTTACTATAATAATTTAGTCATGGGACTTGCGAGCGCAGAATCATAATCAGCACAGAATTCAAAACTTTTTAGTAACATTTTATTGACAGGATTTTAGGATCCGAAACACCGCTGCTGTTACCACTGAGCCACAATGGTTAAACTTTTTGTTAGGCCTTAATTATTATTATTAGCTATAATTTATTTATATATGTCTACATATCTCGGGACCCTGGGGTCCCGGACCTTTGGAAGGCGTACGAGGGGCAACGCCAAAGCCAACTCGCAGAGGCCCGTTAGACGTGCTTAATGAAATGAGGCACCAACCGGCGATTATCCCTGTATGCACTATGCAAGTGCACCCAAGGACAACCCCCGGTTGGTGTAGGACTATTGCAGGAAATGGAAACAAATTTAATGGACTATGGGTTTGGGTGGCTAAAGTTGACCGGTAACCTGGAACTATGGGAGGACTATGGCCCCCGCCTGATCGATGTTTTATATGTACACAGATAAAATGGCAGGGGGTGACTTGCACACACAATAATGGGCCCCCGAAAACTGTCGCTAGCACATATTATTATTATTAGCTCAGCTATTATTATTATTTAAGTTCAGTCGAACAAGTGCAGTTGATATTGCACAGAGAGCACGACAAGAGGTGAGGCATCATTTGTGGCTCCACAGTCGCATTGTGGCTCATCAAAGTACCCCCATATGACTTTATGAGGCCTTTGCGAGGCCTTCGATAGCTCTGTCGAAGTGGCCAAATTCTGGTCGAAACTTATTTAAAAAATTAAAAGTCATTTATTAAAACCATGCTGAATAACAGCACTTTACACGTCAAAATTACATAAGACAGTCCCCCGGCACGCCCGCCCTTCACCACTTCCTAGTGCTTTATCTGGGAAGAAGAAGTGACGCAACAAACTTCCCAGCTGCACTGCTGTCTGTTTATGTAGAAAAACTTGATTATTTACAATAATAATTCTGCAAAATAATTTGCATTACGCAACACAAAACATTAAATTAAATTATTTACATTTAAATGGAAACATCGATACGACGAAGATGACTTCGAACAAGCTATTTCGGGTACAGAGAGTTTAATTTTAACTACTTTTAAACTGTGTGTGCAGAGTAGTCAAGTACTTTGTATCACTCTCTTAAGTATGCCATAAGCGAAAGATTTATCCCGAACACAATAAAAATAATATTGGCAGTAGAAAGATGAATATTATGCCAGCATAAGTACCAAATAGCTTTCTGGACTATACATGTCTATAAAAAGCAGGAAAACTACAATTTTCCAATCAATTACTTTAACCATAATTTTCTTTAATTCCAGGACAAAACCACAGGCGATTCGAAAACTGCGCAGGAGAGTCGAGACGGCGGCAACGTGCACGGTTTCTACAGCTTCTTAGATTCAGACGGGAAGACGCGTACAGTCCACTACACTGCCGACGACCTGCAAGGATTCAGGGCCAGCGTGCAGAAAACTTAGAATATTAGTTACTTTACCCTGCGTCCTAACCGAAAGCGACTGTCGCGCAAATAAGCGATTACTTGATTGTTTATCTGAAAAATTACGCACATACGCGGATTGATTGATCGTGTGAGTGTCATATTTGTACGAAAGAGTGTTACGAACGCGTACTCACCCGTCGATCGCTTTTGGTTAGGACGCTGCCTTAGAATAGTGGCAATGGTACTTTAAAAATATTGAGTGTCATGTTTGGAATTCTACCCCATAAAAGTTAATTCGTGGCTACTTTGAGAGTAACCACCAATTAATTGCCATTTTTTTAAGGAAATCTTCAGGGTATAACCTTCCATTTGGAAAGAACAAAGATGTACCTATCTATGTGCTTTTGATTTCTTGACTCGGACCTTTTGGTGAAAGGACAACTGAATATTGTAAGGCTGTGGCTACAACTGTATTGCTGTATCCAAACTACTTTAAGTTTGATGACTAGTTTACGACAGAGCACGAACATAGTATAATACCATTTTAAAATTAAAAAATCAGTTTCAATTTAAGTAACATGACTCATCGATACATTTAAAGTTCCATCGCTAACATAATACCAAGGATAGACTGTGCTGTTCAAAATTGTTCTGGAAAAAAGGGAACCGTCCATTTTCTTCTTCTCATGCAACAACGAAAGTTGTTGTGTTTTGTGACCAGTGCAACCAATGTGTTTTGTGAGTTTCTTGAGATCCCCGTGGCGTAATGAAACTGCAGCAGGTTTTCTTTGGCAATCAAATGCAACTGGAGGTCATTCTAGTGAATCAGAGTACCTTATAAATACTAGCTACCCACCCCTGCTTCGCACGGGTGCAATGTACTGATGTGGCGACACGTCGACACATTCAGATTTCTGTGCTTTATCTAAATCAAATATAAATATAATTAATTATACACATAAACCTTCCGGAATAAATTCACAAAATTATGTTGAAAATGGCGTTAAAAACTATTGTGTAGTTACGAAGAAATAAGCGGTCACACAGAAGACACGAAAAACGACTTTATTTTAAATAAAGGCTGTGACTACTGACTTACTGTGTATTGTTTTATGGTTGGTATAAAGAAAGAAGAAGAAAGAAAATAAGTTTATTTGCGATAAACATGACACAAACACATAACACAAAACAGAAAGAACAAGTTGGGCGAAAATATGCGTCACATCGATGCAAAACGACCATTGCTCAGCATAATGCTGTGACCCTATGAGAGACAGAACCCCAACGCTGGTTTTCAGAGACAGCCGGCGTTGACGTTATGACGTCGACCGGTGCAGTAATAATATTATTGTCTCGTTGTTCTCACCCCACATATTATTTGAATCAGTCATTATGCTGTGTATAAATATTTAAAAATGTTTAATAATAACTCTATACATTTATGTAGTGAATATCGTTACGATGTTGATTTCATAACATCTTGATTGTCTCTTTAGTATTTGGTATGGAAAAATATAAACATACAAGCTTTCGCCCACGGCTTCGCTCGCGTGGAGGCTTGGAATTATCTCACGGAAACATAACACCGGAATAAAATGTATACTATGTGTTAATCCAGGTTATAAACTATCTACGTGCCCTAATTCGTTCAGTCGTTTTTATGTGATGGAGTAGCTAACATCCAAACATCCAAACTTTCACATTTTCACAATAGGTATTCAGTAAGATTTCAGAAGTGAAGTATTCATGTGACGAAATGACTGCTGTACCTACGCTACGATCCTGAGTTCGTTGATTCGGTGCCCGGGTCGGGCAAACAGTTCTATGTAAGGTTTTCCATTAGAACATTCTTATTCTCAGTCTCAGCTTGGAGTCTGGCTTTGTGCCCGTTTCAGTCCTTGTGTTGATAACTAATGTGCCATGAAACTATTTATTTTTGAAGTGACAGAATACGTTTGAACCGCAGTACCAACCGTAAAAATAATACACCTAGCACCTAGCGTCTGACGTTTCATAAGTGCCTTGTAGGTTTATCTATACTAATATTATAAAGCACTGGTGTGAGTACTATGTACTAAAGAGCTACCATTCACCGGGTAATATGTCTTTCATTGACTTGAATGTGCCCTGGCGGCTGTGAGTATGTCATGCTCACTCAGATGTCTCGCTGATGGTGGCGCGTGTGTTGGATCATTTAGCTCCCTTCAAAATGGTTGAGCTGAATGGTGCTAATCCATGTGTCATGTTCGTGAACGGGCGCCGTCAGTTGTGACTGGTCATCTCTTAGCTGCCATGGCTTATTTTAATTAATTTAAATTTTTGAATTGTTCTTTATTTTTATCTTTTTATTACGGACGCTTTTAACGTGCACGTCTTTTTACATTGTTCTCACATGTATAATTTCAAATTGAATAATGTAACCAATTTTATGTAACAATTTTTTTTTAAAAGAGTTTCCGTGGAGTTTCTTGCCCGTTCTTCTCCATAGGTACCTACTACGTTTTGGAATGGGCAACTAGCTTCATATTTCTGACTGACTGACTCCTTGACAATTCAAAAGTGCCTGTACATGGTTTAATTGAAATAAATGCTTTGAGTTTGAGTTTGAGTTTGAAAGAGGAAAGATTTTTTTATTTGTTTGTACCGAATAGGCTCCGAAACTACTGATCCGATTTGAAGAATTCTTTCAGTGTTAGATAGCCCATTTAACGAGTAAGGCTATAGGCTATATATCATCACGCTAAGACCAATAGGAGCGGAGTACCAATGAAGAATGTTTCAAAATCGGGGGTTTTTTTTAGCGTTAGGCCAAAGTAACTATTCCACGCGGACGAAGTCGCGGGCAGAAGCTCTAGTGTGAAATAAAATATTTTTAATTTGACATAGAACAAATAGATCAGAAAACGTACCCGTAAATACCATTTTATAGCGCCCATTACAAATTGAGTGCTATGATTTGATTATTCGAAATTCAATTTTTTTATAATGATTTTCATTTGACAAGAAGTTAGTTTTATGGCCTCAATTTTCATCCATGCTTTTTCAATTACGATTTAATTATTGTATTATTTATTTATTACAAAATGGTAATGGTCCACTGCAGGGCAAAAGCCTCCTGATACTCTCTTTCCACTTCACTCTGTCTAGGGCTACTAAGGACCAGTCCTTATCAAAGGGAGCCAACTCATCCCGCATTCACCCTCTGGGCTTCCTGACACATCGTTTGCCTTTAAGATAAATATTGTTGGAAAAAGAGATGAGATATTAAGTTGAAACTTTCTAAATACGGATGCATGTGAAATGAGTGATTGCGTAAGAATTTAACCTAAGCCGGGTTCGTTTACACGTTCATCAGATGCTTTCAGAACGGACTATATTATTATCTCTCAAATGAGAACTATTTACTTCTAGCCTTCGCATTGCATTGTCCCAGAAACTAGGTATTTAATGTTTTTGTATAGCGCAGTCTATCCCGGTCTCTTCGCATGTAAATATTGTATTTATATTTTATTCTGTTGTGTATACCTCATTTTTTTATGAACTCGATTTAATTTAAATAAACTGACTTTATATGATTACACTTGCATTGCTTTTTGTTTATTCCACATGCCTCTCTATCCTTGTCTTAGATCCTTTTCAGTATGTTCCCAAGATAAAATGGAATAACGAATAAAGCACTACATTGATAAAAAAAATCAGCCATATCTACACAACGTCGTCATGCGAACGCCTTATAAAAAGTAACAAGCAATAATAAAGGTCAGCGTAAGAAATAACGACGCCTTTTCAAAATATCACAGCAACATAGATTGAAGTTAGGGTTTGCTATAGTACAACTCATTATTATCTGCACTGAAACTAAGTATGTATTCGACTTCAAAATGGTGTGCTGTTCCAAGGGTATAGTATACAGGGTTATTGGTTAGGTATACCTACGTCGGCAATATGTTAAGGGGATGTAGGAGAGGTCATTTGCAACCAATTGACCCCTGATGAACTGATGAAATGTCAACCATTTTCGAGTAATTTGACATTTTATAACTTGAAATTAATGAAATAAAATGTCAAATGACTCGAAAATTGCTGATATTTGCACAAAGGGGTAATTTTGTTGTAAATGACCTCTTATACATAGAAGACGACGTATAACCCTGTATATTTTTTTGTGTAGAATTAGAAATAAAGAGTGGGTGACTTCCCTCACCGACCTTAATCCTCAACGTAGAATTTGGCAGTTTAGTTATGACCTTTTTCGACTCTTCTAAATGACTCAATTAGCGCCTCAATACCTCAAGGAAGTGTAATCGGATGTCTCTTATTTCTGGTTTATGTCAATGACTTGCCAAAAACCATAGAGGGACCATGTGTTTTATTCGCAGATGACATCTCTCTTCTAGTCTCATGTCAGAACAACCTAAATTTAAATGAAGAACTACACTCAATCCTCACCAAAACTATCACCTGGATGAGCGCACACAACCTTGAAATTAACTATTCTAAAACTAAACTGATTACCTTCCATCCCCATCAAAAAACACCTCTAAATATAGATTTTACTTTTAATGGTTCAAAACTAGAAGTTGTAAAAGAATTTACCTTACTTGGATTAGATTTAGACACTCATATAAACTGGAAAACTCACATACAAAAACTTAGATCGAAAATTTCAAGTTTTTCATACGCTCTCCGTGAAATTAAAAAAACCACCGATCTTCAAACAGCACTCACCACCTACTACGCGTATGCTTATGCATGGCTGAGCTACGGCGTTACCCTTTGGGGAAACAGCACGGATGTGCCAACACTATTTACACTCCAAAAGAAATTAGTCAGGATCATAGTAAACAACGAACAAACTGACAGCTGTAAACCTCACTTTCAAAATTATAATATTTTAACCCTCCCCAGTATATACATATTAGAGACATGCAAATTTGTTCGTAAAAATCAAGAATTTTATACAAAACGCGAAGACATACAATCACGCTACACACTTCGACATAAATCTAGACTAAACATTCCAACTTCTCGGCTAAAAATACATTCTACAAGTCCATATGTAATGTCAATAAAAATATACAATAAACTACCGGAATTAATAAAAAAAGAAGAAAAACTGAATATATTTATAAAAAAACTAAAACTATTTCTAATAAAAAAATGCTATTATAGTTTAAACGAATATTTCAACGATAAATAAAATATAAGTATATTAAGTATTGAGTAAACTATTTATGTAAAATAAAAAGAATTAAAAATAACCTAATATAATACCAAATATTAGATTTAGTTCAAAAGACTGATGATAATCAAGTTTTTTCAAAGCTTCCTCTCTCCTACTATTTTGCTGTGCCCGACAGGGTCCATAATGATCACATATAATTTTAACTTACCACCTAAGTACACATTGTGGAATGCAAATAAAGTATTGAGTATTGAGTATTGACTTTCCTACTATAAAGCAATAATTTGACACACTAGCTGGACGAAACACCCGCTCGGGTCATCGCACATCAAGCTACCTGTCACAATTGTTTAAAAAAAGTTTAAAAGGACGTTTAAACGCATTACGGCTACCGATTCAAAGATTATGCTATTGTTGTGGCTAATATTGTTAGTTTAAGCTCCACGGATTATTCGCCATTGATACTCTTTTTGTGAGCCCCATAACATGTCTGTCAAAGATACACATCTTTTGAACAGGGTGACACTTGACAAGTTTGGTCAAATATTTTTTTGAATTTTATTTTGTGTCGATTTCTTATCTGAGTTTCGGTTTTGAGTTGAGCAGATTATTAAATGTGTCAGTCGAAATGTTAAAGGCTCTTTTCAGACACTCTTTTTATTTATTTAAAGAAATATTACCTTGTTTTAGTTAGAATTCACGTATAGCTGATTTATAGCATTCAATTATAGCTGAGCCATGGGATTCTTCTGGGTTCGATTCCCAAGTCGGGAAAAATGTCATTGGTTTTTCCGTTAGGAATTTATCTTCGTACAATGGTGACCTGCGGCTGCGAGTTACAGTAAAGAAGTAAGTTATTGAGATGACCTTCTTATTTTCATCTTTATGAGTCACTCCCCCCTATGAGGAAAATGTCCTGCTTACCCAAAACCCCACAAACCAATACCTACGTGCACGATAACAATTGGATAGGAATTGCGTAGACGCCGGCGGTAACATATAGTCAAAAACATAAAATGTAACCGTATCTTTTGCTAAAATCAAAAGAAATATCATCAATGCTACCATGATACGCAAGGCTGATAGCTTTAATTGAAAATATAACGGTTTTAGGAATGGCGATTCCGTATATTGGAGTTTTGAAGCACAATTTGCAGACTAGGCTAGGAATGTGAAAAAATATGACCACTTTTATTGACAGACTTGCTCGGTCTCTAAACACTCACTCTTTGAAATTCCTTTAAATTCTCCCATAAATGTTACATAACCACGTCATTCCCTTTTCCATTACGAAATGCATGCATTGAATCCTCTGGAAAGATATTGAATGCATGCTACTAAGAACTTTAAAGATATTATTGAAACTCTGGCCAAAATACTGACTTGTAAACTTTGTCTACGGACTTGTATGAATGTGGTCAAACTAGGACGAATAAATAAAAACTCCCGTGCGGGATTCGCCTCAGTGTGGCCAGAGCTTTATTGGTATTAGATGAGCAACGACCCTTCTTTTAGCTATCCTGCAATTTGGTGACATACACAGATAATAAATGAAGGCATAGAGCTGGGTTTCAGGTGTCTACTCTAGAATCTGTCCCCGTAACATTGTAATTAAACAATTACCAAGGAATTCTAAAACAAAAGCAGCGTAAAATTGATTAATTGCTAATACATTATGATAGCAGTGGCAGTTGGTATCGCTGATAAAAGGCTTACAACGACCGAGTTATATGCGGCGCGATAGCTGCAATGATTTCTGATTAACCGTGTCATGGTTACGCAAGAAATGGCTGGATTTACACTTTATGAGACAATTTAAAAAAAATATGAGAATGTGGTGAGCTCTTAGTGAAAGAGTTCATGCAGAACACCAACCTACAAACTCAAACTCATAGCTTTATTTCAATTAAAACAAATTACAAGCTCTCAGTCAGAAAGATGTAGCTGCCCATTCCAAAGCGTAGTAGGAAGAAGATAAGAGAAGAACGGGCATGAAACTCCATAGCCACTATTTTAAATCAAAATATTGTATTTATTACATTATTGATTACAAAGCAGCAGTAGTTTTGTACAATTAAAGTCGCTGAACTCAACTTGACTAACTGAAGCTTGACTCAATGAAATACACTTTGTTTATTATTTGTGGGATGTTGCTTAGACAAATATCACTCATGAACTCAAAACTCAAATAACTCTTCACATTTGCAATACTGTTTTTAACAGGCGCTCAGCAAATTGGTTTTCAACATACATTAAAAATAAATAAATAAATAAAATAACTTTTATTTCAGACAACTTAGTCCATATTAGGTAGGAAGTACAATATAATAGGTATTATTTTAAACATTCTTAATAAGTAGGTAACAAAAACAAAAAAACAATGAGATCTTGACTTAAGGCACCATTGACTATTATAGAACTGCACAAAACAAATCACAGGGACAGTACAGTATGACACTACATTGACATCATGTTCCCCGGCCGATTCATCGAGTTACACCACTGACGTGCAGCTCGGTGAACCGCCCGAAGATCATGCTGTCAAGTCGTGCTGCAAACACCAACATTAAGGTGTTAGGGCTTTTCCATAGCCTGTGTACGACAGAGGCCACTTTCTTCCTTATTACTGCATAGAAATCACATGTATTGGCGTGAAAAAACATACCAGAGGCACTACAGTACCTAGGAAGCTTCAGCAACGCTCTGAACGCGTTGTTATATTGAATACGTAACGCGTTATAAGCTTTCTGAGTAAAGTTAACCCACAGGCTGCTGGTATAAAAAGTTTGACAGAAGGCCTTGAACAAAGTGACTTTAACATCTACTGAGCACTTAGCAAACCTGCGAGCCAACATGTTTCCCCTTACAGCTAACGCCCTACGTTCTCTTTCAATATCCATATCATCTTTCAGATCCTCGGTGACTATATGACCTAAGTACTTAAAAGTCTTGACTCTTGATAAGGCCGAACCACCAAGCATCACCGGAGGAACATAGTGGTTAAAGGTACTTGAAAAAAAATCGAGACCATTATATACAATGTGGAGACTACCATACAACAAAAAATTAAAATACTGGTACTACTGATGCTCAAGAGTATTTTGGAACTGTCAAATAAACCCTAGCTTCGAAAAAAAAAACAAGTTTTTCAAACAAATTAAATGTAATGTATGGCCGGATCCACCCTAAGCATATAAATTCCGTTTACCCAACTAGGCCTTGGGTGAATTCTCGGGCATACATTTCAGAATATCCACCTTAGGGTGGATTTTTGGGGTGGATAACTGAAATAGCCCGAGCCGACTATGGATTTTGCCGAGCTATAATGACTAAACTATTGAATATATTCAATTGAATTTTCGTATACAGAATGGGAACGTCATTATGGACACACCGTTTAATTTATTGTTGTATTGTCGTCTCCACCTTGTATAAGACACTGGTGATCGCGGTCTACAATCGGAAGGAGTGTGCCATCAACCCTTTGAACGTCAAATGGTCAAACGCTGTTCGAAAAAAAACCTTCGTCCCCATTTTTTAATGTCTTAATTCCCCAAAGTGCGTCCTATTCTCCGAAGTTCTCACGTCCAGTGTCCACTGCAGCACAGCGTGGAGAAAGGGTGTATTCTGTACATAAGAACAGTGTTGTTACATGTATGGTGGAGGCACAGAATACTTACTTATGGTGGAGGCGTCCCGGCGAGCTGTCACAACAACACGGCCTGTCGCGCGTCAGCGGATGTGCCGGGATACTCAAAGTTATAAAACTAAAAATAAAAAAAAATTGCTAGGAAGTCCAATAAATATTAGTTATTGATGACCCGAACCAATTATTTGTCACTTACTTTTTCCTCTTAATCCATCTACAGCGTAGCGTAGCAAAGACATGATAACTCATCAGATCTTTTATCTCATGGGTTTTTTTTTTTTATTACTTTGAAATAATAAACAATTCAGAGGATGGTACTTTGTCGACCTAAAAGATCCTGATACTCTTTTCTTTCAAAAGCTACAACAGTTTGGGGATAATTACCTACACATAAATGTGACATAATTACTTATCGAGTGCGCTCTATACTCATTCTCAAATCTCAATCGAACAGTTATTTATTTTGAAGTCTTAGAAGGTTTACTTACATACCTACATAATGTCTAATGAATTCAAATTTCGGTCTAACTCAATAAAAGTACTGTGCCTTCAATTCTTTATAAATATATAGTTGTGTACCACTGCCAAACTTTGAGCACCTCTGTACGTGCCGTCAATCGTTCAATGATTCGGAACGGCATCTTGTTTTTTTCGGAGCCGGGTCGGTGTCACGGCACGGCAGGTAGAAACTCAGACGTACACGATACAATATTGACATCAACCTGTAGGTTTCGTTCACTCTGAGAGGACCTTCGTTTCGCATTAGGTAGGAGGCATATCAGATAAGATTATCAGCACCCTTGCTTAAGTAGGTCCTTCGAATAAACAACATTGGAGAGTTACGAATTCAAGTTTCACTATTGGTGGAAACCTTAACTCATCATAAAATTCAAATTTAAAATATTTTATTTCACATAAACCTACATGTGCCCATGTAGGTTTATGTGAAATAAAATATTTTTATGAAACGTCAGAAGCTACGCACGGTTCCAATTGGTCGTTTTCTTAGTTAAGCGTTATTAGTTACAGTGTTACAGTGTTATTAGTTAAGCGAGGATAGTGTAGGTCTTTCAACAAGTACCAAGTACTTAACAAAATAGAAGATGGTCAACAAATCTACAGTCCACTAAACCTACAGCGTTCTCACATTCACAAAATAGAAAAGAATCTATGTAAAAGATAGATAAATAAATAATAAAAATGAAACCTATTTTAAACGAAATGACATGACTGCTATTACAACTGTAACAAATCTGAATAATTAACATGTGCACAAAAGCTACTAATAAAGAGTTAAAATTAAATAGTAGGTATATAATGTCAAATAATATAATGATTATGTCAAGGAAGAATGTAAATAAAACAAAAATATAAACATGGTAATTTGGGAGTAGTTAATAGACTCTACATTATTTTGCCGTTAGCCACATGTGCAGAAGGAATTATTGACAAACTTCTTTGTCTTCAACGTAGTCTTTAATTTTATAATATGCTTTCTTGATAAGGACACGTTTGCTGTGGGTTTTGAACTGCCCATCACTAAGTTCAGTAACCGACTTTGCACTACGTCACTCCATTATTTTTCATAGGCAAAGGTTCACCTACATTTCGCCAGTTATTAAGAGGGGCGAGTAACTCCGCGCCGCTACCGATTTCCTGATGGAAATACTAGACCAATGAGTGCAATCATTTCCAAGTTCCAATACACTTAGTTCATATAGATCTTGTAGTTAGAGACTAGTACCCTTTAAAGTAACGTTTCACAGTAGTTCAAACACACTCTTGGAATATCTACTTAAGTTTCGCAAGTAAGGTGGCTGATAGCGAGGTGTTGCGATGGCCAGATAACGCGCTCTAGTCGACGTGCAAGGAAATTGCAGTCAGCGGCACACGCACACAGCCGCATGCTTGCACAAGTACCCACAAGCTTGCACAAGGACTTACGTGTGCAGTCGCCCTACATGGGGAACTGTGTTTGTGGGGCTCGAAATTGGAGCGATCTACATTGCTAAAGCTGTAGGGTCTTGAAACAATGACACAGTGGAGATATTTTTGGAGTATTTGGGTCTTTTGCGTTGGATGCGGACACAGCATGGTCTTTGACTAAGAATTGAAAGTGGTACTTACTTAGATCCAAGATCCAAAAGATCAGAACACTACAAAACATTCAAAGCAAAATAATCAAGGAGTGGGATGGTTCTGGACCTGCCCAGGCTAATCCCTCATCTGCACGAAGGCATAATATGTAGATATCTAAAACTTTATTCTTTCACATTACCTACCCACTATCGGCACAGTCGCATTTTGATTATCGTGTTGAGACCATGTAAAAACAATCTGAAAATAGTGGAAAAAAGGATTAAAATCAAGGATAGAGTCCATATTTCACAGTGGATACTAACGGACGTTACATTCTGAAGATAATGATAGGTAATGAAAGATAAGGCGTTATGCTTAGTCCACCTCACGTATACACTAATCTTTTTATATCCTTCAAACATATCAGAAACGATAAGACCGAACTCAAAAACAATTAAACAAAGCTGTGAAAGTCGATGGCAGTATTATAGAAAGAAAACCCTTTGCAGTTATCGTAAAAAATATTTTTAACCTGTGACCACCTACTGCGAGGCGCGTGTTCCATACAAAATCATAATTTAATTTAAACCCACAGTACACATACACTTGCGAAAATAAAACACCACTCTTTATTCTCCTGGAATAAGGTATAAAATGTACAAGCTCTGAGTTTTGCAACCGCAAGTGAAGTGTGGTATTTCACCTGTCTGTAGGTAATTTGTACAGGAGTTTGACTAATTCATAGAGGAATTCGCTTCTCCTATGGGAATTGAATTATTTCTTCGTACTCCGTGTGTTAGCTATGGTCCCTGTGGAGTTGCCTGTGGTTTTGCTTTTGCTTTGTCAATATTCAATATATAGAAAGGATATGGTTAGTAGTGACATAAGAGATTGAAGAGATTTGATTGTGCCAAGACGTCTCTGAATTTTAAACTGAAAAATTGTGGAATGATAGATACGATTTATTTTGTATTTACATAAATTAGCAATCAACACAAAGGCGAAGACACCTTGTACTACGTAATGTAAGTGACATCACCAATTTCTAGCATAAAACAGGCTCTTACAAATCTGACCAACGAAAGCGAAGAATGTAGTATACTCGTAAGTATCGTTATTAGTGGTCACCCGTAGAGGTACCTGAACCAATCCAGCTGAACTTGATGAACCTTTAATTAAAGACGAATATTATAATTTCTGAACAAAAAAAGTTAATTCGATACAGACGCGTGTCGTGGTTTACCACAATACTTGTACCTTGTAACGTGTTCACAAAAACTTGTTAACCATAACCACATTAGTATTAGGTTACAAACTGTTGTAGGTACTATGGCAGCATATTGTTAAAATATTGCAGGCACAGACATAACCAAGCAACCAAGCACTACAGAGGTAATGTCCAAAGGTACAGAAAAGTAGCCTACTAGTTGATATAACAAATTAAAGCGACATAATCTAAGAAAGGCACCGAAATATGGAAATTAGAGCAAATAGAAGCTTTTAAACAGATGAAATGGGGCTATGCATGATGATGATGATGAATCTAAGTAAAATAACAGTGGTCACTGGTCTACGCTACGGTGTAAAAAAAAATTGTACCATCTTCTTCTCACTATTTTCTTTTTCAAGGCTCATTAAAATAGCCATTCTGCCTAGTACCTACCCAAAGATAAACATTTGACGTTGGAGACAAAAGCAACGCTTACAAATATAAGCTCGATCCAGTTCTTACGATTAGAGTACTGATACCATCTCATATCTCAAGTGAAATCAGTTGCATGCAATCTATTCTTATATCTGGAGCTAAGTATAAAGGTGTTTGAGAGTCATTGGATAACTATTTTGTATACCTATAAATAAGTCATTTTTCCAAGGCTTATTGAAGTAATAGGGTAGTGTTCCTTCGGCAAATATATCATGGGATTTGAACGTTATATCATCTCCCAGAATAAGATATGCATATATAATTATCATTTCTATAGAAGATCGCGTGGAAGACCTGAATCACCTGAATCACATATACCAGCTATCTAATTACGCAACATATTTTCATAAACGATTCCGACTAATCTGTTTCATTTTGACAGTTCAACAACATTCATTGCGTCGTTTACTTTGTCGAGTAGATTTTTTTTTCCAACTTATGAAGCAATGGATTAGCTATCTGTTTCTAAACAATTCAGATTCTGGTTGATCGTGTATTACGTAATTAGGGTACAGGGTAGCATGGCATTAAAAAGGAGGAGGCCTATACTCAGCAGTGACTGCAACAGAGCAGCTAATGAGAATCATGTCCCAGACTTGATATCAACTAAAGAAAGGCAGCGAGGATAGACTGGATGCGAAGTTTTTGTAACATTACATGTAGGTATTATCTGAATTCAAACCAACTATGGTAAGATTGATTGGTGAAGCAGTGGTGGCCCAGTGGTAAGGGCCCGACTTACGAGTTGTAGGTCGTGGGTTCGAACCCAAGCGGGCGCTTTACTTTGTGTAAATAATTTCATCACCACTGCTCTCAAAACGGTGAAGGAAAACATCGTGAGGAAACCGGCATGTCTTAGAACCAAAAAATTCGAAGACATGTGACATCTACCAACCCGCACTGGGCCCGCGTGGTAGATTACAGCCCACTCCCTCTCCACAGAGAGGAGGCCTGTGTCCCAGCAGTGGGAACATTAATAGGCTGATGATGATGGTAAGATTGCTAAATAACAAGAAAACAAGCTAAAATTGGACACGTTGGCCAACCACCAGACTGTGAAGGTTGGACAGACGATACAAAATACAATTTTATTATAAATGATCAGGATAGTTTATAATTATAAACCTGGATCGATTAAGCAAGTCAAAGCCCTTTGGAGTCACTGCGAATGATATCTCATTCTGAGGATTTGTATTTTAGAGCCGAGTGAAATAGGGATCCAAGTCATGCTAAAAACATATTTTTGTTCACTTGTAAGTAACACAAAAATAATCACCAACTTAGTCTTAAAAACAAACATTAAAAATCCTTCAAAGCCTTCGCGATGGAGTCGTTTGACACTTTTCAAAGTAACGATAATCTGATGTACCGTCTTGTTCCTCCATTTTTTACCTCCGGACCGGAAAGTATCATCTTATTTGTTTATCTCCCGAGCTTGTCGACAGCCCATCGCCACGTAATTAGAAAGACAAGGTAGCTTTTTTCATCATATATAATTGACAGGAAAGCTGAATAATTACTAAGGAAATT
Organism: Conistra vaccinii; assembly: GCA_948150665.1. Lineage (NCBI taxonomy): Eukaryota > Metazoa > Arthropoda > Insecta > Lepidoptera > Noctuidae > Conistra > Conistra vaccinii. The sequence goes on from OX411328.1 coordinate 1,242,554, forward strand.
CAACCATCTGTAATATAAATAGGGTCTATAATCGTGTGGTGATACTGATGGGCAGAGGTTGACAGTGTAGACTTTTTGTTGAAATATTGTTTTTCGTCGACACTGCCATTTTTATTGAGTCTGTTTCGGTTTCGTTTTGTTTCATTATTTTTAGTTGAAGTTACTTTAAACGACTAATGACTTTGTCTGGGTTTAAAAATGTGTGATCTTTTTATCCTATATGTGTCTTTTATCCTAAAAAAAATCTAAATTTACCCACCGGTAACTTATGACTATGAATAACTATTATGACTAGATTGATACTGGTGCTACATTTTGATATGCTACTAGAATGGAGCCTGAAAGAACTGCCAAGAACTGCTTCGGTAACACTGTAAAAGGTGTTTAATTTTGATAGGTATTTCTTTACTTCTTGAATCCTTGAGGATGGACCCAAGGAATACAGAAATACGGTGAAATACCGATGTAAATAATCCAAATATATCATTCAATCCAGTTTCTTGTAAAAAATATAACATAATATTATCTAAAAATAACAACAATATGCGATTCGATGATTTTGGCGCGCACCTATCTGCGGTTATCTCTAGTCTTGAACGTCATCTAAATCGCTAAGGAAAACATTAGGTAGTCTAGCTATCTGGGAAAAATCCACAAATCATTGTTTGCTAGTTCTAATACTCGAATGGATCAAGAAGCAATTAATTAGTACTTAGTCTAAACATAGAGACCACAGAACAATTTAAGTATTATTATTATTTATTCCTTATATTCATCACCGCAAATGCCTGATTGATTTTAAGTCAAGCCTCTGCCACTCTCTAATGAAAATCACAACGAGCTTTCATAGATGCCTGGCATAAAGAAAAGTCACTTAAAGTCACTAAAAGTCTGAAGTCCAATTGAAAGTCCTGAAGAGAGAAAGACAATAACGACAAATGCACGAAAAATATCAATTAATCTACCTAACATTTTCCCAACTATACAATGTTGGGATCAACTTCCAGTCGAACCGGATGCAGCTGAATACCAGAATTTTACATGGAGCAACTGCTTATCTGACCTCCACAAACCAGTTACTGGGTAACACGATAACCCTTGGTAAGACTGACTGTCAGACTTTTGGTCATCTGACTACCCGACGACTGTCAAAGATCTACAAAAGACATGTCAATGATGAAGATTCTCCTTTCGAAGTTCCGTACGTCACGATGATGAACATTCTCAATTAAATAAGTCGTCGTAACTCACGTAAATCGTACTTTTAAAATTTAATGAATACAGTACATCGGTATTTTAAACTCCCGAGGTTCAGTTTGACAGTCCAGCCGATACCAACAATATTTACCAAAAAAAAATTATAGGAAATAATTTCAAAATAATAAAAACAAGGTAATCATGACATCCAAAAAAAAATCTCAATGCTGTCTCAAGATTATTATAGCCCTGCCCTATCTACCAAAAAACAGCCGTGTTCACCTACAAAAACATGAAATTGAACGAAAGTCAGAGAGCGACCAAATCCGTCAGCTATCTTATCAAACGAGTTGTCCAGTAGCTTAATTCTCCTAATCCTATAATACGGTCGAGTCGGACAGATAGAGCTGTATATTGGTTTTCGCACGTGACGCCCTTGGGTAAATATAGTTGTTTATTTGTAGCTGCCTTATCATAGTTATAAAGAGAATACTCATAGTTGGATTCCTTTGTTTCTTGTACAGACAGCTAGCTGGTACTAATAGTCAGACGGGCTGGTGTCCGCAACTCCAAGTCCAAGCGTGTATTTTGCGTATTGGACAGTTGGGTTATTAAACTATACTAAGTATCTAGTACAGAATTAATGGTCTTCATTGGATTAGTAGCCAATTCGTTTGCAGGCCTTTGCTTATTAAGCTTTTCATGTTTAAGGTTGTTTTGGGCAACTTCCCTCATGCATATTTCAGGTTTGGTATATTCATTCGGTTTCAATCATAGTTTTGCTATAATGACAACCAAACCATGTCTTTTAGATCTTCATGTCTGTGGGTTTTGAGAAGTTTAGTTTGAAGTACTGCCATTGCACATAATGTAACTGTAATCAGATTTGATCTATGCCTGGAAAATATCTAAATACTTTTTCCTTTCCATTTACTAATATCGTTTGTGTATGTGTATTTTCCTCTTTAAAAACAAAATACCAACCAAAGATAACGCTTCGCCCAAACTCCATGGAGGCGACGAAATCTAAAATAATTGCCAGCTACTGAGTTTGTTCATAGATAAACATGATATATTATGTGAATACAGACCCATATCTATACAATAATATCTTTACATCTGAAAACGACACATCAGTTCTTATAACTGTGACAGAAGATTCAATTTTGTGTGTAATGGTAGTAAATAAAAGTTGGTAAATGTGGAACAAGCGATAGAAATGTGGACATGCGACAGTAATTATTACGACACGGTATTGTAATTGCAAGCCTTTTGATATTTGGCTGTCAATTATATTAGGTGCTGGCTATCATCAATTTGGAACCTGTTGAGAATGTAGATAGTATACAGTAGACAGGTACATCTAAATGTTAGGAGGTTAAGAATTTAGGTGATAGTGTTATTGTAAGTAGTTGTGGATGAGCTGATAAATATAATTTCCATTATAACAAATTATGCGGTCTTACTGACGATGCCTTTACATTTAACTTCTGTGCTGTAACTAGAATTAAGCCAAAACGTTTTGGCAGTCATAATCATAATAAGGCTACAAGTGATCAAGTGACAAAAAAATCTTAAATCTAAAACGAATTCTATTTCTGAAACGATACTTGATGATATTTTTAAAGGTAAAATTAAATTTACCAAACAACACTGATATGATAAGCTCTATTTTGACACTGATAAATATAAAATTTTCGACTTATGAAATATCAAATGTTATCACCGTATCGGCCGGTGACGTCATCAATATTTATTTTTGTTATTAAATTGATATTTTTACTGTTAGTAACACTTGACACGTTCGCTCTAATTTATAATGTTGATACAAATAAATTCTCGATAAAGATAAATCTTAGTCGTGATTCTAAAGTGATGAATTGGTATTTGAATGTTTTATAGCTGTTGTAGTTGCAGGTAAACAGTGTGATTTAGTATCTACAGCAAGATACCAATGATTAAATCTACTATCTTGAACCTACGTCAATGTAATCAACAAATTATTGCTACCATCTTTTACATTCATATAATCTTTTCCATATATAGGGTGACTGGTAATTAGAGACCGATACTTACACGTGACTTTACTTATCATAATGAACTACTTTTACTATAGGACCAAACATGAAATCGCGAAAAAAAATCAAGTGTTTCCTACATTTATATTCGCATAAGTCGTCAAAATGAAGGGAACAGCAGATTTCTTTTCGCAATTTCATGGTTGGTCCCATAATAAAGTTCTTCATGATGAGTAATGTCACGTGTTTAAATGTCGATCACTAATTACCAGTCACCATCATCATCATCATATCAGCCGAAAGACGTCCACTGCTGGACATAGGCCTCCCCCAAGCACCGCCACTTCGACCGATTCTGTGCTTCCCGCATCCACCGAACTCCTGCGGCCTTTACTAAGTCATCGGTCCATCTTGTGGGAGGCCTTCCGACGCTACGTCTTCCAGTACGTGGTCGCCACTCCAGAACCTTTCGGCCCCATCGGCCATCTGTTCTGCGAGCAATATGTCCTGCCCATTGCCACTTAAGTTTGGCAATTCTTCGGGCTATGTCGGTTACCTTGGTTCTCCTGCGGATCTCTTCATTTCTGATTCGATCACGTAGGGAAACTCCAAGCATAGCCTTCTCCATTGCTCTTTGGGTGACTTTTAGCCTTCTGATAAGGCCCATTGTGAGCAACCACGTTTCAGTGCCATAAGTCATCACTGGCAACACGCACTGGTCAAAGACTTTCGTCTTGAGACACTGTGGTATGTGGGACGAGAAGATATTGCGTAGCTTCCCGAACGCTGCCCAGCCGAGTCGGATTCGACGATTGACCTCTTTCTCGAAGTTGGACCTACCTAGCTGGACAGTTTGTCCTATTTGTCCTAGGTAAACATACTCGTCTACAACTTCGAGCGTAGCGTCTCCGATCTTTATGAGGGCGGGTGTTACATGGGCATTTGACATGACCTTTGTCTTGTCCATGTTCATTTTAAGACCCACTCTTTTGGAGGCTCTACTGAGGTCATCGAGCATTATACTGAGGTCCTCCATGGTCTCAGCCATGATAACTATATCGTCGGCAAACCGAAGGTTAGTGATATACTCGCCATTGATGTTGATGCCTAGCCCTTTCCAGTCCAGAACCTTGAAGACGTCCTCCAGTGCAGCGGTGAACAGTTTCGGAGAGATAACGTCTCCTTGTCTCACACCTCGCTGCAGAAGGATAGGTTTCGAGGTCTGGTCGTGGAGTCGGACTGACATAGTGGCGTCTTTGTATAGGCACTTTAACACCTCGATGTACCGATAGTCGATCTGGCACCGTTGAAGAGACTGCAGTACAGCCCATGTCTCGATCGAATCGAAGGCTTTCTCGTAATCCACGAACGCTAAGCAGAGAGGCAGGTTATAACCAGTCACCATAGATACATAAAAAAAATTGGTAGGGCTAGGAACCTAAAAATTGGTAGGTTGCTATCCTATGTGCATCCAAATTTATAACAAGATTCCTAACCAAATCAAAGAACTTTCAATGGTCCGCTTCAAAAGGGCTTTACGCAGTTGGTTAATTGAGAATTCCTTCCATAAAAGGTTGGTTGATTGCAAAAAAAAATTCAAAACAATCTGAACCGGTATATACGACACAAGGAATCCAAATGTAGGCCCAAGTAACAAAGGATATTGTAGCAGTTTTTTCAAGAAAACATGGACGCAAAATGAAGAAGAAACTGCTTTACTAAAATAAAGATCTAAATCTAAATCGACTACCAACAACGAACTTGAAAGATTAAGATACACATTCTGATAGTGATCAGGTAGGTACGTGTTATAAAAATCACAACAATTATCTATAAGTATGTATGTTAGCCATCGAATACCTTGATAGTGATGGATATATACGTAGTTAGGTAGCGTTTTGATGAACAGAAAAATATCAATTAAAATAATACTTGGAACGACAAAGAGGTCAATACTGAATAAAAGTATCTAGCTACAGAATTCAAGATTATACGTATCGGCAATCGCCGAAATAAATATTGGAATTGAATTTAAAGACATGTTTACTTAGAAGGAGTAGATGGGTATTATGCCAACAAAACATCAAATTATACCTATTGGTTGATCCATTGACTTGGGTCAGTATGAACAAACCTATTAAAGGTTGGGGTAGCAACCTATTAGAGGTAGCCATAACATCACGAATGTAATCCCTAAAGGGTTAGGCAGAGGTCTACCTATATAGTACACCCACATTTCATCAGTTATGTTTAAGTATTAGAGGGCGACTCTATCGCCATAAACCGGGCACTAAACCAGACTCAGGGCTGTTACTGAGAAATTCCTGGTGGAAAAACACAATAACCCTTAGCCCGACCGAACTGCAGTAGCGCTTGCAACTACTAGACCAACGAGGCGGTCATAGGAGTCATAGAGGAACAGGGTGCGTAAAGTTCACTCATCCTTTAGAAGGAAGCATCCTCTGACCAAACGAGTGTCGTGTCTGGCGGGCAAATTCCCAACGATTGATGTTTGATAGTCTTATATAATATGTTGCATACATTGAGACCTCAATGGTTGCACAGCATAGTCTTATAATATAATGCGTTGCAGAATTTGTGTGACGTCAGGATTTTGTGTGACGTCAAGTCTTTGATGCGTTGCCGCCACAGGACGATTCATGACACATACGATGTCATTATAATAGCCAAGATCGTCGAACCTATCAGTTATTAAAACAAGTTAGTATAGACTCGTTATCAGCTAACACCGCACTATCGGGTGAAGTACTTCCGTTGTCTGTTTGCGCGATACATACCCAGCTAGCTTTGCTTTTGACAACGTCTCATGTAAACGAGATGCCACTAAAATAGACGGATCGGCTTCACTGGGTACTAACAAACATGTTGCAAACATACTTGATGTTCTAATCGTGGTAATGTGGCTATGGGAGCCATGTTATGAGATCTCAGTCTACTTCTTGAATGTTTCTTGCGTCACAACTTTACTGTAGGTATCGCCTCTATAGTCTATAGCAGATGATTGTTTCGTCATGGGTGATTATAATAATCTAAACATAAACAAATCTTTAATTATTTAGACCTAAAATATGAGGTTGCGGTAACGTTACCATAGCCGACGGCGGCGCCGGCGGTGGGCGGCCAGTTTGGCGAGTCGCTCAGTAATTCTCTACAACTGGGTATCTTGCCCTCATTTTATAGTAAGTGTCTTGATATAATTATGTTCTCACTCTTCTGCAATCAAAGCGACATTAACGATATTGTCCTTTATAATAGACGTGAAGGATTATCCACTGCTTAAAAGCAAACTAAAGCGACGGGAATAGAAGACACACTATTTATAGCTTCAACCATACCCACAGTACGTATGCTTTTCAAACTGCAATATAAACCACCCAACACTTCCCACCGTCACAGAACCACTTCGACCAAAAATGTAAGGTTACTTCCGTACGATAGTCTCGTGGGATTCCACCGCAGCGGGACCATCCGTCTTGTCCCGGACTCCGGGCCCTGGACCAACTTGCTGTGCACTTGTGAACCGGGAATTATTTCATACGGAACTTGTATTCTGTGAAGAGGATTTTGAGAGGAAATTGGGGAAAAAATGCTGTTTATATTTAGCAGCTCTTCTTTTATCTTTATAACTGTGGAACTGACGGAAGCAAAATATTATGCCTTTAGCTAGCTTTGAATATTGGGTTCTATATGCCAAAAAAGGTGGTAGGTTAGGTACCCTTTGATTATATTGTCTTACCACTGTAACTCCTATAACCCAGAATAAACAGTGGCAACGAACCTGAAAAGTGTCTATACAGCGAAGCTTGGCGAGCCCCAGTACCTACCAAGCTTACACGATGGCCCACGCTGGTTCGTCCCATTATCTTGCCGCCAATACAAAGGATGATTGTTTCCTAGCGATCAATATACAAATATTGTCCTACACTATCTCTTATCTGATACTGCGGCGGCATCGTGTAATTAAACCTTAATAACACTATAAAATTAACTCATGACCGTGGGAAGGTGGTTTTATTGGATCTTACGGGAAAATGTTTTAATGTGACATTGAATTTTCAGTTAAATATCTCATTAAATGCTAATAATGCTGTTCAAAGGTTTTGTAAAAGCTAGAAATGCAAGTTGGCCCTAGAAAAAGGCAGAGAGGACACAATCACTAACAAATCTCAGCAATTTCATCAAAACATCTTACAAAACGGATCTTAACTTAATCACAACAAGGAAGTCCAGTAAATTCCATTGCCAACAATTTCACCCTTGAACCACAACTAGGCCTTGAGATGTCAACGTGACAGCTGTCAAAACGCGAGCTGTCACTGACAGCCGCTGTCAGTGCGGCGTGACGGAGCCGCGCGTGATTAATTAGCGGCTAATTGATTTGACAGTGGTTTAGCATTAGGCCGGTTATACGAGAGCAGTAATTGACACTTTATAAGATGTCGTCGATACGGCTGATGACGGTTGTCGTGACACAGAGCTTGGTTGGGCGTGTTGGTACATTGTCCAAATAAAACCACAAAATTAGGATTATTTGTGGTCTAATTAGAATAAGTAAATTATTATCATTTTCACTCAGTATGCTAATTCGGATGAATATCATTTTATTTTATTTAATAATCACACATTATACAAGTGTCTGATATGATGTGCAGAGTCGTATCAATTTTTTTATTAATCTAAGAATTAGATAAGTTAATAATTCTTTTATAAAGAAGATTATAAAATTCATGACTCAACATCAGCAATGCAGTATAAACAAAATTATACTACCACTACAAGTAAAAAAAATCCAATAAACTATCATAAATCTATGATCTGAGGGTATGACAGGTTGTTGCCACCCTAATAAATAGATATTAATTATTGTGACCAATTTATTATGGTGATTCTGATAACATGATATTAATTTACACGGTAATGTTAATTTGCTGTCAATTATCGTAATGCACCTAATATTTATATACCTATTATGTAAATAAAGTAAGTAGGTACCTACGCAACTTACCTAAATATTCTCAATGTCAAGGTAGATTGTATAATTGTATATTGTCATAATACAATAGTAGATTGTTATACAAGGGTGGAAAGGAATCAATTCCCATACGAGGTATTTAGACGCCCGAGCGCAGCGAGGGCGGATATAGTCCGAGTAGGAATTGATGTCTTTCACCCGTGTTAAACACTCTACTTTTCATTTCGAATACAAGGAAAGTAAAAAATAGTGTTTAAAATATTTATTGATATTGAATGACATGAGTAGTACCTATTTAAAATGAACTAACAAGTTAGAACAATTTGTAAAAATGTTTAAATATGGAACGCACCGCATCACCGCTGCGGGCCGTCCCGCGTATAAGTTTTTTTTTTAAATTCACACTGGCTGTTTATAATATACTCACAAGACCGGAGCCCAGTGCTTCCACTTTTAGGGATTTCTCCCTTTTTTTAGGGAAAAAGGCTAATAATAAGCATGGTTTACTGATATTTTATTTTGGCAGGGATTTTGGGAAAAATTGAATTTGAGATGGTAGCCCTATTGTTTAATTAGTAGGCAGAACCCAATGTACTACTTTACTCTATGGCACCACCGATTGATTAAAGGGGATTTCCTGAAACTTGTAATGATTGTTATTCGTCTAATTTTAGTTTATTTATTTATTTATTTATTTAATGCATGGAGGACTTACAGCTAATAAAAACAGAATAAAAGGAGACGACCATGTTATTGTTAATAGTACTATTTCCGTGGCTAAAGACGACATCAGAAATAAGTCGCATTATACCTACAGTTGGTTTGTTTCGTCTATCTCGATTAATAATGAATGTTTTCTAGGTATTTAATGACATAAAAATGAAAAATTCCCTAAACCAAGGAATTTTTATATATTTTTGGGAATTTTTAGGGATAATTCATTAAGAAACTGGGGAAAACCAAAAACGTAAGTGGAAACACTGCCGCAGCTTTTATTTTTATTCTATTCGATATTTTTCTTAAAAAGTTTCGTACCCACAGATAATAATCTAACTAGATGACGCGATTGTAAGTATGTACTTCGCGTGTCAAAAAACGGAGTAAAATTACGATCAATGATCGTAATCTGAGATTTTGTAATGTAAAGACTGTATAGAAAAATTGGCCGAGGTATTGGAAATGTTTTGTTTCATTGGTAAGTTTTGTTTTTAAATTGTGTGTGAAAAAGTGGCACGCTTGGTTTTCATAAAAATGGAGGGACTTGCGATATCTAGTTAGATTTATATCTGTGTTCGTAGCCGACTACCTTACCATAAGTTCTATTTTTAAAATTCATTCCCGCCCTAGGGCGGGAAGCAATTACTATGAGTCTTTCCCGCCCTAGAGCGGGAAGCAGCGTCTCCCACCCGCTACTCGGATCAAACAAACACTACTTTCCGAGCATGAGATATGAAAAAGTTATTTTCGTTAACATCGACTTCCAATATAATTATGAAATCTAAATGTACAGATTTTGTTCCAAATCGTGAAAAGAAAAATCTTTAAAAAAATTGCAAAAAGTGTCCGCAGTCGGTAGGATTCGAACCTACGCTCCCAGAGGGAATCTGATTTCTAGTCAGACGCCTTAACCGCTCGGCCACGACTGCTGCGTGAAAGTCGTTAATAATTTCAAGTTCCACGGCAAATTAATATTGCGAGAGTCTATTTTAGGCTCAATGAAGCAAAAGTTGTCAGTGACGTCACGAAAGTACTGATTGCAATCGTATGTTGTGCTTTTTAACCGACTTCAAAGAGAGGACATTCTCTTTTTTATGAATTGATTTTGATGATTTTTTTGTTTGGTAGGTCATACTTCAGAGGTGGTCCCATAAAAATTTGATTAACTTTGCTTGGGTAGTTTTTGAGTTAGCTTCAATAATACGTATTTTTCCCACTTAGCCTATGTGGATGATATGATGATAAGTTCCTGTCACTGTTATTTACACAGCAGGTAGTGGTATTCGAATTTGTGTGGGGGAGGTATCACAACTAAAATGGGGAAAAATAAAAACTTTTCACAAAAAAAATACAGAAGTTGGTGTCTTTGGTTTTGAATTTTTGTTTTTCCACTGACTTCCGAAATTAAAGTAATTTTTTTTTTTTGTAAAAAGTTTTTATTGGTTTTACAAAGAATGAAACTGAGAACAAGAAGAGTTCAATAAGCTCCTTATATAATTATACTCTTAGATCTAATTCTTAAGTTTACTACGTAGAGTGCATCTAGGTGACTAACAGTACCTCTAATACCGATTTCAGTTTTCTTACAGAAGAAAAGCCCCCTCTTCAATTTAAATACATAGCTACGTATTTCTAAAATATTTTAAATAAAATTCCTTCTTAATCGGCAGAGGTTATTGGACTCAAAAACTTGATAAACTTTCCTCTACTTCTTAATGACAGACTTTATCGCTTAAACCTCAGCGAGAGCATATTAGTATTCTGTATCGAGTTCAGACAATGAAGCTCGCCTGACACTCGATGTCTTCATAATAACACAAAAACAATACCCTATCGCTTGACATGCTATTAAAATACACCATCTTACGTTAATACGATACTGACCTTTTGAGTCATTAAAATAAAGTTGATTTTCCATTACTTTATCAGCTCTACTTCATCACCAAAAAGTCCCATACCACACGAAACTTTTCAAAAGAAATTAGGCTTTGCATACTTTTACTTAGAGTCCATTTAAAAAAAATTTGGGTAGTGAAAAGAAAGGGTTATAATTGAATAACGATATCATAGTGTTTTGACGTGTCGTTTGATTAATAATGGAGGTGACTTGTCCACTTCGGTCAGTTTTTTATTAAAATATAATAATGTTGATGCAGCGAACATGTTATGCTTTTAACATAAGCTTATAAACTTTTTGTTTTATACACACGAATCATTTCGTGCTTATCGTTACTTTTGATGGTTTAAAAGTTTAAATGATCTAACGAAAGGCCGAAACTTATAATTCATTTTTAATTGTTGCTATTATGTCTGGTAAATGAATTAAAAATATAAAATATTTTTAACTTGGCGCAAAGCTCTAAAAAAACGAAGAGAATCGATTGAGCAAGTCTGAAAGACGAAAAGCTGCAACAAGCTCTCTAGCAACACATTTATATCTGCCAAATCAAAAAGGAAACAAATAGAAAAAATATCCTCTAAGTTTTGATTATCTTTTGTCTCTCTTAAAGAAAAAAAAAACGAAAGAAAATACGTTTATTTGCGGTAAACATGACACAAAGAAATAACACCAACACAAAAAAGAACATAATGCTGCAAGCCATAATTTTCCGAACAACAATCTTTCATGGAAACAGAATAACTTAAAAGACTGCGTCTTAAAAACCACAAAGACCATTCCAAAGATAACAGTGAAAACATCTATCACGAGAAAGAAAGCACCAACCTTATTTACAAACAAGACAAAGACAAATCTAACATTACTTTCTTAAACAATCTCAATAACAACATAATCTCGCTTTATCCCGCGGCTAATGGCCACTGACCACATTATACCATGCCCACAATAGCAGCGAATAAACCCTTTGCTCCATTAATCATCAGATCAACTCCAGTGCTTCCGTTAAACCGGGTGAGGGAGACAGAAAAATCACAATTACCTATGATGGAGCGAGACGGGAGTACTCGATAACTTAATTGAAAACAAGTGAGGAATAGGGTTGGGTTGGAGTCGATATATGTAGTCGTTTTTCTACGGCAGACCATTTGAAGCGCGTGCATATTGCTTTAGTTATTTTCCAAAGGTAGCTTGCTGGCCTATTGACCGAGTAGTATTTTCAGGGTATATCTTTTGCGAATGCTTCTTTTTACAAAAGGGTTCTTACTCTGTATTTTTAGAGCAGTCTGGGTTTTGAACCTGCTTATGAAATCGAAGAATCCGATCCTGACATTGCTATGCAGCGAAGGGTCCTGACTTTTAACACTATTCTATTACTCGGACCTTAATAACAGGCTCTACTGATTTATAGTCGATACATTTTAATATTCAGTGGACAAGCCCCATCCTTTTTTTCATTCCCCGTTACACCCATAATGCGTTATCTGTCTCGTCTTGTGCATTAACACGTCCAAACTCATTATAATATTCATAATTTTATCCACACTTAGCTCGTTCAAATACCACCTCTAAGACTTTCGACATAAAGTTGAAATTGAATACAAGGGTTTTCTTGTAAATGCACTTTCAACGGGCAACTGTCGCCAGGCTGTTGTCTTTTAAAGTAGGTATTGAAAATAATGTCTATTGCTATGGTGTTGTTGAAATAGTAGGACGACTTTTCTTCTCGATGATGAGATTTGAATATTAATTCCTATACCTAAAAACAGCACCGGACCCAAGACAGTACCTTGAGGCACTCCAAGTTTAATTTGATTTCTTGTTCAATAAGAGTTGAATCTCTGAAATTTCTCCAGTGTTAAAGAAAAAGACTTTATCAAAAGGTTGGGCCTTGGGCTAAAACTTGGCAAGTTTTGTTGGCATTCTAGATATTATTTTATTATTCATTAATTTAACTGCATATTTGAATTAAATCTGGAAAACTTGGTATAAAGGCGACAATAACTAGGTATCTAACTTTTCCAGATTTAGGTAGATATACCTACCACAAGTAAAAAGTGAAAAATAACTTTAATTTCGGAAGTCGGTGGCAAAAAACGAAAATACAGAACTAAAAACACTGACTACCGAAATTAAACTTATTTTTTACTTTTCAGTGTTTTTTTTAATAAAAAAGTCTAAAAAATTTCAAATTATTCCTCAGATAAAAAATCTAGCGTCGGAAAAACCAGCCCTCAGACTGTAAAACTCTGTTAGATACTTCCTATTCTGTCTACCTCTAAAAATGAATACTTATCCTACATCTACGACTTTTTACATGACTGGTGCACCGAATTAAGACCTGCAACAATAATAATGTCGGACCACGAAGTGTAGGCGACTTGTCAAGATGTCAGCAGGTCTTCATTATAATAAATCATGGTTTGTTTAGACATTAATATATGTAAGTACTACCTGAATCAGGTGCCAGATTTTGTAACATTATAATTTGGTTGCTGATCTAAGTGTAGAATAATGTAGCATAGTTTTTGTTTCTATTTAGTTTTTATTTTATCTATCTATGTTTTAAAGGTATTCCTTTAAACGAGCAATTCTTGTATGTCTATATGCATATAATATTATATAATCTGAATCTCGGAAACGGCTCCAACGATTTTCGTGAAATTTAGTATGCAGGTGGTTTCAGGGGCGATAAATCGATCTAGGTATCATTTTTAGAAAACGTACCAAAAAAAAACCGAGCAAAGCTCGGTCATACCAGATATTGTCCGCCTACTTCTTAAAATTTCAAATCCCTCCCTACCCAGCCACTTTCGACGTATTTCCATTCTTCCATTCCTGTCTAAAGTGCTTGAGGCCTGCGTACATAGGCACTTTGCGGGGTTTGTTCACCGCAACAACCTTGTTAGGTCATTTCAGTCCGTTTTCAGGCCTGGGCACAGTACCTACAGCCTCCGCTCTCCTTAAAGTGACTGGTGACGTTAGAGAAGCGATGGAGGATACCAAGGTTACCGTTTTGGTATTAATTGATTTCAACAATGCCTTTAATGCCGTCAGTCATGATATTCTCCTCTCTATCCTCTCCCATCTTATGGTTTCACCCGAGGCCCTGGAATGGTTCTCTTCTTATCTTCGGGGACTTCAGCAGTCGGTTTCGCGTTGACGAGAGCTCTTCGAGTTGGCGCGACCTAGATGCTGGTGTTCCACAAGGCGGTATTCTTTCTCCATTGTTATTCTCAATCTTGCGGGTAGCACAGAATCGGACGAAGTGGCGGTGCTTGGGGGAGGCCTATGTCCAGCAGTGGACGTCTTTCGGCTGATATGATGATGATGATGATGATGATTCTCAATCTTCATTAATTTCATAACTCACTGTCTTCGGTGTTCGTATCATCTATACGCTGATGATCTTCAATTGTATACAGCTGAGCGAGTGGAAAGTTTATCGGACGCTATAGCAGATGTAAACCGAGATCTAGATTCAATCAAAAGGTGGTCTGATAGTTTTGGGGTGTCAGTAAACCCCACAAAGTGTCAAGCCATTGCTTAATTGGAAGCTCGCGCATGATGGGTAGGGTGGCACTTAGCTCTCTTCCTCCTCTTATATTTAATGGTACCGTCATACTCCCACGGTGAAAGATCTCGGTTTGCATCTTGACTCGACACTTAGCTGGCAACGCCAGGTTTCTAGTGTTAGTCAAAGGGTCAACGGTACTCTGCGATCCCTGTATCGTCTGAGGAGTTTTTTGCCCGCTAAGACGAAAGCTATGCTTGTGCAGACTTTAATTTTCTCTATCATCGACTATGGTGACGTGTGCTACTTTGACTTGAATGCAGTTTTCCTGGATAAGCTCGACATACTGCTCAACAATGGTATCCGGTTCATATTCAACCTGAGGAAATATGACCATGTGTCGAGCTACAGGTCTGAGCTCAAATGGATGTCCATTCGCCAAAGAAGAAGTTTACGCGCTTTGACCACGCTTTTCTCCTTTCTGAACTCTCCCACCCCACCTTCTTATCTTATGTCTCACTTCCAATATCTTTGTTCTATTTTGCAGAGCTATTTTCAAAACAAATAGCGTAGAGTCATCTCAATTACCTCTTTTCCTTTGACTTTTATCCTATATATATGTATATATATAATGTAGGTATATATTATAGTTAATATGTATGTATGTGTATTTTAAGCTTGTAACCTATAAATGTACTTGTGTGCCTATTTCATTTATACAATGCATTTAGATATCTTTTTAATAAAAAAAAATACGGTTTCTCCTCTCATTCAGAGCACCTGCCATCTTATCTCTTCACCACCCTTGGTTGACTGGTAGAGAATGCCTAAGGCATTAAGTCCGCCTTTGTACCTCATTGTGTGCGAGAAGTTTAAATAAATAAATATTTTGATTGAAGAGCGCTTACTCTGAAAGTGGGCAACGTCGCAAATATAGATGTCAAATATTTCACTGTTTTGATTAATTTGGCAATATTACTGTATGAAAATAAAAAATGTGGCTAACTAGCGAACTAGAACATTAATTATAATGTATTGCAATTATAACACTGAATTAAATGTCGTACTCGTAACCATTTTAGGTGTAAAAAAGTCATTTGGAAAGTTTCAAAATACTTTTTTTACATCTTACGATAAGATTAATTACTGCATTTCATAATCAATATTTTAGTTCACTATAATAGTTAGCCACATATATTTCTTAATTCCATACAGTAATATTGCCAAATTAATCAAAACAGGTAAATATTTGCGACGTTGCCAACTTTTAGGATAAGTAAGTGCTCTTTAAAGCTTGTTAGCTTGTTAGACGCTAAAAAGATTTTGGCACCTTGATAAAAGGAACGTCGGATAAAAACAGTGTTCAAATTATAACAAAGGGAAATCATAGTTACAAGTCCCAACCAATTTGGCATAGTTCGAGTGTTTGTAAATTCTTTTATAAGCCATGTTCTCATGTTCTAAGAGTAATCGATTACCCACTGACAGCTGTCGACGGAGGGGTGATGATGTTCACAAAAATTGAGTTGCAGAAATTGACATGGAGTCCATTTTATTTTTCGAAGACAACTTTTCAAATAATAGGCTTGTACCTATCTATAAAATCATTACCGATACCTATTCAAAGTAAGCTAATGCGGTCTTAATTCACCGAAATACTTAGTGGAATCCCAGCAGATTAAAATTGTATGTATGAGAAGCGTAGATAGCTGAATTTGCAACACCCGTGGACTCTAGGACCCTAGGGAGTTAAAATCCAACCCTACTGAACTTCTACGATAACTGAGGGTCAGTTAAACGTTCCTATGAATGTAGATAGGAATAGCTATATCAGAGGGAAAACATGTCCTTACCACAGGGTTTTTAATGCTCAGTATACCAAGCCAGGAGTTTCTTCGTAATTTTTTATAGAGAAGACGAACATGTGAGAAACTGTAACACGAACATCTTTTCTTTACAATGTCAATGGCAAATCACCTACAGGTTGAATCCTGAAACGAAGAACCTAATGAAAAATCAAAGCATTCGTGGCAGAAAAGACACTGCAAAAATTGTGATGAAGGGATTTTATAGGTACCTAAAAATTATCCAGCATTCGTAGAGTTAAACCAGTAGGCGATACATAGATAAGGACAGCTGCCACGGAATATAACGACCGAAAAAACGAATAATACGCAACATTTCCCACCTTGAAATCGATTTACGTCACCAGGATAAATTAAAGCATTCCAAGTATAAACGCCGAGGACCATTCACAACGACACAAAATAAATATAAAAAAACTCCGCCGCTCGCATCCAGCCTCCCAGATTCGCACTATTATCTCCATGCAACCAATCCAAAATGGAGAGCGGAATACAACACTCTCATTGGCCCCTCGCTGTATTAAGCTCCACCCTTCGCAAAGACTCCTCCCATTGCACAAAAAGTTTCCAGAACCAGCTCTACCTGCCCACGTAACGCTCAGTCCACAACTGACGTCGAACGCATTCATTAACGAAATCATCCGCCGTGACTCAATTCTTTACATTAAATCAAAATTCTTACTCTTATCTATTCGTGATACGATCAAAACAGTCTGTGATAACTCCGTCTTTGTCGGACGTCGAGATTTTGGACTCGTCAGAGAGGGACGGTGAATCAAAATTTTAGGTGTGGTTAAGAAAAATTATGCCGTCGTGTGTGCCGCGATCAGTGTTCGTCGGCTCACCTGACGTGCGGGCGTGCGATCGATAGCGCACGGTGCGGCACTAGCCCGATTTAAATTCGAACGGTCCGAATTCCGGGAGGCCAATAGCCGTCGCGCGAACTGTTTGATCGTAGCGCAATAGTGATGTGTGTGATGTAACATATTGTTGTCGATAGACACAGACACGGTGATCGTGACAAACATGATGACTATGGACGTCGGGATGTACAACAACCAGCAGAACGGGTACGGGGGCGCCGAGTACTACCAGCAGGGTGCAGCATACCAACCACCATATGAGGGTTATCATGAGGGGTATTACGAAACTCCCGGGCACTACTACGAGCCTTTACTTCACGGGCAGACACACGAGCATCCTCCTACACCTGTTATAAGCACAGACACTGGTTTATGTTATACCAATCTAGACTATGGAGAGCTACAGCCGAACTACCCAATACACACCTTACCTCCTCATCCGGAGCCGTTCAAACACAGAGAGGACGTGCCTCGGCATGAGGAGATGGTCATGCACGAGCACAAGCTAGACAACCACTACCTGGAGACTAAGTACAACATGCACTTTGTGGACGAGACCACGATGCAATACAACCACGCTGGTTCTCCTCTCCCGTGCCCAGAGTTTGAACACTATCAACCGAAGGATGAGTTCGGAGGGTTGAGAGATGGGTTTCCGCGAGAGGAGTGTATGTCCTCTCACAGCCATCTTCAGGGTCACCAGGCGCACGCGTCCCATACGACTGTGCCGACCTATAAATGGATGCAGGTGAAGAGGAACGTTCCCAAACCTACCGGTAAGTTGAAATACAATCTCTATAGTTGAAATAAAATCTCACATGTTTGAAAGACAAACAAATGATTATTTATCATAACATTTATGGACGGTTACAAAAATAGAGGTTAGATAGGTACGAGCGTGAAGGTTTTGGTATAGCTTTTATTTCAAATGAAAACTTTTCAGAAAATCGACTTAATCTTTTCAAAGCATATAACCATGTTCCTTCTTCCTTCTTTATCCTTGCAGTTTCTTGTTAGAACAAGAGTGACTAGTAACAACATATAATTAATAGTATTGTTGTATTTTATACATCATTATCATTACTATCAAAGCCACCATGGTCCCTAGTACCTAGATCAATTTTGGCATTTCTTTCTATCCTGTTCTGTAATAGATGACACTTTTGTATTGGTTAATTGATCTTTATTCACAAAACTTCTTCTCTATATACCTACCGAAATAGTAAACAGTTCATATCGGCCTTCAATAAAATGATGTAATTAATTAGCTATTCAAATTATGATGTAATTATAAATCGACTAATTAACTGCAATAGTACCTACCTATCACAGATCACTGTCATTAGATAATTGAACAGTTGCAAAGCAATGTCAATGTTTTGAGTACTTAATTAAATGTTATATCATAATTTTTAATAGCAATATATAAACACAATCATTACAATATTATTTAGGTGACGTAGATTCCTATAAGAACCTACTATAGAATTTGATATCATTTGGGTTTTTAACTACACATGTCCAAGAGGCGACTCGGGTATAAAATTACTTTAGAAATAAAGACAAAGAAACAGAACTTCAATTAATTCGTAGGTATGAGTTAAACAGTTATAATAAGCGGCTTCACCTGACATGTTACTAAGAACTGCTGTCACAACGAGCACATTAAGCGCCAATCATTTATCACTATAATTGACAACGGATACCGCATCTCTGCCTACCTCTTATATAACAGAGATATACCCAAAGATACGTGACCCTTTATACTTAACATTAACTTTGTATAACCAAACTAAGTTAACTCTACCCTTTTATTTTATCAACATTATCATCAGCCTATAAGCAGTCTGTCCATTGCTAAACATAGGCTTCTTCTTGAGTTTTACTTCTTGGGCCTCTCTAATCGTAGGTCATTTTATTCTGTCTAGCTGTCACCAGTCGAATGTAGGGTAGAAACGGTCACATTAAGTTCATTGAATTCACATTTTCCAACGCTATTACTGTTATTTGCTTGTCCTCTCTCAAACAATTATGAATCACCAACAAAACTGACCTTTATAAAAAAATATTTTTTGCTTTGCCACAAGTTATTCCTCAACTTTTTTTATGCTCCTAAATACTTGAAGCCTTCAAGTTACCTTCACACAAACGCTTCTAAGTTACGGCAACGCTCAACGTCAGTATTGTGACGTTTAATGTCAGTCTAAGACTCTGAGTAGTTCAAGGGTTGAGACTCGACCTGCGTTCGACTGACGCGCAGAGCAAATAATTTGACGTTCATCGCTTGTCAGTTGTCAGTTGTCACGGTACAACACTACGGTGGGCCTGAGATGGACTTGTATGTTTGGGATTTAAAGAGACATGTATTGGTTTGTTGTTTCAAATAGTTTGAAATGATTTATAATTCTGGAGTTCTTAGCTGAAGAATAATTTTCTGCAGGGTTTAGTAATCTATCCTTACATTTGTTATTTGATATTATACCTATTTCCATGCACATCGTGCTCCTTCTTATAATTTCAGTCATGAAGTTTTCATAGTCTATCTCTTTATTTATTTTATTCTTTATGTATAGGTATCTATCTAGAAAAGAAACCTAGTGGTCTATATTATAAAGCTGTTATGATTTTTTTCTAGTTTCATATTTCTGATAGCAGCATTTTTTTTTTAACTAAACCTCCTTTTAGTGTATCGTTTTAACATAATATGAAATAAAAAACGTAAGCTAATAAAAAGTTATGAATTCGTATTAGGTTAGGTTAGGTTTCATTTAAAATAACCCATTTACACTCTCTTATAAATATGAAAATAATATAAATAAGTTCACAAAAAATTTACAATTTTAATTAAAATAACGGCATAAAAGATAAAAACAGCGTTAAGAAATAAGTAAAAATGAATAGTAGGTATCAAACAACACTTTACCATTTAATTAAAACTGTACTTTCAGTACTTTCTATCAACATCGTAGTCGCTGCAGCTCGGACAGACTTCAGATGGTGCGTACCGATAGCGGCATGCTGCCATGCGCAAACGCAACGCCTGCTTTTTCCATACGAAGCGACGCTCGAGTTTATTAAAATGAGAAAGTTATTCCAGAACGTGCAAATGCCTTTGCAATGTAATATTCTACACCCTATGACGTAAAATTTCGTTATTATAGTGTTATCCTGAGACTAGCCTGATTTACACAGTGCAATTTCATTGCCCGTAGCATACCATGGTATGAAGCAAACATACAGGTTACAACGTGTAAACACACACTACTGGACTATAATATACCTACAAGTCGTTTTTTTCTTCCATTTTATTTTATGGTACAGGCAAGAGGTCATCATCATGTAAATGTGGCTTAAGTAGAAGTAGCCATAAAAGTTGTACCATCTAAACAGTGTTTAGAGGATGCAAGTCGTTGGTTGCTTCAATTTTATAGTAGGTAGTATGCCATAGGCCAGAAACTTACATCCTATTAATGGGGCTTTAAAATGTACATAAAAGCCTTCGTTTTCTGATTTGTTTATGCACCCGTCACACTACGTAAGTGTAATACGGTATTTATGGTACGAGAGCATATCAAGGAAAAAAAAATGATTTTCTCAGAGCAAAGGAGTGATACTAATCATTGCCGCAACTCATTGCAAATATTGCAACATGGAGTGGTGGAGGTGCCTAATAACAGCGAAATGAAATGAAATTAAATTAAATTAAATTAAATTAAATTAAATTGTTTATTCTGTAAATAGGATATCGGAATCACTTTTACACGTCATATTAAAAAAATGATTAAAATAAGCTAGATGAGGTCGGCGTTTCCTAACTGACTACTCTGAGAAGAAAGGCCGAAACAAACTCAGAGGTCACAGTCTCTTTTAAAGTCCAGACATAATCTTGGTCAAGCCATATGAGAACCATGTAGATTAGTGTCTGAAATGGTCTTTTGAGGAAAGAACCACACAGATTTGAGTGGACCTGTCCAGTCAGTGCAAGCATTTGTCAGTAATCGTGGAGCTCAACTCAGAACTTAAGGAGCTCAAATCGACGAACAATACCAAAGAAAGGACATTTGGGTAGGCCGCATCAACTACTCAAACTGCCAGACCATCATTAAAACTACCTGAGAAATAAATAAAGAGGAAAAAAGCCACATAGTCCTCACATTCACAATAATTAAAATAATTTAATACTTTACAAAGTAATCATGTCATTTTGTATATAATTTTAAATAATGTCAATGTGAATATAAATCTGGTTTATTTTGATGTTTATAAGTAATAATTAAAACGTCAAGTTTTATGGTTTTATCACAAGGCTTAGCAGAGCGAGCAGCTCAATCCCAAGCTTTTTTATCTTCTAAATAATCTGAAATTTTATAGTACCCTTTTTTACAAAGTTTGGTTTTAATACAGCTTTTAAATCGTTTAATAGGTAAGTTTCGAATGTCAATGGGAAGTTTGTTGTAAAAGCGTATACATTGACCCATGAACGAGTTGCCTACTCTGTGGAGACGTGTGCGATGTACAGCAAGGTTGTGTTTATTCCTGGTATTTAAACTATGAATATCGGACATTTTCTTAAAATTTGATATATTTTTGTGTACATACAATAGGTTTTCAAAAATATATTGTGAGGCTACAGTCAGAATATTTATTTCTCTGAATTTCTCTCGAAGGGACTCTCTTGGACCTAGATTGTAAATGGCTCGGACAGCCCTTTTCTGTAGAACAAAGATCGAGTTAATGTCCGCACAGGTTCCCCAGAGAAGAAGCAACCAATGCTGTGCGTACACGCAATGATAGCAAGGAAGTTTTTATAATAATAACTAGCTGTTGCACGCGACTTCGTTTGCGATCCAGGATGAAAAGTAGCTTATGTCCGTCTCCAGATCAAGGTCTATCTCTGTACCAAATTTCATTCAAATCTGTTCAGCCGTTTTAGCGTGAAAGCGTAAAAAACAAACTCACTTTAACATTTATAATATTAGTTGGATTGCAAACAAAAATTATTCTCGAGAACCAGAATATTAAAAGTATTTTAACTCAACAAATAGAGCCTACAACGTAATATACTTATACCGTCTCATGGAAAATGCATGAATATTATTGAGGGGTAACGAGGGGAACTGAGTGTGGGTAGAGAATAAGTACCTACCTAAGCACTTGTGAAATGCTCACAGTTTAGTAATGCACCGATTTTCTACCACAGAAACAATATTTATAAACAGCAATATACCTATTGTATAAGCAGCTTACTGCTTTCGAAAGAATATACTAGAAGAAGTACTAAAACCAAATTCTTCGTCTAATTCCGCTTCTTCGTCTCCTCCTCTTGTGGCAGCACAATCTGAGAATATCATGCCTAGGTGAAAGTTCCAGTCAGCAAGATGGTTTGCCAGGATGCGCCAAAGTTATTGAAGTAGCAGAAGTTGTGTAGCAAGTGTTGTGAACTCGTATGTTCCCATATACATATTATGATGCTGGGAAACAAGGGACATAACATAACATCAAGTCTGTAATGCCCATAGGGTTAGGCAGAGGTGCACCTACCTATAGTACACCCACATTTCGCCAGTTATGTTTAAGTCCCATGTAATAGGGGGCGACCGCGGCCCTATTGCCAAGGGATATGTCGAGAGGAAACTATATAGTATGAATGTGGAATATGTGAATAGCTACAAGATTAGGATAAGATAAAGTAAACGATGACTGGATTCCGTGATGATTATTGTGACGGCCGATAGAAATGTAGTAGCTGAAGAAGCCATGTTACACCGACTCCAAATGAATTGGGATAAAGACAAAAACATGACTCGCGGAAGCTTTAAAAGCACTCCAGAACACAGTAACACCTAATTAAAACATATAGTAACGTGTTCCAATCACACGCCACAACAGACTAGCAACAGGAGCGAACAAGCCGCGTACAACACGCGTAGTTTTGGCAGTGCACGCGACTTGGTTTACATTTCAGCTAAACCTCGTGCTGGCTATCTGTGTTTGTTTGTGCGGACACGCAACACGCACGGGGTCTGTGCTCGTACGATTTGGGGATACTGTCCCAAAGCTGCTCTAGAAATGGTTTGGCATTTTTATTTTAATTAGGTGTTGCCGTTTTACTAAAGTTTTTTCAAAGTTTCTCTTGTTTTAATTGTCTATTAGTGGCTAATCTTCTTGTCTTTGATTTATAGAATAGAAAAGAATACTCTTTATTATGTTATTTTCTCTCGTTTTACGACATTAGGATGTGATATATAAAGACTGGAATACATATGCTATGCAGTAGCACAAAAGAATGCACATTTCGAGCAGACGCGACCTAGTAAAACAATTAGTACCTATACCTACGAAAAGAGTATCATCATTACATATACGGAGAGCATGCTATAAATATGTAATGTATAGTACTTACTAGCTAACAAGAATGCTTTTTAGCAGCATATTGTGCTGTATTTCAGTCTTTACTGGCTGCCTTACCAGCGCTGCGGGTTTTTTTTTTTCTAATATCGTAGCATCATTCTTTATGGCCTCGCACAGGTCTTCTTTTGTGTTTTCAGTATTTTGTTAGTTTTAATGTTCTTTTTTTATTTCCTGTGCGTGTCCAAATTAAATATTTTTCTTTCTTTCTTTTATTGATTTTTCTTGTGTTGCAAAAATTATTTCTGAAAATCTGCATGATCACTACTATAATATGTATTTTATTCTTCTCTGAAGTTAACTATTGTTCAAACCATACCATCTTATTATTATAATGTTCAAAATATCGCAAAAACGTGGTTAGATATATGTCGGAGTTAGTATATTGTATAGAAAACATAAAGCTAAGTATGCAAATTCTAACCTGATTCAAATCCTCTTCGAGCGGATTAAAGTAGTCACCCCTTTTCTTTGGTGGTTTATTTTAAACTAACGACCCGCTCCTGCTTCGCACGGTTTCTACGACTCGACAAAACATTGAGATTTCTTAGTTAATGTAACTTTAATATTAACGTAATATACACATATTTAAACCTTCCGGAATAAATTCTCTAAACTATGGTGAAAATCTTATCAAAATCTGTTTCGTAGTTTAAAGGAACAACGTGTAAATACAGACAAACACGAAAAGCAATTTTAATTTATAATATTTATACATATAACTGAAGTAGGTATTTTACAATGTTATAGAACTAACTCCATGAGAACTAACTCCTAACTCCACAGAGGTTCTGTCTCAGTATCCTGAACTCTGAAAACTGTTTGTGCTACAGTGTCAAGAGTTGAGGAGCCGGTCACGTGATTTTCAGCTTTGCTTCTCCCAGAGTCAAAGAAAAGGTAAGCATAGGAATTTTATACGTAGAGAGGCTGACTGAAAGTCATAATATTGATTGTTAGAAAATTCATAATAAGTACTTTTAGATTTGTAATTTCCAAAAAAAAATCATCTGCTAATTAGTAAGCTTACCCTGATACATACAGTCATCCATCAATCATTAAACAGATGTAAATAAATAACATGCCTTTTGTAATATTAGATACAACAAACAAAAAACTTATTGGTTGTATTAATCTAAAATGAGACGATTCCGAGATAGATAAAATTCTTTCTTGAAATGATTGTTTCTGATATAGACATATCAGCAGACATTCAATAAGATTTACATTTACATAATATATCTACGAGTAACAATGTTTTTTTGAATGAATTTATCTTATGAAACACTGAAATATAATTTGATATTTATTTTGTTTCTACGAATCACTGATTGCGATAAATGCCTGCGTTGATATTCGTTTGATGTACCGTACGAATATTGCACGACTCTTAATGCGAAGCATTAGAGTGTGCTCTACGATCGAAAAATTTTTTTTGCCCCATTTCTGTAACTGTTTTTATTGTTACACTCCTGCTAGTACACAAAACCTACTTAATTTATATACCATTGTATAGATGATTAAATGGAGATTAATACTGTACTTTTTAACAATTGATTTAATGCAGCAGAAATGGAAAAAGCATCAAAATAGTTGAAAAAAAATTCCTGTCCGTCAATTTATGAACCCTGAAAACATTGTAGCTTGCGATAATATCAATTAATTGAGTCAATTTTTTTTTTATACATTTGTTTCAGCCGTAGAAAGAACCCTATTGAAAATGGCTCTTTTATTCAAAGTAGTTTAATTATAATTAATAAAATACTAACTAAAATATAATATCTCTAACTAAATATTTCCAACCATTGACTAGATGTTGCCTAGCAACCGCCAAGAAAATATCTTTGTCAGTCTTTGACATTACGACTTCATGAAAAGTTATAAATTGTTCATTTTTGTTAGAAACTATGTTTTGAAATTCTTTTTCATTTATGAATGAGTGTTATGTATGAGGCGTGCACTTTTGGATTTTCCAAACTATTTTTGTCCTGCGTGTAAAAAATTAACAAACCTCAAACGAAAATCCCTCTGTTAAAACTGTAAAAAATTACTACAAAAGTTTATCATAAAACATTTTTTTTTAAAGAATTTATCCACTTCCCCTCGCTGACCCTCGTAAATAGGCTAATTAGATTCTCCATTTCTTATCAACTAACCTTCAAATAAGGACAATTAAGTATTCGCTGATAACTTTTATAAATTTTTTTTTCAAGGTTCTTCCCTGCTGGATTTATGCATCAAAGGTTGCATCTTAAGCAAGTGCATTCATATACTTAGTATAAATTATTCATATGATTCAAAGTGTTGGTGATGATACATCTATTTTCCAGGACATGGACCATCTTATTTAAACCAAAATAATGTTAGGTATATAATAAGTACTCCAACATTAAGATTTATTCGACGAATTAAGACCACCTTTTCTTCATAAGTTGAAAACAATCAGAGCCAAAAATATTAAAAACCGAACTGAAGATATAAGTATATTATATTTCTATGTATATGGTATAAAACTTCGTTTTCCGTGACAAACCTCTTCTTACAAATTCAGCGTCAGATCCAAGCAGCCTATGAGATGGAAACAACATGGTCACGATGAGTAGACAACGTTGTGCGGTGCCCAATAAAGTAGAATTAACATTGTCGCGGCGTCACAAACATGCTGATGAATTACAGCGGGTATTAAATTGTATTGTGGTGATTTTATTAGCTTCTGTTACTGTTCGACAATGACTGTCCGTTTTATGTCATATGGTTCGTCTTCTAGTGTACAAATAATGTCAAATATTTGGAGATTTTCTTTTATCATACAATGGAAACCAAGTTCTTGGAACAATATATTATGTCTTTAACAGGTAAGATTATAATAATATGCAGTAATTATGGGCAATTATCAGCCAGCATCTTTAATTTCATTACCATTACGATTTAATTATTGTGTATCAGGTTTATTATAGCTTTCCCTCTCTCATTATTTCTCCATTCCTACTCAACCATATAACTTAAAAAAACGTTGTACAGCCAACATACAAACAATTATAAAAACACGCCAAAATTAGACCACACGTGAAGTCTGTCAAAGGCCGGAGTTAGATCTTATCTATTCCTCGCGCACAATGCCAGCCCTGTGCCAGCGAGCCCAGATATCAAACCTCGCGGGATTACTCCACAATACTTTACCAGCCCCAAATCGATGCCACGCGAATGAGTACCCTAAATCCAAGAACCTATGGACCATGTTCCGTCAGGATCCTCAGTGAGACAGCAAAATTTAAATTTGCAAAGGTAAGGATAGGTATCTCACATTGTCATTTTCCGCTTGCAAGTCGACTGTCGCATGACGTTTGGGTCTTCGGAAATATTGATCATTGACAGTCGATTTTGGACTGTATTCTGCCACGACTATGGTTAATTTTATCTATAAAGGTTGTCGTTAGGGTTTTTATTTGCATTTTTAAGGAATGCGTAAAGTAACTTTGTTGTGATTGGCAAAATCATTGATATTTTGTTCAAGTCGGTTTGGGACGATGACGTAACACAAATGATTGTAAGATTCGCAGCGGCTGAGATTGTATCTGGGTGTCGCAAAAAGATCCCAATGTTTGTATTTATATACTTACCTACATCAAGTAAAGTAGAAGTTAACCAACACCACAACCACAAGGTGCTAATGGAAATTGAAAAATAGTGGACGAACATAAAAGAAAATCAGCAAGCACTTACAAATCTACCATAAGAATCGTTTTACGTCAACCCAATGAATTTGAGTAAGTTAGCCATAATAGCACTATTCCTTGGCTTTCAAGTGGATGTCTGAACCATCAGATTGGAGGAGGAACGCCTCTGAAGGGGTTATTAGGAGTGGACTGGACTGAAAGTGGCTCGAAGTGGCATATTAAACGCGGCTTGCAAGTCACCTGCATTAGGCGAGACGTTCAAGGGTGGCACGATTTGGAAGCGATCAGCGATTGTTTGAGTAATTGATTAGCAGTAAGAAGAACAGCCATGAAGAAGGTGCGATCAAACAGGTGACAGATGGTACTGATACCCAGTCGTCACTGCTTACCAAGTAGTCTGACTATGATGTAAGCTTCTGATAAAGCCCTGCCGGGGTTGCGGGACCTGCCGGAGTTGCGGGAAAGTCCGAAAAGGTTACCGGGGCCCCTGGCAACGTACAGGCAACTGAAGGGTCACGGGTGGGTATTAGTCAATAAGTTCTGACACGCTCTCCAGCTCCGCCCAAAGCTCCGGGAGAAGTTATTTGATAATTACCCACCCAATAAAAAAATATAAAAAAAGCTTCTGGTAAAGCCAGTGATTTGATATTTTCCAACTTTCTACATTTTGAGCTGTATGCACGTGGCAGTTTGCAGATAGAGTGATTGATTTTGCTATTGAGCACATCCAGAAATAAAAAATTCGAGTTTTATTACCCTTCACCTCATATTGAGAATTATTTTAACTTGGTTGCGGAGATCAGATAGGGAGTCGCTCCATGTAAAATATTGGTATTCAGCTGCATCCGGTTAGACTGGAAGCCGATCCCAGTATAGCTGGGAAAAGACTTAGCAGATGATGAGATCATTATGAGAACTTTAATCAAGATATTTTGATCACTCGCTTTCAAAATAATTTCCTTTTGGAACCAAATAGTGCCCCAATTTTCGCCATATTTCGCTACATCGTTCACCTAGCACCAAGCACCAAAGTCGCTAGGCCCAGTAAACCGATTAGACCGGCGTCCACCGCGGGGAGACTATCGCACAATCTCACACGCGACCCACCCCCCTTGCCCCTTTCACCCCTCACCCCGTCACGTGACGCACTTTCCAATACCTTTGTCCTGGTAATGACCCCTTGACTTGTTTTAATATCAATAAAAATATTTTTGTAAGCAATGCTATGATTGTGGTTAGATAGGAACCTTCGTGGTGGAGCTTACGTGGTCTGGTTGAGGTGGCGAGTTGATGTATTGTGGCTGAGGAAGTGATGTGTCTGAATTACCTACCCTTAAACTTGGGAAACCATGATTGGTCTTCTTTAACTCATTATAATACCAACCTATTATGTCCCAATGCAGGGCAAAGGTCTCTTTTCGTACAGAGAAGGCACGAGCATTGATCACCACGCTTGCTCAAGATGGGCTTGGCGATTTCAGACTTATATTAACCGCTTGACCGTTACAGTGGACATCAGGTGGGCAATTCAATTGTCTCGTTAATGACAGCTGAAGGTCTAACTATAAGTCCAGGTTTCCTCACGTTGTTACTTCACTGACGTCAGTAATGTCTAAGATAAACTCAGAAAGTTCATATGAATTGAAAAAGTCACATTGGTACTTGCCCGGATTTGAACCCAGCACTGGGCCATCACGAACTCATTATTTTGTCTCTAATTTCGTAATTGTTTGTCTTATATTATGTGGTTACGTATTTTACAACTTCAAACAACTCTTTTATCTTGCCTGTCGGATTCTAATATTCACCATACATAAATCCTGACCTGTCGATGTTGCTATGGTTGGTTTTACTCAATTCCCTTTCGAGGTTGTCGAATGCTGTCATGAAAAAACTATTTAGGGAGCTAGCTATCCTGACCATTCAAAAGTATCAAAGTTATCATTTTTCAAACTACCCTAAATAACCTACAAACTATTAAGATCACCATCATAACGGTACCTGACACAAAAGCCTACTTTCTAAATATTAATGAATTTTCAAAACATTTTAACCCACGTGTTTAACGAATAGATACCAGATATGGATGCATTCCACCAAGATATGGAGCCCATTGTCTTTGCCCAGTTTCTGAGATAGAGCGGACTGACGGACGGACAGATTAGCGTGCGTGGGACGAACGTAGCTATATTAATATTTTTTTGAATAAATTATTTGGTGATCGTTTAGGGTTCCTTGTACTTTTCACTAAAAAAAAATATTAGGTACTTATTTTTTTTTCTTTATTAAAAAAAAACCAACAGCTAGCTAGAAACCTCTAGAAAACAAAAGCTGACTTGCATTTTCTTGTCTAGAAAACATATTCCCTTATTCACTCTCGGTATTTAATACATTAAAAACCTAAGGTGAATTTATACTTACCCAGTTCATAGGGACCGAAAAAGCTTCAACCGTTGGGAAATATTAAGGGGAATGTAACTTTTACTTGATAGATTTCGTTTAACGTTCATTATAGTCACATTACGTTTTCCTCACTGTGCCAGCGTATACGGTATATAAAAATAAAAATAAACAAATAATCTGGGAAATGATCTAGGCCAAACTAGATAAAGACGATGGCCTTTTTCTAGTTCGGCCCAGATCCACGACTTCTACACATAGTACTTACATACAGTGCACATTGTTTGGTATCTTATAGAAACCTTAACCCCACTCTACAACTCAAATGTTTTTGATACGGAACCATTAATGCTTTTTTAATCTTGTACAGTTTGTGGCGGCCGTTGTACAGTTCAGTTACTACTTTATCGGATCACTCTATAATAGAAGGATTTATTTATTAAATAATAATGTACGTTAATAGTTATTAGTGGCGGTGAAGTGATCGTTGTCGACCTCACAGCACAGCATTTTCTACTACTAGAATGTTATTTATTTATTTTTGATTATTTAAAACACAGATATAGATAGACATAGATAACGCAAGAGCAACTACTTCGCGTGCCCAGCTTACGTACAATAATCGTAAGCTGCCACTTTCGCGCTCAGTCTGCATCGTTGTGCCACGCTAGACGGACGTCAGTAAAATAATTTAAAATGGTTAATTGCTCAGTTATACATTGTAAAAACTTTACAAATGTGAGGAGAAAAAATAAAGGAAACGATTCCTTCCATCGATAAGTCATTTTGTGATTAATATTATGCGTATTTAATATTAAAATCAATTATTTTTAATCTAATACTCTCTGTAATACCAAATTTGTGAAAAACATAGGTCATCAAACGTAAACTGAATATTCGTATTACATTGCGGCTTTTACTTGAAGCGGTTGATGCGACGTTTTGTTTTAATAAGTGATGAATATCGAAGCAAGTGATACTATCGTATATCGCATCGGTTTCGTAGTACAGGAGCTTTTATCATTTTTCTGTCAATTTTAGCGATTAGTGCTGTTCATCGTATGCAACACAAATCGATTCTCAAGAATCGATTTTGGAAACAGAGGAATGATTTTGTATTTTATAGGTAGTAATTATGTAGACAATTTTAATAAATATCGTAACGTATAGTGATTTTTTTAGTTTCCCACATGAACCCAATTTAAAAGAAAAATGGATTGAGGCGACGGCGACGGGAAATAAAGATTGGTTCCCAACAAAGCATAGCACTATTTGTTAAATACATTTTGAGGAAGCATGCTTTGTTGAAGGGAAAAAGTAACGAATATTAACAAAAGCAGCATATCCGACTATTGATGTACTGAAGATCACAACTTTCTTTATCTTTTTGCTGTTGTAGCTCAAGTAATTTTGCATCCATTTTAATTTTATTATATCGTATTTTACTGGGTTTTCGTTTACCTTCTAAAATTTCTTCTCTGGTTTTTTTTTGTTTCTGAAAGATAATCTACAACAATTACAAGGAATAAGTAGGGAAATACTAACAATTTGAAGAAATTATAAATCCCTAACTGCCTACTAAGCAGATCAGAAATTTTTATTTTCCTCTGTTTATCTCATTCCTCTGTCTATCTCATTCCTCTGTCTATCTCATTCCTCTGTCTATCTCATTCTTCTGTCTATATCATTACTATGTCACAAAATCGATTAATTAATCTATTTAAGCGATTCTCAATAATTCTTTACTGTACACGATTACTCAATAAATAGAGAAATGGTATAATAAAAAGGCGATCTTTATTAAAAATTGAGATGAAAAAGGGTAGAATCTCGTTGCTTTTGTAACGCACGAGCACACAACCTCTCAATGCGAAGACTTTTAGTTA
This sequence comes from Conistra vaccinii, assembly GCA_948150665.1. NCBI lineage: Eukaryota > Metazoa > Arthropoda > Insecta > Lepidoptera > Noctuidae > Conistra > Conistra vaccinii. The sequence goes on from OX411328.1 coordinate 1,273,986, forward strand.
GCGTACTGCTGGCTGGGTAAGCGCTGGCGCTAGCCCCCACCCCCCCCCCCCCCACCTAGCGCCAGCGCTCACCCAGCCAGCAGTATCGATTTCAAAGATAATAAAATCGATTCAAAGACGCTGCCGCGTGCGGCGGATTTTATTTTCCCATCACTAAATAATGCTTGTGACGTCACAGTAGGTAGTCAAAAAATGGCACGCTTGGTTTTCATACAGATCGTGATACTTGCGTTATCTATGTCTATCTATATCTGTGATTTAAAACTTTAAGCACACAAATGTACAGAGGCGGACTTAATGCCATGGGGATTTTCTACCAGTCATACCTTTGGGTGATGCAGAGACAAACAGTGGTCGGTGCAATTACGAAAAGTTGTGGAATATAATGTTTATTGATAATTTTGATCTTCCGATCACATTTTGCAGTGAGCTTAGTGTATAACAGGTAATTAAAATTATTATTGTGGAATACAGTATTACACAACATTATGGGGAAAAAATCTGCTATTAGATACTTTTTAATCGTGTTGCACTTTAGAAGAAGAAGAAAAGACGCGAATAGCTGTTTTCTTTTTCATAATTGTTTCGGAGTTGGTTCTATAGCAAAAGTTGTACTACTAGACAGTGTAGTACACTTCCTTACCGTGTGTCCCTTCTTTACTCTTATACAGTATACACATATCAAAAAAAGTTTGCGATCAGTTTGAAAATTAGAAATCTTTTTGTTACAGTAGACTACATTATGATTTCTTCTTCTTTTTAGATTCTTTCAGGCTATTAAAAAAGATATAACGTAAACACTTTTTCTTCATAAAGTTAAATTTTACAAATATCCTATCAACTTTTGCTAGTGATCACACTTTTTTTGATGTGTGTAAGTAAAAGAAAAGATATACGTCATCATCACAAACATACGAGTCTTTTACAGAACTTCATTGACTATACAAAGTTGCTCTGTTTTTTGTAAAAAAAGAACAATCAAGTAACCTTAGTACTTAGGTAATCTTATCAGAAAGCCTAAAAACACCCGTTCCCCGATTGGATAACTCAAGTCATTGTGTGACGGTCACTCATGACCACAGATGGTTATCGTAAAAGAAAAATGTCTCGACAAAAACAATCTATTTGTTCTATGTATTAATCAGCGTAAAAAGTTAAAAATCAATTTTAATCTTTTCACAATTTGCGTCACAAGGATTAACTACCGGTATCGGTATCGGTATATCAGTGGAGATGGACTGATACCACAAATTGGACAGCTGTGTTCTGATTGCTCGGTCACTTCGGTAAGTATATCTTATCAAGAGGTGCGGACATTTGATTTTATTTACTAGTTTTACGCTGACATCCTTAGGTAATAAAAAATATAGATTAAATTAATTGAAAACGAATCAAGTAGTTTCTACTTGTCTTACTAATTATTTCTATGGGGAGAGTAAAGTAGTACCTACTGATAGTTTTTAGAACGGAAAGTTTTCTTGTAACGGTAAAGTTTATTTTCATAAAACAGCGAAACGTAGATTCATAGCTTCGCTAGTGCAATGTATCTAACTCTATTTTCAGCAATTATAACTAGTCTTACTTGATAACTCGTTAAGGGAGACTGATAGAGTTAATCTTATGGTTAGGGAAACCTAATTAAGTATATGTACATAGCTTATAGTAAAATACCTCCAATTAAATGAAACTTCAAATTAACAACCAAAACCTCTAAATCAATAGTATGCAGAGTTCGCACGTTTTGCACGACTCATAATGCGAAGCATTAGAGTGTGCTCTACGATCGAAACATTTTTTTTGCCCCGTTTTTAACCCCCGACGGAAACCGAAGGGGTGTTATAAGTTTAACGTGTGTATCTGTGTATCTGTGTGTCTGTGTATCTGTGTATCTGTGTATCTGTGTATCTGTGTATCTGTCTGTGGCATCGTAGCTCCCAAACGGTTGAACCGATTTAGATTTTTTTTGTTTTGTTTGAAAGGTGACTTAATCGGGTGTGTTCTTAGCTATGATTAAAAAAAATCTATTCAGCCGTTTGAAGATTATCAGGTATTTTCTTATTGATTAATGGATTTTAGCATCTTCCACAGGTCTGATTGAATTTAAATTTGGTAATCTGTTACTTCAATGGTATTAGAATAACATAGTAACCTTGAACTGATGCTGCAGCATTACCTGGTATTTGCAGGATACCCAACTCCTCAACAATTTACAGCAGTGGTATCGTGTTTGGGCTCATTGGAATGGTCTCAATGAATAGGTTATAGATAAAATTATATATTTATCAGGGTCTGATGATAGAGAAGCAAAAAAAAAATCCGGATAAATTAGTAACTAACTTTACTGTGGGAAAAATACGTACAGCTGCGTAGATTTAAGCGAGGCACGTGTCGATCGTATAGTATGTACTAGTAATACGTATATAAAGTTTAAAAAGCTGGAAATAAAAGTTAAATTTAAAATTTAAAAAACCCCCGACACAAATAAAATCCTTTAAAAAGTTATAAAATAAAATATACTGGCCCTTTAAGTTTAATATAATTTGTAGTTAATATTTTGTAGTCGGGTCGTGGGACGGCAGATGAAAACTTGAAAATATATTTTATACAATAGCATGCCGTCCCCCGACCCGACTACAAAATATTAACTACAATTAATTATATTAAACTTAAAGGGCCAGTATATTTTATTTTATAACTTTTTAAAGGATTTTATTTGTGTCGGGGGTTTTTTAAATTTTAAATTTAACTTTTTTCTGTTATTGTAACTGTTTTTATTGTTACACTCCTGCTAGTACACAGAACCTACTTAATTTATATACCATTGTATAGATGATGGAGATTAATACTGTACTTTTTACCCGACTGCCCCAGAAGGAGGGTAATGTTTTTCGAGAGTATGTATGTATGTATGTATGTATGTATGTATGTATGTATGTATGTATGTATGTCTATTTCTTTGGCACGCTCTGTAGCCTAAACGGCTTGATGGATTTTAACATATGAGGTGTCGTTAGATTTGTCTTAATTGTAGAAGTGTCATAGGCTATATAATATTTATATATTGCATCTGCAAATACAAAAAAAAAGGAGGGGAAGGTTTTTTTTTAAATAAATTATAACAATATTGGTATCAAATAAAAGCTAGTAATGAGTCAATTACAAATTTAGATATCGCCGTCCCCGGAGAATAAAACGATAACTACAAAAACGCAACTTTTCAGGAAAAATAAAAAACATGTTTTCGTCAATTGCTCCATAAATAATGGACGTCGTAGAGAGACGATTTTCAGCTTTGAGAAAAGGTTATTTTTTTATGTTCGTTTCATTTAAAATTATTAAAATTAGCAGCCCACCGGTATCGGCAACAGGGTTCGAGCTACCGGTGATCAGGTCTCTAGAGAGGAACCTCCTCTCTATGCATGCCGTGTCCAGGAAAACAGTTTTCTGAGTTAAGCCCAGCCCAGCCGCGCAATGAGAGCCTCCTGAGGTGTTGGTCGAGGCTCTCCGCTATTAGGCCATTACGCTGCTCCCACATCTCAGCGGTATATCTGAACCAATTCCGCTGCCAATTCCGCTGCGAAACATGTCCACATTATGTCGCGAATCTATGCGGAACAAACGCGGAACCGCAAAAAACCGGCGGACTGCGTGCGGAGGTGTAAACGGCTTCCCAGCAGATCGGCGAAATCACGCGAGAAAGAGATAAAATCATAATCTTACTGTACGATAGAGCAGGCAGTTTCGCTTCCGTTTCGCCTTTCGTACAACGGACAAGTCATGGCGGAATTTTTGCGGTTCCGCTGCCACGGTTTCGCGGCGGAGATGTGGGAGCAGCGTTAAACGTAACGGCTATTGATACAATGATTGCAGAGTCCACGTCCTACATGTCGACAACCTCGTGTGCTAAGTCAATACTTGATTTTCGCGATCACGCGATTCTCGTCATGAGGGATAGTGATATCAACAATCATTGCACGGTGCTCTCGTCAATCTATCACCACAATATTAAGCTTATTGGTTACAATAGTCCTGTCAGTGATGATAGATCGATTCCAGTACAATGTAGTAATACCATTCTCTAAAACAGGGTCGGGCACATACTATATTATGTATTGTGTTCTGTAGTATGGTACTTCGGACTCCACAAGATTGTACTGCAAGGCAAGTTACTGGTGGATAATCCTAGCGAATAGATTGTGTCTGTGCAAGTACTCGCCGTTAGCAAGACGAGTACAACCGGAAACAATATGTCGGATTGATTCACTGGGACGGTGGCCTGCCCGACAGCTGTCAAGCGTACCGTCCTTGACAATGTATTTCCGATAATTATTCATCATGATAACCTCGTCTATAATCGCACAGACAAAACCTTTGGTTTCCCCAAAGAGTTCGCCGAAATGCAGCCAGGATACAGACGCCAAAATGTCTACACCAGGCCCATGGAGAGCCCAGAAAAAGCTTCCGTGAAAATCTTTACCTTGCCATACTTCCTTTCGATCGTTAGTATCAAGTACTGTAGGTTGGCGCCAGCGCCATGTGGAGCGCGGTTGTGGAGTGTTTCAGCGTTTATTAAACCTCAACCCCCATACTTTTACGGGATGTACAGTCTCATCACTGATGACCGTGGGTGATGCATCTGATATGCCGTCAGCAATGTACGGACCTTCCTATCCAGAGCATCTAAATTATCCATTCGTCTGAATCTATTTTAGTATGCCGAAAGAATACATCAAAACCAGCATGAGCCACCGTTTAAGGCACGCACCTAGTTTCCGTCTGATAAAAGACTACCTATTTAACATTTATTCAGACGGCCAAAGCAAAGAAGCGCTTCCTCAAGGTTTCATGTCGGCAGCAGTGATGCCTTATGCTTTCGACAGTCAACAACACACGCAAATACTTGTAGGTTTTGGTTGAGGAGTGTGATCTTAGATGAATGGAATCCGAGAGTTGGATTCCCACGGATTCCGTAATCCCTTTCGCTTTACATGCATGACTGCTTATTTTTCCACACCAAATTCCATCGTGATGGCGCTACTGAACGTTTCTGCTATCTTCAGCAGCTCCATCAGTCGCAAATTGTTGGGGGCAAAGAGTTTCAAGTCATTCATGTAAAGGAGGTCAGATATCACCTGACCACCTCTTCTCAACTGATAGCCGATACTTGTATCTCTCTTGAGACTCTAGCCTTGTGCTTAGAGGTTTCAAGGCTAAGCCAAACCAAAGCGGACTCAAACTATCGCCCTGAACCCGCTCAGTCCTGGTCGTTTCATCAATCCCCCGGATCGACATCTTGGATACAGAAGGACCATCCTACACTGCTACTGAGCTATGTATAGAGGACTCGGAGGCACCCAGTCATAGGCCTCCCTATGAAAGAAGCACGTAACGAACCAGAATCCAGGAACTTAGCTTATATTGCGTTTGTGTAAAATCTAAGTGAAGGAAGAGGATGACAATATGTCTTACTTTTCAAAACCATAAAAGTCGTTTTACTAACACAACGAAGCGACTGAATGGTTTTTTGAACGAGAATAAAATGATAAATGCATTTATAATAATAAATGCATTTATTATTTTATTCTCGTTCCGTTTATAATGATAAATGCATTTATCATTTTTTTTTTAATCGACTAGATAATGATCTAGTCGTAATTTTTTTCACGAGAGTATAATTCCCGACCGAGTTTTCACGAGAACATAATTCTATGACTGTTTGTCATACTAACAAATCGGAATACATTTTGATAATATTATATTAACACTTTAGGTATTCTCGTAATTTAAGAACTGTGTTAAATCTTTGAATAAGTACTATTGTAATATTTAGTAAATTCGTAAATAACGTATAAAAATTACGAAACAATTTGAGAAGATGTATTTATAGCACTCACAGATCCCAAAATTGACATAATTTACACTAAAACTAAGATAATGGCAGATATATTAATAAATCGATAATAAATATATTAATAAAACTAAAAAGCTTGAAATAAAGAAAATTATTCAAAAAACAAAAAACCCGACTGCAAAAACACATAACTGAAAAGATAAAAACAAGGATTATAATCTATAGAATTTTAGTATCGCAGGCGGGGACAAACAAAACTTACACCGTATTTCCGGTTATTAGTTTGTCCCCGCCTGCGATACTAAAATTCTATAGATTATAATGCTTGTTTTTATCTTTTCAGTTATGTGTTTTTGCAGTCGGGTTTTTTGTTTTTTGAATAATTTTCTTTTTAACAATTTATTTAATGCAGCAGAAATGGAAAAGCATCAAAATAGTTGAAAAAAAAATCCTGTCCGTCAATTTATGAACCCTGAAAACATTGTAGCTTGCGAGAAAATAAATTAATTGAGTTAATTTTTTTTTATACATTCGTTTCAGCCATAGAAGGAACCCTATTGAAAATGGCTCTTTTATTCAAAGTAGTTTAATAATAATTAATAAAATACTAACTAAAATATAATATCTATAACCAAATATTTCCAACCTTTGATTTGACGTCCGTAAGTTGCCTAGCAACCGCCAAGTAAATATCTTTGTTAATAGTCTTTGACATTACGACTTCATGAAAAAACTTTTCGGTGCGTTTGGTTTTGAACTTTCGTTTTTTGCCACCGACTTCCGAAATTAAAGTTATTTTTGACTTTGTAGTGTCTTTTTTGGAAGTCGGTTGTTCTTTTTTTGTAAAAAGTTTTTATTTTGCACTTTTTAGTGGTGGTACCTACCCCATACAAATTCGAATACCACTAACCTGCTATGTGAATAACAGTGATTGGAAGTTATCATTATATCATCCATATAAACTAAGTGGGAAAAATACGTATTATTGAAGCTAACTCAAAAACTATCCAAGTAAAGTTAATAAAATTGATATGGGACCACCTCGGGAGCATACCCTTTCAAACAAAAAAAGAATTTTCAAAATCGGTCCACAATTGACGGAGAAATCGCGTAACAAACATACAAAAAAAAAAAAAAAAAAAACATACAAACGAATTGAGAACCTCCTCCTTTTGGAAGTCGGTTAAAAAGTGATAAATTGATTTTTTTGTTAGAAACTATGTTTTGAATTTCTTTTTCGTTTATGAATGAGTGTTATACAGTATGAGGCGTGCACTTTTGGATTTTCCAAACTATTCTAATCTCCAACCACTTCAATATTTACAAGCATAGATTATCTTCCAAGATTAATGACGTCATGAAGTTCTGTCACAAACACATCGACAGGTTGACTCACAGCATCTCTCCGCAACAGAAGTAGTGCCGTGACGTCATCGTTTTAAATCGAGGATATTGTAAATGATTCCGGTATTTATCGATAGATCATATCATAACGCAAGATTGTGGTTTTTAAAGATAGTGTTATTTCTATCAGCTATTGCTCAATGTTGCCCTTTTTCCAATCAGATTTGGGTTTTTCTATGACAACAATAATTGTGATAGAAAAATAGCAATCAGAATATTTACAACAATTTAATTCTGGTTAGATACAGCTAGTTTTATAACCTTCACTTGTATAATATTTTCGGACAAGCCTTCATCCAATCTACTTACATGTTCTCTTAAACTTAACTCTTTAGGAATACCGCAAAACTGGCCTATTTCTCCAAAAAAATAATCATTCCATACAAATTCACTAAACACAATAACGGTAAACTGATTTCCCTAACAATGCTACCGATACCGAACAATGAAGTCATCAGCCGGCCGGCGCCATCTTGAATGCACTGAGTCGATCGATTAGGCTTCGCCCTCAATCGATCATGCCCATCACTATCACGTGTTGGTATTCAGTAATTTATTACATTTGGAGTGAGCTTCCGGAGCGAGACGTTTTACACTGTCAACACTCTATAAATCAATTATATTAAGTTAACATCTTATTTGGGTACCGGTGTTTGGTATCTCTGTGTCTATGTCAACAGAAAACTGTTTGGGGATCAGTTTGGTTATGATTTACGAGATTATCGAAGATTTTTCGTCATATTTTATAGGCTGGCAAACAGTACCTATCTTCCATACAGGACTTACAAGAACGATATAATTTCTCGGTAGTTACTCTTGATTTTGTGTTTTACAGCTTATGCTTTACTTCAAAAGGTTTTATTTTACATCAATACTGGGGTGGTATAATAAATGAAATTAGAAAAAACCCAATGAACAGGCGAAAAATTTAAAAAAACCTAAATTGTATGGGAATTGCCACTTCAGATTACTTTTAACAGATCGACGTGGTAGGAAGTTCACCTGTCTTTCCTGATTTTCTTTTTTCCAAAAAAATCTACTCTAACGAGCCATATTCGAGTTTTTTCGAGACGCACGGCCATTCATTTTTATAAACAGGGTGGATTTATGAGCTGGGCCAATAGGGCAGGTACCTTAACCATTGTCGCTGTAAGAAAATGGTCAAAGGAGACTAACCTTATCATTTTGAGATATTTTGATCTGGATTTACAGATTTAGAAAAAAAATTATAGTCTGCGAGAAAATTGGGAGTTTTTACAAAAACGTTTTATTTAATTTAATCTTTATTTCAGACGTACGTATACGAAAACACAGTCCATATTTTTTACGTTTTTTTTACATAAAGAAAAGCGTTAGTAAGGGTTGTCAGTAGTACACAAAAATATAAATAAAAGTTGTTAGTTATTGGTTAGTAAACAAAACAAGTTACACAATTATTAATAGACTACCTACTTTCTATTTCTTTGCAGGTGTACACCTGCCCAGTACACATTAAAAGAACTGTCGATCTTGCACGCTAACGTTCTGAGGACAGTGTTGGTGCTACCACGGACCCTGCTCATAATCGATGCAGTTCTTTTCCTTAAAATGGCAAAGAAGTCATCGATGGATGCACCCGCAAACATTGCGGAAGCACTGCAGTACCGGGGTTTTCTCAACACTGCCCTCAGAGCGTTGTACTGAACACGCAGATGATTTTTTATTTATGATGTCAATCGATCCTGTTTCATATAAGGATAAAAAAAACTCTATCTGACCTACTGAGGTACTAGAAAAGTAAGAAATCGCAATGTATGTAGATATATAGATAGAGTGTGTGAGCAGTGGTGGCCCAGTGGTAATGGACCCGACTTACGAGTTGTAGGTAGGGCGCTTTACTTTGTGTAAATAATTTCATCACCACTGCTCTCAAAACGGTGAAGGAAAACATCGTGAGGAAACCGGCATGTCTTAGAACCAAAATATTCGAAGACATGTGACATCTACCAACCCGCACTGGGCCCGCGTGGTAGATTACGGCCCACTCCCTCTCACAGAGAGGAGGCCTGTGTCCCAGCAGTGGGAACATTAATAGGCTTATGATGATATAGATAGAGTATGCGGAACGCCAATATTTTCAACATTATTATAATTGTAGACTACGTTGATAGCTGGTATATTTGTCTAAACAGATTGTCATGTATTCAGAAGAACATATTTTATCGACAGGAAATATATGGCTAATATTACAAAAGTACAAAGAATATTAGTAGTGTATCGTCTCCTATATACCGTACAGCAGTACATAAACATCCCGGGGCTTAATTCTGAGGGGATCATTGCCTGGTAGGGGAGATATAATTGTATTGAGTAGTTTATAGCACTCATGAATCAATTATTAGAATCCAGATATTAAAGACTTTCTGTACATCATTCTACCATATGACGAGTATTCTTTGATTTTTCATGTACTTAAATACAGATAAATGTTTTACAATAATAGTATTCATTTTACTATTAATTATGTCTAAATTACTCATTTCAAACTGCATTTTTCAATTTGAATATACTCTTACAAACGAAATAAAGGGCAGATACTATTCTCTACTGTAGTGGTTAAACCGCCACATACGAACTACGCATCAATGACATGACGTCACAGAAATCCTGCATCGCGCAATTTCAACTTCCGGTCTGTTGCCCGCCAGACACAACACCCGTCTGGTCGGAGGATCTATCCTTATCTATAGAGGATAAGTGAACTTTACACCCTGTTCCTCATACCTCTAAACTACAAACCTAACATTTGGATAAAACATTAGCAATATTTTGTAAGTAGTCTTGTCCAAAATCGCGGCAGTGTAGGGTCCACGAACTCCCTGCCTATCTAATCTGCATCTACAAACATCGAGGGCACGATCGCTTATCTGTCAAGATTCGCAACGCAAATAACTTCACTGATTTATTCACTAATACTTTTATTGCACATTCGGAATATTTTGCTGTGATTAAAGTGTAGCGGTTACACCGCCACATACGAACAACGCAGCAAAGACATGTCGTCACACAAATTCTGCATCGCGCAGTTAGAGTTTACCGCGCGAACGACATAGATAAGACTATCCGAAATCAACTTACGGGCAGTTGCCCGCCAGACACAACACCCGTCTGGCCGGAGGATCCTCCCTTTTGTAAAGAGGATGAGTGAACTTTACACCCTGTTCCTCATACCTCTAAAAAAGAAGTTTACAAAGATTTTAGATTGGTTGTTCACAAAGGAGAGCCTCTTTGACAGTCAGAATTGATTAACCCGAAAAATGTCATATCAACCAACGCGCTGCTAGTTCTTACGACATTTTTTCATAAGAAAATTACTCTTGAACACAGTAAATATTATCGTGAAAACCGTTTAGCACATGCAAACGGCGTCTAGTAAGAGATCGTTAGAAGGATCGTTAAATATCCAACACAGCTCAATCGGCATTAGAACATTTATCATAATGAACATACGTATTTTTTTCCTATGGTCATAAAATTATGAAAAGTTATTTAACCTTATGTGAATACCACTGTAGCGGTTACACCGCCACATACGAACTACGTATCAAAGACGACGAGCCCGAGTAAGCCGAGCGGGCGAGTCGAGTTGCCCGCCAGACGTAACACCTGTCTGGTCGGGGGATCCTCCCTTTTCTAATGAGGATGAGTGAACTTTACACCCCGTTCCTCATACCTCTAAACCACTGACCACAACACAATATAGATAAACTAAATAAATTCAAGGAAAATGCTATCTTAATTTCACTGGAATCCCCCTCAGGTAAAGGCCTCCTCCAAAGCTTTCCATTTCTCACGGTCTTGGGTTATTTGTTGCCATTGTGGGACCGCAATTTTTTGAATATCCTCTTCCCATCTGGAGAATGGATTGGCACAAGTAAAGAGAGGCATATGCCCAGCAGTGGGTGTAGTCGGGCTATGGATGATGATGATATGGTGCAGGTTGAACCCGGCGAGTGACAAGAATGGGATGAGCTAAGAATGAGTGAGAAATTAATTTCTGGAATTGAAGAACACTAAAAATACTTTAAATACACACATACATACTTATCTTTATATCTGTACTTTTTATGGTGTACATAATAAAGAATATTCTATTTATCTATCTATCTATCTACATACATAAACTCACGCCTTCTTCCCATGGCGGTAGGCAGAAACTACAGAACGCCACCTGCTATGATCCTTACATACTCCTTTTGTCTCGTTTACGTTCATACATCTGGTCATACACGCTCGCCGGTTGCGAGTACTACGCACCTGTCCTTTCTGAAGAACATCACCAATACGATTAGTATGTGTCCTCCTAGGGCCCTCCCGGCGTTTCCAGTCACTCACACTTTAAATAATCAGCTCAAAAGTCGAACCAAAACTTTTATAGCGTTGTCTTTGAAGGTGGATAATGGCGACCTTCTACTGACTCCTAAAACTTGGGTTGCCAAGTCATAACATTCATGTGATGAGACATAACGTGTTTGTGACAAAAGAAAATCTTTAAATATTATACCTTCATCCATTCCACCTGCGGCTCTGAGAAGAACAGTGGCGTTATCTAGCAGACGTGATGACTATCAACAAAATTACATAGTTACGTACTTTAGAGATAACGCCGTGATCGATTATACGCCATAAATGAGTCAGATGAGTGTCCCAAGGTGTGCGTAAGTCAAAAACTATGCTTATCAATGAATAAGCAAGTTGGAGTGGCAATGGGCCGGCAATATTTGCCGGAGCACCGATGACCGCAAGTTATAGACGTGTTCTTGAGAGGAAACCGGGCAGCGTATGGCCGTTTGACCACTGCACCGTGAACAGGACGTCAACGAGAACTAAATACGACGCCGAAGTAGCGACAGTACATTTACTATGGCCGCGTAATCTCATTTCTCGTTTACGTCCCGTTCGGGGTGCGGTGGACAAACAGTGTCGTCCTCAGATAAGAAATTATGTTAATCGTAAAATCGACGCAAGTTTAACACAGACTGGTGAACATATTACTATGTCAAACTTTTAATATGTAAAACTTCATTTCCTGATTTTTCCCGATAAAACTTTGAGAACAGTCCAGTTAGCGCATCCCTTTGAAAAATCGCAGTCATTGTGATAAACGATAAGGGGCTGCGCAGACGACACACTTTTTGTGCGATCGAGTCTGTAGCGCACGCGTTACTAATAAGCAATGATATGAATTTACTATGCAGTAACGCGTGCGCCACAGACTCGATCGCACAAAAAGTGTGTCGTCTGCGCAGCCCCTAAATGTTTCTTTTTTCTGTAAGTAGGTTTATACAAACACTATTACACGTCAATCATATTTTAAAAACTAGTTTTTTTTTTTTTTTCTGTATTAATAAGAACTAAAGTTCTTAGTAACGAATTACAATCTAGCCTAATAGGCTAATAAGCAATTTAACTGTAACTTAATATTTTACGAGATAGATTACGTTATAACTAAGAATAGTGTCAATTTGCACTTTTACACAATTTCGTAGCACTTTCTTAGGGTCTGATAATTCATGAAAACACAAAAACTAGATGAGGACAGCGTTTCCAATCTGCCTACTCTGAGAAGAAAGGCCGAAACAAAGTTAGAGGTCTTTGAAGTCCAGACGGAATCTTGGTCAGATCATGAGAAGACCATGTACATTGGTGCCTAAAATTGTCTTTTGAGGAAAGAACCACACAGATTTGTGTGGACCTGTCCAGTCAGTGCACGCATTTGTCAGTAATCTTTTGCAGCTCATCTCAGAACTAAGGCTATGTTCACACTGTGATTTTTTTCCCATATACCGTACACGAGATTTTATCGAATAAAGCGGTGGCAGTAGAAAATATGAAATTGTTCACACGAAGTCTATGCGGATAAATATCATGTTCGAGAAATATTTTTTCCCGTATACGGTCCGAAGTTGCCACCGAGGAGGCCGCGTCTCGAAACTGTTTTTATCGAATACGACATGCAGTGGCGCTTATGTTCATGTATCGTTCACACGAACAAACTTTTGTCTCATATTTAAGACTCGCGCGTCTGTTCTTGTGACGTAGCTGCGAATTGAATGGAAATGGTCGTCTCGTGTTAACGACAGTCTCGTATACGGTAAAACCGAATACGTGATAAAATCGCCGTGTGAACGTGCCTTAAGGAGCTTTGTTTCTTCTCGCTTGGATTAACGTTAAAGTTAAAATCATCGAAAATCTAACAAACAAGTGACGTTTAGCTTTAGGACAACACATTTTATTGCATCTTTATCAGTTAAGATAGGCTTGTCTCACGGGTGAGTACTTCCACTCTTATATAATGTGATCACATGTGTGACGTCACGTCTCCAAATGATAAACATTGATTTTTGACACAAACATGTGCTTGTTTTATCTAGCAACATGGTTTAGCTTTTGTTAGGTGTTTTCGCGAAAAATAAACATGAATTTGGGGAAAAGTTCCGTTTACAGTAGTTTGTCGAGATTTACTTACCTAAAAGAGTGGGTTAGAAATTAAATATATCTAAAAAATCAAATTAGTCCTGCATTTCTTCGTATTATTAATTCTTTCGCACAGACTGCATTTTTTTTTATTAGCGCAGAAAACTCATAATTTAAAGTAACCGTGAAAATACGTGACAATCTCTATAGAAAAAGGATCGACAAATGTGGCCACACTGTGTGGTAATACAGGGTGGCCTGCTCGGCATGTAGGTATATGTCGTAGGATGATTTGATGATTAGATTTTTCGCGAAAACCATAGGGATATAGCGAAAACACGGAAAATGGTTAAAAGCATTTCTGCGAGCAACTTGGAAGTAGCGCTCGCCAGCCGTTACAGCGGCACCACTCGCTACGCTCGCTCGGCTCGCGCGCGGTTTTTCGAAGTTCTAACCTAACCTACCCTATTCAACCAAGTTGCTCGCAGAAATGTTTTTACAATTTTCTAATAATCCGTGTTTTCGCGAAAATTCAAATGTTCAAATCATCCTACGACATAATTATATAGTAACTTTTTGCCACCAATCTGTATTGGAGCAAAGTATTTGTGATTTTATTAGGCGGATATCTTATGAAGTATGCGAAAAGATTTGGCAAATGTTATTTACCATACAAAATGGCCAAGCCTTAATTATTATATTTATGAAAAAAAAACTAGTTATTTCGTTTGTACAAAATATTACTAAAATTGTACACATTATATTCGAATTGCCAACCTGCATTATGAATTTTAAAGTTTTGGGGTACTTATGACTTATGGACGGTACTTACTAAATCAAAGTGGAGTTTCTTGCCGGCTCTTCTCCATAGGAAACGACCAATTGGAACCGTGCGTAGCTTCTGACGTTTCATAAGTGCCCATGTAGGTTTATGTGAAATAAAATATTTTGAATTTGAATTTGAAAGAAATAATAATAAAATCAAGACATTTCTGAAACGAACAGATGATCGAAGATACGACAAATACATTTACGAAGGTTAGATAACAATCTACGAACAAAATATGTTTAAAACGGATTTACTGAAAATCTAGAAATCAAATCTTACGCGATAACGATTTATAAATGTAGCCTATCGATAAATGTACCCTTTGGTACAGATATCAATGGCGTATATCTAAAGATATGGCTAATCATATTTGAGTACATACAACGACTTTACAAGGAAATCGGAGTAAGATTTTGGTTTGATCAAATCAATGAAAAATGAAGTACTTACCATAAATCTTCCAAATCCTACTTGTATTTCTTCTTCTTCGTTTTGATTAGCCCAACACTTTGACGCAATTCCAAGGTAACGTCGGTGATAGCGCAGAAGTTGCTTTTACTGCTGCCTCCTAGAGATTAACACAATTGACAACTGGTGGTATCTATATCGCCACATGCGAACTACGCGTCAAAAACCTGACGCCACACAAAATCCTGCATCGTGCAATTAGAGTTTACCCCGCGAACAGCATATATATAACTTCCCCGACATCAATCGTTGGGCAGTTGCCAGACACGACACAGAATCTTTAGGTCGCAGAATCCTCCCTTTTCTAAAGAGGATGAGTGAACTTTACACCCTGTTCCTCAAACGTACCTCTTAAAGCTCATGGTAAGATTTTTACAGAATAATGTGCCCCAAACCCTGTGTTTGGGGCACATAGGGCAGGAAAAGAGGCAGACAATCCCACTTATATTAATTTTACAGTATTCTACCCTTATGTCAATTATTAGGAGTTGACGTAGCACGTCTTCTGCCTCCAGAGAGTAAAGTTTGTGAACATATTTGTTACTCAATAAATTCATTACTCAATAAATTCAATTGCACAAAGACGACCGTATTAATTTGGATAAATTGGGCACACAAATAAACCATGTCCTGGATTAACTCATAGGACAGTTTTCAGTCAAACTGTCAAATACAGGCAGTAGTTGTTTTAGTATGTGAGTGAAACCGCGGGTAGAAATAAGGTTCCTTCATAAAGTCTTACCTACTTACGATATTTGTAAGAAAACGCATCGATTGTTTACAATCAATGGTTTATCATTGTCAATGCTAGCACAAGGCTGAAGGAAACGGCTTTAATTCTCTTTATCACTCGATAGCGCAGATTTGTGATAAGCTAATCTTAGTTGATGGACATTGGTACACGTCTTTAGCCTGTAATATAAATCTAGAGAAGTGGCCAAGATGTTATCAGTGGGAATTGAAAATTGTCGGAATGAAAGGTATACATATACAAGGTTTAAAAAAAAAAACCTCCTCCTTTTTTGAAGTCGGTTAAAAAGATCCAACACACAGCCGTTATCTACGCGTTATGGCCGGTCAAAATTACTTGTCAAGAAAGAAAAAATCACGTGCTTGCCAAGCAATTTTGACCATCTAGGATTTATTAGATTTTGCGACAGAATCCGGTCGTACAGCGATCGCTCTCTATGTCGAGATTGTAGCCCCAGGTCAGATCCAAGCTCCACGCGCGCCTCGAAGAGAAGTCGGCACAACTGACGGGGTCCGCTAGAGCCGATGCCTGTCGGGGTTGCGGGAAAGTCCTAAAGGGTTACCGTGGCGGACGGGAGAAGTTATTTGATGATTTCTCAACGAAAAAAAAAAAGTCATTTCCAAGCCAAAAAAATATATCACAATGATGGGGACTATATTATGACTCTCGGCTTCGGTTATTTTCAAGTTTTCCGATATGTATCTTCAGGTTCTTTATTTAAATGTATTGCACTTACCATGTTACCTCACCACTTACCATTTCACCTTATTATATTGCATATATGTAGTTTAAATAAATATCTGCATTAGAATTTTCTGAGAGTTTTCGAAATGATTCGTTACTACTGAGTTCTTTGAGAGGAAAATGTAGGAAACCATTTTTTTTTTTTATGAAACTGGTTAATTTATTTGCGTAGATACTTTTTAATTTTTCCTCTGAAACATGTTAACAGTTTCGAACCTATGTCCGTTTTAAAGCTTTTGAAATAACTGTTTAGATACTAGATGTCCTAGTTACACCAAAGGCCTTAAAACCAACATAGGTATAAATAAAACTGTACCTACAAATCCAACGAACACAAACTTGTTGGTTATTTATTTGCTAAATAACTAAATAAATACTACTTATAGTAGAGATCCCCCTCCCTGGGAGGATCCCGTCACTCCGCACGATTGATCGCCTCCCTAAGGATGTGTTGCGAGTACCCTCACCACGTTTTTTTCTATTTTTTCTTTTTTATTTCTACGAAAGGACATCCGGAAGTTCGTTATATAAACGAGTATATTTTTTATGTTTTTCGGTAAGAATCAGGTGATTCTGTGCCAGTGAATTTACTTAAGCAGTTACTTTGCTAGGCGATCTCTCCTAGAGTAATACAATACACATGAATGCAGATACAGCTTGCTTGTTTACTACAAAATGTTTAAAATATTGAAAACTAGCTTCCCGCGATTTCAACTGCGATCCAGATCCATGTCATGGTCTAGGTACCCATGTGCCTTCATCCAAATCCGTTCCGCCGTTTTAATGTGAAAATGTAACAAATAAATAAACAAAGAAACTCATTTTCGCATATTAAAGTTAGGATTAGGATTATATTTTTGTCAATACCTTTTTACCCAATTTTGTATAATTTTGTGACCATATTTATTTACCGATCCACATCTATTTACTATGTATTTACTCTACGTCAAAATAACTTTACGACTCTTCTTTTTTCTAATACGGTGCCAAAAAAACAAATGAATTTCGGAAAACCTTTCTTCTTCTAATAAAATTAAAAAAGACATTATAAATAAAACCCCTAATTCATTAAAAATACGACAGTATCTGAAGCATATCATCCCTAAAAAATTAAAAGGTACCGTTGCCGAGCGCGTTGATGTCTAAAATTGCGGCGTTCTTAAGCAAATTTGCCGAACAAATATTATTAGGGACTTTAGACGGAGCCCTTCGGATTGGGGACTGACAACCCCTGGATTTATCACGGATTCAGCTGAGTGGATGTGTTGAAAAGGTGAATTGTGTTTAATCATTAGTAATGTAAAGGCATTGAGGTCTTAACTTGTGTTTGAGTAGTTTTAAGTTGGCGATGCTTTTTGAAGACTTTGCGTGATTTCATTGATAGATTTCATTTATCTTTTCATACGATTCACTTCAGCACGTTCCATTGATCCCATTCAGTCAGTTTGATAAACAGGCGATTGTGGTAGGTACCTACAGCAAAAGTATAAAACTTATTGTCATGACTTTGATTTACAAAAAAACATGACAAATGAATTATACACCTAAGTAGGGACCTATATACTTGAATGACCCCTGTGTTTACGCCCATTTATCCAGCTACTGCAGCTTTACCTATTAAGATTTCATGTGTAGACACCAAGTAGAGACTTTTTAATAAGAAGAAACTAAAAAACCATAAAACAGATAGGTATTTCACAAATCTACCCTATTTTAACCAGAAGCCATGGTTGAGCCGTTTCCGTATGATTATTCACTAATTAATTCCCTAATTTTATAATAATGTTGCATGCGTAATTTAAGGTAGATTGTACAAGGATCACCCATATTTTATTGTCACATCTTATTTTCTGTAGGTCTGCAATCAATGCAAATGTTTACTTTACTTTACTATTATACCCAGTTGCGGTTGAACTTTTCACTGTGATGTCAGTTGTGGATACGAAATCTATATCTACCTATACATACATATTATAAATCAAAGTCGCTTTTCGTGTCTGTCCGTGAGACCGCACTGTTCTCCTAAACTACGCAACGGATTTTGATCCGTCTTTCATCATCAGTTAGATCATTTATTCCGGAAGGTTTATGTGTATGAAAAAAGTATACTTAACTTAAATATCTATACCTATACTAATATTATAAAGATGTAAAAGTTTGTTTGTAAGTTTGTATGTAGAAGGTAATCTCCGAAACCATCAGTCGGATTTGAAAAATTCTTTTTGCATTGGATAGCCCAATTCTTAAAGAGGTTATAGGCTCGCGAACGAAATCGTGGTCAGAAGCTAAAATATATAAATCTTAATGTTTTATCAATTCGTAAAACCGTGCAAAGTAGGAGCGGGTCACCAGTATTCTAATAATCATACCTACATATTTTACCCAAATCTCTCAGCTAAGCCAAACAATTATTCGTCCCGAGACCCCCATGGTACGTTAATAATTCCGTACTAGCAACGTGCATTATGTCGACCGACAGCGCCATGACTGATCACCCACAACCCTGGCGGCTACCGGCAGCGAAAAAAATTGCTATAATATACGATGAGAAATTATTGCCAGATATTTTTGGTTGACTGACGGCTTTTAGGAATATTTCCGTGGAAGAGGTAGTAGGAATTAGTCGTTTTTTGTAGGAAAGTCACGCTTGAATAGGTTCTATTTTTATTAAGGGAATGGAAAACTCCCACAATATTAAAAATGTTATGTTTTTCCTGCACTTTGCGTTACCTTATTACATGGGAATTAAACGGACGAAATAGGCACACCTTACGGGGAAAACAGGCGTGACTTTAGTAATGTTATTTTCAAGTTTGAAGACAACCTAACCCCATAACCTTTGGAATAGCGACTACATCTATTTCATCCGTCATGCGTCAGAACTTGGTGTTTTTAGGTTTTTAAAGCAGAAACGAACTGTATGGTACTAAAATGTTAGGAATATATAACTAAGATTATCTATGTAGGTAGATTAAAAAATAAAAGTTCGTCATCATTGTTGTTGTTCAACAGCTTGAAGCGGATCAGAAATTGAACTAATAAAGGCGTACTAACAAACCTTTATTTTTTTATATTATACGAGCAGACTACATAACTTCAATATCCCCGAACATTAAACAACAAATTCCTAATTACAGCACCTTTCAATCATTCCATCGACAGCCGATTGCCAAAAGGAGTGTGCCATAAACCCCACGCCAGACGATTATATTTTTAATAAAACCATAACTAAAACAAGATAAGGCCGTCCCCACATTGAACAACAGAACAAACATTGTAACGCCAATACACTTGATCCTCTAATCCTTCAGCTCCTGTAATGTACCCTTATCTATCTATCTACGTAAGTATTTGGTGACGAATTTTTTTAATAAAAATACTATGTATGTAGGTACTTATTCGAAAAAAGGAGTATTTTTATTTTGTTTGAATATATTTTGAGACTTGGTAGGTATCGTTCATTTTGAAAATATTTATTTATGAAGGTTCTTCATTAACCTCTTGTCTATTAATAACTGAACCATGTTTCAATTAATTGAGACTATTGTAATAGGAATTTTAAAGTTATATCCTTGTAATCAATTCACATTGTGTAGTTCAGGAGTTGCAAACATAAATAATCGGCACATGTTTTTCTCTTCAGCTAATGTAAGACGTATTACTGATAGATAGGTTCAGACATCAGGGCACGATCAGGGCTTCAGGGTGCATAATTATTTACGTTCTTGTGCAAATGTGCATGTAATCGATCAGTGCTATCAACGGTAGCATTATATACCTGCCAGTTTTCCTGACGCATACACATAAGAAACAAAATGTATCAAATTAAACCCACTTCATTAGTTTTAACTGACTTGAAACTTATAAAACTCAGCCACAATCTAACCACTGAAACGGAAGTGCAATGCATCATGCCATCCACCAGACGTATCACATCGTGGCATCGTAATAATTCCAACGAATCCTTCGTTACAGCCTTATTTATATTCCCTCACCTACTTTAATATGTATGATTTAATTAACCACTCGCATCTCCTGTCAACTCTCCACGATGAATTGAAACGTCAGCTGCGTATTTTTTTCCCTGTAATACACACCCATTTTTCGGTAAAGAATTTAAGCAAACATGGCCGTGTAAAAGTTGAAAAAAAAAGTTTATTCGTGAACGCATCTGCCGCATTGTCCAATTTTCGACCAATGGCAGCGTCTCCCGCTCCCCTAGCTGTCAGTTGACTGTCAATTGTTTGAAATTCGAATGTTATTTTTTTTTTCTCGTGGTAGGGCGTTGACGCGGCGGTATACAGCCAGTCGTGTAGTACAATTGAATTGATTGAATTACGGTTAATTTGGGCCGCGGCGTATCGTAATGGATTACCACCCGCATTGTGTCCGGTAAATAAAGGGTATATACACGTTGTTAACAATTGCTTCTTTTGCTGAGACTTGAAATAACGAAGACTTAATTTCTGTTTCCAAACTCTATTTCGTTTAAAGTAAATGTAAATATTTTTCTGTAACAGCTTTACAAACAACTTAATTAAAAACTTATTTTTGGTTTAATTCAGTATCCGATTAATGCTTTTACGGATCATTTATCTACTGGCTTCTGCCTATACCTACCTTGTATTGCAGTTGGTAACCAAATTAACCCACGGATAATCTTTCTGCGATTTACTTGTAACAGCTTTTTGGTGCTTTAAGACGCGTATCGCACCACCGTACCAGCGGCCTTGAGTGGTTAGATTGCGTGTTCTGTGCTGAGCTCACGCAATGTGTCGTATTTCCAGCCAGTAATAGGACTCGCCCAACAAGGAAGGCTGTCCCAAATCAGACACATTATTAATTTATTATACAATAAATTGAAAGGTATTTTAATTAAATAAAACGTATATTAAAAGATAAACAATAAAATTGTCTTTAAAATGGTGAAGGTTTCAGAAAAATACACTTGACAGTTTTTGCGTGATTCTCAGTCTTTTATCCGCGTTGACATAGCTTTACTTTTTACTTTTACTTTAAATTAATTACACTATCTATACATATAAAAATCAGTTGCCGTGCATTAGTCTCGCAAAAACTAGAAAATGGCTCAACCAATTTGGATAATATTTTTTTTTGTTTTGTTCACCTTAATACTGGGGTGGTTTACCAAAAAAGAAAATTAGGAAAAACCCAAAGGAACAGCCGAAAATTGAGATTGAAATTTTGACAGGACAACGTCTGACGGGTCAGCTACTAGTCTATTTATAAAAAAAACAATTGCCGTGCATTAGTCTCGCAAAAACTCGAAAATGGCTCGATCGATTTGAATACATTTTTTTTTTGTTTTGTTAGCCTGACTTCTGGGGTGGTTGAAAAAAGAAAACTAGAAAAAACCCAAAGGAACACCCAAAAAATCGCAATTGAAATTTTGACAGGACAACGACTGACGGGTCAGCTAATAGTGTAATATAAACATAATTTATAATATTCACAGATTGAATTATTTAAAAAAAAAAATAATTTTGCATATTTTTTTTTCCAAATCATTAATACTAATCGTTTAGACGTGATCTTGAATATAAAATAATTAAAAGTCAGTTATCGTCGCCTTAAGATATCTGTTAAGTATCGATAGTTTTTCACTATGTTTACTCATTAAGAGTCGGCAGAATTTCATTTTTCTTTCTAAAAATTTCTCATATCTGCCAAGGTCTACATTGCACAATATTGTACAACTCCAAAAAGAAGTCATCACCAAAGATTGGCTCATTGGCTCCAACAACAAGTTGAAATCGTTCTAATATTTCAAATCTAAACACTACCCCGTTGCGCTAACCCGATTCTCATTGGACAAAAAAACGCAAACACGGCATAGTCGTACGCAAGCACGACCGAGCAAACATTTGCTTGCGATCGCGTAATGGATTAGCGCTGTCGCATCGCCCGGTATACTATTACAACGGCCGCTGGGCAAACAACCACTGGCGGTGCCTTTGTGGCCCCGCTTTACGCTGACGAGTAGGCGGCTTTAGGTTGCATTCTTTTTTTAAGTTTAGAAGGAAAGTTGAGAAGCTTTTCCTAACTCTCGTAATAAGTGAAAACTCCCTTTTCTCTGTCAGCTTTCTGAAGATATTTTGAATAACCGTCATCTTCTGCATACACCATGAAGAGTAGTTATTTGCTAATTTAGAAGCACTTTGTTTAATGTAGCTTTCTCAGCTACCGATTAATTACTTACTATCTTTATGTAAACCAATCCCAAACTGCATAATTTATTTTCAACGCATTTTTTATTTTTGTTGGTCTCCTCTAAATTAACTTTCCTCGTATGCAATCAAGCTTGTAAGTGTATATGACATTAACTGCCAATTCTCATCGCAGTCATAGACATGCGGAGGTTTGATTCACTGTCAATATTATCATGAGCTGCATGCACGCATCCTGTGTCTGTGGTACACATTTGCTTCTACGACACGATATTTACCGTTCACTTTTATTATTCAGATCTTCTCTTATTATGTTTATCTAGTTTGACGCAATTTGCATGTTGCATGCGCTCTAGTTTTCATGGACAGTTTTTAATACTGTAAGTAGTGTTAAAAACTGTTCACAATGTTCTTTCGATGATCAATGTATATTGTTCCAAGTTGCATGAGTACTTGCCCTGATAGAATATATGCTACATAATTATGTTAGCATCATCAATGATCAATGAGCCAAATCCAGAGTTTTTTTTTAACAAATATCTACCATTTCCGTTGCAACAAATGCGATTTTGCTCAAAAAACGAAACCTTTTGAATACTCTTAAACATTATACTTCCTATTTCATAAATCGCATCTCCTACTTAACACAGGCCTCCCGCATAGTGTTCCAACGCAAACTGTAGTTAATTACGCTCATACCGTAGTACAGCGGAAACGCACGCATCTGTCCAGTTTGCTAGCGGGCCGAGCGTTGCGCAAACACACAGACGGACAAACACCCGGCTCTGTTTGATCTGCCAACGGGTTGCTGAGATGGGCAGGCTAGGGACCGAGTCGTCGCTACCATGGCGGTAGGCGTACGTATATTTGGTGATCAATATCTTTGAATCAATCGAAGACCTGTTGGTATTAAATGATTGGAATAAAGCGAACTATACTTACCTTGTTAATTGAAGGCAATTTGTTGTATTGAGGATGAAAGAGGAGAAGAGAGGTCCAAATAGTAAGAAATATTATAACATTTATATTCGTTGTAACGGATTCCGTGTCACATCAAACGCACCAACTGCTTTATAATGTAGGAAATCGATTACTATATCTTCTACATATTTGTTTTGAACTTCCTTAAAAAATTATGTTTGCTTTCTCTCTTTTCAATCGCTCTCTCACTGCTGAGAATCGTGACTCCGTATCAAATTGTCAACGGTCTTTTTCCATCTGTTACAATAAGTGGCCTGGTGGAGTGCGGCGCTGATAGGTATCGTCAAATGCTCGGATATTATTTTGATCCGACCTCCGTTTTCGGCTTCGGCCTCTAGGTCTTTTGCCCTCTATTTTTCCAGTCACCATTAGACGTTCCATGTTATTGGTGCTTCTGCGAGCAATGTGTGTGTTGTATGTGTTTAATTTCAACTCAATTTTTTTTTCCATTTGTTCAGACATTTGTAGATTCAACACATAAATTTTTCTGTGACTGTACAGTCTTTTCTCACCTTTAATTTCTTTCTCAATAGCAAATACTTCAAATGTAACAGAACGTCAGCAAATATATTAATTTCTCCCCTTCGAACGTTGTTATTAAGTAACAAGTGTCGAAAGGATTATCTGGACAAATGGACAGCAGGACGGACGGACGGACGGAAAGGGTATTAGTAGATATCGTGTCATTAGCTGTACGCCTGTTGATGAAGCTTTCATCTGTTATCTTTGTTTCGGTGACTTCTTTATCATCCATTTCGTTTTCTTTATTGTTCATCGACATTGGTATAAAGAAAATTACCACTAGCTATATAAATGCTCCTTCGGTTAATTTAATTAGACCACTTTATAGTTTCAGACCTTGATTGACATTTGATTATTTACGTAATCAAAATCAGTTCCTACTATTGATAAACGGTTAATGTGAGATTTACTTTTATAAATTACATTATGTAATATAAACACATAAACCAACTTATATTTAACACAATTAATTACTTTTCTTAATAATTCACATTTTTAATTTAAACCTGCGATCAATAGCTTTGTAGGAACGTCTAATTATCTTCAGAATTAAATTAATCTTCTAAAACCTTGCACATCTTTGTGTTTAATTAGACCACAAACATTTCCCAATTAATTAGCTCCAAGGAATTCAACAAGCACCACACAAGGTCAATTCTAAGAAATCAAAACATTCAAAACACACCGGACAAATACGAACTCCAATATTTATTTAGTTTTTAATTCAAACATGATTTCGTACGTGGCTTCGATTGCTATGTTAGACATAGAATGCCCATGTCGGAAACAAACGTGTGTATTACAAACAAAGGTATTTTATAGTATAATAACCGTACTGAATGTGTTTACTTAAGAACAATGTACGTCAAATACGAAGTTTACCGTGAAACAAGTATGGGCCACTCTTGCGCAGCGGGGCGTCGTCTTTAGGCTAATATTGAAATATCTTTTATCTCACTTCTTTTTTCTTCGGACGAATTAGAAAAAAAGTGACACCTGTCATAAATGGACCCGAGAGGCTCCCACGAACTTTCTTTGGAACGTTTTAAAAAGATTATCCCTGGCAATGAGACGTTTGGGTAAACAAACCTGTGTGTCTGCAAATAACAAAATGTTTATGAATTTGAATGGCCCGGAAAAGGAAGAATGGCAATGTTTACTAAAAATACTTGTCTAACAAATAATGCCATTTATTTTGAGCGTTTGTTGCAAGTCATTGCACCTCGTATGGTCTCCCTTAACAATAAAAAGAAATATTTAAACAATGCAGTTTTCAAATTTCCTCCATGCTAAAGATTATAGAGTAACAAAATCAAATTAACATACCTCTTCTCTTTTGTTCCAGCTCCAAAACTGATGATTCCTCCAACCGAGTTCGTCAGTCAAGGCGGCATCGGCAGCCCGCAGGAAGGCCTGCGCACGCCCACAGGCAGCCAGATGCTCGCCAACCCTCTCCTCAACCTGAACAACACCGGCCGTACCAACTTCACCAACAAACAACTCACGGAACTGGAGAAAGAGTTCCACTTCAACAAGTATCTAACAAGAGCGAGAAGGATAGAAATAGCATCAGCCTTACAGCTCAATGAAACACAAGTCAAGATATGGTTCCAGAACAGGCGGATGAAGCAAAAGAAGAGGATCAAAGAGGGACTGATAGTAGCCCCCGAAGTCACCCCCACGTCCACCTCCCAGGCCAGCGTCGTCGGCTCCAGTGAGAACAGCCGCGAATCTAGCTAAATCGATTATTTTCAAAGACGATTAATCGAGTGAACTGTTGGTTTTATCGATTTACGACATCATCAAGTGATTCTACAGTTTTATTTATGCAAAATATTTCTGTCAGTTCAGAATATATTTAGCTGTTTTGTGTTTTAGTATCTTGATTTTTACTGTGTTCATTTATTATTAAAGCGATGTTTTCATGCCAAGCATTATTCCGTCGGTCATTTTACTTTTTTAGTTGCACTTGTGAATAACAAGCAACAAGAAAGAAAATATATTAATGCATTATACTACAGTTCTCTTTGGAAGCTTTCACATTGTAAATACCTGCTGGCGACATAGAGTATTGACGAAAATAAAGAAATGCGACAGCATGCATTCAAAGTTTGACTGAGAGTGTAAGAAAAAGGAAAACGACAAAAAATCTGCTTATCCTGCTACGGGATAACACCAGATTGTACAATAAAACAAATAAAAACTATATAATTATGGTTTTTGCGAATATATATTATATTTCCATCATTCAATGAAAAGTAGATAGAGCGTAGATTGTTTTTGCAGAATTGATTTTTAAAATAAAACTTATATCAAAAGAGATTATTGTAATAAAATGAAAATTATAAAGGCTCAATTAACCTGATTAGTGTAAACCAACGGATGTGTCAACGTAATGAATTTTCTTAGATTTAAAATGTAAACAAATCATAAGCTAAGTGTTACTTCTAAGATCAAGCGCTGTTTTATTAAAATGCTTTTAGGATCGTCCGTTAGGAGATATTTAAGATCAATATCAGTAGGATTTGTATTTTTTTAATTTATTTTTTAAAGATCCTTTTTATTTTTAAACCAAAGTTTTTTTTTTTGTTTAATTTATTAGATAGAGTCAGTGACATTATTGAATGAATGTTTTGTATCTTCGTGGATATTGTGTTGACGTATTTTTCGGCTGCCTTTCTATTTTTTTGTTATCAGTTCACACAATTTTTTTTTGACATATTCGTGTTACTATCCTTTTAATTTTAAAAACATTCATTGGTAATGTAATTGACTGTGATTTTCAAACCTTTTAACATGAATGTCCATTTTTTATTGTATGTTATGTCAATTGACGACTGCAGTTGGTTATTGTTAAAGATGTCGCCATTGCAAAGGGTGATCAAATAATATGTCTCAAAAATCGAGAGAGGAGATAAAAAAAATAGACCTAGACTCTGTTTGTTTTCATTTTCTGATTATACAGGTAGCTGTAAGATTCTGTTACAATTGGACATTTTATTTAACTAAATACATTTTTTTCTGTCTATACGTATATACTAAGTTTTTCATTAGTACGTTGACGATACTAGTCTTAATTTTGTAATTATATTGTGTACAAATCGTATATTGTATATAATAGTGGTGTGTTAGGTCCGTTTGAGTGTAAATTATGTATTAAGATAGTGACTACAACTTTATCATTAAATTAATTGTACCTATTTTCATTTATTGAAGTTTTATTACCCTTTTAGTTAACTATAGGGACTCCGGTGATTTGAGTGTCTCCGTCGACGACAAACAAAGAAGTGCCCACAAGAATTGTTTCCTTAGTTTCTTTTCTTGCCGTAATATTTTTATTCATATATATTTTCATACTGATGTACAGAGGCGGACTTAATGACATAGGTATTTTCTACCAGTCAACCTTAGGGTGATGCAGAGACAAACAGGCGTAGGTGCAATAACAAAATTGTGGAATAAATATTTTTGAAATACATATGGATAAACATATATTATACGTATTTAAATAAAATTATAACTCTAATATAAATAACTAATTCTATTTAAATATACACATCACCCACACACTCACACATGTCTATTACAATGTGGATGTACTATAGGTACAACTCTGCCTAACCCTTCTGGAAACACAGGCATGATAATATTTTATGTGTGATATATAAGCACAAATAAACCCTAATGTACTAAAAATAAGACAAACAAGAGGAAAACATTATCGATGATACTACCAGCTTATAACGAATGTGGTCGCGAACTTTAACTTTAAAGGATAATTATCGGTTGGTTGCCATCTTAATTTCCTGGGAGAGCACAATCCACAGAAAGATAGACAGAAAGAAGAGTGAATGAAATCAGTTCGGTGAGTGAAACATTGATGAAGACGATTATGTGATGAACATAGATTTCTGTTGTGATTGGCGCAAATGTTCTGAAGGTGAGGGGAGATAACTAGGGGAAGAGGGATAGGAGAGTCAAGTCAATGAAGCAAGGTGGACAGCGCCGTTTGTTCTCTGTGCTGGCGCATGGGCAACCACTTTAAAAGAGATCGATGCGTAGAGTCATGATCATATTTACGCAGATTGAAAACGAATCGAATGCAGCTATTGAGAAGACGGTCAAATACTGCGGGGTAATTGCATAACACACATCAATGGCAATCAATTAGAATGCCTTTAATTATGACAGTTCAGCCACGATCATTGCGTTATTTACGTTGTTAAGGAGACGATTTTTTCAAATCTATGAAGCAATGCATTAGGAATTGCCTTCAAAACCCTCGAATTGTAATGGAAAGGGTCACACAATAAGGTGCTGGTTATCCAGGTTATATATCAATCATCTGGTTGCGTATGATATTCTGGGGATAAACTGAACAGTATTATAACCTGCCACGTGAACTTGTGACTATCTTCAAGTATTGGTATGCACATCAGTTCAACAGCGTCAGATGGGCGGGGGCAATGTGGGAACCGTATCAGCTTGAGTGTGGAGTGAGGCAGGGTGAATTGACTAACTATTGAATCATGGTGCTGGTTATCCAGGACACGTCGACGCGTTTATTGATTGAATCCTTTTTTGTACGCTTGCTTGCTTAACTCGCCAGCATACAAGATACTCGTATTATAGATCAGATGAAGAAATAACTATTATTAACAACGTAAAGAAGCGACAATCGCAATCGCAACCCCCCACCCCACTCCGTCCTTTTATTGACCTCCGCAGCAATGGGCCTAGCAGTAGCGCCGTGCCGTGATCATTCAGGCAGGGCTGAGTTCAGCCCAGCGAATGCTACATACAAAACACGAATGGCCAAGCCGATGTTCCTATAGTAGTGGAAAGCCCCGAGTTCGTTTGTGTAGAATGTGAGAATCGTCCTTCTAGGGGGCCGCCAAAAATTTACGTCATTCATTAAGGGTGGGTCAACCATTTGTGAGTGGGGACGAGTCATCAGCTTCGTGACGTCACGTGTATAAATCCAAAGTATTGAAACTAATCTTCAACTCTAAAGAAAATCTTTACAACATATTGCCAAGTCTATCACTATTATTATTTTAATCTAAGCTTGCAAAATATATTCCGTCACACCAGAAATGGGGGTAACACAAATATGACCACCTGTGACAAGGATGGGGGTTCAATAATCATGAATTTCGTGTGGCGTTTTTTATAGATGGCCCCTTATACCTTCAGCTAACTATAGGTCTGTCAACGCAGAGCGCAGAGCAGCTAACGTCGTGATTGCCACGCCATCTAACCTACGTAATGCTGAAGCGCGTTGATGTCTTCTCCGATGTTAAGCGAAAGGAACAAAACCTTCTTCTATATTACTTACTGCCTCATGTGACATTAGGCACACATTATGATGAAACCTCTTGGGTCAATGTAAGTCATCATTATGAACAACTTTTATATAAGCTGTTGCCCGCGACTTGGTCTGCAATCCAGGATGAAAAGTAGCCTATGCTATGTCAAGTGAGCTGTTTTAGCGTGAAAGCAAATAAACAAACAAACTGACTTTCGCATTTATAATATTATAGTAAGGATGCAACCAACCCTGAACTCGCAAAAAAATCATAATGGAAAAATCAAATAACACTCCGACCTGGGAATCAAACCCAGCAGTCACAGGTGGGGCTGCACGTGCCGCTGTTGGTCCTGCGCCTGATGTCTCTCCGCTCGTGTCGGATTGCCGGTGCACCGGAGTATGAGAGTGAGGGAAGAAATGGCATTTGTGTTTGCGCACACACTTGTGCACTATATCTCCTACGTCCATGGTGCGTTTCCACTGTGACTTGCCACCATGACCAAAATAACAATTGCCAATTTGGACTACAAAAAAAAGAGTTTGTTACCGATTAACAACTCTTATCTAATCAAGTTACATATGGACGATATGTTGGGGCAGTGGTTAAGCGATTAACTGCTGCGCTGCGTGTCGTGGGTTCGATTCCCGCACGGAACAAATATTTGTATGACTTACAAGTAGTTGTTTCGTGTCTGGCTGTTTGTTTATGTGAGTTTAAATGTTTCTAAACGCACCCACAATACAGGAGAAATTTCTTTTTGTGGGGCAACGTTTCAAAAAGAGATTAAATAATGGCCATTGTTTTTCGGTCTGGAGGACTATTAGCAGACGTCTTGAATATTATACCTAAGTACCTTTGCGGGAAATTTATGAAAGATTACCTAAGGACTTTTCTCTTTCTTACTCCCTAGAGCAGGATTCAAAGGCATGGGCACGCCACAATTACGGCGATAAGTCCCCTCTTTGAGGAGTGGCTAGAGAGGCGCCACAGCGTCCTCACCTTCCGCCTGACGCAGGTCCTCACCGGACACGGTTGTTTCGGGAGGTACCTGTTTCGCATAAGGCGGGAGGAAACGCCCGGGTGTCACCATTGTGTGGATCGTCCGGAGGACACGGTGGAGCATACGGTGGAGGTTTACCCGGCTTGGGTGGACCACCGCCGTGTCCTCGTGGAGGCGATCGGCGGCAGTGACCTCTCGCGTCCGGCCCTGGTCCAGGCCATGGTGCGGAGCGAGAGGGCATGGCAAGCCGTCACCTCCTTCTGCGAAGCAGTAATGCTCGCGAAGGAGGAGGCGGAGCGCGCGAGGGAGTGGCAAAGGCCGCGCCCTACCAGCCCTAGCCGCCGCCGCCGTAGGAGACTTCCCGGGCGTCGGGAATTGATAGCCGATTTCCGGCCACCGTAGGCGCGGGCCTGCGGACGGAGAGCAGAGGGCAGCTCGCCGTCCGATAAGGACCAGGCCCGGGTCGACGGCGCGTCGTGTTCCACGCGCGCCTCAAAGAGATGTCAGCAAAACTGACGGGGTCCGTTAGGGCCGATGCCTGCCGGGGTTGCGGGTAGTCCCAAGGGGAAACCGTGGCCCCTGGTATGGCAAGAGAAGGAACACGGGTGGGTTTTAGTCAATAAAAGCCTGACACGCCCTTCCGCTCCGCCCAGAGCGGGAGAAGTCATTGGATGATTTCCCACCCAAAAAAAAAAAAAAAAAAGGATTCAAAGGCAGTACTTTGGGTAGACTGGTAGATGGCAAGTAAATAGGACCGGTGGCAGCTGTAATAATTACATGATATATACAGGAGGTTGTAGGTGGAAAGACTACGTGGTTGGTTA
Organism: Conistra vaccinii; assembly: GCA_948150665.1. NCBI lineage: Eukaryota > Metazoa > Arthropoda > Insecta > Lepidoptera > Noctuidae > Conistra > Conistra vaccinii. Next base: position 1,305,316 of record OX411328.1, read on the forward strand.
AATCTCTTCAAATGTAACATTTACATCTCTAATTTTGATCGTGACTAAAGGTAATAAAAAAAAAAAAAAAAAAAAACATTTAATTCAGGCAAAACCCATATTACACAAAATAAAATTACACAAAACATAAATCACAATAGGAGGAGAATGAGGAGTTTGTTACGCCATTTCCTCCCAGCTAAAGCACTTGGCTGTGGTGAATGGCGAGCATGATTCTCAGCCTAAGGACATCCTTCAGGTCTCGAATATTGAGTAGATACGAAATAAATGTTGTCCTTTGAGTACTTATATGACTTTTAATCACATCTATTCAAAAAGACGTAGTTTAAATCCTCGTAAACAGGGACCAAAATAGCTTTTTAATCCCTAGGGTCTAAAAGTGATTTGAATTTGGAATGTGGATATTGTTAGTAAAAGTTCTATTCACCAAAGAGATCGATCACGAACATTGTATGAATAAGTAACAGGCGGGCTGACAAGAGAGAGAGAAAGTGTGAATTTGATTAAAATTAAAATCCAAGATGGCGGATGCTAATTATTTTAAATTTTTCGTCATGTGTATCGTTTTCATAGTTTTCGACGGTGGTAAAGCCGATAGTGAGGTCAAAATGTAAATCCAAGATGGTAAATGCAAAAAAAAAAAAAATTTCGTCATGGGTATCGTTTTCATAGTTTTCGAGGGTGGCAAAGCCAATAGTGAGGTCAAAATGTGAATACAACATGGCAACTACGATTTTTTTTTCATATTTATTTTTTTGTGTCAAAATCATACGTGAGTCGGAAGTTCTTTCCTGATGGGAGTCGGACCGCACACGTTTGTTTTCTCATAGAGGGTGATAAAAAGTAGAGTGCTCACCTCGGGAGCAACACTATTTTAAGCTCGAGTGATGTACTTTGAATCCCTCGCTGCGCTTAGGATTCTACTTTAGAATCCTTCGCTCCGCTTTGGATTCAAAGAAACACTCTCGCCTTAAAAATAGTTGTTTGCTGATCCCTTGGCAAACAATCTACTATTTTATTCCAATTATAATGTAAGTATTCAGGAATAATTTATGATTAAAATTAAACAAATAGGTACTTATGTATAACATTATAAATCTATTTAAAAATAATCTCACTTATATACACAACAATAACATACAAAAACATATCAAGATTTTCTTACTGTTACATAATAATCTAGGCCAATACTTAAACAAACACCACCAATTACAAATATTACAAAAATATTATTTTCGTTTTGCAATTACAAAAAATATTCAAAACGCTTCACAATCTTTTCACAGCATTCCATCAACGCCATCTATTATAATTACATAATTACAAAATATCTTCATAACATACAGCAAGATGGAATTACCAGCGACATCTATTGTCGAACGTCAACGTTTCGAAGACAAGAATGCACCTATTAATTTCACGGTAGATTGTAGATGGCGATACTCACACACGCACTGCGAGAAAAATCTGTTTCGATTTATAAGTAATGCCGTGTTTCTACACAAAAAATGCCACAAATTCTAATATTACATACAAGGATTATAGATCCTATTTCTCTTAGCATAAGATCCAAACTCAGGTATATCCAAATTCAATTTGGTAGAGCAGAGGGCGATACTGCTACCATTTTTAAACCTCTCAATAAACTTTAATAGGCTTTGTACAACTTTTTTCCGTACCCGAGCGCCTCTCCTTTTACAAAATATCTACTACCCTTAAAATTTGCATTATATTAGAAGGCACAAATGCTTGGAATATCGAATGAAAAATAATACCAACATATTATAGGAATGTATTAAAAAAGGAAACGAAGCCACGAAAGGTGTATGGAAATTTTTCACTACATCATAACATTCAAATATTCATTAATGAATTATTACGGTTTTATTATTTTCCTAGAACTTTCGTGAACTAATCACATAATTAAAAGTATTTTTCCTGTTTTTTGTATGACAAGAAGCACACAAAATTATGACGGCACTTAATAAATAGTGCTGTTTACTAAAAAGTGACAATCGATTCTTCTGTATTAGACTTGATTCAATTAGAACCAAATAAAAAATTACCAAAAGCTTCGGAAAACGTGTAAACTCTTTGGTAAACTCTTTGTTTAATCTATGCAAATGATCCAATAACCATCACAATAATAAGAAACTATTTTATGTCGAATTATGTTGATTGAATAATAATCGACAAGAACAGTATTTCTATTTTCAATTATTTAATCGATTCTGCTACATTCCGAGATGTTCGATACCATCTCTATTAAAAAATCAAACGTCAGTTAGGCCAGACGTGTGTCAGACGTCGTTTTTTTGGACGACTTCCGGCTAAACACGTACCTTTTACGTATGTACTCAGTAGGTACCTTTCATTAGAGATAATTAGGTACATAACTACTTGTTTAAAAAATAGTCAGAAAGACACAGTTAGATTCCTCCTAAGTCGAGTTAATGGCATTTTGAATAACTTTCTGTATAACGGAAGCTAAGGGTGGTTTTCGTTTTGCTTGAAGAATCTCATCGTATATGTAAAACCAAATAAATATCAACATGATCTCAAGTAAAAAAAAAGGAAAAGGTTTCTCTACTTAAATGTCTCTAAGATTAAATTAAGTTAAACTAAGTTACTTGCTAATAATTTCATACTTCAGGTCGTTTTCTGTCAGTTTCTGGATCAGGGTGGTGTTCTTGAAAGCTGACCCTGGCGTCATCACGCCACCGCTGCGGAAAGATAAATATTTATGTAGTTATACGAAAGACAAATATGTATATGTATGGTAATAAACGCGCGGTAAACTCTGCTTGCGCAAGCAAAGTTTAACTGGACTTAACTGGACTTTCCTGTGGCTGCCTTTAGCTGCTACACTAAAAGCCTCCAGCCAGGGGTAATAGTACTATTCTAATTAAAACAGACGAGCCTCGGCTTAGGGCGTTCGCTGGGGGGAGGTCAGCAAGAGGGCCAGGATGGAGCAAGGATAGATCATTATTATTATTAGGGGAATTTAAGGCTACAGGCTCAGCATCAAGGCAGGCTGGCGCATCGGTAAGAGCAAGGGTCGGGGGGGATTATTAAATCTTGTGTAAGTGTGAGGTATATCAGGTATACTGGTGACTACTAATGTAGGTTCTGTCATAGAGAGAGAGAGTGAGACTCACTCGGCAGGCATGTTGTCCCTCTCCCGCAGCACGGCGCGCGCGCTCATGAGCACCGCCACCACGGTGGAGCCGTACGCCGGGTTCGTGCCCGTCACCTGGGAACAGCACATCAACTTTGTCATCAAACAAATAGGAGCACTTTTAGAATAACTGGAAGAGGAAAACCCTTACAATTTTTGTTGTAAAATACTTCTCATAACCCTGGAATTCCCCAAAGGGCTATAGGCACAGGTATAGTCTAAGTAACACCCACATTTCACCAGTTGCGTTGATCTATACTATAATAATAAATTATATTATAAACTAGCTTCTGCCCGCGGCTTCGCCCGCGTGGATGTCGGAAATTATCCCACAGGAACGTGTAACATGTCCTAAATCAGCGGGGTAATTGCGTAGCACTTACAATAGCAATGGGTTTCATTTTGACAGTTTAACAATTAATTGCGTTATTTACGTTATTTCTCGAACATAATTATTAAGCAATAGCTTCTACTTGGCGCTCTGGCGCGTCATCCCCTGGCTGGCCCGCCCCTCCACCCTCGTTCTGTGCGCCGTCGACTCAATATCGCAGGTCATTCTTATCGTTCTAACTTGTAAACTATTTGTCCAAATTACTTAGTGTAAAAGACAAACTTTATCTACATTAAATACCAAAAGCGATGAAGGTATTTATTTTGATAAGAATTAACTAAATACTCTAAAATATGCAATGTAAAAAAAGTATTCAATTTAACTGTATTTATTGCTCACTATTTTGGTTATAAAGGCTTTTATTTAGAACTCTTTAAGACAAACAATCCCACAATACATTTTCTTCATGTAACTCTAACGGTTTAGGCAGCGCACGCAGCATACGGTGGAGGTCTGCCCGGCTTGGGTGGACCACCGCCGTGTCCTCGTGGAGGCGATCGGCAACGGTGACCTCTCGCGTACGGCCCTGGTTCAGGCCATGGTGCGGAGCGAGAGGGCATGGCAAGCCGTCACCTCCTTCTGCAAAGCAGTAATGCTCGCGAAGGAGAAGGTGGAGCGCGCGAGGGAGTGGCAAAGGCCGCGCACTACCAGCCCTAGCCGCCGCGGCGCCGCCGCCGTAGGAGACGTCCCGGGCGTCGGGAATTGATAGCCGATTTCCGGCCACCGTAGGCGCGGGCCTGCGGACGGAGAGCAACGGGCAGCTCGCCGTCCGATAAGGACCAGGCCCGGGTCGACGGCGCATCGTGTTCCACGCGCGCCTCAAAGAGATATCAAGGATCGAAGGAACACGTGTGGGTTTTAGTCAGTAAGAGTCTGACACGCCCTTCCGCTCCGCCCAGAGAGGGAGAAGTCATTGGATGATTAACCGCCCAAAAAAAAAAAAGGCAGCGCACGCAAAGATAGATCTCAGAGGGCAGGAATTTTTCCGACTTACTTGATACTTATCGTTATATTATGGCCAAATCACATACAATCTTTATAAATTGTAGCCTATGTGTTATTCTAATGTATAAGCTACATTATTGTAAAGTTTCATCAAAATCCGTTCAGTAGTTTTTGTGTGAAAGAGTAACAAAAATCCATCCATCCATCCATCCATCCTCACAAACTTTCGCATTTATAATATTAGTAGGATTAATGTAGGGCAGTGTTTTTCAACCTTTTTCATGACTCGACCCCATTAGTATGAAAAAAATTTTTCGCGACCTCGACCATTCGAGAACGATTTGAACTCAGTCGAGATTCCCGCTGAGTCGAAGTTTCTGCAGCACGAAACCTAGCCTGATGTTCCCGAGTTGCAGAGAGCCTTGCCTCACGACCTTCCTCAGATTCCTGTGATCGAACTAATCTCATCCTTTTAGCATTTCTGCTACATTGGGAGAGGTTGGATCTTCTTCGAGGCATTCTTACAATAAAATAGTACTTACTACTTAACACACAGTTATTTAGTAAACACGTACTATATAAATACTTACAGATTATTATACAGTCTAAAATTGTCACAGTTTAAGTAATAAGTGTTAAGACGTGTAAACCAAACGTACTAACTTTATAAAACAAAAGAATTGCTAGAAAAATTAATTACTAACCTGAGCTAATAAACTTATACTTAATAAAGAAAATCAAGAAAAGAAATGCCTAACCTATACCAAATACTTATAATATTTATATACAAACCCTAAATAAAAATTAAGATAAGTATACCGAAAATCAAGGAAAGAAATGCCTAACCTATAACAAATGTTCGATGTGATTCTTTAAATTGACATAACTTTTTTATTTATGAACCGATTGACATGAAATAAACACTAAATGTTAAGTGAAGCTTACTACAATATATTAGTGAAAACCGCATCTAAATCGAATAAGCCGTTTCTGATATTAGCGTGCACAAACACACAGACAAACAGACAAACCGACAAACAGACAAACAGACAAACAGACAAAAAAAAATTTAATTACAATCTCGGGTTCAGCATAGATATAATAACAACCCCTGCTATTTTTTTTTCATATATTTCCATTGTACAGACACCACTTTTCTACAATTTTATTATATGTATAGATGACCCCTGCCCAGTTCGTTGGGCGGTAAGGGTAAACATAAATATATACAGTGTGGCAGGGACATCGACGCGAAGCCGGTTACCATCGATTCAGTACATGATTCTGAACCCCACTGCGTTAAAATTATTCATCGGTTATTAAAAAAAAAACGACTGTTTCATAGAAAATCACAATACCTACGCGGTCAAAATGTATGGAACAGCTGATATTTTTTTAATAACCGACGAAAAATTTCAACGCAGGGGCACAGATAATATAATACTACGTACAGATACCCAATTCCATACAAAGAAATGACACCTCCCTAAGTCGGGCTATTGTCTGGCTACAGCGTAAATGTGGTGCAGTGATGTAAAACGCCATCTATTGCAAAGCGCCCTAAACAAAAAGGTTTTATCTTTTTTTGTTGAAAATACGAGATTTATGAGTTACAATAGATAAATCAGCATTAAACAAGGAAGTTTTGATTTTTACTAATCTTATTTAACGAGATATTGGCTACTGAACAAATACCAAACCAATGGACAAAGTCCACTATTGTCCTGTTACATAAAAAGGGAGATAAAAATGAAATAAATAACTACAGACCTATATGTCTAATATCCAATCTTTATAAAGTTTTTTCTAAAATAATACTTGGCCGGATAACTAAACACCTAGAAGAAAACCAACCGAGAGAACAAGCGGGGTTTCGTGCCGACTATTCTACCATTGATCATATACACGTTGTGAAACAGATCATTGAAAAACTTAATGAATATGGCCAGCACTACTACATGGCATTCGTCGACTACAATAAAGCTTTCGATTCTCTGAGTCATAACTATATCTGGAAGACACTAGAAAACCAGGGCGTAGAAAGAAAATATATAAAAATCCTAAAAGAAATATACAAAAACTCCACAGCAAAGGTCCAACTTGAGCAGCAAGGAGAAGAATTTAGTATTCAAAGGGGCGTCAGGCAAGGTGATCCACTTTCCCCAAAACTTTTCACGGCAGTGCTAGAAAATATATTCAGAAATATAGACTGGGACGATTTTGGAATAAACATAAATGGAATTAACCTTAATCACCTAAGATTCGCTGACGATATTGTGATATTCGCAGAGAGACCAGACATACTACAAATCATGTTACAGCAATTAGATAATGAAAGCAGGAAAGCAGGTTTATCAATGAATCCAGCGAAGACTAAAGTAATGACAAATGCAACAAAGGAAAACATAGAAATAGAGACAGAAATAGGACAGTATGTTATCGAATATATTGATGAATATATATATTTGGGACAGCTAATATCAATAAAAGACCAATATTCAAAAGAAATTGATAGAAGAATAAGCAACAGTTGGAAACGTTATTGGTCGCTAAAAGAAATAGTTAAAAACGAAACAATACCAATGTCGGTGAAAAGCAAACTTTATAACACATGCATTCTCCCATGTCTCACTTATGGGTGTCAAACTTGGCCTGTTACGAGCAAAAACAATCAAAAACTTATAATTTGCCAACGCAACATGGAGCGAAGTATGCTAAACATAAGGCTACGTGACAGGTGGACGACCACAAAAATAAGGAAAAGGACCAAAGTAAGCGATGTAGAACTAAAAATAAAAAAACTCAAATGGAACTGGACTGGTCACATTATGAGAACGAACCGAGGAAAATGGACAAAAGACGTAATGGAATGGTATCCTAGAAATGGAAAGAGACAAAAGGGACGGCAAATCAAGAGGTGGGAAGATGACTTGCCAAAAGGATGGAGAAGAATAGCTCGTGACAGAGATGAGTGGACGAAACTAGGGGAGGCCTATGTCGAAGGACAACCTGACCAACAAACTGGTTGCTGAAGAGTGTGTATTTAGAGATATAGTTTGTTAAATTAGAAAAACTAAATTTTGTTTTAATTAAAAATTAAATTTTGTTAAACTTATAAAGTTAAAACTGTATTTGGTCAGCGAATAAAGGCTTTTTTATTTTTTATTTATTTTATTCATCTTATTTCAGCCAAAATCTTCCGTTTATCGCTTTTTAGTGACTGTTAATTTCATAATTGTTACGTATGCTGCCATCTATGATCTTTTTTTAAGACTAATTATAATTTATTCGAATTGGTACCCCATGGCAGGGGGGTTCAGAATCATGTACTGAATCCATTGTAACCGGCTTCGCGTCGATGTCCCTGCCACCCTGTATATAGCCTATGACACTCACAAATAATGTGGCTATCTATCTATACATATAATAAAATTGTAGAAAAGTGGTGTCTGTACAATGGAAATATATGAAAAAAAAATAGCAGGGGTTGTTATTATATCTATGCTGAACCCGAGATTGTAATTAAATTTTTTTTTGTCTGTTTGTCTGTTTGTCTGTTTGTCGGTTTGTCTGTTTGTCTGTGTGTTTGTGCACGCTAATATCAGAAACGGCTTATTCGATTTAGATGCGGTTTTCACTAATATATTGTAGTAAGCTTCACTTAACATTTAGTGTTTATTTCATGTCAATCGGTTCATAAATAAAAAAGTTATGTCAATTTAAAGAATCACATCGAACATTTGTTATAGGTTAGGCATTTCTTTCCTTGATTTTCGGTATACTTATCTTAATTTTTATTTAGGGTTTGTATATAAATATTATAAGTATTTGGTATAGGTTAGGCATTTCTTTTCTTGATTTTCTTTATTAAGTATAAGTTTATTAGCTCAGGTTAGTAATTAATTTTTCTAGCAATTCTTTTGTTTTATAAAGTTAGTACGTTTGGTTTACACGTCTTAACACTTATTACTTAAACTGTGACAATTTTAGACTGTATAATAATCTGTAAGTATTTATATAGTACGTGTTTACTAAATAACTGTGTGTTAAGTAGTAAGTACTATTTTATTGTAAGAATGCCTCGAAGAAGATCCAACCTCTCCCAATGTAGCAGAAATGCTAAAAGGATGAGATTAGTTCGATCACAGGAATCTGAGGAAGGTCGTGAGGCAAGGCTCTCTGCAACTCGGGAACATCAGGCTAGGTTTCGTGCTGCAGAAACTTCGACTCAGCGGGAATCTCGACTGAGTTCAAATCGTTCTCGAATGGTCGAGGTCGCGAAAAATTTTTTTCATACTAATGGGGTCGAGTCATGAAAAAGGTTGAAAAACACTGCCCTACATTAATCCTACTAATATTATAAATGCGAAAGTTTGTGAGGATGGATGGATGGATGGATGGATTTTTGTTACTCTTTCACACAAAAACTACTGAACGGATTTTGATGAAACTTTACAATAATGTAGCTTATACATTAGAATAACACATAGGCTACAATTTATAAAGATTGTATGTGATTTGGCCATAATATAACGATAAGTATCAAGTAAGTCGGAAAAATTCCTGCCCTCTGAGATCTATCTTTGCGTGCGCTGCCTTTTTTTTTTTTGGGCGGTTAATCATCCAATGACTTCTCCCTCTCTGGGCGGAGCGGAAGGGCGTGTCAGACTCTTACTGACTAAAACCCACACGTGTTCCTTCGATCCTTGATATCTCTTTGAGGCGCGCGTGGAACACGATGCGCCGTCGACCCGGGCCTGGTCCTTATCGGACGGCGAGCTGCCCGTTGCTCTCCGTCCGCAGGCCCGCGCCTACGGTGGCCGGAAATCGGCTATCAATTCCCGACGCCCGGGACGTCTCCTACGGCGGCGGCGCCGCGGCGGCTAGGGCTGGTAGTGCGCGGCCTTTGCCACTCCCTCGCGCGCTCCACCTTCTCCTTCGCGAGCATTACTGCTTTGCAGAAGGAGGTGACGGCTTGCCATGCCCACTCGCTCCGCACCATGGCCTGAACCAGGGCCGTACGCGAGAGGTCACCGTTGCCGATCGCCTCCACGAGGACACGGCGGTGGTCCACCCAAGCCGGGCAGACCTCCACCGTATGCTGCGTGCGCTGCCTAAACCGTTAGAGTTACATGAAGAAAATGTATTGTGGGATTGTTTGTCTTAAAGAGTTCTAAATAAAAGCCTTTATAACCAAAATAGTGAGCAATAAATACAGTTAAATTGAATACTTTTTTTACATTGCATATTTTAGAGTATTTAGTTAATTCTTATCAAAATAAATACCTTCATCGCTTTTGGTATTTAATGTAGATAAAGTTTGTCTTTTACACTAAGTAATTTGGACAAATAGTTTACAAGTTAGAACGATAAGAATGACCTGCGATATTGAGTCGACGGCGCACAGAACGAGGGTGGAGGGGCGGGCCAGCCAGGGGATGACGCGCCAGAGCGCCAAGTAGAAGCTATTGCTTAATAATTATGTTCGAGAAATAACGTAAATAACGCAATTAATTGTTAAACTGTCAAAATGAAACCCATTGCTATTGTAAGTGCTACGCAATTACCCCGCTGATTTAGGACATGTTACACGTTCCTGTGGGATAATTTCCGACATCCACGCGGGCGAAGCCGCGGGCAGAAGCTAGTTGGTAAAATAAATTTCAAAATCGGTTCAGTAGATCCAGAGATTACCCCCTACAACCTCACAAACTTTACATCTTTATAATATTAGGAGGTACTTATGTATATAGATGAAGAATCGGCACTAACCTTTGCAACGACAGTCTTGGTAGGCGCCGTGTTCTCCACATCGGCTCCTTCCTCCCATCCCTTGCCGACGAGCTCAAAAGTAAACTGGGTCTTCTCCATGACATTTTCAGTCGGACCTTCCTTCGTCACATAGCCCCCCGACCAGTACTTCGGATTGTTCAGCAATTTCTTCCGAGTACACTCACTCTTCGCCATCATGAACAGTGTTAGGCCGTTGAAGACCGTGAGGATAGACCTCCCGAGGGTCCCAGTCCTGACGTAAGCCAGGAACTGTATGGGGCGCTGCTGCTCATTGCTGTGCAAGAACCGCTGCGTGCGGTACACGACTGACTCATCAGCGCCCGGGAATGGCATGTACCATGTCTCGTCTTTCTTTTGAAATGTCCTGAAATGATATATTTCGATATAAAGTCGCGTGAATCATATCATTTGATAATTTCTTTGGTTTGCCATTTGGATAGAGAATAATATTATTGTCTAAAGTTCGAAAATATAGTATTTTAGGTTATACAGGGTTATTGGTTATGATGTCGGCAGGGGATGTAAGAGAGGTCATTTACAACCAAATTAATGATCCCTTTTACTCCTAAGCAAATGTTAACAATACTCAAGTCATTTGACATTTTATTTATTTTAATTTCATACATTTTAAAATATAAAATGTCAAATTACTCGAAAATGGTTGACATTGGCATAGGGTCATGAGGGGTTATTTTGGTTGCAAATGACCTCTCCTACATCCCCATAATGGATTACCGACACATAACCAATAACCCTATGATGATTAATGCATGTATTGTAGGTTAGTACTTTCGAATGACTATGAAACTCACTCGTGATTTCTAAAATTTAAGCCCATAATTAAGTTGAATAATTTTTTAGAACTATTTACGTATAATCCTTGCTGACAATCAGAAGAACAATATTTAGCTGGTATATAGCAATCCATCGCAGATTAAGCTTTGTCCAGACCAGCGCGACTAGTCGCGCGACGCGACACCGGTTATTGTTATACCAGTAAGTTTCCTTAGAAATTGTATTGTTCGTGTCGCGTCGCGCGACAATCAATGGCCCCATCATGGGCGCCGGCAGATTTAATTTCAGCGGGGTGCATCTTCAGGTCCACGAAGCGAGCTCAATTACTTTAGGTTATCGTTTGTCCATTCATACAAGGAGTAACTTTGACGAATTATGCAGAAAAGGTTAAAATAGTTTGGAAAATCCAAAAGTGCACGCCTCATAAGTTCATAACTCTCATTCATAAACGAAAAAGAAATTTAAAACATAGTTTCTAACAAAAATTAACAATTTATCACTTTTCATGAAGTATGTTTTGACTGCTTTTTTACCCATCAATATGTGTAAAATTTCTAAACTCGCATCGATATCAATCTCTCTCATATCGACCTTCGGTCTCCGGAGGGGAATAATGTAGCGGTTACACCACCACATACGAGCTACGCAGCAAAGACATGACGTCACACAGATCCTGCATCGCGCAGTTAGAGTTTACCACGCGACCGACATAGATAAAACTATCCGAAATCAACTTACGGGCAGTTGCCCGCCAGACACAAACACCCGTCTGGCCGGAGGATCCTCCCTTTTCAAATGAGGATGAGTGAACTTTACACCCTGTTCCTCATACCTCTAAAGTTTTAAACTGAAATATGAACAAAATATTTGGGTAGTAATAAAAGCTCCGACAAAAAAAGAAGAATTGTCCTTACTCAAAATATTAAATCTACTGCCTAAAATACTAACTTTCCGACTACTTTTGTCCGAATAAAAATGACGAAACGACCGAATGAGATACTGAAATCTTCGAAAAATAAACATGACTGTTTATTGCGATAAATACTTTTCTACCAGCATAAATTACGTTCTACTGAAAACTATGCTTTGTAATTTTTGTCTTTACTATTAATTCATAAATTACCTTTCATATTTCATAGACTGTGGTGCTATTTTAACTGTAACATTATACTGAAAATATTATTCTGAGTGGTTATACAGAAACTTATAAAAAATATAAAAATGTACTTGTAACAATAACTTTTACTTGCATCATATATCATGAATTTTACTTACAACGGGTATGCTTCGATATCGGTACCTTTATTTTTATTACGACGATCGGTCGCTTTTATATAGTAGGTTTTTTTTTTTTGGTAGAATAGACCCTTTATAGTGTATTTTTGAAAACCGCAAAGTGCGCAAAACTATAGGCGCCGAGAAAAAAATTGCCAAAATCGCCAAAAGCTTCATTGGCGATTTTTTTCTGGGCGCCTAAGTTGCTTCTGCATCATCTCCGGCGCTGCGGGAAGTGCAACCCCTTCGCCCTTACGTAACAAAAGATAGGCACCCATGCTCACCTCCGGCGGGCGGGGGTTGCTCTCCCTCCGCGCCTCCGGTTTTTATATACACTCTAGGTGTAGGACCCAAAAGACTACGTAAAGTCGGGGTGCCCTGATTCGGTTTGCAAAAATTCAATAACTTACACTAATACTACTAAAAACCATTAAAATCCGCTGTCACTTTGTCTGAACGCAAAACGGAACAACCTAGGAGTGAAATTCGTACATTATCTAATTAAATAAAAAAATATGCCCGAACCCGATCGCGCGGGCCGAACAGTTGAGGTATTTTCATCATTATTGAGAGTTAAAAAATAAATTTGATAACCAACAATAGAAATTAAAACAGTTCATGCAAGTTGTAAAAATATGATTATTTTGACAAAACCTCTATTGTCGGTAACTTAGTAATTTTGTCGGAGGTTCAGTATTCTATTTGGAAGTTTAGTTTTGTTATTCGAAGATCCATTTTTTTTTAGGAGAAAATGTAATTTGAAATTGCTCTTATTTGTTGTTAAATTGGATATTTTTATTCGTTTATGTTTCGGGTTTTTTGTCGGTAATTCATTATAACGCTGGTTAATTAGAATAATAGTCGGCCACAGATCGCTGGAGATTAATTTGTTTTTCGGAACCATTATTATTTCCCAAAATATTTTACGGCGCCATTCGCCATAGACTAAAACATTCAGAAGTGAAGTGTAGGTACAAATAGCTGCCGTTTGTTTTTATGGCGGATTTTTTTTATATTAAGTATCTAATATTTTGAATGCTGATATTAATGTTTGTTTTATTATATGTATGTATCAAATAATTATTACAATTTGTGACATTTTTCCCTTTAAGATTTCCACGTCCGAGCTCCAGGAAACAAGGGAAAAATGGATAACATTTGTGCAAAAAAATCGTAATGAGCAAACGTGGTTGCCAAGTGAACCATCTCACATAATGTTCATCATTAATACAATGGAAATTAGAATAATGTTCTGCAGTTAAAACTGTGTTAGGTATCAAGTAGGCAGAAGAAGCAGACTGTGTCGCATCTGCGGGTGCATTACTCTATGAGAATCTCCTCGCAACGCGCATGCACCGCAGTAGTCAAACGTCAAAACATCCAAGGGACAAATTTTTTGTTCGCGGTGTCTTCTTTGATAGTATATTTTAGTTAGTATTTTATTAATTATAATTAAAGTACTTTGAATAAAAGAGCCATTTTCAATAGGGTTCCTTCTATGGATGAAACGAATGTATAAAAAAAACATTGACTCAATTAATTGATTTTATCGCAAGCTACAATGTTTTCAGGGTTCATAAATTGACGGACAGGAATTTTTTTTCAACTGTTTTGATGCTTTTTCCATTTCTGCTGCATTAAATCAATTATTAAAAAGTACAGTATTAATTTCCATTTAATCATCTATACAATGGTATATAAATTAAGTAGGTTCTGTGTACTAGCAGGAGTGTAACAATAAAAACAGTTGCAGAAATGGGGCAAAAAATATTTTTCGATCGTAGAGCACACTCTAATGCTGCGCATTATGAGTCGTGCAATATAAAAGAGATTTTTCCATCTCGCCTCGAATGGGATAGGTTTTATTTTGTCTATTCATACAGAAAAAGGACTAACTGTGTCGATTTATACGTCTTTGTATAAATCGACACAGTTAGTCCTTTTTCCTTAAGAATTAAGATAGAGTAGGTACGATGCAAGAGCGAGCGAAGCAAGCTCGATAATGTTAGCACCCCGCCTAGGGACAATTCGATTTTTAGAAAATAATAGGAGTTCGATACTTTGTAGCTTTGGAATTCAGAGATTGCTGAAAAAGTATACTCTGTACAGTCTACTTTCTGACGTTTCATAAGTGCCCTTGTTGGTTTATGTGAAATAAAATATTTTGAATTTGAATTTGAGTCAGCCTCAAAAAGATATATATTTCATCGTCAAGAATTCATTATTGTCTATATGTTCCATTATACCTACTGTGTTTGTTTTGTACTTACTCATTGATACTACATATTATGGAACAAAGATTGTAGGCAATGAAATGAATCCTTTCGATGTCTGTCAGATAATTTGGCTTGGTTCTTCCATAGCTGTGATGATTTACAATATAAATCAGTTCAGCCGATATTATTCTGTTAAAAATATTTCCGTGAAAACATAGGTGAAGTGAGAAATAGAAATAGAAATAGAAATAGAAAGCATTTATTTGTCAGAATATTGTACAAAGTTGTTATGTGCATTATGTATTACGATCATAATATTCTACCGTTTCCGGCGTACAAATATGGTTTGTTAAATTGTGGGTCATCATTACATTAAAATTGAATTATTAATCATTAGAATTAGAATTACAAAAATAATTTAAATAATTTAAAAAAAAAAATATAGTTGTAAAAGAGAATAATTATATAAGTCAGAATTCAATAAGGTCAAGGAGATAAAATATGATTTATAGGCAATAATGTCAGATATTTAGGTAAATTTTTCGTTCATAAAATCTTCAGTCGAGTAATAACATTTGCTTAAAAGAAAGTTAAACAATTTACATTTAAATATTCTGAGGCTGAGAGTTTTGAAGCCATCAGGTAATTTGTTATAAACGGTAATAGACATACAGTATACATTATTAGAAAATAATTTAATTCTACGCCTAGGAACATTAAGCATATGCACTTTGCGGCTGGGTCTGGATACAACATCATTAAACAAGTCAAATTCATGTCTGTTTTGGTGTACAAAGATACAAATTTCAAAAATGTATAGTGCTGGAAGTGGCAGTATTTTAAGTTTTTTAAATAGTGGAACACAACTGTCCAGTGGGTGCGCTCCACAAATTGAGCGCACGCATTTTTTCTGAGCTCGAAACACTCTCTTAATTTCAACCGAATTACCCCATATTATAATGCCATAGCGCAAAATTGATGAGACGTAGCCATGGTATGCACATAGTGCCGCATTAACACTAGCCACACGTGTTAGTCTGTATAAAACAAATACAAATCTATCTATCTTCTTACATAAATCATCAACATGAGATTTCCAGTTACAATTTTTGTCAATTATTATCCCCAAGAATTTTGCATTATCGACCTCTTCTATTGTCTCATTTCCATATTGTATTTTAAGCCGTGGACGCGTACTGTTATATGTCTGGAATTGTATCATTTTTGTTTTATTAATATTAATATGAAGATTATTGTGTTCAAGCCATGTAATAATTTTATTTAGTGTCATGTTTATTTCATTTTGGTACTCAAGAACGTCGTCATTTTCATTTATAATACTGAGGGGAGCTGTCAATCCCTAGCATGTCCTTTGGAACCCGGTCCTTTGGAACGTAGAACATTTACGGTTTACGGTCGAATGGCCCGCGGTCCATTCGCTTTGGGCCGTGCAGACTAAATACCTACCCGAAATTTGACACAACCATAGACCATGACCTGGAGAAGGACATAGGCTACTTTTGATCCTGGATCGCAGACGAAGTCGCGGGCAACAGCTAGTACATTATAAGATAAGCTTACTTTTGCTTCACAACGGGCTTCACCTGCGGCAGCGGCTCCGGGAACAGCGCCTTCTGCAGCCGCGACAGCTCGGAGTGGTACGCCATGCTGAAACGATACTAATTATAAAGTGAATTTTATATTCTTAAATTAAAAAAATAGTTCTTATTTTTTTTTTTATAAATGACGTGAACTAGGTCGCTCCTGTAGAAAATAAGATAAGTAGAAAAAAAAATGAAATTAACTCATAAAATGAGTTAATTTCAGTTTTTTGTAACTGACATTTAATGTCAGTTACTTCATCAAAAAACCTTATTTTAGTCCTAGCTGCAGACCATACAAAAATGTGTTGCATGTAGTTTAAGAATCTAATATTCCTGGACTATAGATACGTAAGTTAGTACGTAAGTTGAACTCGTTTTTTGTCATGTGTTGTAAATAGTCTGTAGTCTGTAAAATCCTTTGTTTTATAGCAAATTAAGGTTTGTCTTGTTAGAAAAACTTATTTGTACAGTAATTAAAATAGAATATTAACCCCACCCATAAATAATAGAATCCCACGTACCGCTACCGATGACGCCGTGCTCTTTGGCATCTTCCTCCACTTCTGGCGGCCAGTCGACACTGAGGTAGGACTCCACCGAGTTCAGAGTGCCTGTTAACGAAATAATAAAAATCATAGTCATACAGCTTTATTTATCAGATCCGTTGTACACAGTGGAGCAGTGGTGGCCCAGTGGTAACGGCCGCGACTTACGAGTTGTAGGTCGTAGGTTCGAACCCAGACAGACGCTTTACTTTGTGTAAATTATTTCATCACTGATGCTCTCAAAACGGTGAAGGAAAACATCGTGAGGAAACCGGCTGTCCTAGGACCAAAAATACGAAGACATGTGACATTCACCAAGACGCACTGGTCCCGCGTGGTGGATTACGGCCCACTCCCTCTCACAGAGAGGAGACTGTGTCCCAGAAGAGGGAACATTACAGGCTGATTATGTATGTTATACACACGGCTACATATCAAGATATACATTTCCAGTCTTTTCCAGTATAATATAAGCGTGATGTGACGTGAGATTGTCAGTGACAGTAACACAAAGGCCTTCTTTGACGAGCTGGGGTGGATCGAATAACTGATTTTCCCACCCGTATCTACGTAAAATACCTACGCGCTTTGACGTGGAGTAGCAGATACCAGCCCGTATACATTATATATTATACTACTGCTGTGAATTGTCCTCCCATACCTAATAACACTGTTATTTGAAAATATTGTAATTTTATTATTCCGAATTGTCGTACGCTTTAACATGAAAGTTCACCGAAATAAAGTAATACAAAGTTCAATAAAACGTGTAGATAAATCGTTATTAACATCTAATCAAGAAACGTTCAACCTACACATTCAAAATAGTTTTAGCTTATTAGATACAAAAGATTCAGAGGATGTACAAATTCAATATAACAACATACATCATGCTATCAAAACTGCTAGTCAAAAGATCAAGAACCACAATAAAAAACAAAAGAAACTTACACACAATACAATTTGTCTAATCGAGGAACGACAAACAAAGACTTATCAATGTTTAGATTATAAAGAGCTCGACCGCAAAGTCAAGAGAAGCATACGAAGCGACATCAGAAAATACAACACAGAAATTGTGCACGCTGCTCTAACAAACAACCGCTCCCTCAGATCAGCCATGAGCGGTATGGAAGTGGGCAGATCTACAATCACTCACATAAAGGACAGCAACGGTGTGAGACAAGGAGATAGGGCTAAAATAATCGAAATATGCACACAGTATTATAAATCCTTGTATTCCGACACCAAAGCTTCTCAACACACAGCTGAAGTTTACACATGCCCAGACGATATCCCGATAATAACTGGTTATGAAGTCCACCAAGCACTTAGCAGCATGAAATACAATAGAAGTCCCGGTGAAGACGGTATTACTACTGAATCACTTCGAATTGGAAAACAAAGCTTGTTACCTCACATATGCAACCTTTTCAACTCAATTCTTAAAACAGCTATATTCCCGAATAATTTCTGTCATTCCAATATAATCTTGCTACACAAGAAGGGAGATAAATCAGATATTGGGAATTATCGTCCTATCAGCTTAGTTTCACATCTATATAAAGTTTTTGTCAAAATTATCGAAAACCGTATCACAGGCACATTAGACCTCCACCAACCTCCCGAACAGGCTGGATTTCGTCGAGGCCTTTCGACTTCTGACCACCTACATTCCCTAAACCAGGTGATTGAAAAACATCAAGAATTCAATCTACCATTGTACCTGGCGTTTGTGGATTACTCGAAGGCTTTCGACAGCCTAACGCACGAAGCTATATTCTCGGCACTCAGAAAACATGAAATAGAACCCACTTATATACACCTGTTACAAAGAATATATCACAATAGTACAGCAGCCATTCGCATTAATAACACCGGGCCATCCTTTCCAATTCAACGAGGAGTCAAGCAGGGCGACCCGCTGTCTCCCAAACTCTTCACAGCTACGCTGGAAGAGGTTTTCCAAAAATTAAATCCACACTGGCGGGATAAGGGTATTGTTGTCGGAGAAAGGAGATTGACCAATCTACGTTTCGCCGACGACATCGTCCTCTTTTCTTCCTCAGCAGTTGAACTAGGCCAAATGCTCGAACAACTGAGCCACGCCAGTCTTCAAGTCGGACTTAAGATGAACATGTCAAAAACAAAGCTGATGACGAACAGCACCGAACGCAACGTAGAAATTGGGGGTGTGGAGGTTGAGTATGTCCATGAGTATATTTATCTCGGCCAAATAGTATCCTTCCAGGCGAGACAGGACAAAGAAGTCGCTCGACGCACAGAAAACGCCTGGAAGAACTATTGGTCGATGAAACATCTCATGAAAGGACCACTCCCGCTTTCACTAAAACGAAAGCTCATGGACATGTGCATTCTTCCCACCCTCACCTACGGAGCGCAAACATGGTCTCTTACAAAGCGTCAAAAGTCCGCACTTGGAATCTGCCAACGGGCTATGGAACGAAGCATACTAGGTGTGAAACTGACAGACTGCATTAGGAACTCTACACTTCGTTCCAAAACACAAATAGCGGACGTTGGCCTCACAGTTGCTGGACTAAAGTGGAACTGGGCTGGCCACATCTGTCGCATGTCGGAGCAGCAATACGCAAAAATCACCACTCAGTGGATCCCAAATAACAGGAAACGACTACGCGGCAGGCCCAGAAAGAGATGGCGGGATGAGCTGGACTCCTTCTTAAAGGATTGGCCCACAATCGCAGTAGACCGGGAAAAGTGGAAAGAGGGAAGGGAGGCCTTTGCCCTGCAGTGGGACAACACAGGCTTATAAAAAAAAAAAAAAAAAAATTATTTTTATTTGTTTCTTGCATGCTCTTCTCCATAGGAAACGACCAATTGGAACCGTGCACCTAGCTTCTGACTAAGTGCCCTTGTAGGTTTATGTGAAATCAAATATTTTAATTTTTTTCACATAGATATAGAAAATAAAAAGAAAGAAATAAGTACGTTTATTTACGGTAAACATGATGCAAAGAAAAAACACAAAATAAAAAAGAAACTAGTTGAGGGAACATATTATTATGCGTCACTGCATCCACGAAAAACGGCCATCGCTCAGCATAATTTTTTTTTCTTTCTTTTTTCCATAAAATGGTTTTGTCAAATTCCTTTCCAACGGTACCCCACACCGAGGGATACTAAGGTATACGAAAAAAAAAACATCCCTACTTTACGTGTAGGGGATTTTTTTTTTTTCGATTTGACCAGTGAACGCGTGCGGTTTTCAGAGTTGGCCGTCAGATGGTACCATAACCCATTTTCCGAGAGATTGGTACTGTCAGCCAAGATGTCAGATCCAAATGTTACACATCATATGCGACTGCTGTAAGGTTCGCTCGTTTTTTTTAAATAACCGACTAAAGAACTTGTCACACTGGATGCGTTCTGCGTCCTACAACGGTCCGCCGCCCCCCAATTACGCAATGCACGATCAATTTGAAATTGAAACCAATTGAAAAAGATTGCCAGTCCATTGCTTCATAAGTTCGACAAAAAAAATCTGCTCATTTTTTTTTGTCAAACTTATGAAGCAATGGACTGGCCATCTTTTTCAATTGGTTTCAATTTAAAATTGATCGTGCATTACGTAATTAAGGTGCTGGTCAAATCAAACATAACATAACATAAATGTTCGAGTCAGTGGCGGATCCAGAATTGCCGTTTGGGGGTAGGTTTTGGCAAAGTAAATATAAAAAACTTGAAAACATAATACTTATTAAGTTAAGGATAATTGATGACAATAAAATTGTACCTTAGGTAGAGTAATGCTTGCTAAAAAGTTTAATTAGAATAATATCAGGTTTATTTCTAACGGAAGAACTCAGATGATTTTAGGGGGGGGGGGGGCTTGAGCCCCTTAGCCCTCCCACTGAATCTGCTACTGGTTCTAGTTGACCGGACCGTAGGACGCAAAACGTATCCGGTTTGACAAGTCCCTTAATATTTGTATGTTGGGGGCGTAGACTAAGACTCATGTGCTGACTCCATGGTAACAGTTTGGCGTCAATGTCCTACATAGTGTAAAATAACATCTCAAACAAACAGAGTAATACAGACCTTGAAAGTTTTGTTTGAGGAAGGTGACGCCCATATCAGCCGGGATGCTGTCCCAGCCGCACGCGCTGATCACGAAGACGCCTGCCTCGCGCGCTTGCTCATCGTAACGGATCTGCATCAGCTCCATGAACTGAAAAACCAAACTTGAATTATATAGGTACATCAGTTTAGGTGGAAACCTCACCAACTAGATCGCATGTTTATTAATGGCGCGATCTAGACGAGTCGAAAGACACCTCATGTGTTAACATCCATCTAGCCGTTAGAATTAGGATGCTTCGAGGGTTGTTTCGGGAGGTTGCTGTTTCGCATAAGGCGGGAGTAGGTATACTCCCGGGTGTCACCACTGTGTGGATCGCCCGGAGGACACGGTGGAGCAAACGGTGGAGGTGCGCCGGGTCAAGTGGGGGCGTGAGGCGGCAGTGACCTCTCGCGTCCGGCCCTGGTCGAGGAAATGGTACGAAGCGAGAGGGCATGGGAAGCCATCACCTCCTTCTGCGAAGCAGTAATGCTTGCGAAGGAGAAGGCGGAACTCGAGGGGTAAAGGGGTCGAGGGGGGAAATTTCGCGCCCTCACGCCCCTAGACACCGCAGGAGATGCCCTGGAAGTCGGGAATCCCGAGCCGATTTCCGGCCACCGTAGGCGCGGGCTTGTGCACGGAGAGCAATGGGTGGCTCGCCGTCCGATAAGGACCAGGCTCGGGTCGACGGCGCGTTGTGTTCCACGCGCGCCACAAAGAGATGTCAGTACAACTGACGGGGTCTGCTAGGGCCGATGCCTGCCGGGGTTGCGGGAAAGTCCTAAACGCAACGTACAGGCAACTGAAGGAACACGGGTGGGTTTTAGTCAGTAAGAGTCTGAGACGCCCTCCCGCTCCTTCCAGAGCGGGAGAAGACATTTGATGATTTCACACCCTAAAAAAAAAAAAATCTAGAAACAACTTTTTTCGTGAGAAAACCACTGAATGGAACATACAATAATAGACTGCTGCTACTAGAACAGGAAGGTGGTAATCGTTGAATTTAAAACTTGTTTTCGATTGAAATTACAAAAAATAAACTTTGGCCTTGCATATCTCTATAACCAGTTGGTACCAGGTCAGACAAGAAAAAAATACATGCAGTGACTTGAAGAATTGTATGTTATGAACTTATAATTAGCTAACTTAGCTTAATTAGCTATTAGCTAGCTTTGTTGTTAGTTAGTTATTAGCTGATATCCGTGGTTTCTTAATTTTACACCCGTTTTTATCAGGAGCACGGGCTTCTTCTTTTCTTTTCAGCTTGACGGTTGGACGTTGGAAGATAAAGATGGGTGGTGAAGATTTGTAAGTAAACAACGTTTAGGACAGTTGCTGAGTAAAGAAGAAAGAACCATTGATTGCAAAGAAGCTCTTTCTGAAGGTCTTCTTATAAATCGCTCACTCAAACACACCACCCCTACCCAGTGTAAAAGAACTTAGAATGTTCAAAATCAAAACTCATTTATTCAAATTAGGTTGAGAATCAGCACTTTTTGAACGTCAGAATTACATAAGACAATCCCCCAAAACGCCCGCTGTTCACCACATCATACAGTACTTTAGCTGGGAAGAGGAAGTGGCGTAGCAAACTCCCCAGCAGCGTATAGCCATAGAAATACTATGAGCATAGCTGTGTGTATTCTAATCATTACCTGTGGTTCTCCACTAATATCTATATAGTTGGCCTTGTTCTCCACCGCAGCCTTGACCACAGGTTCTCCATACAGACGGTAGGGGCCGCAGCAGTTGATCACCAGCTTCGCTTGAGCGCACATGTTTTTGAGGGACTTCTCGTCGCCCACGTCGGCTACTATGAGTCCGACGTTGGAGAGATCCTCACCTGGAATGACGTACATGTGGTTATGGCATGGATAGGTAGAGAAATAATGATGGAACCCGGGTATTAGCTGTACTCGCCGTTCCAAGACCTATGAATAAGCTTCCAATTTTTCGAAATATTTATACTCGTAGTCTAGTAAGTACTTCTTCATACTCGCGCTTGGTAGTTTTTTTTGGTGTGGAAAAAGACAAAGAGGTTAACAAATAGATAGAACATTCTCTATTCCATCTATTTGTCTACTTCTACGAGTTTTTCCAGGTAGCAACAAAATCTAACAAACGTTCGATTATTTAACCTTGTGACCTTTATGCCGATTTATTTGCAACCAATAGTAGACACTACAAGACAGTCGAGTCTAGAGGTACACTGAAAAAACTCAGTGATTTTTTAAACGCTAGACGTTTAAAAAATCACTGAGTTTTCCAGTTTCCTGTCTACCAAACGTATGGACAAAACATATAGCAAAAAAAAACCGGCTAAGTCCGAGCCACCGTACGTACAATGTTTAGCAAAAAACGCCGAAAAAAAACACGTTTTTACTTATTTGTTAGTACAGCGGGAAAGAAATACACAATCTGAAAATGTCAACTGTATACCTATTACGGTTCATGAGATTAGAGCTCGCTGACAGACAGACAGACGGAAAGCGGAGGCTTAGTATAGGGTTCCATTTTTCATCCTTCGGTTACGAAACCCTAAAAACTAGATAATATTAAACAAATGGTTTTTTTTTCTAGTCTGTGCGGTCCCTCCTGGCAAAAGCCCCCCTCCACTCCTTCCATCGTTCGCGAGCCCGCGCGTCCTCCTTCCAGTTTTGACGGAACCTATCCAGCTCGTCCCGCCATCTCCTACGTGGTCTGCCGCGACCCCGCCTCACTGTCTCAGGGCACCAGTTCCGTGCTATTTGGGCCTACAGTTCGTCCGGCATGCGGCAGACATGTCTTGCCCAGTCCCATTTAAGTTGGGCAGCCTTTTGAGCCAGCAATTTTCGTTTTAGAGCGCAGTATTGTGTTTCGAACACGATCCGTTAATTTAACGCCAACTTAATATACTGCGCTTCATTGCTCGTTGGCAGACCTTGAGTTTGGACTTCTGGATGATAGTCAAAGACCAAGTTTGTGCAGACGGGCAGAATACACATGACATGTCCATGAGCCTGCGTTTCAGTGCCGATTAAAACTTCGTTAAAGCCTGTCTGTATCACTTGGGAATAAGTCCTACCTAGTACTCTACATACTTCCATACAAGTAGTGGTCGATAAAACATACCAAAGTTAATTATACATAATTTGAAGTGGCGTCCACTTTGACCTTGCACTGTGGTAATAATCTTTGGGCTATTATAGAATAGTTATAGACATTATCGTGATAAATGTAACAACTACAGGATGACTTGCAATAATTGACTTAGGAGACTTCTTCAAAAAACATCTTGCTTCATAATGCTGCCGTGCTAATTAGAAAAGCAGTAAGGAAGGATTTTTGGAAAATTGAGTTATTTATACTGCCATGCATAGAAATGCAGTGTAAGTCAATTGAGAACGAACGCAGAATGAGTGTCGTGTAAAACTGTAAATTAATGTAAACAGTAAACTCCGCTGGTATGTTAATATTGTTGACGTCCACTATGAACACCATCTTCAGCTCCTCGCATAGAAGACTCACATCATAGCTAAAGTGAACAAGTGCAAGTAAACGAGCTCTTCGGGAACTTTCCAAATCGGAAAAAAAAAAAAGAAATAACATGACATCACGCTTTGTTTCCCCAAAGGTTTGGTCATGGTCAGAGGTATAGGTACCTATAGTACACCAACATTTCGCCATTTAGATACGATTTAAGTCCCATGTAATAGGGGGCGACTCTATCAAATCCGGGCTGCTAGGTACTGAGAAATTCCTGTTGAAAAAACCCAATAATTATTTTGCCCGACCTGGTAATCGTTCCCATGACCTCACGTTCAGCAGTAGCGCTTGCGACCACTAGACCAACGAGGCAGTCCAAAATAATAAAACAAAACAAATGCGAAAAAACTGACCGAATTATTTGGCGCACGGGTAGTCCATAACTGACCGAATTATTTGGCGCACGGGTAGTCCATAACTGACCGAATTATTTGGCGCACGGGTAGTCCATAACTGACCGAATTATTTGGCGCACGGGTAGTCCATAACCTGGACTAGGAAACAGTGTGCAGACGCACACTAGTTCAGAACAATTGTTACAATATGTCTGTCAAAATCTATAACCAAATACCCAAACAGGAGACCTACCACTAAACTACTTTAAAAATAAACTTAAGAAATGGCTCTATGATCATAATCATAATCATTTGTCATATATGCGTTCTATACATTATGAAAGTTCGAATGATCTCAGTAGTAATATAAATAAATAACGTAATTTTAAGGTTTTTTTTTTTACCTCATGATCTCAATTGTAACAATAGAAGTGTTTTTGTATATAATTTTCATAAGGTTTTATAAGGTATTTGCATGATGAAATAAATGTAAGTAAGCAAAATATGTGAAACTTCTTATATTTAAGGTAAAACCTTTTATGTACTATATTATATGCCAAATAAAGAAATTCTAAAGGCTTGTGCAGACCAGCGGTCACCAGCGCGACTTGTCACGCGACGCAAAACCGGTTATTGTTATACCGTGAAGTTTTCTTAGAAATTGTATGGTCCGTGTCGCGTCGCGCGACAAGTCGCGCTGGTTATTCCTCCGTTACTTATTCCTTCCTTTATTCCTACGTACCTACGTGCCAGTGGTATATTTTTTTCTAATTTTATCGTTTTCCGACCTCTACGCGATGTAAGCCGCCGCAGAACAAAGTTAATTCCAATGAAATAATCCTAAATCAATAAAATATTCTAATTAATATTTTGATAAACGTCATTATATAAATACTTATTCAAATTACCTAAATGCGGAATCATAAAAAAAAATTACCAGAAGACAAATACTTATAACAAGTTTTGATACACGTGTGCACAAAAACTGATACAGTGATGACGTGACCCGAGTATAAATAATAATATGCTTAGTCACAATGAGCCAACACCAAAATAGACCACAATATTATAACATCAACCATCAAGTCGTCAACAATGCGTAGGTGGTTAATCTATCCACTAAAGCCTGGTAAGGACCAACGGATCGATACTCTACCGTTCGTAACCCGTAATGGTTTTTAACACCAAGAGAGTTCTTGGGAGATCTTGAAAACAGAAATGAAATGAAATGAAATTGTTTATTTTGTAAATAAGATATCGGGAATCACTTTTACACTTCATATTAAAAAAATATTAAAAATAAGTTAATGAGTTCGGCGTTTTATATCTGACTACTCTGAGAAGATAGGCCGAAACAAACTCAGAGGTCACAGTCACAGTCTCTGTTAAAGTCCAGACATAATCTTGGTCAGGCCACATGAGGGCCATGTATATTGATGTCTGAAATGGTCTTTTGAGGAAAGAACCACACAGATTTAAGTGGACCTGTCCAGTCAGTGCAAGCATTTGTCAGTAATCGTGGAGCTCAACTCTGAACTTAAGGAGCTCAACTGGACGAACAATACCAAAGAAAGGACATGTGGGTAGGCCGTATTAACTACTCAAGCTGCCAGACCATAATTAAAAATAACTGGGAAACAAAAAACGATATCCACATAGTACTCACATTCACAATAAGTAGGTAATTAAAAATAAAATAATACTTTACAAAGTAATCATGTCATTTTATGTATAATGTTCAAGAGACCATTGTTACTTGCAAACGTTTAAAAGAGCCCCTTAGCTATAAATATGTCCGGAATTAAAGTCCTACGTACTCTTCATTATTGAAGAAAATACGCAAGGTTTAGCAACGGTCCGTTAGGTATTAGGAATCGCACAAAAAAGCTTCTGGATAATGGTGACGTAGTAGGCCGTTATTATTTCAGCGAGCCGCCATTGCATCCTTTTTACTTTTACCCAACTGTGGCGAAGCCAAAGAAGGAGAGTTATTAAATAGTTTCGTAACTTATTCTTACTGCAGTAAATAAATGGTTTATTTAAAAAGGTACGCCTACAGTCTATCTAGGTATTATAAGTTCTGACGTAGACCACGACATTCACATACTTAGCAGTACTTTGAGGGTTACTAAACGCCCATAGACTATTTATAACAATAAATTCTATTATGTCTCGTTCAGTGTCCTTGAATGCGTTTATATTATAAAGCAACATCTTCTAAAATTATATTAAATTAAAACGAGTTAAAAAACAAAACAGCTTTGTGTGGGTAAAACTGATAAAAACTTGCCTTTCAAATGTCATGGTCTAAAAATATCCAAATATTCTAGCAGTCACACATTGATAGAAGGAAAGCAGTGTACTACTAGTAATTTAATAATATACAGGATGTTAAAGTAATTGCGTGCCATAGCTTCAGGGTAGGTTCAGTATCGATAAAGGAACCCAAAAAGATCAACTTTTTTTATTCGTAGGTTTTAATTTTGAAGGAGATATGCACGCTAAAGTAGGAAGAAGAAATACTTGAATTGTAATTTACGTACCTAGTTACCTATCCTTCTCCCGGCGTTATCGAAGTGTTCAGGCGTAGGTATTTCATTGCGTTCGATAGTAGGTAGGTAGGTAACTCTAGGAAATTATGAATTAGCATTTAAACAAAATAAAAACATATTTTAAGCAATTTTCTAATCAATTCTAAACGATCGCTATTTAATTAGTAGGTTAGACTACATTAGGTTCATCTTATGATAATTTTCGGTTTATTTAATTTTTTTTAAAGGTAGGTATTTTGTTTTTATTTTTTATGGGTTCCTTTATCGATACTGAACTCACCCTGAAGCTATAGCACGCAATTACTTTAACACCCTGTATATGCTCTTTGTATCCATAGAGCACACTGAAAAAAATCTGCTGTTCCCTACATTTATGTTCGCATATCTCGTCCAAATGTAGGGAACAACAGATTATTTTTCGCGATTTCAGCTTTTGTCCCATAGTGAAAATTGTTCATAATGATGAGTACAAAAGCCCCTTAAGAGGTTTAGTATAAACAAAAAATAACGTTAGGTATATATAATTTAAATTATTATAATAGTAAGTACACCCATAATATTTGTACCGCTATCTAATGATAGAAGTTCCGTATCAGTCTACGAATCAGACGTCATTCTGCGCATGACCCATAAAAGGACCTTCACTGTTTCGCTGTAACCTTGCCCTTTAGAGTTGACTTCGTAGAGCACCTCTTATTGATTTTTTTTAGAATATGCCTTCATGGCGAGTGGAAAAAGAGGCTTAACGAAGCCGAGTCACTTGTTCTTCCCGTCATAGTTATTAGTGATATTTGTTTTGTACTTGACCGTATGGTCAATGTGATGGCCGGAGATGTTGATGGTACAAGGTAGATTTTTTTTACAAGTACAATTTTTGTAATGCTTTATCTAGCGCACTAATAGGTACTATAAACAGCGATATTTCACACCAAAAATAAAAGTCGTTTTCCAGAGCATTTTTGTACAATGCTTTGATAAGCAGTATTTGAGGTGACGGCTTTGTAATGGGTACTTCTACGCCCTGTATAATTAATTTACACAAGTGAAATTATATTAAAATAGTTTAAACCCCCGACAGAAACATTTCCTCACTTCTCTTTCCTACGCCATCACCAGACCCTGTTCATCGTCTTTCTAAAACCATTCATTGAGTCCATTCCAATGAGCCCAAACATGATACCTGTGTTGTAAGTTGGTAAGGGAGTTGGGTATCCTGTAAATTCCAGGTGATACTGCAGCATCAGTTCAAGGTAATGTTCTTATAATATCATTGAAGTAACAGAATACCAAATTTCAAATCGATCAGACCTTTGGAAGACGCTCACATCCATTCTTCAACTAGAAAAGAGCTGATGAGATGATAATCTCCAAACGGGTGACCCGATTTTGATAAAACATGTCTAAGAACTATCGCTAGAAAATCTGCTTTCAAATAAATAAAACCGCATTCAAATCGGTTCACCCGTTTAAGAGCTACGGTGCCACAGACAGACACAGAGCTGTCAAACTTATAACACCCCTCTGTTTGCGTCGGGGGTTAAAACATTACTTACTACACCTATATTTCCCGAAGTAGGCAGAGGTGCAGGGCACCACAGAACAGATAATTATCTGTTCCGTGCAGGGTACATTTTACAAGTAACTGAGGGGCACTAATCCAAACTCCGGGCTGAAACTGAAAAAATCCTAACGGAAAAAAATACAGGAAGCCTAGCCTGCGCTTGCGCATACGATCATTAAACTAAAGTAGACAATACAAAATATAATCATAAATATTGTAAAGACTTCCGTTCTGTCATTATAAGATAACAATGCAAATTACAAATAGTTCCAGTCAGGGACAATAATTGTTAAGCAAATTGACACCCTATAACCTACGTCAATTTACCGTGTTCTAGTCATTTTATACAACTCTCAAAGAATGACATTGTCTTTTTAACCGACTTCCAAAAAGGAGGAGGTTCTATGTTCGACTTTATGTATGTTTTTTTTTTTTTTTTTTTTTTGTGTATGTTCACCGATATCTCCGCCATTTGTGGACCGATTTTGAAAATTTTTTTTTTGTTTGAAAGGGTAAGCTCCCGAGGTGGTCCCATATAAATTTCATTGACTTTGCTTAGATAGTTTTTGAGTTAGCTTCAATAATACATATTTTTCCCACTTAGTTTATATGGACGATATGATGATAACTTCCTGTCACTGTTATTTATTGCAGTTAGTGGTATTGGATATTGTGTGGGGTAGGTACCACAACTAAAAAGTGAAAAATAAAAACTTTTTACAAAAAAAATTAAAACCGACTTCCAAAAAAAACCACTACTAAGTGAAAAATAACTTTAATTTCGGAAGTCGGTGGCAAAAAACGAAAATTAGAAAACAGCGACACTGACTTCCGAAATTAAAGTTATTTTTCACTTTGTAGTGGTTTTTTTTGGAAGTCGGTTTTAATTTTTTTTAACCGACTTCCAAAAGGAGGAGGTTCTCAATTCGTCTGTATGTTTTTTTTTTTTTTTTTTTGTATGTTTGTTACGCGATTACTCCGTCGATTGTGGACCGATTTTGAAAATTGTTTTTTTGTTTGCAAGGGTATGCTCCCGAGGTGGTCCCATATAAATTTTATTAACTTTACTTGGATAGTTTTTGAGTTAGCTTCAATAATACGTATTTTTCCCACTTAGTATATATGGATGATATAATGATAACTTCCAATCACTGTTATTTACATAGCAGGTTAGTGGTATTCTAATTTGTATGGGGTAGGTACCACAACTAAAAAGTGCAAAATAAAAACTTTTTACAAAAAAAGAACAACCGACTTCCGAAAAAGACACTACAAAGTCAAAAATAACTTTAATTTCGGAAGTCGGTGGCAAAAAACGAAAGTTCAAAACCAAATACACCGACTTCCGAAATTAAAGTTATTTTTGACTTTGTAGTGTCTTTTTCGGAAGTCGGTTGTTCTTTTTTTGTAAAAAGTTTTTGTAAAAAGTTTTTATCAATAATTGTACGGACAATATAAATACCTAGTCAATTTACTTAACAATTTAATTCCCTGACTTTACTTAGTATTAATGGGGAAATAATTACTTACCTAGGTTCACATAGTATCAAATTAAAAACGATAAAAAATATATGTGTTTGTAAAAAATATATGGATATGGTATGTACAAACACAAATAAAAAAGACTGTAGGTACAAGGTCGGTACCTAATTATACCATTTTCATACATCGTCACCTCTACGACAAACATAAAATCTGCAGAAAATTAATTTTACAGGGGAGTGGAGCGTTTTAAAAGCAAGCATCAAAGAAAACTTTCTTTTTGTAACAGTTATAAAGGTACCGCGGTACATTTGGTTTTCAAAACGGTACCTACTTTATTTTTAATATTATCAAGTGGTAGGTACATACTTTCGTTACCTACTAAATAATACTAACATAATAAAAATATCCAATTGAAACTTCGGTGAACTTACGAAAGTACCACTTTCGTAAGTTTGCCAGGGTTTGAGAAAATATCTAATAAATTCTTTTGATTGCCTTACGTGAATTTCGTAAGTTCTTTTTTTCGTAAGGGTGTAATGACATCAAACGCAGATTCGATCAATTTGAATTCTGTAACAGTCAGAGATAAAAAATCGTAAATTTTCCACGGTGTTATTAGTTTCCCTAAAACTGCAAATTCGTAAGTTTGCCGTGTAGTTGACGACATGTGCTTTAGAATAGACGGGTGTGACTGGTGGCTGTGGCTACCTGCTGCGCTGGCGAGCACTGCTGTGGGGAGTACACGGCACACGTGTGCGACGAATCCGTACAAAACGTATGAATAGTCATATGAACTGCTTGTCGTTGAGGCCGATTGGGACGATACAAGTAGACGTGATCATTCTTCTCCGTGTGCATCTCATGGAGAAAAAGGGCAAGGAAAAAGGGCAAGGGCAAGGAACTTCATGGCTGAAATTTTCATTAAAATCTGTTGTTAGTGTGACCTACCGTAAATCGAGATATGAAAGTATCTAGGACTTCCTGACAATACCCATCTGGTCTGCGGAGTTTCGCTAGGTAATTTAATTTCACCCTGTACAACTCGCATTCTGAAACTCCTATGTAGGTAATCTAACATAATGCGAAATAGGTACATAATAGTATGCGGTAAGATTTACCTTGTAGTGTTAATAAAATATACATAGCGCTCATAGCATTACCACAATATTGATTTTACAATATTGACGCTAATATGTTTTCGTTTCCGTTTTTCCTGCTTATTACAGTCCCTTACAATAGTTTCATAGGTACATAGCTTCAAAATTTTACTTAGTACCTAAGGGCTTGCAGTGCTGTATAACAGTTTGACCTGTCATTTCCCAGACTGCATATGGCTAGGCTACTACAGCAACTGAAAAATTCTGATAAAAATAAGAAGAACAGCCGGACGATTCTGCCCGGAAATTTTCTCCGTGAGAACTAAGTGGGTGGCGAGCAGGGCAACCGCACACTCCTCGCTCTTGCAGGGGCCTCGCGCAAGTAGAAATAATTTGTCATTTAAAACTTTATGATAATATTTCAATAAACAATTAGAGATTTCAAAAAGTAACTTCATCAGTGAAAAGTTATATTTTTATTGCGCATTGCAAAAATCCTCCTTCATCACTTTCGTGCTTTTTGCAATTACAGGAGGGCCGCATCGCATCGCATATGCCCAGGTTCGCACGGACGTATTGTTAACGCGGCGATTTTGTTTCATAGACCTGCCACCACTGTTGAGGTGAAGTGACCTGTCATTCCACCTCATGCTAGGAATTGACACAATTGACAGCTCACTTGACATAAGTTTTCACGGTGAGATTTTACAGAATTGATCGGCAGAAGGGCAGTGCCAAGGTTTTGACAATCCAGACAATAGGCAAAATACTTACGTTTCACCACACACTGCCTAAAGTATAAGATACCAGTACAAAAAAATAAACAAATAATTATAATCGATTATAAATCAGCATGTAGATACAGTAGATCAATAATTACCAGTTTGTTTGGAGACTTCTGCTATTAGGGTTTCTAGTTTGGCCCGAGAGCGTCCGGCAACTCCCCAAGTACCGAGCTCATATTTCTTCGCAAACTTCACCATGTACACCACCACCTGCTTCCCCGCGAGGCCGGTGGCGCCGAAGATCACCACGTCTAATCGCGACATCTGTTCAATTTGGTGAGATGGGTTTTTTTTTGTTGATACATATATACATACAGTCTAAATACAGTTTAATGTGTCTTTTGTACCATAAAACCAAAAAAATGGTTTGTATTTGCACTCACATATCGCTATAACAACACTGGTTAATCACTACGACCTAATATGAATGTAAAGTAATAATATTTTGCACCTAATTACCTTCAAGGGTACTTACATAATTACGAGTATTATGTATAGGGTGACTGGTAATTAGTGACCGATACTTAAACACGTGACTTTACTCATCAATAAGAACAACTTTTACTATGGGACCAAACACGAAATCGCGAAAAAAATATCATTTATGTTCGTATGACTCGTCAAAATGTAGTGATCAACAGATTTGTTTTTCGCGATTGCATATGTGGTCCCATAGTAAAAGTTATTCATAATGACCAGACACCCTACATACATACAATGTCGCCCATGCGCATGTGACCGCCCGTAATTTTCTAAATATTCATGAAAAAATATCGAAAATAAACTTCAAAAGGGGGGGTCTATCTATAACATTGATAGACCCCCCCTTTTGAAGGTAGGTACCTACAATAATTAAATGTTGTTTTTCGACTTCTACGTTGTTGAGCTACAACTTAGGTATACACAAAAAAGCCAAAAGGCTCTTGTTGGACCTGTTTGGCGCAAGACAAAAAAAATCTCGATCTTTTGACCCCCACACAGCCAATACCTTACCTATGTATGTGTAAAGATAATTTCTAAATCATCGTCTAATCTATTAAAAAAAAAACTTCACAGCCTACACAGCTGGGTAAACTTCAACTCTAGACGCATAAAATTTTGCACAGAGGATTTTTCAAAATTCACCCCCTAAAGTAAGTGGTTAAATAGGGGATGAAAGTTGACATGGAGGTTCATCATTTTTGAAGTTAGAAACATGAAAGTTGGTGGGACTTCTGTTTTAAAGTAAAAAATTGTTGTATCATTGTGTTTTGAAAACTCATCCCCTAAAGATCCTAAGAAATTGCCCATAGGAAATCCCATCGGGCACGGCTTGTGTTGTAATAGTAAAAGTACCTATTCGCTCCCTGCCTACCCGGCACAGCCAAGCTTGCCGGGTCTAGGTAAATAGACAAGCTCAGGACTTCTCAGGAGCTTTAGGTGATGAGTAGGTAAAACAATCGATGAGATGAATAAGGGAGTCTGAAGCATCAATTTACTCACTTACTTAATTATTTTATATTGCGCTTATTATATAAAATCTACCTCGACATAATTATGCTAACTCACTCCTTTTTTCCAAAGGCTTATTTACAGTTTACTGGATATTATTTTATTATTATTTCGTCCTTAAAATGGTTAAGTTAAGTAAGTTAAGTAGGTAGGTACGTTAATTATTTCAGTCTTGTCAAGTTTAATTGCATTTAGTACCTATATACCTACTAACTACAGAAACTGCTACGATCCTATCTTTCGTATAAAAATATTTATATTTATATTAAACCCTTCGTATATTTCGACCGGCTATCTATTAATGCTTAAGAATAATTTGTAATAGGTACACCACAATAATCAGAAAATAATTTACCTTTATCAATCTTAAAACTTAATCAACTTATAAAAAATTTGTCACCGGCCTAAATGGTAAATCGCACTTTTTTTTAAATAAACTCAAAATCCCGCCGCGCGCCACACGTCTTTGACGAATCAGAACCACAAACTGAACTAGTGCAAATAGGGAGGGGAAGCGGCATATTTATGTGAATTTAAATCGAGTTGAACATTGGATGCCGCAAAATAAATTATTCTGTATTTGATGACTCATTATTATCATCTCGCTCGCCTTAAACATTGAATGACACTGCTGGGCAGACATCTTGAGCTGGCGGCACCAGTTTAATTTTTACTCAATATAATTTAGCCTGTGTTATGCTGATTTTACCGGCCTCATAATATTTAGATACGTAGTCATGCATGGGCGTATCGAGAAGGGGGCAGGTTGATGCCACTCCTCGTCACCTTCCTGCCTTTCATAGGTTTTGCTGGTAAATTAATTACGGGAAATTTTTGCTTTGCCCCCCCTTTCCCCCTTATGCCAAAAACTGGATTATTGCCATCAGCAAGGTTAAAACCTGCTTATGACAACCGTTTTCAAATATAACATTATTTATTTTTCAACACAGTTGCTCGTAAAGTGGCTCTTATTTAACCGCTTTTAGGTTCATAATGCAGTGCATAGACACGTGCTTTTTTCTTTACATAATCGCACTAGTGCGGTAATGTGCGCCATAAATAACTATTTACTAGTCGGAGTAATGACATGGCAGTCTGGCAGTATGGAATTAGTAAGTACTATCAAGGCACGACATGTCTTTCTTATTGCGACTTAATATAGTGTGACAAAGTAAACAGGTTTTTGGAACGAAGTTCTTTAACGCGGCTTTATTCTTGCGTCTGTCTTTTTCTAATTCGATAGAGAGAGAAAGAGAAAGTGTGAATTTCGTCAAAATGGAAATCTAAGATGGCGGCTGCGAACATTTTCTCATTTTTCGTCATGGGTGTCGTTTTCGTAGGTTTCGATGGTTCTAAAGCCGATAGTGAGGTCAAAATGGAAATCCAAAATGGCGGCACCGAAAATTTTCTCATTTTTCGTCATGGGTGTCGTTTTCGTAGTTTTCGATGGTTCTAAAGCCGATAGTGATGTCAAAATGGAAATCCAAGATGGCGGCTGCAAAATTTTGTCATATTTCGTCATGGGTTTCGTTTTCGTAGTTTTCGATGGTTCTAAAGCCGATAGTGTGGTCAAATGTAAATCCAAAATGGCGGCTGCAAAATTTTTTCTCATTTTTCGTCATGGGTGAGAAAAATGCGAAATGAGAAATTTTTACCAATACAGCACACTCGTATCATAATGTACTATTATAATACAGGATCTACCTAAATCATCCTTCTTTCCATAAATAAAAAATTCAAAGTATTTTTGCAGTTTGTTGAGGTTTTGAAAAGTTAAGGTCATCGCCCATTATAACAGCACCGCTCCAGCACGGTAGCGCCCCGGTACCGCCTCGAAAAATCTAGTCGTGAACGCGCCGCCGCGCGCCGCGTCGTAAGCCAGGCGACTGCTAGTCGCCAACGGGCCGGAAGCAAGGCGACGGCTAGTCGCATAGAGCACTATATTGGCTAGTCGCCAACGCGCCGTCAGCAAGGCGAACGCTCGCTGCCGGCACGCTACCGGCGACAGTTAACAGTTTATTCACAAGCAAGGTGACACCGCGCGGACGGCGAGGCGTCACCGAGCGGACGGCGAGGCACCGGCGAGCGGGCTTCTCGCGTGAAGCGCGCTGTCGGCCCGACGCGGACGTGTGACCGCTCGTGGGCCGCTTACTGCCTGCGAGCCGTCCACTATTCTATATAGCCATCGTAAAATAGACTTTAATGGATTTGACTTAAAATCCTAACTTGAATGACAAGGTATTTGCCGTGTCGGAATAATGAGCGATAACCTTTAGAAAGCTATTATTTTTATTATCCGACTACGGCAAAGCTAAAAGGAAGGGTTATGATTTAAATCATAATAATGTAGGTAAAGTTAGCAAAAGGTAATAATTTTTGTTTTGCTAACTTTCTCATTAGCTAAAGTACTTAAGTATGTAGGTATGTACTTACTCATTTTAAATTTATTTTTATTTAGGTACTTAATTTCTTTCTTTCCTTATTATTTATGCAAAATTATGTGCCAAATGATCCAATGAATCGGATGCACAGATAATCGAATGAATTAAATGTTCTGGGCGAACCGGGGAACCAAAATAACCGAAGTGCCGGTGCCAACAGGTGCCAGGAATAACTAAGGTGAACCGGTACCGGACTCGGAGTCGGAATAAGTGAATCAATTCACTTTCCGGGTTATAGATTACCCACGCCTGCAATACACACTTGCTTTTCCAACTCACTTTAGATAGTGGCAGAATATTCGACATCGGCATTGCTTGCCATTTAATAAAAATAAAATATATTTCTATGACGACCGACAGCTGACTGCTGACACATGGCTGACACTCACTGAATCACTGACACTGACACTGACACTGACTGACTGACAGCTGACAGTGACATTTCCTTCTCACTCACCGAACGAAAGTTGGGTTCGTGTCCGTGGCTTCATAACCTCACCAAAATCGAAATTAAATAAACAAAATGGAATTAACCGAAAGAATTCTTTACTATCTAGAGAAAAGTGATAAAGTTGACACAATTAAATTAGCTAGCGAATTCAATGAAGACCACCAAAAAGTTGTGGGTGCTGTGAAAAGTCTTGAGGCTCTTGAAATGGTGGTCTCTGAAGCTGCTAAGAGTACGAGATGGGAGTTGACTGAAGAGGGTCAATTAGTTGCTGATAAAGGAAGCCACGAAGCTGTATTATACAACAGTATTCCTGAACCTGGCCTGCCCCAGGCCGAACTTATGAAGGTATGAATTAAAGTGGATGATGAAATTAGGTAGCATTATCGAACACCGATTTGACAGTTAGGTCTAAAGTCATATACCTAACATTTTAGAGGTATTGAGCTTGATAGGTGCATTTGATAACAGTTTTTAAATAACTTTGTTATCAATCTTTATTCTCACTGATGTGCAGTTGCAATTACTGTACAAATCACGTTACCATAAATATTTATTTGAAAAGTCGGTCAGTGGGTCTTAAAAAGGTAAAATATCTTTTGCAGACTGTCCCAAATGCAAAAGTTGGATTCAGCAAAGCAATGTCTGCAGGCTGGATATTCATAGACAAATCAGCAGGAGCGCCACTTGTCAAACGTAAAGTAGAAAGGATTACGGACATAGTCCAAGAACACTTGATTGAAATCAAAAAGGGCATTGACAACATACCTGATAATGTCAGAAATGATTATAAGAAACGGAAGCTACTCCAAGAAGTTACAGTAAAGAGTTTCTTGTTATCAAAAGGACCGCAGTTTGCCACAACTATTAAAAAACTAGAAACAGACTTGACAAGTGAGATGCTATTGACAGGTGCCTGGAAAACATTGCAGTTCAAGCCCTACAACTTTGATGCTTTGGGTGAGAAAGTATTATAAGTGTCTATTGAAATATTTAACATTTGCACTACAACTTGAAGCTCACCTCCACAATCTTCAAACAGGTCAACCACCAGAATGCGGTCACTTGCATCCACTCCTCAAGGTTCGCTCTGAATTCCGGGAGATTTTCTTAGAGATGGGTTTCAACGAGATGTCTACCAACCAGTATATTGAGAGCTCCTTCTGGAACTTTGATGCCCTCTTCCAACCTCAACAGCATCCGGCTAGGGATGCTCATGACACATTCTTTATGTCCTCACCTACTAGTACATCAGAGTTCCCGATGGACTACTTGGAAAGGGTGAAGAAGGTCCACAGTGAAGGTGGCTATGGGTCACAGGTTTGTCTTCATTTTTTTGTAATCAAGAGTACTTGAATATCACAGACATTCCTGGTATTTTTCACAAATTAAGTGTTTTTTTTCTCTGTTATGACGTATCCTAGATTGATTACTATGTTTTAAGACTTGAGAAGTCTAGCAAGCATTTAGCATTATTTTATTCACAACATAAATATAGCCACTAGCACCTTAGTGCAAAGAGACAAGAGCGCCCTTCAAATATATTTAAATCACCATATTAAGTTTCATCTTTACCCACCAGGGCTACAGATACGAGTGGAAGATAGAAGAAGCACAGAAGAACTTACTCCGTACCCACACAACCGCTGTCAGTGCGCGCATGCTGTACAAGTTGGCACAACAGGGAGAGTTCACCCCGCAGAAGTACTTCAGTATTGATAAGGTAGATATCCTATAATTATACTAAGGATTGTTAACTCAGGGGAAAAACACTGAGCTATGCCACGGTATACGGTATTCCAACTTCATACAAACGGACGAAGCGCGAGCTATACCTACGCGCCTCGATCGAGGTATGCGCGTGGTATGCAGACAGTCGCGACTGTGCCGCAGTGACGAACGAACGGTGTGTTGTTTTTTTAACAATAACCGCGCGATTTTTACACTAAAAATAAATTCAAGTACATATTTAATATGACGAGTAGGATATATTGTTGCTGTTTTTGGTTGCATGAATTTGGCAATAACGCATCCAGCGATAACTCTTTTCAGATTACCTGGAAACTTTGAAAGGTAAGACTATAAAATAATTTTACTTACTGGTAGGTAGGTACCAGGGGCGTAGACTCCGTACAAGCCGATTCCTATCGGCTTCCCTTCGGTAATTCGGAACACAACCACTCTATCGTCATTGAATAATCACACTATAAGTATTTGAATACAATTAAAACATTACAAAACGCCTACATAAAAATTTTTGTCTTTATTTATTTATTTATTTATTTATTTATTTGATTTACACGGCTTAAGAAACCAATTACATAAATCAACATGTATATGATAAGTACGAACATAACACATAAACGAATAACAACAATTAGATACTATTATTCTCACAAAAATGTAGGCACATAACAATTAAATTGGGAAATTTGTTATCAAAGAGATCACAGTCCGGGTTGGCTTCAACGAGCTTATTAAGTGCGGTCAACACGCGCGGTAGGGGAGACGCGGCACGGGCTGTTGTCCGACACGAAGGCACGCTCAGCAGTCGATGTTTTCTGCCGCGGAGATAATTATTTGGTGTGTAGAGTCGAATCAGCTCATTATGGATGTCAGGCGCATCCATCATACCCTTCCACGCTTTGAGCATAACGCCTACCTGGCCACATGCCCTTCTGGTCTCCAGCGTATGATATCCTAGACATCCTAAGAGGAACTTGGTAGGATAGAGGTAGGGATAGTAACCTAAAGTTCTTCTGTAAAGAAAACGCAGGAATGCTTTTTGCACTTTTTCTAGCAGGAGTGCATACTTTGCTTCGTGCGGATTCCACACCGAAGAACTAGCTTCCAGCTTGGTTCGGACAAGTGTGCTGTATAAGAGCCTTACCACATGCTCATTGCGAAAATCACGGGCATTCCGGAGAACAAACCCTAGCCTTTTAAAAGATTCTTTGGCAACTGTAGCAATGTGGTCATGAAAAGTTAGCTTCT
The DNA here is from genome assembly GCA_948150665.1 of Conistra vaccinii. Taxonomy (NCBI): domain Eukaryota; kingdom Metazoa; phylum Arthropoda; class Insecta; order Lepidoptera; family Noctuidae; genus Conistra; species Conistra vaccinii. The sequence continues at coordinate 1,344,871 of OX411328.1, forward strand.
GGTCAAATGTGACACCCAAGTCCTTCATCTTGGTTATTCTACTTATTTTCGTACCATTTATTTTGTATTCGAAATCAATTGGATGCCGCATTCGACCAAAGGTCATTACATAGCATTTGGAAGGATTGAACTCCATTTTATTTGAACTCCCCATTCGTATATGGCGTTTACATCGTTTTGCATAGCTTCGCAATCCGATACGGTATTGACAGCACTATACAGTTTAAGGTCATCTGCGTAAAGGAGACACTCTGCAAATTTTGCAACGGCTGGTAAGTCATTTACCATGAGTAGAAATAGCAGAGGCCCAAGTATTGACCCTTGACTTACACCAGAGCGAGTATGGTAGGGAGGAGATACGTAGATACCCAGCCTTACAAACTGCTGACGGTCACGAAGATAGTCAGCTAGCAGTCCAAGTACGCTTGGACAGAAGCCAATGGCGCTGAGTTTCTGAAGCAAGATATCATTATTAACTCTGTCGAAAGCTTTACGAAAATCAAAATAAAGCACATCCACCTGTCGCTTCTTGTCAAGATGTTTTGATATGTACTCTGTAATTATCTGCAGATTGGAATCAACCGACCTCTTGCATCTAAAACCATGCTGGCTGTTACTCAGATATTTTTCAACCTGGGCGTAAATAAGTTTATGAAGAACATTTTCGAATATCTTGGCTGGAGATGACAATATAGCGACCGGTCGATAACCTTCAACATCTGATTTATTGGCAGTCTTAGGTATGGGCGTTACTCGTGAGATTTTCCAGTGGTATGGATATCTGCCCGTTTTTAATGACAAATTAAAAATGTGACATAGAGGAGCGGAAAATAGTTCTTTGAAATGTTTTTTTATATCCCAACAACAAAACATTTCGCTCTAAAATAACTCGTAGGCGCGTACGGGTTATCGTGAATTTAATTTCTATAGAAAATATAGTCCGTCTTGACGTCACTCGGTCACGTGACACCGCCCTTTCTTAGCAGCCGAGTAAGCCGGTTTGCAACGAGTTACTATAGGGACAGTAGGCGAAAACGCGCTCGTGTGAACGAGAAAGAACTATGTATTGCTATTACTCACTCGTTCTCGCATTTGATATTCGGTTGTTGTCGTTTAGTATCGTAATGCGTTCGGCTCGGTGTTCGGACATCAAAACATTATTTCATCATTCGATTGACAATGTGTTGGTTTTTGTCGTAATCGCAACCATATAATTTGTTTACAGTAGTTAATTTGCATTTTGTATTCATTGTATTCATTAGTTTATCATTACTAGTACGAGTAATATTTGTTTTCAGGTATAGAAAAGTGATTAAGATAGTGTTTGTGTTATGAGTTTAGTGAAAGAAACGTACGTTGATTGAACTACGTTGTAATTAGGTATTTGGGGTAAGTAGAAAGTTTAATAAGTTGAACTTACATCATTAGAGTAGATTTGAAAAATGATTAGTACTATCAGTAGGATTAGGATGGCGGCAAATAGTTTTGATTGTTGCTTGACGAATTATTTACTTTGTGAGGAAACATGCTTTTCAAGGTTTGAAAATAAGAAACACATAATTAATACTGAATTCTTTATTAATACCTACATTATGAAACAAATTCCATAATTAAAAATACTTTTTGTATTATAATTACATTTGATTTCACTCTTAGAGTAAAATCAGATGTGCTGTCATCTTGTGTTGAAACGCCAAACTAGCTTCACAAATCTCAAAATAGTATTTCTACTCGCCGACAGATGTCGTTAAACGAATCACAGAACAACTTGATTATTTTTCGCTAATTCGTATGAAGCTCCTATTAGAAAAGTAAATCGAAATAGGAATTTAAGAAACGGTTTATTGACACCATTATTTTGTTAGATACACAAGAAGTAGCTTTTCGCGGCCACGATGAAGGTCTGAATTCCAATAACCGCGGTAACTATATCAAAACTTTGTTATATCTGAGGAAATATGATCCGTAATGAACTCGCATTTAGAACTATGATCTTCAGTTCAGAACCCCGTGTTTTCTGGTCTCTCTAGTGATATTCAAAATGATTTAATACATTGTATTGCATCCGTTTTACGAGACCACATTAGATTAGAGATAGATAAAGCTCAATTTCTGTCTGTAATGATTGACGAAACTCCAGATGTCAGTCATAGGGAGCAATTAACTGTAATTTTTCGATATTTATCAGAAACTGGAATTGAAGAACGATTCCTGGGTTTTTACGATGTTAGCGAAAGTCGAACTGCTGAAGTTTTATCCAAACAGTTGTTAGAAATACTTGACCAGTATCGTTGTAGAAATAAGTTAGTTGGTCAATCTTACGACGGCGCGGCAGTTATGTCTGGCGAGCCACGGTGGAGTACAAGCGAAAATTCGTGATGCATGTCCATATGGCAATGTTTGTCCCATGTTACGCTCATATATTAAATTTAGTACTGAGCCGTTCCCTTGAAAATATTCAGGAAATGAAAACGTTTTTTGGACACGTAAATAGTATCATCTTATCATATAGTAAATAGTAACATCTGCCTGTACAAGACTGAAGAGCCAGAAAGCTAGCCACAAATTGTAAGTAACTGGACTTCACGCACGGCTGCAGCCCCTGGTTTTTTTTTTTTTTTTCCTTTTGTTTTGGCTCCGGCTTACCTTTTCTATTACGGCACCCTTCGCCACTGGTAGGTACATACTGTGTGTCTTTTTAATGGATAAGTATTTCCTTTTATGTCCCAAAAAAAGATGTCTGGATTAATAAATAAAGTGAATAGAGTAAAGGAAAGTGATAGACACGAGTGAAATAGGTAGTTATAGGCGGTTCATGAATCATTAATCATTAAATGATAAAAAAAGTATATTTACAATCACAAAAGTAAATGGAAACACAAAGTAGGCAAATGTAATTAAAATGCTGGAGGCGGGCAGCCCTATCGCATGTTTACGTACCGCGCGGCTGTAGGCATTTATTTCTAAGATACGGCTTAGTTATAATACCTTATACGGTGGCTATGCTTAGCTCTCCATTGCCTACGTCTTTGCCATATTCGACTATCATGCATGACTAATCATGTCTATCATGATTAGGCAAATGTTTTTGTTCATAGTCATAATTCAGTTAAACAGCATCCACTACTGAACACAGGCCTCCTGCAAGTGTAGCGACAATGAAAGCTCTTTTGCCATTTGCATCCAGCGGATTCCCGCGATTTCACAGGGTCGTCTCTATTTTTTGCAGAGGGCCTCATGGCTAAGCAATAACAGCCGCACGGGTCAATCAGGTTAGGCTACGTTTGCCGAAGCCGGTCCGTATATGGGTAACCATCTTTATATGCCGAGATTTACATACTCGGATAGCCCGTTAAGCCGTTAGTCCCGATTGTCATTCGTGGATCTTTGACAGTCGTTATGGGTCGTCAGAAGCCCGACAGGCAACCGGTCTTACCATCTTATGACCCAGTAACTGAGTTGTGTAGGTCAGGTAGGCAGTCGCTTTATGTAAAATGCTGAACCTAACATAGTTGGGAAAAGGCGAGGCAGATGATGACGCGTCTCTAACATTTGCAGGTATTCCGTAACGAGACTCTGGACGCGACGCATCTAGCGGAGTTCCACCAAGTGGAAGGTGTGATCGCAGACCGCGGGCTCGGGCTCGCAGACCTCATCAGCGTTCTCGACGCGTTCTTCAAACGTCTCGGTTTCGACAGACTACAGTTCAAACCAGCCTACAACCCTTACACCGAACCAAGCATGGAGATCTTCGCCTATCATACGGGTGAGATTAAAAGGATTCGAACATATTTGGATATGGAACCTGACATGCCAGCCGTCCGCCATGTTAAACCTCTAACAGCCAGGAGTCATCTGGAAACAGTAGACCATGTCACTTATTCCAGGCTGAATATGTTTTGCATAGATCTTTAATGTTTTTAAGATCTATGCATAAAATATTCAGTGTGTTTGTAATCAGTTTCTTTAGTCAAAATGGCGGACGGTACAGGATGCACGAGCTTCGATGCTTTTTAAAATATAACAAAACACAACTTCCAAGATAGAGGAGCCTTAAAATCTGGGAGGTTACAGTCTTTACACAGTATTTTACCTCTGACAGACACAATCCATCAGCAACCTTAATGTAACAAGAATAAAGATCATTGTGATTTTGATAAACTTGTCAGTGACAACAACCTAATAGCAACCTTAATGTAATTAAAATAAAGATCATTGTGATTTTGACAGTGATGCAAAACCTAATACTCAGCAGAACATTAGAAGAGAAAAATTTAAGTGACAAATAATGATTTTGAACAATGTGCGGCGCAACTATTGCTACCATCTTTAGTTTTCCTGCTAATGACTAAGATGGGTCCCTCTTCATGAAGTCAGTTAACGAATAGCACCATCTCTTTCTCGCACGATGGCGTCAACACCTGTCTTGTTTCGAAACTTTTCACAAAAGGAATACTGTGTTTTCTTATTTCAGGCCTCGGAAAATGGATAGAAATCGGTAATTCAGGCGTGTTCCGACCCGAAATGTTGTTACCGATGGGACTACCCGAAGACGTCAACGTGATCGCGTGGGGACTCTCGCTGGAACGACCGACTATGATCAAATACGGACTGAACAATATTAGGGACCTAGTCGGCCCTAAAGTCGACCTACAGATGGTACAAAATAACCCTATATGTAGGCTAGATAAGTAAATAGTTATTTCGATTAATATTACTTGTTTGCAAAATGTTTGAATTGTTTTATTTTAAGACTTCTTAGTACCAAGTTCTAACAAGTAAAATTTATCAACAGTCATCTTAGTGTAGCGGCACACCGAACGTTCCGCGCCGGAACGTTCGGCGCGGAACGTTCCGTCGCGTCATGTGACGCTTGCTCATGAACCGACGTAACGTTCGGCTGATGTGTCATAGGTAACTTGAAAAACATTAGAAGCGTATTCAACCGAACCTTCCGCGCCGAACGTTCGGCAGGTGTGGCGCGACCCTTAGGCCTATTCAGATATACGGGCCAAGGATCCAAGGTACCACCGGTAGGTCCAACGCATTATTTTAAACTAGCTGTGGCCCGCGGTTTTACCCGAATAGTCTCGATCCCGTAGGAATATCGGGGTATCCTATGTCCTAATACAGGTCATTGTCTACCCATGTGCCAAGTTTCATCCAAATCCGTTCAGCCGTTTTAGCGTGAAATCGTAACAAACAAACCAATAAACAAACAAACTCACTTTCGCATTAATTATATTAACTAGCTGTGCCCCGCGGTGTTTAGCATTATTACTATTAGTCACCGCCAGCTACAAAACGTTGCCCTAAACAGGGATGTTGCAGATGCCGATTTTTTTCACAGCCATCATCGAACTTCAAAAAAATATTACAATAGGGGTACGGTGCAAAGCTATATTTTGGTAATAAGATTATATTCAAAAATATTTTTAAGTTTGTTTTACGTCATAACCTGTGTAATTTCTTAGATATTTAGCAATAAATTGAAAAAAAAACCCTAAAACCCCAGTGAATGAACGAAATTTTCTAGTAAATGAACTAAATAAAACCAGTAAATGAACATAATTTTTGTTTAATTAATAATCCAGAAAAATCTTTATTTTGACTGACGTGACGACAAAGCAATTTTTTTCTAAGAAAATCTATCTTATTTCTGTTCTCCATCGTTCACCATAAGAGCTTTACCTACATATCGACGTACTCTTTTTTCTGTCTTAAATCTTGCCATAACATATTTTCCGTATAAATCCTTCGATGATGGTATAGACTCATCGATTTAAATTTCATCGTTCGGCTTAGCTTTCTTTATCAGGTTTTTTTGTTTTTGATTGTTTTCAGAGCCCATCAATATGGGTAAAATTTCTGACCTCTCAATCTTTACGTAATGTCAAAGACTATTTATTTTGATATTTACTTTGTCGGTTGCTAGGCAACGGATCTTACGGTCACGTCCTGACGCGAATTTAACATTTTTTACCCATCCCAAAAAGTGCACAACGCCGCTGAAGAAGTTTTTACTTCAAAAATAAAAATTAATATAATAGTAAAATCTAGGTCTTAAAAGGATGAAATTAGAGTTCAAAATGTTAAGCTAATATTTGAACATGATGGAAAATGTTAGTTCATTCACTAGATTTTGTGAACCAATAAATGAACATACCTGTCCCAATACTGGCCAAAAGATCACAAATCTATTTTTAAAACATCTACCAAAACATGAATGTTATGGCATAATAATAAATATGTCACTCAGGATGGCTGGACAAATCTTCAAAATAGCTCGCATTTAAGTAGGTCAACAGGGCACTTTATGTGACGGCTAAACACCCTTATCTCAGAATTTGTGACGCTACAGAATCTTAGATAATCGATCGAAAACGTGTCCAGCCAGCTTGAAAAACCACTTTTCACTGGTCTCTCAATCTCGGTAACGGAAGTGATTTTGACGACTTTTTGCATATCAACGGGCGTCACATAAATTTGTGACAGGCATGGAGCTAAAAGTTTTGAGATACGTACAGTGGTTTAGTAGAAAAATGCAAAAATCTGTGCCAGCCATCTTGAATTTACGTATAAAACTTTTGGCTGGCACTTTCGAATCTCAATAACGGTAGCGTTTTCGAATATGACTCCTTTACTAATATTTAGTGACGCAATTTGTGACAGTAATAACGTTTGATTTATGGCGGCACATGTAAGGGTTTACGAGAAATCAATGAAAACGAATGTCCAGCCAACCTGAAGTTCAAGATGGCTGGACACCTGTATCTCCGCTGCCTGATAATCTACGACCTTCAAAATGTGTTCAAAATTTTGTGACGGGGACGATAATGATAACCTGAATTTGTGACGGAGAAACTTTGCGTAGTTTCAAAGATATTGAACATTTTAATTTTCACTTAAATGCGAGCTATTTTGAAGATTTGTCCAGCCATCCTGAGTGACATTAATAAATTACATATTTGAATAAAAATATGAAATTGACGTTCGTCCAGTGAATGAACGGTCGTTCATTCACTGGATTTCTAACGATTTTAAGATCCAATGCTGGGACACCTAATAATTAACTTAAAACAGACTAACATGGCAATGAAATCGATTTGAGACATAATAATATGGTATACCTATCCTTTATTCGAATTAATAAAACGGCTACAATGTGATATCAAAAATATTGCGTCTTACCTGTGTCCTAAATTCTTGCCCGAACAATACACAGTTACACCAACAGTGCCAACTTTAAACGCTCGCCATTTTAAAATGAAGTGATTTAGGAAATTAGTTTTGCCACTATATAGAAAAAAACGTTGCAATTTCGAAAAAAAATACTGCGGTGAGTAAAATTATCTTCATTTCTTATTTTTTGGAAAAAACGCCGTTTTGTTCATTCACTGGGGAGTGTTTATTCACTGGAGAACCTACCCTAAATATAGTAGAATGAAGAATTAAAACAATGATAAAGTAATTATTAACATTTTTAATAATTACTGCTCCAATTTTTTTTTTAACTTCACTTACTAACTTTCATATTAGCAGCGCAAACAAACACGTATTGTATATGATTTATTTACAAGAAACGAATGTTGCACCACAACAAACGCGTTTGATCTTGTGTCACCAATTTTTTCGCTCCCATTGGTCATTGTCACGTGCGTGCGAACGGCACGCGCCATTCGCCGGCCCCGCCCAATTTCTTTCTTGTCGCCACTTGTATTACATTCGCATCCGCATTGATTATTGCGGATGCAGATGTCCAAATCTATGTGGAAGCTCCGCATTTGCGGATGCGGATGCGAATATTCGCAACATCCCTGGTCCTAAAGTGGAGAAGAACTTTTCGTATTATGTTTTCTATTGTGTTTAAGTGGACTGGTACCCTGATGAAACTGTGAGTGCCAGCCCAGTCCTCAACCACTTTTGTTGCTTGAATCTCAGGTGTGCAGTAATTTATGGTTTCATGGTGTCTGATTTTGTTTCTTATAAGTACAGCGCTTCCTCCGTGTGCAGTGCCATCAGGGTGCATCGTATGATATAATTTATAAGAATGTATATTAAAATAACTCTTCTTTGTGAAATAAATCTGCGTTACTAGAAGTGTGTCTATTTGGTGCAACTCTAAAAACGCTTTCACCTCTAGGGTGTGTTGGGACAGCCCCTTGGTATTCCAAATGATATTTTTTATGGAATTGAATTCGTCAGTCTTGTCGTGAGTGTTAGGAGTAAGTTGGTCACTGCAGTAAGCTGTTGCATCATTTGCTTCATCATTATCAGTGACACTCCCGAGTGTCATTTTTACCCGAGTCGGCTTCAGGGATAACATCTTGATGGTCAGTAGTGATTGGTTCTGTTTAGACCTGCTAAAACGTCCCTGTATGTTTTTTGATATGGATGTTTCATGTTTCGTGTTGTTTGCTCTGTTTGTTGTCTATTACAACGGGTCTTGTTGAGTAGCGTTTCTTTGCTGTTTCAGGTTTACCAGGTGATTTAATTTTTTGTTGTTCTCTATACATATACTTGTAGTTAGCATCCCTTATAGTTAGCAGGGTGATTTTCGTCACATAAGATGCATTGAACTTGATCTAGCCTTTAAGGGCAGTCTGACTGACAACAGGTGATCTCCTGCGCATTTGATGCATTTGGGATTCCGACGACAATAAGCCCCCCCCCCCCCCCCAAAACCATGTAGGTTCTTCCGTGACAAATCTTAAAGTGAACCTGATACTTTGCTAAAACCTACCTACTTTCAGCGGGGTCAAGCTGCCCCCAAACGACAATCCTGGATCCGCCACTGAGTTTACACAAAGACGTGACGCGACGCGACGCACTTGATACAAAATATAACTTTATTTACTACACAAAAAGATACACATTTAATTGAGATAATTCGAAAATGGCCCGCGGCAACACGCTACGCCGCGCTGCGCGTCTATAAGCCTCGCGAATTGAAACAGATTGCTAGTCCGCGAAAAAAAAATCAGCTCAATTTTTTTTTGTCGAACTTATGAAGCAATGGACTAGCAATCTGTTTCAATTTATTTCAATTTATTATTGATTGTGCATTACGTAATTAGAGTGCTGGCTGCTTAACCGAACTTTCCTGTGAGCTGTGGCTGCCTTAAGCTCCTGTTAGCAAGTTTATTATTTTATGTATGAAAGTAACATTCAAGACGATACTGTCGCAAAAAAAAAACTGGAAAATACTCACTACAAAAAAGACATGAATTTTTGAGGCTCCACCGGCAAGAAAAATCAAAAAAATTACAAAAAAAAATAATAACTCGAAAAGTACAAAAAATCGCGAAACATACATGGGGTATTTTCGAATACCCCTGGACATGAGGAATCTATATTTTTTTTATGACGTGTATTTTTGGTCCACCCTGTATGTATATCTGTGGTCGTGGTAACTTGTCCTCTACTATTAGCCAGCGGGGCGGGAGCTCGCGACGAATGTAGTCACGTTCCGCTGTGCTAGGCGGCGCACAGTGGGCCCATACTGAAAGTTTGTGGACATAAGCAACAAAGTTCCAATATCGATGCGATTTTTTTATACATATGACGTGTTATGATGTTCCTGACAACTTTTATTCTTATAAACTTTCTTCTAAAATTGATAGTTTGTCTTGAAAAAAATTAATTGGATTTTTTTGTATGGAGCGAATTACGTTTAATTTTTTTTCTTTAATTGTACAAATATGTTGGGTGTGTGGCGTCAGTGGCGTGAGTATATGATAGCTAAGGTCATACTCCATCCATGAAAAAAAAATCAGCACCGGCCATCCGCAGCAGCGCGAGTACTCACTCGGTAAAAAAATAAGTTTTGTAAGATTTTTTTTGCCATTTAAAATAAATTCAAAGTATATTTTTTGTCTCATTTGGCTGTTTTGACCTTATTTTTAGTTAAATATATAGTTATAATAGCGCATAGGTAGGCATAACTAGTCATTCTGGTAGAGATTTAGTTATTATTGCATGTTATCGGTAGCACTGCGTTGTGATTGGCGACTTATTTGTTTGTGCGCTCGCCTAAGCGCATAACTAATGAATTATCGAAAAACGCTCGTCTCTGATTGGCTGAATAATTATCACTCACTGTTATGTCTACTACTGGAGTAAAACAACACTGACTATAAATATAAAGACATTTATTAAAAGTCCATCTAGTTTCGCTCTTGTCGCTTATTTGTGATTGTGAACCCAGTGTAATACTTTTATTTTTATATTTACATTAGAACTATGGCTGTATTTGTTACCAACCTAGATCTTTTTGTGAAATTAAGAAGTGGCGGTGATCTGAAAATCATATGTTTCTCTAAGAAAGTATCATTTCTGTCTTGACTACCGAAGTTTCTGAAGAAGACAAGAACCGAATCAAGGAGTTCTGTCGACTTTTTTGTGTAAATCTAAATAAAAAGTGGATAGAGTCAAGTAGAAATCAAAAAACTTTTATGAATCGTGTAAGTAATCGCAAGTGGTTCGAAAAAAACATCAACTGGCCTGTTTATGACAGTGTTGACCTGAGAAGTGAGATGGGCTTTGCGGACGCAGCCTTATCTGAGCCTGTGGATATAGATTGCCATGTTCCTATTCTTGCAGTATGTACTGCGGAAGCGGGAACATCTACAGAAAAGGAGCACAGAAAACCGTTCGAAGAGTTAAGTAATAAGCAAAAGAAAGACGTTCTACTTCCATAGTAGAAGACAATTCAGAGGAAAAGTTGCAGCACCTACATAACAAAATTGAAAGACAACGGCAAAACAAATCTGGCAAAAGTGGTCGAATACCTTTCCAGTAATCCAGATGCGCTATCCGAAGTAGAAGAGCGACTATTCAAAAAGCAGAGGTTAAGTACTGTTTCTGAAGATAAGTGTTTAGCTCTTTAAATACATCAGTTGCGCTCTCGAAATGGAAGTACTTAGCTCCAAAGCTCCTTAATCCAAAGCTTGTAAATGTCAAGAAAAGATGTTACCCACCACAAGAGAGTATGGAGATTACCGAAAAAGGAGCTCACATTAAATTGCAAGCGCTATTGGACCACACTGTGGACTTAATGAATGTCTTTATATTTATACTTAGTCAGTGTTAATTACTCCAGTAGTGGACATAACAGTGAATGAAAATTATTCAGCCAATCAGAGACGAGCGTTTTTCGATGATTCATTACTTATGCGCTTAGCCGAGCGCACAAACAAATAAGTCATCAATCACAATGCAGTGCTACCGATAACATGCAATAATAATTAAATCTCTACCAGAATTACTAGTTATAAGTACCTATGCGCTATTAAAACTATATATTTAACTAAAAAGAAGGACAAAACAGCCAAATGAGACAAAAAATATACTTTGAATTTATTTTAAATGGCACAAAATTCTTACAAAACATTTTTATTTTACCGAGTGATTACTCGCGCTGCCGCGGATGGCCGGCACTGATATTTTTTCATGGATGGAGAATGACCCTAGCTATCATATACTCACGCCACACACCCAACATTTATTTGTACAATTGAAGAAAAAAAATTAAACGTGGTTCGCTCTATACAAAAAAATCTAATTAATTTTTTCAAGACAAACTATCAACTTTAGAAGAAATTTTATAAGAATAAAAGTTGTCAGGAATATTATAAGACGTCATATAAAAAAAAATCGCATCGATATTGGAACTTTGTTGCCTAAGTCCACATGGGCCCACTGTGCGGCGTCTCGCTGCGCCGCGCTGTGTCTCGTTTCGCAGCGAGGCGTGGCGCTGCCAGCTACTTCACGATATCACGATGCGCCTCGCGACGTCGCGCTGCGTCTCGTGGCGCGGCGGCGCGCTGCGTAGCCGGCCTCTTCAAGCATCGTCGCGTCGCGTCTCGTCTCGGTGTGAACTAACCCTTAGCGTCGGATATTTGGCATTTACGAATTTATCACAAAATAATTAAGTAGCTATACAACCGTTTTACACAACTACCTACTTATCGAGAAGAAAACAACTATAATAAATAAAATAACAGAAAAACAAAACATAAGCGCCCATGCCAATGTCAATTTATATCGCGATTTTTTTGTGATTTTTTATGTGATATTTTGTTTTGTACAATTTATAAAATGATACGTACGTTGGGTAACATGTTCAGACTATGCAAAACTGCTGTAAAAGCGGGCACTCCTTTAAAGTTGCCCGTTAGACATTACGACATACCCGCGCACTTGGCCAAAATCCCAGAGGACCCAAACCCGTCTTTCTTCAGAATGGTAGAGTATTTCTACCACAATGCTGTCCGCGTGTGTGAGCCTGCCCTCGTAGATTACCTGAAGAAACATACGCATATGTCTGAGAAAAAAAGGCTCCACAGAGTGTCAGGAATTTTGAAAGTAAGTCTTTCAAATACGTAGGTAAGTAATTTTTTTATCATTATAATGTCCAGTGTACCTACAGGTAGCAGGACACTTGCGCAAACCCACTTGCATGAATTTGCTCGTCACTTCGAGGGCGCTGACAACGATAGTTAGATCGAAATCCAAATTCCGAAAATTGCAAATTTTTGGTCATGGGTGTCGTTTTCGTGGTTTGCGAAGTTGCTGACAACTAGCGCCGGACCTGGGGTAGAGCGAGTGGAGTGGTGGTCTATCCATGCGCCAGTTGGCAAGGGGCACCAAAACGCCAAATACGAAAAACGTAAAATAAAACTTTGATGGCGCCTTTTGAGAGGCGTGGGAGTGCAGTAATGCCATATCAGTATTTTAAATATCCGTAGGGTAAATCCGTAAGCTTAGGAGTACCTATATTAATTAGAACTACTCAATTAAGTTTAAAGGGCCTTGCCCAATTTTGGTGCCTTTTTTTTTTGATCGCACACTAACTTGTTAGATGTGTAGAGCACTTTCAAACAAACAATAGTTACTATGGCAGCTCAGCTCTAAAGTACATCCGTCTCGAGTTATTCGCCCTAATCTGTGACGCGTATTTAATTAGGAAAACTGAAAATATGAGTTACTTTAAATGGTCCTATACTATTTATTTCATAGTACAAACTCTAATGGACACAAGTTGCATCATATCAGCGTAAGTGGCATAGTGTGACATCTAGTTACACTTCACCGTAACAATGTGAGTATTTTATTTAAAAAACTGAAAATAATTGTGTTTCTTACGCCCTTATCTTGTCTATTTTCTAGTTTAAACACTATCTGGACGCAAGTTACGTCACGTTGACGTAAGTGGCATAGTGTGACATCAAGTCACACTTCACTATAGCACAACACATAACGTCAATTAAATTATTAGCCATATATCAGCTAGCACACGCCAATATACTAACCAAAAACATCGAGAATTATCCTCTAAGTCCGGGCCGTCGAAAATTAGGGACAATAATTTCCAATACCGTCAAGCCGGGCTGTCGACGATTAGCGACAGTACGTTCACGCTGATTCAAACTGTATTTGTACTATGCATAGGGGCTAATATGGTCTACAGTTAATTTTATTCTATGGATTTGGTAATATACTTGTCAAATACATCGACTAAAACGTGAAAATATGCAGAAACAATTCTAGAAAAAAGTAAAAATTGGACATTTTGGCACGGCAAAATGGCGACTGCGCATGCGTTCAGCGCGCTGCACTACGCGTCGTATTTATTTGTTTTCTATTGTTTTTTAAGTGTAAATCGACGGGAAATGGTGATAATTCAATAATTAAGTAGTGTCGTCATCGTATATAGTTAATACTTGCACTAAATAACACCGTAATTACCTATTACGGACCCATCAAAAAATGTAAACAAACTCGTTAGTGAAAAAACGTGTTGATGTGGAATTTGTTGTTTTGTGTGTGTTTTGTGCATGTAATCGCTGGTAAGTCATTTATTTTATATTATTGAATAACTAATTAATAATAAAAATGCATAATACAGAAAAAAAAGAGTTCAATATTTTTTTGTCAACTAAATAATGTTACGTAATGATACGGTTATCTATTTATTGAACTTTTTTGATTATATGTGTTTTTATTTATTGTGTTTATGCGTAAATAATGGTTTTGACCGATAGTATATGTATTCATAATGTATCCTGCGAAATTTCATGTGAATCGAACCAGTAGTTTTATTATAAATAATCAAAACAATGAACAACGGAATTTCTTATAAGAATCTTATAAGAATGTTTATTTATCAATACTAGCGTTCGCTTACAAAGATTCTAAGTATTATAAAAAATCCTTTGTCTAATCAGGAACCCAAAACCATTAACGATAAGACTATTTACGTAACAAAAAGCTCTCAGTTTTTGTTTATGTTAGCGAGCTCTTATCTCTGACGCGCCGCGGGCGTGCCGCGCGGCTTGGCGGGTTGTCGCGAACTCGCGCCGCGTAGCCTTAGAGGACTCAAGCTAAAATAAAAACGAAACATAAACAGAACTTAATGTCATCGTCGCATTCACCACTAAACTTGTGATCCACACCACTCATCGCTAGCCATTCTTACTACCGCTTGCAGCGAATTCATCGTGGCCAGGACTTAATAATACAATGTGAATATTCTCAACCCTCACGTTTTTCGTTGTAGAGCTACAAATAGTATTTAAACTGTGAAAAAAAACAAGAGAGAACTGTTTTGTATTGCTTTTTTTCAGCCAGTCCATCCATTGTTAAAAAGTAGGTTGGAGTCTCATTTTTCCTACAAAATGTATGGGAAAAGATTTTTTTACGATTTCTGACTTTTCTAGTACTCAAAGTTCAGTTGGTCCAATAGTTTTTTGATTCTTATATGAAACAGTATCGATTGGCATCATACAGAGTTTTTGTGTGAAAACTGCCATTTTTCTTGCAATTTTTTCAAAATCTGTAAATGAAGATCAAAATATCTCTTATCTCTAAAAGTTATGGACAGTCTTCTAAGACCATTTTTTTATAGCAACAGCGGTTAAGGTGCCTTAAGATGGGGCAACAAGTCCCATCTTAAAAATCTACCCTTCTGGAAACAGACGAAGAAGAGGTTAATTCAATTATAAACAGCCTCCGGATTGACAGTGCTACGGGCTGGGACGGCATCCCACCAAAATTGCTAAAACACGCTAGCATGTGGCTAGCGTGTTTTAGTTAATTCCACCTATCACACGTATATGCAACCTGGCTATATCCACAGGTATATTCCCCAGCGCTTTAAAAAAAGCCATCGTACATCCAATATACAAGTCGGGTGACAAAAACAGGGTCACGAACTACCGCCCAATTTCAGTCCTTCCAGCAATCTCCAAAGTTCTGGAAAGAATAATGTACAAACGCCTTAACAACTACCTAAATAAACACAAAATTGTCTCCCAAAACCAGTTCGGTTTCAGACGCGGATTATCCACAGAGGACGTAGTGTCATCTTTACTGGATTTTGTAGTTGATAAAATCGACAATAAGTTCAAGTGTCTAGGAATCTTCCTAGACCTTTCGAAGGCGTTCGATACAGTGTCTGTTCCTCTACTTCTTTCTAAACTTGAATCCATCGGAGTGCGAGGCATCGCCCACGACTTATTTAAAAACTTTCTTACTGATAGGATGCAGTGCGTTAGGGTAGGGGAGTACGTTAGCGATGCGAATCCTGTGATTGTTGGAGTCCCACAAGGAAGTTTGCTCAGTCCTCTTCTTTTTCTGATCTACGTCAACGAACTCTGTCAGTTATCCCTTCCATCCACAAAAATAGTAGCTTACGCGGATAACACGGCAATTCTATCTTATGGCCGTGATTGGGCCTCAGCTAAAGAGACAGCCGAAAAGGGACTCCGTGAAGTGATGTTATGGCTAGAGCAAAACAGTCTCACACTAAACGTTGCGAAAACTAATTTTATCACCTTTGGCTCAAGACGTTCCAACCTACCACAAGACGGTACATTTCTTATTAAAGCCCACAAATGTTCCCACCCATTCCCCCTTTGCACATGCCCGTTTGTGACTAGAGCACCAGTGGTACGATATCTCGGCCTTCAATTAGATGCCTGCTTATCCTGGAAACCACACTTACTAACAGTATCTGCACGAATACGAAAACTTATTTTTCTATTTAAGAAGCTAAGGGCCAACAGCGAAATCCTTAAGATTGTTTACTCGGCTCTAGCTGAATCAGTACTGAGCTATTGTATCACTGCCTGAGGAGGAGCCGCCAAGACCGACATTATACAGGTAGAACGAGCCCAGAGAGCAGTAATAATAGTCATTCTAAAAAAACCCTTTAGATTCCCAACGCGGCAACTTTACAGTGACTTTAAAACACCAACGGTTCGACAACTATATATACTACGTGTAGTCATGCGAAAACACGCGACTCTTCCATACAGCGTAAATAACAGCCCAACAGTAAGAAGAAGACCCAAACCGGCTTGTCCCACAACACATACAAAAACTACATTCGCTAGACGTCACTACCCTTACCTAAGTGCCCTTATATACAACAAAATACATCAAAAACATAACATACATACACTAAACGCACACAAATGCAAAAAAATTGCTAAAGAATTCCTCCTCACCCTAGATTATGATGAAACAGAAGCACTGATGAAACCCCTATACAAATAAATAATAATAATTATTAGTATCGTGAACGCTTACACAACCACAGATACCCTAAATCACTTTTCCTCTCTACACACACACGACACACATCACACGCACACACACATCACATACTACACACTCATACACTTTCCCCATTACACATCACACGCGCTTACTCACACAATATTGCTGCTGTTACACGTTAGCTTGCCTAATTTTGAAAATTAACCTTAGCGGACGAACGGATGGCCCCTATAACACAGGATTTTCCTAGCATCGGGGTCATTATTCACAAAAATCGAGCATATAATGTAATATTAAAGTAACGTAACATGCATTGTATTTCTTCTTTTTGCTAAATAAATTATTTCTATTTCTATTCTACCCTGATACCAATAACAATACTAATATTGACAGCTGAGCATTGAAAATGCTTTTTCGATCGCTTCAGTAGGGTACCCGTTTTCAATAAAAATGCGACCGGGGGGGCTAGCGTCCTCAATTATAAAAAACAAGGCCATGCAAAAACTCATATTTTCATTTTATTGGAAAAAATTGTCGTAACATTGCTACCTATGGTGAAGTGTGACTTGATGTCACACTATGCCACTTACGCCAACGTGACGTAACTTGAGTAGACCAGAGTAACCAGATAGTGTTTAAACTATAAAATAGACAAGATACGGGCGTAAGTAGCACGAATATATTCAGTTTTGTTAATAAAATACTCATGACATTGTTACGGTGAAGTGTAACTTGATGTCACACTATGCCACTTACTCCAATATGATGCAACTTGAGTCCATTTGAGTTTGTACTATGAAATAAATATTATAAGACCATTAAAAGTAGCTAATATTTTCAGTTTTCCTAATTAAATCCGCGTACAGATTAGGGCGAATAACTCGAGACGGATGTACTTTAGAGCTGAGCTGTCATAGTAACTATTGTTTGTATGGAAGTACTCTACACATCTAACAAGGTGGCGATAGTGTGCGATTAAAAAAAAAGGCACCAGTGGCCCATACATTTCAGGCAAAGCCCTTTTAAGTTTATAATTGCAACTATTACAACAAAAGTAGATTTTTGAACATTTTGGAATTATTATTTATTAGAAAAGCAGTTAATAAGAGAAACGATTAAACTATCTTATCCTGACGTGTTTTGTCTTCTGGTGACATTCTGTAGGATTTTTCGCCAACTTTATTGCACTTTCATTGTCAATACCCATAGATATAAGAAACAATACCTAATGTCGCAGGGCAGCTAACACTAGTAAGATCTTTCTCTGGCGGTTTCACTCGCTGCTACTATTTCTGCCTCTGTCGAGGATATTGCAACGCAACGGTGCTCTGTCGTTTGCTATACCAGGAAATAGCACCTCCAGCATATATACAGAGAATGCCTGATGTAGATCGCGCAGTTTCCATATCACCACCATGAACTGCATCGCTATTAGGGCATGCAATTATCCGCCCATTTTACTATTCGGATATTTCGGATACTGCCAGACAACTATTCGAATATATCCGGATAATATGGATATTTTGGATACCACTGTAAAAGAGGTAAATCAAACTTATATTAGTTTACAATCGACATTTTTATTACAAAAACTCTCCAACAATCGTATACTAAAGTACTTCAGTTCGTACTAAAAGCAAAATCTGTCCGATCTGTCATTGACACATACGAGAAAAGCTATCATCCACGGGTTATCTACCAATGGTATAATAGATCGTGAGCTGGTCCAATGCTATCTTTGTTAAGATGGCTAGAACAATTAAAAGCACATTAGATGAAGACTGGAAGTCTTACAAAGTAGTGCTTGGTAATAAATGAGACAAAATCACACCACTGACATTGCTTGATGTCAAAGTATCTGATGTATAAGTTGGATCAGCACAAACTAGTAGCCGCGAATGACATGTACTTTCATCGATTCCCTGAATATGAACTATCTTCTGTGCGTTTCGGCCCCCCAATTAATCAATTTTAAATTAAACACAACAAAATACTAAATTTAACTTAGAGACTGCATCTGGCCCCATAAACTCAGATGTAGAATAGCTCAAGAATTTGAAAACTTTTTTGCTAATATTCCCCTTAAAACGACAGAAGCTTTAAATTCCTCACACGCGCTTTCTGCTGCCTTACTTAGAAAGAATGTAAAGTCGTGCCCTTTAGAGTTTAAGTTTCAGCATACAAACCCCCAGGCTGTTACGAAAGCTTTTAAAGATCTTAAAATTAAACCAACAGAAGATCTATGGGGAATGTCTGTAAAAGTCTGTAGATCTATCATCGAGACCATTGCGCCCTATTTAGCTTTCATATTTAATACTAGTGTAGACCAAGGAGTCTTTCCGGATCTCATGAAACACAGTAAAGTAGTCCCATCATTCAAATCCGGTGATAGTAAAGAACCCAACAATTATAGGCCTGTGTCAATCCTGCCTGTTCTCAGTAAGGTGTTTGAAAAGTTGATGCTCAGTCAAATGTTACGTCACTTTAATAAAAATTCCATCTTTCACGAACAACAGTACGGTTTCACCAAAGGGCGTTGCACCACTGACGCCGGTGTCACCCTAATAAAGAACATTTTTAACGCCTGGGAAGAAGCACAAGATGCCATTGGAATCTTTTGCGACCTCTTGCGTTTGACTGCGTAGACCATGAGACACTTCTGCTGAAACTGGAGCATTATGGGATTAGGAACACAGCTCTTGATTTACTAAAATCTTACCTGAAAGATAGAAAGGTTAAAGTTCAAGTAAACGGTATAAACTCATTAGGGTCTGAAATGGCAATGGGCGTTCCTCAAGGTTCAATATTGGGTCCATTCCTCTTTTTAGTTTATATTAATGATTTACCCCAATTACTTCAAAATCAACCGAAGATGGTGTTATTTGCAGATGACACATCATTGATCTTTAAAATCAACCGACGGTCGCAAAATCTTGACGACGTGAATAGCTCTATTCTTCAGGTCCAAGATTGGTTTACTCTAAATAATTTGGTACTGAATAAAAATAAAACCAAATGCATTAGATTTAAATTACCTAATGTTAGAAGTAGCGAATGTGACATCATATTGAATGGAGAAAAACTGGAATTTATTAATCAAACGGTTTTCCTGGGAATCACGCTAGACGAGAAATTACAATGGGGACCTCATATAACATCTCTTGCGGGGCGGCTAAGCTCGGCCGCTTATGCTGTTAGAAAGATCAGACAGTTAACAGATGTAGAAACCGCGCGTTTGGTCTATTTTAGCTACTTCCACAGCATTATGTCGTATGGCATTTTACTGTGGGGTCGGGCTGCTGACATTGTATCTATCTTTTTTTTTGCAAAAGAGAGCTGTCAGAGCCATTTATGATCTACGTCGTCGCGAATCTCTCAGGGAACTATTAAAAGGATTAATATTATGACCGTTCCTTGCCAATTCATTTATGAAAATATTATGTATGTAAGGAAAAATCTACATCTTTTTTAATAAAATAAGTGATAGACATAATTTTAATATTATAAATAAAGAAAAAAAATGAATGAATGAATGTATGAATGAATTTATAATTATTTGATTAAGTAAAAACCTGAAATTTGTACGCCGTTAAGGCAAAACATGACTGTGTCATAATTTAATTATAACATCTTGCATGCTATGTGTGTGTATACTCATGTTTTGGACAAATAAAATTATCTTATCTTATCTTATCTTAAAGATAAACTAGATGAACCATTTTTCAGATTATCTGAAGTAAGTACATACATCTTTTATGGGGTACTGTGTTAAATGTTACAACAAAATACCTTGTGATATATTACAATTAAATGAAAGAAAATTTTAAACTCATGTAAAAAGTACACTTTGTAAACAAGCATATTACAGATTAGAGGATTATATCCAAGATAAGAATGCTTGGAAACATGCTGGTCCTGCTCCATAGGACAATTTAGAGTCTAGACAAAATCAAACTGGTTGCTTACTTAATTGTATTATTTTTTATTATATGACATTGATTTTACATCCTGTGATTACTTCCTCACACACTGACTTATTAATTGTAAATTTTTAGTAGATTCGTCTATTGAATGTTTGTGAATATGTGAACACCATGTAGCTACCACATAATTAATTTATCTGTCGTTTGCTCCACTTTAAAATCTTTTTACTTTACACAATAATTTTTATTCTAGGTGCATCTTCTTCACATATAATTTTAGATATAATGTACCTATACAAAATATTGTAAAACATTTTAAAAGATTAACGGTGGAGTTCCTTGCCCATTCTTCTCCATACGAAAACTACCTTTTGGAAGGGGCGGTAGAATCAATACTATATTTTGTAAATTTTGACGTTCAAAAGTGCCTTCAAGGGCCTATTTGAAATAAATGATTTGACTTTGACTTTGAATTTTGAACCATTCGGAATTATGAAAATCGTTATTTGGAAATTCGTATCTGTGACTGACGGAATAAAGTTTTTCGTATTTATGTAGTGTACCCAGTCAAATTACGGAATTGAACAATGTTTAACGTGTTTGAGACCTAATTTCAGGTGATGGGTTCATGCTCCAGCTGTATCAATATGGAGTTTCCCCTGCAGCGCAAACATGGTGGTTATGACATCATCCAAGCGTACCGTGTTCAACACAGCGTCCATCGCTTGCCTTGTAAAGGAGGTACTACCAACTCAACCACTTCTATATTTATAGATATGTCGTGGCCAGATCTTAGAATTGCCCATTTCATGAAATGGCCCGCTAACATTGGCCATATCGTTAAACGTCAACGTTTAATGATAATGTCAGTCGACGTTTGGCCATATTATTATCATTAATGTAGGGTATCCATGGTATAAGGTGTAGTAAAAATAGCCAAGTAACTGTGACCAACTTAGAAGTAGCGCTCGGCGGCCGCTACCGCGGCACCGCTCGCTTCTCTCGCTCGCCTCGCGCGCTAACCTAACCTAACCCATTTGGTCGGGATGCCAAATAAGTGGCTTATTTTTTTTATTTTTTAAACAAATTTTAACTGCTATGTTGCATTTCACGCCGCGACAGGTGCCGGCGGGTGCTACTTCCAAGTTTCCATAATATCATGTTTGGAAACCCAGTAAAAGTCCATCGAATTTTTTTGTGTGGTCACCCTACTTTGATTAATTTGTTGTATGCCGCCGCCAGGATGCACAACAAATACAAAGCGCGCGATATCAACGCCTCTACCGGTGGATAATCTATTTTACGATATGATCACTAATGTTTGGCCACATCATGAAGTAGCCGGACCGGACGTTTAACACGCGAAAAAAAAATCTGCTTTTCCATACATTTTTGTTCGCATATCTGGTCAAAATGTAGGGCACAGCCATTGATATATTTAATACATCAATGGGAACAGCAGATTTTTTTTTCGCGATTTCATAGTTGGTCCTATAGTGAAAGTTGTTCGTAATGATGAGTACAATGACCCCTTAAGAGGTTTAGTACAAATAAACCAAAAATAACGTTGTGTATATATATATAATTATATATACAGGGTGGACCAAAAATACACGTCATAAAAAATAATATAGATTCCTCATGTCCAGGGGTACTTATTTGAAAATACCCCATGACGATTTTTTGTAGTTTTCGAGTAATTTTTTTTTTTTGTAATTTTTTTTGAGTTTTCTTGCCGGTGGAGCCTCAAGAATTCATACCTTTTTTGTAGTGAGTATTTTTCAGTTTTTTTTTATGGCGTCGCTATTTAGACCACCTATTTTAAAGCTTAAAAGGATTTTTAGCTTACCTTCGAAGGCCCATTACAGTGAATTATTAGGTAAGTACTAACTTTTTTTTAATTTTTGCGTTGCTTACGAACCTGTATGATTTTCAAAGTCGGCTAGAATATATGGAACCTCATTTTTGTATTTTTAAATTGAAGTTGAAAATTTCAATCTTACCACTAAAAACTTAAATTCCTGCTATCGATACTTTTTTGAGTAACTTGCAAATGGTAGCAAGTTTATTATTTTATGTATGAAACTAACATTCAAGACGATACTGTCGCAAAAAAAAAACTGGAAAATAATCACTACAAAAAATATAATATGAATTTTTGAAGCTCCACCGGCAAGAAAACTCGAAAAAAATACACGAAAAAGATAATAACTCGAAAACTACAAAAAATCGCGGAACATACATGGGGTATTTTCGAATAACCCTTGAGGAATCTATATTTTTTTTATGACGTGTATTTTTGGTCCACCCTGTATATATACATAAGAGTTGCTCGTTTAAATGTATTAGATTTTAAATTGAAAGATTTAAACAATGAGATAAACTTAACTTCTGGTGAATTTACTAATCCTACAAATATTATAAATGTGAAATTTTGTATCATGTTTGGATGTTTGTTTGTTGCTCAATCACGCAAAAACGGCTGAACGGATTTAGATGAAATTTGGCACAAGGGACTCATTAGGACTTTTTATCCCGGGTAGTACGTTTTTCCCTTGTTTCATCTAAAAGAAATTGACAAATTATCACTTCCCAAACAATTTTCTGCATAATTTCATTTGCCAAATTATTACTTAGCAAATAAACTCTTCACAAATAATTGTAACGCAAACCTAATGTTTGGCAAGTGAACGTTTAAACAATAACTTGCTTACCAACTAGTACTTTTACCAATTTTAATTTAGTCAAATATTTCAGTTGGTATAACATATTTTACGCAAAATAAAATAAGCCAAATACTTAATTTCGCTAGTTTTCAATTTATGAAAAAAATTCGATACGATGTGGGTGTAGTAGGGTGGGGAAACACCATGGGACACCTTAAGGGCATTGTCCTTGACCTTAATGTTATTGACCTAGATGTCAAGGTAAAAATTCTGAAAGTCAACATCCGCGATTCTCAGGAGCAGTAACAGGTCAATATCATGATTTGCTTGCTTCAAGCATGCAGCATGCAAGCAGGCATGCAGCATGCAAGCAGGCATGCCGCGTGCAAGCTTGCAGCTGCAAGCAAGCATGCAGAATGCAAGCAGGCATGCAGCGTGCAAGCTTGCAGCTGCAAGCAGGCATGCAGCATGCAAGCAGGCATGCAGCGTGCAAGCAGGCAAGCAGCATGCAAATAAACATGCAAGCAGGCATGCAACATGCAAGCAGGCATGCAACATGCAGCAAGCATTGTTTCTGTCACGGCTCCGGCGCTGCGGGGTTTGGGCGGCTCCACGCGAGCTTATCGTCGCAGATGGTTCTAACGCTCACCACCGCAGCTTCGGCTTGCTGATCGGCTTCGCCGCCGCTTACAAAGAAGTTCGCAAATAACATCGCATATAAATGATTATATTAAAATAAAAGCGCATTTTTTAATTATATAATTACCAAAAAATCTTAATTTTGTCTTTATATTTTTTGTCATAACAAATCGATTGACTAAATGTTTATTGTCTAAAGATAGTTTGCTGTAATAAAAATATAAAATCATTTGATTAAAGACCAAATGCCTTAATGACATTATCCTTGGTAATAGTCTGCCAAGTAAAAATTTGACCAAATGAAAATGTGCGTACTAAAATCATTCCAAATATTGCATTGGTATAAAAAAGGTTGCTAAGTTTGGATAATGAAAATTTGTCAAAATCCTTTAGGCAAAACCCTACGAAACTAAACAAATCCCTACGTACCCGGTGGGATAATTTCTGACATACACGCGGGCGAAGCCGTGGGCAAAAAAAAGCTATTAGATCAATATTTAAGTCACCACAAACAATAGGTACTATTTTATTAATTATCTCTAAATAGTATTTTTCCATTATGATTAAAAATGATGACAAGTTTGAGGCTGGTGGTCTATAAACTCATAATAAAGTATAGCCGTCAACCTCTGCACATGCTACGCGTAAGGAACTTAGTTCCAGGAGGCCTACTCCCTAAGCGAAATCCGTAGTTTCGTCCGTCGTCATGGGCGCTTCGTTTTCTATCTCACTTACGGACATACCGTCCGTAAGTTAGACAGAGACCGAAGCGCCCGTAAGGCTGCCTGTCCACTGAAGCGGAGAGGAGAGGAGCGGAGCGGAGATGTGCCAATATTAACCAATAGAATCGCACCTCTGGTGCGGAGTTTAGATTCTATTGGTAATTATTGGCACATCTCCGCTCCGCTCCTCTCCTCTCCGCTTCAGTGGACAGGCAGCCTAACGATGGCCGAAATTACGGATTTCACTCAGGGAGTAGGCCTCCTGACGCAGTAACGTCGTTACGGGCGCTTCGCTCTCTGTCTAACTTACGGTATGTCCAGTGAAATAGAAAACGAAGCGCCCATGACGACGGACGAAACTAAGGATTTCACTCAGGGAGTAGGTCCGGCCCACTGACGCAGTAACGGACGGGGGTCCTCCGAATGCATTTTTTTTACCCTAGGTAGGTACCTCATTTTTATTTTTGTCTTAAACATTTTTTATATATACAGGAATAAGATTTTCGGATGAGGTGAACTTGGACGAGGTGAAAGCTTTGGCTTCCTTGATGACGCACAAGTGTGCCTGCTCTAGCATTCCTTTTGGAGGCTCCAAAGGAGGTTAGTAGTGTATTAGTATACCCACCTACTTATACTAAGTTTATTTCGGTTGATAGAAATAAGTCGCCCTCTTGCATGGAACTTATATCTACTGCAAAAAAAACAACCGACTTTCAAAAAGAAAAAGTGCAAAAAATCTTTAGTTCGGAAGTCGGTGGCAACTGGCAAAAATTATACAAAATTAATAACACCGACTTGCGAAACTGTTTTATTGTTCATTTATTAGATAAATATGACTTTAAAAATTCGTGTACAACGAGGTAAGTACATGCTCAGCAACATTATTTAATTTTCCGTATGATTATACAATCACACAATAACATACTGCAGGTTGTCATTGAGAAGTTCCTTAAGGTATTGTTGAAAAACATGATTAATTGACGACGGAAGGGTAACCCCTTCCGTCGTCAATGAATCATGTTTCATTTTATTCATGATTAGCTGATTTTGATGATTCTTTTTTTAGTTGGAACGATCTCCTGAAGTATAATATTCACGTGGTGAAGACCTGATGAAAAATTTCGGAGATGCATAATAAAACTCCTCAATAACAAAGAGTAGGTACACGTATTGTGAGTTGATTATTGTACTGAAGATCAAAGAGAATTGCTGTATAACTATACTTACAGCAATTTTTATACTATAAAAAGAATCATCAAAATCAGTTAACTGACGAAGCTATCGCTGAACACACAAATAAAAAGAATCTGTCGAATTTATAATCTCCTCCTTTTTGAAGTCTGTTAAAATGTGGATGTAGAAATAATTAAACCTCTGTCTACTGTAGGTGTGATGAAGTGTGGTGTTATGGTCCAGTTATTGTGAACTTCCTTACGTCTTTTAGGTATATCCATAAACCCCAAAAAATTCAGCGTGGCGGAACTCCAGCGTATTACCAGACGTTACACGTTGGAACTTGCTAAGAAGAACTATATTGGTAAGCATATTTATTTATTTATTTACATCTCAGACCAAAAAAAAAAACAATACAGAGCGGTGCGAACAATACAGCTACGCATGCCAAAATTACACCTCCGCTCTGTGCATACACGGTCACACGCACACATTTACAATCAAACTACACCTCACTAAGTGCACAGTCACACAATAGGTATATGTTTACGAAACCGGCGTCACGTGACACGTCCTGTTGACAGAATGACAGCGCTATATCTTGGTTTGCTATTTGGTCTGAAAGAAGGATGCCCATTTATGGCCCGAGAACGCCCAGCAATTTACGTTTATGTAAAAAAAACATCGTTATTTCTAGTTATCTAACAAGATATTCATTTATCCGAACAAGATGGGAACATTTTTGCACAAATAAAAAGTACCGAAACGATAAATACGTGAAAATAATTCCCTTTTGTGGATAAAATCAGCAGTGTTGCCAATAATTATTAATTCCGTTCACGAAATAATCGATTATGTTTTCATGGATGTTTTACTTATAATATCAGATCCGTAATGCTTATTATTCGATGTATTCAAACAAATACGGTGTTATGTTTTTACTATTGATACTAAATGAACAAGCGAATTGATAGTTGATATAATAATGAATGCATAGGATCATAACAAAAACGCTACTACACATTTTAATTACCTATAATTCTTTAGCTGTTCAGCACAATAAAGATAGAATATGTTAAAGAAAACATATTTACAAAGACGTTCATAACTTCTTAACCTTTAAACTCCCGAGGCAGCCGCAAGGCTGCCGCAAACTATTTGTCCTTCAAACCCCGAGGCGGACATATGGCCGACGCAGGTACACACGGTTTAAATCTCTATTTCTACTATGAAATTAGGGCTAAACTGGTCGGTGAGCAATTTAACTCTATGGCCTGATGGATATTCTCGTCAACTAAATCATTTAATTATTAAATTCCCGTTCGTCCCACCAGGGGGACGACGGCAGTGGGACGAACGGGAATACACCCTTTTTAACGATTTTTATCATAAAAAGCAATATCCAAAAATATCAATAGCCAACATTGGAAAAAAATGTTGAAACTGACTGATGTCGCACGTCACACGCAGGTAAAACGTTATAGTCACGAGTGCGCGCTCGGCATCGTATTTCGTTACTTTTTATTATTTTTGTGTGTAAATCGACGGGAAGTGTTGTTATTTCCATAAGTAGTTTTTACATACATCGTGGTAGATATATATTTGCACTAACTAGCATCGTTTATTAAATACCTATTTTGATCCGACCAAAAAAAACGTCGGGAACCCGTGAGTGAAAAAGTGAATGTGATTATTTTGAGTTTTGTGTGTGTTTCGTGTCGTGTAATCGCTGGTAAGACTTTATTTTATTTTTTAATATTAGGTACTTAATCGTTTTATTATTTGAACTAAAATACACTGTTTATCCATTTTTTTTAACCAAATAATGTTACGTCATCAGAGTTGACGTCGTTAAGATTAAAGAGTCACAGTGGCGATTATAATTTTGTATTAAAATTAGGATTCGATAAAAAAATCGATATCGATCTATCAATTTTTTGTGTGTGGTGTGGCAACATTGAATTATGCCGGCCGGCTGTCAAGTCAATGTCAATGTCAAATCACAAATCGACTTTCTTTGTTTTCGTTTCAATACTTTATTTTCTTGCGAATTTGTTATTTTAACCATCGAATACGCTTATTAAATGGACTCCGAAAATTCTTTGAACCTTGAGCCCTGACGACCACGGCCTGAACATGGATTCCGCTCCCGCTTCTAACGATAACCTCAGCACGAACTTTGACTCGATATCCACAAATTATGAAGACCCCGGCATTTTCGCTGGCCCGAGTACTTCCGTTCCCTCAGTAATTCATTCAAAAGGTCATTTACGCTGTGTTAATTGTGGTTTAAACGTCACGAGAATACGAAGTCATTTCTTGGAAATAGCAGAAAGAGCAAAATGTTATACAACAATTCGACACAACAGGTCAGTATCATGTCTTCCTCTGAGAAATGATTTTTAAATAAATAGACAGAGTACTATCAAAGTTAGTGTTGTTTTAGGATATCTAATAATTATGACTTGTTTATTAGGTACAAGTGTCGAGTGACAGTTTAGTGTGCGAACAACAAAATGTACAGATTGATGGTCATGGACAAGTGTGCATCAGCTGCGTGCGGCAGATTGCTTTTGAGAATAAGATCACATACACTCAGGTCTGATTCTCCACATGAACAACTCGAAATGATTGCCTGTCAGATTGTACCAAGAGCGGTAAGTTATCAACAGTTTAGAATTAATACAAGCGTAGTTCTGAGATTTGATACTGACATACTTCTGAGTCTATAGTGTAATATTCAACTTCTTTCGTGTCCGCACAAGTTATATTTCACATAGTACAGATTGTCTAGAAACTTGAGAAAGATTTTTTAGAAATGAATTAATAATAATATAAAATGTTATTGATAGATATTTTTTTGATTGTGTATTTATTTGTACCAAAACCACAGTAATCCAAGTTTACTGTATTTATGCACTGAGCTTTAATTTTTATTATTATTTCAGTTGCCATCATCATCTTGTTAGAGCAGTTTAGAACAGCATCATGTTCAACTACAGAACCGGAATCTGAACCATCCAGTCTGCCTATGGAGCAATTTGAACCATCCAACCTACCTTCGGTGCAATCTGAAGTAGCTGACAGTGCATAGCAAGCGGGACAACAAAGCTTGAACACATCCAACAGTATACTGCTGCCTTATTATGTAAGAGCAACAAACACTCAAAATCAATGTTTCTTTCCTGGCTGTAACACGACCAATCGGCTCGCTGTCCCATCAGCTCTGCGGGTACATCTTTTTTGTAAGTACAATTACTATGTACCGCCGGATTGTAGAATCTGTTATTACCATTTAAGTAGTACCTAACCCCTGGAATCTACTTTTAGAATCAATATATAATCATATTAAAACATTTAGTGCAGCACAAATTGAAGATTTTGCCTCATTGAAAAAAACGATTTTATCTAAATAACCCCAACTTTTTTCTAAACCAAGACCTTGACCGTTTCATTATTTAAATCGCATATTATCCTATCCATATACTTTGAATTGTGGGCACTTGAGGCCAAATTGTCTATGGAAAGCGGGCAATGCCCAAAAAAAAAAAATTGGCTTTTCGCTTAAGGCGGTACCCCGACCAAAAAACCTTGAGCATTCGTTCCCTCTTTGCCGCACCCCACCTCTACAATACTTCGTAAAGATAAAGAGATCATTTATTTGTCAAAAAACATGCGTATACATACAAATTAAGCATGCAGGATGTCATAACATTTCGTTCGTCCATGTTTCACCTGTAAGGCGTACAAATTTATAAAATTTACAAAACAATTAAATAGGACCAAATTACAAAATAAGGTAGTGTCATTTAAAAAATCACTTATATTATAATAGCAGTTGTCTGTTAATAAATCTCGCATCTTTTTTTTAAATAGATTTACCGGCAATGCTTTAAATGCCTGTGGTATTTTATTATAAATTTTTGGAGCCATACAGAAAACGCTTTTCCCCATTAATGCCGTCTTTGATGAGTGCAAACACAGTTGATTATTGTCACGTCTGTTACGGGGGAAAGTGTCAGCCAATCGTGGAAATAGAGATTGATTTACCCTAACAAATGTCGCGATTTCAAAAACATACAGAGATGGCAGAGTTAACAATTTGTGTTTCTTAAATAATGGCATACAGCTGTCTGTCGACTTCAAATTGAACATAGCACGAATGCATCTCTTTTGGGCCTTAAACGCTATTTCTTTGTCTGTAGAATTTCCCCAAAATATAATACCGTAGCGCAATAACGATGCTACTAGACCATGATAAGCTGTTACTAAGGCGTCTGTGTTTGTCTCTGGGGCCAGTTTATATAAGGCGTACGCAGAAGAGCTCAGCCGTTTACTTAGGTATTCGATGTGTGCCTTCCAGTTCAATTTAGAGTCAATAATAATTCCTAGAAATTTTGTGGCGTCGACTTTGTTAAGTACAGTGTCCTTGTAAAGTACGTTGAGGTCAAATGCAGCCTGGGTCCGTTGTCTAAAATGCATAATAGTTGTCTTATCTAGATTTATTTTTAGGTTGTTCCTATTTAACCATGATATTATTGATGTCAGAGATTCATTTATGTCACTTTCATATATGTCTTTATTTTTACATGCTACAGTCAAAGTACTGTCGTCGGCAAACAGAGTCATGGGGTGGTCAATAGCACTAGGCAGGTCATTGATGTATATGATGAAAAATAATGAACCGAGTACGCTGCCTTGAGGAACACCGTATGTAGGTGTGAGTTCACTTGATACATAAATTTCCTCTTTCTTTGTCTTAACATTTATTCTGTTAATCTCTGTGTATTGTTTTCTATTCGTAAGGTATGACTGAATAAGATTTAATATGTTTCCCCTTATGCCGTAAGCTTCTAATTTCTGTAGCAAGATGCCATGGTCAACGTAGTCAAAAGCCTGCGTCATGTCGCAGTATATAGCACACACCGGGATTCTCCTATCCATATTCGTCATTACGATTCGTAAAACATTACTAGCGCCATCAGGCGAACAACTTACAAATACAAGTAAAAATCACTGACCTTAGAATTCACAGACATCACACACATTCATAAAAAGTACTCTGTGCACACATTCGAAAAATATTTTTTTGGAACGAAGTTATAATGCGCTGTTTGCGGTAGCTAGTAAAAATCGTCACGCGAAAAAGCGTTGATACAAGTTATAAGCCTCCTCCATGCGACTTTTGCGACATGAACTTCGTCAAAATGTAAATCCAAGACGGCGGCACCGAAATTTTGTAATTTTTCGTCATGGGTGTCGTTTTATTAGTTTTCAGGGGTTCTAAACCCGATAGTGAGGTCAAAATGGAAATCCAAGATGGCGCCAGCGAACATTTTCAAATTTTTCGTCATGGTTGTCGTTTTCGTACTATTTGAGGGTTCTAAAGCCGATAGTGAGGTCAAAATGTAAATTCAAGATGGCGGCAGCGAACATTTCCTTATTTTTCGTCATGGGTGTCGTTTTCGTAATATTTGAGGGTTCTAAAGCCGATAGTGAGATCAAAATGTAAATCCAAGATGGCGGCTGTGAATATTTTCTCATTTTTGAAGTGAAAACTTCTTTAGCGGCGTTGTGCACTTTTTTTGGGATGGGTAAAAAATTTTGAACTCGCGTCAGAAATTTTACCCATATTGATGGGTGATGGATGGATGAATTCTTTATTTTTGTTAGACTATATTTTGAAAATAAATAAATATACTTCTAATGAATATTGTATTTAACCACATAAATTATATTACTTTTATACTGATAAATAAAGCAATTCATGCAAAATTATTCCCTAACCATTCAAAAATGCAAATGGATAAATCGTTTATTTTTGTTAGACTATATTTTGAAAATAAATAAATATACTACTACTACTAATGAATACCTATTGTACTCGTATTTAACCACATAAATGATAGTACTTTTATACTGATAAATAAAAGTTGGTGTCGTTTTCGTAGTTTTAGATGGTTCTAAAGCCGATAGTAAGATCAAAATGTAAATCCAAGATAGCGGCTGTGGAATTTTTCTCATTTTTTGTCATTGGTGTCATAATGAAAAATGAGAAAATTTTCGTAGCCGTCATCTTGGATTTATAGTTTGACCTCACTGTTGGCTTTAGCACCATCAAGAACTACGAAAACGACACCCATAACGAAAAATGAGAAAATTTTACAGACGCCATCTTGGATTTACATTTTGACATCACTGTCGGCTTTAGAACTATCGAAACCTACGAAAACGACACCCATGACGAAATAAGAGAAAAATTGTACAGCCGCCATCTTGGATTTACATTTTGACCTTACTATCGGCTTTAGAACCATCGAAAACTACGAAAACGACACCCGTGACGAAAAATGAGAAAATTTTCACAGCCGCCATCTTGGATTTACATTTAGACCTCACTATCGGCTTTAGAACCCTCAAATACTACGAAAACGACACCCATGACGAAAAATTTGAAAATGTTCACAGCCGCCATCTTGGATTTACATTTTGACCTCACTATCGGCTTTAGAACCCTCAAATACTACGAAAACGTCACCCATGACGAAAAATTTGAAAATTTTCACAAACGCCATCTTGGATTTACACCGGCTTTAAGCCGGGTCTGCTGCGCCATGTTTTAGTGTTTTACTAACATGAAACACCAAAATTTTACCGATTTGGGGGCGTGGTTTAACATAAAACATGCAACATGAAACATAGCCAGGTCTGGTGCGCCATGTTTTAATGTTTTATTATCATGAAACATCAAAATTGAACCGATTTGGGGGCGTGGTTTAACATGAAACTTGATAAAACATGAAACATGAAAAATTAACGTGTTTGCCGCGACGAACGGATAACATCACCCGCGTTCGGTAAAAACAACAAAAAAACAAATGATGTTACATCCACTGATTCTTCTGATCTGCCAGATTCACAAAGAGTGATTATATAACAAAATGAAACCATAGTAAGCCCTGCTGCAACTACATCTACTCAAATTTAAACCACACATGACACTGATGCAGAAAAAAAAACAAGCTTTTCAATACCTGCAAATTTTTTATAACTAACGTGTACACACGGCTACACATCAAGCTATACATTTTCAGTTTATGCTGATCTCGCATTGTACAGGATTTCCGAACAATGCGAGGTCAGCTTATACTGGAAATGTATAGCTTGATGTGTAGCCGTGTGTACGTATACTGTGATGATTATTTTTAATTAATAACATGAATAATGCACAAATTGTTAAAAAAACTTTTTTTTTTTTCTTTATTTCAAGTTGTTTAGTTTTAAATATAATTTGGAATTTAAATCCAATATTGTTTTAATTTATTTTACAAAAAACCTTCCCTCCTTTTTTGTTAGAGCGTACCAAAGAAATAGACGTACATACGTCATACTCTTTCGACGATTTTTGAAATGAGCGATTTGTGGGCGTGGCCTTAATATTAAACACAAACATTTAACATAACATGTCGCAGCGGACTGGCTGTTTACTAAACACGTTTATTTAACATGTTTTACTAACGTGTTTTGTTAAGAACATTGGCGCAGCAGACCCGGCTTTAGATCCGCTGAAAACTAATAAAACGACACCAATGACGAAAAATGCAGCCGCCATCTTGGATTTTGGTTTTGACCAAATTCATTCAACTTTCTTGTACTTTCTCATTTGGTGTGTTTACAGTTTACCTACACAATAGTAGCGTCTTTTCGCAAAACTCGATAGTATAAATACAAACTTATACACTTGAGAGCAATAAAATCGCACACGTTGACTTTCTGTTGTTAAAGCAGTTTTTTTCATGAATGTGAATACATATTAAAATAAAACTTACATTATTTGAATGTTTACTTCAGTACCTTTCTAATGATATCAAATACAGTGTAAAAAAAGTACCCATAGGGAGTTTTAGGGCACAAAACCCAACATACGGATAAAATTACCCAATTTAGCTTAAGAAAAAATAAAAATAAAACTCAAAATGCTTGATCAAATTGTTTTTTAATAAGGTGTATTCCCTCCCCTAGCCTTGATTACAGCTCTTAATCGGTTTTTCATGGACCGTATTAATTTCACCATGAAATCTTGTGGTATGGCGTTCCACTCCTCTTCAGTGGCAAGTTGAAGCTCTTGGAGGCGCGTAGGAGCAGGGCTTCTTGCTCGAACTCTTCTTTTTAGCTCATCCCAGACATGCTCAATCGACTTGAGATGATTCCAACGTCTTCCATGTAGTCGCAAACTGTTCTAGCGACATGCGGTCTGGCGTTGTCGTGCATTAAGAGAAAATCTTCTCCCATAAGCCACGCAAGCGGCCTCACATGTTCTTCGAGCACTTCTTCGACGTATCGTGCAGCCGTCAAACTTCTCGATCTCGGGCCGGTATTCGCCGTAGTGATGAATACAATGTCAGTTTTAGTGTCCAACATTATGCCACCCCAAAACATACACGATCCACCTCCAAAAGCCACACGTTCGCTTATGCAGCATTGTGAAAATCGCTCTGATGACCTTCTGTAGACCCTACAGCGTCCATCATGACCATGTAAAGTCATTCTGCACTCATCAGAGAACATAACAGCCCGCCATTGGTCATACGTCCAATTTAAATGTTCCCTAGCAAATTGTAGCCGGGCTTGTCGGTGAGCTGTGGTCAATTTGGGACCATTTGCTGGGCGATGTGAAGTCATTCCTGCTTCACCTAGTCTTCTTCGAACTGTCCACCGACTTATACTGACATTGCGAACTTCTCGAAGCTGTTGTCCCAGTTGAACCGCGTTCAGTTGCCGATTTCTCAAAGACCTTGTCACAAGAAAGCGGTCATCACGCTCTGATGTTGTGCGTCGCCGGCCAGATCCTGGTCGCCGAATGTAGCCACCGGTCTCTTGGAACCTCTGGTATACACGACGAACAGAGTAGCGGCTCAAATTTAGCCGTCGAGCAACTTCACTTTGGTTATGGCCTGCTTCGAGCAAGGCAATAACTTGAGCGGCTTCTGCGGGCGTGGTATCCATATTTTTCCAGTAAATCCGTATGCTTCCAGTAGAGATGTTATCACGTTGACCTTCGGTATGCAACTGATTAAAAATTCCTTGTTTTTTTTTTTTGACTAGTTCCTAAAAACTGTACAAAAAACGGCTAGCGCGGCGGTTTGGTCAGGGAAAATTTGCAAAGAATCAAATCTAAGAAGAAAAATAATTCACGTACAAAGTACGTCTAATACTGCTTAATTTTGTTAATTACAAAATAAGAAATTTCTAAAAAGACTGATTATATAATAAAAATTGGGCTGGTGTAAGCTCAGCTTTACCAAAATTGGTCTGTCGGTTTTGCGACTGTCCCCGATTTTGCGACGAGGAATTTCTTAGTTTTAACCAATTATTAATATCAAAGGGTATAAATAATTTGAATGCATTATGTAAATTGGTTTTGATGTTCCGAAATACAATATTAACTTTGCGGATTAAACTAAATTTCATTAAGATATCGTAAAAGTAACGGTTACTTTGGCATCAACAGTGACAAAACCGAACTTAAAAATAGTATTATTCGTAATTTATTGATTTGTTGAATAAATTGACCTATTTAAAAATATAATTATGATAATCTTCGTAAAATTGGCTTATTCCCGAAATCCCCCCTGAAAATCCCCCTAGGGGGAAAAGAGGAATTAAAAAAAAAAAGTCTCAAAATCCCCCCTGATAATCCCCCTTAGGGGGGAAAACGGGAATCGAAAAAAATACTTCTTCCACAAATCCCCCCTGAAAATACCCCCTGAGGGGGAAAACAGGAATCTAAAAAAAAATAGTGTCGAATTCCCCCCTGATAATCCCCCTTAGGGGGGAAAACTGGAATCTGACAAAACCAATGTCCTGAAATCCCCCCTGAGGTAGGCGGCCAAAATTATTTGACGGTCTATAAAAGTTCGGTAGTAGATAAAAAAATATATTCATAGTTTTTTGTCATTGATAAGAAATAATTATGATAAAAAAACATTCTTGACCATTCTCATTTGGCTGGGCAGGTATCAGAAGGTCATTCACTTGTCTCGGGAGAAAATTACATAATTTATGGTTTTTCGGTCACTAAAGTTACACCCGATGTGTCCGGTGAGTATTATAAAACAAATAAAAATCAAACTTATTAGAAAAAAAAAAGGAAAAAAAAAACAAATTCATTAAATTAGGTAAGTACCAAAATTTTTGGTGAGCTGTTTTTTTGAAAAAACGGAACAGATCGGAGTCAACATTTTGGAATGATAAGGTAAGGGTTCAATTAATTTATCGTAATAAAATTATGATCGGGACGGACAGGGATACACAACAAAATACCGTTTCAAAACTAAAATTACTGCAAAAAAAAAATACGGTAACAAGATTATTTTTAAGGACCTAATTGAAACAAAAAAAAAACTAAAAAGTATATACCTACTTAATAATAGGTTTGGTGCTTACCTGAAGTAAGTACTAGAATCCAGAAATATTTTTTTGATATCCAGATTCTGACATTAAAATATTCACTTTGAAAATGTTTTTTTCACTGAGGTATTGTTCCTGGAACTGTCTGCTAGGGCAGGTAATAACTTGTTTTGCTATCGGGTATACATTTCAAATCGGCCAAATCGAATTACGGCGCTGGGCGCCGATTTATTTTGTTCGCCGGTGCTGGTTGCCAAAGTAGGTATTTACTTATTTATTTTACTGAATGCAGGAGTGAGCAGAGCGAACTTAAGAATAATTTTGATTTACTCCGTTCTAATACCAACAACTAATACAACTGTTGTTGTTTGTAGGTGAAACACGTACCTACACTACCTACTGTTTAAACTCATATTTATTTTCTACTAGCTTCCGCCAGTGGCTTCGCCCGCGTGATAAATTTATAAATTATAGCTTACTATGTTATGCATGTATTATAAACCTTACTCTTGAATCACACTATCTATTTAAAAAAAAAACCGCATCAAAATCCGTTGCGTAGTTTTAAAGATCTAAGCATACATAGGGACAGACAGCGGGAAGCGACTTTGTGTTATACTATGTAGTGATTCCGAACGGATACCACTATTTGAATAATTACATTAATGTGCGAACAAATACTAACCGCTTGAATTTGGTACAGTCAGCTCAGTCAAACCTAATCTAACTTTTATTTCTAATATTTTTATGTGAACGTAATTAATGCTGACCAAATTCACTTCATTCCAATATTTTTACAAAGGTGAGAGTAGTTTAGGTGACTCTTCTTGCAATTTTTTTTTACCTGTGAGAAAGGGTGAGTTTGCTCTATTGTTTCAAAATTCGGAACAACCAATCAGAGTTAAGTGTGACTGGAATGTCTATAATATTTTATTGTCTTGGTATATACGTAAGTCAATGGAATAAGGTCCGTTTCTATTTTGATGATCTCTTATTAATTATTTCTGCGGCGCGGCGCAGCAAAAAATATTTTCTGAATAAATTGCTTGATTTAAAGTATAGGTAATTTAAAATTCCCTAGGGAACGCAATTTATCCGAAGTCACAAGCAACAACATTACTTAATTGCTTGTAAGAAAATCACAATTTGAAAATACCACGTTATTTTAAATTACAAACTACTTAGGTGGTGTACTTATCTTTCTATCTATTTCTTTTTATCTTTCTAATGAACCTTTTCCTGGAAACGAAACAGCAACTTTGCGTAAACAAGATCATAAAACACGTGCACTCACAAAACCTCAACCTGTTCCTAGTTGGAGTGACCAACTAGGAACAAAAGATTTTTAATTATCTTATTGTTTGTAACTAATGCAGGCTAAAGTATGAGCCGCTCTTCCAAAAATCTTTGAAATTCCAAAATGAAAAGGGGCATTTAGGGATTTTTTTTTATATTAGGTCTCATTTTCCTCCTTGAGGGAGATGCTCTCAGGGGGGAATTTGGGAACGACACTAAATGAAAAGGGGACTTTCGGGATTTTTTTTTATATTAGGTCTCATTTTCCCCCTTGAGGGAGATGCTCTCAGGGGGGAATTTGGGAACGACACAAAATGAAAAGGGGACTTTCGGGAATTCTTTTTACATTAGTGTCCCGTTTTCCCCCCTGAGGGGGATTCTCTCAGGGGGGAATATGGGAATAAGCCGTAAAATTGACCTATTTATAAAAATATAATTATGATAATCTTCGTAATTTGCGTTTTTCTTCATAGTTAGTAGAAAAGTTAGCTTTTAAGATCGTTGCAAAACTGACATTTTTTTTCCCCCAGTGCCAGTTTAATCTAATGACTTCTCGCATTATTGATTAATCTGCAAGCAATTAAATATCATTTTCATAAACTATCATATATCTTAATAATATCTGAATCAAAAAAATTTCGAATATTTGATATTTAAAATATTATCATAAATTCAGACATGGTACACTTTTTTTTGAAAACGCTCATATCCATAGGGGCCGTTCAAATATTACGTAAGCACTATACGTCGGGGGTGGTCTTTGCTTTGCTTATTTTTGATAACATGGGGGGTGGGGGGGGTCTAGATGGTGATTACGTCAGTAGTAATTTACTTTTTTACACATATGGCAACCCACACATTGTCTATTATTTTAATATTTATAAGTACCTTACTCTATGTCGAATACCGTGTCAATAAAGTTTGCTTAAATGAATATTATATGCGTTATAGTCCTCTATCCTAAGCCTATTTTCTTATTTATAGAATTATATATCTGCTGCTCACGAATCAATAAAAAAACAGAATACATTAAAAGAAAAATGCATAATAATATACCAATGTTTACGTAAGCAAGGGGATAGGAGATTTGAAAACTTTTGCTGACAAGGGGGAAGGGGGGGTAAATAATTGTAGTAAATCTGCTTACGTAATACTTGAACGGAAAAATTTCGTGTCTGTACTGTTGGCCGTTGAGGAGTTTCCTCGTTTGGAGCCTATCCTGGGTGGTAAATCAGGTCATGCTCATCATAAAAATGCATTGTCATCGGAACTGGACCAACATGTAAAATGTCAACTCCCTGGGATAAGAGGAAGTGGTCTTAATTCAGCTTGCAAGATTTTTTCTAAACAAACATACAATCAGACATCAATAATATACACAGACATATAGACAGAAATAATATGAGCCCATAGCAGATAATTGTCAGACTTAGACTTTCAATGCAGATGTCCCAGGTTCGGATCTCGTGTTGAACAACAGGTTTTTTGCAAATATTATTATTTTTGTTTGCAATAATAATATTAATTTTTTAAATACTGCCTTTTTTGTAATGTTGTTATTGCAATAAAGGTTTTAGAATAAAAAATGCGTGAAATGTAATATTTATTAGTATATTTATTTTACACAAATTTAGCTACAATTATTTATTATTACATCAGCTGAATACGATGTGAAATAGATGTCATGTATTATTTTGACATAATTAAATTATGAAATATTTTAGATGGATTCATCATTTACCATAAACATTAAGTTTCGATCATGATCGAAGTAATTAAGAAATAAATAAGAATATTAGACGACTAATAAAATGTAAAAGAAACAAAAATTATAGACCGATCACGTGTTTACCGACGGTCTATAAAGTTCTTACATCCATTTTGAGAGCTAAAATTAACAATCATGTAGACACCAACTCAATCATGTCTGCCTCTCAAAATGGATGTGGGAACGGGTCCCGCGGTACTAAGGAGCTACTCCTCATTGATATGGCCATTAGCCAGCAGGTTCGCCGCTCCCGAAAGGATCTGTCGACATGCTGGATAGATTATAAGAAGGCCTATGACTCGGTGCCACATACATGGCTCATGAGGGTGCTGGAGTTGTATAAAGTAGATACCTGATACCTTCCAGGTGTCGTGTATGGGGCAATGGAGGACGGTCCTTCGCTACCCAGGATGTCGAAATATCCAAAGGAATAGCGAACCGATAAGGATCGAGCGAGGCATATTTCAGGGTGATAGTTTGAGTCCGCTCTGGTTTTGCTTAGCCCTGAATCCTCTAAGCACACTGCTGGAGGATTCAGGTCTAGCCCAAGTAGCATTTTGTTCTCTTTAGTAGTTCACATTCAGTTCACTGGTGATCTCTAAGTAATAAAATTGGCCACACATGGTTCATTGGCTGTATCAGAGTGAACAAATTCACCTATACCTGTTTATGGCATGCATAGAAGTGCTAAATTCGCCTATTAAGTAACTATTGGTGTTATATTAGGATAACATTAATCTTCTAGCCAGCTTTTATTTTAAAAGCTGATTTAAAGCATTTTAAGAGGGGAAAAATACCGCACAGGCTATTTAAAGGTCTACATGTACGGTGTTATATTGCTGGCATTTTTATACAACAAATGTGAACATTACTGCAGCCAAAAGCTGTTATGTACAACCTTTTGTGGACCGTTATTCAGCTTGTAGCTGTAAGCGGGTCTAGTTTGTGATATATTAATCAGCCTCTATATTATTCTGTAAAAGAGCGTTTAATGAGTTCACATGTACGTGTAAAGTATATTATGAGCACCACTATTGATATCTAGTAATACTGACAGCTGTTTATTTAATCACGAGTACCACATTGTTATCCTCTGAGCTGATAAACTATGTGAACGTGGTTTTCAAACTTTATTAATGACGGTTCCGTACATAATATAGAGGAAAAAGTGCCTGAAGCTGAGACCAGTAATACGATTTTAAGCGTGAGTCCAAACATAATTAATGACGGACGATTTCAATGACAGGTATTCGAATAAAAATAACACAAGATGTTTTTACATATCCAATCAAATCGTCTCATCTTACCATATACAAGTCTAGAAGTCAGCATAATTGTGACCATAACTTGATTGTTTTAGAACTTGGGTTCTAAAACAATCAAGGATATAAAGTGTAAATTAGTGTGCGTTGAATACAAGGAATTTCAATACTTCGTAGGAGGTCAAATGTCCGAAAGACTGATGCAGCTCGATAACAATTGAAATTGTATTGTCTCATTAGTGACAGCCAAGCGGATATACCTTTATTACATACATTAAAATAATAATACAACTTTACAAAAGTTTGATAATTTTTATTTTTAAATCACATAATAAAACGTAAACTTTCAGTCGCTTAGGTACTTACATATTGTATTCTTTAGAATCTTTTTGATACAGGTATTCAAACAAAATTCAAATGTTCTTTGCGGATCTCTAAAATTTAGTGTGCTAAAATATCTAAAAGGGTATTCACGTGAACTATTGAAGAACTGCATACCAGCCCAGAGCTGAACATAAGCCTAACGAGCATACGTTGGTCAGAAACTGGCATTATAATGGTACACAATGTGAACCTTTCTATAGTTCACGACACTATAATGGTACACATGTGAGACTTTAAAGAGGTGACAACTTTAATCTGGAGTTACAATGGTTCACTGTAGCTGGAGACAATGTCCACCATTTTTTTCAACATAACCTATAATATTTCTAAATTAATCATGACTTTATCACATACTACGGAGTTTTCGTGATTAATTTTGTGGTTAATTTTCAAATACAAAATCACAGACTGATTGTAATGCTATAAAAACACAAATATCAAAAATTTAATGGTTCGTCTCTGCTTATTAAGAAAGATTTGGTTTGATAAAACAGCATTATTTCTGAGGCGTGTGAAAATTTTAACTCTAAATATGTGTATACTTTACAATAAATTTACATTACCCTTAATTTTATCACAATAGAATAAAATAAACACAGAATATTACCAGTAATAATTATATCACAATAAAAATGGCTGTTTAGATTAGACACTCCCCAGCGAAATACGTCGTTCCTAAATATTTATTACAAAATGTGGTACTCAAGTGATAATTTGGAGAAAAAGCGGCCACTAATAGTTTGTAGGGTACACTTGTGAGCTTAATACGAGATAGAGGCTGTATAATTGTTCACTCGTTACTTCTTATAACTCTCTTGTCTGTATGAAGAACCACACGGAATCATATATAGTGCCGTTGATCAGCTATAAGACCACTTGTTCTCTCTTAAACTGCTGCTATTCAGCTACTGTGTACCTTTTGTGAACTTAAGGCTGAATAATTTGTGCCCAAACCGGTGGTATAAGGGCTGTATAGCGTGCTGTAGAGCTCTCATACAGCCTACTTAGAGAGCTTAAAGAATAAATGTGTACCATTAGTCAACCGATAAAGAACCCCCAGTGCTACTTGGGAGGCTATCGGCTGAGGAGAGGTGGTCAGGTTATATCTCACCTCCTCTACATGGATGACCTAAAGCTCTTTGCCCCCAACAATTTGCGACTGATGGAGCTACTGAAAATAACTGAAACTTTCAGTAGCGCCATCAGGATGGAATTTGGTGTGGACAAATGTGCGGTCATGCATGTAAAGCGAGGGGAGATTGTGGAATCCGTGGGAACCCAACTCTCGGATTCCATAAACCTTAGAGCCCTCTCCCCATCCGAAACCTATAAGTATTTGGGTATGTCGGAAGCGTTGGGCATTAATGTTACTGACATGAAGCAATCGTTGAAGGAGCGCTTCTTTGGCCGCCTGAAGAAAGTATTTAATAGCCTTCTATCGGGCGGCAACAAGGTGCGCGCCTTCAACGGCTGGGTCATGCCGGTTTTGATGTACTCTTTCGGCATACTCAAATGGACTCAGACTGAACTCGACGCCCTGGATAGGAGGGTCCAGGGTCAGGCTACGGACGCTAGGAAATCTACATCGGGTCCATGTAGGGCCCGGAAATAGCGTCCGTGAAGCTCCTTACTCTGCCATACCTCCTTGCGATCGTTAGTGTCAAGCACTACAGGCTTGCGCCAGTTCTCTTTAGCCAAGGAGAGCGGGGTAAGGCCCTTGTCCACCGCGACCACATCTCGATGCATCCCCACGTAGGAAGGTCCGTACATTGCTGACAGCAAATCGGATGCATCACCCACGGTCATCAGTGATGAGACTGTACATCCCGCGGAAGTGTGGGGGTCGAGGTTTCTTGAATGCCAAAACCCTCCACAACCGCGAGATTTACAGTCTCAGGGAATATTTCCTTCAAACTGACGTGGGGATGCACCGAGATGTGGTCGCAGTGGACAAGGGCCTCACCCCGCTCTCCTTGGCGAAAGAGAACTGGCGCAAACCTGCAGTACTGGATACTAACGATCGTAAGGAAGTATGGCAAGGCAAAGAGCTTCACGGACGCTTTTTCCGGGCCCTTCATGGGCCTGACGTAGACTTTTTGGCGTCTATATCCTGGCTGCGCTTCGGCGACCTCTTCGGAGAAACCGAAGGTTTTGTCTGTGCGATTATGGATGAAGTTATCATGACGAATAATTATCGGAAATACATTGTCAAGGATGGTACGGTTGACATTTGTCGGGCATGCCACCGTCCCGGTGAATCAATCCGACATATTGTTTCCGGTTGTTCTCGTCTTGCTAACGGCGAGTACTTGCACAGACACAATCTAGTAGCTAGGATTATCCACCAGCAACTTGCCTTGCAATACAACCTTGTGGAGTCAGAAGTACCATACTACAGGTATGTGCCCGACCCAGTTCTCGAGAATGGTCAGGCCACATTGTATTGGGATCGATCTATCATCACTGACAGGACTATTGTAGCTAATAAGCCTGATATTGTGGTGATAGATCGACGAGAACGCCGTGCAATGATTGTTGATATTGCTGTCCCTCATGACGAGAATCTCGTGAAAGCTGAGAAAGATAAAAAAATCAAGTATCTTGACTTAGCACACGAGGTTGTCGACATGTGGGACGTGGACTCTGCAATCATTGTACCGATAATCGTAACGGTTAATGGCCTAATAGCGGAGAGCCTCGACCAACACCTCAGGAGGCTCTCATTGCGCGGCTGGGTCAAGGGCTTGATTCAGAAAGCAGTACTCCTAGACACGGCACGCATAGTGAGGAGGTTCCTCTCTCTAGAGCCCTGACCACCGGCAGCTTGGACCCTGTTCCTGATGCCGATGGGTGACTATTTTTTATATTTTTAAATGTTTTTTATATCTTTTTTTTAAGAAATATTTAAAAATGTAATTTAAATATGTATTAAAATGAAATAAAAGAGATAGTAATATTACTAAAATAATGTTAACATTTTCAAGACAACATCTGCAAGAAATACGACAAAAACCATGTTGAATCCTACATGCTTAAAAAATTCTGTTGTTTATACATTACAGTTAATATTTTAAAGTCAATAAAAAGCAGTGTCCCAGTTGAAGTCTAAATATTCTCGTGCGAAACTTAAACGTTCTTGTTAATGCCTTTCTGGTAAAAACGGCTTTTAGCTGGTCTTCGGAAGTGCAAGCCTCCGGAATGCACGGCAGACGGTTCATTATGACGTGTTCAATTATTCAGTAAAATGTCTCGTTGATATAATACCATTTATTTGTTATCTTATTCATTATTTGAAGTCGCAGCTCCTCGATAATAAGACTCACAGTATTTCTCTAAAACAAAGAAACACAATGTATTTATTACACATAATAATTATTTAATCGAATTAAACCTCATAGTGAATTTAAAACTTTATTTATCTAGAATGGCATCTTCTGAATAAAAGGATTAACAATACCTACCTTTGATTGAGATTTATGTTTAGTAAAATATTGAAATGATAATTGATAATAATACTCACAGTTAGTCCGGGTTCATTAGATATTTATGTAAATTACATCCAGTTTTACGCAGCGCAAAAATATTTGATTTCGCTTCAATATTGTTCGACTGAATTTTGAAAATACAAAACTACACAACACTAATAACACAACGCTAATAGATTTAAAATAATACTCGTCACCAACAATAACCACGAACCAACAAGATGTGAATACTCGTAACGAACAGGGATCGGTCTACCTCACAGAAATCGAAATGATTTACTTAGTTAGTACACTCCGGTCTT
This sequence comes from Conistra vaccinii, assembly GCA_948150665.1. Classification (NCBI taxonomy): domain Eukaryota; kingdom Metazoa; phylum Arthropoda; class Insecta; order Lepidoptera; family Noctuidae; genus Conistra; species Conistra vaccinii. Next base: position 1,389,464 of record OX411328.1, read on the forward strand.
CGCTTCATTCAATATTCTGTCGCCGCGTGCGAGCACAACACATACAATTCCATGACAACGGCCGCCTCTATGAATGAGTAAAAAATGTTGAGGGTGTTAGTAGTGTTAGTACGTAAAATATCTGTATTTTTTTCCGGCATTACAGTTTTTGTTGGACCAGCTCACGATCTATTATACCATTGGTAGATAACCCGTGGATGATAGCTTTTCTCGTATGTGTCAATGACAGATCGGACAGATTTTGCTTTTAGTACGAACTGAAGTACTTTAGTATACGATTGTTGGAGAGTTTTTGTAATAAAAATGTCGATTGTAAACTAATATAAGTTTGATTTACCTCTTTTACAGTGGTATCCAAAATATCCATATTATCCGGATATATTCGAATAGTGAGAGCAGTGGTGGCCCAGTGGTAACGGCCCCGACTTACGAGTTGTAGGTCGTGGGTTCGAATCCAAGCAGGCGCTTTACTTTGTGTAAATAATTTCATCACCCCTGCTCTCAAAACGGTGAAGGAAAACATCGTGAGGAAACCGGCATGTCTTAGAACCAAAAAATTCGAAGACATGTGACATCTACCAACCCGCACTGGGCCCGCGTGGTAGATTACAGCCCACTCCCTCTCACAGAGAGGAGGCCTGTGTCCCAGCAGTGGGAACATTAATAGGCTGATGATGATGATGATGATGACAGTTTTTGTGTACAAAATGCTTGAAGCCTGAATGATGTCCTTTGTTATTTTAATCAGTACATAGCGAATAGAACTAAATTCTTGTGCATTCAAAATTCACCAAATGAAATAAAAATGAAAGCCCCCTCGGGTGGTCAAGCAGCCCAGCTCCCAGGAGGTAGGGTTCTAGGCTGAAATTGTTGGTGCTGGGACATGCTGGTCTTAGTAATTGGTGACATAAGTAACAAGTAGCTGCATGCCCGCTTGCTTCGAACCCACGCCCCTGGTAAATGTCGTAAGTCGGTGTTAGCTAGGTAACACTGGGCCGCCCCCTACTCTCAATCTCCAATTATTTGTTTGGAACAACCTAATTAGACGCAATTATATCTCAAAATAAATTATACATAAAAACATATACATAACATCAAGCCTTGTTTCCCCGAAGGGTTGGGCAGAAGTGTACCTGTAGTAGATACACCCACATTTCGCCAGTTATGTTTAAGTCCCATGTAATAGGGGGCGAGCCTATTGCCATCAACCGGGCACAAATCCAGACTCCGGGCTGCTACTGAGAAATTCCAGGTAGAAAAACCCAATAACACTGTGCCTGACCCGAGGATCGAACCCGGGACCTTGTGCTCAGCAGTAGCGCTTGCTACCACTAGACCAACGAGGCAATAAAAATAAAAATTCTTGTTTAAGGTGCCGGCATTGATGTACCAGCCCCTGACTACGGCACTTCAGGCAGGGAGATGTCTTGGGTCGTGGACACCTACATCAAAACCCTGGGTAAGAATTGTCATTGAGTAGTGGAGATGAGTGCGGACAGACATGGGAACTAGTACAGTCAGCCTCAAAAGATGTACCTATCAATACATCGACAAGAATTCATTTGATGGATGTCTACAATTTGTGTTCCTTATACAGTAATAAGGACTTAATAAAATTGAGAGGGTACTTAATTGAGCTGATTGCAAACACTGAATTTGATTTTGTAACCGTTTGGAAAGTTTCCAAATACCTACTTTCTTTACATCTAAAACAGGTAGATAAATATTTGACAGCTATTTGTGACATTGCTAACTTTTAGGATAAGTGCTCATAATATCTAATCATGAGACAAGACAAACTATAAAGTTATTGTGAGCAACCCGTGTACCCGAAGGGATTTCCAAACGGAAAATACAAGCTTCCATAAAATACAAGCTTCCATAAAATACAAGCTTCCATAAAATTCAAAATTCAAAAGTCATTTAATCAAACTAGGCTGAGAATCAGCATTTTTCGAACGTCAAAATGAAATTAAGACAGTCCCCCAAAACGCCCGCAATTCACCACTTCCACTTTATAGAAACTCATCCCCTATTTAAACCCCCTTTTTTTTAGGTGACTTTCCAAAAATCCTTTATTATTGATTGCCAGTCCATTGCTTCATAAGTTTGACAAAAAAAAATTGAGCAGATTTTTTTTGTCGAACTTATGAAGCAATGGACTGGCAATCTTTTTCAATTGGTTTCAATTTAAAATTGATCGTGCATTGTGTAATTGGGGGGCTGGTAGGCAGGTTTAGGTTGTACGTTGTCTGACAGTGAATAAGATTTTAATTAAGTTGATACCTAAGTCATGGAGTGCATATTTCGCAGGCTACAAGGACTTGAACGCAGCCGCGTGTGTCACCGGCAAGCCGCTCCACGGCGGCGGCATACACGGCCGGGTTGAGGCGACGGGACGCGGCGTCTTCATGACCATCAAATACTTTATGCACGACCCCTACTTCATGAAGCTAATTAATTTGGAGCCTGGCTTCCAGGTAATCGTTGATGTTTACTTATAGGTACTTCGTGAAATTATTATTCTTATATTTATGTACCTATACGTATGGTTGAACTTATTCGGTGTTCTGCTGAGGAGTTTTTTGCGACACTTCTTCTTCCCGGCGAAAACACTAGGAAATGGTGAAGGGGCGGCGCGTGGCGTTTTGGGGGACTGTATATTGGGTGACTGGTAATTAGTGACCGAAACTTAAACACGTGACTTTACTCATCATTATGAACAACTTTTACTATGGGACCAAACCTGAAATCGCGAAAAATAAATCAGCTGTTCCCTACATTTATGTTCGCAAAATTCGTCAAAGTGTATGGAACAGCAGATTTTTTTTTCGCGGTTTCAGGTTTGGTCCCATAGTAAAAGTTGTTCATAATGATGAGTAAAGTCACGTACTGCTTAAGTATCGGTCACTAATTACCAGTCACCCTATATTATGTAATATTGACGTTCAAAAAGTGCTGATTCTCAGACTTATGATTTAAATTATGCGTGCCAAAAACACCCGGTTCCCGCCTTTTGCACTTTCTTTTGCTAATAGTAGGTAAAGTTATGTTAGGCTAGATAGCATAATCAGCCTATAATGTTCCCACTGCTGGGACACAGGCCTCCTCTCTTCGAGAGCGAGTGGGCTGTAATCCACCACGCGGGCACAGTGCGGGTTGGTAGATGTCTTCTACTTTTTGGTCTAGTACCTACACGCCGGTTTCCTGACAATGTTTTCCTTCACCGTTTTGAGAGCAGTGGTGATGAAATTATTTACACAAATTAAAACGCCTGCCTGGGTTCGAACCTACGACCTACAACTCATAAGTCGAGGCCGTTACCACAGGGCCACCACTGCTCTGGCTAGATGGCTAACTCAGTATTCTTCTACCAATGTACACTGGCACCCAGCAGCTCCTTTATTGACCTAAATAATATAATCCCCCCAGAATAAAACGGCAGTAGTCCAGGGTTTCGGTAACGTGGGCAGCTGGGCAGCCATCTACCTACACAAAGCAGGAGTCAAGGTTATAGGAGTCAGTGAATATAACGCCAACCTCACGAACCCAGAAGGCATAAACCCTTTGGTGAGTCCGATACATGTTATAAGCTTAGGTACGTAGTATTATATTATCTGTGGCTTAGGTATATCTAATGCTGCATACACACCGGCCCTATAAACGCCAACGAATGGCTTTCGCTGGCCTGCGTTCGTCCTGCCTGGACGATTTTGCAAACGCCAACAATTGTTCGTTGGCTATCCACAGAGTGGCGGTAACCCCAAAGAGATAGAAGCAATCGACCGTTCGTTTGCTCGACCACTAAATAAATTTGGACGTAACCTGTGAAGGCCAACGAACGTGCGGTAGCCATACATAACGCTGAATACCTTTCGATGGCGTTCGTTGGGCCGTCCGGTGTGTACGCAGTATAGTATACCAGTGGCTGAACTTAGTGTTAACAACATCACGACCACAAAAGACAAGCAGCTTATTTTTAATTTTATAATATACTAAATGGATTTGTAAGTAGGTACTTAGGTATATTGTTATTTGTACATTGTTCTCATAATTATATAGAAGCAACAAGAATAATGTAGGTAGGTACTTACTCAAGTTTTTATAATGGGTGTCTCAGTAGTGCACTTTTTCATTTTAAAATAAAAACACGTATTTTGTTTAGAGAATTGTGTTATTTTTCTTGCATTGTAAAGTAGACATGTTCTGATTAATTATAATGACCTCCCACAGGTCTGATGACAGACCTGTGGGGGGTCTCTTTTCATAAATCTCTTTTCATAAAATTTTCGATGACTTTTTGACAATGATTTGTCTGGAAATTGTTGCTGCAATAAATCGAATGTTTCATGCGCGGTGTGGCCGGTGGCGGTGGCGCCGCCGCGCCGTCCTGCTGAAACCACATGTCATCCAGTTCCATGCCATCCAGCCGAGGCCACAAGAACTCCGTTATGATGTCCTGTAACGAATGCCGTTCACAGACAGTGCAATTCCGGCCTCATTTTCCATTTTCCCCATTTATGTGCTCATTTTCCCCATTCCAGCTTCTTTTTTTGTGTAGCCCTTCATTTATAATAATCGGAACTAACATAAGTTACAGCTGTCAACGTTCAGATGTACAGAGTAGCACGCAAAAAAAACGGCACAAAAGGAGGATGCAATAAAAACACCCAGAATCGATTAAAATAATTCATACACGGTGAGGAAGGGCAAACATAGTATGTCACAATTAAGTTATTTGTTTTTGCTGAAACGATCCCCAAGAGAGAGCAGACCTCGGAGTTCTAGAATCACATTCACATTGGGTAACGGAATCTATCAACGTAATTCATCAACTTATAATTCTCGTATCGAAATGAAACTTTGCATTTATATGTAGTTTGGATAACACAACTATAATTTGGAATCTCGGAGCTGATCTGATGGTGGAGCCAGGAGGTGGATAGTGGAACTCTTCAGTGGCTACTAATAAACCCCTCGAGTTTGGGCTCATATGATTCGTTTTCACAAGTCCAATAGATGGGGCTTGGTAATGAGGGTCTGGTGATGGAGCCAGGAGGTGGATAGTGGAACTCTTCAGTGGCTACTAATAAACCCCTCGAGTTTGGGCTCATATGATTCGTTTTCACAAGTCCAATAGATGGGGCTTGGTAATGAGGGTCTGGTGATGGAGCCAGGAGATGGATACTGGAATTTTTCAGTGGCTACTAGTAAACCCTTTGAGTTAGGGCTCATATGATTCGTTTTAATGTGTCCAATATATTGCACAAGGTTTCGAGGGTCTGATGATGGAGCCAGGAGGTGGATAGTAGAACTCTTCAGTGGCTACTAGTAAACCCCTTGAGTTTGGGATCATATGATTCGTTTTGCCGAGTCCAATATATTGCACTTGGTGTCGAGGGTCTGATGATGTTCCTGGATTTTTTAAGTGGCTTCTAGTTTAAACCGGTCGGGTTTGGGTTCATATGATTCGTTTAGACGATCCCTAAGAGAAAAAGATGTCGGGGCTCTACATTCACATAGTATATTTTTTGTTACGAAACCAAACTATTTATTACCGTATTACAACGGTGATATTATGAAAACTGCCTCGTTGGACTAGCGGTTGTAAACGCTACTGCTGAGCATGAGGTCCTGATGGGTTCGATTCCCAGATCGGGCAGTTTTATTGGTTCTTTCCATCTGGATTTGCTCAGTAGCAGTCCGAAGTCTGAATTTGTACCCGGTTGATGGCAACAAGCTGGTCCCATAGTTCATGGAATTTAAACATGGGTGGATGAAATGTGGGTGTTCTATAGGTACCTACACCTTTGCCTTACCCTAAGGAAATACAGGTGTGACGTTATGTTATGTTTTATGAATATTATTATTGCATGATGATAGCTAGCAATCTCTCAAAATAAAAATAAACAACTTAGGCTGCCATCAGACGGACTGCATCGCAGCAACCCTGCACAGCAGATTATATTCAACTAAATGCAGTTGTACGTTCGACTTCGTTCAGTCGTGATATCACGCGGTCGGCTGCAGTCGTGTGAAGTCAATATTAACTGCATACAGTCGTGCGTGACTTCAACACTGACACCACCTGACACCAGACACCACTGACACCAGTCTTACCAAGGGGTATCGTATTTGGTATTACCCAGTTACTGGGTTGTGGAGGTCAGATAGGCAGTCGCTCCATGTAAAATACTGGTATTCAGCTGCATCCGGTTATACTGGAAGCCGACCCCAATATAGTAGGGAAAAGGCTAGTTGATGAATGATAGGCAGATGGACAGTCGTGACTTCAACTTTACGCGGTCATCTACAGTCGTTTAGTGTTGACGCACGCTGTCCATCGCTAAACGCATACAATACAGTTACCCCCTTACTAATAAACGTTGTATATCGCCTGTATAGTTACACAACGCTTTGTTTTCTTCTTTCGAATGTCAAATTACTGACATTACACAACGTTTATGAGTAACGGCGATATACAACGTATATTAGTAGTGTGCGTTACGATTGCTCCGCCAAGTTATCCAAACAAAAAAAAACTTCGCCCAAAAAATTGTCGGAATTTGTCAAAATCGAAGGGAACAAACCAAAAATTTGTCAAAGTAGAAATAAAGAAGATACAAGGGTTTTAAGTTGGCCGCGCGAACGTAACGTGGAGGATTGCGCGGCCATGGAGATCTCAGCAACTACTTGGGTTAGAGATCTATTTTTTTTGTCAATTGCAGACTGAATTTGTCAAAAATTGTCGAAACAAGAATTACAAACTCTAGATCAAAATTTTACGAAATATTCGACTTAGAAGTTATGGCCGCGCAATCGTGCACTTGTTGTTTCTTGATTGTTGATTATTTCTTTAAAACTTAAGACTTCATACGGTAAAACTGTTACAAGAAGAAAGGCCTTAATTTGTCAAAACTAACGAAAGCAATAAATTCTACTAAAGTTTAGTTAAACAGACGAAATCAGTCCATAACAAAGACTACGTGGCCGCGCGATCGAAACGTTACTTTGTACACTGATATCTCACTATCTATAATTGCTAGGATTTCGGTGTGAACATCCAATTATTCGACATATTAACCTCATTAGAATGACATATCGTTTTACCCTCAGAACGGTTTTTAAAGCGTGTAATCTCAAAAACATGTTATCTCATACAATGTTCGAGCAAGGTAACCATAATTTCGATTTGATTTGGGAATAAGTACCTCTAACTGGAGACTATATTGGACAACATCTAGTAGTAAAAAATAACAAATCAGGGTCATCGGTCGGTGGCCGGATCGCATCCAGGGATTCTTCGCACACTCTGCAAATATTTTTTATTGTTTATTTTGATCTCACCTCATCATTTACAAGATAAAAATTGTTTCTTTTTGTTATTTGCTAAGATCGCATTTTCAATTATTTTATGTAAGTTCATACAAAGTGATTTTGTAAAAATTAAAGAAGACTGTGTCATTAAATGATTGATAATTTATATTTCTGTACATAAGCTCTTTTATTTCTGTAAGTACTACCTTTTTATTTGATTGTCGGTTCCGCCGTTACATTTTAATGTTTTGTATTTAGCGGCATTTTAGCTATGTAACCAAACTAAAAAAAGAATGCTGGAATAATATTCTTATAAGTTACTATACTTAAGTGCGGCAAAGTGGCTTTAGCTGCATTAAGGTTTAGCATAGTGTTTGTTCTCGGAGTCATTATGCCTATAGGTAACAACGTTAAAGTATTTAGCGGCATTATAGTTTAGTAATTAAGCGCTTTTTTTTTAGTTTTTTAAAGATCAATAAAATTAAATGAAAATCAAACACTAAAATGCCGTTAAGGTATGCTTAGCGGCATTATAGTCGTGGTTGGGTAAGCTGTAAATTGTAAAAATACTAAACTATAACGCAAAATACCAATTTTTGTTAAGATTAAGTCATTGTTAAGAAGTGAAAGTATGACTATTTAAAAGAGCAAATCTAGATCTATTTTTTGATACCAGTATCTCTCGCATATGAGTTATAGTTATGAAACGGCACCCATTTCTAATTTCTCCGCGCTTTTTTGTCCATAACTCGAAATATGATTTTGTTGGATAACGGCATTTTAGCTTTAGGACGGCAGAATAGCCAAGAGCTCGACCAACACCTTAGGAGGCTCTCGTTAGGCAGCTGGATCAAGGGCTTGATCCAGAAAGCGGTACTTCTGGACACGGCGCGTATAGTTAGGAGATTCCTCTCTCAGAAGCCCTGACCACCGGTAGCTTGGACCCTGTTCCCGATACCGGTGGGCTACTATTTTTTACCCGACTGCCCCAGAAGGAGGGTAATGTTTTTCGAGAGTATGTATGTATGTATGTATGTATGTATGTCTATTTCTTTGGCACGCTCTGTAGCCTAAACGGCTTGATGGATTTTAACATATGAGGTGTCGTTAGATTTGTCTTAATTGTAGAAGTGTCATAGGCTATATAATATTTATATATTGCATCTGCAAATACAAAAAAAAAGGAGGGGAAGGTTTTTTTTTAAATAAATTATAACAATATTGGTATCAAATAAAAGCTAGTAATGAGTCAATTACAATGAGTCAATGCTCTCGTCAATCTATCACCACAATATTAAGCTTATTGGTTACAATAGTCCTGTCAGTGATGATAGATCGATTCCAGTACAATGTAGTAATACCATTCTCTAAAACAGGGTCGGGCACATACTATATTATGTATTGTGTTCTGTAGTATGGTACTTCGGACTCCACAAGATTGTACTGCAAGGCAAGTTACTGGTGGATAATCCTAGCGAATAGATTGTGTCTGTGCAAGTACTCGCCGTTAGCAAGACGAGTACAACCGGAAACAATATGTCAGATTGATTCACCGGGACGGTGGCTTGCCGTTAGCAAGACGAGAACCACCGAAAACAATATGTCAGATTGATTCACTGGGACGGTGGCCTGCCCGACAGATGTCAAGCGTACCGTCCTTGACAATGTATTTCCGATAATTATTCATCATGATAACCTCGTCTATAATCGCACAGACAAAACCTTTGGTTTCCCCAAAGAGTTCGCCGAAATTCAGCCAGGATACAGACGCCAAAATGTACCACACCAGGCCCATGGAGAGCCCAGAAAAAGCTTCCGTGAAAATCTTTACCTTGCCATACTTCCTTTCGATCGTTAGTATCAAGTACTGTAGGTTGGCGCCAGCGCCATGTGGAGCGCGGTTGTGGAGGGTTTCAGCGTTTATTAAACCTCAACCCCCATACTTTTACGGGATGTACAGTCTCATCACTGATGACCGTGGGTGATGCATCTGATATGCCGTCAGCAATGTACGGACCTTCCTATCCAGAGCATCTAAATTATCCATTCGTCTGAATCTATTTTAGTATGCCGAAAGAATACATCAAAACCAGCATGAGCCACCGTTTAAGGCACGCACCTAGTTTCCGTCTGATAAAAGACTACCTATTTAACATTTATTCAGGCGGCCAAAGCAAAGAAGCGCTTCCTCAAGGTTTCATGTCGGCAGCAGTGATGCCTTATGCTTTCGACAGTCAACAACACACGCAAATACTTGAAGGTTTCGGTTGAGGAGTGTGATCTTAGATGAATGGAATCCGAGAGTTGGATTCCCACGGATTCCGTACCTAATCCCTCTCGCTTTACATGCATGACTGCTTATTTTTCCACACCATATTCCATCGTGATGGCGCTACTGAACGTTTCTGCTATCTTCAGCAGCTCCATCAGTCGCAAATTGTTGGGGGCAAAGAGTTTCAAGTCATTCATGTAAAGGAGGTCAGATATCACCTGACCACCTCTTCTCAACTGATAGCCGATACTTGTATCTCTCTTGAGACTCTAGCCTTGTGCTTAGAGGTTTCAAGGCTAAGCAAAACCAAAGCGGACTCAAACTATCGCCCTGAACCCGCTCAGTCCTGGTCGTTTCATCAATCCCCCGGATCTGTCGACATCTTGGATACAGAAGGACCATCCTCCACTGCCCCATACACGACATCAAGAAGATGTGTAGAGTTGCGTCTATTTTGTGCAACTTTAGCACCCTAATGAACCCAGTCATAGGCCTCCCTATGAAAGAAGCACGTAACGAACCAGAATCCAGGAACTTAGCTTATATTGCGTTTGTGTAAAATCTAAGTGAAGGAAGAGGATGACAATATGTCTTTTTACTAACACAACGAAGCGACTGAATGGTTTTGAACGAGAATAAAATGATAAATGCATTTATAATAATAAATGCATTTATTATTTTATTCTCGTTCCGTTTATAATGATAAATGCATTTATTATTTTATTCTCGTTCCATTTATAATGATAAATGCATTTATCATTTTAAAAAAAATCGACTAGATAATGATCTAGTCGTAATTTTTTTCACGAGAGTATAATTCCCGACCGAATTTTCACGAGAACATAATTCTATGACTGTTTGTCATACTAACAAATCGGAATACATTTTGATAATATTATATTAACACTTTAGGTATTCTCGTAATTTAAGGCCTGTGTTAAATCTTTGAATAAGTACTATTGTAATATTTAGTAAATTCGTAAATAACGTATAAAAATTACGAAACAATTTGAGAAGATGTATTTATAGCACTCACAGATCCCAAAATTGACATAATTTACACTAAAACTAAGATAATGGCAGTTCTCATTTTTTTCTCCAGGGACGGCGATATATTAAAAAGCTTGAAATAAAGAAAATTATTCAAAAAACAAAAAACCCGACTGCAAAAACACATAACTGAAAAGAGAAAAACAAGCATTATAATCTATAGAATTTTAGTATCGCAGGCGGGGACAAACAAAACTTACACCGTATTTCCGGTTATTAGTTTGTCCCCGCCTGGGATACTAAAATTCTATAGATTATAATGCTTGTTTTTCTCTTTTCAGTTATGTGTTTTTGCAGTCGGGTTTTTTGTTTTTTGAATAATTTTCTTTTTATATTATTGAATGTTTTAGTTTTTATAAAAATATTTAAAAATGTAATTAATATGTATATAATTATATTGAATTTTAGGGGTATGAGGAACAGGGTGACTGTAAAGTTCACTCATCCACCATAGAAAAGGGAGGATCCTCCAACCAGACGGGTTGTTATGTCTGGCGGGCAACTGCCCATTAGTTGATTTCGGATAGTCTTATCTTATGTTTTTCGCTCGGTAAACTCTTAACTGCGCGATGCAGGAATTGTGTGACGTCATGTCTTTGTTGCGTAGTTTGTATGTGGCGGCGTAACCGCTACATCACTCCCCTACGGAGACCGGAGGTCGATAGTGGGCTGAGTCTTGGATCTGGCGATGCTTCACAGTGCCAGCTGTGGTTCCAGTGAGTCGGAACCGGGTGCCGCATAGTTCACGGTGAGTCGAAACTGTCTCCGGTGATTCCCCAGTGAGTCGGGGTGGCGCTGCGTCGTCATCCAGTGAGTCGGATGTGGTACAGCGTCGGGTTGTGGCTGACTGCTTGCGTCGACCAGGAGAGGGTAGAATAGGCTCTGCTTGTGAGACCGGCCGGAAGTGCAGGTGCTGTGCCAAGGTTGCTGATGAGGCTGAGGGTGATGACCAGGAATGCGCGTTCGCTGCATGCTGGTGGTCAGGATACCCGTTGAAGCCGTGGGTGCTGGCTGGCTGTGTGACTCGCCTCACGAAAGCTTGCGGGAGACATGATGATGACGTCACGCTGAAGTAGTTGCACGAAGGCTGCGTTGACGTTCATTCTCGGGGTCACCAATTTAGGGGTATGAGGAACAGGGTGTAAAGTTCACTCATCCACCATAGAAAAGGGAGGATCCTCCAACCAGACGGGTTGTTATGTCTGGCGGGCAACTGCCCATATGTTGATTTCGGATAGTCTTATCTATGTTTTTCGCTCGGTAAACTCTAACTGCGCGATGCAGGAATTGTGTGACGTCATGTCTTTGTTGCGTAGTTTGTATGAGGCGGCGTAACTGCTACAGAATAAAGGAAATAATAATAATTTCACAAATATCAGGTCCAAATACAAACCAGAGCAATTCCCGTATTTTTTAAGAAAAGATTAAAATGAAAATTAAAATAAATTAAAATCATACGCGACATAATGCAGCACAGACTATGGGTGTCTGTGTTGCATCCGCTTTTGTATTTACGCACCCCGGTCTCCCCTATAATTTACCTATTTTAGACAAGTTTGATAGATTGTGACTTGAATGTGAACGTTTTTATTAAATAAACAGCCACAGCCAGGTTCTTTTTACCGGAATATCACTGTCCAATCCGCGATATTTTACCTCGTGTGTGATTTTTTTTAAAACAAATCTCGAAATTGTCTCAGAAGGAAAAGTAATTATTAAATCTTTTTATTTTTATGTAAGTATGTAGAAAAAATCTCTTCTACCTGACTCATTTTACGTAATATTAAAATCTTACTTAAACCAAAGAAAATTTCAAGTTAAGTATGAGGAAGAACTGTCAAATCTTTACGAAATGAAGGCCTCCGTCCCACAAGGCTCTGTGCTCGGGCCCGTACTCTACTCGATCTTTACTGCAGACTTGCCTAATACTGATGACGTGGTGGTAACGGCGACCTACGCCGACGACACTGCATGCCTAGCCAGTGACAAGGATCCAACGCAGGCATCCCAAAAAACGCAAGTCCAGCTGAATAAAATAGATCTTTGGCTGAAAAAATGGAGAATACAACCTAGCATGACAAAGTCAGTTCAAGTGACTTTCACTCTTCGGAAGAGTGATTGTGCCCCGGTGTACATGGAAAGTAAACCACTGCCAAACAGTAGCACAGTAAAATACCTTGGGCTACATCTAGACAGAAGGCTCACCTGGGCCAACCACATTAAGGCCAAGAAAAAGGCAGCCACCATAGAAATGAAAAGTTTATCCTGGCTCTTAGGTGGCTACTAGATGTTGTCCAATATAGTCTCCAGTTAGAGGGACTTATTCCCAAATCAAATCGAAATTATGGTTACCCTGCTCGAACATTGTATGAGATAACATATTTTTGAGATTACACGCTTTAAAAACCGTTCTGAGGGTAAAACGATATGTCATTCTAATTAGGTTAATATGTCGAATAATTGGATGTTCACACCGAAATCCTAGCAATTATAGATAGTGAGATATCAGTGTACAAAGTAACGTTTCGATCGCGCGGCCACGTACTCTTTGTCATGGACTGATTTCGTCTGTTTAACTAAACTTTAGTAGAATTTATTGCTTTCGTTAGTTTTGACAAATTAAGGCCTTTCTTCTTGTAACAGTTTTACCGTATGAAGTCTTAAGTTTTAAAGAAATAATCAACAATCAAGAAACAACAAGTGCACGATTGCGCGGCCATAACTTCTAAGTCGAATATTTCGTAAAATTTTGATCTAGAGTTTGTAATTCTTGTTTCGACAATTTTTGACAAATTCAGTCTTCAATTGACAAAAAAAAATAGATCTCTAACCCAAGTAGTTGCTGAGATCTCCATGGCCGCGCAATCCTCCACGTTACGTTCGCGCGGCCAACTTAAAACCCTTGTATCTTCTTTATTTCTACTTTGACAAATTTTTGGTTTGTTCCCTTCGATTTTGACAAATTCCGACAATTTTTTGGGCGAAGTTTTTTTTTGTTTGGATAACTTGGCGGAGCAATCGTAACGCACACTATTAGTAAGGGGGTTAGTGTGCAGTTAAACGAAGTTGAACGTACAACTGCATGCAGTTGAATATATCGACTGCACCCGGTTGCTGCGATGCAGTCCGTCTGATGCCAGCCTTAGTAGGTACTTCATACTACATTTATTTTTAATTTAAATATAAATGCAGTATAAAAAAAAACTAATCAAACACACTTTTATCACGCACGATTTAATTATCAAACTCAAGGGGTTTACTAGAAGCCACTGAAAAGTTCCACTATCCACCGCCTGGCTCCATCATCAGACCTTCATTACCAAGCCCAATCAAATGGAATCTTTAAAACGAATCATATGAGCCCAAACTCGAGCGGTTTACTAGTAGCCACTTAAAAATTCCACTATCCACCTCTTGGCTTCATCACCAGACCCTCGTTACCAAGCCCAATCAATTGAACTTGTGAAAACAAATTATATGAGCCCAAAATCAAGGGGTTTACTAGTAGCCACTGAAGAGTTCCACTATCCATTTCCTGGCTCCATCACCAGACCCTCGTTACCAGGTCCAATCTATTGGACTTGTCAAAACGAATCATATGAGCCCAAACTCAAGCGGTTTACTAGTAGCCACTGAAGAATTCCACTATCCATTTTCTGGCTCCATCACGAGACCCTCGTTACCAGGTCCAATCTATTGGACTTGTGAAAACGAATCATATGAGGGGTTTACTAGTAGCCACTGAAGAGTTCCACTATCCACCTCCTGGCCCCACCATCAGATCAGCTCCGAGATTCCAAATTATAGTTGTGTTATCCAAACTACACACATCAAAAGTGTCTAGGGATCAAGCATTTTTATGCGGATTTCTTGAGATTGAGATGTGGCTTTGTAATAAATTTATGATTTTATAAATTTATATGGATCCTTTTTGGTGCATTTCATAATTTGAATCAGGAACTGTGAATCAAATTCGAGTAAAAGATGAAAATCAGCTGTCAATATTTTCCCTATAAAAACATACAACGCATTGAAGACATTATTAGTGCTACTGTTTCCCTACTACTGATTAAAACCAACGTTATTATGGAGCAGCGACGTCATTTAAGCAGGGAAGAAATGCTCAGAGCCGTGGGAATGATAGAAGCTGGTTCCCGGCAACGTACTGTGGCTTTAGCTCTGAATACAAGTCAGAGTGTTATCAGTCGACTTTGGACACGTTACCGAAGCACTGGTACCGTGGCTGAGCGCCATGGAGGACGGTATCGCTGCACCACACGGAGACAAGACCGATACATTCAAATCTTAGCTCGAAGAGCTCCAACAATAACCGCCATGATGTTAGCCGTGAGGCTTCATCACTCTTCAGGGAACTTAATTAGCGACCAAACAGTCAGAAACCGCTTGCATGAAGTGAACCTTCATTCCCGAAGACCGCTACGGGTACCACCTATAGCAATGCACAATCGTAGGATTCGATATCAATGGGCTCTTGAACACAGAAATTGGGCAGAAGAACAATGGCGTTTCGTGTGCTTTTCTGATGAGTCTCGTTTTGGTATGAGACCGGATACAAGACGTATACGACACTGGAGAACCCCTGGACGCCAACAGCGATTAAAATCCTGCCAGGAAGTCCATCCTTATAGTGGTGGAACCATCATGGTATGGGCGGGTATTTGGATCGGCGGAAGAACTGAGTTGATTTGGATTAGAGGCAACCTCAACGCTCAAATTTATGCTGAGACGATTGTATCAGACGTCATCGTTCCTCTACAAGTGCAAATCGGTCCCTTATTTCAGTTAATGCATGATAATGCACGACCGCACACCGCAAGAGTTGTAAGACAGACTCTCGCCGCAGCTAACATCAATGTCCTGCCCTGGCCTGCTCAGTCGCCAGACTTGAACCCGATTGAGCATGCATGGGATATGCTACAGAGAAGAGCTCTGCCGAATATGGAGGGTATCCAGTCGCAAGAAGACCTTTTTTTGTTGTTGCAACGAACATGGGCGGCCATTCCACAGCGTGATTTGGATGAACTCATTTTGAGTATGCCAAACCGATGTTCTTGTGTTGTTAGTGTTCGCGGTAGAAACACGGATTATTAATTGTTTAAGTTACCCAATAAAATTTTAAAGAAAACTGTTATTTCAGTCTTTTTTTCGAACTTTAATGTTAGTGGTTCAAATGTCAAAAATCCCTTTATTAGGAAAATGGCAAATTTCTTTATTAATGCAAAGGTGACTTGGTTTATCGTTACTGTGACAAACGAAAACACTTTATTTGATGAATCCTTAAAGAAAATTTTAATTAATATCAATCAGGAGAAAAGTTATTGCAAAAATATATGTTGATCCCTAGACACTTTTGATGTGTGTACATATAAATGCAAAGTTTCATATTGATACGAGAATTATAAGTTGATGAATTACGTTGATAGATTCCGTTACCCAATGTGAATGTGATTCTAGAACTCCGAGGTCTGCTCTCTCTTGGGGATCGTTTCAGCAAAAACAAATTGCATAATTCTGACATACTATGATTGCCACAACCCACCGTGCATGAATTATTTTAATCGACTCTGGGTTTTTGGTCTATACATTTGTAGTAGCATTCTCCTTTAAAAAGTGCACTCTTATTGAGACACCTATAATAAGTAGGTGGATATTTTGATTTAAAAGAGTGTCCTTTGAGTTTCTTAGCCGTTCTTCTCCATAGAGATCTAAGTTCTGGAATAGGCACTCACTTGTTAAAGTAATAAACCATTTTTGCATTTTTTCCAACCAGGAATTAGCAAAATACATGCAGAAAAATAAGAGGAGCATCAAGGGATTTCCGGGAGCAAAGGACGGTCCGGAAAACCTTTTGTTCCATAAATGTGACATTCTCGTGGTAGCGGCTCATGAGAAAGTCATCAATTCCGAAAATGCCGATAAAATACAAACGAAGGTAAGTACAGTTACACCAGAATTGGTATGCGCTTCGGTGATCCGTAAGTCGCGCTAATCTTCGTTACGGCGCAAAGCTTCAAGTTATACTGCCGCGTTTTGTAGTATAATAATTGCGCGTTTGTATGAAATTTTCTGTGTCGGTACCTAGACCTACTGTAGACACTTGATGGTCTACCGTACCGGGAATTAAGAAAAATACTTATTTGGAGTAGAACGTAATATGTGGTAGGTAGAACTTCGGTGAAATTCATTTATACATTTTATATTTTACTAGCTTTTACCCGCGGCTTCGCCCGCGTGGATGTCGCAAAATATCAAACGGGAACGTTCTACCGGAAGTACATACCTAATAGACCAGGGTAGCCTTTAAAACAATAAAAAGTGAAAAAAAAAAATAGTAGGATGAAACCCATTAGAAAAGGAGGAGAATATTATAAAAATTAAAGGAAAAATTATTTACGGGCGATCTGAGGTCGGGAAGGGGATGGGGGTGAGTTTTTAAGGGTAAAAAACGGTTTTTCTCGATTTCCGGCAAAACTAAAAGTCCTATGGAAAAAAGTCAAATGACAAAGTTGTAGGTAATAAAAAGACCTAAAACTTTTGCATTTACACTTTTTTCACATAACCTCAAAAGGAGATTTCATTTTGTTAGGCGATTTGGGATAAAAAAAAAAGTCTGCGGCCAAGAATGAATTACATATTATTTAAATGGCGGCAGTAGTAGAAACATTTCTTTGTATGGCGACAACGCTGCCGCTGTAAAGTATTTGTGAGTAAAGATATACAACGATCTTTAAATTAAATAAATTATGTACATCCAGCCATACCGCGAATATACCATATAATTATTATTCCGATATTTTGAGCTGGGTGATACCACCTGACACATACAACACTAATAACTAGCTAGCCTATCTATATTCGGCGTAGTATGGATGGATTACAATAAAATAAAACAAAGGTATGAAGTTATTTATTAAGTATTCTTATTACAGTACCCTAATTACGTAATGCACAATCAATCAGAATCTGAATCGCTTTGAAACAGATTGCTAATCCATTGATTCAAAAGATTATTTACGTTGCTGAACAGAAAATAATTTCTGTTCAGCAACGTAAATAACGCAATTAATGTTGTTGAACTATCAAAATGAAACAAATTAATCGGAATCGTTTACGAAAATGTGTTGCGTAATTAGATAGCTGGTCTACATATTATGTTCGTCATCTTGTAATGATGTCGAACTCAGGTACATAGGATCGTGACCAGACATACTCTTAGTGACATACACAGTGTCAGATTTACAGTCGTGGGCGTAGAAATGTTATCTATTAATGTGCAAACGCCCAATAACTACACAGGACATTATAAGTAATCATTTTAGTTCACTGCACCGCCCGTAGGTCCCATAAAATGTAAACCTAAGAAAAAAAATCGAACCTGTTCAGTTGATCAACTGCAAATATTTTATGCTGGGGCATGGATTTTCTGTGAAATCGTCGGCAGTGCATCGTAAATAAATACGTCGCTCTACATTTAAGGGAGGCGGAGGTAGCGTTCCAAAGGCCTACGGGCCCGGAAAACCTAGCCTTAACGATAAGACTATTTACGTAACAAAAAGCTCTCAGTTTTTGTTTATGTTAGCGAGCTCTTATCTCTGACGCGCCGCGGGCGTGCCGCGCGGCTTGAGGGATTGTTGCGTCATCGCGCCGCGCGGCTTGAGAGGTTTTGAAAATGTTCTTAACTGAGTTTTTAGACCTTTGTATCCTGCATATGCGTATGAAGTTTCATTAAAATCGGTTTAGTCATTTCGAAAAATAAGGGCTTGAAAGTTTGTATGAAATGCCGTACGACGTAAACCCTCTTAAAAATTATTATCGATAAAATTATAGTCTATAGAATTTCATTAAAGAAAAAGTTTTAATAAAACACACGTTTCTAAGATTTTAATCAGATTCATCCATGTTACTACATTTTATATTCACTCCCCATCGAACTGTTTGCTACTATCATATCCTACATTAGCAAACACACTAAACAATGTGTCCGGTATCGGTTGTATAGGTACTAATAAAAAGATAAACAACTTTTACTCTGGCAACAATAATGAACATTAGAAAAAAATTGCTGTTTCAAACAAAAGTGCTATAATAAAAGAATCAATTGTATTAGCGGAGCAACACAAGATTTTTTTCTCGAATCCGTGATTTTCAACTTTGGTCGAGTCGCATGCCTGTACCTACCTATACCATGTGGGTGCCAGGAACACCATCAAAATTATTATGGCATGCGACAACGGCTTTGTCTTGACCATTTTTGTATCTATGTCTTGATATCTGTCTGAAAGATTTTCTTGTTTCGTACTTTTTAGATCACTTTTATTTTCCCGTAGTCGGGTAACAGTTTTTGAAACTTAATTTTTATTTGTTGAACTTTTTAAGACATACAATACTCTAGAACATAAATTTGATGTATTGGCTTACGCGGCGCACGGCAGTAAAGCTCCCAGTCAGCATGGTTTTTTCCGATATCTTCAACAATAATCGTCATATTTCAGCCAATTTACTCAAAACTTTAATGAATTATACACTAAAACCTTCCGCATGAATCACTCCGTCCATTTGAAAATCCGTTCGGTAATTTTTGAGTTTATCGCGTTCAGACAGACAGACAGACGCGGCGGGCGACTTTGTTTTATAATAATAATATTATTATAAAGCAAAGTCGCCCGCCGCGTCTTACATTATATTATATGTAATATCGACCGCCTGACAGATCGGAGGGCGACTGTCTTGTCTTTTTTCTATTCTAATTATAAACTTAATGTTTATCTCGTTTAAGTGCCAGAAATGAAAATTCGTTTTGTTTTTATTCCAAAACCATACGAAGGTAAAGCCTCTACAGCACCTACTCCGGTCGGACGTTTTTTGGAATTGTGAATTTTTTGTCTTTGACTTTTTCATTTAGGTACCTACCTACTTAGTTAGATGTATAGCTGTTACCCGACTACGGGGTTCCTTTGGAAAAAGTGAGCCATTTCAAATACCTAGGGCATTTAGTTGCAGACGGTCTCAGAGACGATACTGACATCGAGAGGGAGCGGAGGGCACTGTCAATTAGAGCTAACATGATAGCCCGCAGGTTTGCACACTGTTCCAGGTCGGTCAAGCAATCACTTTTTACAGCTTATTGTACCTCCTTGTACACGTGCAGCCTGTGGGTGAATCACACCAATAAAGCATACGAAGCCCTCCGCGTCCAATATAACAACGCTTTCAGAGCGCTGATGGGGCTGCCGCGACACTGTAGTGCTTCGGGCATGTTTGCGGAAGCTAGCATCGATTGCTTCTATGCAACGATGCGTAAGCGGTGCGCGTCTCTGGTGCGCAGGGTGCGCGGCAGCCCCAACACTGTGCTGATGATGATAGCTGACAGGCTCGACTGTCCTTAAATACGACGGTGCAGTGACTTGCACGTCACTTACGGTCGTCGGGTTACTTAATGGAGTGTTAGTGTAAGTCTTAATTATTTTAAGGTGTAAGTATTAAATGTGCTGTGGCTTTTTTTTTTTTTTTTGTTTTGTATTGTAATGTAATTTTAATGTATTGTTTGGTGTATGTGTGTGTTTCTGAATATTGTAATGAGTCATAGTAACTTGAATAAATAAATTAATAATAATAATAGTTTAGCAGGCAGCAGGTTTAAGTACCTATTAATATTTTATACGATAACTTATAGAGGAGGGGGGCCGTTCAAGTATTACTTATGTAAGCCCAGTTATTTACCCCCCCCCCCCCGTTTTGTCAGCAAAAGTAAGCAAAGCTTTTACCCCCCCCCGCCCCCCATGCTAACGTAAACATTGGTACTTATATGCATTTGTGGGAATCCCCGAATATGCGTTTCGTTTTCAAGCATAGACAATGTGTGGGTTGCCATATGTGTAAAAAAAAATAATGACTGCTGACGTAATCACCATCTAGACCCCCTCACCCCCCATATCATCAATAATAAGCAAAGCACCCCCCCGCCCCCCTACAGTGCTTACGTAATACTTGAACGGCCCCGGATTTATAACACGGGTGTAGATAAAAAAAAAACCCCATTTCAACTTAATACCTAATTACCTAGGTACAATTAAACGAAAGCCGTACAATATTTTTTTTATTAAAATTCCTGTTCCTTGGATCGCGAACTATTCCGACGCATACGTGCGTATACAATGTTAGTTTTTGTTAATATACCTCAAGCCATAGAGAGAAACAACCCACAGACCAAAGGAATATCGCTAAAGTCCCACCGTGTGGCTACGCGTGTACCCGCCGAGTAATATCTTACACGGGCGGGGCTTGACGGATGTGGCATTTGGTGTGATCTCTCACACGCGCGGGCTTTGGGGCGGTTAAATTCTAAACCTCTTAAGGAGTCATTGTACTACACATTAAGCTATACATTTCCAGTTTACGCTGCGCTGATCTCGTATTGTATAGGATGTATATTATTTATGTGTAGCCGTGTGTACTCATCATTATGAACAACTTTCACTATGGGAACACACTGAATTCGCGAAACAAAAATCTGCTGTTCCCTATGTTTATGTTCGCATATCTCGTCATTAAATGTAGGGACCAGATGTGTTTCAGTACCTTTGTAGGTATAGCATGTGCCACGACATTCTGGATTTTATTTCTGTAGATCATAGCGGAGGGTGCCAACGGGCCCACGATTCCTTCTGCCCACACGATTCTGGTAAAGAAAAATATCCTGGTATTACCCGACCTGCTGTGCAACGCCGGCGGCGTCACCGTGTCCTACTTCGAGTTCCTCAAGAATCTCAACCACGTCAGCTTCGGGAAACTCAGCATTAAATTCTGGAGAGATTCGAACACTGCACTCTTGGGTACCTAATCAATTTACTAGAATTTGTTACTTACTTGTAGAGTAGAATTTGTTACTTAGGGCCTGCGCCCACTGGCGCCACGGTGCCGAGGCGATGCCGTAGTGATTAGGGCTTTCAATACCGGTATTGAAATGCCCAATACCGGGATACCGGTATTGGTGATTTTATTTTAATATCAGTAGATACCACAGTGAAACAATATCTTTTTATTACACATTATATTTCCAACCAATTTTTTATCTGGGTAAGTTATAAAAACTGCGTATTTTAATTATCTCGTGGTTGATTAAGACAATTAGTTACATTTTCATTAGTCCCAATGTTAAATTTAGCATCTAAAAACAACTGGAGGCAGAAATAGAAGTTAAAACTCAAAGGGAAGTGAAGAGTAAAAAGACCCAAGCTTCTTCCAGCACTGATATAGAGTCTATTGTAAGAGTGGAAATGGGCATTTATAATAGTACTGGAGTAGTGGTTTTAATACCGGTATTCCGGTATCCCGTAATACCGTGATCATGGATTTTATTTTGGCCTTTTTCAATACCGGTATTGACGCCCCAATACCGTGATCACGGTATTACAAACATTAAATGTGAATGATGTGATCTTATTCTCACACTTGTTTTCACCAACGCAAGCGTCCCGCTGTTATCTTTTTATTTTTTATTTATTTATTTGGTACACCAACAGCAATACATACAATGAGGTTAAACTGAACAATACTATAATACAAATACTGGTATGTATGCCTATTATAGGTATACACAGCATTTACCATGAAACAACAACGTTATAAACTAGAAAACTAGAAAAAAAAACTTATAAACTATACAAAACTTATGAGAACTAAACATAAAATACAATTAGAAAACAAAAAACGAAATAAATGAAGGTATTTCATAAAAAAATAAAATAAAAATGTTACCACGAAAGGTGGAAGGTGAAAAATGAACGTGAGTGACAAACATGGATTTTCAAAAAGTTATTATTTATTGCTTAATTTATGCACTCCCGTACCTCAGACACTGATCTTCTAAACTTGTTGAGTGATAAACCGTGTAAGTCGATTTCTGATGATTTACAAAAATAGCTCACTCTCCCGCGCCCCGCCTGAGACAATACCCGAAATCGCTGTACTTAATACGATATATTGACGATAATTTGTTCAATCATTCTGTCATTTATTTCTTCGTAAATATGGGTAAATTTGTACATAGGTGTTGTCATTTAAGTTAGTTCTCCATGTTCTGCCGTCACATGGGAATGCAAATCATAATCAATTAATATAATTTATAAAAAAAACGTTAGAAATTATCATTATAATCCCATTTTATAAATTTTACAAATTATTGTCAAATCATTTGAAACACATTATACATAAAATGTCATAATATTACATTAAATGTTAATATTGTAGCCAATGGGCTACAATATTAACTATGTCAATGGATTCAATACGAGCATGTCGATTCAATTAGGAAAAGAACACAAATAATGATACCTATGTTGATTTTTACGTGAGACATGATGACATTTAGATAAGTTAATTTTTTTGATATTGTACTTTACAAAGTCTATGTAAAATGCCTTCCTGCAAAAAGACTATACTTAATATTAAGTTTTGATTACGTTCCTAATTCCTAGTCCTACCAAAATAATCAACCAATACCAAATTGTTATATAAGAGAGCTATGTATAAAAAGTATTTATTTTTTTCAATAATAACTAATAATAAGAACAATTAAGACGGATTTGAAAATAAAAACATGTATTTTAATGGTTTTATTAATGTCCTAATTGAACTTACGTTTAATACCGGATTACCGGTATTAATACCGTAATACCGGTATTGAATTTTCCAATACCGGTATTCGATACCGGTATTGAAAAATCCGGTATTTGAAAGCCTTAGTAGTGATGCCGCGATGAGAGGAATGCGCCAGTATGTTCAAGTGGTAGATAAAATAATTGAAATGAAGGATATGGAAGGAAAGTCTGTGAATGAATGTTGGAAAGAGATGGCGGATTGTATAAGGAGAGTAGCTAAAGATGTGTTTGGAGAATCGAAAGGGAAAGGGATACATGGTGGTGGAATGAAGACGTGCAAAAGATACTTAAAGAAAAGAATATTGCATTTAAAGAATGGCAGGGTGTAGAAAACGGGAATGATAGTTTAAAGGATGATAAGAAGAAGATTTATAAAGAATGGAAGAGAAAGGCAAAAAAAGCGGTAGCAGTTTCGAGGTCTAAGGCGCAGGAGAAGTTGTATGACTCACTGGAGAGCCCTAGAGGCCAGAAGGAGCTCTACCGGATCACAAAAGCAAGAGAAAGGAGAACGAGAGATATAATTCACATGAAATGTATAAAAGATGACGCCGGTAAGGTTTTGTGCAAAGATGACGAAATAAAAGAACGATGGAAGATTTATTTTGAAAAGATAATGAACGAAGAGAATAAATGGAATGGTGTGCTCAAAGAGGTATGTACATGTAAATATGGGTTTGGTCAGGGAAATAAGCATGGATGAAGTGAGAAAGGCAGTTCAAAGTATGAAAAATGGTAAGGCTATAGGCCCAGATGATATACCAGTAGAAGTATGGAAGTGTTTAAAAGAAGATGGATGTATGTGGCTTACTTTATTCTTTAATAAGTTGTTGCATGAAGGGGGGATCCCACAAGAATGGTGCAATAGTTCGCTAGGGGCATCTTCAAGAATAAAGGTGATGTACAGGACTGCAACAACTATCGAGGGATAAAGCTCATGTCACATAGTATGAAGGTATGGGAGAAAGTAATAGAGAAAAGACTGAGAGAGGAGAGTGAGATTACCCCAAACCAGTTTGGGTTTATGCCAGGTCGAGGAACACAATGGACGCCACCTTTGCACTCCGCCAATTATGTGAGAAGTACAGACGTGCACACAAGAACTTGCACGTGGTGTTCATTGATCTGGAGAAAGCGTATGATAGGGTACCTCGGGATGTGTTGTGGTGGGCCTTGAAAGAGAAAGGTTTGCCCGGGAAGTATGTAGAGTTAATTCGTGCTATGTACAGCCAATCTCGTACGTACGTTCGGTCGGCTGCTGGCAATACTGATGAGTTCAGTGTGGCTGTAGGCTTGCACCAAAGGTCGGCTTTAAGTCCTTACCTCTTCTTGTTGATTATGGACGCCCTGACGTCGGACATACAGGAAGAGGCACCTTGGTGCATGCTGTTTGCCGATGACATTGTTCTTGTCGATGAGGATGAACTTGAGATCCAGAGCAGATTCGAGAAATGGCAGCAGAAGCTGGAGAGTGTTGGCTTGAAAATCAGCAGAACCAAAACTGAACATATGTTCTGCGATTTCGGCGGTCTCTCTAGTTCTGGAGCCATAGCGCTTGATGGCGCGCTTCTGACAGTCTGCTCCGACTTTCGGTATCTCGGTTCACTCGTGCAAAGCAATGGCGAAATAGATCGGGCGGTTAAGCACAGAATTTACACTGGATGGATGAAATGGCAGCAGGTCACGGGAACAATCTGCGACTCCCGCATTCCCCTTAAACTTAAGGGGAAGATATATAAAACAATGGTTAGACCTGCTGTCTTGTATGTATGGATCAGAATGTTGGGCCACCAAAGGGATGAATGAAAGGCAATTGCATGCAGCTGAGATTAGAATGCTAAGAGGGATGTGTGGTGTTACACGAATGGATAGAGTAAGAAATGAGTACATAAGAGGAAGTCTGAAAGTGGCACCGGTGACCGAAAAGTTGTGCGGTAATCGGTTGTCATAGTATGGGCATGTGTTGCGGAGGAATGAGGAAAATGTCGTGAAGAAAGTTTTGAGTATGAATGTCGATGGCTATAAGAGTAGGGGAAGACCAAAGAAACGATGGATGGACTGTGTGAAAGATGATATGGCTAGAAAGGGGGTAACTACTGAAATGACGACTAATAGAGAAGTATGGAAAAAGGGACATGTTGCGCCGACCCCAAATAAAATTGGGATAAGGGCAGGAGAATGATGATGATGAGTAGTGATGCCGCAACGTCATTAGCACATTTAAAGGAGACCATTCACGTTTCATACAACGTTGGGCCCAAAACCCAAAGTGCCAGTGTGCCAGCAAACAACCCAAAGAGCCAGCGAAAAAAAATGTGTTACCCGGGGTTGTGTTGTGTTGTGCGGGGAAGTCCTAATAATTTTATACGATGGCGCCGAATCTCTACGATCATTCTGTCTGCTGTTTATTAAAGTTGAAAAATCTAGTTAGGTACCTGAAGGCATCTATCGCGTCTGGGAGGAACATTTTCTTGACGGAGCCTGTTTCACCGTTCTTGTATCTTCGATTCCTCTCGTCGTGATACGCCATAGAGATCTGCCGGTTGACGATTGACGAATGAAACCAGACAGCGGCCATAGTCCGGTTTCTTTTTCAACTTGAGTGAGCCTCCTTCGCAAGGTGGTCTGCGCATTTGACATCCGCCAGCCCTACGTGAGCTTTTACCCAGGAAAAGAAAACATCTTTGCTCTGCGATAAGGCCGCGCCCACGTTAGCTCTCGCCTCTCACATTAGGGAACCTTGGTTCGCCGGATGTGAAGTTTTCGCAAGCGCCACCACACTCTCAACCTGCCTGCCCGCAAGGGCTGGCTGGGGTACTCTTTGCCTCATACAGAGCGGCTGCTTCTTCTATTCGGAGGTCGACTGGGAGTCTCCCAGCCAGCATTAGATAAGGTTGCGTTTAGCAAAACGGTGCTTATAAGGATTTGTATCTAGAGCTTTTGGGCGAATACTCATTGCACTGTATGACCGTGAAGTAAGATTGGACAGCCATCGCGGACTTTCGCCATCGTTGAAATTTTGGAGATGAACCATTATGTAAAACATAATTTTTATTTATCTTTTACGGTTTACCTACGCGGCGCACGCAGTAAAGCTCCTAGTCGGCATGATTTTTCCGACATCTTCAACAATAATCGTCATATTTCAGCCAATTTACAAAAAATCTTAATCAATTATTATAAGTATTAAAACCTTCCGCATGAATCACTGCGTCCATTGGTGAAAACCGTTTGAAAATCCGTTCGGTAGTTTTTGAATTTATCGCGTACAGACAGACATACGCGGCAGGCGACTTTGTTTTATAATAATTACTAGCTTTTACCCGCGGCTTCGCCCGCGTGGATGTCGCAAAATATCCCATAGGAACGTTCTACCGGGAATACATACCTAATAGCCAAGGAAAAGATCATTGACTAACTTTCAGCGGACGCAGTGGTAGGCTACTGTAACAGCTCCCGCGTGATCAACCATAATTATTTTGTTACGCGTAATTTTGAAACTGTGATATCTCTTAAACTATTCATTTAAATGATGTGATGTAAAGGCATATTTTAATCGAAATTGAATGCCCAATTTAAATAACCTATTTAATTGGATAAGGATTAATAAGATACCGGTCAAAATAGCTTCGGAAATAACAATGAAAATTTTATACAATTTTGAAAGATAAAAATGGTTATTGTGGGTCACCCTTAAAAGATAGACATATGCCATCGCGGACTTTTTTGTTGCAATTTTTAAGATATACAATACTCTAGAACATAAATTTGATTTACCTCTCACGACTATTCATTTAAATGATGTGATGTAAAGGCATATTTTAATCGAAATTGAATGCCCAATTTAAATAACCTATTTAATTGGATAAGGATTAATAAGATACCGGTCAAAATAGCTTCGGAAATAACAATGAAAATTTTATACAATTTTGAAAGATAAAAATGGTTATTGTGGGTCACCCTTAAAAGATAGACATATGCCATCGCGGACTTTTTTGTTGCAATTTTTAAGATATACAATACTCTAGAACATAAATTTGATTTACCTCTCACGACTTACGCAGCGCACGCCAGTAAAGCTCCCAGTCGGCATGATTTTTTCCGACATCTTCAACAATAATCGTCATATTTCAGCCAATTTACACAAAACTTTAATGAATTATACACTAAAACCTTCCACATGAATCACTCCGTCCAATGGTGAAAACCGTTTGAAAATCCGTTCGGCAGTTTTTGAGTTTATCGCGTTCAGACAGACAGACAGACAGACAGACGCGGCGGGCGACTTTGTTTTATAATATGTAAGGATTACTAGCTTTTGCCCGCGGCTTCGCCCGCGTAGATTTTGGGTAATATCCCACGGGAACGTACCTACTACCGGGATTAGATACATGCATAGTAGCCGAGGAAAACGTCATTGACTCATACCGCTGCGCCCGCGTTGTCGTCATACATAATTATTTTGTTACGCGTAATTTTAAATCTGCGATATCTTTCAAAGTATTCATTTTAATGTTAAGATGTCAAGGCATGTTTTAATATAAATTAAATGCCCGATTTAAATACCATATTCTATTGGATAAGGATTAATGTAATACCAGTCATAATAGCTTCGGAAATAACAATAATTTTTTTATTACATTCTGAAAGATAAAAATGGTTACTGTAGGTCATCCTTAGAAGATAGACATAATAATATGCTATCGCGGACTTTTTGTTAAACTTTTTAAGGTGTACAATACTGTACTACATTATTTTGATCTATCTCGTAGGGTTCAGCCAATGTTTGCAATGTAAGCGCAAAAAAATGTGTTTATTTGCGACATTACATTAGAAACCTCTCAAATGATCAGTGTTTCTCTACATGTATTATACATATAAACCTTCCTCTTGACTCACTCTTTCTATTAAAAACCGCTTCAAAATCCGTTGCGTAGTTTTTAAGATTTAAATCTTTAGATACTTTGTATACATAGGGACGGTATAAAGTGTTCCTCCCAGACGCCATATATAGATGCCTTTAAAGTAACTATATTTTTCAACTGAAGGAATGGTCGTAAAGATTCGGAACCATAGTAAAAAAATATTCGGAGAAAGTAGGTACCCGACCTGGGCAACACATTTTTTTTCACAATATGGTCTCCTTTCAATTTTATTGTCATACTATTAATTAGGCGCCAGTGGTCGCAAGTCCGAAGTGATAATATATCATAAAGTTAATCGCGGTTTATTTGCGTAATAGATTCGGTGGAGAAATCGCTGAAAAAGGCTAACGTGGACGCGAAGGTGGCGCCGACGGCGGCGTTCGCGTCCATGATGTCAGGCGCCAGTGAGAGGCACATCGTCGGCACCGGGCTCGAGTTCTCCATGACTAATGCCTGCGCTGTACGTATTTGATCGCTCCTACTAGTCTAGCCAACTCACTATCCAAAAAGATTGTTGAACAAGTAGGTATCCCGCATTCGGTTTAAATCGTTAGATTCGCCCTACTGCGTCAAAATGACTACGTTTCTGTTTCCTTGACAATGACATGAATAGTATTGACACTCACTCATACTGATACCTATCTATCGTTCCATGCTGGATGTGCAAGCTGACTCTTCTCAGTGTGAACACTTTCGCGCGACCTAATTACGGGAGCACATCTAACGATTTAAGTATTGGCCGCTACATCAAAAATGCAAGTGTCGTCCATAACACCAGGATTTGTTACAGAACGTGGCGGCCGCGGCGAAGACCTTCAACCTGGGCATCGACTTGCGAACCGCAGGCTACATCACGTCTATAGAAAAGATATTCCTCACGTATGATGAACACGGCCTAGCGTTCTAGCAACAGTTTAAGGCCATATTTACTATTATGATTGTTGTACTATGCCTGCATTTTCCAACTGCAAGGCCTGTAAATAATTGCCATACTTACCAATGCGGATAAAATCTTAGCCACCGGCACTAGCGGACTAATGGGCGGCAGGTGTGGTCCGCCCCGAGTCCCCGGTCCTAGGGGGCCCCTAAAACTCGAGAAATACTTTTTAATCAAATCCCGAACAAGACCAAAATAATGTTCAGTAAGTAAAAGAAATTTTGTAGTTGGGGGGCCCGCTACGCATGCCTAAAATAAACGTAAGGTGCAAAAATTTTCGAGTTCGTTTCGCTCGCTCGCACATGTATTCTGATTGTTCTAAGAATTATCTGCGTAACTCGACAAAGTAATAACAAACAAACTCACTTTCGCATTTATAATATTCAGTAGGTAGTTAGGATATTATACCTTACCTATTCGGGGAGGGGTACCGCGCGCGGGGGCGACTGGGAATGAACGAACTATTCGACCTCGCTCTTGCATTTTCGTACTTTTCTGTTTATGACAAAGTAATTCTTATTTCTGAATAACAGTTCAAAAGAAAACTATTATGCGGGCTGCTAACATTTTCCATCCTCTATTCGTCTGACGCTCTAGCTTTTCTATTGTCGACTAAGTATCTCCTATATCTGTATCAATAATCAACATAAACCTAACCTTTTCAAGGCAGCGTGCTATATGTTTCGACGTTCATTCCTTAGGGGGGCATTTAGTTTTGCGCGCCCCCCGCCCCCGGGCCCCCGACAGGCTTAGTCCGCCACTGGTCAGCAGTGACCGCTTTGGCTCCGGTCGTTGGCGTTATCGTGCTGAGATTAGCTTTATATCATCGTATAAATACCTACTGAGAAAAGTGGAAAAGGAAGTGAATTTTAAATCACTAACAACTACTAACCAAGGAGGTAGACTTTTTGAGATTGTACTTCAGTGTCAAAATCAATTGTAGAAGACTAGAGTATTAGACGAGAATGCACAGTTACAAAGAAGGCAAACGATCAAACAGACTTTCCTAGTGTAAGTAAGAAATACATAAATGACAACAGGCCCTATATACTGATCAATCAATCAATCTTTATTCGTGAACATAGGTATTACAATATTATAAAAGTCTTCTGTATACATTTACGTCGATCTCTATGTCCTACCAATGAAATTGGTGTACAAATATATTATTTTTTTATTAGTAATCATTCTGAATCTATACAATACAAAGTCATGTTCGAGTAAATAGTGTTAGTAAAATGTATTACTAATAAATAATTAATCAATTTTAATTAATTTTTTACATGCATGTCAATGGTAAATTATATTAAAGGGCTAGTAATGTCATATTTCATCATATTAAAAATAATGTCAAATATAATAAAAAATAATAATGTCAATAATATGCATTTAAAAAAATCAATTATAATTTATTTTTACATGCATGTCAATGGTTAATTAGATTAAATTAAATTAAATTGCATTCAATGTCATATTTTATCATTAAAAAATTCTTCGATAGACTAATACGTCTTATCTATTAGGAATAAATACAGTTTACTTTTGAATTTGCGGACATTATCTTCATTCCTTATACATTTTGGTAATTTATTATAGACCTTTGGAGCTATTACAAAAATGCTGTTTTTGTATAGTTCAGTACTAGATCCGACTGTGTAGATCCGACTGAACACCGTATTATGTATAGCGAACAAAAGATATGCGCCTGTATACCATGTAAACATTTATTTGGAACAGGCTTATAATAAGGCGTCACACACGCCCGCGGAACGCGCACGCTTAATGTGGGGTCAGCCTAATGTCCTGTAACAGTTTTATCATAACATTTGGTAACAGGCCAGGTAAAAGCTTTCATAATCACAGAATATTAGTTGCACTCACAGAAACAATAAAAAATGCACAAAATCTTTAATAATAATAATAGTATTTTGGGATGCATTTCGTTTCTTCGTTTTGAAGTGTGTTGCTAACGACAATTTCGTTAGCACATCCGCGAGACTGGTCTTCAGAAATCGAAAGTATCGTTACATCGACGTGGTTGAAGGTAACGGAAGGAAGCTTGGATAGCTCCTTCGTCACAAAAGTCGGCACGCCGTCACAGTCGGTCTCCTTGAACAGCGTGATCAGTGGCAGGCTCCTCTTTGTCCGTCCGTCACGTCACGCCGGCAGGACACCATCTGGTCACGCTTGT
This sequence comes from Conistra vaccinii, assembly GCA_948150665.1. Lineage (NCBI taxonomy): Eukaryota > Metazoa > Arthropoda > Insecta > Lepidoptera > Noctuidae > Conistra > Conistra vaccinii. The sequence goes on from OX411328.1 coordinate 1,420,833, forward strand.
TCAGCGCACTGAACAACGACAGCTTGGCAGCAGCTATGTCTTCCTCATTGAAGTTTTGATGCGCAGATCTGGACAGCAGACACCTTGTCCATCACATCCAGTTTCTGCGGCAGGAACCAGCAGCCAGCAGCTCATTCACCACAAGCTCATTACTCATGGGCGAGTAAATTATGAGCGATAGCTTGCGCCGCGCTAATCGATATAAAGAATATGCAACTGCATTTAAAACTATAGTAGTGAAGCAAATAAAAAAAGAGAAAAGTGGAAAACGCCTTTTTCAGTACAAAATAGACAATTACACGAGCATGACTGCTTTAACTTTAGTTGTCGTAGTTTCGGTTTTCGACCAGAAGTACGATCTCAAAAACTTACCCTGTATAAAACAACTTCGGTTCGTTTAAGGCGGTCCGCTGCGCCATGTTGTTGTGTTGTATTAACATCGAACTTGAACCGATTTGGGGGCGTGGTTGAACATGAAACATTATTACAGATTGAAGTGTTTGGTTAAAAATAATTATAATCAGATTATGAACAGACCTATAATAATATGTTTAGATTAAATCATTGCAGACAACAATACCTATGTCTAGTTCCAGTATTTTAGGTACTCCAAGAGTAGATTATAATTATATGTCTAACAAAACGTAGGTATCATAAATGAATGTGTAAAATGTTGTTGTTATACTGTGACTATGGGTATTTGTAACTTTTAGGAACACTCGATTTCACGAATAGTATAATAATAATACTATCATTATAATAATAGATACTATCATTGTAATAATATTATCACAATAATAATTGTGGTGTTCAGAACTGAAAATGTTTGCCTACCCATAGTCTCTTTACTATTTATTACTTTACTATTAGTTTTTTTTTTATACTATGGGTTATTATAAGTTTTAGGAGCACTCACGAGTTCACGAACAGTATTATAATAATAATAATTGTAATGTTCAGAACTGAAAATGATTGCCTACCCATAGTACTTTACTATTAGTTTTTATTTTATAGAATATTAAACATTTACCAATTGTAAATTGAATTTATTATTTAAAAAAATATACAATTTAAATATATTACATCGTTATTTATAACCAGATTAGTAAAGGAAATAATTCATATTAGATTAGATGTGGAATGACTATCATACATTTGCTGAATACTCAGCCTTGGCACTATAAAAAAAAAATCAACGGCGCGGCGTAAAACAGAGGGCCCTTTCCTGTGAATATTTTTTAATCTTTTTGTGACATTCTCCTAAAAAGACCTTTTTGGTAGCTTTTATTCCCACACAATAATCCGGCTTCGAAATTGACATACAATATAGCAAAATCCCGGAAGGTCAAAGCTGCTTAACTGCATGGACAGAACAAATGCGCCTATGTCAACTCAGCAAGACAATCACAAAAAGATTTGATAACAACTAAATAATAATAATACTATTGACATAATCATTTAGGTCCTAGCATGTTCCCGGTTTTGCTTGAACCATGCCACCGTGTCGTGTATCGCAGTCTCGAACGGCGTGAACTTGAAGTCCTTGTACAACGTTCTAAGTTTACTGTTCGAAGCGGTCTTCTTGTGCTGTCCGTCGGCCTTTGTCGTGTCGTACACGATCTCTCCAGGAAAACTATGCGCTTTCTTTATCATTTCCGCTACTGTACTAATAGTGACTTCGTCTTCTTCATCAACTGAAATGAGAAGGGTAGAGAAATACAAGTAATGTTATATTTGACTAAGGACTGATTTCGCCAATGAAACTGAACGCGATCAGCACATCGAAACCGCGTTTAAGAGATGTCAGTGTCATACTTGTTGTAGAATATATTGACACTGACAGCTCTTGAACGCAGTTTTGGTGTGCTGTTCGCGTTCAGATTCATTGGTGAAATCCGCTCTTAATGATACTTTGTTCAAATAAGGCGATTGAGATATAGTCCAGAACGTGCACAAAATGCGAGTCTAGATAGTCTGGGCACCATGTCGAGTCCAGTATTTCGCTCATACGAGGGGTGTTCAATAAATAGTGAGAATGAGTAAAACGCAATTATCTTTTATTATTATATGTTATTTTATTTTTCGACGTAGTCACCTTTCAGGTTTATACACTTTGTATATCTTTTCTCTAATCCTAAAATTCCCTTTCTAAAAAAATCTTCTTCCTGATCCCTTAAAAAATCATTTACGGCGGCGACTACTCCGTCATCATCTTCGAATTTCTGGCCCCTGAGATGTTCCTTTAAGCGCGGAAATAGATAGAAATCACTTGGAGCAAGGTCCGGTGAATATGGAGGATGTTCCCAGTGGCGGATCCAGGGGGGGGGTCATGGGGGTCATGACCCCCCCTGGGCTGTATCAAGGTCGACCACTGATATTTTTTCTAATCTCATTGATACATATTATCAAATAAATAGGTACTTTGTAAGTGCCCATGTAGGTTTATCTGAAAATTATCTGAAGCTAAGCCTGTGACGTTTCATATGTGCCCGGTTTATCTGAAGCTAGCAACTAGACGTAGAAATATAATACCCCAGAATAGTGTCAAGACAAACCGCCCCAGGTCTCCCGGTCCTGGCGACCCCCTAAATCTTAAGAATATCCCAAACATGGTCAAAATATATTCAGTAAGAAGCAGTTGGAGGCTGACGATGAAAATTTTCGAAAATTTTCTGCATTCTCGAACTTTCTGCATAGGTTGACAAAAGAATTGCGTGAGAAAAAGGGAAGCCAGACAGACTGGCGCCGTAACGCGTTATGTTACGAAGAGGTTTACCCTCCCATAAAAAGTTATCACTTCAAAACCTTCCCTAAGCAAGGCGGTGTGAAAAAATTTTCGAGCTCGCTTCGCTCGCTCTTGAGTTTAATATTCTTCTAATTTTATTCTCTAAGTTTTCTGCATAAAGCTTCGTGCAGATAAGCACGACGCGACACCGGCTATTATATGTTATCCGTGAAGTTTTCTTAGAAATTGTTTGGTTCGTGTTCGTGTCACACGACGTCACGTCGCGCTGGTCTGCACAAGCCTTAAGTCGACAAAGCAACTCCTATTTCTGTAAGGATGTTCAATAGAAATCTAACCGAGAATTCAGGGGCGAGGTGCAAAAAATTTCGAGCTCGCGTTGCTCGCTCCCCTACATTCTTCTTTTCGTAAATAGCCTATTGAGGAGATGAAAATACAACTCCTTCAAAAAAAAACCTGCGGTTTGGGAGATCATGTAGGTGGATCATAAAATAGGCACGTTATACTTGTTTTTTTTTGCTGTCATTATAATTTTTTGCAAAATTTTCTAGTAATACCTACATAAACTGAGAAGACCGGGGGGCCTCAGTTTGTTTTGCCGCTCCGGGCCCCCGACCGACTTAGTGTCCTCCACTTATTGGGCTTGTCCTGCCTGGACCCCGACTATGTGACCCCCCCCTGACTCGAAGGCTGGATCCGCCCTTGGATGTTCCATCAATTCGAAGCCAGCTTCTTGAATGGCAGCCATCGCAACTCTGGACTTGTGCGCAGGGGCGTTATCTTGGTGAAACAAAACAACTTTAGCGAGTTTGCCACGCCGTTTCTTGCGTATTTCCTCACGCAACTTTGTTACTTGTCCTGCGTACATAGTCCCCGTAATAGTGGCTCCATGATTAAGATATTCGATCATTACCACCCCTTGGCTGTCCCAGAAAAGAGAGCCCATGATCTTTCCGGGGGATGGAATCGCCTTAAATTTCTTTGGAGTTGGAGATGACGGTCGCTTCCAAGTCATGGACTGTTGTTTCGTTTCCGGGTCATAATGGTGAAGCCATGTTTCGTCCATAGTTATGAATCGAGCCAAAAATCGGTCAGGATCTTGTTGTAACAAATCCAAACAGCTTTGTGAAATTCTCAGTCGAGTTTGTTTCTGCGCGTCAGAAAGCATTCTGGGCACCCAGCGCGCTGACACTCTTTTCATACCCAAATGGTCGTTTATAATATTATGGACACTTCCTATCGAAATCTTTACTTCTTCAGCTATAAAACGAACAGTAACACGACGATCCGCCAAGACAATATTTTCCACTTTTTTTATCATTTGTTCAGTCACTGCCGATATGGGGCGTCCCGTTCGTGGGTCGTCGTTAGTGGAAGTTCTTCCTCGCTTGAACTCAGCACACCAACGCGCAACCGTAGAATATGGAGGAATATGAACCCCTAATGTTGCTCTCAAGTCTTGATTTACCTGCTCCGTAGTAAAATTTTTCAAGCAGAGATATTTTATTACCGCGCGAACTTAAATTTTATCCATTTTTAAGAACACGTTCCGAAACGACGCAAACAATAGACTTCTACTTTTTTTAAACAAAAGAGAATTAATTGCTGTTTTTATTATCATCTTAACTAATGTCTGGGCTATGCCTGCCAGTATTTATTTTTGTTCTTTCCAAAGAGAATGTATCGCATTCTCACTATTTATTGAACACCCCTCTTATACCGGGTGTAAAAAGACCCGCCTCATAGCCATTATCTACGCATTCTGTAGCTTTGTTCCCGTTCAGTTACACCATGTTGTGTTAGAGCCAAGCCACACGACGGTGGCGCGGCGTCCTACATACAACAATGTATGGTATGGCGCCGTCCGGTGCGCCATACTATATGATCTGCGGAGCGGCGCCGCACCGCACCGTGTGGCTTGGCCCTTACACTGTTACCCATTGGGAGAAAATATCCCGACAAGTAACACTGTAACTCAATGCCACATTTTCTTCCGCGATAACCTTAGGGAATTTGCGAAAACACGGATAATTAGAAAGTGGTGAAAACATTTCTGTGAGCAACTGGGTGAAATAGGTTAGGTTAGAACTGTGTCTAACCGCGCGCGAGCGTAGCGAGCGGTGCCGCGGCAGCAACCGGCGAGCGCTACTAGGTTGTTGCAGAAATGTTTTCACCAATTTCTAATTACTCATGTTTTCGCAAATTCCCTAAGGTTTTCGCGGAAAAAAAAAACGAGGCATTGAGTTAGTGTTACATGTCGGGATATTTTCTTCCAATGGGTAACAGTGTAATACAAAATGGTATAATTGAACGGGAACAAAGGTGCATAAACACGAGTAAACCGCCGTATCTGAATAGTTTATAAAAGTTCGGCTCACCTGACAATATGATGGGCTCCACGCTCTCGTAGTTCCTCAGCACCCATATGAACAGGCGGGCCAGGTCCAACGAGTATATGAACTGACGCAACGGCTTGCCGCTGCCCATCACCGTGAATGTTTGTTCACCTGCAATTGGATAGTTGACTACTATTACAAACAATAACGACACTTCAAAGAAGTTACTACTACCCTGCAACATCCCACTGCTGGGCACAGGCCGCTCTCCATGACTTTCAATGCTTGCGATTTAGGGATAATGTGGACCCCAGCTCGTCCTGCCGTCTTCTACGGGGTCAGCCGCGATGCCTTCTGGCTGTCTCAGGGCTCCACATAGTGGCTATTTTGGCCCACAGCCCATTGGGCATGCGACAGACGTGGTCAGTCGAACCCCACTTCAACTTTGCGGCTTTTTGAGCAACGTCAGTGAGCATCTGTGTTTTGGAGCGCAGTGTGGTGTTACGAATATGGTCTGTTTATTTCTTCCTCATGACAAAGAACAGAATTGAGAGAGATGAGAGTGAGAGGTGATGAGAGGTGGTGGTGGGTAGAGGTGAGTGTGATGAGTGACGTGAGTGGTTGGTGTGTGAGTGCGTGTTTGTGAGATGTGAGTGTGAGATGAGATTAACTATACTATAGTTAGTTATAGAGGAAAAAGACGTTTTTCCAATTTTTTGAGAGGCGTCGGCAGTCGTTCTCACTCGCAAAAAAAATTATGCATTGGCGAGGAGATACTATGTCGTTTCACAACACTTTCCTATTTTGTTTAAATGTCCAACTTTTTGTCTTCGTAAGTACTGGTAAGTTTTGGTACACTTCCCAAGGAAGTAAAAATACTAATCAGCATTCGCAATTTTTTTGCCAAACACGAATTTTCGGAAAAACAACTGTAATACCTACACATAAGGTTCAGTTTGCTCTACAAATTTATATTTTTTATGACTTTGTCATAAAAAATAAACCCTAAGAGTCAGTCTAAAATAAACCTTATTTGCACTTGCATAAAGTCGATGTTTGTTATGAAAATTACATCAATTGGAAACAAGGATTTAAAAAGACTTTATCTTTATTGGCAACAGTTGTATTGGTAAAAACAGTTAAGCGTCGGTCTTACGCACGGGCGATACTTCCCTGCAACGATTTTGTATCGCGCACTGCATTTTCAACTCTCGGTGTTGAGCCGAACATTGAGAACACAAACAGAATGCATCCCAGCGCGTCCACAAAATACACTATAGATTTTCAGCTCTCGGTGCTAAGCAGTGCGTTGAAATTCCAGTGCGCGATAATAAATCGCCTGTGGGTACCAGGACTAACCTTTCTGCATGGCATCATCCATTCTCCTGATAAGCGCTGGGATGACATGGCTGGACTCCAGGTTGAAGTTGTCGTGTGGACCGAACACGTTGCACGGTATTACTGACGTGAACATACAGCCGTGCATCTCGTGGTAACCTCTGAGAAAGGGACAATAAGATTCAATCGTTATATTTTTTTACTTTTACCCAACTTGGGAAAACAATAAGGACAAGCTCATGACACTCATCACACCACAGATGAATACAGATAGTTCTCTTCGCAAAACCATTTAAATAAAAAGCGACTCTTGCTACGACACAATAAAGTGCAATTCAAGTCGCACAGCGCTTCCTATAGTAATTACCTACAGTTATATTCACCTAAATGAGGAGCTCGTGGCTAAGTAATAACAAGCCGCACAGGTCGATCCATCAGGTTAAGCTACGCTTGCCGGGGTTGGTCAGTGGATGGGTGACCATCTTTACATACCGAGACTCCTCCGTGCCTCGGAAAGCACGTTAAGCCGTTGGTCCCGGCTGTCATTTGTGGATCTTTGACAGTCGTTACGAGTCGTCAGAAGCCCGAAAGTCTGACACCAGTCTTACCAAGGGGTATCGTATTACCCAGTTACTGGGTTGTGGAGGTCAGATAGGCAGTCGCTCCATGTAAAATACTGGTATTCAGCTGCATCCGGTTAGACTGGAAGCCGACCCCAAGATAGTTGGGAAAAAGGCTAGGAAGATTGATTTATATTCACCTAAATAAGATAAGACCAATGAACTGATGCGCGGCCGCAGCGCGTGTGTAGCGCTGCAGTCGTGCGTTTTATATTATATGGATTTACAAAGCAGCGCTACGCGCGGCACTTTACGGCAAATTTGAAGACGCCCTTAAGGTGGGCATTCACGGTCATGCCATCTTGTCAAATGGCATGACATACGTCCAAATATTGATTGTGAATGTGAAATCCTTTTGGCATGATGTAAAACTCTGGATTTCCATTCGCATCAAAATCCATCGCTCCGCGCCAAGCCATTTGGAGCCACGCCGAACGGCGCGACCGTGAATGCCTAGCTTAAATCTTAATATTTAATTACCAGCAATGTGCCTATTATTCTACTTTTGTGAACAAATGACATTTCAAATAAACCTAGGCTCGGCACTTACTTAGTAGTATGTAGATCAGAAAATTATTCTTTACCAATGTCTGCATTAAGGTAGGTCGCGTCATATGACGAACTACTGAAACACTGCAGGAGCCAACACGCAGAAATGATAATGTTGGTTCTCAACTATCTTAATTATCGTAGGCATAATACTTATTGGGCAAATAAAAAAGTATGTACATTATGTTCAAGTACCCTGTTGTAGTGTAGCTACATAATCAAAATATTTGTCGATAGGAAGGAAGTCCTATCAGGCACACGGCTTGTCTCTCGATAATTTATGAGCAGAAGTATTGAATAGATTTAAACAAATAAAACGCCTGCTACACGGTAGCCAACCGCGTCCCGTCAGACGTGACCTTGGTGGTTTACAACCGTGCAGATGATGGTTTACGACCAAACGTTGAAACAACTTTGCCGGTCGCCAACCGAGGTCACCTCTGTCGGGGACGCGGTTGGCAACCGTGTAGCAGGCACTTTAGGCAGTGGTGTTGCTGCATGAACTCTTTTGATCCAAATTGCGTCCTAGGCTATTATGTTTTAAAATATAACTATAGGGTAAAAATCACAATTAAAATACATAACTGTTTACCATAACTAACAAGGTCAATATAAACACGAAGATGCCAAATTGTTTGTGAAGAAGCACTTCATAATAATTTTTTACTTCTTTCTATGTTTGTTATTCTGTTTGGCGTCAGAAGCGTTGCTCACATCACAATGTTTTACTAATAAATGTTAAGAGTACAACAATACCTGTTTAGAACATCAATCATTCTTTTAGCATAGCTGTAACCAAAGTTTGATGTGTGTGGAGGGCCATTGTGCACCTGAAATCAATTTACAGGTCCTCAGTATAGAATAAATCAGATTATTATGTTGTTAGTACATATGTAGTTCTAAATCTAAAGAAGTAAGGCAGCATATAACGAAAATTTCAAAACGAAAGTCGAAAGTTGAAAGTTGAAAGTCGAGAAAAATTCTAGCAGGTCCGGGATTGGGCAAAAAAACCTGCAATAATAATTATGGGGCGTCGATGACGACGCATGTAACCTTGGCCAAGCCCCGAAAGATATTGACAGAGAAAAATTTAAGGTTGAGTGCGCGCGTCTAAGGATCTTCATAAGTACAACAGACCGCAAAAGAGACTTTATTGTTTCCGGCCCATTGGTATTAATAAAGTTTATCGTTTAATTCAAACTTCAAATTTGAAGTCCTAATTCAGTGTTTTTTAACCTGTTGGTCGCGACCCCTAGGGGGGTCACGAAGCTTCTATAAGGGGGTCGCGAGGGCTCAGTAAAAGAAAATATTTTTCAACTGTTTTGTGGTTTTAGATAATTCTAGCAGATTATCTTTTAGGTTGGTTCCCAAAGTTGCCTCATCTAAGTCATCTATAGCTGCATATAAAAACATAATTACATTCATTACTCTACTGGGAAATCCCTCGTAGCCATGCCCTCATAAATCCATCAATTATTATACGACATAAAATTTACTTAAAATATACTTAGGATTTAATAGGAGGCGAGTCGGATTCGCTGTCCCCAAAAATCCATTATATCGCTTTTCCGTTGAGGCGTTTGTCGATTTAACATTTTAATTTTGAAAATGTCAGGAATTTATGTGGCTTGCTATCAGTACAAGAACGAAAGCTGTAGCTCCATTAAAAAAAATCCAAAAAAATAAACAGAGTTCGCTGTCAACAAAAACTTGAACGTCTTACGAATTTTCGATCAGGTCTCGAATCCTGACGCGAGTTTAATATTTTTTACCCATCCCAAAAAAAGAGCACAACCCCGCTAAAGATGTTTTCACTTCAAAAACGGAAGCTGATTTTAAGAATATTGTATTAAGTTATTTGAATTAAATGCTGATTTTAAAAATTTTGATGCTAATGAAGTTATAGCGAGAGTCTGTTAATTATGAAATTAGCCTTTACGTCATTATAAAAAATAATAAAATGTTGTACGTATTTAACTATTATTTATAATTATTTGTATTATAACAAAATACAGATTATAAACAGTGGGGGACAGGGGGTCGCGAAAAAAAATTTCGTACTAAGGGGGTCGCGTCATGAAAAAGGTTGAAAAACACTGTCCTAACTTAATCCTAACTATCATCATCTGCCTAGCCTTTTCTCAACTATGTTGGGGTCAGCCTCCAGTCTAACGGGATGCAGCTGAATACCAGTATTTTACATGGAGCGACTGCCTATCTGACCTTCACAATCCAGTTACTGTGTAATACGATAGCCCTTGGTAAGACGGGTTGTGACGACCCGTAACAGCTGTCAAAGATCTACGAATTAGAGCTGGACCAATGGCTTAACGTGCTTTCCAAGCACGGAGGGGTTTCGGTATGTAACCTAATCCTAACATATCCTAATAAATATTATGCGAAAGTGAGTTTGTTTGTTACGCTTTCACACTAAAACGGCTGAACGGATTTCGATGAAATTTGCCACATAGGTAGACAATGACCTGGAAAAGGACACAGGATACCTTTTATGCCAACATTCTCACAGGATCGAGACTTATGCAGGTGTTTGTTTGTTACGCTTTCACACTAAAACGGCTGAACGGATTTGGTGAAATTTGGCATATTGGTAGACCATGACCTAGAGAAGGACATAAGCTACTTTTCATCCTGGATCGCAGATGAAGTCGCTGGCAACAGCTAGTATTGTAATAATGCTTAGTTGCGAAAATAGGAGGAGGAGGGGCGAAAAATATAGGGTATGCCCCACGTGGCAGAAATACACGTTACGTTACGCAATTAGAGAGCTGCTCTTGTAAATTTTAAAACTGTGTTTTTCACAAAATTGCCGGGTCCGATTGTGTATGCCCTTATGCACAAGGGTTAAGACACGGTAATATTATCTGTACAGTATTATAACTCGGCCGTATCTTAGAAATAAATGCCTACAGCCGCGCGGTACGTAAACATGCGATAGGGCTGTTTTTTTTTTTTGTTTTTTTTTTTTTTTTTTTTTTTTTATATAGGGCATCTCGCAGGTTACCACTAAGGTACTCGCTGCTTAACCGGACTTTCCTGTGGCTGCCTTAAGCTCCTAAAAGAACTCAAAGCCTCCAGCCAGGGGCATACAAACTAAGCTAATTAAAACTAGGCGAACGCTCGCTAAGGGCACCCCCTGTGGGGTACGAACCTCGGCTTAGGGCGTTCGCTGGGGGGAGGACAGCAAGAGGGACAGGCTGGATCAAGGATAGATCATTATTATTATCAGGGGAGTTAAAGCTACAGGCTCAGCAAAAACGCGGGCTGGCGCATCGTTATCGAGCAAGGGTCGGGGGGGTAGCAAGGGTCGGGGGGGACGATAGGGCTGCCCGCCTCCAGCATTTTAATTACATTTGCCTACTTTGTGTTTCCATTTAGTTTTGTCACTGTAAATAAACTTTTTTTATATACACAAAAAAAATACGTGTGAATTGAATAACAAAACAAAACACACATGCCGGAGGTTTTAAAACAAGCGTACCTACCGTATCATGATTCATGAACCGCCTATAACTACCTATTTCACTCGTGTCTATCACTTTCCTTTACTCTATTCACTTTATTTATTAATCCAGATATCTTTTTTTTCGGGAGATAATAGGAAATACTTATCCATTAAATATACACACATTATGTACCTACCTACCAGTAAGTAAAACTCGCGCGGTTATTGTTAAAAAAACAACACACCGTTCGTTCGTCACTCCGGCACAGTCGCGACTGTCTGCATACCACGCGCATACCTCGATCGAGGCGCGTAGGTATAGCTCGCGCTTCGTCCGTTTGTATGAAGTTGGAATACCGTATACCGTGGTGAGGTATCCTTACACAAATATCAAAACCGTATTGCTATGGGTCCGTAGACCACTTTGGCCCATTCTCCTTTATCATATTTCACACAAGTGAAAAACAGTTGTTGTTTTTGTATTTGAACTTACCATAGTCTCATCAATGGGATATGTGGTTTTGTCAGGAAATATACATGTAGATAAGCAGGATACTACTTTCGTCACATTATTCTTTTGGCTGGCATTCAGTACATTGTCATTAATTGCCATATTCTCCCTCTGCAACAAATATATTATGTTAAGTTCAAGGACCATCTTTAAGTGATTTTTCTCATGCCATAGTACAGGTTAACAGGTTTGCCAGCTTGGGTTTTGAGGATTTCAAAAGATACAGTCATATACCAAAGGGTTACAGTTTTTAGGGTTCCTTACCTCAAAAGAAAAAAATCTGTCTGTCTGGCTGGGTGTCTGTCTGTCCGTCTGTCACAGCCAATTTGCTCAGAATCTACGACCACTTTAGTTGTTTGGAACACATATGAATTTCTGTGACCCCAACACGGGCGTGTAACGTAAATAAATGAATTTTGAATATGAGTCACTTTTCGGGAACAGGAAAATTTTAAAAAAAGTTTTGCAATCTATACGGTAGTAATGAAAGGGCTTGTTGTGAGGATTTCAAATATTTATTTTTTATAATTTTAAAATAACTACTTAAATGTTTTTTAAGAAAATAGATTCAAATGCATAAATATTATCTTATCTTATCTTATCTTAAATTGTCCATTCCCCCCCTCCTTATCTCCGAAACTACTGAGCCAAACATTTTGAAAAAAATACAGAGAATGGTTCTTTAATCATAGATTTCAGGATTTTTAAGAAGTCTATGGTCTTAAAATAACATGGTAAATCTCTTAATCTTGTGCGTACACTTACACATTCTTAATATTTTTTGACACACAATTACATGAACATGATATAGCATAAATGCTCATTTCTTTTAAACGTGACATTTTGGTTGTGCTGGCACAGCCAAATGTATAAACAGTGTAAAAAATTATCAACAACATTAGATAAGGCCAACTAATGGAAAATGTTTGTAAGTAACTCAAGAAAATCTTCATTTATAATCTAATCAAAATCTCAACCACTTATTTTAATAAGTGTCTCTAATAGAACAGGAAACGAATGTTGTATGAATCAGCATTGCAGCACTTTTCCCATCATCAGCGATGCAGATGAATTTATGATGACCAATGAGCTACTCCACCGTTTATTTTTAGTGTTACTTGTATGTACTTACGAAGAAGTCTAAGTTGTGTGCCATGTTATGGAAAAGCCCTCCCACCATAGCTGCTAAATGGATCACATGTGTGGGCCGATGTTGCTCAAATAAAGCATCCGTTTGGGCCTTATCTCTGAAAATAGTTTCAATTATAATTAAGTATAAAGTTCAACTTGTTATCATACTTTATGAAGGTTTTGTATATTGTACTAACTTTATTGTCAATTAGGAGCCCTATGACAAAATTGCGTTTTAACATTTCAAGCAGCTGACGCATCACATTAAGTAGCAATTTGGCCGTTGTTATTACGTTTATTTTGAGGTACTTATATTAATATTTTTTTTTTTTTTTAAGTATGCATTAATCAACAAAGAACATGTATCTAGCAAAGAGAGAGACACACAAATATGTATGTGTCAAGACAATAATGCGTGGAAGAAATACTGGGTTTTTGGGGTAATACTGAGTTTTCCCCATCATTATTTCTTTGTAGGATCAGTATTTAATAGATAAAAAGAACCAATCACTGTGTAATTAGGAAGGCAACAAAAACACAAGATGTAGTACTGAAACTATTAAAATGGAGATGGGCCGGCCACACTGTCAGGGTAGAAGAGAAATGGAACAAAATAGTGACCCTATCATACCCTAGGGAGGGGCAGAGAAAGAAACGGAAACCTTTCACAAGATGGCAGAATGACTTGGTGAGGACAGCGGGAAAGACATGGACTAGAAAGGCAACAAACGGGAGTATTGGAAGGGGTGGTGGAGGAGGCCTTTGTCAAAGGGCACATAGAGACTCAGAACTGAGATTAAACATTTTGTAACACAACTGTAACTCTGAAAAAAGGCTATACTTAAATAAATATAAATAAAAGGCAGTACTATGCTGGTACCGATAGTCGCCCCTAAGGCTACCCACCAACCAGTATTATTTATTTATACTTACAAGCATGAATCTAATGCTTGTAAGTATACAACATGCTATTGGTACCAGCCGGCGATAAGCGTTACTTATGCACCTGAGTACAGAGTTCTTGACCCTCAGAATATGTTGTCTTTAGGTACCTGAGATCTCCATCTTTAGATCCACAGAAAATCCAAGTTTCATCTTTGGAACAATCATTTTTCTGCAACTTTTCTTCATCGATTATCGTTTTTATCGCTTGGCCAACAAGGCCGGAACCTCCAGTCACCAATATCACACATTTATCTTCACTCATCTGAAATATTTTTTTTGAGTTTTAACTACTCAATCATTTTACAATTTTATTCATTATCATCTCGACGGTGATTTAAAAAGTTTTGTACTTACTTTACTAATTTTAAATATATTTTTTCAGGATGTGGCACAGTTTTCAAAATATTTTTTAAATTTGACGTTGATTGAGTTGACGTTGACGTACCTAGTTCGCAGATAATATCTAGTTCACTCTCTCTGGTTCACTTCACACCATGGACTATGCTTCACACCAATCACACCTGTTCACACGCTGGCACTGACAACTACCAGTATTATATAGTGCTCTGTGCTCAGAGTACTATCCTGTAATAACTAAAAGTAACCTCAAAAGTAACTAAAGCAGCTCTGTGACATTAACAACCACCCACAGTGACAACTCAGAAGCAAGTAATACCTAAAGTGGGTGATAGACATGCCAACATAGACCGCGGTTTACTCGCCAACTTACTCGGCTCGCCGTTGGTGACACACGTAAAGTTTTCGCACACTGTATCGCGATGTTTTCGTATTTTCTGAACCAAGCTAAACATACATTACAGAAATGACGATACAAAATGCTGGCTTGTGACCCCGATATATATCTTTCCTCTATGCTTGTGACTCGCGGCGATGACAAACGTATGTACGAAACTACGAACCAAGGCGGGGCTACGAGCCAAATTTCAAACCTGTAGGATCGCCCCGGCGAACTTACTCGGCGGTTTAACTCAACTTAACTATGCAGGTGGCAAAACACAGAACCAAAAATGAATGTACCGAATTTGACAAGCTGTTGCATTTTTCCTTGACAAGCAGCGCCTCCGTGAACTGCAAAGTTAAACTGGTCATGCTGTAGGAGAGACTAGGAATCTACCTCAGAGTAATAATAGTTAATTGACTCAGGCGTGACCTTGCGGAAATCCATCATAAAACACAATAGACGATGTATATCTAGTAACTTAATCCGCTTAACCGTTCTTAAAGAGTTAGAGAACCCTGTAAGAAATCGACACGTGTTTCGCCTCTCAACGAGGCATCCTCAGGACGACGATTGACCTGTTGCGAACTCGGACACGAAGTGTTATCAACGCGAGCCGAACGCAAAGTGAAAACGACGACGACGACGAGTGACTTTGCGTTCGGCTCGCGTTGATAACACTTCGTGTCCGAGTTCGCAACAGGTCAATCGTCGTCCTGAGGATGCCTCGTTGAGAGGCGAAACACGTGTCGATTTCTTACAGGGTTCTCTAACTCTTTAAGAACGGTTAAGCGGATTAAGTTACTAGATATACATCGTCTATTGTGTTTTTTGTCTCAGAGTAATAACTAAAGTACCATCATACCGCATCATATAAAAAGCACCGCACCACAGATTACTTGCATGCTAGCTAAGACAATGACAAGCACAGAATGATATCATCTCATGCGTGCTGACAAGTGTCGGACTTGCTTGGACTTGTGATAATATAATACCTTGGAATTAGTAAGTACTTCATAGTACAACTAGAATAAACTAAAGATTTTTTAAGTGAAACCTCTTTAGACACGTTGAGCACTTTTTGGGTAAACAGCAATCCTCAGAGTAATAACTCTCTCAGCAACAATCATGGAACTCACGTCATCGTCACCGAAGGCTATATGTATCGAACGAAATACATCAACGCGAGAATCAAAAATTTACTTAGTTTTCACTTCTATCGGCAGTCTCCAAAGACTGCCCGAGGTGTTTTTTCTAGGTTTGTTCCCTGTTGACTTTAGGCTGATGATTGCAATAGGCTCGCCCCCAGGTTAAAACAATGTGGGTACTATAACTACACCCCTGCCTTACCCTTCTGGAAAAACTGGCGTGATGATAATGTTATGTATGTTGTTTCTAAACAACATATATAACATATCGTTTTGTTGTCGAAATAGTTGCATTTCATGAAATAGAACATCGACCGCTGCACGCTGGTTACATCATGATGTGGTCTGACCCATTGAATAGGTACTCAACGTTTGACTACATATATGAACAGTTAAACCCGCGACTACTTCATGATATGGCCAAACATTAGTGACCATATCGTTAAATAGCTAGATTATCCACCGGTAGAGGCGATGATGTCGCTTTGTTTTTGTTGTGCATCATGGCGCGGGCGGCGCGGCGCACAGTGCAGCCGCCCCATACTTGGAAGCGGTCAAAATTATTTCTAACAAATTAATGATGTAGAATGACTAAAAATGCCTTAATTGATTAAATTATCATTATTTTAGTTCATGCGTATTCGTTTTTTTTTTTAATAATTTTAAAAATGTTACGAGAAGTGTTCGTTATAAATAGAATTGTAAGTAGAAATTATAAAATAGATTATAAAAAACTGTTGGTACAAGGTTATTATTAGTTTGGTACACTTATTTTCTAACAGTATTGTAATAGATATTGGCACCTAACTAGTCCCTACTAAAATTAAAAAAGAAATAAGTACTATTTTTTCATATTTATTTTATAATTTAGAAAGATAACATTCTTAAATCGGATTTTTCGCAACTTGGCAAGCTTATATCTTCTAAATCTTGCATTTTCCGAACTTTTCTGATAGAACTGCTTTTAATATTGTGATATAAAGATGAAACTTTCATTCTCATAGAATTTTGTTGGTCAATTAGATTCAGTAATAATTAACTATTGTAAATGTTCTATCTTGAATCCCAAGTGTTTGCTGGATCTTGAAATATTAAGTCTACCAGTTCACGACGAGTAAAATTTAGTACGCGACATGTACGCGATTACGCGACCTACAATAAGAAAAAAAATTATAACGTCAAGATTAGCAAACTTATGCAAGTTTTTTTTTCATATCATAATAAAGAAGGTTTGAGGTATATTGGAACGAAGTTCCCTTTCGCTTGTTGCGAAAGGGGGCTAGACGGAAAAAATTGGGACCAAAAGTTGTAACGACACTTTTTATTTTTTATTATAACGCCATCTGTGAGCGACCACAGGTACTAATTAGTAGCATGCCTTTGTGACGTTCATTCCATAACTTCGTTCCATCCGGGTGTCCTTTGACACCTCTCAGCTTTTTTTCCTGTACGTCTCGTTGCAGACAGTAGCGAACTGCTATAACTTTTCCTCTCGTAAAACAATTTTTTTTTTGTAAAATTTCAGCTTGTTAAATTCGCCGCTATTATCATATTAAGTAAATGCTTAATTTAAAAATCTATAGTATAATAAGAAAATAGATACCTTGAGCTACAGAATCTATGTTTCAGAACCACAATAACTTTTGTCGCTATGAAAATATAAAGTAACAGAGAACTGCAAATTTTACTCTACGTATTCTAGTCAACCGATTGTAGAATGTTTGTTAAATCTTACATGTTGTCATAAACCTACCTTCATATTTGCGAATTTTGATGAAGCAACTATTCAATTAAATTAACCATAACTCTTTTTGAGCTTCCTCGAACTTTGAAAAATTGACTTTTGGGGGCCCCATAGTGCGGGGCGTCCTGTGGCGGCATACAACAAATCAAACAATGTAGGGTGACCACGCAAAGAAAGTCGATGGACTTTTATTGGATTTCCAAATATGATATAAGGAAAGCGATCAACTAGGAAGTAGCGCGCGCCGGCCGATGCCACGGCACCGCTCATTTCACGCGCAACAGAGCATTTAAAATTGGTAAAAAAAATAAAAAAAAATAATGCACACCACTTGTGACACCCCGACGAAATGGGTTAGGTTAGGTTAGAAATGTGACTAACCACGCGCTTGCCGAGCGAGCGTAGCCAGCGGTGCCGCGGCAGCGGCCAGCGAGCTCTACTTCCAAGTTGGTCGCAGTTATTTGGCAATTTTTACTACACCTTAAACCATGGCTACCCTATGATATGGCCAAACGTTGACTGACATATCATTAAACGTTGACGTTTAGACGATATGGTCAATTTTAATTTAACTGGCCATTTCTTGAAATACAACTATTTCATGAAATGGTCGAACATTTCATGAAGATCTGGCCACGACAAATATATTACTAGCCCATCCGCGTGGAAGTTGGGAATAATTATTCCCCGGAAACGAAAGTTCGTCATGGTTTTGGATTTCGATGAAATTTGGCACACAGGTAGTGTGCCAAATTTCATCGAAATCCGTTCAGCTGATAAGGTGCGAAAAAGGATCACACGCCAGTAGCATGTGTATTACATACTTTACGATAAAGATTTTTTTAGGGGTGTTCTTTTCTTTCTCAAAGGGGTGATAGGCGTGCGAGCAAGTGCACGTACTTATGGCTCGGCGACCTTATTCATCCGTGTGTTATAGTAAGAACGCGTATTTTAAAACCGCTGAGTAAGTTCGTCGGCAATCCAACAGGTTTGAAATTTTGCTCGTAGCCCGCCTTGGTTCGTAGTTTCGTACGTGTCTTTTATCGTCGCGAGTTGCGAACCGCCATTTCGGTTTGACATTTGTGCAATGTTTGTTCAGAAAATGCAATAACATCACGATACAGTGTGAGCAAGCTTCACGTGTGGTGACACTGGTGACACACGTGAAGCTTGCTCAGTTGCTCACACTGTATCGCGATGGCGAGCCGAGTAGGTTCGTGAGCTTAAAAATCGCGGGCTTTAAATCGCATGCTTATCACCCACGTTAGGCACGCTGCAGGCACGGTTGTTGATATTTCTTTGAATTCTTCAATTGTTGTCGACACCAATATCATTTACTTTTTAGGGCATTCAAGGGGATTCCAAATTCAAAAATGTCGATGACTCACAAAAGCAATTTACAGCATAGCAGCACCTATTAAAAACAAAAGTGATCTTGTCTATGCGGAAATACTGGTTAACGATTGGCCCGTCGATTCTCTACGAACATTCGTTCTCGCTCCGAAAACGCCAAATACGCTTTCAAACCAAAATGGAGGATTTGTCGGTCGAGGTGTACGGTGATAATGGTGCTTATTATAAGGTTTGTAAATTGTGAAGTACGTTAAAATTGCACACAACAAGTATTATTTCGATTAGTGTAATGTTTATTCAGTTATTTCCAATGATCCATACCTAGGTAATTCTTATACTTACAAAAATATTTTTCCGGGAAGATCATCACGGCTGGAATGGACGCCATGTCCGCCTGTCAGGGCGTGATTTTTCCATGTGTTGTAATAATTGTGCTGCTTTCTGTAATTTTTGCTGCGATTTAGGTGTTATGAAATTGGAACGACACGCGACGCATTTTAATATTTGCGCATATACACATAAATGACCTAGATATCTTATTTCTAGCGCATCACGAAGTTGGTGTACAGTCGGAATGTTCTAAAAATCTCTTTATTTTTAGGCCATTGTCACCGACGTGCTCGACAACGAGGTTCTCGTAGCCTTTGAAAATGAGTAAGTATGATAGTAATTGATTTAAGTAATTTTGGAATAAAAAAAGTGCGGGTATTTTTATTTACATTAATATTTTGCTTTGTAGCTGGCAGCCGGAGTCGAAATTCCCGTTCTCGCAAGTGTTCTTACCACCGAAAGACACCGGAAAACACACAGAGTTCGTGGAAAACCAAGAGGTGGAGGTATACGCGAGGTCCAATGAGAAGGAAGCATGTGGGTGGTGGACAGCAAACATCAAGGTATTGAATTACATACCTTTATACCACATCATAAGTGCACCCTATTACAACTATTTACCAGAATATTTTTTTGCCACTTACCCTCAATATTGTGATTTATGTATTGGGTATGTCAAGAGGCTTTTCAGAGATACCTATGCATAACTACAAAAATCTACAATATAACTAATTTCAGCAAATGAATGCATCATGACTTTCACTTGATATGCAAGCAATTCAGTAGGTGCATGATAGCCATAAACCATTAAGATTAAATATTTTATTACTGATAATAAATAGTACGAAAATGCATACCTGATGTGAGTTGAAATACCATATAATTATTTATAAATATCCAGTCTGACACTTCATTGTGTGTCAACCTGAACCTGGGCCCACAATATTATGTTAGTCTGGATGTTAAGCATACAGCCATTCAACAATCACTTGTCTGAAAACTGCTGTAATCCAATTGTTTTATCAAAAATGGCCATCTCCAATGTTTATTTGGCATTGTTTTCTAAGATAACCAAATTGATTGTCTGTATTATTGATTTAACATCAAATTCTATGCCATGCTTGTGTGTGGGGGTTGTATCTGGTACTATATTTTGATCCCCTGATGGTGTGGTCAAGTCATATTAGTTTCTCATCAGATTTAATCTGATTATAGCTGTTTTTTATTTATTTAGGTATGTGTTCTGTGTATGCATATCAGCCTAGCTTCTTCTATCTTAAATAAGTAGTGTGTTTTAGTAGGTGTTTTTGATGAGTCATATTTTAAGAACCCTAAGTTAAGATGTCCATTACCACTGTCTGCATCATCACATTGCTGGGCATAGGCTTCCCGCTATGATTTTCAGCTGTTTTGACAAAATAATGTGGTGCATTATTTAGAAAATCTTTTACTTTTTGTCTAATACTATTTATTTTTATGTGTTTTTGCAACAAACACCACCACCACCATTTATTGTTAATACAGCTGCTTGAAGGTGACTGGAGGGATAAATAAATAAATTCAATAACATATTATGGAAATGAACCAAGTATTAATTTATTAATCATCATTTAATTGTGATGACATGCAACTTTTAACACTGTACCCTACTTTGGTGCACTTTCACTCAGGCATAACATGCAAGCTGTGTTTTATAGCAATTATTGAGCTGTGTTATAAAGAAAACTACCAGAATTTATGGAGGGACTTGTTATGATATTTATTTAAAAATTAGATAGGCTAGGAGCTGTTTGTTTAACAAGCCTACATGGAGGACATTGCAATTATTTTTTGTCACCTAATTTTCAGCATGCCTGAATCTGTTTCATGTCCATAATCTTCAAAAAATACTGAAGTTATTTCTGTATCTTGTAACTCAATACTTAAAAAACTTCCTTCATTTACAAAAAGTGCATTTTTCCTATCCACTAATTTTCAAATCACAACATTTGTTTTTATAACTAAAAGACAAGAAACATTTAGGGTTCGTTTTATAGCTGAAATAAAGACAATACATGAACTATATTGATTCACCTATGTATCTACATCAGAAGTGCCTGTCCAATTCTGAATGCATTGAAAGATTGCACTTATACATTCATGATTATTAGATAACATTATAATGGCTAATCATCATGTCAGTCAAACACCAATACCTCTTCATCCTAGTAATATCTTACTGGCTTCTTGAAACCCAATAAAAAAAAAACTAAAAGTAGATCCACATGTGGAGTGTTTTTATTTAATTAAAGAATTCTAAATAATGTCGTATTATGGCGCATTGCGCATTTCTTACGGAAAGAAAATGAGATCAAAAGTGCATTATGCTTCAATGCCGTCAATACATTTCCGGTACATTTTCATGATGACTTCCGGGTATTAACGCCTTTTTCTTATGCTTCTGCAGTTTTTTTAGACGCACATAAAGAATACTGATTTCATAGAATATTTTAACTTTTATTGATCAAAGTCAAATCTATTTTAATTTCGGTAAAAAATTATATATTTCGGTACTCCTGAAGTCAAGAATTTACAAAATATAATAAATAAGAATTTAATAGTGTTTTCAAGCCTTTTAGCAGTCACCTGCTAATCATACTTTGTGATTTCGTGTCGACACAAGTTGCGATTTTGTGGTGCCAGCAACTATCAGGAGTGGAACAAAAATGAGTCTAAAGCCAATCGCTGACAGGCGCGACGCGACTCTAGTAGAACAATATACATGGAAATCGATCTACCAGAATCGCGTCGCGCCCGTCTGAGGGAGCCTTAACACAAGACGCGAATATTCTTCTTCACTCAGTCTCCTCCTGCTGCCTATAAATTATTTAACATATTATTTATTAATGTAAAATTTATTTGAATGCCCTAAATAGGCAAAATACGGACTGCACACAAACCATCAACTTTTACTACTAGCTATAACACCCAATAATTTATGCAATTTTTTTTCTTTTGTTTTCACATTATTTTTGGATTATATACTTCTACATCATAATTATTGTTATATTCAAACATTCCACTGCCTCTGTGTTCTAGTGGTTAGTCCACCTGTCTTAGACCCAGAGGTTCCGGGTTCGATTTCCAGTGGGGCAACATTTTCTGCTCGGTTTGGTTGCTGGTAGGGCTTGTTCTAAGTTCTCCTGGTTAGCTACCACCTACTTATCTCAGTCTGTCGCCATAACAACAATGCTAACAGCATTGTTGTGTTTCTGTAACAGGTAAAAGCTGTAACAGGTAAGATAGCCAGTGCCTCTGTGGTTGAGGATTCCGTGTGAAGCTGTCTTCCACCTTTGGATTGATCATCACCTACCATCAGGTGAGGTGCGGGTCAAGAGCTTCCCTGTAGTGGTATATAAAACTAATGGTATTATTTTTAAAGCAAGCTGTTGCTGAGCAACCCCTAAATCAAGTTACAGGTCACATCTCTATGTAAACCTTAACAGACTCTTCTTCTTCGTATCACTCTTGTCAGAGCAGTTGTGGTCTTTATATAGGGGTGCTTGGTCTTGTCCAGGGGCTGATGTGTTTCGCCTCACGATTTCTCGCCATCTACTTCAATTTTTGGTAACAAAACTAGGCGTTAAAAAAATATAGGTACACACACACACCTAAACTACTTGGAAAAACTAAAAAAAAACTACTAAATAGAGCAAATTTTACGGAAGTATATAATCGCTTACAGAGAGAGCATAAAGGGCTGGCATCGATTATTTTCAAGTCAATAAATTCGTATGAACACCAAGCTATCAAAATTTAATTGTAATGAGTGAATCACAGCAATCTATTACTTGAACATTGATTTTATTTCCAGATGATGAGGGGCGACTTTCTGGTGATAGAATACCTGGAGTGGGACAACTGCTACACGGAAATTGTGCCAAAAGACCGCCTCCGGGTGAAGACGCCCAAGACACCCATTGACAAGACCACCTTCCACAAGTTCGAAATCCCCGTACCTGATGATCTCAAGGACTAGTAAGTGTTATTAACGACCTAAGATATCAATGACACCACAGTGTAGGAATTCTGTCGCCAAAAAAATTATGACCATATGATAGAAGTGAAAACTTACGACTGGAGCAGAGTATACGAGATTCAACGTCACCGACCCTAGTGTGACTATTCAGTTTCGTTCAGAAAGAGCGCAAATTGCACCTAAAGAAGATTTTACTTAAAAAAAAAAATACATGAAGTCAAGACATCACTCAAAACGTCTACTTCAGTGGCCAATTCTTGCTTTATGGTCAAATAAAAAAACTTCATTAAAAAGAGATGCAATATTAGAATGATGGGTGACTTAGGAGGCTGCAATACTTCCTGAAGCTTGGTTATCGATCTGAGTCTGCTCCATATTTGATCACATAATAAACTGTTTAAATCTATACTAAGAAGTCAGTTTACGAGTCAACCGCAATTTTATAAAAAAAAAGTCTATTAAATTTTACATGAATTTTTATACATATATAAAAACGCACTTACGACCGTGTTTGTGCGTAGGATGCGACATGGAAGTTGTGGTGTCTTTTATGACTCGAAGTGTTTTACAACATAAAACACAATTCGTGTTTAAAGATGTTGCTTGATTTATCTAAAGTTGTTGTGGTAAGTTTTTTATTATAGCGTAATGTCGTGTTTCAGTTGAAGTCCAGTGCTTTTATAAAAAAAGAGATTATTGAACATGTTATATTTGCGATCTGTTCTATTAATTACTAGCAAGAAGCGTAACAAAGAAAAATATCTAATTACGATTTCAGGGAGATTATAAAAGATATAAATATTTTGCGACCTACTACCTGTTCATAACTTCATATTCATTTAATACCAAACTCTTCAATTAGGTTAGGTGTTATAAACGGCGACTAAACAGGTCTTTCATGTAGCTAAGAAACAGCATCCCATCTAAAAATAACACTACAGCTACCTCTTCACTACAAGGCAAGCAAGTGTGCCTGCATGCAATGAAGGGCTGGCAACCTTCTCGCACTCCAATGTTCAACTTGCACCGCGTACAAGCACCTAAATACAGGTGCTTATAATTATGTATTAACATATTAAACAAAAAAGATGGCAGGATGACTTGGTGAGGACGGCGGGAAAGACATGGACTAGACAGGCAAGGAACAGGGAGAATTGGAAGGGGATGGAGGAGGCCTTTGCCAAAGGGCACACAGAGATTTAGAAACTAATTAAGACAAAATGTTGTTAAAATACACTGTAACTCTGAATAAAGGCTATAAATAAATAAATAAATAAATATGTATTAACATTAAGTGATGTTCCACAGTGCGAAGGTGGAGAACGCTCACAAGGAGTTCCAGAAGGCGATAGGCGCGGCGCTGGTGTGGTACGTGGCCGACCGCGGCGTGCTGGCCGTGGTGTCGCGCTGCGAGACCTCGCAGAAGCGCGCCCAGATGCTGCAGGAGATGCACTTTAGGTAATAATCACACTCTACCTAGCAAAACATTTTTATTAACCAAAGTTTAGGAGGTATGAGGAACAGGGTGTAAAGTTCACTCATCCTCATTTGAAAAGGGAGGATCCTCCGACCAGACTGGTGTTATGTCTGGCAGGCAACTGCCCGTAAGTTGATTTCGGATAGTCTTATCCATGTCGTTCTCGCGGTAAACTAACTGCGCGATGCAGGAATTGAGTGACGTCATATCTTTGCTGCGTAGTTCGTATGTGGCGGTGTAACCGCTACACAAGAAACGATAAACGGACTGTGTGAAAGATGATATGGCTAGAAAGGGGGTGACTACCGAGATGACGACTAATAGAGAATTAAGGAAGAAAAGGACCTGTTGTGCCGACCGACGAAATTGGGATAAGGGCAAGAGAATGATGAAACAATAGTTTAAAGTTTTCTTTACCAACACTACTGTATAGATTCACTGTGGTCTGATAATAAAGGTTTATTACAAACAAAAAATCAATCTGCCTAGCCTTTTCCTAATTATGTTGGGGTCAGCTTCCAGTCTAACCAGATGCAGCTGAATACCAGTATTTTACATGGAGCGACTGCCTATCTGACCTCCACAACCCAGTTACTGGGTAACACGATACCCCTTGGTAAGACTGGTTGTCAGACTTTCGGGGTTTCTAACGACCCATAACGACTGTCAAAGATACACTAATGATAGCCGGGACCAACAGCTTAACGTGCATACCGAGGCACGGAGGAGTCTCGGTATGTAAAGATGGTCACCCATCCACGGACCAACCCTGGAAAACGTAGCTTAACCTGATAGATCGACCCGTGCGGCTGTTATTATTTAGCCACGAGCTTCTCAAAGGTTTATTACAAACGTACATACATAAATCGCGCCTTTTCCTATGAAGGGTATGTAAAAATTAAATGATACTTTTTTTTTTTTTTTGTAATAATAACTTTATTTCACAAAAATACAGATTTAACATTTTATATAAACACAATTTAAATGAGTTTTGGTAGTAACATACTGCAATACAATCTAAGAACTGACATCTGTACACTAAATGGAAAACCCTGCCTCTCAAACTAGGAAACCTGTATCTTGAGAGACAGTGATTCAAAATGGGGGTGCGAGTATATTATCCAGACTGTTAAGCTGCTAATGAGTATTTTCTTTTCAAAAACCCAATACCACTGCCACTTGGGGATCGAGCCCGAGTCGTGCTTGTGACCACTAGACACATTACAATATTTACGTAACAAATATAACATCACGCTCATTTCTCCCGAAGGCTGGCAGACCGTAGAGGTGGTACTTAACAATATTTATTTGTATGTATCTTCTCTCGTAGACCTCAGAAAGCGCGCATTAAAAGGGAAATAGTTAATACCTCAAGTTGCTTAGTATGATCCTCTGTTATATTGGAAATACTGCAGCATTTATTTGGAAATAAATATAATGGTAAAGTTGAGGATAAAATGTTTGACGAAAACACGATTCCATAAAAATGTCCAAGAGAAAAAAATTACCAAGTTACCTCCAAATCGAACAATAAACCGCTAGTATTTAAAAAATACTTCAAATTAGATCATGAAACTTTGGATAATAACTGAAATAAATATAAAGCAGATACTATGTTTTTTTTTATTACCACTATTCTTACCCCGGCGTCTTGGACCCTTCTCCCCGCCGCTGTCTCGCTTTCACTCAGCCCGCAAGCAGGAGTGTGCGAGCGAAATAAAGAGTGACTTTGAGCTTAAAGGCCTGGGAGCCAGCCAGCCTTCACCAGTAAAGGGCCAATCGGAGCGCCGAACGCGGTCGATGCGTAAAGTCGAGATGGTTAAAAGAAACACACTAGGGCTTCATGAGCGAGAGTGATCGTGAGTTTTCTCACCCATTGCACGGTTGATGTGAACTTTACTGCATTTGCAGAGTCAGTCCATACCACTGTTTTATGTAAACATCTACACAAATATTATAATCACATCCACAAACACATTAATATGTATATAACACATTACACAGATTAAAATATTTATTTTATTTGGGCTCTTTGAAGAACTTTTGGTAAATTAATTCTTCTCACAGCACTTAACTAGGATCTCATTTGTAGAGTATCATTTGAGGTCCTATTTGTTTGGGCAGTCGACTCACTTGCTCTACAAAGTTGTGCTAACAGTAACAGATAAGCCACAGGGCCGACGGTACTAAGGTACTTGCCGTATTGGTAGTATTAGGCTTATTACATTCTAATTAGATGACTCGGATACTTTTTTTTTTTTGCTAAAATCGTCGACGCAACTGGCTAGTAAAAGTCGTACAGTTAATCCTCGCTCATTGCGCCATTTCCCTTGTGATGTATATGCAAAATATGTTTGACCAAGTAATTTTGTTTTCAGAAATCTAACTCAAAAGCTGTTATTGATGAAAAAGACTGAAGAGGCAGCCAGACAGTTGGAATCCACCAAAATACACAATCAGGGCGGGTGAGTACACATATTAATACTTACCATTATCTATACAGGGTGGCAGGGACATTGACGCGAAGCCGGTTACCATGGATTCAATACATGGTTCTGAACCCTCCTGCGTTGAAATTTTTCGTCGGTTATTAAAAAAAATTCAACGCAGGGGGGTTCAGAATCATGTACTGAATCCATGGTAACAGGCTTCGCGTCGATGTCCCGGACACCCCGTATAAATGGCATACCGTTCTTTGGTAAGTATCTGTTGGGTCAGCTAGTTGCCAATAGCTTGCAGTGCAGTTTCCTGAAGCGGGAACGTCTGCTATTCTGATGTTGCCGTGTAGTCCCCTCAGACGTCAGAGAATAAAAACGTCAGCATCACAGAGTAGATCTTGTGCTTTGTTACACACAATGTATGAGACGAGAACGAGAGACTGATGTACGCGACCGACAGTGTCAGAGGTATAAAGGACTTAATGGAGTTCTTTAGAAGAGGCATGTGTCAAGTAGTCAACAACGCATTCATTTTAGAATGAACGCGTTATATCTCAGTAGCGGGCGCGAATAGTGGACCACAATTTTCATAGTAATTTATTTGGCCGCTAAACACGACAGTTAAGGATTTTCATACTAACATTGCCGGCCGCCTACTCACAGGTATTTGACCAATACAGCATTTTCGATTTATTTCGAAGAAGGTTGTCAAAATAATGCTCGAATTTCCTAACACGTTTGAGAAAATAACGATTATAACTTCCGTTATTTCGATATAAACTTATAATAAGCAATTTGACGATAAATACGAAGCAATCTATTTACCATTTACCTACACTAAAAATACAGTAATTTCAACAATATAACACACCTTGCTGCGCCCCGCGGTTTCACCCGCAGAAGTCCCGATCCCGTGGGAATATTGGGATAAAAGGTAGCCAATGTCCTTCTTCAGGTCATGGTCTAATCATGTGCCAAATTTCACCCAAATCCGCTAAGCCGTTTGAGCGTGAAAACGTAACAAAGAAACAAACTCACTTTCACATTTATAATATTATATAGATAGAATAACCATCGTTATTTGGGCGTTATTTGTTTTGTTACCATTATGCATAGAAACCAGGCACTAGATTTTTACAAATTCCCTGGACCACCCACTCTAAGTTTCCCTATGACGTGAGGTATATATTATGTCTATATAGGGTGGAGTGAGATCAGCCAGCAAAGACAGGTACCGTTGTAGCTACAGGGAAAATGGTCTTGGAAATGAGACCCCCCAACTTACTTTGTTACTATGGTTAATGACTGACTGGCTGAGAAGATATAAACTTATAAGAAGAATTCGAACGAAAAACGCGTTTTATTTATTTACTTTGAGAACATTTAGATAGTTTGTTGCACATGATTTTTGTTATTCTGAGAAAAATGTCCTTCAATAGTTAAGACCGTTTAGACTGTTATGGGAAAGTTTATTACGTTTTCTGCCTTTTGTAGTGGCCAGACTATCCATAGTAAAAAAGTAAGTTGGGATCCTCATTTCCTACAAAATGTATGGGAAACAGGATCGATTGGCGTCAAAAAAGTTTTTTTGTGAAAATGTCTGATTTTCTTGCAGAGTGTATGTTTTTTTTTTTCAAAATTTACGTCTTCGGCGGATTCATAAATCCCAAACAATGAGATACGTCTTGAAAATCTTGTAGATCAGCAGAACTTCAACATATCTATTAGTTACAATCAAAAGCCACCTCAATTCACCTCATGAGAATTAAATATGTATTATGCCACGTTACGAGTATCACAAAGGTGGAGGAGGTTCAATAGTTCAACCAGGTGCGGCTTACCTAGTTCAACAACCTTTCATTGACTGTCTGCATTCTGACCTCTGTTGGTCTGCGAGGTTAGAGAAATTGAAACGTTTTACTAGAAAGTGGAAAAAATGAATAATTGTAAAACATAATTGTGTTTCCATTAATGTTAATGTATGTCGCAACGGATTGATTTTGTTTTGATTCAATACGCACAAAAGCAAGTTTCTGTAAGTATAGGCCATACAAAGAGTTGGTTCCGATTGTAGATACCAACTCGCGCACCTTATCAGAGGCGAACGTTCCACTACTGCGCCATTTATTTTGTCGCACAAAAACCACCAAAATTCTTAACTTTTCGCGTTGCATGGGATGGAGCGCACTAAACCGATAACAAACGATTGCGCATAATATTACTCGATAATACAATCGTAAGTAAAAGTAATTACGAACAGAACTGATTAGCTTGCAAACGACGTCATGAGCGAAAATGTGGTTTATTGTCACAGTTGCTTTCGCTATTCATAGAGTGATGTGTTGTGCGACTGTGTGACGCTACGCTTTCTCTGTGCGATGTGCGGATGAGATTGTATCACATCATATTGCAAGCCAATGAAATATCGGGGTTTCCCCGTATTTATAACTTCAGATAACGGTGTCATTGTGTCGCCACTTATCAGTTACGGAAACTTGAAACAATCATCAGATGTGTTTGGTCGAACTCCCATAAATGCCATACATACATATTATGTTAACACAAAATTAGTTAGTGGAACAAGTTACAAATTTTTTTTTGAGCTATTTTCGGCAACACGATTTCCGCATGCCGCAGCGACACGTGATTATGTGGCACGCATGCAACATATTAAAGCTACACGGACGCATTCTTGCGTGGAGCGTACCCTACTTCGTGTGATTGCAATCGCTGTGGGTACTTCTATAATGATCAATCAATGTGTAAGAAAATCGTTGTCAGTCGCATGTCAGGCCGCGCGTTACCAGTTAATCTAGGGGAATGATTAATAGCAGGGATGTTGACTAAAAAAATTCTTGTTGTCCGTCAGGTAGATTAATAAAAAATATTGGACACGGTATTTTTTCTTTTTTTACGTAATCAAAAGATTCACGACATTGAGTTAAATTGTAGCATGACGTGACTCCCCTGTAGATTTTATACTGACTTGTGACGTAGCGAGCCCCCACTCCCCAACTTTAATGCGTTTTATCTAAAACATTTTTTTATTAATATGATAAAGATTAAAATTACGTGTTTAATATTTTTATATCGGACTAAATAGTTGTTTTTTCTTTCCCAGTCGACATCTCTATTATTATACTGCGTCGACAACGACTCTTTATCGATACAAAAGAATAAATCTGGAATTAGGTATCTTCACGCTTCTGTCGGACAAGGAATAGTGATACGTATGCAGTAAGACAAACATAATTTATTGAGATCGGGACAAGGGTTAGCTCGAAGTCAGGTTTATTAATGAGTACCTCATATCATCAACCAAACTGAACTATAAACACTCCTAATCGTAAATTATTGTAACATTAGTAGGCAGAAATTATTATTCTTTAGGTAAAGTAACATTTCGCAAGCAATGTCCCATGTAATAGGGGGCTAGAGGGGCAATGGAAAAATAATAAAAAGTATGGAGGAATCGCAACATAACTAAGGCCACTAAGATCGGGATCGGGACTTTATAATAAAAGATTTTGTGGACTGTATAACATAGGTGTAATGCTATAATTTACATAAGAAACTTATTGAATAATAGGTACAAAGTAATGCCCGTAGTGGAGCGCGTCTGTGAGCTGAGTGGTGGCGGGCGCGCAGCGGGTTCGGTCCCCGACACCCCGCGCCTTCCCCGCAGTGAGCCACACGCATATGTGATGCGCCGACACTTGGGTTCCCCATATTTCTGTACGCAGCTGAGACGTGGACATTACGAGAACTGGAAAAGAAAAAAAATAGATGCTCTAGAAATGTGTGGAGAAGAATGCTTGGAGTATCATGGACAGAATTCCGCACAAACGTCTCCATACTCCAAGAACTCTGCATCAAATAGCGTCTATCAGCAATAGTACAGTCTCGAATACTGAAGTTTTTTGGTCATGTCTTCAGGCGGAATAACGACTCCATAGAGCGTCTAGTGGTGCAGGGCAGAGTGGAAGGTAATAGGCCACGGGTGAGGTCACCAATGAGGTGGACCGATCAAATAAAATCCGCGGTTGGAGGCCCTGTCAATGAATGCGCCAGACTGTCATGTGACAGAACCAGATGGAGGGAAATTGTGAGGCGGGCAACGACTACACCTGCGATTGGATACAGTTCATTGTGCCCACGACCGCTCTGACAAGAGCGAAACGAAGAAGAAGAATAGGGGGCAACGGGGGCTAATGCCATTAACCACCCCCTTCTCTAATTCATAGACTGCTGCTGAGAATTATATAACAGAAAACCTACGACGAAAACTATGACTTTTTGCAACATATTTTATTGTGCGCACATCTATACATCCTACAAATATTATAAACGCGAAAGTTTGTGAGGATGGATAGATGTTCGTTACTCTTTCACGCAGAAACTACACGGATTTGAATGAAATTTGGCACGGATAGTTTATAACCTGTATTAACCCAAACGATACTTGTATCCCGATATTCCCACGGTATCGAGACTTTGTGGGTGAATCCGCGGGGCGCTACTATAGTAATTATTATTAATTAAAGTGTCTGTGTTGTGCGTTGTTCGTATAATCTACGCAACGGATTTTGATGCGGTTTTTATCTTGCGAAGCAGGGGCGGGTCAATAATTAAATGGGACCGACCCAGAGATCGAACCTAGGACCACGCGCTTGCGACCGACAAGGCAGTCGTTAGAAATCAAACAATTTGTCAACAAATCGAAAATGTATTTAAACAATGAGATCTAGTAGTGCACTTTGTATTAAACGATATTATATTGGTTGGTGTATGCCAGTTTATAATAATAGACTTTGAAGACAAGCGATACAATTTAAGGGGGTGTTCTGCCCATCAAATATAAACAAAAGGGTCCAATCGGGTATTTAAAATAATTTTTACATACCCATATATTTTATAACTAGATATCATGTAGGTCTTATGATAAATAATATGTAAGGAGGAGCTCGTGGCTAAGTAATAACAGCGGCACAGGTTCATCCATCAGGTTAAGCTACGCTTGCTGGGGTTGGTCCGTAGATAGGTAACCATCAATACATATCGAGACTCCTCCGTGCCTCGGAAAGCACGTTAAGCCGTTGGTCCCGGCTGTCATTCGTGGATCATTGGCAGTCGTTACGGGTCGTCAGAAGCCCGAAAGTTTGACAACCAGTCTAGTCAAGAGATATCGTATTACCCAGTTACTGGGTTGTGAAGGTCAGATAGGCAGTCGCTTCATGTAAAAATACTGGTATTCAGCTGCATCCGGTTAGACTGGAAGCCTACCCCAACATAGTTGGGAAAAGGCTAGGTAGATGGATGATAAATGATATGTAGACTTAACTGTCGCATTTGGGCAACCTGTAAAGTGGATTAAAGTTTTAAAGTGGTTAAATAAATAAATAAATAAACATATTTTTTTTTGTTCCAGCTACACAGACGAGTTCTCAGTGCGTGAAGATCTGATGGGGCTAGCGATCGGCACGCACGGAGCCAACATACAGCAAGCGCGCAAGGTCGCGGGAGTCACCAACATTGAGCTCGAGGAGGTTTCCTGCACTTTTAAGATCTGTGGAGAGGTGAGCGACTCTACATAGTAAGCCACATTTACACGATGCAAGGTTGTTGCCTGTGCCAAAGGGTAATATTAAAGGTACAAATTATTTAGATGGTGCAACTTTTACTGTTGCTTAAAGTTATGGTATGGCACAGGCAAATAAATCGCACGGTGTTAATCATTCTTTTGTCAACCAAGTCAATAATATTGCTAGTGACGTCTTACTCAGACATTTTAATGGTATTGAGACTATGTATCCATTAGTACCCCATTTAATGATAATAGTAATGTTTACTTAATGAGCTTATCTGTAAATGTAAATACGTTACTAGTTGCCATCATCTGGATGCAAATTTTTGTGGTATGATGCGTACGGCGCGACGGTCACCATACAACGTACGAGAAGTGTGAATATTGTATTCTTTCTAACAGTAAGTGATTGTCATAACGCGTTAAAATATTACAGCACAGCATAATGATTAATTAGGCCCTTGATGATTTAAATTGAATTGAACACTAGAGGTGTGTGTTTTACATTAGAGGTGGGCGCTGACCAAAAAAATGTCGGCGGCGGAGTTCCTGGAGGAATTGGTCGGCGCGGCGGCGCCTCGCCGCACCCGCGCTACGGCGAGGCGCCGTAAAAAATATTAAATATTATATAAAAAAAAAACAATTTTTGGATTTAGTGTAAAATTTTAAAGCTATCAAAGGTAGAAATTAAAATTAAAATCAGGTAAATACAGAATTAAATAATTTTTTACAATATTTATGGATGAAAATTATTTTGTTGACGCGTGTAGGGCTCAACCGCGATCTTTTAGCTTTCAAAACTAAATAAGAATCAATTTCTTTAAATCCTGTAAATCTGGGATCTATATGTGATGCCACTGCCATTTTTGATCAAATTCTATTTTTAAAACGTTATCTTTTTAACTCTTTCTTAGTCTGAGAGCGCCTCAGTCGGCGCTAAATTTCAAATACTAGGCGGCGGCGCGCGGCATGCGGCGCGGCGCCTCGTCTAGTGTACATATAGAAGGACCTCGACAAAGTTCGTCGGAAACGAAAAACAAAATGACAGATTGTAGAAAGATTTCTACGGTGCGATGTCAAAAACGTAGAAACGAAATCGTTAAATAAATGCAAAAAAATAATCTCTGTAACATACTGTATGTATACAGGTTGGATTTTTGTGATACGTTAGTAAGGGCTAGCTACCTTAACCGTTGTAGCTACAAGAAAACGATCTAAGGAGACTGTCCTCAAATTTTTGAGACATATTGAGCTGATTTCACAAATTTTGAAAAAAAAATTACAGTCAGCAATAAAATGGCCAGTTTTCACAAAAACCTTCTTATAACGATCAAATAACTTTATGAGACCAACTGAGGTTTTAGTACTAAAAAAGTAAGAAATCGCAAAAAGTTTTCCCTTACATTTCTTAGGAAATAAGTTCCAACTTACTTTTTACGGTGACTAATTTTTGTAGTCTCAAAAAGGTAAGGACAGTCTCTTAAGACCGTTTTCCTTATTGCCTCATTTTAAAAAATCCAGCCTGTTTGTGTTAGTAGTGATTAAGTTGCACAACAATGAAAAGTGTTGTTTGTATTGTCCACCAGTCCGTGGACGCGGTCCGCGCCGCGCGCTCGCTGCTGGAGTACGCGGAGGAGTCCATCAAGGTGCCGCGCGCGCTCGTGGGCAAGGTCATCGGCAAGAACGGCAAGGTCATCCAGGAGATCGTCGACAAGAGCGGCGTTGTGCGCGTGAGTTGACACTTATTGCACACGCTCTAACTTGCTGGCCAGCTAAAGTACTGGACCTGACTGACCGGCAACTTAGAGCACAGGGGCTTATACGAAAGCGTTCAAGTCATTATAGTTCCAATGCGAAAGAGAAGGAGCTATACTGAATGAATAGCGCCACCCCTTTCTTGCATTGGAATTCATGGATCATGACTTTTACATTTTTCTGTACGGCCCCTGATCATTGATTCTGTACTTTATATTAATAATTTTAAGCGTAAGGCTTCCTGTACATGTCGCCGTAGCCGCACCGGAGTTGCTCCGGCGCCGCCTAGTCGGAGATATTCCAAAATGTTGTCACGTGGCGCTGGCGGTGCGGCTCCGGCGTCACGTACGGGAAGCCTAAGTCCCAATGTAATCAAGCAAAGTTTGGTCTCTGTGAGCTGTGTTCACTACATCTTTGTTCTTGTGATATAGCCATGGATATAATAGGACTACGGGACGCATGTTTGTAAATACTCGGCGATTTATCCATTTGGGATTTTATGAGTACGTCTGGGTGTAGTAATGTTCGTGAGAAGGGGGTGGTTAGGGGAGAAGGCAAACACGACTGTCCCGCGTCCCGTGGTTAATATTTCCATGGAATCACAATATGGCAAGACCAACAAGACAATTGCCTCAAAAAATTAACTACAGAAGTGTATAACATTATTATACACTTTGATGCTTTAATTTCAAATCCAATTGAAACTTATTAACTTGATTTAGAATTTCTGTTTTTCTGTGTCAACTTCTAGGCCGCTCTGAGCACCAGCAGCAATTGTTATTTAAAAACTTGTTAACTAAATTTGTTTTATTTTGTGTGTGTTATATTTAAATGCTTTTCTAGATTAAAGATTGGTATTTCGAAATATTCCACACATAGTATGCATGCCGTTTAACCCATAAAAATGTGATAACTAACATCTTTTGCAATTTGAGTTTCGCGTGCTGTGTGCGCTGTCAATCGTAATACGCATTTCTTAATCCTGCTGTGCCACAAACATAGCTTTACTTGGTGCTAAGTTCAGAGCGTGTTTAGAATCCTTGGTTTCTGGAAGCCTAATCATTAAAATCTGCTCTAAAATTTAATGTTAGCTGTTTCGATTTGATCGAACAAAATTTTTATTGATAAGTCATGAAATTTACCATCAGCCAGGTTAACATGGTCAGCGCGACAAAATCTTGTCGTTGCGTCGATTCGCGTCTCGCTCCTACGCGAGATAATGCAAAGGCAAGATCTTATCGCGCGCACTTTTATCCCGACTGAACAAAATGGAACAGGCTTTCAAATACCGGACTTTTAGGGCGAATTTCACCAATGAAACTGATCGCAATCAGCGCATCTAAACTACGTACGTTCAAGAGCTGCCAGGGAGGAAGATGAAACTCATAGCTATTAAACACACGTTTACCCCACATCCTAACTAAAGACGATCTTCGCGACCCCGTGTTCCAGTTCACAGAACAAAAAGTGGCATACGAACGCGACGATCGCATTCGGTTAGAACGCGGCTAGATATGCGGATCGCGTTCAGTTTCATAGGTGAAATTCGGAGTTATCTGTGACGACGTTGTGCGTCGCGTTAGTTAGTAGTTGCCGCAGTAGTTAAGTGTAGTGTACCCAGTTGGTTGCGGCGCAGGTCAAGGTGGAGGGCGACAACGAGCCGCAGCCCTCGGCGCCGCGCGAGGAGGGGCTGGTGCCCTTCGTGTTCGTGGGCACGCGCGAGAACATCGCCAACGCCAAGGTGCTGGTGGAGTACCACGTGGCGCACCTCAAGGTACGAATATCCTATAGCTTTTAGCAGTTTGCAATAGGTTAATGTGAACTTAGAGATTAGTATTATTTTAATGGTAATAATGATTTAAATCCATATTTGGTATGGGGTGAATCAAGTTTTTATCAATATAGAATCTAACATTGACCTGTATATTAAAAAGAACGTAAGAAAAGTTGAATTTCGCGAGCTAACGTAGCGTATTCTCTCTTAAACACTCTTAATTTATTTCTCATTTTCATTATGATTACTTTTTTTTTACCAAAAGTCAAGCAAGGTATACAGACAGTCGGTGCGGACGCGCCTTGTGTTTGAGAAAATACAAGGCGCGTCCCCGCACCGACTCGGTGAAGTAAACGCTCGGACGTGTCAAGTTTGAGGACGCTTGACGCGACCGAGTGTTTGCTTCGCGAGGCTGCTCTGTCGGCATTGTTAAAATACCGTTCCGTATAAAAGACATGTTTTAATTGATGGTGTGCACTTGACACCTGTTTTATGTTTGTTTTGCAGGAGGTCGAGCAGTTGCGCGCGGAGAAGCTGGAGATCGACCAGCAGCTGCGCGTTGTGATGGGAGGCGGCACCATGTCGTACCCGCCGCCGCGCGGCCAGCCTGCCTCGCGAGCGCGCCGCACGCGCCCGCCGCACCACCGGTACCCGACCGGTACGTACCGACACTAACAGATGTATGTCGCACCCGCCGCGCGCGGCCAGCCTGCCTCGCGAGCGCGCCGCACGCGCCCGCCGCACCACCGGTACCCGACCGGTACGTACCGACACTAACAGATGTATGTCGCACCCGCCGCGCGCGGCCAGCCTGCCTCGCGAGCGCGCCGCACGCGCCCGCCGCACCACCGGTACCCGACCGGTACGTACCGACACTAACAGATGTATGTCGCACCCGCCGCGCGCGGCCAGCCTGCCTCGCGAGCGCGCCGCACGCGCCCGCCGCACCACCGGTACCCGACCGGTACGTACCGACACTAACAGATGTATGTCGCACCCGCCGCGCGCGGCCAGCCTGCCTCGCGAGCGCGCCGCACGCGCCCGCCGCACCACCGGTACCCGACCGGTACGTACCGACACTAACAGATGTATGTCGCACCCGCCGCGCGCGGCCAGCCTGCCTCGCGAGCGCGCCGCACGCGCCCGCCGCACCACCGGTACCCGACCGGTACGTACCGACACTAACAGATGTATGTCGCACCCGCCGCGCGCGGCCAGCCTGCCTCGCGAGCGCGCCGCACGCGCCCGCCGCACCACCGGTACCCGACCGGTACGTACCGACACTAACAGATGTATGTCGCACCCGCCGCGCGCGGCCAGCCTGCCTCGCGAGCGCGCCGCACGCGCCCGCCGCACCACCGGTACCCGACCGGTACGTACCGACACTAACAGATGTATGTCGCACCCGCCGCGCGCGGCCAGCCTGCCTCGCGAGCGCGCCGCACGCGCCCGCCGCACCACCGGTACCCGACCGGTACGTACCGACACTAACAGATGTATGTCGCACCCGCCGCGCGCGGCCAGCCTGCCTCGCGAGCGCGCCGCACGCGCCCGCCGCACCACCGGTACCCGACCGGTACGTACCGACACTAACAGATGTATGTCGCACCCGCCGCGCGCGGCCAGCCTGCCTCGCGAGCGCGCCGCACGCGCCCGCCGCACCACCGGTACCCGACCGGTACGTACCGACACTAACAGATGTATGTCGCACCCGCCGCGCGCGGCCAGCCTGCCTCGCGAGCGCGCCGCACGCGCCCGCCGCACCACCGGTACCCGACCGGTACGTACCGACACTAACAGATGTATGTCGCACCCGCCGCGCGCGGCCAGCCTGCCTCGCGAGCGCGCCGCACGCGCCCGCCGCACCACCGGTACCCGACCGGTACGTACCGACACTAACAGATGTATGTCGCACCCGCCGCGCGCGGCCAGCCTGCCTCGCGAGCGCGCCGCACGCGCCCGCCGCACCACCGGTACCCGACCGGTACGTACCGACACTAACAGATGTATGTCGCACCCGCCGCGCGCGGCCAGCCTGCCTCGCGAGCGCGCCGCACGCGCCCGCCGCACCACCGGTACCCGACCGGTACGTACCGACACTAACAGATGTATGTCGCACCCGCCGCGCGCGGCCAGCCTGCCTCGCGAGCGCGCCGCACGCGCCCGCCGCACCACCGGTACCCGACCGGTACGTACCGACACTAACAGATGTATGTCGCACCCGCCGCGCGCGGCCAGCCTGCCTCGCGAGCGCGCCGCACGCGCCCGCCGCACCACCGGTACCCGACCGGTACGTACCGACACTAACAGATGTATGTCGCACCCGCCGCGCGCGGCCAGCCTGCCTCGCGAGCGCGCCGCACGCGCCCGCCGCACCACCGGTACCCGACCGGTACGTACCGACACTAACAGATGTATGTCGCACCCGCCGCGCGCGGCCAGCCTGCCTCGCGAGCGCGCCGCACGCGCCCGCCGCACCACCGGTACCCGACCGGTACGTACCGACACTAACAGATGTATGTCGCACCCGCCGCGCGCGGCCAGCCTGCCTCGCGAGCGCGCCGCACGCGCCCGCCGCACCACCGGTACCCGACCGGTACGTACCGACACTAACAGATGTATGTCGCACCCGCCGCGCGCGGCCAGCCTGCCTCGCGAGCGTCCTAAAATAATGACGGAATCGCTTTGCTAGGAAACCCAAGTTCAAGCACAGATTAAACAGATGAAACACTCCGTAGTTGGGGTATAAAGCTACAACAAGTACATGGCGGGCCCGTTTTGTTGGGCCAATTCAGCGAGTGTAGTCAGAAGATCTAAAGGGCCGCCTCTACAAGCGAGAGAACCGCAACGGATCCGTTCTTCTCCGGTAATCTCCACGAATGAGGATTATTCCACCAGCGTACTGTCGCGACTCATAACGGAACCACTGCGTGTGTGCAGCGACTTGTAACGGAATCGCCGTGCGCGCCGGGGGACGCCGACGTTAAGCCAGCGCCCCCGCGCCCCCCGCGCCCCCCGCCCCCCGCGGGGGGCGCGCCAGGGTACAATGACGCTTCGCGAGCACTCGCCACTCGTAGCATCGCCGCGATTCTCTCGCTCGTGGAGACGACCCCTAAAGGTGTGTCCAAACATTGAGCGGCAATGTTGGAAAAATAAGAAGAGAAGAAGCGGCTACTAAAAGGCCGTGTTTGGACGATTGCCGCGCGCATACGCTTCTGTCCACCTGCCGCACACATACATTTTTAGAAAACATTCGTCACTAATTTTGTCTGAACATATCTGCATATAAAAGTGGACAATGTAACATGTATCAATCCGTTTGATTTGAAATGTATAGGAATCCATCGATCCATCAGGTTAAGCTATGCTTGCTGGGGTTGGTTCAGGGATGGGTCTTCACATACCGAAATTCTAACCCCAACATAGGAAAAAGCTAGGCAGATTGATATTGCTAACGGAAATACACGGCGTGTCTCCAATGTGCCACGCAAACATTCATCGGTTTGGTCCTACCTAATTACAGCACGACAGAAATGTGTCTTGCGAACGCCTGAGGTTGTTGCCGCGCTCTTGCCACTCAATTTTTAGACACACCGAGTCACGCGATAGAAAGAGAAGTAACTTTTAGATGAATATAAATCTGAATTGCATTTCATTGTGCAAGAGTTGAAAAAAATATCACC
This sequence comes from Conistra vaccinii, assembly GCA_948150665.1. Taxonomy (NCBI): domain Eukaryota; kingdom Metazoa; phylum Arthropoda; class Insecta; order Lepidoptera; family Noctuidae; genus Conistra; species Conistra vaccinii. Next base: position 1,460,512 of record OX411328.1, read on the forward strand.
AATCGAACAAATAAATACCTGGTTCGCACATTTGTTTTTTCCATCTTTCTCTAACAGGCGGAGACTTGGACGATTAAGTCTACCGATAGGCGAAGAATTGACGTCTTCGAAATGAGATGATCATTTAGCGTATTGTTTCTCTATCGAATTATTATCGAAATCAAATGTATCAAATAATTGATTAATTTTAATTAAGTAATTAATCTAATTTATGTATTGTAAATATGTAGTTGGTGTGCGTAATAATGAAACAAATAATGTGACGTTCCAGCGGGCGGGCGGCGCATGACGCCGGAGCTGGGCGACGAGCGCAGCGACGCCGGCGCCTACCGCGGCCGGGGGGGCCGCGCGCCGCGCGCCAACAGGTACGGCAGCGACTGTACGCTGCACAAGAGAATAACACCCAAAAATTGTGTTGTCTTTCAATCTGTCGGAACATTAGAATCTTCCACACAGTCCATCTATTGTTTGTTTGGACTTCTGCTTTTTTAGCTATCGGTAGTCGGTTGGTCGGACTGGCAGCTAACCTGCGTGATTCTTGCAGATCCAGCGAGCGCACGGAGCGCGGAGAACGCGGCGAGCGTGGCGGGCGCGGCGGCGAGGAGCGAGCGGAGCGCCGCGTGCCGCTGGAGAACGGCCGCGCGCATGTCGCCGCGCCGCGCCAGCCGCGCGCCAGCGACGCGCGCGCGCCCGTGAGTATACACTTATTATTGTACACGGACCAGAAGAATTTATAAGCCTTGAAGAATTGCCAAACATAAGTGGCACTGAAAGCCTCCCACAAGGTGAACCAATGACCTGGTGATGAAGGCCGCAGGATTCTGGTGGATGCGGAAAGTACAGAGCCGGTCAAACTGGCGGTGCTTAGGGGAGACCTGTGTCCAGCAGTGCTCGTCTTTCGGCTGAAATAATGATGATGATTGCAGAGACTAAATACAGAGTATTTCGTGCGACCCTACGGAATAACCGCATCGCGTTCCACGCGTAACTTGTCTACCATTTTCATCACGCTAAGGTCAAGTCCTTAGCGTGAGCGAAAACGCTTATTTTGTCTAGACCCCCTTGGACACTCGCTAGGTCAAAGTACCGCGACGAGATCCTACTACAATACTCGAAAGAAACCAAAAATGTAAGGGATCAATTTTATTGGGATGATGAATTAAAAGCGACCGCCTTTAATGTTTGTTAAACACCGATTTATTGAAATATATTTATACACAATTTTGTAATATTAGGTACAAATGCCGTGTGTGCAGAATGCACGGCGCGTAATGTACGGTTCCGTACAAGAGAGTAGACCGTCGGCGACCGCGTGTTTGCCACCCAATAACATTACAATAAAGAATGTTTTTACACAAGTATTGGTCAGTGTTACCATATAATCCTATTGCCTTTAAAAATATATCTAAATTCAACAATATAATCTTACAGAGTGGCAGACGACGCGATGATCGACGAAGGCAAACTGATGACGAGAGCAGTGTGCTAGACAGCCAGGATGTGTCCAGTGCGGACAGAGGTACGACATAGACCGCGCTTTGTACTCTAGTGTATTGTTACTGTCTGTACGTGGGCGCTCGACAAACTCGCGCCGAGCGAACAGCCCGCAGCAGTGGGCGGCCGTACAGTCGCGCGCGGTACTGGTAACACTTAGCCACGGAAACCGTCCTTACTGCTACCACATAAAGGCGAGGTCAATGACAAATTATTACCATGGACGTGCGGGGTTGACTGTACTTACAAAACTATAATGGATGTGTGCGTGGATAAGGTTCTTGCAAGCCCATTTGCTGGCTGTTCTCTGGGTTGTGATACATTTTAAGTAGAGGGGTGCCATGCTATTTGTATTCTAAAGATATTCGTCTCATTCGGATACGAAGTCTTAAAAGCACTCCCACGCTTTTGCGTACTGTTGTTTTTAGAAATAAATGAGTTAAAAGATGGATAGTCTTTAAATGTTGAAATAAAAATATTATCGGACTATATGCGTTTGAATTTTAATATTTTTACATGTAGATTCGAGAATATAGATTGATTTGTTAGTGTGACGTCAATAGTAAGCTCGCATAGCTATAGGCTTGACCTTGGTAGTTTTACTTATTGAAGCAAACAACCACAAATTGCAGAGTCATAACTTAAATTCGAATATATATTTTCTACTGCTTTTCATAAGAAATATTGATTTAAAAAAAATTGCAGAACAAGCGAGTATTATTACAAAAACCAACAAACACTGAATTTGGGTTACCATACCATTCAGATTTTTTTTTTTTATTTTAATGGGTATTAATAATAATAATAAATAGTGATAATTTTATTGGGTATTAATATTAATAATATATAAGAACGTTTGATGTCATCCATTGTGTTACTCGATACAATTAATACAGATTCTACAATACTCCCGAAGTTTGTCGACCGCCTATAACGCATACTGTGCTATTTGTTCCTATTTAAAATCAAGTTTGCTAATGCAATCAAAAAGCTAAGCTATTACGAAAAATCTGAAAATATTACTGAATGTGCTAGTTAAAATGTAGTTGTAGTGTTTTATATCTCATAAGTTTATTTATATGCATTATAATGTTTATATGTTTATTTTTTTTTTCTGTGCACCCTGTTTTACATTTTAATTAGTACATAATACTGTAGAAGGATGAATGGGAAGTATTAGTTGTTAGATGCGGGGTGAATAGTTGTTTGCTATTTATGGACGATGTGTTTCCTATTTTCGCTTTGTGCTACGGTTTGGTCTCATACGTTTCCTAATACTTTGGTGAGGGCTACTCGAACACAGCGTCTATGGTTCGTATTATTATGTACGTAGTTTCCGTGTTATAGTTCTGTTAGTTATCATTCGGAACGTACTTAGAAGTTAAACGAACCGGTGTTTGCGAACGTGTCGCACGAATATGGCTATGTTAACGTTAACGAGTAGATCGAGACGTGCCAGCCGCGGGCAGCGCGTAGCAAACGACTAGTCCCCCTCGGGCGCACTGCGGCACTGCGGCACTGCGGCACTGCGGCACTGTAGGCACTTGGCATGTTGTCCAGAGTCGGCGACGTCCGACGAGGCGCGCGGCGCGGGCGCGGCCGGCGCGGCGCGGCGCCGGCGCCGCAGGAGGACAGGTACACGCGCGGCCGAGCTGGGACATCTCACCGTCTAAACTCTTACAATACTGGAGATTCACACTATTGACAGCTCACTTGACCAAAGTTTTCACGGTGAGATTTTTCCAGAATCGACCGGCTGCAACACTCGCTGGAACTATCTGTGTATCGCGGCTCTCGACGCTATTGTTACGGCCAAGTCCACAGATATTTCCGACGACTAGTAACTCACTGCTCACAAACTACACCCTACGATCCACACCCACTGTTGCACCATTGAACTGGTTTATAAAGAACTTATAATATAATACATACTCCTTTCTCATACTGACCAACATTTTGGAAAATGTCCATAAAGTGACGCTTCCGATTTAGTTCATTGAAATAACGATAATTTTTATCTGCCACACCCATAGTGTTTCATTATAATATTGATTCAGTGCTTTTCAATTGTGTGATAAAAAAAAAAATAACTTTGGACACAAATGTACTACACGCGTGCACAACAATATAACCGAATTGTAAGTAAATGCATGGTTTGATATTAATATGTGTTTTTCGCACTAAAAGTTTCTAGTCTCCTTCTAGTTTAAGCTTTGTCATTGTTTCTGAAAATGTAGTAGACACGCTAGAGAAGTAATGGTCGCATGACATAGAACCGCTCGCCCACATGACGTAAGATTTTCAGATTTATGACTTGTAGAGTCTCGCAGCGTTCGCTCGCGACCCCAGTCGTGATTAGCATCTCACACGTCGTCCTACATGAACGACAAACACGACAACGCCATGCGATGCCACACAATATCAAACAAATAAAGCTGCGACGTAGAAAAGGGCGCGATGGATTTGGATTGATGAGCGAAGACGCAACCGCTCACTAAATCATGTTGTTATTTTTTACAATCTAGTCTGTTTGAAAGTATTCGTGAATACCAGTGGGCTATAGTGTGGCATCGCGTCGGTCCGCGTCGCTCCATGTCGGACGACGTGGTCGGTCGGCAGCTGCGGCATGACGCGCGCGTGTTGCAGGAGGCGGCTGGAAGAACGGCCCGCACGCGGGGCCGGGCGCGGGGCCGGGCGTGGGGCCGGGCGCGGGGCCGGGCGCGCCGTCCGCGGGCGCGGCGGGCGAGGGCGCGCGGGACGGCGCGCGCGAGGCCCGCGCGGGGGGCCCGCCGGGCGCGGGGCCCGCGGCCAGCAAGCGCCGCTCGCCGCTGGCCAAGGCGAAGGCCGAGCCGCTGCTCAACGGCACCGCGTAGAGCGGCCGGCCCGCGTGTCCCGCCCCCCGGGCCCCCGGGCCCCGGCCCGCTCGGGCCCCCCCTGACGTGACGCCAGCTGCGCCCCCGCGCGCGCATATTATTATCCTAACGTAACGTAACATGTTCGGCGCGGCCCCCGCCGCCGCCGGGGGCCCGCCGTCACTAGACTTACTCGTATTATGCTTTTGTAAGAGATTCGTGATTTGTATTCCTGATTACTCGATAATATGAAAAATTAAAGATGTGTACGTCGCTCCCCGGACGATACGCGCCGATCGCGGCCTTTCGGTACCTTTATGGGAGATCGGACATAGCGCAGTACATACGTGTTCGTAGCCTGTACTCTGTGGTTATGTGATTTCCTATAAAATAAACATTTCTGTACATATTTTCAATCGTATTTTTATTTGTACGAATAGTTCGTTCCGTCGTCTCCTCCCTGTCTAAATTACAGAGCGCAGCGAACTTACAAATTTTACAATATACACATTACGATGTTGAAATACAATTATTACTTTATAAAAATAGTATGACTAGTTGGAATGTTACAATTAATACTTAAATTAGTAATACTATAAACTCGAAAGGTACCTCGGTAGGGAAGGGGGCGGGATACATACATTTAGTTGGGTGTGACACTAAGAATTTAAAATTCTAAATGTGATTCTGATGACACAGACCTATTTAACAAATATTTACAGAACTAGACTAAAATATCAGTCATATAACAGTACCGTGATATGCATTATTGCCGGGATATCACTAGGAAGTATTTACAAAGATATGACGTCAGGTAAGAGGCAGGAGTACGAAACTAACGTGAAGCGAAAAGAAGGAAGAATGGCATGTTCACAAAAGTAGAAGATGTACTAAAAGGAGACAAATGCTATTTAAATTGGAGGACAAAATTACTTTTTAGAATTGTAAATACACTAGTTTTGTGAACAAGCTTTCTAGTTTCATTAAAAATTACACCAAATCTTAACTTACCTACTCTTGTTACTATTTTTAACTTTAACACGAGGAATTTCCAAGAATACTAGACATTAAAAAAATCTGTTGAGATTCAGCTCAAACTTATGTGGAAAAATATTACGAATCATAACATAAATAAAAATCGTTCGTGACACTGCTACGTTACCCGCCAAAAATGTTTTTTTAAACTTTATTTTCGAGCTAGTAATATAATGTTGTGTATGCTATGTTTACCAATCGGTTTATTGCAAAGGAAAAAAACTAAGAAAATGAAAAAAAAAATACACGGAAATTATCCTAATAACTAAATGATTACCTACGTAGAATTTCGTAGTCAATGTAAAAAATGTCAATGTGAAATTGACGAATACAGAAACTGGAGCAGAAATATTGTTCTTGTCCAGTTCTGCTGACTCTATTTCACCCAGATAATGTACCTATGTAACAGTGTAGAAAAGCCATAATTAGAAAATTGCTTTTGGATTAAATAATAAACAGAGTTTGCATTATGTGCAATACTAAATTAAAAACCCAAGTCTTCTTCTAATGGTTGTCTTTGTTTTTAAGTACTTAGACTTAATAAGTATGTATGTAGTTATTCTTAGACAATTCGTGGAAATCACTCAGGATTATGAATTGATATATTATATTATTTCTATTCACTTCACATCGTTCGTCTCCTTTACGTAGTAGGTACGTATGCTTGTACAAAATGATATGTGTCTACACTGTACAATAATTAGGCTTCAGTATATATAGAATTATATACTTAGGAATACTGTAATATTCTTTCCTATTATAAACATTCTTTTTGAAAAGTCACAATGTGACTAATATTATGAGAAAAATCATTGTTTTTGTAAATTCATTAACATTGTATACTTTTTAAGTAAACACTGAAGTCTTTAAGACCCAGATATAATTTTGATTCATGGCATAAAAATATATGCGTTTTTTACTGACCTGTTTGAGTTTTAATACCTTTACATACAGCCTATCAGATGAAGTCGATGTCTAATGAAATGATACAGTGCTTACATTTTATGAGAATCGTTAGACCATTATTAGACATCGTACAGAATAGTCAAGACAAGCGTGTAGCTAGTAAATCCATCACTACAACATTACACAAATATACTGGAAATAATACAAGTCTTGATAAGAGTAGCCTAGTTAATGGCGCGATAGTCGATGTTACTAGCAGCCTTTAGGGTCGCGCCACATCTGCCGAACGTTCCGCGGCGGAAGGTTCGGTTGAATACGCTCCTAATGTTTTTCAAGTAACCTATGACACATCAGCCGAACGTTACGTCCATAGAAATGCAAGCAAACATGACGCGACGGAACGTTCCGCCGCGGAATGTTCGGCAGGTGTGGCGCGACCCTTATGTGCTAAATCGTGCGAGCTCAGGTTTGATTCTATTCCGTTCTAAAATAGCAGCTTTTGATGTTATTACCTCATTTTATTCTAATATACCTACTGATGGACGTGTTAATGTGTCATAACAACTAGAAGCTATAGTTTCAGGCAAAGTAAAATCTGAATAGAAAACTTTTTTGCCAGATAGTGGTGCGTCGGTTCACCCTTGTTCGTAACTTTTTACGCGTGGATGTCGGAAAATGCCACAGCTCAGGAACGTGCGAAAGATTTATTCCCTTGATGTCGAGTCCCGCCACGTCGAGTCGCCGCCGCCGCCACGTCTACTCTCACCGCTTTTATTCCCGCCACGTCGAATCGTTGAAAAAGTCTATTTTGTTACCGCCACGTCTACTAACCATTTTAATTTGTACAGTCGTAAAAAACATACTCATAGTGAAACTTCCCATAAAAATTACCAGGCTTGCATGAGTTTAAGATAGTAAGTACCTATTGCAATCATTAGACATGTACAATTTCTGAGCAGTACCTAACCTAAGAAAAAGTACTAGGCTTGCATGAATTCCCGATAGTACCTATTTAATCATTATAGGATTTGGATGAGGCAGATAGTTTATAACCATAACATAATGATTGAATACTATCGTGAATTCATGCATGCCTAGTACTTTTTGTTAGGTTACTGTTCAGAAATTGTGCACAACGTATATAATGATTAAAATACTATCGTGAATTCATGCAAGCCTAGTTCTTTTTCGTCTATGGATAAGGAACAAAACATCATATATGTAGGATCCTATCTATTTATTCCAAGTAACCAACTATGAAAATTTTTTTACGACTGTACAAATCAAAATAGTTAGTAGACGGCGGTAATAAAATAGGCTTTTTCAACGATTCGACGTGGTGGGAATAAAAGCGGGGAGTTGTCAGAGTAGACGTGGCGGTGACTCGACGTGGCGGGACTCGACATCAAGGGAATAAATCGTGCGAAACCCATAAATCTCTTAAAAATAAGACCCAAAAACATCAATATTACTTGTGAATTTTAAAATCAAACCCAATTTTACCCTTTTGGGGGAAGATTTTACGGGAAACGCTGATACGCGTAATTCTTTATTTCTTACCAAAAGCATAAATTTGAATTTTCATATCCCTAACTTAAGAAATGATGGGTTTCCCATACAAACTTTCATCCATTATATCACCCCCTAAGGGTTATTTTCGAGATATAAAGTGCCCTATGATCATCTATCTCCTTGCCAAATAATATTAGTATGGAGTGTGTTTAGAGTGGTGTATTTAGTATTGGTTTCGATTGAGATTGCTCACTGGGTTCAAAGTGTTCGATTTGCGATAATCGTTTGTAGTACCTAAGGGTCGCGCCACACCTGCCGAACGTACGGCGCGGAAGGTTCGGTTGAAATACGCTCCTAATGTTTTTCAAGTTACCTATGACACATCAGCCGAACGTTACGTCCATAGAAATTTGACGCGACGGAGCGTTCCGCCGCGGAACGTTCGGCAGGTGTGGCGCTGGGCTTACCTGTGACACATCAGCCGAACGTTACGTCGCGTTCATGAGCAAGCGTCACATGTCGCGACGGGACGTTCCGCGCCGAACGTTCCGCATGTGTGCCGCTACACTAAGGCTTACTCTGACCACCTTACAATATCGCTAGCTACACGCTTGACTATTCCAGAAGAATTGTACAGTACTTTTCACACAAAAGTGCCCAGCTTAGTGGGTTTTTCCCCGGCAATAATGAGATGGTGGCATTAGAGAAGTCGATGCTTATCCTCGTGGCACGTCTCGAGGTCGCTGTCCTCAGAGTCGGAGTGTGAGCAGTAGGAGGAATCGCTCCAGTGCTGGAATTCTTCCTTGTGGTGCTCCAGAGCCATCAGCGAGGGAAACAAGCTGTCGCACGCGCTGCATCTGTACAAAGAGAATGGTTACTTTTAGTGAAATCGAAGTAAGTATGAAACCACACAATTGAAAGTGTTCGATAAGGCTAATAAATAGTCTAAGGTCGGTCTGATTTCGAAATAGAAAAATGCTTTCAGAACCATTTAACATCATAATTAGGTAACATTATACAAGGTGGCAGGGACGTCGACGCGAAAACTGATACCATGGATTCAGTACAATATGATTTTGAACGCCCCTGCGTTGAAATTTTTCGTCGGTTATTTAAAAAAAATCGGCTGTTTCATAGGAAAACTGCAATACCTACGCGGTCAAAATGTATGGAGTAGATTTTTTTTCAAATAGCCGACGAAAAATTTCAACGCAGGGGAGTTTTCCACCCTGTATATGGGTACAATACCACATAACTGCTGAACAGTTTTCCACCCTGTATATACCTAAATGCACGCCACTCATCAGTAGCTAGAGCCATGAGCCACTCTTATCATACCATAATAGAAAAGGTGATAAGTCAAAGGATAGCGTAGTTGACTGATGTGCGTGCAGGGCAAGATCAAGTGATAGTGTATTCTATACACTCAGTCATGCCTAATATAAAATAAATAAAATATTAGCTGCGCCCCGCGGTTTCTCCCGCATGGGAATATCGGGATAAAAAGTATCCTATGTCCTTACCCAAGTCTGGTCTACCCATGTGCCAAATATCATCCAAATCCGTTCAGCCATTTTAGTGTGATAGCGTCAAACAAACTCACTTCGCATTTATAATAGGTATTTGTTAGCATTAGGATGAGTTAGAACGAGAAAGACTACTATAGTGCTGGAGCAGGAACAATTTGTTTTTGCTATAGGTACCTACTCCAACACCTGCAGTCGTTAATTTGAGGGTAGGTAGAAAGCGATCCTTTGTTTAGAGTCGAGTTGAAAATTATTTTAGGTAACTATGGACCGCAATGGTGTGGGAAAGGGAGGCCTTTACCCGGCAGTGGGAGATTATGGGCTAAATAGATATATTTAGATACGCTGCCTGCTGGATTAGCGTCAAACAGAGCGGGGCAGGTTTTTGTCAACCCTGAGCTCTAGTACCTAGTACAGACAATTTCCTATGAATGTGCAGGCGTAGGCTACTCACCCGAAATGTCGTTTCTTCTGTTGATGATCCCCGAGCTGGCGACGCGTTGGAAACGACCGGTCGCATACGTTGCAAGTTAGAGCTTCGTCTGTAATGTAATAAAGTGTACTTTTGTTATTTCTTTTATAGGTAGGTTCATCGATGTGAACGTAATGACATAACCATCACACCTGTATGACCTATATCCCCTGAAGGGTTGGGCAGAGATGATATTAATACACCCACATTGAGTCAGTTATGTTTAATTCCCATGTACCTACCTACTACATACCTAATAAATATGGGCAAGTCATTAATCGGGGACAAATCCAGACTGGACTGTTGCTGATATTGCCTATTTCATACCGCCTAATCTTGGGAAGGTATTGTGGTCAATACCTGGTTGGTTGGTACCAAGCGCGTATAGTATGTAGGAAGCTAAATATAACAAATCGCTTTGATGAAGATGAGCGGAGCCAAGGGTAAACTTTCTCTTCTTCACATAATACGAAAGATAATGTGAATAGGTATGTGCCTCTACTACTAATGTATTGTAGTTGTTAGATTTCTCAATATGATCCTGCGTGCTACATCACTTATGACTAAGTAATCAGTATGTAAATAGGTACTTAGATTATGAATTTATGACTATTATGAGTCATTTGGGTTTTGCGATTACTCACCATTGTGCTGCCGCATGACGATCTTTTATATTATAATCAGAGATAATAGTAAAACTAGTTTGGGTAAGTACAGCCAGCAACAAAAGTTTTAAAAATAGGTGACCTGATCAATATTGAAAAAGTGATGAAAACTTGCTATTAGTTAAAAGTGTAGCCCTATTCTCACAAGAAACACTTAGCCCATGTTCGCACGGACGTATTTTTATCGCGGTGATTTTTTTTCGTATTCTGGATTTTCAACTGTCGTCGGTATTGAGCCGAGCATTGAAAATCCAACAGAGCGCATCCAGCGCGTATCCCAGCGCGTCGAGAAAAAACACTAGTTGGATATTCAACTCTCGGCGCTACGGAGAGCGTCGAAAATCCAATACGCGAAAAAAATCGCCGCGTTTTTATTACGTCCGTGCGAATGTGGGCTTATTGTGTTTCATGTGTTTGTAACATTTGGATAATAAGTTTCTATGTTACATAATTCATATTCTAATAAGATCATGGAATTTGTCGTTGGCTGTAGGTAGGAACTAACAAAATCATACTTATAGCTAAAGTAGGTAGGTACATAATCGGGTTATAAAATGATACAAAAATAAAAAAGTCTCAAGTTTAATTGAATAAATCTTTTTACAAAAAATATTTTGATGTATCTAGGTTTTAATAAGTTTGAGCATAATTATTATTTATTGATAAAAAAAGAAAAAGCTTTTCGTTCGCAAGGCAGTAGGAAAAAGATTCAATTAATTTATCACTAAGTACATTAAACATAGAATGACAACAATATTTTATAAGTAGACATGATTTAGAACTTGTCCCTGCTCTACATATTATAGAGATAATTCTTTATACATTATTTTCTTGGTAGATAGGTACTCTGTATTAATATGATATGTTTTTTAGCTGTATAAATGCAATCCATATGAAAATAATTTAGATACAAAATCCGTAAGGCAAGATAACTAAAATTTAAATTACTTAAATACAAATAAATAGTTAATATAAATATCGAGCATTCTTACGAAATCGATTACTTCTATACGAACGTAATATAGACAATAGGTTTTGCTAATAATAGTTCTCATACAGCTGCTAATGGTCCTGCTAATTTCACTAATAAGTCCTCGCAAATAGGGCAATGCAGTTAGTACATTGACCTATTGAACTGCTAGACTAGAAATTCATAATTTCTATAAATTCATAAGTTCAGTTCTAGTTTTTATTTTATTTGATTGAAGCTGGAAGCAATGTAATCAGTTATTGCTTAATATCCAGATCCACTCTATGATAGAGTATACAATTATAAAACATTCAAACTTCACCATTTTGGCTCATATTATAAAAATAACAATCTTAATTACTTATTTCAAAACTAATATTATTATCAAAGTGTATTATAAGAATAGTAAACCGTTCCAGTCCATACTTCTTTATAATGTTATATTGGTAAAGTATTAGATACGGATGACTTGAACATGCTGCCGAAGAACCTCATTCCTGAGGAGCCTCCGGGGATGGAGCCCATCATCATCCAGACCAGAGCGACCACCTGCAGGACGGCGCACACAATTGTCCAGGGAGTACTTTGTAAGTGTAGAGCACAGTATAGTGTTGCTATGAGTGTCAGCGTGTACAGGGAGGTTGTGAGAGCCCTCTCTTTGCTGAACATAGACTTCACGTGATTCCATGGGCCGTACAGGAAACTGAAACTGTTTTAGAATATGGTTAGAAACTTCTTTTAGAATATTTACAATTTTCTAAGGTCATACATTTAAATAATAAATATGTTCTTAGGTAAAACGGGCTGGTATCCGCAACTCCACGTCAAAGCGCGTATTTTGCGTACGGTAAATATGTTCTTTTATTCATTATATTATTATGCTAGACAAAAAATAACGGATGTTGAACACTTGAATAATTTTCTTTACATTTTTAAAACAATAGTATAGTAGTACCATGCAAAATATTGTTATTATGCTTATTTGTTATAAAATTATTTAATCAGTTGAAGGACACTGAACAAGACAAACACAATAGAACATTAATTGTTATTACATCTGGGGAGTTAGTGTCCGCAAAGAATTAATAAAAAAAAAACTGTTTTTAAAAGATAGATAGTATAGTACAACAAATGTTTATTTTGTTATTGAATATTTGATCATACTAAATAGCAATATTATTGTAGTAAATATTTGTGGGTGGCAGGATGGTTGGTGTAATTTTACAGATAAACATGCAGACAAAAGAATAAAAGGCCAGATTTATAGGTACTGGTTATGGTACCACTGATGTAACAGTGCATCATACATTGCTATCATACTTCATCATCATCAGCCTACAACCACTGATGGATATAAGCCTCTCCAGTTGCTTTCATACTTACTGCATGATTATTGTAAAATTATGCCCTCCATCCTGACGCTTACTCAATTTTTAAAATAGTATCATAATAAATAGCTAGAGAAAGAGAAAAGTGGAGTCAGTTGGAGGAGGCCTTTGCTATAACAAAGCACACAGATATTACAACCAACGAAACAACGAAAGAACCTAACCAATTGTAAAAAATATCTGACAGAAAGGCTTATAATAATAATAAAAATCATAATAATATTATAAGTTTGTAGACAAAAATATTTTGTTTACCTGATAATAAAGAACATGCTCCCTAGAGTGAAGAGTAGGGCAAATTTCCTAGCTTGCAGTAGTAATACAGGTATGTACAGGAATGACAGTATGAAACAAAGGAATCCAAAGAATAAACATATTCCAAAGCCCATGAACCGCTGTGTCCTGCTCTGAAATATAGAACATTTAGATGTTAATACCAAATGTATTAAGAGGCTATATTGGTCTAAAAAGTAATCAGATGTAACCCAGTTTAATTTGAAAACCATAACACAGTTTTCATTACTAAAATGTAATAAAGAAGAACCTATGTTGTACAGATCTCTTTGTTTTAGAGCCCCAACTGTTAAGTAAATTGATTGATAATAATGGTGGTCATTATTATCAATTTACTTAACAGTTGGGGCTTGTTACATAAACAATCTGTATAACTAAGACATAATTATATTATTATGGTCTACATAAGCCTTCCTTTATAAAATAAATAAACAAACAAAAAAAAAATGTGCAGGGCAAGTCTTGTTTGAAATTTTGAACTACTCTGCTACAAGCAGGTAGATAGTGTGACCCCAATTATATGATGGAACACAGTTTTGCACAGACCAGTTTTAGAGTGATGTAATTGATAGCATTATTTTATTGCATTGACCTATGATTCATGTGCAAATTTAATTCATTTCTACTTACCAAGGTGCAGTACTCTTTCTGTACATTTTCAAACCAAGTAGCAGTACTGCTAGTGCTCGTGGGGCTTTCGTCAGTACTCCGTGTCATAAAACTCGGGGCAGAAAATGATGGTAAACTGAAATTGTAGCTTCGACGACTTTCATTCTTCAGTAAATATTGATCCAAGTCTGTCTTCAGGTTCGCCATTTTTAGTTAAGTCACTTTGGTCCCGTTTTGTAGGTTTTAGCTCGTAAATTAACAGTTTATTCCAATTTCACTTCACACAAAATGAATAACACTGCCCACTTCCTGCTGAGCAACAAACGTCAAAATCATATGACATTGACAACACAACACTGACAAACTGACAGGCAAAACCACAGACAATATTTTTGGAAATGCCAGTAATCGCTACTTCGCTAGTGACGCGCATGCTCTAACTTGAAATCTATTTCTTATATACGCTTCAACTGAAATATGAAGCTTTGGCGCTTATTCGAGACAGAATAATTGATAAGGTAATTTACTCACCGTAATCTGTATCATCGCTGAAGTCATCATGAGCATGTCGACGGACGTTGTTGTTATATCGGTCATGCGCACAAGGTGGGCAGACTCCGCCTGTATCACGTTCATCTAAATCGGTGCTGCTGGCATCCGACTCCACTTCCGCTTCCTCGATGTGAATATCATCTGTCTGTCTATTATCTAGCTTTTCGTTTGATGACAGTTGATTGTAATTTTTCCGCGGTGGTCTTGATTCTGTAAACACGGAAAAAATACATTAATTGTCTGATTTATTCTCTAATTTCTTTTTAGATATTATTATACTTCCTTCATAATTTGGACTCTGGAGACAATAAAAAAGTAAAGTTCCATCGACACGAAAAGAAGATGAAAAAATAAATGGCTGGCTTATGGGTGGATCCGCAGTTGTAGCCCGCGAAATTCATATTTTCTTACGTTTTTTTGCAATTTGCAGGTTCAAGTTGTATCTTGATCTAAATATGATTCGCGACTGTAACAGATATACAAAATTATAATCATTATAATAATCGTGATTTGTTCCAAAAGAACAAATCTCTTATTTATTGCAGTTAGTGGTATTGGATATTGTGTGGGGTAGGTACCACAACTAAAAAGCGAAAAAAAAAAACCGACTTCCAAAAAAAACCACTACAAAGTGAAAAATAACTCGGTCAAGGTTTCGGAAGTCGGTGGCAGGAAAAGTTCTTACGGAAGAAATAAACAAAATACAGGTGCCCGTGCCCCTGTGCGTTGTGCTGGGGGCTAACCATGAGCTCTTATAGCAGGACAGAAGTTGAACTGCCCTGCTTTTTTGTACTATGACATCCATAGAGCAGGCCTGCAGCAGGCTTGTTGCGTTGACGTTTACGAAAACCGTTCACCTAATAAACCATCTTGAAAAAGTTACTATTACACAAGCTTTTTCAACATTGTTTTGTTGAAAAATTGATAATTGTTAAATTTTTTATTTTACACAACATTGTTAATTTTACTCGAGGTTCGAGGTAAGTTGTTGTGAAGGACGACCCACTTAAAATGTTGTCGATTCGATAAGGTTGTTGGTATAAAAAAGATAACATAAGTGCAAAGTGCCTACCAAGGAATATTACTATATGTGACGAGTATGAAATATTTGAATATTTGGAGAGAACATCGAATAGAAATAATAAACCGACGGCGTCGCACAAGGGAAATAAATAAGCCTTTTGAAATGAATGAAAGGGAATTTATAAATCAATATAGATAAGACCATATAAAATAACCTATTTTATTTATTAGGTAGGTATGTACTAACTAAATTCACACTACAATACGTTTTTATTTTTATTTTAGGTTACTTATCAAAAGATTTAGTTCGTGGTTTGTGTGAGGATTTGGAACCTGTAATGATAACAAATCCTCAGAAATGACTTAAGTATATAAACAAAGGTGAGTGGTTTTTTAAAATGAATTCCACACAAATGTGTTAAGTACCAACACTATGTAGGTTCCTAGGTACTTATAAATTAATAGGTAATTACATCATACCATCACACCTTGTTTCCCCAAAGGTTTGAGCAGAGCTGTACCTATAGTACACCCACATTTCACCAGTCATAATTTTATTGTGCTTTACATTGAACACTAAATATGCCATTACTTTCCTTAAAAATAGGTTACTTACTTATAAATGTTTACAGGTTCTAACTGCAATATATGTTTATGCACATGGGTCCTATCAGAAAACCTACTAGGAGTGCTCAACAAGTTGCCCAGCAAACAGTGTCTGCGGTATTGGCAGAGGTTACTGCTGCCTTATACCACATAGAAATGCGAAACAAATATATAAAATTTCCTCAAAACTGCAGCTGAACGGAATGAAAATAAGTTACGGTACTTAGTATAATAATGTCATAAATATAAAAATGGTGATAAGATATTATTACATAACATAACATCACGCCTTGTGTCCCCGAAGGGTTGGGCAGAGGTGTACCTGTAGCAGATACCCACATTTCGCCAGTTATGTTTTAAGTCCCATGTAATAGGGGGCGAGCCTATTGCCATCAGTCGGGTACAAATACAGACTCCGGGCTGCTACTGAGATATTATTAATACTATGAAAATAGTCATTAAATGATACCAATGTTTTATTTGCAGATTTTATGGAAAGTTTGGCATCCCAGGTGTAATAGGTTACATTGATGGGACTCACATAGCTATAGTAAGACCTAATGAACATGAAGAAAGGTATTTTGGTAGGAAAAATTATCACTCTTTGAATGTCAAATGTGAAGTGAATGTAATGTTTATGCTTTTTATTATTTATGTTTCATCACTGTAATATTTTCAACACAATGTATTGTTGTGATCGAGACATGGGCTGTACTGCAGTCTCTTCAACGGTGCCAGATCGACTATCGGTACATCGAGGTGTTAAAGTGCCTATACAAAGACGCCACTATGTCAGTCCGACTCCACGACCAGACCTCGAAACCTATCCTTCTGCAGCGAGGTGTGAGACAAGGAGACGTTATCTCTCCGAAACTGTTCACCGTTGCACTGGAGGACGTCTTCAAGGTTCTGGACTGGAAAGGGCTAGGCATCAACATCAATGGCGAGTATATCACTAACCTTCGGTTTGCCGACGATATAGTTATCATGGCTGAGACCATGGAGGACCTCAGTATAATGCTCGATGACCTCAGTAGAGCCTCCAAAAGAGTGGGTCTTAAAATGAACATGGACAAGACAAAGGTCATGTCAAATGCCCATGTAACACCCGCCCTCATAAAGATCGGAGACGCTACGCTCGAAGTTGTAGACGAGTATGTTTACCTAGGACAAACTGTCCAGCTAGATAGGTCCAACTTCGAGAAAGAGGTCAATCGTCGAATCCGACTCGGCTGGGCAGCGTTCGGGAAGCTACGCAATATCTTCTCGTCCCACATACCACAGTGTCTCAAGACGAAAGTCTTTGACCAGTGCGTGTTGCCAGTGATGACTTATGGCACTGAAACGTGGTCGCTCACAATGGGCCTTATCAGAAGGCTAAAAGTCACCCAAAAAGCAATGGAGAGGGCTATGCTTGGAGTTTCCCTACGTGATCGAATCAGAAATGAAGAGATTCGCAGGAGAACCAAGGTAACCGACATAGCCCGAAGAATTACCAAACTTAAGTGGCAATGGGCAGGACATATTGCTCGCAGAACAGATGGTCGATGGGGCCGAAAGGTTCTGGAGTGGCGACCACGTACCGGAAGACGTAGCGTTGGAAGGCCTCCCACAAGATGGACCGATGATCTAGTAAAGGCCGCAGGAATTCGCTGGATGCGGGAAGCACAGAATCGGTCGAAGTGGCGGTGCTTGGGGGAGGCCTATGTCCACCAGTGGACGTCTTTCGGCTGATATGATGAATGTATTTTGTTATGAAATAAATGACTTTATGACTTATGACTTATGTCCAATTATGCCACATTTCCAATTAAAAATTCGTAAAGTAAGACACCACTATGATATTTTCATGTAAGTTAACAAACTTATGATATTGTGAAGAGGATTTACAATAAAAAATCTTAACGAAATGCTATTTTAATATAAACTTCCCTAAGATGACCCACTGCCTAGACTAACAGAGAAATCAGGAAATGGACAGGGAAAGGTAAATCTGTAGAATTTCACCAAGCCGACCACTAGCCACCCCTGTTCGACGCGATAAGGTTCACGTCATCGCCTTTCCTATCGGAAACAATTATTCATTATTTTAATATCAATAAGTTGGGTTACACAACATTGGTCAAATCAGCAATTCAATGAAGACCATTGTGATCTTGAGAGTGCCTTTTCACTAGAGATGTGCTATGCTACGTTGCTATGGACAGGATGCGTTTGATATCCACCAAAATGGTCCACATGGCATAGCACTGGTGGTAACTGGTTCAACTGTTAAGTTTTTTTGTATGGAAGGATGCGTGTTATTGATGGGAGCTAGGGATGCGCGAAGGGTGTAGCTATATGTAGAGCAGCCGCAACCGCTCCCCGTGTCTTCCTTACTGTCGATGCATGTGGAAACGGTCACATAGTTTCGTAGTTTAACTTCCACATCCTCGCAGCATAGCTGCATACCACATCTGTGGTGAAAAGGCAGCCTTAGCGGAGGTGTGACTGACAACTTCGTCTCGCGCTAACACATAGTGCTCTGTGGCTAACACATATAGGATTTAAATAATACAAACATAGAATTGGCGTCATCTGACAGCATTGTTGCATGACGTATCCCTAATCCAACAAACGTTCAAAATCAGGTTGAATCAGGTTGAATCTTTTAAAGTTACAAAGTTGTTTTGAACAGGAAATTGAGCTTTTTAGTGCATTTAGATAATATATCAAGGTAACTTGTTATACATAGTCATAATTAAACAATGTATATTCCCAGAAAAAACACTTTTCTATTAATAAAAAAAAACCGGTAAAGTGAAAATAGAATATGATTTAAGTTTTTGAACGTTACCTACTAAAACGAAAATGACATTACAGCCAGGCCATAGACAAGCATTACCATTCAACTTCGTCAAACTTCGTTCACTAGTCGTTCATCTTTAGTAGGGTCATAGTACGAATAGTAACAATTCAGAAGCAGGCCTACTTTTGAACTGACTGGAAATTGAATGGTTTTGTAAAAGCTCATAGTAAGCCCCCTGTTGTGTGGTAAGCTACTGCCCTGCCCGACCAAAGAGTAAAGTATGCCCGACGGTTGTTGACGGGTCTCTGTAAATATGTCACAGGATACTTGGAAAAAATACGAATCATTGTGAAAATCCTAGGATTTTTGCAAAATATTCGTAATAAAGTAATAAAGCGGTTTGCGGGTTGCGAGCTCCAAAAAAGCGGTTTTTGCGAAAGTAAGGTTTAGTAAGCAGTTTCTATCAAAGAATAGTAAATTAGTAACTAAAAGTTGATGTCAAACGCGTTCAGTTGCGTACAGTTGCGTAGAACATCATCTACACTTGGTTGACTTTGCGCCCGGCATCGATATGTGTTAAAATAAACAAATTGCAGGCAATCAGGCGAATTAATGGTCTGATTCTGATTTAATCGAGTTCACGAATAGTTACTCTATAATATACGAGTATAGGTAAAACGTTCTTTATGCCTACGGCTACATGCCTACATACATCGTTCTCTGTCAACGACATTATGTACCTAAATAATACCGTCGCCTTAGAGTTATCTCGTTTATGCGAAAAAGGTAACTTTTACTAATTGTTGGCCGCAACAGTAATGTACTTTTGATAAGTTACCTCCTAGGTTGCTAGATAGGTGTTGAAGTAAAAAGTTGATGACCTTTATGAATTTTCATAGTAATTTATTTGGCCGCTAAACACAACAGATTTATTTATGGTTTTTCATACAAACATTGCCGGCCGGCCGCTCGCATGTATTCTACCAGTAACGCAATTTCGATTTATCTCGAAGAAAGTTGTCTGAATAATGTTCGAATTTCCATGCATGTTTGAGAAAAAAATATTGTGTGGTAATGACAAACGAGCTCAAACTCACGCCTTATTAATTCCCATACCGGTATGTAGGTAGAAATAGAATGCCTCCTACTACATACAATTCTTAACAATAAGTAGGCACTTACTCCTTTTTGTTTTTTGTCTATTAATATACATACAAAACTTAGATGTAGCATCGGTAAAATTCGTAAAACCGATCACATCCGAACTAAGTGCGCCTTCAAAATCATCAATCTTTATTACTGCTTTAGGCGAAAATGATCATTACGCAATCGCAATAACGTTTAAAGTCATATAACAAAATACATTCGTGAAATTGATGCGAGATTGACATGTACTTTCTTGCAGAATAAATGATCACGTAAATAAAGTCTGTATTTTTTGTTTGTTTTTAGATTCGATTTGAAGGATACAAGGCTAGAACGATGAATATCAGAAATCAAACTTTCAAGGCTTCGCCTAATAGAACACGTACTTAGCGTGCGTTAGAACGCTAGCCTAACGCTGCGCCAAATTGTGTTGTACGCACGGCTACACATCAAGCTATACATTTCCAGTTTATGGTGATCTCGCATTGTAAACGATTTCCGAATAATGCGAGGTCAGCTTAAACTGGAAATGTATAGCTTGATGTGTAGCCGTGTGTGTACTATGACGTGCACTAGCAGTTCGTTACGCACGTTACGTTAGCGTGGCGTCAGGGTTTTTTTTTTTTTTTAGGGTGGGAAATCATCAAATGACTTCTCCCGCTCTGGGCGGAGCGGAAGGGCGTGTCAGACTCTTACTGACTAAAACCCACCCGTGTTCCTTCCCTTGCCTAGACGGGGGCCAACGTTTCCCCTTAGGACTATCCGCAACCCCGGTGGTAGGCATCGGCCCTAACGGACCCCTTCAGCTTCGCTGACAACTCTTTGAGGCGCGTTGAACACGACGCCAGCGCTCTGACGCGCGCTAAGTACGCGTTCTATTTTGCGAAGCCTTTTGAGATATTTAAAGTTAAAACTTCAATATTTTTTTAATTATTATTTGTATCATTGAATTATTACATTATCCTTACTAAAATACAAT
This sequence comes from Conistra vaccinii, assembly GCA_948150665.1. Classification (NCBI taxonomy): domain Eukaryota; kingdom Metazoa; phylum Arthropoda; class Insecta; order Lepidoptera; family Noctuidae; genus Conistra; species Conistra vaccinii. The sequence goes on from OX411328.1 coordinate 1,481,329, forward strand.
AGACGATGTATATTTACTGTTCTTAAAGAGTTAGAGAACCCTGTAAGAAATCGACACGTGTTTCGCCTCTCAACGGTGTTCGCGGCGTGTTCGTGTTCGCGTTTGGCTCTTGTCGTGGCAATACGTCGTGTCCGAGTTTCCAACAAGTCAATCGTCAGCCTGAGGATGCCTCGTTGAGAGGCGAAACACGTGTCGATTTCTTACAGGGTTCTCTAACTCTTTAAGAACAGTTAAGCGGATTAAGTTACTAAATTTAATATACATCGTCTATTGTATTTTATATTGGATTTCCGCAAAGTCACACCTGAGTCGATTAACTTTTATCCTTACTAATATTATAATTTCAAAAGTGAGTTTGTTTGTTTTAAAAATTCGTGTTCAAATTAAATTGTCACGAAGTGTACAGAATGATTCACCCACGTGCATTCACAACGCTGTCTCGGGTTGAACTGAGGCGGGAAAGTAAAGTGCGAATAGCATTGAATGGCGCGATAGTCAGCTATTTCTATTGGTTGTGTAAATCGGAAATAATCGGTTTTACGAATTTTACCGATGCTACATATAAGTTGTGTCGACCTGTAACTATTTTGATTTTACAAATTTTGAAGAAAAGGGGCCATTCATAAATTACGTCTCACGTTATGGGGAGGTAAGTGAAGTAAACAACAAAGTGTGACATTGTGTATGACACAATGTCACAGTTTGTTGTTTGTTGATTTTTTAATTTTGTTTATTTTAAGAAATATTTAAAAATGTAAATTGATAGGAACCTAGATGACTAAACGAAAATAATAATAATAGGTACCATTTATTTCAGGGGCATACACAGGCCCATAGATAAATACCAACCTATGTTAATATAAACAAAAACTATTATAGTGTTAATAAAATAAGTAAAGGAAGTTCTACTTCCTGAAGGAAAGGAGTAGGTAGTAGAGGTAACAAATGCTCTCATGTTCAAACGACGTTTTTCAACACCAAGATCACCACATTACTTTTCCTCCCAAAATATTACGTGAAATAAACGAGATGTAATCAAAACAAGTGTGCAGCATGTATCATAGTTGTAATTATGGTAGTTACAGGCTCCTCGTCCCGACGCCATTACCGTCGCGTTCTCGCGAGCGTCGACAACTTAATAACTTATTTTATTAGCTAATTTACGCTGCTTGTTCGTTGTAGCTACTCTGATTTATATTCCAATTATTATAGTGCAATTTTAGCAAGATTGGACTCAACTTGGGCTGTATAGTTGTGTAAGTCACGTGTTAATAAACCACGAAGATTGTGATAGTTTTCTGGTTTTTCCTTTTAATTTTATGAAAGCAAGAGTAACAGGCATTTTCTGAGCACACACGTTCCTGCGTAGACCTCATGCATCGCTTTCCATCAGGCAAGGGAGTGGTCAAATGCAGACCCCTTCCGTATTAATAAAAACTAAGTAGACCGCGAGTTGTGTGCCCCAGTGGTAAAGTCGGAAACGACTTACGAGAATTCAGTACCTAAGGCTCTTTACTATGTGTAATTTCTTTCATCACTACTGCTCTCAAAACTGTCATCCTCCAGCCCGCACTGGGCCCGCGTGGTGGATTACGGCACACTCCCTCTCACCGAGACGATGCCTGTATCCCAGCAGACTAACTAGCACGGCCTTGTGACATGGCTCGAGAGATAATATGTGTGACTCGAGCCATGACACAGTAGGCCGTGCTCGCTAGTCAGGGGAAAGTTATAGGCTGACTTTGCTATGTAAGAAACCCGCAGTTACTGCTTCGAGGACGCTGTCAAAGGCGTGCCTTTAAAAATGATGCAGGCTTCAGCGTGTTAGGCGTTGCGGCGGTTGCCTCCCCAAAGACGCCTTGTTCTCCATGCGGGATCAGATCTCACTCGGCAGCGTCCTTCTGGACTGGACTATCACGGTCTCACAGAAGGAGACCATTTCCTCTTCAGTTTTCCGTCTACACCGGTATAGCTCTAACTACTCCTGGCAGGGATTGGTCTTGCCCGATCCACTTTCAACAACCATCCGAAGGATTCTGAATGAAATGGCTAATTCATTGGTTCATAAGTTTGAAAATTTCTAAGTGTTACACAATTACTCCGCAGGACAGACTACTAAGGGCGAATTTTACCAATGAAACTGACCGCGATCAGCACTCTAAACTGAGTTCAAGAGCTGTCAGTGTCAATATTCCATAGTATGATGACACTGACAGCTCTTGAACGCGGTTTAAATGTGGTGATCGCGTTCAGTTTCTATGGTGAAATCCGCCCTAAGACACTTTAGAAGGTATTATTTACTGTTTGCTTATACAGGTAAACACAACAGGGCACGTGGCTGCTATTAGCTCATAATTAATGACATTTTCTCGATCGCTTTGACGTTAACTGAAACAGGCGCCTGTTCATTTTGTGTGACACGACGACGATAGAATTGTAATTAAATGATATTTTTCCGACGTGTGGTGATGTGGATTTTCTGTGACGTTTGCTCTCGCGTGTGACAATTAATTTTACGTCAAATATTGTTCACGTGAATTCGAATAGTCCGCGCCACCACTCAAGTCCGATAGACGCAGCGCTAGTTTAGTCATTGCATTAAATTGCATAAAAACATCCGAGGGAAAATAGTGGAAATAAGTACATTTGTACCTATTTCCACTATTTTACCTCGGACTTTAGCGGTGGTGCTGACTCTAACCGGTAGGTACGGTTTCTAAGAGCGGTGGCCGACACAGAACGGCCACAGTGACGATCGCGATCGTCATGAAAATGATGGCAGCGGACTGGGGTTTGACTAAGATATGACATAGAAATTGGAATGAGATGGTACAGCTATTATGAAATAAAAAAAAACGCGTATATGCCATTTTATTCGGAGACTATTTGCACGATATGGATGATAAAAATTTTTAACAAAAAAGATTAAAACCGACTCCCAAAAAAAATACTACAAAGTGAAAAGTTTCTGTTTTGTTATTTTTTAGTTATAAGGTGTTTTGTTTTATTGTAATGCCAATAAACGCATTTTCTTTCTTTCTTTCTTTCTTTCTTTCTGAAAAATAACTTTAATTTCGGAAGTCCGTGTCTAGTTTTGAATTTTCGTTTTTTGCCACCAACTTCCGAAATTAAAGTTATTTTTCACTTTGTAGTATTTTTTTTGGGAGTCGGTTTTAATTTTTTTTGTTTAAAATTTTTATTTTTCACTTTTTAGTTATGGTACCTACCCCACATAAATTCGAATACCACTACCTGCTATGCAAATAACAGTGACAGGAAGTTATCATCATATCATCTATACATATAAACTAAATACGAAAAATATGTATTATTGAAGCTAACTCAAAAACTATCCAAGCAAAGTTAATTAAATTTATATGGGACCACCTCGGGAGCTTACCCTTTCAAACAAAAAAATAAAATTCAAAATCGGTCCACAATCGACGGAGAAATCAGTGAACATACATAAAAAATATAAAAAATTAACATACATAAAGTCGAACACAGAACCTCCTCCTTTTTGGAAGTCGGTAAAAAATTGGAAAAGTGTATTCTGTGCGTACCTTACCTAGCGTTTAAAAAATAAATGAATGGCTCCTTATTATTAAGGGTGTTGTTGGATCCCATAATTAAAAAGATTTGATGTTTCCAGTGATCTAGTTCTTGACATATGGGAGATTTTCAGTTACCTACATCCGCAGAAATATCTTAATATATTTTTTTAATACTCAACTATCAAATACCAACGAATTTTTGCGGTTGATAAAATCATTCACCCCCACTACGGCCGACTCATTTGGCCGTTTTTAAGACCTGTTTTCCCTGGGAAGCACAATTTCAGTAATGCATTAATAGTAGTACCTTGAGTGCCTCTAAAACTTGAACACTATTAAAGTAATGTTCTAAGACTATGGCATTACATGAGTACCGCGCCTCGCTCACGAATAACATAACTATGTAGCGACGGGTGTAGAATATCGCTCGCTAAAGGTATGGGTGACAAAGTCATTAACTATTCATGTCTGACTTGTAGAATAGGTGATGTCACTGTGTTAAGTAGCTCTCTTTACGGTAAGACATTCAGTGAAGTAATTAATTATTCATTTTGGTTAGATGGCTTGAGTTATTACAGTGGAGCGACTACATCTGAGCTCAGATATTAAAATATTCTGCCATGTGTGTGGGCCGTAACAATACAATGATTAGCTTATTATGGAATTTACGGCCAAATAATTACTATAGAAACGGGTTTTGGCGACGGACGAATAGACAAAATGACAGATAAACATGCTACGCGTGCTGGGGTCCAGGTTCGATTCCCGGGTCAGGCAAAATGTTATTGGGTTTTTCCATCTGTTATTTCTCAGTAGCAGCACGAAGTCTGGATTTGTGCCCGAGTGATGGCAATAGGCTCGCCCCCTATAACATGGGACCTAATCATAAAGGGCGAAATGTGGATGTACTATAGGTACACCTCTGCCCAACCCTTCGGGGAAACAAGGCGTGATGTTATGTGGAAATATTACCAAAGGTGGTTTTAAATGTGGGTCAATGAAAGTTTTAATAACGTATATTACATAAAAGCAGTTCCATGAACTTGTAAAAGAATTTCTGATAAGGTACCTAGCAATTACGTAACAGTAACAGCAATAAAAGAAAAGTACCTCAATCTTCTCCAGGAGCAACTTTCAAGAACTATGTGCCATAAAGTACCACAGTACCTAAAGCGAAGATGATATTACGCAAAGGTCGTAACTCATACAGCCTATAGCAGCCTCCGCAAGATTTACGAGTTAAAAACTCTTTTCGGAAATTCTAGTTTAGCCATTGTATTTCTTAATGATTATTTCTCTTTGTTCCGAAATAAATGAACTATTAAGTCGGAACCTGGTAACGACAGCCGGCGGAACATTTGTTGTCTGTGGAAACAGAAGCTGTTATTCATTAGCTCCATTAATTATCCTGTGACCTTTCTAATTAAGAGTTACGAGCGTTAATAAGGTCAACCATACATTAGAGTGCGGGAAATTGGTTGAACTTTATTAATAATGTTTTTGGCGAGCCATTTGGGTGATTTGAGGCCTTTTTTCGAGTCCATGTTGACTTAATTACACACTAAAATATGCAATTAGTCTGTTTTTATAATCACTCTTTTTAAATATCAAAATATGATCTTTAAAAACTGACAAACAAAAGACGTCCCGCATGTCCGTTGTACACAATGACCCAGCACTATTCTAAGAAAAGTGTGTAGCCCATCTGCTACGACAGACAGGTACGGTTGCTACGACGTAGCTCTTCGTAGCATTCGATCATCGCAAGTCATAATCCAGGGGCAAACATTACATATTTAAGAGACAGATACATGCTAGTGACCTTGAGTGGTTAGCTTGCGTGTTCTGTACTGAGCTCACGCAACGCGTCGTACATCCAGCCAGTAATAGAACTCGCGCATCAAGGAGCGCTGTCACCAATTTGACGCATTATTAATTTATTATACAAAAAACAGAAGGTATTTTAATAAAACTCTTAGATTAAAAGATTAATATTTTAATTATCCTTAAAATGGTGAAGGTTTCCGAATAATACGCTTGACAGCTTTTGAGTAATTATTAGTTTTTTATCCGCGTTAGACACAACTTTACAAATTAATTTCACTATACAGTATGTTAACTAACAGAGGGCGTTCCTGTTAACCCGCAATAGTATAGCGTCCATACATGCTAGAAAAAATATTAAAATCGAAAAAAAAAACTTTTTTTATTTTTTTGTCATAAAATATTCACAAAAAATATTAATTTCATACGTAAAACAAACACTCTGTACACGCGCACTTGTCGCACTTGTCTTTCCACGTTGAAAGACAAGTGCGTGTGTACAGAGTGTTACATTTACGTATCAATTTTTTTTTTAAACAGAAAATTTTATTTAAAAAAAACTATTTTTTTTTCAATTTTAATATTTTTTCTAGCATGTATGGATGCTATACTTTTGCGGGTTAACGGGAACGCCCTCTGTTAGTTAACATACTGTATAATGTAAACATAATCTAAATTATTCGTAGATTAAATTATTATGAAAATGCTCTTATTTAACATATGTTTTTTCCAAATCATTAACACCACTCGTTTAGACGTAATTTCCGGTATAAAATCATTAAAAGTAGCTTGTCGTCGCCTTAAGTAGATGCGATAGCTCACACCTTTTTTCTATGGGGGAGGCAAGTATGACAGTGGCTGATCTTTGCGTTATGCTCGTGAAGTTCCGGTGCTGCTTGTCTGGTGGTCTTTCTGATCATAGTTTTGTTATTGTTACTAGTAATTAACTGTTTATTTATTTTATCTCGATGTCCTAGTTTATCATTTATAACTTCCAGTTACAGCTACATGTGCACGCCCATTATGCCTGGAGGCTTTTATTTAGATATTAAGTTCTGTTTACGTTTAATTTTTATTTCTGCTTGGGTATAGTTCGCATTGTTTTTGGTTGGTATATTGGCGTGTGCTAATATTATTTATTCAATTCCCGTTCGTCCCACCAGTGGAACGACGGCAGTGAATTGAACGGGAATACAATTTAAATTATTAGCCATTTATGTCAGCTAGCACGCTGACATAAATGGCTAATAATTTAAATTATGTTTTGTGTTGCGTAATGTAAATTATTTTTCATGCTATTATATAGAATATTTTTTTTCTAACTGATCAGACAGCTGCGCTGTGAGGAGTTTGTTGCGCCACTTCTTCTTCCCAGCTTTTGAGGGAGTGTATTATGTAATGTTGGCGTTCGAAAAGTGCTGACTCTCAGCCTAGTTTGAAAAAATGACTTTTGAATTTTGAATTTTTGTTTTTTAGAAACTAAAGAAAGACCACGTGCAAACACATACGATATTGAAGTTCAAAGCTTCTTAGGTCTTGTTGAGCGATTTTTGATAGGGGAAAATCTTATAGGTTTGCGTCACCGACATGCTAATGTTTAGTGTGTCTGTAGCTATAAGGGTGAACACTGTTGTTTCATAGTTTTAAGTACCTATTTTTTTAAATAAAAATTAGATGTTTAGTAAGAATTTTAACTATGATTTACACAAAACACGTAGTACATTAAAATTTTAGACCTAATATCTAAGTGTCAAAACACCAATAAGTTGTTTTCATAATAACGATCCGAATCGGGGCATCTAATGATCTATGTAATATAAAATGGAATACATGTCTAAATAAAATAATAATAATTAAATAACAGAAATAGATACCCCAATTTCAAATCCAATCTACGACTACAAAGGACATAAGTACTTGTGATAAGTACTTAGTGCCACTCGATCATAGTTTGTATTGTTTAGCCCTTGAACACAAAGGCTTATTAAGTTAGCCCTAGTTCGACGAACATCGATAATATCGCCGATATTATGTATAACTATGTAGTTGTATTTAGACGGCCATTTAGAGAGAAGTAGCGAGGGAATTCGATAAATGGTGGAAATGGAGGCTTTTGTTTAGGACTTCGACTAAATAGTCTGATAATATCGTATCGATTTAAATCGATATAGCTTTTTGAGCACTGAACCGGCCGAAGTGGCGATGGTTGGGGGAGGCCCATGTTCAGTTGGACATCTTTAGGCTGAAAAGATGATGAGTTTATTGAATATCCTCGATGTTTTAACCAAGGTGGTTGTGGTTGCCGCCACTGAAAAATTCGGCCTGATAAAGTTACAAGGAGGAAAGTTACATTATTCTAAGAAAGAAGTTCATCATCATAGATAAGTCTTATTACCTATTTAATGTAAACTCATGAAAAAGTGTGATATAGGTAGTTTTGATAAATAAATTTACAAAGACACGTTATAATTAGGTACTTATTGTGAGAAGGGGGCCGACCATAGAGGGCCGACCCTGCACTGTAAAAAAGGGACTGCAGTATTTACGACACTAATTTATTGCTAAGTGATCGGCGCCTGCGCCTGGTTCCGGAATTGATCGCGTGTTGATCATTTGTGTTTGTTAAAGATAATTAATTGATAGATATTTAAGATATTCATCTTAAAGTTTCGCATTGTCATAGATAGAAGAAACGGAATTACAAATGATGGGTTTTTTTTTATTTTTTTCCAGTTCGTCAATGTTCTTTGAGCTTTGAGAGGTGCAAGCATATTCATGCAAATACCAAAATCCTATGTTAGTAATATCCGAGGGTTGTTAACAGAAATGTTGGGCAAAAGCCAGCTAAATATAATTAGGGATGGGGCCGGGGGCGGACAAACACGCGGCGCAAACACAAACCACCGTGTTGGCTTACTTGGTTAGATTAAACCTCGCTGATTCTATTAATGTGATCGCGACATGTATGAGTGTGTGTGTAAGTGTGATGTGTGTGTGTGTGTGTTGTGGTTTTGTTAAGATTATTTACGTTGACTGGGGAAAATGAGATTTATGATTAACCGTTTATAAAATAAGCTTCAAACTTTTGAGCACGACTTTTGGTAACTCAGATAAATAGGGAAAAAAATTAGTTTGTCCGTAAGGTAAATTATTAATAAATATTGGACATGTATTTTTTTATATTTTTTTACGTAATATAAAGATGACGGCAATACGTTGAGTTAAAATGTGGCATAACGTCACGACTTGTGACGTAGCGAGCCCCCACTCACCTTTAATGTTTTTTATCTAAACCTTTTTGTATTAGTATGATAAAGCAAAAAATACGTGTCTATTATTTTTTTATTATCTGACTGTTTATTCCGCAGTCGACATCCCTAAGAGCAAGTTTGAAAGTTGCCTTCCTAACAAAACTTCATTTTCTAGCAAAACTAACTACCTAGTGAGTCCTAACAGTCCTCATTCCTAGAATCAGTACCTATACCTACAAAATGTTTCAAACTACTGAATGTTGGTATAACATTCAATTAAATTTCGTTTTTATTATTATTAATTAAATAAGTTACGAATAATTTGAAACAATAGCAGTGTCACTGCAGCAAATGGTGGAATAACATTCTATTAAATTGAAAAAAAAAAACACTCTTTAAAAATGTTCTGCAGATTTTTACTTGCTGCATCTCCATTCCAACAGCTTAAAGTTTTTACTTGTAATATGATTTGAAAAAAAAAAAAAAAATTGTGAAAGAATGAAGAATTTGTAATATTTTTTTACAAACCCTCAAACCAATCTGCTTACCTTTTCCCAACCACGTTGGAGTCAGCTTCCAGTCTAAGTAACTGTAGCAACTGAATACCAGTATTTTACATGGAGCGACTGCCTATCTGACCTCCACAACCCAGTAATACGATACCCCTTGGTAAGACTGGTTGTCAGACTTTCGGGCTTCTGACGACGCGTAAGTCGTAACGAATGTCAAAGATCCACGAATGACAGCCGGGACCAACGGCTTACGTGCTTTCCGAGGGAAGGAAGAGTCTCGGTATGTAAAGATGGTCACCCATCCACGGACCAACCCCGGCAAGCGTAGCTTAACCTGTCGGATCAACCCGTGCGGCTGTTATTACAAATCCTCAAATGGAGATTATAAAAACGTGTAAAAAACATTAATGTTCAAAAC